>CM050930.1:22875547-24310547 GCA_027742785.1 Vigna reflexopilosa | reverse complement strand
GTGGTTGGCTTTAAAGTTCAAAGTTTGCATTATAACAACAGTGATTACAAAGAAATGAAAGAACCAATAAAAGTGAGATTTATGACTGAACAATGCAGTGACAATTTTATTTGGAGTTGCTCTTGCTGTATTCAAATTTAATACTTGGATTGGAGTTGTTGCTGCACTAGAATTTGTTGCTGCACTAGAATTTGTTACTGCAATAAAATTTCAGCAAGCAATTTCACATGAATTAAGCAAAGTGCATTAACCAATTCTATAGCTTCTTTAATACTTTTTATTTGCTTTCTTAATCTCTTCTAGAGCTAATCTTAGGTTTCACTTGTGTGCTAGGTTTTTTCAATACTTTTGTTCTTGCTTGTTGTTAAATCATTAGCAAGCATACCAAATCGTTTTAAGTAATAAATCGGTAAGACCGGATATCGTATCCCAAGAGACTCGTATGACACTTTACAATCGTATAATTATCTAACTAATTTAGACTAAAGAATGATTCCATTTAATGTGAATTCAGTGCAATGAAAATAAACATAATGCATAAGTGATAGATTGAACTTCTTGGGGTTAAAACACTTGAAACTGAAATTATTAGAGATGATATGGAATGGAGATGTTGGAGAATGATTTTACCTACTACACTCTCATGCAAATGCACATTACTATTTCTTCATTTAATTGCTCATGTCAATCTACTAAGTTACTCAAACACAATCCCTTGGTCGATAGAGCCTAGATTTACTCATTAAATTCCAATCCCTTGGTAACTTAACAAGTTCATCTGCATTAAGACTAGAGGTTTAAGACAACTAAAGGTCCAAGCTTTATCCCTAGACACAATTTCCCTTAGGTGTTTAGTCTAGTTTAAGGTTCACAAATAATTCCCACAATCAAGCAAACCAAAGAATCATGTTATGGTTGATCAAGTCACAACAACCTTTAAGAGAAGGAAATAAACACTCACAATAAATGAAAGAAGCTTATATTCATTAAGAACAAGTGCATTTACAAGAAAGTTTCGTAGTTACATCATTCCCCAACAAAATGAACTTAGCTCTCCATAGTCATGGAAAGCTTGAGCTTTCAATGGAAGAAAATGGAAGAGATGGAGACCCAAGGAGGAAGAATGGAGAGTTCCCACTGCTCAAAACTAGCTCCCAGAGGTCCAAAAAGGTGTTTACGAGCTTTGGCCGCCAAGAAGATGACAACCTCGTTGCATGGAAGCCTTAAATAGGTCTAGGGTGCCATGTCAGCAAAAGTCGCGCCCAGCCCCCCTCTTCTAGGGCGCCCAGGCACGAGGGTTGCACAGGAACTACGTGAAGAAGGGCGCCTAACCCCCTTTCTAGGGCGCCCGGGCGCGAGATTTGCGCACAAAATGGTGCTCAGCCGCCCCTTTAGGGCGCCCAGCGTGAGAAATACCTTCTAAACAATTGCTTTTGAAGCTTTTCTTGGGTTCCCGCTCTTGGTAGTTTAGATGCTCTTCCAAATCACACAATTTGCCTACAAAATTTAAGGAAATTAGTGATGAAAACTCCTAAACGTAACCTAAACTATACTTATTCACAAAGTTAGATAAAATAGAGGATTAAGCATGTCTCAAGCTTCAAAAGAGTTGATTTGGTAAGAAAATTGCACCACAGATAATGGTAAGAATTACCGTTATCACTTGTCTTACCTTGGCTGTCCTTGTTTTGTCAAAGTTAATCTTAGGTTCCACTACATTTTGGAACAACTTTGTGTTGTGATTTTAGATGTCTCTAAACTCTAAAATGAGTCAAAAACATCTTGTAGTACAGATTCACTACTTCACTTCCAATTTTGACTAAAAATGTGATGGTTTAAGAAGCAATTATGCATATAGGCTCATATATTACCAAATGAACAATGCTAGCAAGTTTTAAACATCATTTTGAACTTGTTCAACCTTTTAAAGAGTACAAAAACTGCACAAACCGAAATCACACCTTGGTATGGCCAATTATGCAGTAAAACACTTCATCAAACTACCAAAATCAGGTTTAAAAGAATCAAGGGTTGTTTCAACAGTAAAACTAACTCAATGAAGTAAAAATGAGTGGTTTGGTAATCAAAATTGTATGGAAATAGCTTAAGTAAGAAACTGCAGTTTGGAACAACTTTGGGTTGTGATTTTAGATGTATCTAAACTCTAAAATGAGTGAAAATCATCTTGAAGTACAGATTCACCACTTCACTTCCAATTTTGACTAAAAATGTAATGGTTTAAGAAGTAATTCTTCATATAGGCTCATATATGACCAAATGAACAATGCTAGCAAGTTTTAAACATCATTTTGAACTTGTTCAACCTTTTAAATAGCACAAAAACTGCACAAACCGAAATCAAACCTTGCTATGGTCAATTATGCAGTAAAACACTTCATCACACTACCAAAATCAGGTTTAAAAGAATCCATGGTTATTTCAACAATAAAACTGACTCAATGAAGTAAAAATGAGTGGTTAAGTAATCAAAATTGTATGGGAGTAGCTTAAGTTCAAAATTGCAATTTGGAACAACTTTTTGTTGTGATTTTGGATGTGTCTAAACTCTAAAATGAGTCAAAAACATGTTGCAGTACAGATTGAATACTTCACTTCCAATTTTGACTAAAAATGTGATGGTTTAAGAAGAAATTATGCATGTAGGCTCATATATGACCAAATGAACAGTGCTAGCATGTTTTAAACATCATTTTGAACTTGTTGAACCTTTTAAAGGTGCAAGAACTTGGTTAATCTGATATGACCTTAAATCTGAAACTGAATGTAAATTGTGAATGAGATTATGTTCTGAATAAGCTGTGGAATGATTTTGATAAGATTAGAAGCTAGTAAGTACATTGTCTAAAGTCTGAATTGGATTTGTTGATGTCCCTCACTTACTTTGTTCCTCTCTGTAGTTGCACAAGTATTTACACAAGTAGTTACACTTTGTTGAGTCAATTTGTTTGTTGTTCCAGCTTTTATTTCTTTGAACTTGACTTTGGTGGTATGATGGTGTATTTTACTGCATAATTGGCAATAGCAAGGGTTGATTTTCAATTTATGCTTCTTTTGTGCTATTGGAAAGCTTGAAAAAGTTTAAATTGGTGTTTGAAAGTTTCTAGTATTGTTCATTTGGTCATAGTTTGGCTTATATGAAGATTTTCTTTCTAAACCATCACTTTGGAGTTAAAATGGAAGTGAAGTAGTGATTTTGAGTTGCAGGTTGTTTATAACTCATTTTAGAGTTTAAACACAATTAAAATCATCAAACAAAGTTTCTTGAACATTTAGTTGTGTGTTTAAATCACTTCCATACGTTTTTTAGTATCAAACCACCAAACTAGGGAATTTCTCTAGTGCAGAATTTTTTTTCCAGCTAAGGTTTGATTCAGATTGGTAAAAGTTAATTCAATGTTTGAAACTAAAATTAAATGATCAAAAGAAGTATAATCAAGTGATAGAAAGCATATAGAACCTTGAAATCCATATTAGAAGCCCTGAAAATCAAAAGCTCAAAATCTTAAATTCTTTGGGGCATTTCATCAAACACCTTTAAAAATATCAAACAATTTGCGTCTGGAATGAATTTTGAGCTGTGATTTCGATTTTTCATGCTTTCTTAATCTGTTCTAGAGCCTTTATTAAGTTCCTTTTAAGTGATTTTTGTTATTCCATCCCTGTTCCATTTGAATTCCTCATTCTTGGCTTCTAAGTTGTCAAAATTCAAAGAAATTGGTTTGTTGAATTCTAGTGCAATACGATAAATTTGTTTGGTGATGTTTGATTTGGTTTTTGGAGGTTTGTTACATCTGTTTTAGGCATCCAGAGGTAGAACTACACTGAACTGGAAACTGCACTAAATTGGTCAAAATTTGTAAGTTGCACTAAACTAGAATGCACTAGAATGGTCAAAATTTGCAAATTGCACTAAACTAGCCTAAGAAACTACAAAGAAACTATCCTAACAAGTTTAGAATGGTAAAACCTAGCTAATTAGAAACTCACACTACAAAAACAACGTAGAACTCAAAATATGACACCCTAGAACCTAAAACTAGTTACTAGAATAGGCTAAAAGTGGGTCACCTCCTACACTGGATGATGAGAGTAATGAGGACGACTACATCCGTAGGACACAGTGCTGGGTCGATGTCGTTGGTGGGAAGAAAAAGGGACGAGTGTACTCTGAAGCACCAACCTTCTTCTTCCACCACTACTGTTGACGAGGCCATCGAGCACTTGACATAGCTACTACAACAACGTGACCAGGAAAATCGTGATTTGAGAGAAGAATATAGTGACTTGAGAAACAAGTTTACAAACTACAAGTCCCTGGTCATGAGAGCGTTGCCTGATGCTTTAGACATTCATTCCATCGTCCCTCCGACCCAGCCACGACTCGCCCCATCACCCGTCGTCCCTTCAGCAGCCCACATCAGTCCAGCCAACATCAGTTCAACCCGCATCAGTCCAGCCCACACCAGTCCAACCATCTACAGAGCAGCAGGATGATGAAGATCATTATGATGATGACTATGTAGATTATTAGTTTTATTTTGTTATTGAACGTAGTTGTTAGAACATGTGGATGTTTGAACATTATGATTCTGCTACATTATATTTGCTCATGTTTAGATGATAATTTTTTAGGTTTCATGTTTCATTTATAAATAGAAGTTCTTAAATTTGAACAATACAAATGATGTTATATTGGTATTTTTGTCATTAATGATTGAATGAATTTGTGATGCATATTATGGAGGTCTGTCTGTGGCTTGAAAATGTTATGTAGGCCTGTCTATTCTGTGAACATTTTATGTAGGTTTGTTTGGTTGGATAAGAAATACAAATATGACTTAGTTTTGCCTGGATCTTATCAAAAGGAATTACCGAAGATTTTTGCCCTTCGGTAATTACCGAAGGCCTTTGCCCTTCGGTAATTATCGACAGCCTTTGCCCTTCGGTAATTACCGCATGCCTTTGCCCTTCGGTAATTACCGTAGGCCTTTGCCCTTCGGTAATTACCGAAGGCTTTTGCCCGTCAAAACAAAAGGTTGATCCGTACAAGTCAACTAAGTCAAAGGAATCACACTCATGGAGAACCCATCTACACATCTCCTATAGTAACTTGCCAAACCCACAAGGCTTCTCACTTCTGTCACTGGCGTTGGTCGTTCCCACTTTAACAATGATTCCACCTACGTTGGGTTTATCGAGATACCTTGAGTAGAAATCACATGCCTCATAAATTGGACCTCCCCCAACAAAAACTTGCACTTGGACAACTTTCCATAAAGCTGACGCTCCCTCAATATCTCCAACGTTGTCCTTAAATGTGTTGCATGCTTTTCCTAATCTTTAGAGTAGATGAGTATGTTGTCAATGAACACGACAACAAACTTACCCAAGCAGGACCGAAAAATTCGATTCATGTAGTCCATGAAGATTTCAAAAGCATGTCACACCGAAAGGTAATACTACATACTCGTAAGTCCCATAACGTGATGAAACGTAGTCTTCTGAACATCCTCCAGCTTGACTAAAATATGATTATAACCAGATTTTAAGTCAATATTTGAAAACACACTAGCTCCTCATAACTAATCCAATAGATCCTCACTCCTCAACAATTGATACTTATTCTTGATTGTCACCTTATTCAATTGCTGATAATCAACATACAACCTTGAACTTCTATCCTTCTTCTTTACCAACAACATTGGAGCTTCCTACGGTGAAACACTTGACTGAATGAACTTCTTTTCTAACAAATCTTCTCGATCCACAATTCCGCTTTGTCCAAAGGGGTCTTTCCATTGAATTTCGATGAGCCATGTCTCAGTAAATCATTTTAAACCAAAATGATTCCTCGACACCTAAGTGGTATGCTACCTCTCCATCACGTTGATTATTTGTTTAACAACTTGAGAGAAAACATCCACCATAATATTTGGTTTTGATTATTAGGTCGACATACCAACTTCATTAAATAAACCTAAACTTGGTATTATTTTTGTTATTATCAAAATCATGAATTGTCTATGACAAGACTCGTAAGGTTATATAGTCAACTATTCATTATTGTTCATGTAATATCTCATTTATACCTTAATTCATTTTCTGAGGATCTTGGCCATGATTCTTTACCTTTTTTTCCTACATAAGTATAGAAATATGACATTGTATATTATTCAAAGTAGGGAAATGATAATCAACATACGGACAATTTCATATTAAAAAAACAAAAACAAAGCTTGTATAGTTAGAGATAAGGGTGCAGATGACATCAATTGTTCAAAGTCAGTGGTTAGCAATGTCAAGTCACAATTGAATTGTGGTGCTTGGACAAATATTACAAAATAAAAAAAGTTTTGCTTTGATCATTAGTTATATTTTTGACGTAATAATTAGCCTTCCACTCAATAAATGATATAATTAAGAGTCAATATTATGAGTTCAATACCTCTCTAGACATTATTGAAAGAGAAATGATATTGCATGCGGTATCATGACGTATCATATTATTTATATACACTTATTCTAATCTATTATAAGTAGTAGATCCCTTAAATTTCACGTTACTTTGAAGTCGATATAAAAAATAACTTATATAAGTCTAAGCTCCAAGTTAAATTAAATACAAAACTCCTATCAATATTTAGTATACTTATATTAGTCGAAATATTCTAACATATATAAAAGATTGTTTTTCACATCGATGTAAGATAATGTCAAAATATGCATTTCTTCAATTCTTTAAGTTGAACGGTTGAATATTTAAGACCAGAAGGAAAATTATTACAAAAAAGATAAAATCATAAAATTATATATTTAAAATATAGTTAATTTGGCATTCTAAAGTGTTGGTACTATCAGTATAGGCAACGAAAACAATAAAATTTTAAAAGTGTAATCCATCATTCACTGTAGTGTGAATTTCAAAAAATTGTGTGAAGTAAGTTATAATATAATAATTAAATTGACAACATAAACAATTATTTTAGTTTTTTTATTTTTATAAATTTAATCCGACAGCGGTTTTCATTTGTACGGACAAAGGCAATACATATTTAATAAATTCGATCAAAAACTTGAGAACCATGAGTTTAACAGAAGCACGATTTTGGTTACTTTGCAGTGGAAAAACTAGTTGCCTATACTGACCAAACCATTTTGATGATTTAATGTTATAATATTAATTTTAAACACATTGACATATTTTCATAGACAGGTAAGAAAACCACTTTTACTAAAACCATTTGATTGAAACAACTTTAATAAAGATGAAGTTGATGAGAAAAATCCCTTGACAGCAGATTATGCACGTTTAGACAGAAGATGCAGTAACATGATTTGATGATGCGTAGGTAGCCCTTAGTTTGGGGCATGTGTTTGTGGATGAGTGTCGTTGTCTCATTGACACTTTCTTGAACAGATTATATGTGGTTAATGAGAGTAAGAGACAAGCTTGGTGAGTGTAAGCGAATTCACTTTTGTCACAGAAGGAGAGAAGAGAAAGCGGAGAAGGTGTGTTGTCCGAATTTCCCGATATGGATAACAAGTTTGGGTAACAATAGATCAAATGATTGTATCCAAATAAGTTAATGAACAGAACTAAACGTAGGAAGATGATGTGAAAGGGGGATAGGGTTATGATTTCGAAAAAGACAAAGGAATCTGTATTGAAAAGAAGTTTAAGCTAATGAGAATGAGATATGAGAAGGGTATTAGTTAGTTGAAAAGAAGGTTTTGAGATGAATAGTTGAAAATGAATTTATGTGGCAACAAGAAGAGAGATGAATGAGTGGGCATTCATCGGACTAGAGAAAAGAGAGAGGGGCTAGGTGGGTGAATGAGAAAAGGTAAGAGACATAGGTAGGGAAAGTGGTGTGCATTTATTTATACAAGCATAGAAAGGTAGGGGCCTGAAGTGAGAAGATAGATTTGTTTCCTTGTTTGGGAATTGTGGAATCGTCCCATCACAAAAGGACATCACAAAACCCATCCCATCTCCTGCCATCACCAATTCACATGTCACTCTCCCATACGTCACTCTCACATTTCCTCTTCAAGCGCTGCACCCACAAAAAGAGGTCTTCCATTACAGGGCCCCTTCTCTTCACTATCTTTTCTCCCTTCCCTTTTCCTCTCTAACTTCACCCTCTTCTCATCTTTCCCACCTTTTCCATCTATCCAATCCATTCTTCCTCTTAATTGCTTCTACCCAACCAACCAATGCCCTCAAACATACGATAACACTTCCTTCATCCTTCCTCTCTTTCTTACTCTTTCAATCTCTCCACTTATTAATCACAACCTCTTTCTCTTACTTTTTAATCAACATTTTCTATATCTATCTTTTCAATCCCTTTTTATACTTTTAATTACTGTAACTTCCATTTTCATCTATCTGGGGTATGTCACGCATGCACGTATATATAAACTGAGGGACAGGAATTATATATGTATAGTCTAAGATAAATTTCTACTGTTAATTAATCAAGATGGGTAAAAAAAGTTAGAGTTTTGTAATCAAATTCTGTCTACACTGAATACTGGCTCTGATTCCCAGTGTTTATTTTTTTATGGTTGAAGTTGACTTCTTTGCGCACTGGTATCTTGTTGTGGTGTTAATTTGGAAGTTGTCTGAAATACTTTCCATCTTCTGTTAGCAAGTGTGCGTGGATTTAATTGAGGTTACCATATTTACAAGGTGGGCTTCTAATTCCAATGAGGTTCATTACCATTCACTTCCATCGCTGAGCTGGTGCAATCACTGCATCTGAATTGCAATGCATTTATAATAATGGGACAGTTCCTATGCTTTCTTTTCCTTATTTGAGATGTGGGAGCATTATGGGGTGCAATTTGAGGGAAAAATAGTGAATAACTTTGAGAGAAAGTTATTTTGGAAGGATTGAATGCTAGGGTTACTTAAGAATTGTGTGTGTAGTTGTGAAAAAGAGGGGCCAGCATGTTTATTTATGCAATCGAAGTTTAGGGAAGGAGAGGTTAGCTTCTAAAGTTATGAAATGTTCAACTACACTTTATGAGGTGAGAAGATTTAGGGCTAACGAAACAAGAAACCTCTCTTACTATATGCTCACTGTGTACTGCTATTCAGTTGTGTGAGTTATTTTCCTTCTTTTAATTACACTTTTTCTGCTATATGAAATATAATACACTCTATGAATGGTATTAATCACACCTACACATCATTACTTTTAGGTTTAGGTTTAGGGAAAAAGGGTGATTTCCTATAATGTGATAAACTCATATTATAGTTTTTGTTTAAAGAACTCTTCACATTTAATACCACTGTCAAACAGAACCATTTTGAAAGTCAATATATATGTGTCAGATAGAACAGTGCCTAAAAAATCTCAGTAGAATGATTTGTTTTAGGGTGGGTTAGGGCTAATTTTTAGATTATCGGCTAACATGGTATATTATATTTAATAGAAACCGTTGGTGATAATGAGTTAAACTATCATTCTTCAATTTTATATATTTTAAAATGGTCCGTTGTAAATATTAGTTGCACAATTATTTTTAATGAAATTTTTTATTCTCATTTTTATTCACTATGTAAATATACAAAATAATTATACATATAAACTATTATTATAGAAGGTGGTATATGATGAGGAGGTGACATTACTTATAAAAAATAGACTATAATTTAGTTGAAATTGTTGTTTATTATTATTTATAAACTGCGGTTCTTCAAAAACTATAATTTAAAAGTGATACTAGATCACAATTATAGAAAGAACCGTAGATTATATATATATATATATATATATATATATATATATATATATATATATGATTTTTAAACCACAATTCCAATCATAATTAAAGACTTATTTTTTACTACAGTATGATATATTGAGTGATTTTAGAGAAATTAAACACGTAATTAACACAAATGTTGACCACGTAACATTAAGTGACATCTCATAACGTGCTAATTAATGAGGAAACACAAGTGAGCGTCACATTGTATATAAAGAAAACAGACTGTTCAAAATTATAAAGTTATATAAAATAGTTAAATCACGAAAAAGAAAATAAAAGTTCAAAAGAATTTTAAAAAAAAGAACGTATGAAAAGTTTATACAGTATTTTTTTAGAAGTCATTTCTCTCTCTCTGTACTATATATATATATATATATATATATATATATATATATATATATATATATATATATTTGCAATACATTCATGGATTATAAGAATTATTGTACAAAAATACGTAAGAATGTTCAAAATAAAATTCTATAATGGAGACATCTCAAAATATTTCTTTTAGTAAGAATTTATCTCCCTATATTAATTAAATAGCACACCAAAGTTCAAACTTAAGTCTTTGAAGGGTTTAAAAGTTTACTATCAACATTAACTTAACATGTTCATATGTATAGTTTTCGTAGAAAGAGTGCGAATGAAAGTTTTTGTGATAATATTTTAAGCCTAAACACTTCAACTTCAATTTAATTTAATTTTACGAAACCAATAACTTTTATTTGTTCATATTTGTTTAAGATTATAAATTCTGTTATTTAAAGGATAATCATGTTTAACAACTCCAACTTGGAACATTTCCAATCAAATTCGAATTTCTAAGCATGTGCTTCAAATCACAACAAAGAAAGAAAATATGTTTGAGTTTTAGATATAAACTTAACAATCAATTTATTGCTCACTAAACTAACGATATCTTACCTACTATGACAAAAATGACCAATGTGGATAATGAAAATGGTTTTTGCTCTAAGATATATAGTTTGTGGATGTTTTGGAGTGGCACAATTGATCCAAATGTTGAAGAACCAGAAACATGCATTTTTTTTTAAGATGAAACAATATTAAAAACTCAAGTTTGTTCTTTAAATACATTTAACTCAATGTGAAAAATGATAATTTTTCCATTAATAAAAAAATATATTATTATTCATCCATCCATAATAGTAGCTTTTACAAAAACAATTAAAGGAATTATTAATTTTTCAATTTGTAGTGTAATTTTAAAGGAGTTATCCATTTTATATACTTGTTTTAGTTTTTTATTTCAGTATAATTTTTCCTTCCTTCCTATTAATTAAGTGAAGGATATAATTGTAAAGATCATATTATTTTGAAACTAAAGAAATGACAGATAGAAAGTAACATTTTTTACCAAAAATAAAAAATAAAATTGAGAATTTAAAAAGAAACGGATGAAGTAACTTTTAGCCAAATGTTACGTGCCTAGTGCCAAAATTAGAGCAGGTTAAGTAATGAAAAATATATTTTTCCTTTGTTTATTGATTTCTTTTTCTTTATTGATTTCTCATCTAATTAACGTAATCTTAGATTTTATCACTGTTTCTAAAAAGTTTAACTATGTTTTAGTTTCTAAAATTAGAGTAAAAAAATATAACTTTATTTTATAAAACTTATTGAAAGTACTAAAATTTATTCTTACGAATGATACAATATCAAAATAAAACCCATCTCAATTTTCTGTAACAAATATAATTAAAAAGTTTGAGAATAAATAACTTCATTTATAAATAAAGCAAAACTTTATTTAATTTATGAAACCAAATCAATTGAAAATGATATTTGCAAACAAATCATTTAAATGCACATACAGTTTATCAATATTTTATTGAAAAACTGGGATAAAAATATGCTTTATTTTCTTCAAAAGATCTCAAAATTCAATTTTAATTCCTACAAAATTTTAATTACATTTTTCATTGATAATAAACTTAGGACATGCAAATGCAATAGTGAACTGAAGCCATGCATAGAGAATGAGTGATGCCAATGAAATAGTGAACTTCTTAAATTTCTGCAGATTCTTTTAACCATTCAACCTTGTAAACCTTAAAGACTGAGTGACCCTATAAACCTTAAATTAAAAATAAAGTGATTGATGATTATAACAGAATGAGTAAACTTGTTAAGATTTGGCTAAAAGTTAAATTTGTTTATTCATTAATGGAAAAGTTACACTTTTAACGTTGATTGAATGTATTTAAAGAACAAAAGTTGATTATCGAAATGAAACTACATTGATGATTAACAGAATGAAATAAAGTTGTATTTGAAATAGGATGAGTATAGATAAATATGTACATGTATATATGTGCGATAAAGTAACGATATTTTGGCGATTGTAGATGGTTAATTAGTGTCAGTGTTTGATGCAGGTCATGTCTGCAAACAAAGCGTGCAATATAATGCTGCAGCAAATTGTACTACTACAAGACCAAGTGGTAAAACTCTTCTTTTTGACGCTACCCCACTACACAACACAACAACACATCACAATACAACAGAACACAACCCAACACAACTTCATCTATCTATATATCTTCCAATTCCTATTCCTATATATCACCCACTGACCCTTTCAAATTGTTATCTTAAACCCTACAACTGCAACATTTTCCTCCCTCTGCTAAACCTACTCACTCCTCTTTCACTCTTCTCCTCCTAACCCTTGTTCCTTCGAAATATGAACCACGAAGACAAACTCACCATGGACCTGGTTCCACCATCTGAACACCTCTGCTACGTTCGTTGCAACTTCTGCAACACTGTCCTCGCGGTAACCTCATCTTTAAACACTGCAAAATAAACACACCAACCATCACTCATGCTGTTATTTATTTATGTTACTGTCTATCATAACGTTACGTTTATACTCAACTTCTATGTATGATACAACTATAAATATCCAAGCTTTCATAAAGGGTCTGCAGATATGATTTCAGTTGCAGCATCAAGTCTGTGAGCACATTTTTGTTCACAAATTTTTGCAATATCATGAAACATTAGAACATGACTACGAAACCTTGTATATAGCTATTTGAAAATGATTGTCAAACATTTTATTAGAAAAACTAATTTGTTAAGATAACTAGTACAGGTAGTACTCAGAAGTACATTAACAAAAATTAATGTTTCCTAAAATTGAAAGAGGGGCTAGAAATATTTACATGTAGGGTCATGTTGATGTTTGTGCAGGTTGGTATCCCATGCAAGAGGCTGTTAGACACTGTGACAGTGAAGTGTGGCCACTGCAGCAACCTCTCCTTTCTGAGCACCAGACCCCCAAATTCTCAAAACCAAAGCATTGATCACACCCTCAGTCTCCAGGTTGTGTACCTTCATAATTAATTATTAATATCAATTCATCAACAACCATATAAGCCATCTATATTCTGCACTATGCAATACTTGTGTTTCAGTTTTCTTCTTCTTGTTATGCTATATTTGTGCGTATATAGGTTTTACTTTGAGATCAATAGTATAGTGATGGTTGGTTAGAGAAAAAGTGAGAGTATGTAAGCACCATCTGTTTTGTTTCCAGCAGGGGTTTTACAGTAATGCCAAAAAGGGACAAGCATCGTCTTCATCTTCCTCACCAACCACATCCAACGAGTCAGTGTCCCCAAAAGCAGCATCATTTGTTGTGAAACGTACGTAGTTAACACAGATTGAACAACCCTTTTCAGAACCCTCTCCAAACAAATATAACATGACACTTACATAATCATATGATGTGTTTTTCTCAACTCCAACCATGTAAACTTATATATGTGTTCTTGTTTCTTTTCTTTTCTTTTTCATTTGGCAGCACCTGAGAAAAAGCACCGTCTCCCATCTGCATACAATCGTTTCATGAAGTAAGTGCAAATGAAATTGTACTTTTTTTGTCTTTTGCTATCACAAACACAGCCCACCCACACCATCACCACACGGTGCACTATCTCATTCTCTCTTATTCCCTAAACAGTTAACTGAGTTTTTTTTTTCCTTCAATTCGTTACCGTGAAATGTAACTTTTTTCATCACTTTGATTGCTTATGAAGCAGACTAATCCTTTCTGAAAAGGCTTATTAGAAAGATCTATGTTTATATATATATATATATATATATATATATATATATATATATATATATATATATATAAAGGTCATCATAAGTCACTTTCATATCATCTTAAACTAGTTTCCAAATGAAATATTCATACTCATTGTATAACATTCACAAGTTGGTTGATTTCGCTGTGCATGTCAGAGAGGAGATACAGCGCATCAAAGCAGCGAACCCTGAGATCCCACATCGAGAAGCTTTCAGCGCTGCTGCGAAAAATGTAATTATTTTTTATTCTAACCCTCAGTTTAGGCTTTAGGGTTAGTACTGCGCATGCTTATAACTACCTTAAGGTTTCTTGAAACTCACAAGATATTCTCATTCATATATATAATATTCCTAATTTCTTGTGCTGAACAACTAATTACAGTGGGCAAGGTTCATTCCAAATTCACCAACCAGTTCAGTTTCTGCAAGTAAAGTTAATGTAAGAATTTCTTATCCTTATATATTATATATTAAAGTTTAATCCTTTATTATAATTGTATTAATTTTATCTTTTGACTCTTATATTTTTGTCTTTACACGTATCATTTCAATTGCTTTTAGTCTCTATAAATACCACTTTTAATTTTGTTTTTAGTCTCTGTTCTGTAAATTCATGTGAATATTAAAAATAGCATAAAAACTAACCAGAATGATATTTAAGTATAAATTTTAAATCATAACATTTGTTTAAATAAATGAATAATTTAACCCATTATTAATTTCTTGCTTCACCAAGATTATTAATTATGAGTTAATTTTCATTAACTTTGTGCAGGCAGATTGATGGAGCTGTGGCATTATGGTTCAGAGAGAATTGGAGCAAGTTAACTTAATTAGGTGTCACTTAGTTATATTAATTAGGTGTTGTTCATTTTCTACATCTATATCTTTTAATTTCCTTCAGTGTCGAGATAAACTTTGTGTCTTCATGTTGATCTGAAATGTGTTTAATTAAAGAAGGCAGGACTTGTGTGCCAATATGTACTTAGTACTAATTAAATATTTGTTAATCTAAAATGGTTATGCTTAAGTACGTGTTATCCCATTTTCTGATAATATATTGGAAAATGTTTATAGGATAAAATTGAAAAAGCTTGAAAGTAATGATGCATTTTCATTCAAGGGATTCTCGCATGACTAAAGTGCCTTATGTTCCAATCTAGTTTGTTATCAGTGTTTTGAAAACATATACTATAACCTAGTTGGGGTTTATAATTTATATCTACAATTTGCATGAGAAACTGTACATCTTTTATGTTGAAGTTGGATCGTCTCATTTTATTATATTAAATAATATTCTTAAAATATAACCACCTATTAATTTATTTTCTTAAAGTCTAATGATTATAAGGAATATTAAATCTTAAGCACTGAATTTAAAAAAAAATAAATAAAAAAATAGCTATCGTCATAATACTTTTTAAATAAATTAATATCTATATGTTTACGTAATAAAGGCCTAAACCCCAATCATGTATAACATGATCTTTTTAATCGACAAAAGAAAAAAAAAAAAAAACTCATATCGTAACAAATAAAACACTTAGGGTGTTCTAACTTGTATACATAATATTACAGTAAAATTGCTTGTTAATTTGTACCTTCCATAAAAAACCATACATTCCGAATATTCTGGTTACAAAATAAAAAACAGGACAAGCTTTTTGAAATTATGCAATATTTGCCCATACTAAAATTGCATCTACAAATATGGCATTTTTTTTTATTGCATACATTTCCAATCCTTCAATCTGAGCCCTTCCGATAACTTCTCTGTTTTACTTGCTGGTTCAACTCTAAAAACTTTTTCTGTTGCTACTTTCAACCTTCATTGTAAGAATTGTTGTTGTCTCTAAATCTAGTTTGTGTTGAAAGCTTTCAATGTTACAACGGCTTTATGATCACTCATTCGCTTCTGCACCCAAATTGCATACCTGCATCACAAAACTACATTCATTTCCTTTGGTTTCCAACATTAGCGAGGTCTTCTACGTTGTTGTGTGTTATCTTCACACCCTAATTTGGATTTTTATACTATATTAGTAACCTCAAACCTCACAGTTCCTAAGATCTTCATAACCTACGTGATCTTTACTACACCTATATGATGAATTCTATAGATCTTTCAATCTTAGAATCTTGTGTTGGGAAACAGGTAGGCTTCGGTTTTACACCAAAAGGGAAGGTGAATTGGTATTGTTTCAAAAACAAAATCTTTTCGCAATCTTTAATCAAAAGTATAAAGCTTTTTGATCTTTCTTGAAATGCAAGTAATGAAAATTTCTATGCAACAAAAAAACGTATTTGACTGCGTAACAGATATAGTCGACTGAAATAAAGAGTGCAAGGATAGAGAAAAGCAAACACTGATTTTTATACTGGTTCGGCCAACAATGCCTACATCCAGTGTCCTTCCAACCCAGCAAGCAAATGCATTATATATGTTGCGGTTTTTACAACAAGAAATTTATAGAAGACCTCACGTCAAAAATATAAATCTCCTCTCTAACGCAAAACCAAAATATAGCTGCAATAACCAAAACCAGACTTGCAGCAAGAATCCCCTCTTCTACAATTTGAACTCACGTCAAACAATCCTCAACGTGTAACCCCTGTATATCACAACAGGTCAATTCCAGCACTCTTCACAGGATGCCAAGCCTTCAAACAACGCAGCAGTCTTCACAGGATGCCAAGCCTACAATGATCAAACAAGGAGCACCTTCTTTGTGCAGTTTCTGATCACACAGTCAGTGCATAAGCCTTCTCCCTTTGAATCTCTCTCAAGATAGATCACCACCGTCTTCTTGGAGAATTCTTGGAGCTATTAACACAGAGAATTCAATCTGAAACAAGGAATGAAAATGTTAGAGCGTCAAAGTCTCTGAACAAATCGTGTGCAGCCAATTTATAGATTTCTGTCAGTCAGATTGTTTCTCAGTCGAATAGACTACTAATTCAGTCGACTGCATTATTACAGTTATAACAGACATTCAACATAGTAGCTCTCAGTAAACGAAAATCAACACACATTTAATACAGTTGACCAAGTCATCAATGCTTAGCTAACTTTTAAAAATATAGCCGTTGGAGCGTGTAAGCATAACAGAATTCCAAAGCAGATCAATAGTACAGTCGAATGTACTCTGGACATAGTCGACTGACACATGGAAAAACATTTTGAAATTCTTTTCAATTCAAAACATCATAGAGCACTGATTCTCAAAATTTGTACAAAGGTTTTAGAATAGTCGAATCCATTACAGATGTATTCGACTGGACTAGAACTTTGTCACACAATTATAAGTTTATAAAAGTGCTTGTGATTTTTCACTTTCCAGAATGTGCAGTAAAATATTTTTGATACAGCAGTTCATATTGCACATAATCATATAAGCATGTTCCACAAATATATCACACAATTAACATAGGAACATACATCACAGTACATCAAAACATGTTCAGCAGATATAACAATCAGTTCAGAATAAGAACATGTAATACAGCAACATGTGTACTGTTATTAAGCATAGTATTGTCATCATCAAAAACTAGATTGATATAGAGTTTGTATTGTCAACAATCTCCCCCTTTTTTGATGATGCACAATCATGATTAATAACTCAACCATGTTTGTACAATTCAACACAAGATACAGCATAATATCAAGCAAGTGAAGTATGAGATAGACTATTCTCCCCCTTTCATAAAGCATTTATACTTACTCTCATACTCTCATATATATCTCTCCCCCTTTGTGCATTAACAAAAAAGGAATGCTTTAGATATTTATGCAGATTTGAAAACAGAGATGCATCAGAAAGATATGCAATTTGTAAAATACAATGATGCTCTCATAACCACAATTTCATCACAAAACAATGTTAACTACCCCTGAAATGTAGGCAAGTGATGTAAAATGTGTAAAAAGGTGATACTCCCCTGTCATTATGCATGATTAACAAAATCAATTCAAGTGCACAATGCAGTATATCACAGATTTGATAGCAGTTTAAGCACATAGTTGTATCAAAGTCAGAATATCAAACCATATAGATATGCAATGATACAAACTTCAACAATCTCAAATATTATCTCGATTCAGATATTTGGAACAGATAAAAGCAGAGATAATAACAGATTATATTGGATTTAAGCAATCAGTTAAGGTAAAACCAAATTCCAGATATGGAATTGTTAACCCAGTTATACGCAGTCGAATGCTTTAAATCATCAATCGAATGCATTGCTTTTGCAAAGGTTGAATTCCAATTTAGCTTTCAAAACAATGTCCTTCCTGCAAAACCTTTCGACAACCTTTTCTAGATCAACCATAATGGTTAAGCAAGAATTATAATCAAATAACAACAGAAGTCAATATGAAAAGATGTATGACAAAATAAGCATAGTTGACTTCACTCAAGACATAGTCGAATAAATCAATAAATGTATCAGATATTATTTAAACAGATTAAAGACAACTTGATTGATTCAAATTACTGATTTCATTTCCTTGAAAAGGATATTACAATAATAGGATCAGAATAAGGAAACAAAAAAAAATAAAAACACAACTAAAGATGTGGCAATGTAAGCCAAACACAAAATGAAAACATAGACTGTGACTCAAGACACAACATGATAAACAGAACTCTATTCTGATTCAGATGATTTTTCAATCTTTTTGTCAGCACTGTTTATACCACTATTCGTATCACCAATAGATGATTCTTCAAAAGCCTTTATACTGAGTGCATAATCCATTTTCTTGTGAAGGTCGGATAGAGATTTTTGCATCAAGTTCAGTTTGTTTTCCAATCGGTCAAATCTTCTATCTACATGGCCTTCAAAGATGCTTAATGGATGAAATTGGTATCCTGTGGCATCAATTTTTTGAGGATCCATTTCAAATGTAGATGGAATGTCATCAACCATTGTCCATTCATCTCTTAATTTGATGATTCCAACAGAGTCTAAGAACTGAGTTTCCATAACATTACTCTTTTTGCAATGAATGACCCTTTCATTTGTGATGTCTACTTTTTGCATCTTCAATATTTTGCTGATAAGTACTCCATACGATAGACATAATCCTTTGCTTTTAGTGAACTTCATCATGTGATCACGAATAACAAATGCCCAATTTGTTTGAATACCAGACGATAAGGCACAAATTAGGTATATATCTTCATCTGTTAGTAAAGAGTGATCATCTTCTCTTGGAAGCAGTATCCAGGTCATTACATATGCGCAGATGCACTCATTCATTGGAAGATTTCTGATGTTGAAGTCATCTGAGCACTTTGAAGGAGCAGGTTTCCTTAGCATAGTATTATATAATCCTTGGCTATCATCATAACCAGCAATCCCATGATGTGAAGATAATCCTTCATTTCGAAGTCCAGTAGCATTTTCCCATATGGTATTGTTTATAACAATTTCAACTCCTTTTACCCTTGATATCAAACTGTTTCCTTCCCTTCTGAGATTACAGTAGAATACTTTAACTAAATTTGGGTAACATTCACCTTGTAATTCAACGAACTTCATCAGGGTTTCTTTTGCGAGCCATTCTTGAAATTTGAAACCTTCATTCTTATAGAATACAGTATTTATGCATTTATGTCTCAAGACTTCTTTGAAACCCCATTTGAAAATGTAGTCAGTCCTTTGATTATCATCACTGAACCATCCAAAGGGATCAACCTCTCTTCTAGAAGACATAGGTCGCTTTCCAGATCTTGATGAAGAGGCAGCCATTTGAGCAAAGTCAGGGAAAGGTTTCACAAGAATCAGAATAAGGGTTTTGTTTATCACAGTGTATGTGAGTGCATCAGACTTTCACATCCATTTATAGAAGGAAAACACGCCAAAGATTATCATTAAAACCCAAGTTTAAATTCTAACATTCAAAAACAGAGTTTTACAGACAATCATATAACACAGTCGATCGAATTAATATTGGAGTCGACTGTGACTCGAGAAAATCATTTTTCAAACAAATTCAATCAATCAAACAGTTAAGCATACAACACAAAAAATCATACAACAACAACCAATCAATGTAAGCATGATGCAACAAATAGATACAGTTTTACCAGTTGTAGATACTCAAGATTTTTTGTGTTCCACAGAAGATTCATTCTTGAGATCAATCTGCATCAACTGTGTATCCTGCAAAACAACTAAGTTTTGGTTGCTGGTACCCATTTAACTTTGGGTCCTTGATTGTCAGTTCTCGTTACTTGTTCCTTTGGTTTCCACACATACAATCCTTTAGGAACAACAACATTTATGTAATAGCAGTTTCTAACAGCATGACCGATACAATTGCAATAGAAACATGCATTTCTAGTAGGTTTGCTTAACTCAGTAAATTTCCTAGCATTGGTTCTGTTAGATTGCGCTTTGTAACCAATTCCTTGTCTATTAATAGCTCTGCCAGATGAGTTTAAAACAACATCTAAATTGTCTCTACCTTGAGTAAACTTAGCTAGCGTGCTAGTCAAGTAATTTATCTTTTCAATATGAGCAGGACAATTTTCACATGCTTTTTCTACTGTAACAGTTTTAATTTCAACATTCTTAGCAGATAACAAAGCTTCATTCAATTCTTTTTCTAATTTCTCATTTTCTGCAACAAGGTTATTAATTCTATTTTCAAGGTCTCTTCTTTCAGAGCTCAGTTGATTAACCTTGTATTGCAGTCGCATAGCTTCAGCATGTAGCTCTTTAAATGCATCTTGCAGCAGATCATACTTGACTTCCACTAGTTCATTTGATATGTCTGCACCACTGTCATAGTCGTCCCATGTTACTCCTGTCATATAGCACATATTTGATTCCTCCTCTTGATCAAAATCTTCATCACTTGATTTCTCAAAATCTGAGTTCTCCCAAGCAATGTAGGCTCATTTTCTTTTCATATTTCTGCTTTGAGGGAATCTTTTCTTTCCTTTTTGCTTCGACTGTAAGTCAGGACAATCAGGCTTGATGTGAGCTTCCTTTCCACATTCATAGCACTGGACAACATTTGTACTGAAGCTCTTATTTTTGCTTTGACCTGCATGGTTAGACAGTTGACTATCATTTTGCATAAGTTGACTAAACTTTCTTACCATCAAGCTCATCAATTCTTTTTCGTCCATGTCTGTTTCTGTGTTGTTCTTGCTTGAGGCTTTCAAAGCAATGGACTTCTTTTCTTCAATCTCCTCTTCATCCTTTAATCTACCAAGTTCCAACTCATGTTCTCGTAACTTGCCAAACAAGGTAGCCATGTTCATAGTTGTAAGATCTTTGGATTCAGATATTGTTGTGACTTTTGGTTGCCAATTCATGTTCAGACTTTTCAGAATCTTGATATTGATCTCCTCCTTGTCAAACACCTTGCCAAGAGCCATTAGATGATTTACAATGTGAGTGAATCGTTTCTGTACATCATAGATGTTTTCTCCAGCCTTCATTCTAAACAATTCATACTCCTGTATCAATGAGTTCTTTCTAGCTCTCTTGATTTCATCTGTGCCTTCATGAGTTACCTCTAAGACATCCCACATTTCCTTTGCAGATTTGCATTGAGATATCCTGAAAAATTCATCAATTGTCAGTGTAGAGGCAATTATATTTCTAGCTTTAACAACATACTGAGCTTTTCTATTTTCATCAGCAGTCCACTCAGTAAAAGGTTTTGTAGGCACAAATGGATCATTCAAAGTGGCATCCAAAATTCCCTTATCTTGCGATTCAAGAAAGATTTGCATTCGAATTTTCCAAAAAGGATAATTTTCACCAGCAAACAGAGGTGGTCTGTTTGTTGAAGCACCTTCACCAAAACTTTGAAAACAGGAAGCCATCCCCAGGTTTTATAGTCGAATACGATAAAAACAGAGTCGACTAAATTTTCATATATCTTATGAAAACCAGCTCTGGTGCCAATTGTTGGGAAATAGGTAGGCCTCGTTTTACACCAAGAGGGGGTGAATTGGTGTTGTTTCAAAAACAAAATATTTTCGCAATCTTTAATCAAAAGTATAAAGCTTTTTTATCTTTCTTGAAATGCAAGTAATGAAAATTTCTATGCAGTAGAAAAACGTAGTTGACTACGTAACAGATATAGTCGACTGAAATAAAGAGTGCAAGGATATAGAAAAGCAAACACTGGTTTTTATACTGGTTCGGCCAACAATGCCTACATCTAGTGTCCTTCCAACCCAGGAAGCAAATGCACTATATAGGTTGCGGTTTTTACAACAAGGAATTTATAGAAGACCTCACGTCAAAAATATAAATCTCCACTCTAACCCAAAACCAAAAATATAGCTACAATAACCAAAACCATACTTGCAGCAAGAATCCCCTCTTCTGCAACCTGAACCCACGTCAAACAATCCTCAACCCGTAACCCCTGTATCACAATAGGTCAATTCCAGCACTCTTCACAGGATGTCAAGCCTTCAAACAACGTAGCAGTCTTCACAGGATGTCAAGCCTACAATGATCAAACAAGGAGCACCTTCTTTGTGTAGTTTCTGATCACACAGTCAGCGCATAAGCCTTCTCCCTTTGAATCTCTCTCAAGATAGATCACCATCGTATTCTTGGATAATTCTTGGAGCTGTTAACACTGAGAATTCAATCTAAAACAAGGAATGAAAATGTTAAAGCGTCAAAGTCTATGAACAAATTGTGTTCAGCCAATTTATAGATTTCTGTCAGTCATATTGTTTCCCAGTCGAATAGACTACTAATTCAGTTGATTGCATTATTACAGTTATAACATACAGTCAACATAGTAGCTCTCAGTAAACAAAAATCAACACACATTTAATACAGTTGACCAAGTCATCAATGCTTAACTAACTTTTAAAAATATAGTCGTTGGAGCGTGAAAGCATAACAGAATTCTAAAGTAGATCAATAATACAGTCGAATGTACTCTAGACATAGTCGACTAACACATGGAAAAACATTTTGAAATTCTTTTCAATTCAAAACATCATAGAGCACTGATTCTCAAAATCTGTACAAAGGTTTTAGAATAGTCGAATCCATTACAGATGTATTCGACTGGACTAGAACTTTTTCACACAATTATAAGTTTATAAAAGTGCTTGTGATTTTTTACTTTCCAAAATGTGCAGTAAAATATTTTTGATATAGCAATTCATATTTCACATAATCTTATAAGCATGTTCCACAAATATATCACACAATTAACATAGGAACATACATCACAGTACATCAAAACATGTTCAGCAGATATAACAATCAGTTCAGAATAAGAACATGTAATACAACAACATGTGTACTGTTATTAAGCATAGTGTTGTCATCATCAAAAACTAGATTGATATAGAGTTTGTGTTGTCAACAATCTCAACATCTTGTTACTGTCATATTCTCTACATGTCCCTATTTTAAATACTTCTCTCCGCTATAGTTGTTGTAGTGTGTACATGTAATCCCTTCATCCCTTTATAATACTATCACATAAATGCTTTTATACTATATATTGAGCACAAGCTCCATTTTTTAGTATGATAATATGACTTTTTTAGATTTCTTTACTTCAACCAAATCAAAAACTTTCAATTACTAAACATTTATTCAACATCACGATTTTCATTCTTAAATATCATTTTGTGTGACATCCCAATTATATAACATACATGTATATAAATAAGGATGTCATCATATATAATATAAGAAAGCAGTTAAGACAAGTAATTGAAGTATTAGGATTACAGTCATCCTCAAAATAGCATCAGAATTTAAACTTTAAACAAAATAAAGTTCTTCAAAATGACATACGTTCGAGTACCGCAAGTGGTACGAATATAAAAGTGTTTTAAAATAACATAGAGTGGATAGAACTCCTCAGAGACTAGGCTGCAACATCCGCATCCTCCAGTTCTTGCTCCAAGGGGACCTCTTCAATGTCTGCTCACATCCAAGTGGATGATCATCGCAAAAGGGAACATACACAAGCAACACAAACAAGTAAGGGTGAGCTAAGTATAAAAAGCATGTTATCAATCACACACAACTTACAAAGTTAAAACAAATATACGGAATCACACAACAGGACTTGTTACACCTTAAACCGACTCGTCCGGACTAGAATGATTGTTGAGCTATGGCGGGTTATTCACTCGTGGTGGCCTCTACTGCTTTGCAAAGTCATTGCCAATGGGTTCCACCCTACCACACTCACGAGGTTAGTCCCTTCCGCGCCCTGGAGCATACTGGAAGCCTCCAAGACTAGGACCTCCTATTACTACTCACCACATGATTCAATCCTCTCTACTTGAGAATGATTAATCATTGTAGTTTCAGGAAAACCCCCAATGTTGAGCTGCCATGCAATCATTCTACACACTATAAGGGCACCACCATGTATCCTCTCCTTGAGGATCATGGAATTACGTCCATAAACCATACTTGTTACACTTACACCAATCACAACTTTGTTTCATACATACTTTCAAACTATAATTCCCAACACAATACAACATACCCTCAATCATGTTGCATAATCAAGACACCCAAATCAGTTATATAGACATACATACACCCTGGCAGTCAATCAACATCAAACAACTCAAACAGATGAGGAAAAATGTGAAACTCACTGAATCGGGTCGCACAACGCACCACCCTTGGTGCACTGAGCGAATTTTCCTGTAGCGGGAGGCAAGGTAAGACAACAAAAATTTGCACAGCGCACCACTCTTGGTGCGCTGAGCAAATTTTCCTACAGGTGAGGCAAGGCAAGATAGCAAAAATTCGCACAGCGCACCAATTTCAGCTAAAATTCGCATAGCGCACAGGGTGCGCTATGCGACTCTGCATAATCTACAAAATGAAATTATACAGATTTCAAGCAATCACCACTCCATAACTCGTTCTAGACCTCTTTCCTAACTTCTAATGATCCTAGATCGTAGTATAAGCCTAATTAAACTTGTCTAATGGATTATAAACATTATTAATCTCATTCCAACATGATTTAAACTCAATTTCACCTTTAAAACACCAATTTTCATAACTTAGAGGTTCAAATCTAATTTTACCATTTTGACATGCTTTTAGAGCAGTTTAAAGTTCCTAACCAATTGTAATTAACTTATCTAAGCTACCCAAAGAGCCAAATTGAACCCAAGGGCACTTATGCCCAAATTCACTACCTCAGTTCCTCTCAAAAATAGTACCCTAGTAATTATTTTCTCATCTAACAAGGCTAGCACATGATTTCCACCCCAAACACTCCTTACTAACCCAATTGGTCATTGGAGAAGAATCAAATGTCTGAACGCATCAGACTCACCATAAACGCCAGTACATATGACTAGTCACAACTTACTGGATCAGACCAGGGCTGCTCTATGATCAGGGATGTGCCAACTTCGATTTTTATGATTCCTCTATCCTACCAACAAAGCACTCTCAACAAGTCCCAAATGATCCCTCTAAATTGTCTCAGCCTCCTAAATACACATTAAGACTGTGTTCACTTCGAAGTAATTTACTATTCCCACAGTACAGCGAGCGAGTATGTTATTCAAAAACGTGTTTACTTTGATAGAATTGCGGGCGATGAATACAAGGTAATCGCGAGATCGGTGCACTGTTCATTCACCCGCTGAGACGCGACGATTTGAGGGGATAAATCACATATTGTCTAAAATACCCTAATCGTTTTAAAGAAACCCCGCCTTGCCGTCAGCCACTTCTTCCAAGCAATTTCACTGTGTATTCACGAGAACACACATTCAACAGTGCAGATTCCTGACGTTCTGCGATATTCAGCCATGGAACAGTGAAGATTCTTGCCGCCTGACGTTCTGCTTCTGCTTCTCCTCAAATCAGCCATGGAATAGTGAAGATTCCAGCCTTGCACACGCAGAAAAAAGATGCCTTCGTGCAGCAGCAGCAGTGACAATACACTGAGACATAGGCAATGCCTTTTTTACGGAAGAATTATTAATATGTGGGGTGGTTGGTATTTGGTTCATGTATTGGTTCAAATCGAAAAGAAGGAGAACAACGGTGCATGCGTTGAGTGCTAAACAGAAGAACGAAGACAAACCTTGGTCGTATACGTTTGAAGAAGAGAAAGCTGAGGTGAGGTGAGGATCACATAGGAGTGTTTTGTTTATTCAATATGCCTTGTTTCTGTAATATTTGCAGGGTGTATGAAGAAGCTTCGGTGGAAGATGAAGAAAGGAGGTGATTGAATGAAACAAAATGCAGAAGAAGACGAAGAAGACGAGCTCTGGAAGAAGATGGATGCAGCTGTATCCGGTTACAGCACCAGCGTATACGGTTACGCTTCTCTGAAAACATTAACACAGACCTATATCCGGTTACACCGTGAGCGTATCCGGTTACGCTTGAATGAAAAACATCAACACAGCTGTATCCGGTTACAGGCTGTGCATATCCGGTTACGCTTCGATGAATAACATTAACAGTGAACGTTATTCGGTTACAGCTCGCACGTATCCGATTACACGATGAAGAAGATGAAGGCGGGTGAAGGCGGTGGTGGTATTTGGTTACCATGGTTGTCGACGGTGGCATCCTTGCAAGCTTCGTGGTACGGTGGAGTTGCAGTGATGGACCACGGTGGACGATGCAGCGTTGGAAGGCGTCAACTGGAACCTTGAATCCGGACGACGCAGCGACGATGACATGTCCGTCGTGGTGGACGATGGTCTCTGTGGTGGTGGGCGATGCAGCGAGGAGGAAGCTGTGCGTGACGATGGTGGGAGGTGTCCGTGGTGGTAGACGATGCAGCGAGCATGACATGGACGTTGATGGTGGTGAATGGACAGTAGCTCCATGGCCATCATAGCAGTGCACGAAGGAAGACGATGGTCATAGAGGATGCTGACAAGAATGGAGATCTGTCGTTTTAGGATGAAATATGATATGGCTAACCGCTTGGTTGTGATGGTTTGTGATGCAGGTGACGGTGGTGCAGGACAAGGTTCAACGTTCCAAGCTTTTCCGGCGTTATCTGAAGTGGTGCAGGAGAAGGTTCAACGTTCCAAGCATCAGTAAATATCTTTGCTGGGTGGGTTGGAGTTTGAGTGCAATATTTTGTCTTATTGTGGGTTGAAAATCGACATACAGAGATCTTCAAGAGGTTAGTGATATTGGTTGTTTATTTTTGTTAATATTAACTTAAAATATACAAATGTTTTTTCATGTATGTTATTTATTTTTAATATATCAATGTATTAATGTAATTGGTTTTTGTATGAATATATGATATATTATTGTATTAATGTATTTTGTTTATGTATGATTATACTATAATGAATGTATTAATGTATTTTGTTTATGTATGAATATTTGATATATGAATGTATTAATGTTTTTTGTTTATGTATGAATATATGATATCATATATGAATGTTTGAATATAGGAATGAATTATGTCTAATCAATGTATGAATGCATGATGTTAATTATAGTATGATTAATTGTTTAAGTTAAAATAGATGGAAGAAGGATTAAACTTGTTGTACTTGAACGGTCAAGACATAGATGATGATGTGGTGGGTGTTGACTTTAATATAGTCGCAATGCTACATCAACACTTACAAATAACCACCTCCATGGCTGCACTAACAATGTTATGCATTGTTTCGTATGCCTTGAACATATTGAATATGTTCTCGAGTGATGCAAGTAGTGTTAGCAATTTCGTTCCCGACAAAGACCGTCGCAGACAACAGTTAATGTCGTACCTGGTGCATACTACTCGATGTCGTGACATTATTCGGATGGGTCCCGAGGCATTTATTAATCTTTGTGAGAGATTAAGAGCAACTGGGTTAGTTAAAGACGGTATTCGCTCCACAGTCGAGGAACAAGTAGCTCAATTTCTTCATATAATTGGACATAATGTTAAGAATCGGAGTGTCGCATTTTTCTTTCATCGATCTGGGGCGACGGTAAGCAAACACTTTCACAATGTGTTAGATGCTATTATAACTCTAGAATCAGAATTTTTAACTCAGCCATCAGGAGATGAGGTTCATCCATATGTCTTGAACAACAGTCGGTTTTACCCTTACTTCAAGGTAATGCTTTAAATGTGTCAATCAGACTGTTATTTTATGAAACGATGTTAATGTTATGCAGTTGTATCATGACTTCTTAATTTATTGTTTAGGATTGCTTAGGGGCTATAGATGGTACTCACGTTCGTGTTAGGGTGCCAAGAGAAGATGCACCGAGATTTCGTGGTAGAAAAGATTGGCCAACTCAAAATGTGTTTGTCGCATGTGACTTTGATATGAAATTCACATACGTTCTAGCTGGATGGGAAGGCACAGCATATGATTCTAGAATCTTAAAAAATGCTCTTGATCGAGATGATCCGTTGGTCATCCCCCAAGGTAACTGTCTTCATTGGGATATAATTATTAGTTGTTTATTACATAATCAATACTGATGTCTAAAATCATGTAGGAAAATACTATCTCGGCGACGCTGGGTTTATGCTGAAAAGTACGATCATGACACCATATAGAGGCGTCAGATATCACCTTAAAGAATTTACACGTAGAGGACCACAAAATGCAAGAGAGATGTTTAACCATCGAGATTCATCATTGAGAAATGTTATTGAAAGAACATTTGGTGTATTGAAGAAACGGTTCCCTATCATTGCAAGTGGCACTGAACCACATTATGGATTGGAAACGATGACGGATATTATTTTAGCTTGTTGTATCCTACACAACTTCATCTGTGGAGTTGATAGGGATGACCCATTGCTTAATGAGGTTGATAATGAGTTGAATGAAAGGGAAGAGCAGAATGTGTCATCCTCTCAAGTTCGCGAAGATGATAATAGGGTTGGTAGTACTATTAGGGATGCCATAGCGGATGAAATGTAGCGACATTATCAAAATTCATAGTTATTGTAATTCATATTTTGTCATGACTCTCTTATTTGAAAATGACATCTTCAAGGTTTTATGAATAAATGAACTTCAGTTCTTACACTTTTGTTTATCAAATAGGTTTATCATGGACAGGGGTAAGGGTGCTGCGATTGAGTCCTCCGCTGGTATGAGAGAGTTTTGCAAATGGACTGAGGACATGGATGCAAGGCTATTGCATTCAATGATTGAAGAGAATCGTTTGGGTAACAGAGTTGATGGCAGCTGGACCACGCAAGCGTATAATAATATGGTTCAATACCTTCATAACTCAGGTTATGTTCATGTCAGTAAAAATAATGTAAAAAATCGTCAAAAGGTATTGAAAGACAGATGGCGTGAGGTTCATGACCTCTTTGGATCATTGAGTGGTTTTGCATGGAACGCCATCACTATGAGGTTTGAGGCTGAAGACGAAGTCTGGACTGACCTCATTCAGGTATTTCTTAAACATTCAGGTTTGGTAGATAATTAAAATACATAACTATAACCCCTAACTATTTCATGTATGTTGTTTCAGTCGAGGCCCGCTGCGTCAAAGTGGAGAGTTACCAGCATAAGACATTATGATTTGATGATGGAGTTATGGGCTACTGATAGAGCTACTGGGAGTGGTGTTCGCACCGCACGTCAACGTCGTCAGCGGGTTGGCCCTCGTGTCAGTGTTGATTTAAATCAGAACATAGATTACATTCCTGAGCAGCCTGACTGGACGGGGTACAGAGACCCAACTCCGTCATCGCCTCCTCCTTCGGTAGATGAATATAGTCCCGGGAACACTCAGTCTGTGTCTTCTGTTCCATCTGCTGGAACGTCATCCTCTAGAGGCTCCAAGAGAAAGGCACCCCTAGTCGATGTAATTGATTCCCATTTTGAAAGGATGTCGACCAGTCTGGAGGGTTTCACAACTGCACTTACCTCTTCAAATGTGCATTTTGGGGTCATTTCTAATGCAGCCGTAGATCAAGTCTCGACGATGAAAGAGAGGAATGAAATATTACGTTCACAAACCGAGGTTCTTCGTCGGACGCAGAACTACACATATACAGAATCTGACATTTATGAAATGTTGGGTGGGATGCACATACCTGATGAGTCTTTACTGGAGCAATGCTATGACTTCTTGTGTGCAAACCCGACATGTGTGAAGAGGCTGATGGGGCTTCCACCGCATAAGCGGTGGAATAAATTGTGTAAAATGATATCGGGCGGAGATTGTTAGGATGTCTTATATGACTACTTGTATTAGTATTATGTTATGAGATCTACCTCTGTATTTGTATTATGACTTATGATTTTCATGAATGTTGTTTCATGTATGATGACTTATGATTTGCATGTATGTTGTTTCATGTATGATGACTTATGATTTCCATCCATCCTAACTTTATATGGAATGTTTATGCTTATGCTGTAATTAATTGTCATTGGTTGTTATTGTTTATAATATTGAATAATATGTTTTCATTTATTGCTTTGTTGAAGAAATTCTAAAATGGCGTCATCATCAACTAAAAGGTCCCGAAAAAGTCGTAAGGGAAAACAAACCCAAACTGAGTCAGAAGATGCAGCACATGTCAGACAATCTCTTGCGGAACAATTAGATCAGCGTCCTTTCTTCACTCATACCAAGCAGATGGAAAACTATGTAGCTGATTTTTATACGAGAAATATTGTCGTGCCTAAAATAATGAATTTCGAATCATTTGCCGGTTCAGGGTTATTTTTCCAACATCATCTTATATTTCAAGGGGTTGTCGAATTCCTGACACTGCAGGCACCGTTCTATCCGGATTTAATCAAAGTTTTTTATTCAAATCTCAAGATTTCTGGGAATGGATACTTGATTACTGAGGTCCACAAGAGAATAATCAAATTGAAACCAGCCGATTGGTTGAATATTGTTAATATGAAGTACGATGGTCAAAAGCTGTGTTATTCAACTATCCCAGACGACTTTCCTTATGATCGGGAGATGGCATTAGCTACTATGGTGAGACCAGAAATGCAGGGTCAACGTGTTAGAACAGTTGGTTCTTTAAATATTAATGATAGACTTCTGCATTATGTTATTGTCCACATGTTATCTCCCAGACCTGGAAATTTTGCAAGGGTATTGCAGGAGGATATATATATGATATGGGTGCTTAAAAATAATATACCTATCAATTGGCCTCATCACATCATGCAGCATATGCTCAAATGAAAGGACAGTGACGCACCCCTACCTTATGGTGTATTGATCACCCAAATCATGCAATATTGTGGAGTGCATGTAGATGACGATGCCAACACTCATATTGGGACCAGACATCATTTTTCAATTAATTCTTTGAAGAGGTTGAATATAGTTAATGTCAACGGTGTTTGGCAACATGATGTTGGCGATAATGAAGATGAAGAACAACCACAGCATGATGACAACCCTGTGCAACCTCCTCCAGATCTTTCAAATCCTACTATGATGACTCAAATATGGGAGGGGGTACAAGACTTGCAACACAGAATGCAGGGTATGGAACAAATGCAGGGGCGGGTTGAACGTATTGAAGATAACTTGGCAAACCTTTCTCTCAACATGAACCGACAATTTGCTCAACTCAATCAAAATGTTAACTTAATTCTTCACCATTTAGATGATTAAGTTGCTGACTTTGACTTCACTATATTGCATGATGATGTATTACAATTATATTTACTCGGGGATTATGTTTGCACCTTTTATTTCATGTAATGGATAATTATAACTTTGGTTCGATATCGGCAGTCTACAAATTTAATAAATCTCATTTCCATAACAAATCAATTTATACTAATTACAAAAAATTATATCACAAACAAGTACTAAATTAAAAAAAATTCTTTTCACTAAAGTATAATTTAATAAAATTATTATATTTATTTTTAATAATTTTTCCAAAATTTTAACTCTTAATAAACATTTTTTTAATTAAATATAACATTAACAAATATCAATTTATATTACTTTATACCCAGGGGCATTTTGGTAATCTTCAATTTATACCTATTAAACAAATTTTTTAAAACTGTCACATCAATCAAATCCTACACTAATTCTCACAAACTTCACTCCCAAATTTACTCTCAATTACCTTCAAATCCACTCAAATAAACACAAAAAAAAATCACCCTCAAATCCACTCAATCACTCTCCCTCAATCACTCTCTCTCAATTACCTCCAACTAAACACACCCTAAACCTCAGTTGCTCAAAAACACCATCTCAGTTCCTCAAAACGACCTAACACACCCCTTTTTCATTTAACTCCTTATCTAATGACCAGTACAACAACTTCACCACACTCAACAACTTAGTTCCAGCATAACACCAAACATATACCAATTCATAATCATAAATTCACAGTCTCATTGCTCATACAACAAAAAGTACATGCTCTAGCAAATAAAATTATCAAGTTCATCTCAAACAACATCAACATATAAAATCAAGTTCATACATACAATACTTCACAATTTCGAATAAAATCCTAGTTCATGCAAACACTAAATTACTGAATCAGAGAATAAAAACCCAGCTCCCCTTACCTTGGTTTTCATAACACAACTAATTGATGATGTCCTAGCAGTGCCCTTCTCAGCACAAGAACTCAACAGTACCTATAAGTCATCAAGGTGGTGACAACAACAGCTCTTAGAGCTTGATTTGGCAGAAAATATGAAGATGAAACTTCATTAGTAGCATGCAACCAGTAACGTTGCATGCCCTAGGCTCTAGAAGCAGCGAAGAAGAGGGGAAAATTACTTACCGGTCAGATTGGAAAAATGTTCAATTCAAAAGGAAGCCTTCGGTGTGGTGAACGCTTGAGCACCTTCAAATCCAAAATTGAACGGTTCAGTGAATGGATATTTTAAAGAGAATGTAGAGAAACTTTTAGGAAAAAAGGGTTTCTAGAGAGAGAAAGGAAAATTAGAAAATGAACTCTGGTTTCTGAAAAAAAAACCCTTCTAAGGCTAAGGTACCCTTAGTTATATGGGCCTGGCTGCCCCAACATAAGGCCCACTAGCCCTAAATTTTTAAGGCCCTTACACTTTGCTCCTTTATTTTCATACCAAAATAGGAAAAACACAAATTACCAATGACTTTTTATTGATAGAATAAAATTCATAGAAAATATCAATTATCGACGATTTTATTGATAAATATTTTTTATAGATTTATCAACGAATATATTTGTCGATAAATTTTATTTATCGACAGATTTACTGACGGATGTAGTTGTTTAATATACCGACGGATACATCCATCGATAAGGTTGTATATAAATTTGTTGTGTTACTCGATGAATATAATTACATTTTAGATTCCCTCCCCCAATTTCATTTCCTCCCTTCACAATTTCGTATGCACAACTCCAACTCCCGCAAAAATCCATGACACTACACTAATCGTGGTCACCATGAAGCTATCGTCACACTGTTGTGATGTGGTCGCTGCCCACTATGACCTTTGGGTGACAACTTCTTATTTGTGGGTTGAGGGAGCTTGCTGCCTTCTTTGCATTTTCTATCACTCCAATCTTCGAGGCATCCTGTCGTGGTTGTTGTTGCACCGTCCGTGGAGAGTTATTGTCGTGTTCGTCGTTGAATGACTGTGAGGTAAGTTCTGATGTATGGTGACCACTGTTTGTCACTTATGAATGTTTTGATAATGCTTGTGATAGGATAAAGCTTTCGCTCTATGTGGATCACCATATTAATAACTTAATCACTAGTGCAGAATTGAGATACTAACGCAGCTAATACACCTTGGTTTGCAGAAAACGGAAGCAAATGAAAACACAGTGGTAGTTTTACAAATTCAGCGAACTTATAGGCATCGGTTCAAGGGGAACTGAGGCATAACAACTCTATTACCTCGGTTAAATAACCACCTGAGGTGTAATGCTCTATAATATCCCACATGCAACTGACTTTTCAACTGACAGCATTTTGAAAATGACTTACTGCCTCAGTTTCCCTGACGAACCGAAGCAGAAAGGCATGGATTTTTCCACCTGGATCTTACTCCTACACTGACAACAGTCTGGAAACGTCCTACGACATCAGTTCCCCCTAGAATTGAGGCAGTAAGTTGACCTACGACATCGGTTCCCCCTAAAACCGAGGCAGTAAGATTAATTCAAAATGCTAACCATCTGACTTTTGAAGGTTTTAATTCCTTTTATCGACCTCTTTGGCATCGGTTCTACCACGCCGATGTGAAAATCCTTTTATGCTTCGGTTTCCCAGAGGACCGAGGCATATAGTCTGCGTATAGGCATCAGTTGAAGGAATAAACCGAGGCAGTAGTTGTGTATTACCTCGGTTAAGCTGATAACCAAGGCAGTATAGGTTTAATATTTTCACTCTCGTGAAGGAAGTTACCCTACTGCTGCACTATTCTTCTCTCTCGCAAGCGAAAACGCCTCCACTGCATCCAAGCGCACTGTCATCACCTCTGCCACAGGGTCGTCGATTTGTCATCGCCGCCGCTACACGGTCAAGCTCCGTCATTGTTGTCGCTACAGTGTTCTCACATTGCTCCGTGGTTCCTTTTGTCGCGCAAGATCTCCAAACATTGTCGACGCTGCTACCATCCAACCATTGCCTCACCACCGTGCATTCAAGACATCGTTGCCTCGCGGTTCCTCTTTCTCGTGCAAGAGCTCCAATCACTGCATCCACAGCGTCACCACTGATGCCTCCTCACTACTGCCTCGCCATCGCACGGTCAAGACACTATTGTCGCCGCATTACCGCCATCGTCGTTGCCACAGTTCTCTTTGGCTCTCACTGTCCCACCATGTCGCGTTGTCTCCACATTTTTGTCATTGTCGTCGCTCCCACGGTCGTCGTCGTCGTTGTCGCGGTCCTCATTGGCTTGGTAAGTGAAATACTTTTTGTTGTGTTTTCCACTGTGAATATTTGGGTCCAAGTAGAGTATACATTATACTGTAATTAGATGATTTATAAGCCTACGCTTAGTTTATGCTAAGAATGTAGGTAGTTAATTGTAGAAATTACTTAGTTTATGGGTAAAAATAAGATTAGTTTTGTTGCAATAATGTCACTAATTAATGTGTTATTTGTTTTGTTCAGATATTGTGTTTTTGTGGTGAGATTTTATAGTTTCTAAAACGCGGACATTCTCCATTGTTGACCGGTTTTCACGCTCCCAGGTAAATATTCTTAAACTTTTCCTTTTAATATAAACATATAATTATTTGTTTGCTTGAATATATTATTTGTTTGAATATATCGTATGTTGCATATGAAATTATTTGATTGCTTGAATATATTGTTTGCTTACTTTGTTATATTTTACATATGTAATTATTTGTTTGCTTGAATATATATAGTTGTTGAGAATTAGCCTTAGTTTCCCGTTTGATATTCAATACAAAAATTATTTACTATCTCTAGATTGTTTTGAAGAAATGTACTTTTTACAAATGAATAGAGAGAAGATGGTAATAATAATTTACAAGTATTGAATCTTGAATTGTCCAGTTAGACAGTTTAAGAAGAGTAATAAATTTTTCATAGTTTATTAATATATATAATTTTAATATAAATGTCTTAAATTTTATGAAATTTTGCAGTTGTGTTTTGTATTGATCTTCGGGTGCATATTTGGTTGTGATTTATAATCACTTTCATTTCGTGTAACTTGAAGACCAAATGTGAAATGCTAGCAAAATTTCGTAAAATTTTAGATATGTTGTTTAAAATTTATATGTTTAATAAACTAAAAAAAGTGAATCTCTTCTTGAATGGGATAGTGTCATACCTTGAATACAAAAACGATCAAAGTGATCATTCAAGATTATTGAAATTGTGTAAACAATTTCAGTAAATATGCGTACGGATCGACAATAGATTAATTCACCATGTATCAGTGTCGAGTACGAGAGAGGGGTAGAAGAATTTATATAGTTTGTGCAACGTAATACGAGTACAAGTGATGATGAAGTCAAGTTTAGATCTCCCTGTGTCAACTGTTTGAATGAGAGGAAGTTGAACGCAATCGATATTAGGGAACATCTTATCTGTGATGGTTTCGTACAAAGTTATACAACATGGATATGGCACGGTGAACTAATAGACTTTCTAATTGTCTCTCCAACTGAAAATGTATATGATTCCACCATGGATATGGGAGATTGACTAGAAGAAGACAACTTAGAGGACATGATCCGCGATGTTGGCGCAAAAGCTTTTGCCCAAGCGCATGTGTCTGAAACGATGTCCACTGATGCGAAAACTCCTTTGTATGTTGGTCCAACTAAGTTCACACGGTTGTTAGCGGTGTTGAGGCTCATGAATTTAAAGGCGACCAATGGATGGACTGATAAGAGTTTTACAGAATTGTTGTCGTTTTTGAATGAAATACTGTCATATGGAAATACATTACCTACTCGTAATTATGATGCAAAACAAAAAAAATTGTCTGATGGGTATGGAGTATAAACGGATATATGCATGTCCAAATGATTGCATATTATATAGGAATGAGTATGAAGTTTTGACAAAGTGTCTAAAATGTGGGTTATCACAATACAAGTCAGAAAAACAACAGTGAAGATAGTGGTCACACATAAAAGAATGGTTCTGCTTTGAAAGTAGTTTGGTACCTTCCACTCGTGGCCAGACTTAAGCGTTTGTTCACGAATTTGAAAGACACTAAAAACCTAAGCTGGCATGGAGATGAGAGAACAACTGATGGGTTGCTTTGTCATCTAGCTTATTCAAAGCAATGGAAAAATTATTGATCAAGAATTCTCTCAATTTGGTCAAGAATGTAGAAATCTTAGGTTTGGTTCAGCTACTGATGGAATGAACCCATTTGGAAGGTCAATTCACATAGGAAGGTCGTCAGGATATTCTTGTCACTACTATTGGACGACCTGAGCACCTACGGGTGCGTGCTGCTAGGACTAGCATAGGCATTAGACAGTTCTTTGGGTCTTCCTCGCGTCCATATTCATACGAATTAAGTAAAGAGTATGAACAAAAGTTGAAGCAGGACATCACAAAAGAGATCACACAGAAGATCACAAAGAAGGTCAGGGCAGAGTTGTATGATGACATATTAAGTGCTTTGCCACCTGGCCTAGACATTTGGTTGGTGTTGTATCTGACCCCTGGTAAACACTCCTATTATATACTTCTAAATTTTAAACTTTACTTCTTATTGACGTCAGAACATAACCATTTTTTCATGTAACAACAGACAGAAAAATAGGGAAGTCCTACACCAAAGAAGACTCATTTATTTGAGGACAACCCTCTTGGTTCGTTAGACAAGCTTTGTAACATCATTGCAAATATGTCGATGATTGTACCATGGGATTGTACTACATTTGGAAGACACGCTGAGATCCCATTGTACTTGCATCAGCAAGATGTTACGGAGCTTGCATCGGGGAGAGAAGAGATTAATATTTCACTCGTTCAGTTGTGGATGATGTAAGTTTATGAGAACTCTTTTATATAAAATTGATTTATCAAGTTACTTATATAAGATCATTTCTTGATTTCAGGTATATGTTTGGTGTCAGTAACAAGATGGGGTTCAATGATGAATGTGGGTTCATTGATCCCCAAATGATTCATGAAGGAAAAGGATTTGATGACATCCAAGCATACATCACCAGCTGCTTTGCAATGGGGAAGGAGATATATTTTCTCCCTTATATACTTGGGTAAGTGAAGTTTGTTAACTTTAAAGTTTCATTTATGATTTTAGTATATGATAATTAAGTTATTACCAATTTCAGGCGTCATTGACAGCTACTTGTGATCTCTATACCGGAGAACACTGTTGTCTGGTTTTGTTCATTGCACAAGTCTCCTCCTAGCCCTCTTAGAAAAGTAGTAGATTGGTAAGAACCTCAATGTTTGAACTTTCTTTGTTATATAAATGTATGCTAAAGAAATTTCTTTTTAATAGTTCCCTTGCAGCACATATGATGTTGTCTGGGAGATCAACTACTATAGTTAAAAAGCTTGCATGGTTGGCCCTTAAGGTTTGGTATTTTAGTCCATACTTTGTTACATTGTGCACAATTCCAATGATGTTACTTAACATTTTATAATTATGATGATATATTGTAGTCTAATAGACAAACTGGGTCATATGAGTGTGGTTACTACATCATATATTGGATGATGACCACTATTTGTGCACATGTTACCAGTGGATGGGAAACGGTAGTATTTTGGTTTGAATTTTATTTTCTCTATAGTTGAGATTTTATATACACTAATTGAAATCATTATGTTTTATGTAGAGATTCAGTTTTACTACTTCAATTCCAGAGAAGTCACTTAAAATCATAAGGAAAGCACTTGCTAAATATGCAATTCAATTGTATAATAGTATGTAGATATTAGGATATAGTAAGTTCTAAGTTTATGATTCTAAGTTTATATATGCTTTGTACATTATTATTAGTTTAACTTTGTACATTGGATTGATTTATGTTTCTAAGTTGATTTATGATTACATTGAATTGATTTATGCTTCTAAGAAGTTGATTTCTGATTACATTGAATGGATTTATGTTTTAATATAATTTTTATTGAAAATATATACTTTTGCATTGTTCTGAACTGTTATGGTTCCTAAACATATGCAGGTTTGTTTCTGCAGTTGGGAATGTTGCAAAAACAAACATGTTCTTAAAAAAAAAGAACAGAGGAATACGCCTCGGTTGTGACATAACCGAGGTAGAAAGCCCTTTATGGCATCAGTTCAGGTCATAACTGAGGCAGAAAGGCTGGTGAAAAATAAAAAAAAAAAGAAAAAAAACACTCTACTGCCTCAGTTCATGTCCCAACTGAAGCAGTAGAGTCTGCGATATTGTCTCGATGCAGTAGGAACCAAGGTGAAAAGGCTAGCGAAACCGCAAAAAAAAACTTTACTGCCTCGGTTCAGATCCCAACCGAGGCAGTAAAGTCTGAGATACTGCCTCGGTTCAGAAGGAACCAAGGCGAAAAGTCCTTTAAAAAAAAAGAAAAACTCTACTGCTTCGGTTACCTGTGAACCAAGGCAAAATCCTACCCCTTTTTGCCTCGATTGTGAACCGTGACAAACAGGGGTAGACTTTTTGTCTCACCTGTATTTGCCTCGGTTCAGGAACCGCTGCCTATGGGCGAAAATAACCGTTGTCGTTTCCCTTGACTGCACTAGTGAATGATCGATCACCATAGCTTTCATTGGTAGTCATTTTGCATTTTGGGTCAAATTTGTTGTGTATTGGTATGTTACATTAAGGTAGTAGTGCATTGGTGGTTATTGGTTAATGGGTGTCTAGCTTTGGGTTGTTAATTGAAGTAAAAGAAGAGTTTCCCTTGTTAGTTAACTAACGACAACCGTTTAGGTTGTTTGGTGAAAAATTAGTTTGAAGTGGGAAAGTTAGGTTTAGAATTCTATATGCTTTGGACTTATGAGTAAAAACGTTACTGCATCGCACATCGGGAACTATACTCAACAAACAAGTCATAGTTCAAGAGAAACATCATTCTCCTCTTCTAGCATCGCACATGGCCGAAAAGGGTGCAACATTCGAACCCCACTCTCTTCCCGCATCCTGCGACAGAAGAGAGCCTCTTTCTCACATCGCAAGGCCAAAAGAACAAAACTCAGGAGTTACAAGGTACAAAAAGCAGACACGTCAATCATCTTAGCATGCCCATCCGTCAACCATATAACTTGGTGTATCACAATCGCCCTAGCATGCTTCACCATCGACCAAGAGTCATCCATCACTCGAACATAGTAACTAGCTCGACAACACTTGAAACATCTCCTCCTAAAGTCCATTACATTGGCATCCTCGTTCCTCTTTCGTCAAGACTCATTTTTGTTTATTTACACTAAGAATATTCTAATTAGACATATACAACTCATTCCCTATCACTAAACTAAGTGAAAACACGATTGGCACTCTATTAACATATTTTGATAACTTGAATACATAGTTAAAAGACCTTAGGCACTTTAAAATACACCAATCACATGAACTAGCCACTATAGCAACATATTATAGGAAAAAACACTCCAACCTAAATGGAACCACATCCTATAACAATTATCTCAATAAAATGTATTACATAATCCTATAACAGCAGCTGAACCACTAGAAAACACCATATAGCATTTAAACAAAAAGAATATAGACTTTATGCACACTCAACATTTGGTAGAAAATCCCATGACAATTGCACCTAAGTGACTTTAACCCTTAGCCACACCATTTTATAGATGTTAAGGTTGTCATTAGAGATTAACCACACTAGAACCACTCACATAACCAGAATCAGAGAAACCTAAACCTACCTAGACAGCACCACTTCTCAAAGCAATGTCCAGCCACCACTCCTAATATCAAAAAACCATCAACCAAGACATAAGATTTCAAAAGGACAGACCTAGTTGTGATCTAACTAGTTCAAGCCACCAAATTACTGATTGAAATTCACAAAAAAAGTCCTTCCTACACTCACGATTCAGAATAACTATGGTCCAATCTCAACAACTCATCATTAAAAACTCTGCATAATTTTTATTACTTTACATATTAATATTCATATTTATTTCTATTTAATATATTTTTAATATGTATTTAATCATGTTTATGTTACTTTGTTTAAATTTAAGATATTATTTAATAAATTAAATGTAAGATTAGAGGGATTTGAATTCATCATTTGAGAGAATAAAGAATGAAGTTCGAAAATAAGAAACTTAAAGTAGTAAAAAATATGGAGAGATAGGATTATTTTTGACAATCATTGGGAACAAAAATAAGACAGAAGATTATTTTAAACCAAAATTACATAAAATAATGGGTATATTAGGAAATAAAAAATATATATGCTTAAAAGAGAAAATATATTTATACATTAATATAGATAGTAGTTATAATTATTACTATTATTATTGTTATAAAAATCAAATTTAACCAAGGAATAAAAAGGAAAAGATAATCGATTAGAGGTGCATAAAAAAAAATTGCTAGCCTACGAAATCAAATAAATTGTAATTCATAACAATTTGAATACATTTCTTAAATCTTGTGTTAAATTATTTTCTTTTTAATTTTTTATGACTTCTTATTTGTCAAAATACTCTTCTTTCATATATTTCAAACAGTCAACATATTTCACTTTTTCCCTTTTACTTTCCTCTCTTCCTTTATTTCTACAACACCAAACATATTAGGACATAAACAACTTTCAAAATGGGAACATCAAATACCTCTTAACTTTACATACTCTATTTTTTATTAGAAATACTTGTCATTTCATATGTATGTTTAGTATTGTTTGCTTCTATTTTCTTCCTACCAAACAACAGGTGAGTAGCTATGGCCTTTACCATTTTGATTGTCAACCAATGGACAATAATCAACACCAAACTCTCTTGGACTACATTTGAGTGGTGCGAAAAGATATAGAGAGAAACAAACAGGGAGAAAATGGTAGATGTAATGGAAATAAACTTACAAAATAAATGGAGTAAAAATGTGATAAAAGAGAAATCGAATAAATGTCTATAATAACTAAAATACTTTAATCCTTTCAATATGTACATTGCATGCCTTATGAAATGGTTACCATAATGAGAAAAACAGACTCCACTCTAACAAAATATACTAATATCAGTGGCCATGTATGCTCCAATCAGTACATTTCAGACCCCATTGTAGAATCTATATACAAGACTTTGTTGTTCTTTCGTATTTCATTCTATATATAGATTGGTTACCTTCTAACCTCACTGTTAACTCTTCTCTACAAGAACGGCTTTCAACTTATCTACTACAGTCAAAAGAGAGGAATTTCCCTCACAAGCCTCAACCAATATCTTTAATCTGGACTCTGACCAACTCTTCTCAGAAAGCACAGCATTCAGCTGCTCCTCCGTGACAGATGTTGATGGCTTGTTATGGTGAACGAGGTTCAATAACATTCCCTGAAACATAAGTTCCATTAGTTGATGTTTTGGCTACACCACCATAATGTACGTGAAATTGTAAATACGGATGCAACAAAGTATATAAGGAAGGATAGAGATAGGATCATAGGACAATATCTTAACTCATACTTCATCTATGACACAAATACTGCAACTAGGATTTATCTAAACAGTGATGTCTCACTGCACAATCATAAAATTTTATTTTTTAGGCCAAATGCTAGTTGATACATCCAAACAATATGATGACAGAACAAGCACACATATTCTCAAATAGACTCATGTTAGGGATCACTATGAACTACACATATTCACACACCAGTTGATTTCCTTAATCAGATTTATAGATTAGCTAAAACTAATTGAATAATTAATGGAAGCACAAGTTCTGAATGGAGATTAGCCTCAAGTACAATTTCTCCATCAGAGTAAAAAGTTGTTACCTCATGTTGCGATTTCCCTGCATAATCTCGCAAGAGAGATCTAGCAAGTCTGTTTCGCAGCAATAACTTATCCGTGGGACAGGCATGAAATATAAAAGAGGAAAGATGATGAACAACAAGAGTATATGCAACTGATCCTCGAATTGCAGCTCTGTCAAGGGCGTCTGAACACCACGACTTTGCATAAGCTTCCAAAATTGCTTCATTATCCTGCAGAGATAAGGTACACGATTGATGTTAATTTAAATACATTGCATTCTGAATCAATGACTAGTATGCATTGAAGGTGCAACCACTAGTGTAGTACTTCCGGAGCTCACAAAAGCTTCCTCGAAGTTCATAAAGCTACAGTACAACCAACGTAGTAAATTATTTAACACAAATTCTGCAGCATGGTCAATCAGTAATAGATTAACATGACCAAACACTATCCACAAAGTTAGTGTTTGATAAGATCAATAAGAGCTTGTCTGTAATCATCATCTTTATCTTTCTCCTCTTCAAAGTCTTCTTTATGTTCAATGAAAGTAAATGTTTTCTCTAGTCAAAAACTACACCTCTCCTTTCACAGAACCTTCGCAAGAAGCAATATTATCATACATATCCTCTTTGCCTTCTGTTACATTTTTATTTTATTTTTTACCTATATTGGTTAGTCCACTGCAAATATTAATACTAGGGCTAGGCAAATATCTAGAGAAAAAACAAAAACTCAGATAACACTGCTATGTAACCTTTTACATTTTCTGTGACATCTTGGATTGTATTTGACATATCAGTTTTGGGATTAGAAGTCTTAATAGGTAAATCCACGTCTCTTAACCACTGATACACAAAGTAAAGATCATCATAGATGAATAAAGCATTCATTTTAACATTTTAAAAAAATTAAACAATTTTATTTCATGCAAAAGAAGCTTTTCTTGTACTTTGTGGCATATGCTTTTATGATTTAAAGCAAACCTTTAAGCCAACTACCTTTTGAAAATTTACAAAGGTATACATACAATAAAATATAAATACCAGTTATATATTCAACCATATATCTTCAACACAGAAAGAAAAGTCTTAACAAATAAACTTAAAATCTAATTAACTTTATAAAATTGTCTTGTAAGGTGAAATTTACACCTAGTTCTATACTATAATTTCTAATGGTTACTAGATATCCAACGGAACATATCAAAATAACAAATACTCAAATCGAATCAGAACAAGGTAATGATCCATGGTAAAATAGTTTGATATTTATTGAATATATTTTCTTACCTCCGAAGGTTCTAGGTATCCTTTAGCACTTGACAAACATTTTTCTAAAGGTGGCAAAAGCTCAAGAACACGCGCATTGGACAGTGTATTCCAGGCAGCAAGGCGAATGGAAGTTTCAACACAACGATGTAGATAGACTGAAACTTGCCGTCCAAAAATCACGTCACCATAAGACACAGCAGAAAACTGCTCTATAAGCTCTTCTACAAAAGTTGAGTAACTTTCATGAATCTCAGATTGGAACTGTAGAAACTCAAGATTCTTTTTATCTTCTGAAATAACGTCTTTACTTTGGTTAAGCCTTGCCTCATCAAGAAGCTCACCATATAGATCCTGCAAAGCTTCAAAATTATCCCTACTCCGATCATGTTCAAGTATTTCCATTCCAACAACAAAATTGACAGACAAGGAATGTAACTTCCATGTTAACGATACATGATGAACAGGAGAAGGAATGTGTCCTTGAAAAGTGGACATTACTTCAACACCTAAAACAAAGAAAAGTCCACATTTGGCAACTTCAAGCAAATTAGAGGAATCTTGTAGTACATCATCAACTTTGTGAGTACCAGCTCGCTTGCTATGGAAAATTGTTGAGATTGGACTGAGGTAAAAGTGAGCTGGAAGTGGTAGCTTCTGGTGAGCCCATTCTAACGTTAAAGAATTACAGCATGGACTTGCCATGGAAGACATGTCCGAATCCTCATAAATGGTTTCCAAACAAGCACCAACCTTTGGAGAGGTCTTAATGCCAGAAGAACTACTGCCATCAACAGCTTTCGACTTCACCTTTTCAGACAGCCATCTGCTCCTAAAATGAGATGATAACATATTGCTTAAGTGTATGTAATCCTCTTCTTCATGTTGCCAGCTAAAGGTTTTACCCCTCCTTTTAGAGAGATAATTCTGTATACAGAGATCAAGGTGCTTCAGTAAAGAAACATGCAGTAGGAGATCCAATGTCTTCTCTACAACAACCTTATCTCTAGGCCCTGCAGTTAAGCACAATCCCAAGCTAGCATTAACCCTTTGCACAATAAAGGATGTTTCTTCTGTCACGACATCTTTAGATGCTTTTTCAAAAATTTCCAGCAAACAGACAAGAAATCTTGCATCTGTTTGTGCCAATAAAACTGTCACTGACCAGAACCCCCCACCTGGGGCACCCCATCCAATTCCTGCTCCTGGAACAGGTCCTCCTCTGCCAAATGACTCAATGGATTGTACACGGTGCCACCCTGAAGAAACAGAAAACATGAAAACATCAAGCATATACCTCAAGTCAACCATAAACCCATTAACGATGCCACCCTTGAGTACTTTTCCTTCTTTCGAGAAACTTCGTTCTTCTTGGCTTGGGATGCCAATCTTGGCAGACTGTATACGATTATCAATAGTAGTAATAATCTTCACAATTCCATTTAGACAACAGGTGGAAGCTAAAGACATTTCAAGATCATTCTTCTGCCTCAAATAAATTAGTTCCTTCATAAAAGATTCACCTTCAGAATCTCTACATTTTGTCCCAACAGATGCAGAAAATCCCAAAAGCCAATGTTTGATCAACTCAAGTCCAATCTTAGGCACAAATTCTGGAAGCCATGGCACATGCCCTTCAGTTTCATGAGAGCTGGTAGTACTCCCCCATGTCATCCTTTCAAGCACTCTGAAAAGCATGTTAGTCACAGCAGTATACGCCCACAACAAAGGAGTTGAAGAAAAACCTCGGAAACTATAGTCACATCTCCTGTCTTTCTGTCCCTCAAAGAATTTAGATACTTCCGGATCACTTCTAGTCGCCATCCACCTTATGGCTAAGTCAACCATTGGACCAACATAACTCCAAGACCATACCTCTGAGTCACCAGTGGATTCTTGAACTTTATTGTTTAAACACTGCTTTGAATATAAATTTGGAAGTCTTCCAGACAAAGACTCCAGAACAAGGTATGCTTCCCTGGAAATGGAAGTATATTCATCCAAAACATTGTTTTCAACAAGTTTTTCAAATGAAGGCGGTTTCAACCAAAAAGAGAAGGCAGGGAACATTTCTGAGAAGTACGACACACAATATCCATATTGAATGCAAACCCTCCAGAATTGCAGTTGTTCAACAATCAGAGCAGACATGAGTTTACATTTTTCCTTCCCTAACCTTAGCCAGTGGTCAACAGAGGAAGGACTTTGATATAAATTCCAAATCATAGCCCGAAAATACCCTTTCTTTATAAACTCCAGACAAATTGTCTGGTTTAACCGAGCTAACACCTTGTCCAAAATAAAATAAAACATTAGGAATGATTATCTAGCTGCTGATGCAGAAATAACTTTACATAAGTAACAAGGGAAAATGTATCGACCTAGAAAATAAAACGGAAAATTACTACTCACCTTCAAGAGTCTTACAGATCTTATCATAGAAGATCGAATTTCAAAATTGTCAGAAGAAAATCTATTCACAATTGTCTGAACAAGTCTTTCGCATTTCAGCACAGCATTAGCACATGTAGGTGAATGCCTCGCTAATGCAATAAGTATAGAAATAATACATTCTTCTAAAGCTGTCGTAGGATCCGTCTGCAACCATTAAAGACTAATGAATTTGACACTGAAGTTCAAAAACTGTAATTGTAAAACTGAAATATTCTTAACCTTTGTACACAAAATCTCGACTTCAAATGTTTCAACATGGTTAATTATTAAGTTTTACCTCCAAAAGATAACGAAGTCTAGGAAGGATTCCCATGCGAACTAGACCTACAGTAAAATCTTGCCCAGCAACAACTATATCATCTTGAATAGTATGTTTTCCTTCGGTCTCATTGTCCACTGAATCATCGCTGAAAGTAAGAATATTGGAAGGTTTGGCACTGTACTTCCAGAAACCCCCTTGAAGGAATCCAACGTTAATATCTGGTCTGCTCCTAAAAACTGGAGCTGTGAAAATATCCATGTCACATGTTGCTACCTTCTGGAATTAAAGAAATAAATTAATCAGATGAATATAATTTTAAACTCAATAATTGATAGGAGATTGTCTTGGCAGTTAGGAAAAGTGGGAAAGGGGTTGTATAAAAGGGGATTGGGTTTAATTGTTAGAGTTAGTTTTTTGATAATAATCAATTGTCAGGATCTTGTTTGTCCTGTAGGGGGAGGTTAAGGGGGAGGTTAAGCTCTCTGAACTTGTATTCTTGACTGTTTAGTAATAAAGACAGGTTATACAATTCTGGGTTGAGTGTTCGGTGTGTGAAGCGTGTGTTTCTATAGGTTCTTGACTAAAAGAACCTATCATTTGGTCCGACCTACCGGATCAAGAAGGAGAGGAATCAGCGATGGGAAGTCAGACGGAGGGAAGATTGGACAATTTGGAGATTACGGTGGAGGGAATCAAGGAGGAGACAGCGGCGATCAGGCGCGATCTACAGCAACTGATGAGGGTGATGGGTGGAGGTCACAATAATCAAGGGGGTGGCTCTGAAGGAAGTAGCAGCTCGGTGAACGAGAATCAAGAAAAGCGCGACAACGGGGGAATTCCCCAAAATTGGCGGAAAAGGGTCGAATTACCGTCGTTTGAAGGAGTGGAACCCCATAGTTGGATCAACCGAGCCGAACGATTCTTCGACATCCAGAAAGTGGCCGAAGAAGATAAAGTGGATCTAGCCTACATTAGCATGGAAGGGAGCGCGAGTTATTGGTTCAAGTATTGGAAGGAAAAAACCAAGAACCGTTCTTGGTTGGGCTTGAAGGCTGGGCTGATTAATCGCTTTGGGGGTGGATTCAGGGGAACCGTGTACGAACAAATGGCAACGCTGAGGCAAGAGGGGACGGTGGAGGATTTTGTTAGGAATTTTGAGATACTACTGGGTCAGACCCAGGGTCTATCGGAGGAGTTGGTATTGGGTTTTTTCCTAGCTGGGCTGCGGGACGATATCAAGGGGCAAGTACATATACAAGACCCTCAAGAATTGATGGGGGCGATAAGGGTCGCAAGGGATGTCGAGGACGCTATGTGTCGAGCGCGAGGCGAAGGATGGAACGGGTAAAGCTAAACGTCGTGGGTCCGCAAGCCTCGACCACTGTCGTTCGAGGAGAGGTTGATCGACAGTCGCTGAACCGTTCCGGAGGAATGGAGGGAAGTGGGTCGAACCTAAGGGAAGGTCCGGTGACGGCGAATAGCGTGAGAGGTGGTCTCGTCGGAGGAGGCGACAAACGGGGAAGAATGGTAAGGAATTTACCTTACCCAGAATTTCTGAAGAGACGGGAAGAAGGCCGCTGTTTTCGGTGCGAGGGTCCGTTTGCACCAGGCCATCGGTGTTCGGAGAAGAGTTTACGCGTTCTGCTTCTAGCGGAGGATGAGGAGGATGACGCAGGTGACGAGGTTGAACCGGAGCTGAGATCTATGGAATTGTCTGCTTGCTCGGCGGAAGGGTTGACTCAACCCAAAACTATGAAGTTGACTGGAGTGATAGGAGACCGGAGGGTGCTGGTCCTGGTCGACAGCGGGGCCAGTCACAACTTTATCAGACAGAGGTTAGCGGAGGAACTGAAGCTGCCCATAGAGGATACGCCCCCTTATCAGGTGAGTTTGGGGGATGAGCAGAGAAAGTTGACAAGAGGATGCTGTAAGAAGGTCGCAATCGTTTTGGCAGAGGCGGAGGTCGAGGAAAGACTCCATTTAGTCGAGCTGGGCGGAGTGGATGTTATCTTGGGGGTCGAATGGTTGGCGAAACTTGGAGAAGTTAGGATTAATTGGGACAAAATGATGATGATATATAACGTGGGGGACAAGATGGTAAACATAAGGGGTGAACCAGCTCTGTCGCGACAGTTGGTGGAACAAAAAAACTTTATTGAAGCTAGTGGATGCTGAGTCAGGGACTTTGGTGTGGGACCCGGGCCTGGTGGAGACAGAGGAGAACGGTGAGTGGGATGGTGATTTGATGGAGGCGCAGAAAGCTGAATTAGAAGCAGTGCTGCAGCCGCACTAATGGGTATTTCAAGAGATACCCAGATTGCCTCCGCCACCTAATAAATAACACCGAATCCCACTCAAGGAAGGGTGGATCCTATAAATGTGCCACCATACTGGTATCCTCATCTTTTGAAGGGAGAGATTGAAAGGCAAGCAGCGGACATGGGAAGACAGGGCAATGACCCAGTACCAATATCCTGAGCTCAACCTTGAGGACAAGGTTGTTGAAGGAGAGGGAGTATTGATAGGAGATTGTCTTGGCAGTTAGGAAAAGTGGGAAAGGGGTTGTATAAAAGGGGATTGGGTTTAATTGTTAGAGTTAGTTTTTGGATAATAATCAATTGTCAGGATCTTGTTTGTCCTGTAGGGGGAGGTTAAGCTCTCTGAACTTGTATTCTTGACTGTTTAGTAATAAAGAGAGGTTATACAATTCTGGGTTGAGTGTTCGGTGTGTGAAGCGTGTGTTTCTATAAGTTCTTGACTAAAAGAACCTATCAATAATAGTATCAAATTATAAAGATAATAACTCTGAGAAATTCAATTACCTCTGAGATATCACAGTAGTTCTCATTTGCATCACAACTCAATACACATTGAACAACTTTTGCACAGGCCAGAACTACAGAATTGTGATTATCATCAAGACATATCCTTCAAAAAATCAGAGCGCAACTGCCATCATATTAGGCTCGTATAATGAGGACAAAATAATTATATGACAACACAATTTAGAAGAATTGAAGTATTAATCAGAATATTTATCATAAGCTACTCAAAAGAGTGCATCAAACACATCATAAAGCTACCATCTAGCCTCACCATCACTCCATGTTATTAACTACATGGGGACAAAAAAGGATGATGAGTCATGTACACCCCACTCTTCCAATAGAAATTTAGAAACAGCTATGTAGGTAATAAAATTACCCAAAGGGGGGCTGTTGTTCCAAGTATGCAAGCTAGGAAGAAGACCACAATAAAGGTACAAAATAGGAAGATCAAGAGTACACAATAGCTAACCGCAAAACATAATTAACAAAGCTTATATAAGCACAGAATTTATTAATATATAAGAAAAATAGACAAATATAAGAGGTTAAGAAGCCTCAAGAACTAAAGACTCGACAACCAAAAATTAAGGTAGAAAACAAAGATCAATAAACATGCAAAACATACCAATGTCTCCATTGATCTAACAAAAACAAAAACTAAAAACACTATAACCAGAACACCACAAAGAAGCTAGGAAAACTACTTGATCCCTAGTGCACCCAATAGAAGACTCATGAAGAGATGAAGCAAGCATTTCTATCCAAAAAAGTATACCCAAAGCAAAAGCACGAACAACTAAATCCTCTAAAATTAACATACAGGAACTACTGAAGATTCTCCAACAAAAGCCAATATTCACTAAAAACACCAAATAAATTATTCCAGAGAAAGGGAACTGCTGAGTAACATTAGAACAAATAAGAACCAATGTAACAGCTAAATCTACGCATCATGCAGTAATAAGGGCTCAAGAGAAGGCAGATATACATTTTCAAATTTGACCAATAAAAACTTCAAAAAGAGGGTAACAGAAGGAAAGACAGCTAGCTGGAATGAGAAAAACAACCACAAAGACGTAGCCGAAAACTAAGCAGTAGAACAGTGATGGAGTGGTTGGATCACAGGATATAATCAGTTTGACAGTTTGATTTCATGTTAATATTATACAGATTTAAATAAAAAAGGAGAGCTCGAGAGAAAGGTATCTTCATTGGTGAGTAATGACATGTTACCAAAAGACAGCACTAATTGTCATCCCCAAGAAAGGGTGCCAATCCTAAATAAAAAGAAATTATGAAAAAATAATTAAATATGGAAATCACTCCCAAGATATTAACTAAGATACTCTAAAATATTCCAAGTTATCATAATCATGTTGTCAAATATTTTAACACAAATAAGGCTGGCTTCTAGAGTAGCAAGACAGTAAATACTCAATAATGTCAACAGATATTTGCTCTCTAGCTTCATCGAGTCTATGTCAAGTGCCAGATGGGCATGATATTACTAATTATATACATAACCAAGACTGAGATATACTTAGATACAAACTAATCAACTTGTATGCTAAATTATTAATTGCAATAAAAGCAGCAATATTAATTTTCTTACAAGAGGAAAAAGATAACCATGCATTTTCACTCAGTCATACCAGGTAGTTGACAATATCAACAGCTTGGACCAAAAAGTAAAATTTACCTAAGTGACAACACAAGCTCAGGTTCTGGACCAAGTGCAAAAGCCCAAACAGCCTCCCAGTCAACTGATTTGTCAACTTTGCTCTCATGTTTTGTCATATGCCCTGTTCTGTCTTTACAAATATAGTTCAATGCCTTATCAAGTAAAGATGACAGGAGATGCAATGCAAGGGCCCTTTGTCCAGGAATCTAAAAAAAAATATTGGTAAATGCTACATTACTAAAGGGGAAATATTTTTTTATCTAATATCCATAATTGTGAAGCCATCCAAACTGTTCCAATTTCAGACATCCAATAGACTGCATACAACTGAAATATACACCAATTACGACAAATAACATACCACACTTCTAGTGAGTGCCACTGCTTCTTTAATTGTATAACCAGCAGCACCAGGGTCTCCCTCGGTCCGCAGATAGTCGCGTTCAGTGACATTATCTGTATAATGACAGAGAATTGTCACGTAGAAAATTAAAAATTTATATGTTACACCCCAGCCTATTTCCAAAGTAAACATGATATCCATGAATATTCAAATCTACATTCACACCTCCATTCTGTTTTATGCAAAATGTTAACAACTAGTATACTTAATATAGAACAGGAAGCAAGTAATAGAATCTATGAACTTGGAAACATTTGGAAGCAAAGGAAGCTTCAATCAGAACAGCTCTGTTAATTTCTAGTACAATTCAGAGGGGTTTGGATAGGGGGCATTATACACTCAGCTCAATGCTCTTAGACAGACCATAATTTAGCAACGCTATTGATCTTATGTTTGCTGTATTTTGCATTTACTAGGAATATATTGCCTAGATGATACACATTGAAATGCTAACATGTAGATAGAGATTAATGAAAGCAAATATTGGTTTGATGAAAATTCAAACGTTTTTCAAGTCCAATGTAATTTTCCTCCTCAAAGGTGTTAGAGATCTCACATCGATGAAACAAATTTACAATATATAAGTGAAGTCAATCCTCACCTTACAAGTTTGTTTACTGAGGTTAAGTTAGACATATGTTCACTTACTAAGACAATATTAAAGCCTAACCTAACAAGGTTTGTTGAGCCTATTGTGCCACCCACTATTAGACCGTTGTCGAACTACTCACAAATATCTTGTCCCACAAGTGAGATGTCCACACCTTGATGGACAGGGTGTGTTGGAAATTCCACATTGACTAGAGATAAGGTAAATTTACAATATATAAATGGGAGCAATCTTCACCTTAAAAATCAATTTTGTAAGGTTAAGTCGTGCATATATCCATTTACTAAGAAAAGGAGGCCAGATCATGTAATTGTATTAAAATCAGTCTCAAATTCCAAATATTAGGACAAATAAGTATCCCCACTATCAAAAGACAGACTGAAAAATTGAGGACCAAGAAGTTAAGAGTAGGCATCATTCACCTAAGTGTATGTCCTGAAGAAAGATGGGGGATGGTGATTTTGTGTTGACTGGATTCAAAATCAGGTTACCATTAAACAAACAAGGATGAGGAGGATGATATTAAGGAAACGGCCTTTTAAACTCATGATGGACATTATGAATTGATATCTAGTTTGGTTTGACTAATGTTCTTCAACTTTCCAGACCTTAATGAATGAGATGCTAAAACCCTTTATGAGGATGTTTGCATTAGTGTTTTTTCTTCATGACATTCCAACTTTTAGCACCAATCAATAGGAACATGTGCAACAATTGGAAGTAATTTTGGAGTTATTGTTACAACATGATATGAGTAAATAAAAAGAAGTAGCTACTTGTGCCCCGTTCCAAAGAGCACCTAATATTCCATGTGGCACTTTTTACGAATGTTATACACCCCACAAAAAAAACCTCAGCCCCTTCCTAAAGTACTACCACTAGATCACAAGTTGAAATTGTTTCAAGAAGCTTTGCAGGATTGAAAAATAAATGATGTTCGTCACAGGAGATTCTCGTTAAATGGCAGCTGTTACCAGAATTAGAAAGCAGTTGGGAGAGACTTTTAGTTGTGGCATAAAATTTTCCACAGTTCCACCTTGAGGACAATGTGCATCTTCATGGGGTGGGTATAGATAGGGTATGGGCCCCTATTGCAAAGGTTTATGAGAGAATAAATAAGGAAAATGGGAAAAAAGTTATATGATGCTAGGAGTTAGTTACGATGTCAGCAGAGTTAGTTAAGTGTAAGAGAGGTCAGTATAAAAAGTAAGGAGAGAGAAGCAGAGGGCGCGGAATATATTGTTGGGAGGATTCTGGTTCCTCAATGAACCATTGCTATTCTTTTCTGTAATATCTTACATTTTGGAAATAAACACTGTTACTTTCTTGTTCTGGAAATTCATTTGGTTTCTGATCCAGTTTCTATAATAATCTATCAGAAATAACTGACCAATAACAAAATTCTTATCCAATATATATCAGTTAACTACAGAATCCATAACAGTATAAGGAGATACTATAACATGCAAGGATCATACAAAGCATCATATTGACATTAGAACTCAAGATAGTTAAGAAAACATAAGAATAGAAAGGTGTACCGTAGACTGATGACTGTTCAGAATCAACAACATCCCCATCTAAAGAAAATCGTAGCTCTCTAACAGCCTCAACTCTATTGCTCCAAGCATTCCATGTGCTACTACTAGCGGTGGTTGAACTCTGTGCGCTAATTTTGTTATCATCTAGCTTTCTTTCAGTTGGTGATGTCATCACTGTATGAGAAACACCATTATCTGTGTGCAGATGCTTGGCATCCTGAAGACTCTGACTAAGTCCCTTCAAAGATTCTGAGCCAGTGCCCACTTCTGATTTTAAACCATCACGTTTCTTCAATTTCTCTAGCCCCCTCTTCTGTAGTACTTTTAGTAATGAAGGGTTCATCTTCGCCATTATCTCAGCCTGGGCTTCTGCAATCTCCTCAGCTGACATTTGCTGAATCCGAACTTGATTCTCATTATCAATTTCACTTTCCAGTGACACAGACTTTTGGTCACTAATGATACTATTGGAACTAGAAAAAGACGGCATGTTTGAATTTAAGTGAGTTTGCTTTGGTCTTTGTACATCTAGAGATCCAAAATTGTAATCAGACATCCTATCAGAGCAAATTTGGTCTAAACCAGAAGCAAATTCACTTTGGTCCTGATGATCATCCGCCTTATTTGATGTATCTATATCCATAATATTGGTTGAACTGATAAACCCACCATCTGAGTCATCTAACGATGGTTTCATATCCACTTTCATCTGAGAAATAATACTACTATCAGAAGATGAAGTTTTCTTGTTTAGACTCTTACTGCCGTTTTCATACTTCTTTTTCCCTGTACTTTGGCTAAATCTTGACACACTCTCCTCTGATTCCTTTCCCAAGGAAGAACCATCATCCGAACTGATCTCTTTCCATTTTCTAAAATCCAAACCCTTTTTCCTCCTCCTTTGTACCGGCTTAGCAAAGGCCGAAACTCTTTCAAACTCCTGGAAATTTTTATCTTCTTCATCCTCAACGTTATTGTCACCATCATCAGCGTCGTCATCATCATCCTTTCCATTAGTCAGTGGACGCCAATGCTGTAAAACCACCAGAACCTAACTATCAGTCCAAAAAGCTTACTACACTTTACACAATTTACTTTCATAGTAAACCAAAACGAGTCAACGTAACAGTCACATTTTCATTTTTATAGCCTTCTTAGACCTTTGAGGCTCAACAGACATGATGAATAGTTCATTGGTTACTCCTACATAGATTTTTTTCACACAAAACCAAGTAATAATAACTAATTTATCCTCATATCTAACGGGAGACAAAGAAATAGAAAATCCGTCTATTTCATTTGCTGTGTTCATTAAAAAACACGCAGAGGACAACTTAAATAAGAAGAATGCAGTGAACCCCACCACATGCCAAAACAAAGTAGAACTTCGTATATATCTCCCATTAACACTCACGAAATCTAAATTCAAGCATACCCTCCTCGGTTAAACTCAATATAAATATAGAAAACATGAAAAGACTATTTTTTTTTCTTTTCATACTTTACTCATCACAACACATCTTCGTTTCAATTAAATTCAAGCATGATACAATACAATATAAGAACAAAAAAGCTTTACAGTGAAAAGGGTAGCCAAAAGGGGGGTTCAAAGAGAACGAAAGGGCACTTACAGGGCCATGTGAACGGTGGCGCGCAACGGGGAAAGGTAGAACAGTGGGTTTGGGAACAGAAATGAAGGGTGTTGTGGGGTTGTTGTGTGAATCAGAGATACCCTTTTCCACGACGGAACCAACCAATTGAGAGGCATCTTTTTCGTTTATTTGCAGTGAACTCGTGCTCAAAATCTTCACTTTCTTAGGTTGTGCTCTTCCCTTTTGATGATTCTCCATAGTAGTTGGCACACACTTCACCAACACCAAAACAGAACAAATAGTGAGAGGGAAGAAAAAAGAACGAAACTATGGAGGGTTGGACTCCGGAAATAGGCTTTCTTGGCACCTTCTGCACCTCCGTGTATTTGTTGCTGCACCCCCTATAAATAAAATTTTCGTTTTACCCTTTTCATTGTATAATTGGAAGTCAACTGACTTTTGGATTATATAAAGTTAAAAAATAATGTAATTTAAAAGTCGTTTTTTTTTTGTTATAATTTTTTTTAATTGTATAATCTAAAACACTGATTTTTGAGTTATACAATTCAAAGGTAAAAAATAATTTTTAAATTGTATTATTTAGAGACAAATTTCATTAGAAAATTAAGTAACTTCTGAAGTATAATATAAAAGTTTTTTTTAATTTTTAAAAGTCTTTTTTAACTTTTAAATTGGTCAGGTATATTAAATTATTAGATATTTTATTTTTATTTTCTATATGTAGTTTGTATGTTATTATTTTTTATTTGGACTTAGTTTTTATTTTTTTATTATAAATATAGTATCCTATTCGTATATTTAATACAAGTGACACTATTTTCATATATAGTTTTTACTATATTGAACATGGTACAAGAGTTTAAGGTTCCTTTAGAAACAAAATTTTGTCGCATCTGCCATTACACCCACTGCTAGCAGCGGTGACGATGGTAGATGGCATCGCTGCTACCAACAGTGTAGTAGTAGATGGTGTCGTCACCGTTAGAGTTTCAGTTTCGACCGGTGACCACACGGTTTTGTTCATCTCGGTCAAGCGACCACCCTATCGTCAATGACGTATTCATCATAGCTCACACACACCCTCAGCACCTTTAAAAGTTATGGATCTGCTCCTTTTCACATTGTGTGTGGTGTCGTGTCCTATCTCCACTTCGACAACGATTTAGAGCGTTGCATCTTTTTCCTATTTCAAGTGTCTTAATTGGAGAATCTTGGAATTTTAGGGTTTCTCTCTCTTGTGTTCATCCATGGTTTCTTCTGTTATTATCTCTTCTAACCTCTCCTTCTATCACTAGTATGTCTGACCCCGTCCACATATATTTTTTCTCCAATGGCAAAGATAACTTTTATTAATTTAATTATAGTTATGGTGGTTCTTCAATAATGACCTTTTTATCAATTGGAGTTCCTCAATGACGATTTGAATGAAGAGATTTATATGGAGTAACATCTGGATTTATTGCTTAGGTTAGTCTTTTAGGTTAGTATGTCGTCTTTGCAGATCATTAATAATTTGGTATCACTCATGTAAGATCCTAATAATTATAGCATTAAACTATAATAGAGTTCTTACATCATTAATAAAATAGAACAGTCGACACAAAGGAGGAATAAAAGTTTTCCTCATAATTATACAGACCACAACTAGAATTTTAAACTTAATACAGTTCAACTTAAAATAGAAACTAAAACATAAATCTTGTCCATAGAAAACTAAACGTCGGCCATTCCGCCATCTAAAGCTTGCTCCACTGGCATCTCATCACCATTTGCTCACACCCACCGGATGATCATCGCCGAGAAAACACAGTCACAAAATAACAACGTGGTATATTTAAAGTTATAACATAACTCCACACTTACAAGTCAAATAAACCAACATTCAATAAACATATCATAATCATAGACTTGACTCATCCGGATAAAACATTGACGGAAGTCTCAGGTGGCCTTGCACTTGTAGTGGTAGTTCTGCTGGCTTAATTCAGGCTACTGCACGAGGTTAATCCTTTCCTACTCCGACCCAATTGGATCCACGAATAGGGACCTCATACATGGTTATTCCATTAACACCTATGTCACCGAAAAGTGTCCATAGACTAGGACCTCTTGCCCCTCTCACCACATAATTATTCCTTCTCTACTTGAGACTGAAGGGTTATTAGAGTATCAGGATTACCTTCCCATTCAGGACCCTCAACATCAATATGCACACTAATATTATACCAGTACCGAATCTCTCCACGAGACTCATACCATGTTCAGATGCATAAATTCATATCAATATACAATATATCACAACCAATAATCCATATTTCAAGAATAATTCACTTATACAAAGACATACACACCAACCATTCAACTTATCTCTCAATTGTAACTTATAGTTCACATTATACTAATCAGGCAGAACCTAGTCACTACAAATATTAATTTCAAGCATCCAAACTTAATTTTACACGACTACAACTCATAATAACCTTTATTACCTCTTTAAACCAAGGATTCACCCTTTATTGCTAAACATCATCCATTCATAGTCAATATACATTATTTGCAGCCTATGAACACTTAACATATCATTTTCAGTCATTAAAAATCAGTCACATTCATAAATTTTAATCGACTAATATGCAATGTTAATTGATTAACTATGAAACTAATCGATTAACTATGAAGTTAACCAATTATTTGCTTATAATTCACCCAGAAACACATTCAAACAGCATACAAGTCTCAATCACTTCCCGTTTTTGCAATTTCTTTCTTACAGTGGTATAAAACCAAAAGTTTTCATCATAACCACATATAAAATGATTCCAAAATCTCCTTTCATCAAAAATTACATTCATCAAACACTTTGCATTAAAGAAATCAAGATCAAATAAATCATCCTAACCTAACACCAAATTTTCCAACACATGGGTTTCAAGCCAACACTATGAATCTCTTCACTCTTAACCATAATTCTTCTCATATTCCTAATAATCATCCTCATACCTTCATAAACTCGAATCCACCAAAAATCTAACATACTCATCCAAGAAATCATCTGTAGGTATAAATTTTTCCTTCATGAAGTATATTCAAGGTTTTTCATACTCTACTCATCATCTATCCATATTTGAAACCATGAATTTAGACTCTTACAACCAACATGAATTCAACAAAAATCCATATTTAACTTAGGACATAATACACTATAGATCCAATCATTTCAACCTCAATAATTTGGTAAATTCAATGAAAATAACAATCCATATGAAAATAAGATGGGTTTGACCCTACTACGAAATAGCATAGATCATGAAAATAACAATTAAAACTTACTTGGCAGATCCAAAAACTTAGCCGAAACTTAAAACAAAATCAAAAATGAGTTCAAACAGAATTTGAAGATTTGTGATAGTCTATCATTGAAGCTCTTTCACATTTCATAGCTTTTTTTTATTAGACAAAACGTACACCACATTATTCTTCAACATTAAACCATGAATTAAAAACAAAAGCATATTTAAACTCAACATTTAACACTATTCAATAATGCATTAGATTACACATATGCACATGACCATGACATGATTGAATTTGGATTCAACATGAAAATGACTCAATTAAAAGGAAATCACTAAATAAAATGACAAAATACACTTGCACAAACACCATAGACCTTCAAATAATAATCAGAAATCCTAATTGACCGAACAAACTCAAGGAAACAGTGAATGACACTTTAATACAACAAGATAAGACAAAACATGAAATAAACAACCCAAATTATGAAGAAAACACTTAGCTAACGCATGGTGCTCAATCGGAGCTCTGAATACCACTTGATGGCTCCTCTCCAAAGTTGGATTGAAGCTCTGTATCACTCTAAAATATAGACGGATGGAAGGATGTAGCAAAAGTCACATGAGAGTGAAGAATTAAGGCTAGAGTTTGGTGTTTATGGATGTGGTGAGGTGTTTTTGTGGAAGCTCAAGTTCCTAACTAAGGAAGGGTGGCTAAAGGAGGTTGAGGTCTCTCTTTGGTTGGTGACTAAGAGCAGAATGAGGGCTAGAGTGATCTCAACAACATGTCATTACATATATCTCAAAGTGATTACAAAAGGGTGGAAAGGATGAATTTTTAGGAGGATTCAACCCTCTCCACAATACATCATACAAGCCTAATCATCAGGCGCAATTCGTGGATCAATTGCCACGTATTTACACATGTTTCTCATGCCTAGAACACGTGGAAAATGAGCTACACTCGAGGATGTTAAACAAGCCGCTAGCGCTGGGCGTGACAGGGTTTGGGCTAGGCGCCACTTCGTTAGGCGAGCCTCTACGTGCGCTTAGCGAGTCCTGCTTGGTCCAAGTGAATAACATCTTCATTTCTCCTTCCTTTGATGCATCTTCACTTCCTTCTTGGATCTTTCTCATCATGCTACGAGTGATGGGTCCTTGAATGGGGTCTTGGCTTGAGTCTAAGTCATCAAGCTGTCATTCTCGTTAGTGTGGTGCTCTCACAAGTTTCTCTCATTTTTGCTCTAATCATCCTTAAACCTTAATTTGCTATTGTGTTTATTGGGCTTGTTATTGGTGTTTATTAGTACAATATCACATTTTATTTACTATGTTTGCTATGTGACGAAGAAATACGCAATGATAGTGGTATTTAAGTGAAGAAAAAGGCAATAAGAACGCAAACCTCGCATATGTGAATGAAGAGACAAAGGAAATGGAGTAGGGAATGAATGGCAATAGTAGTAAACATTAGATTGGAATAAAGTGTACTCCTTATGGTATTAGGATTTCATGAAAAATTTAATAATGAAATAAAAGTAAGACTTTCTATGTCAGCTGTATCATAACAAACATAGAAAATGAAAATTTTCTATACCAACAATATCTATGTCAATTCCAAAATCAACATAGAAATTTTTTTTAATTGACATAAAAAATTTTCATTATACTAATGTACATAGTATCAAAACAAATATATAGAAATATGCAAACAAGATGTAACTTTCTTTCGGGCTTATATTTCATTGACCAATCGATATTATGGACTTTTGTTAGGCAATCATTCCTTCACCCCCATCCAATTTATTTTTGCACCCCATCATTTATGCAAAATTTCAAAATTGACCTTATGAGTTATTTAATTTAATCCTATTCTTTTTACCCTCTTTCTTTTTCACTCACTCCCTGCTGTCAGTTCTGCTCCCCTCATCTTCACTTGGCCACGCATTTGAAGCATTGCAGAGGAAGTTTGGCACTGCATTGTAGATTTGGAAAGATCAAACCAATATAAAATTTCTTATGTGATCTTGAGTTTCTTACATCAATCAACATAATTATAAATAATAAATAATTATAATGAAAAAGTTTATAAAAAATTATTTTTGGTTTTTTACGTGAACTTACTTGAAACTCCATTCAAACTCATTAACTTACGCAACCAAGTTAATTTAACTCACATTTAAAAAACTATATTTTCAACTATACTCAGCTGAACCAATGATTAGCTAGATTAATTCATCATGTTGAACCCATTTTGATATTCATTTATAAAAACTAGTTATTAACAATTGTTCTTATAATTTAAATGTTCCGTTATTAATAATTGTTACTAAAAAGGCTGAGTCTACATTTCTTTCATATTTTAAAAAGATATAATTTTCTTTAATTGAAATAACCAACCTACAAAAAGAATAAAAAAAGCTTCATAATTTGAATTTCTTTGGTGTATTTAAGGGCACGAAAGAGTAAGAAGTTTATAATTATCAAACCACATTTGAACTATCACAAGAAATCAGAGTACACGCAATACTATTCACGATTCTGAAAGTCCAAGATTCTCAAATATAATAATAAAAATCCTGCAAATGCTTCTTAAAAGACAAATAACAGTAAAGAAGAGAGTTTCTTCTATAAAGAAAGAGAAACAGAATAAAAAAAATGAACATATTGATGATTATATATATGTTGTTTTGTTTTGTTTGAACTTGAAGGTTTTGTATAATGCGTGTGGAGTTTTATATAAGAAGAAGAAGAGCATGTATAATATTATATTATTGAAACTCTCTGGTAGGTATATGTGAAGAAGAGTCTTCACACGTGAACATGGTGCTTAGAATATTTTACGAAGATGATTCTATCTTGCAACTAATATGTGCTTTGTAATGATGGAATCCATTACATGAAGTGCAAGTTGCATTATTCCATGCAAATTTAAAATGGGTGTTGCTTCTGGGAATTTGCTTCATTACTTTATTATTATTTAGTAGTTTGATTTAAGCTAATTTCTTATGGGAAGTGATGAGGCTGTAAAGGGGATTCCCTAGGGCAAAAGGGTGTAACCACCTAGAACTATACCTAATATGGAACAATCATTCTAATTATAGCCATTCCTTTTGTAAAAATAAAGTTTGGCCTGGTCAAGAATCCCCCAAACTTTTTGAGACCATATAGCCAAAAATTAAGGTAAAAGTTTCAAAAGATGATGACACTCTCTTCAAAGGATAATAACACTATTTCATGGATGTATATTCTTCATAAACTAATCAAACATTATTATCTTTGTTCTTTGGACCACCCAAGAGGCAACTACCTGAACCTTAAATTAATAAATTCTAAAGTAGATACTTCAATTATATCTACTTTTAATGTCCTCATTCCATTTTGCATCTTCTCTTTGAATCTACCCCATCACTCAGAACCTAACCAAAATCAACACCTTTATTTTGGATTAATAATAACTATTTCGAACTATCTAACTTTAGTGGCATATGGCTTTAAATGAAAAACTTTGAAGTATCAATTTATTTTTTTTATTCATGTTATGATCATAATATACAGATTGTCAATTCAACTATTAGTTTTATGTACATGTGTGTGTAAACATATATTTCGGTGTTGTCATACTTTGTGTAGATAAATCTTGAGAAAATAGTTATCATTAAACAAATAATATTAACCATAACATCCATGAATGAATAATTAAGATTAACTTTAATAAAATCACAATCAAGATTTATTCTGCTTGTGAGAAGAATTCACATGTGTCAGGTCTCATGAACATGAACATGCACTTGGTTGACATAGGTTCCAATAACAATAAAAAACAGTTTATATGACAAAATGAAGTGGGTGCCTAAGACTACTGTTGTTGTCCATAGACAAAGTTGAAGTTGAATGTCTCATAAACAACACAAAAGACATGTTCAAAGATATGAACATGAGTGTCACTGTCAATAACAACAGTTCAAGGCCAATAAATTACGACCGTTAATACAGCTAAACCCAAATGCTAAAGGGGTATCTGTGCTATACAGTTGGATTTTCTTGTCTCTCCTTTTTCTCCTCATTACAAACACTCTCCACTACCATTGTTAGTTAAGATATTCCTCACTCCGCTACCCATCAATGATCTCATACTACACAAATGAATCAATTCAGCAAGAACAGTCTCACTACTAAGGCCACTGTTATAGCATCACAACATAGGTATCAATAAAAAGGACACGTTCCGGCTTAAACAATAAGCAGCCTTTCATACAGTTGGGAAACAGTAGTCCTCATTTTCCCACTTCACCAAAACAGAATTTCTTTGCTGCTCCACCCTCTGAAGATGTGAGGACAACTGGAACAAATCAACTGTAGCTCCATGTTCCGAGGAAAGACGGTGTTTGATGTCGAACAAGTCTGATGGTTGGCAAATATCATCTCCATGATGGTCTTGAAGACCATGAACTGCATTAGAGAATGGTGCGGTTTGATTCTTGATAACATCCTTAGAGGCGGTGTTGCATGGAAAGGACTCGTTTGCTGCATATTTATCTGCAGAACTTGTTATCCTCAAAGATGGTTCGGAAACTAGGTCATCTCTATCTTGAATGTGAATGCCGTGAAGGATTCGGGAACCGGCTAATGGATTTCCTGCTGCATGGCGTGATGGATACTGTGACTGATCTGACAGAAGAGAGAGAGCACAGCTTGATAATTCCTGACCAAGTGTGACGGGTGCAGCAAGTTGGGAACTGTACAAGGAATCTTCTTCCAGTTTGATGCGTCCGCTCTGAGAGTTCTGAGCATTTTTTCCATGGAAAAGGATGCCACTTTGAAATATGTTTTGAAAGGGAAACTGGGGTTTGTTCTGTAATGATGACCCTAGATACTTGGTACCTGATAACACAATCAGTGTAAGAGAAGTTCTTGGCTCTTGGTGCATATAGTGTAAGTGCATATACCCTTCCCATTGGAAAGGTTTGTTGGAACAAGTAAGATTATGACAGGAATAACAAACATCCAACAGGGAAAAAAACAAGGAAACTTGAACACTTGTGAAGATCAGATGAAATTAGAGAAGGATCTTGCTCAACTTCATTAGAATAGTAACAATTATTTTTGTCTTGTTTACAATGCATCTTATATTTCTCAGTGACTATAGAATACACTTTGTAAGAACATTCCACCATGATTTTCTTGTTAATTATGAATCAAATAAAATTTTATAGGTATCTGAGGAATACCAGAATGTAAAAGTCCTACAATGATAAAGAAAAGATGCTTCAATACTGGTATGCTTTGCTTGAACTTCGTGCATAAAAAATTCTAACAAATACATGCCAACATTAGTTAAATGGTCCACATCATTCCCCGGGACCATGATATAAGGAGATAACATAATTTAAAGAACCTGTAAGTGCTTCCTTTGTCTAAAATGTTTAAAAAATTCAGGCTTGTCTTTTCAGGATTTAATGGTTTTAATTTTAGTTCATGGAAGGAGTTGTATCATCATCTTTCGAAAACTCCTCTGATGTTGGCAAAAAGTCATTGGACAGGGAGCATAAAAGAAGCTTTCAGTGCAGCTAATATAGCCAACTTAGCTTGAGTTGACCCAAATATCCTATGGTATTGGCATCTTACTGTTAAAAGAAAAAACATGTGGCTTTCTTCTTTAAATGATTTCATTACCATAATTGATATTTGATAGAACAGAACAATTGAAGAATAAATTATAACAGAATCAAACAAACATTATTTAGTTATACACTATCAGACAAAGGTCGTGACATATCTGCACTAATAGTGACTAAAAAAGCGTGAAATATATAGTTTATGTCTAGAGGCAACAAACAAAAAATTCCAAAACTTATTTATATGTAGTCCCTTGACAATTGAATAAGAGATTTCTACTATACAACTTGTGCATCATAAACTCAGGAATACGATCACAAAGAATAGATCATACATTAAAAGAGAAATACAAAAAACATAAGGGAAAAATAATACCTATCAATGTCATATATTGCTGCCTCAGCTTATCAAAGTAAAATATTTACACCAATCTTCAAAATTACACCAGTCAGATTATATTTTATTCTAAGCCCTCCAATACATGGTTATATATGCAGAGGGACCTTCACCCAAAATCCCAAGTAAAATGATTATGAAAGTCTCCTGACATAGAAATGTTACAAAATGCAGCCACTCAACAACATTTGCTCTCAATTTCGGCAATTCTTAATTTGTTAAAAACTCAATCTTATCAAATTTGATTTGAAGTATGCTACCCAAATTTAAGAAATGGGTATGAATTTAATTTCTTTTTTATTTTTCTCGTCATGGTTATGGCATGTTTGCTTACCTAGTAGGTATTTTAGTACGGAGAAGATGATATCATACAGAAATCATCATAAACATCATGATGTTAATTTTCAAATATGATTCTAGTTTTCAGGTTACTGTATTGAGTGCTTCCTATCAATATCATTTCTGCATAGTTAAGTTGCATTGAGCTACGCATGACCAGTTATCGGCTACATAAATCCTAATAAGAAACGATAAACAAGGATTTTCAATATGAATTTTTCTTCCTAATCTTTCTTACAGAGTGATATAAATTTTCTTGATTCCCTTTATAACAAGCCTCTTTGAAACCTCTAGTTTTTCCTACTAGAGCATCAGTGTTTGTCTGAACATTATGATTCTACAATGTCTCAACTTTCTTGAATGATTTCTCTTTATCTTTAATCAAACAAAACTATCACTACCTTGTTTCCGAAATTTGTTATCCCTTCGTCATCAATCTATTGCATACCTGATAGTTCGTTTAAATAGTATTTCTGCTAAAGAAGTTAAAACCACAGAAGTTTTTGAAAAACAGAAAGTGCTTAACAAACTGGACACGAAAAGCATCCACTAAAGCTGCTAAGTAATACAACAGTCATTAAATTACCAATATAAAAAATTGCACTTGGACAATAAAGTAGAAGGTTTAAAAGTTGAAAATATAAATGATAATTCTGTCCTATCTAATGCTAATGAAGGTACTAACAGATAAATTTTCATACCTTGATATGATTGAAGAATCTTGTGCTGTTTACCAGTCATGTAATCAAATTGAGGTTTCCTCCGCCGTTCATTGTGTCCAGCTAAGCGCCTGCGGCAACTGCGCTTGCCATCGTCGAACTCGGCCAGCAAATGGAACCTAATTTTAAAATAAAACAAATGGTGTAATTCAATCCATAGGTAACAATCAGGTTAAATTTACCACCACAAATTAAAGACAGTCAATCTGTGGTTATACAAAATGATTGATTGGAGTTTAGTAATAAAGTATTCTCATTTGTCAAACCAATTTGAACTACATTTGTTGAATGAAAAGAAAACTTTTAAATAATTGCATTAATAGAACCCACTTGGACACAAATGAAAGTAAAAATAAGGGAAGCACTAAGATTCTTAGATTTGAGAAAAAGATTTCAGTTTTTATGTCCCTTTTACTAGTAATTACAAAATGTTAACTTGTTTCTTTCCATTTTGTTGCTTGCTCTTTTACCTTGTTTTATGTTTTCACTGAGAAGATTTTGTGTGAAAATTTTTTAAAATAAGAAACAATATAATACTTGTAATTATGAGCAAAACAAAAGATTGTTCTCTTCAAACCAAACAAACCCTGATACCTTTTGTTGAGTTTTTTCTAGCAAATAATTTGCTCAAATTTTATGTGCTTCTAATCAACAGGGTTGAGGTACCTCACCAGCTAAACAAATATAAGGAGCTTACAAATGGCATGAGTTTGAGCATCATAATGTAAGAGAAGTATTAAAACTTCAATATAACTAACTATCCATCAAAGGAACCCAAAAATACCTGCTGCACTGCTGACAAAACCTTTGTTCAAGGCCATTTACAATAACTTTGGCCGTTTTGGAGTGAGCATCACAAACTTTATGCCTTTTGTGGTAATCTTTTGAGGAACTAAGATCCATGTTACAACCATAAACTTGACATACAGGAGCCTGTGCAGATAAGCTGGAAGTGCGAGCTCTCTTTGAAAGCGTAGTTGGATTTATGGATGTCAAAGTAAACCCTTCTTTTGCAACTTTATCACTGCTTGTACCTTTACAATCTGCTAATCTCCCAAGCTTCAGATCAATCAGTGAAGAATCATGAGTCTTCGCTTCAACTAGAGAACTTAAATGCTTTGAATCAGATTCTTCTTCCCCCATAGTAGAATCCAAAGCAATGACTTGTGTAGAGGAATTCCCTCTTCTACTAGAATTACTATCTAGATCATAGCTTGATGTCTCTAGAGGTTGGCTACCATGAGAAGACTTCTGCAACAAGTCAGGGAAACCCAAGTCCACAAATTCCATGCTTTTAACTACCTCTCTGTCTGAATTAAATCCATCTCTCTCAAAGTTGGATTTGTTGTCCCATTCAACCAATGTTCTTCGACTTCTCATAAACGCATCAAGTGAAAAATCCATTTCATCAGAAAACAAATAGCCTTTCTCTTCAGGGACATAACTCCAAGATTCCATTAGTACAATCAAATTGAAGCCACAGATGCTGTGAAATAATGGAGAATCCTACCACAATCAAAAGAAATACATTACTCCCATGCCAAATCAAAAGTTTTACCAAATTCAGGCATATCTATATACATATATGAATACACACTGCTCAAGACATAACTAATAGATGTAGACAAATAAAGTACATGTACTAATGAACACTACGGAAACAAAATAAAACAAACAGGTATGACAACCGTGTCAAAATATAACAAATTCCCACAGACATGTGAAAGCAAATTTTTCACCAAAAGAAGAAAAGGCGAAAGAAAAAGAAAATCAGATCCCACTTTGTTTTATAGACAGGAAACTCTTAATCCTTGACCTGCTACCAGCCAAAAATAGCATCCAAAAATCTCAACTTTTTATGACAGGGACATTGACGCTGAGGTAAACCCAGCACCCAGAAACAAAAATTGAAAAGGGTAAATCAAATCAAACCAAACCCAGATTGCATGATTAGATATCTCCCAAGTTCCAACTCCTTTTCAGCTCAAACCCCCAATGGACAAAGTAAAAATGTTGGTAGTTCAAACAGTGTTGGAGCAGAATAAAGGTGAAAAAGAATATGCCCATGAAAGAAGAAGCTGAAAGGACTCTTTTCTTGAGAGGAAAAGGGAAACAAACCGCTGGAAGCAAAAAATGTAAAACAAGCTTGGTGCTGACACAGGTTGAAGAAAATGAATTGGCCTTCTCACTGTTCCGTGATTCTATTCTAAACAGTTTCTTGGGAACCAAACACCAGAAAAATGGTATCTTGAAATAACCTGACAGATTAGTGGCACCTTGTGAGTGGTTTTAGCTTTGGCACACAGCAGAGTGAACAGTGAGAGAGAGAGAGAGAAAGAAAAAGAACTTTTATTTAGAGATTTTTTCTTTTTTCAGAGCAGTGGTAACGTTGAAGCAGATAGAGCATGAGTCAACATGATTTCTTCCTCTACTACCAAACCAAAAGCATGTTGAGGTCTTTTGTAGCTTTTGAGACAGCATGGGAATTCCATTCTAGTACATTTGATTTGGTTCTATTTACATAAACATACCAAAGAAGTTGAACATTATAATAATGAAGAAAATGTGTCTTTTTGAATTTAGTTGTTGTTTTGTATCTATGATGACTAAAACTTTGAGTAAAAGTTAAATTAGTAGTTAGAAGTAAAACTCTAAACAACATGGTTGATCATGATTATGATTTTTTTTCACCCTAGAGGGAACAATTTGGTTTCTCAAGGCACTTTTATGCCAAAGTAGAAAATTTCCCATTTAACAGATTTAGTTTGGTGGGTCTCTTACCTCAGAAGCTACTAAGTTTATTGAAAGTCACTTGTGTTAGTTTTTGGGTGATGAAAATTATGTGTATGATTTTTTAATGGGTATTTTTCTGTCAAATTAGTTCTTAGGTTATAAATATTAAAAACTGTGTTTAATCATTCTTTTCATTTCCTTAATACAAATTATATGTAATTTTGTTCTCTTTCAATTTTTACAAATAAACAAATTTAATACTGTAACAAATTTTTCATTCATAAAATTTTAATATTGTTATTTATTTTATCTAGTTTTTAGGGTTTTATAATGGATTTGGGATACAAATCAATTTTAAATAATCCAAACTTAGAAATGTGTTTGAAATTTACAGGAAGAATATTTAAAATGATTTAATACTTTTTAACAAGAAAAAACCAATAAAAGATTAATTCAGAAACACATAATAGGGATAAAAATTACAAAAAGTCAAACTAAAGCACAAAACATAAGGATTTGTTTGATTGATATAATACACATTTAGAAACTAATATGTCTCACATAATACTGTTTAGGGAATCATTTAATAATTTATCCTCAATAATAAGCAAAAGTGTATATATATATATATAAAATAAAAATCGATGAATATAAAGTATAAAGTTTAAGTTACTCTACATGATAATGACAACAAATGAAGTATAATTATTTTAGTTTAATCCCTAATGATGAATTTAAATCTTAAGTACTTTCAAGTGAATGAATTAAATATTTAAAGGAAAAAGTTAGTAAATCATAGGAAGTTTATATAATTGGATCAAATATGTAACTATTTGTCGTATGTAGTTATTCACCCAATTTAGATAAACCTATCTTTTAAAAGGTGATTTTATAAGAAGAAAAAAAAAGTTGATAATACATACTATGTTCTTTTTGAAGATAAAAAAAGTCTTAGAAATGTGCTTTCTAGCACTTTTTTATGGGTTAAAGTTTATTAAAAGTTACAAAATCAAAAAATAAAATCATCAAATAAGATGTGAGATCTAGTATAATTAATTGTGATTTTTTTAAAAAAAAAAGTCAATATAAAGTTTATTTATAACATTTTCATCCAAGATTATGTATATTAGTTATTTCTCAATTAAATTCTAACATTTATAACAAAATATTTCTTATTTTATCGAATCAGAATTGCTGATTTATAACATTATAACATTAAACATGAGTTAGAAAGGGAACAATTTGTGGCTTATTTGAATAACATTATTTTAGACATCACCTAAATAGGAATTTTTCTTTTCTTTGAAAAAAAAAATTAAAAAAAAAAATAGGCATTTAGTTTTAGAAAGTAAAATTTGGTTAAAAAAAATGATAGATGGTCCAATATAGCTAGTTAAAATGGACACCACAAAACATCTTTGTGATTTAAGCATAGACATTATCACCAAAATATTGATGTCATTTTATGAGCAAAATGCTTCACCAACTTATAATATATGTGGAGCCTTTTAATTCATGGAGCCATTTAATGATACATGTGTTTTTTTTAATGCACGTGCCACTTGTAGACATCTATAAGTTTAAACTTTTTAAGTATATAAATTATTTTATCAATACAATATGATATATTATTTTTTATTAAAAGAATTGAACTAACTAACCAAGTTATCATTTCAAACAAATCATAAAATTAGTCTGAAGAAAAAACTAAACTGGCACAATTTAAGAAATATTTAATAATAGTTAAAAGTTAAATGTGGAGTGTGTGAGTTGTGAAGGAAGTTTGACCCTTTTCTAAAATGAAAAAGAAGAGTTAAATTATTTCTTTAATTATTTCAATTTATATCTTTATTAGTAAAAATATAACTTAATTTCTTATTTATAATCATAATAATATTTTTATTTATTATTTTCATGTAATTAATTTAAGTATTTATAAGAATATAGAAAATAGTTAAGAAAATTACTAGTCTTTTAAGTAAAGTTTGAATATTTTATTATTAAAATATTAAATTTAAAAATAACAAAATTAAATATTTGAGTTTATCTTATAAAGATTATAATCGCTCTAGAATTATTTCATTTATTTTCTAATTTCTCTGTAAAATTTGATGAATATGGTCACTTTTTAAATGGAATAATCTTATTTTATTAGAACTTTTTATTTAATTAAGTTTATCTTTATCTTTTTTCTTGAGTTGGTTTAGAAAATCATACATGCATGTGTAAAAAGTTGCATGTAGGTGACTCAATACAATGGCGAATCAAAGAAAAATATTTAGGATATCAAGTGTTAAATAATGAAAATCATCATTCAAACCAAGTATTAAGATTGTAATATAGAGAGGAAAAACAAGAAGACAAAAAATAGTCTGTGTATTATCTCATTTCTGCATCATGCAGATACAAATATTTATACATCAAGATTATAATAGAATTAGTTATAAATCTATCTAATCTATCAACAATATACACAGAATAATAACAAACAAAAATAATAACAAACAAGATCTTAAAACCTAACAAGATATTAAATCCTAACAAGATATTAAATCCTAACAAGATATTAAATCTTAACATATATTAAATCCTAACATATATTAAATCCTAACATATATTAAATCCTAACATATATTAAATCCTAACAGCCTCCTCAAGCTGGAGAATGAATGTCAATCATTCCCAGCTTCGAAACCAACTTGGACAGCAACGGACGAAAGCGAACTAGTAGAATGAAACTTCAACTTGGACAGTAATGAACGAGGGTGAACTTCATAAAAAAAATGGATGGTGACTTGCAGCAGCAAACAACAACAAACTACAAGAATAGATGAAGGGCCTGCAGTGGCGAATAGCAACAAACTGCAAGGATTGGATTGTCATCAATAGTGGCGAACATCAACAGAACTTCAAGGGACTTAACTGCCCTAAACAGCAACAAAACTTCAAGGGACTTAACTGCCCTGAAAAAGGAAAAAGAGCAACCTTGATGCTCTGAATAGTTGCCTAGAGAAGATGAGACAATCCCACTCTAATGATACTTAAACAAACTTTGAATTTGATAATACTGGAAAGAAAAGGCCAAAAATTGACTAGGGCAATTGGAGCCCATTAAAAACACAGGTTAAAAAGGAGATTTTTAGGGGACTGCCGGCGGCCATGACGGCCGACCGCCGGCAGACAGCAAAGACAGCAGAAGCGGATCAGACAAGCTCTGATACCATGTTAAATAATGAGAATCATCATTCAAACCAAGTATTGAGATTGTAATATAGAGAAGAAAAACAAGAAGACAAAAAATAGTCTGTGTATTATCTCACTTCTGCATCATGCAGATACAAATATTTATACATCAAGATTATAATAGAATTAGTTATAAATCTATCTAATCTATCAGCAATATACACAGAATAATAACAAACAAAAATAATAACAAACAAGATCTTAAAACCTAACAAGATATTAAATCTTAACATATATTAAATCCTAACAAGATATTAAATCCTAACAAGATATTAAATTTTAACATGTATTAGATCCTAACATCAAGATAGATGTATAAAAATTTGGAATGCCAAATACATAAAATATATTAAAGTTTAAAAGAAAAATTATTTATATATTAATTTATATACATAAAACAAAAATTAAGGGAGTCATGGTCTTATAGGATCCACCCCTAACTCAATAGGACTCAAGATGAATATTTGTTGGATGAGCCAATATCTCATTGGGTGAAATCCATTCTATGAAAAACTTGAGAGTTCAGATAAGATTGGTAATTGGATAAGTCAAGTTTCATTGGTCTCTACTAATTGTTGGATTCTTTAGCAAACCAATTTCCTTATTAGACGAGTTGTTTTGATAAGAATTTATAAAGATTGCTTGTTGGACGATTGGATGATCTCGTTGGTTGAGCTTGCAATCTTTTTTGACGAACAAGACATCTACCTGGACAATATTTTAAATTTTTTTGAGAAATATGCTTTAAATTATTCTAAAATGTTAAAAATTATTGGTTTTTCATGACATTGTTTTTTTATATATAAAATATTGGAGTCCATGATCTCGTTTGATATATGATGAGTTGCATTAATATTTTGATATTAAAACATATAATTTGTGATATATGAGATCAAGCAGAGTTAGAGATAAACAATATACTACTTATGTGTGTGTAGCCCAATAGACGTAGAAGTATAATTATAATCTATTGATTGTGTATGAGAGACCAAATAGGGTCAAATAGTCTGCCCAAAATTTATTGTGAATTGGTGATATAATATTTGTGTGATGTGAATGTAATTATTTTTAAGGAAGAAATATTATGTTAAAATGTTGTAGTTTGTCTATTGAATGGTGATTTGGTATCTTAACTTTACTAATATTGAAAGGTAATAAAAATTTATAGAAGTTCCTATAACTTAAATTTAGATGTAAAAAACAACTATATGAATTGAAAGAAATTTACTCTTCATGATAACTTAAATTTTAACATATGACTTTATGTGATTGAAGATAGTGCTAAAAAAACAGAAATAATTTAATTATCAATATGATAAAAACTAAAAAAAAAATTGAAACTTAAAGTTTATAATGAAAGTAATTAAATTTAACAATCTTACTGGTATTGAATTTTAATAAACAATGTATGTAACATTATATTATAATTACCTACAAAATTAAAACATTTGAATGAAACGATGCATTTTGAATACTCTAATAATGTTAATTAACATAGATAAGAAGGCAATAGATTTGGTTTTGACATGATTTTTTAAAATTTATTATTTCATTGAATTAATACATTAGATTTAATGAGTAGTTAGAATCAATTAGATGGAAGCAATTAATAGTGACTAATTATATTATAAGAGTGATTAAGAATAAATGAAATGAATAGTTAGAGGAAGGTGGCATATAGGAGTGGGTGTGGCCCCATTTCCTGGTATTTTGGTGGCTGAGTTCATTCTTTTTACTGTTGGAAAGCATGCTTTCCTATTTTCAATTTCATGTCCATCACCACTACCACTACCTTTTCTTTTTCAAAAAGCTACACTCCCTGTCAAAACTGTCTTATAATATAAAATTCTTAAACTTATATGCTTTCCATCTTTAATATTTAACTTGCTAAATTAGAAGAAACCCCTCATAAAACCAAAAAATCAAATGCATAATATATAGCTTATTTTGAAAAAAAAAAAATAGAGGAGATTATATTTTTCTGAAAGAAAGAAAACAATTGAAAAAAAATTTAGTATATAAAGATAAAAATGTGCATATAAAATAATTTTTGAAGAGATATAAGAGTTCTTGACATACATTTCAATTGAGGATATAAGGGTGTGGGAGTCTTTATCTTCAATTTTTTTATTCCCACATGTTAATGTTCCAATTTATGCTAAAATTATATTATTAAGGTCCAGTTTCTAAATCAATTAATTACTACAAGTTAACAAGTTCTCATATATATAACAACTACCTTTCTCTTTCTTCTCTATAAAATAGAATTAATTATGTACATGAGTGAGTTCTAACTTTTGTTTTTCCTCATCTATTATTAGGTATGAAAGGAAAAAAAGATAAAGGGTTTACTTGTTTTTGTCTTACCTTAATCATTCCTTCCCTTTCCTATCATACAAATAGAGACTACATTATATATATATATATAAGTTAAAGAACGACTTCAATTTGTAAATTAATTTAGCTTAACATTTATTTGAGTTAGATTGGATTAAAAAAATAGTTTTTTTAAGTGATAGTTAAACAATTATCTTTTATTATTTTATTATTATTATTTTCATAAGTTTATACTGTTAAAGAATATTTGAATTTAAATGTTTAATTTATTAATTTGTCAAATTATATAAAATGAAACTTTAATTTTAAACTAATATATTTATAATGTAACACTAAAAAATTAGTCGAATCAATTTATTATTATTATTTTTATAACATTCTTAAATGGGTCAACTCATAATTGTGAAAGTTTTGAAAATCTTTAAAGTTAGATTCGTCACAAGAGTGAAGTATTTTTTAAAACCTCAAGTTCCTATAATATAATCTGAGAGTTATATTAAGGAGGTTTTCAACCTCTGTTAGATGTTCAGGTTATAAGAAAATATTTGATTAAATTTTTAAACCTACAGGAAATGTAGACGTTTAATAACTGAGACTGTAAATCTATTTGATCATTATTATGAATATATGTTTTTAGTAGAGAATTTTATTATTAAGTAATTATATTTTGTTTGTTTAAAAAGTCTTAAAAGATTAGTAATTTAACCACTTATAACTTTTTATGAAATAATTTTCAATTTAATTTCATATAGACAAATCATATGTTTTTCCTTTTGCATGAATTATAGAAAATAAAATAAGGATAAATAATAGGATAGTTAAAGATTCACTATTCAAACATTTCTCAAAAATTCTAATAGAACTATCTGTAATGATGTAGAAGTAGGTAGACATGTACCAAGTATTAAAATTCAAAATATAAAATAAAACTAGTGGTTGACTATTCAAATATATATATATATATATATATATATATATATATTCTGAAAATTCAAACACTATTTTTTCTCTCAAACAAAATAGAAGTAATATCTAGCTAACATTAAAAATAAATATACAAAAATAAACTAAGGGTTGCTAGTTGGAGATGATTCTCTTCCTCCCACTTGAGTATTAGGAACACTTGAGACATCATTTGACTGAAAAAATAAAGCAAAAAGTAATTGGTAGATAGAATTAAAATCACAAATATACAAGGGAATAAGAAAAAAAAAAGTTAATTTAAAACCTATCTTGGTTTTTATATTTGTTGGTTAATCTCAAGTGGGTTCTCATTTTTTTTTGTCTCAATTGGATTCATAAACTTGTAAATTGAGCTAATTAAGTTCTTTCCATTAAGTTTTCATTAATGTCGTCTAACTGTGATGACGTGGTGCATACTTAAAATGCTGATGTAGCAGTGTTATATTACGTGGAATTTTTTTTAGGTGAAACTAGCCGTGGTCATTTCCCACCATCCTCGCCGCCACGACCAACCACAAATTCTCATCTCGTCAGAACACCATCCTCCATCACGCGCCACCACCCACACAATGAATCACGCCATTGTCTATCCTTCTCTTGCCGCCAATGCCGCGAGCGACGCAACATCCACCATAAACATCCAGAATCGCGAGCAACCTCATCACTCCACCATGAACCACGAACATTGCCATCACCACAGTGTCGCTGCCACCAAACCCTAGCACAGTGCCGCCATCACCTCACGCAACCATCACCTCCTCGAGCAGTTCACCTACAACCCAAATCGTAGCGGCGAAATCATCTTTTTCACCATCACGTCGCGCCTTCATCAGATACACAAGAGAAAAAAAACCCAATTCGAGAAAAAAAATCCAATTCGAAAACAAAAACCCCAAATCCCTAAATCGCAAGCCAAACTTGAGAACCAAAAAATCCCAAAATGTAAGATCATGAACCCCAATATCGTACCACCAATCTACAGAGAGGAAACAGGAAACCCACCCAAATCGCAAAATCAAGAAACCTCAAAATTCGCAAATTACCAATCAAGAAAGCAAGAACAGAAACTCAAATTCCCCAAAATTAGATGCTCGACGCTGCCTTCCCTAGCACCACATGTTGTTCACAAGTCCCCTCACCAGACCCAAATGCAAGAACAGAGCAGAATCACCTGAAATCGCAAGAGTGAGAAACCAAAAACCAAATCAAACCCCAACGCCCAAAATGTAAATGCCCCATCGTTGCCACGATACAGTAGGAGAACGCAGACCCCCATGCCGCGAAGACCCCGCCGCCATCATATCAATCGTGCCACGACGATGGAGATCGCTCCTGGTCACTGAAACTTGCCTCTCCTTCCTATGAAAAACTCACCAACAAAGAGTAGAAGAAAGGAGTCTCGTAGAAACCCTAATTCACGATCTTCAATTCGCATATCAATTCACCCAGAACCGCTACTTCAATCACCGAGCAAGGACACGAAATGCGCAAAAGGGTCGATGTATCTCAAGCCAAATGGCAAGAACACACACACTTGAAGAACCCCACCTGAAATTCTCTCAGTAGGTTGATGTCGACCCGGCTCCACAACCCCAATGGCAAGAACAGAAAATATAAAAATGTAACACATCCACGTGGAATTGTTGATTGTACTACAGATCACCCTTTCAATTTAATATACAATGCCATGTCATGTAAAAAAAAAATACAGCTCAGCCCAATTAGACGACGTTAGTGAAAACTTAACGGAAAGGGCTTAATTGGTTCAATTTTATAAGTTTATTGACCCAATTGAGACCGATAAAAAAACGAAGACTCACTTGAGATTGACCAACAAATATGAGGACCAACAGAGGGTTTAAATCAAAAAAGTTATACAAAATAAAATTCTTATGCATTATAACAAATATTTATACTAAATTATCTTTTTTCTTCACAATAATGTAATTACCATTGTCCATGTTTAACTTATTATTCACATTATTATTCTTCGACTAGGATCTTTAAGAAAATGTAACACAAAAAAAATTGTATACTAGATTTTGGTTTTCAAACCAATAATAATACACCTTTAGGTTAGCTACCAAGATAGCTAATAAGACCAAAGAACTACATTTATATCCTCAAGTCAAATAATTTATATAAAATAAAGTTTACACATATTTTTGAAATGAAAAAATTAGTTAAATCTCTATGGATGCCTCTATCCCTCATTATCATGTAAGCCTTAAATGATGATTCTAGTATGTTATACTTTGCTTACCATTGTTAAGAAGAGATATATCAAAATAAAACTAGACGAGAAATGATAAAATTTGAAGAATGAAATCTAGAATTTTTAAATATGCTACTCAGAATAACTCCTAAACACATGCATCACACTCTACCATAATGTTTTAGTCCAACACTCTACCAAGTGCATTATGAGAAAATACGCCATATTCATCAAATGTGATTTGAGTGAAACCCAATTCAATTTGTTCCTAGAGAATGTAATCATTATAACATCAATTTAACAATTTTAATACTAAAATCATAACACCTAAAAATAATATTTCTTCAATAATAAAAACTTACTGTTATAGTTTGAGTTGCATAATTTACAAATGATTAATATTTCTTTTTTATGTGTTTCAATCGACTTGATAACTTTCTAGTTTTCGATAACTAAAAAAGAAAAGGCTAATTAGTATAATATTGAGTTTTATAAACAATATATGCAATTATGTAATGACATTACCATCTCATTCCTTCTAGTAAAATTAGCTTTAAAGCCACCAATGTGTTGAATTACTTGTTTTTTTTTTAATTTCTTTATTTTTTTCCACGAAGCGCCTATTCACAAAACAATACAAATGTAATAATAATCAAATAACTAGTGACAAAAACAATACAAATAATCAAAATTTTCAAGTTTTACCAATGTAGATGAACAAAATGAGCCAACTAATCTTTATCTTTATCTATGCCTATTAGCAAATTACTTATGATTTCATCTCTAGTTTTGGTTTAATCATTGAGTTCATTCCATAAGTTATGATTCAACAAAAATGATCCCACTAATATTTATATATGCATATTAGCACATTACTTATGATTTTATCTTTAGTTTTGGTTGAATCATTGAGTTCATTTCGTAAGTTTGTCTATTTGCAGCTCATTTCCTCTCCAGACTCATTTTGCAATATCGTTGTGCATTAGCCTCACATATCTTAAAATAAATTGAGGCTTCACAAATAAAGACAAATAGATCAATGTTAAATTTAGCTACAAATATGAAAAGTATTAGAAATAATTATTAAATACTTGCATAATTATTATACCTTTAAAATTGTTTCAAAGAAATCATTAAAATAAATTTTAGGGACACCTAAAAGTCCATACCACCTATCATAATCAATAGGAAACAACTTCCAATGTTTTAAGAAATCCAGCTTGCAAGGATTGTCACTCACCAATTGTGGAGCCTTCTCATCAAAATTCACAAAGATGCATAACTCCCTTAACAAGTTATTCACACCTTTAACTTTCACCTTAATCTTTCGAATAACTTCTTATGAGTATTTGACAATAAAATAAGATAACTAAACAAAGTTAAAAAATATATCATATGGTAATTATAATAAAATAAAATATGTGTATACATATTGCTTCTCCAACCCAATAATGTGCATATTCACATCCAACATAGTGTAGATGTTTCATTTTCTTCTAATACATTACGAGTTGACATGTCTAGAATAATATTACCAATTGTTTTGAGATACATGGGTCGGGCTTGTGGTTGATCTCTAACGTCGAGTACTATTGATTCGTAGATTGTTTATTTGTGCCACTCGGGTGCTCATGCTGCGTTTTTGTGGTCGCACATGTGCAGAATGTACTCCGATGCTAAAGTCAATAGATGACCAATCGATATAATATTAATGTAGTTATGAATGTGTTTCATGTCTAATGCATGTGTTATACCTTAGAGCTTTATAGTGGCTATTATGAGCATTTACATTTTTATCGGCCTAATCACAGTCCAACCATACCTTAATCAACAATAATAAGTTGATTCATGATTACCATTTTGTTAATCTGATCATTTTGAAATCGGTCGATCATGCCACTTAATTTGAGTGGTCAACAACGGGGCGATATGTCCAAAAGGTCGAATAAATGATGAACGTCAAAGTTGGTCGACCAAAAAGAGATTGGTCCATAGACATCGGCCTAGAGTAGTCAGTCAAAGGATGGACGACCAAAGGTGATAGTCCTAGAATGGTCCGTCAAAAGGGGCTCAGCGCATAGAGGTCGACCTAGAATAGTCAACCAAATGTGTGATTGATCTTGGAATTAGACTGTTTGGTTGATGATTGAATGTTTAAACTTAGCCAAATGAAAGTACAACAATATATAAAACATTAGAAATTGAAATATTTTGAAGATCAAATTTATCAATATTTGGGATTTCAAAAATCGATCCACAAACTAAATTACGTTTTGGAATTGTTATTTCATTCTTAACTTCTCTAATAAGTCAATCTTACAATAATATATATTGACTTATTTTAACATCATATATATATATATATATATATATATATATAAATTAATATTAGATAGTTTTAAAAGTTATCATTATTTTTACTATTGGTTAAAAATATTTAATTATTAAAAAATTATATTGAAATAAAATAAAGGATTTGAAATAGAATACTTTTTTTTTTAAATTATTCAAAAGTAATCTGGTTTTTCTTTTCTATAATATATATATATATATATATATATATATATATATATATATATATTACATAAAGAAAATCAAAATTACTAAATCATATTATATATATAGATAAAAAATATAACAACTTTAAAATTTAAAATTTTACATAATATCTCATGTTATATCACCTTTATACATAAATTCTAAAGATTTAGCATTTTATACAAATAATTTCTCACTTGTTTTTATTGCATGTTTTTGTCCAAAAAAGCAATAAAAAAAAAAGAAAAACATGATTTTTACCCCTTAAAGTGAAGATGTGTAATTGGCATCATAATCTTAACTAAGGCAATCAATAAACTGTAGTAATTAGGGAAAACAGACACAGTCTAAGAGATTAAATAAAACATGAAAGCAAATAAGTAATTATGTTATTACTGAATCAAAATTTAAAAAAGTTGTATACTGAAATAAATATTAATTTTTCTATTAAATTTACTACATAAAAGTTCAGTATGCGTTTAGATTAGTTTATTTCAAAGAAACATTTTTTATCTAATTATATAAAGAATTAAAGAAAATAATGATTTCATATTAAAAAATCCCAATTAGCAACGTGGAAATGATTAAATAAAGTATCTACTTGCACATTTTTAATGTCTTATTGGGAAATAATTTATTTAATTTCTTTTGGATTTTCGAACCGTCACGTGTCTGATACTTTGGACTACATTTTCAATGGCTGGGATAATAAAAGTTAGAATTATTTATGGGTTTTATGTAGTGAATTAGGTTGCTGTACACAAAGCGTGTGGCGGCAGTTATTCCATTTTTTTTTTCTGTCGGAAACTTATTTTTCTAACATAATAGGATTGCAAAAAATAAAAAATAAAATTAGTGTATTAGTTTAAAATATATGTTAAACTAAACTAAATTAATAAAAATTATACTCACAATTGATTAAAAATTTATTATCAAAATGTTAATTTAAATAAATATAAACAATATTAATGTGAAGATAGGTAATTTTAAGTTTAATTTAGTATTATAAAAATCAGTTTACTGATATTTTTATGTATTTATATATTAATCTTATTTTTAGTTTATTTGAATTTTTTAACATATTTATTTTATATTGAAACACATATTTTGAGTGTGAAACTAAAAATTTATTGAATAGTCTGGTAAAGAATGAAACAACATACTCAGTAAATAACAAACTTTGGTGACATTGACTTTAACACAGGACTCTTATACTATATCAAGTAGTGCACATTAAATTTAACTCAATTTCCCAAATTTTTTTTTATAAGATGTTTATATTTATTTATATATTAATTTTATAATATTACTGGAGTTTCAGTTTCGACCAGCGATCATACTGTTTTGATCGTCTCGGCCATGCGATCACCATGTCATCAATGACACCTTCATCAGAGCTCTTACGCGCTCTTAGCGCCTTTTTGAAGTTGTGGATCTATTCCTTTTTCCGTCATGCATGGTTGCACGTTGATGTTGTTGTTTTTTTTCCTTTTTTTTTCAGGTGTTTTGATTGGAGAATTTTTTATTTTTATAGTTTCTCTCTCTTGTTCATCCATGGCTTCTTCCGCTGCAATCTCTTCTGACCTTTCTTTTCACCATTGCGTTTTACCATCCATATATGCTTTTTTCCCATGGAAAAGATGATTTGTTGTTAGTTTATTTATAGCCATGGTGACTCTCCAACAATTACCTCTTTATCCACTGGTAGCATTCCTCAAGGGCGATTTGCAAGAAGAGATTTACATGGAGCAAACTCCCAAATTTGTTGCTCAGATGAGTCTTTTGGGTTGGTATTTCGTCTTCTATGTCGTCTTGCAAATTATTAACAATTTGGTGTCATTCGAGTGCAGAAGCAGATTTTTCACTAAGTCTTAATGGATTATATTAGTAACAAGCTTGGTACATATGTATGTACCAGCTTGAGTGGGAGTGTTAGATATATTATCCTTATTTTATATTTATCTTTTATCTTTATCTTTTATCTTTAGTTAGTTTGTTATTACTAGCAATTTGGTGTTACTCGAGTGTAAAAGCAGATATTTTCACTAAGTCTTGATGGATTATATTAGTAACAAGTTGGTACATATGTATGTACCAGCTATTGGATGAAAGCAACGTGAACAACATAGAGCAATGTACACATACAAAATATCGAGACTGAGAGGATGTATGAAAGGAATGAATATTTTCGTATTATTAATGAGGTCTGCATGGTCTTATATACATATGTAGAAGTACAGGAACTATAATAACAGAAAAAAATGGAAACAGTATTTGTAAATATAAAAGCATGTTTGATTTGAATTACAGTAGCTATTACTCTTCCTTAATTCAAATCTGCAAGTGATACAATTCCAACTCTGCTACGCATGACTTCAAACTTGTCTACAGCTAAGGACTTTGTAAACAGATCCGCCCATTGTTCTGCGGTTCTATAGTAGAGCAATTTGATCTTTCCCTTGTTCACAATGTCTCGCAAGAAGTGATACTTTACTTCTATGTGTTTGCTTCGCCCATGACTCACTGGGTTTTTGGCTAGATTGATTGCAAAGGTGTTGTCCATCTTCAACTTCACAAGTCTCTCCATTTCCACTTTCAGCTCAATAAGTAGTTCTTTGAGCCATATTCCTTGGCAGGCAGCATAACATCCTGAAACATACTCTGCTTCGTAGCTTGATAGTGCAACGACTGATTGCTTCTTACATGACCACAATATTGGCGCCCCATTCATGAAGTACATGAATCCTGATGTGCTCTTTCTTTCCACTGTATCACCTCCATAACCTGAATTGCAGTACATTGTGAGCTCCAAGCAGTTTCTCTGACTCCTGTATGGAAACAATATTCCATGATTTGAAGTATCCTTTATGTATCTCAAGATATGCTTCGCAGATTCCATGTGGCTCTTCCTCGGCTGGCTCATAAACCTGCTTACCAAGCCTACACCAAACACCAAATCGGCCCTACTGTTGCACAAAATCCTTAAGGATCCAACAATTTGCTTGAAACTTGTTTCATCCACCTCCTCTTCAGTTTCATCTTTCCTAAGCTTCACGTTCACCTCCAAAGGGGTTCGAGCAACATTACACTGGTGCATTTTAAACCGTTCAAGTAGCTCATTTGCATACTTTTGTTGGTGCATAACAAGCCCTCTTCTTGAGTGTGTAAACTCCATTCCCAGGATGTAGCACAATTTACCCAAGTCCGTCATCTCGAAGTCAGATTTCATCATCCCCTTAAATTCATTAATGTCTTCTGCACTTGATCCTGTAACAAGAAGATCATCTACATATAAACAAACAATCAAAAAATTACCTGTTACAGTCTTCCTTATGTAGACCCCATCCTCTACTTTGCACTTCTCAAATCCGTGATGGATTAGTGCTGAATCGATCTTCTTATTCCAGGCTCTGGGTGCTTGACGCAGACCATATAATGCCTTTTGTAACCTGTACACCTTCTCCTCCTTGTCTCTCTCCCTGAATCCAGGAGGTTGTTGAACGTAAACCTCTTCTTCCAACGTTCCATGAAGAAATGCAAATTTTACATCTAGCTGAAAGATCTTCCATCTTCGTGCACATGCAATTGCCACCACCAGTCGTATAGTCTCCAGCCTTGCTACCGGCGCAAAAAATTCATCAAAATCTATACCTTTCTTCTGCAAAAAACCCCTTGCAACGAGTCGTGCTTTGTGTTTCCACACGCTACCATCTGGGTTCAGCTTCTTTTTAAACACCCACTTGACAGTTATACTACGTTTTCCAGGTGGAAGATCCACTAACTTCCACATTTTATTCCTTTTGATTGATTGAAGCTCCTCTAACATAGCATTTCTCCACACCACTTGTTTTAAGGCATCGTTTACGTCCACAGGTTCTGCTCCCACCATCAATGCAATGTGAATCAAGCTTCCCTCTTCGTCAATTGCTGCATCTGAATATACTTTGTATCGTCAAACCTGGATGATCTTACCGTTTGTCTCCTTGATCGTTGAGTTTCATCACTATGACTGACAGAAGCATCCTCTGTCCTAGGAACAACCTCAGTTTTCTCTTGTTCGAGATTATCAGTAATCCTACGAATCAAAGTCTTCTTAGAGCTTGTCTTCTTGTGACTCCAATCCCAGGATTCTTTCTCCAGCACGATCACATCCCTGACCTTTAGCGTGCTATCACCATCGAATTTTACCTTGTTTTTCTTTGTATCTTCGAAGTTGAACAACCACCCTTTATTGCAAGTCATGTGATTCGAGTAACCCGAATCGAGATACCAGTTCTTGTTCTTTGATTTCACACATTCAGTGGTTGTCATCACCATTAATGTCAGTGTTTCTTCATCCGACTCTTCTTGAACAATATGGGCCTCCTTCTCTTAGCTTCAAGACTTACTTTGATTCACCTTTTCTAGAAAACATTTAGAAGCAAAATGACCATATTTATGGCAGTTAAAACATTCAATATTCCTTTTGTCTTTCTTTTTCTTCAAACCCTTTTTGTAGTGTTTCTTGTCTTTTGAATCAGACGATCTGCTCGAATCAGACCTCTCATCTGTTCTTTTGTATCTGCACCGTTGCCTTCTTTCTTCCACTTACCTTTTCTCGGTTTTCCTTCCCATTTCATGGACGTTTTCTTCTCTTCACCTTTCACATGCTTAACCTTGAGTGCCTAATCATCACGTTTAATAGAGTTCCTCTCTCGCATCCTCATCTCATATGCTTTTAAAGAACTCTGAAGCTCCTCTATCTTGAGTTTTCCTAAATCTCTTGATTCTTTGATGGCTACAACAATGTGATCAAACATCACCGGCAGCGATCTCATGATCTTTTCGATGATCATAGTGTCTGTAACAGCTTCACCACAAGTTTTCATCTGATTTGCAATCGTTAATATTTGGCTGAAAAAATCACTTATCCTATCACCTTCCTCCATAACCAGATGTTCATACTGCCTCCTTAGTGCTTGGAGTCTTACCTTTTTAACCTTTTCTCCTCCAGAGTGACACTGCACCAGAATACCCCACGCTTCCCTACTATGGTTGCGTTCTGGATTTTTTCAAAATGTGCATCATCCACGCACTGATGAATGATCAGCAAAGCCTTATCATCCTTTTTCTTGAACTCCTTTTTTTGATCTTTTTTGCCAGAAAGATCAGCCTCAGCTCCTTCAATCACGTCGCTGACACCTTGTACTCGGAACACCACGCGCATCTGGGTGCTCCAGCGGTTCCAATTCTTATCTGAAAGGATCGGGAACTGTAACGAAGAGAGATCAGCCATTAACACCGTTTCTTCTTGACCAAGAACAACCTTCTTGTTAATCTCCAAAAGTTTCAACCACCCTTCTCTACCACAACAGAATTTCCGTGAAAGATGAAGAAAACGAACACGCCCTAGGTTCTCACAACCTGGCTCTGGATACCACTATTGGATGAAAGCAACGTGAACAACATAGAGCAATGTACACACACAGAATATCGAGACTGAGAGGATGTATGAAAGGAATGAATATTTTCGTATTATTAATGAGGTCTGCATGGTCTTATATACATATGCAGAAGTACAGGAACTATAATAACAGAAAAAAAAATAGAAACAATATTTGTAAAATATAAAAGCATGTTTGATTTGAATTACAGTAGCTATTACCAGCTTGAGGGGGAGTGTTAGATATATTATCCTTATTTTTTATTTATCTTTTATCTTTATCTTTTATCTTTAGTTAGTTTGTTATTATTTCTTATTTGTATTTTGGGCTTAGCCCATATTTCTTGTATTATAAATAGAAAATCCTATGTGTGTATTTAACATAAGGGAGATTAATCCCAAATATAATTTTTTCACAATATTCAACAAAAATAAATTATTAATATATTAGGCAAACCTATAAGTGAATATGTGGATTTTCATATTTTGTTTTGGTATATTAAATAAATTTATTTAAATATTATGTATTATTATTTTTTGTATTTAATATGTATAATTGATAATTTGAATGAAAACTTTGTTAATATAGATTATAAATTCACTTAAAAGAGGAAGAGAATGAAAAAGGCATGTAGTTTTTTTTGGTTGATGTATTCTTTTTTATAGTTTTGGTGCATATAAAAATCCATTCGAAATATCATAATTTTAAAGTATAGTTAAGAATAAAATAGAAACTAAGATGTGTACAAAAAACTAAAAAACTAGAATCCAGGCATGTATTGTTAGAGATATTTGGTGTAACTCGTAATTTGAATGAAAATAGTCTTGAAAGAAAAATGCAAATTTCAATTTTGTATAAAAATAGAAAAAATAAAAGATGACTTTTGGAGAGTAAATAAAAGTCGTATAGTTATTTTTAGTGGATAAACATGTCAAAAATATCAAACCAACGAAATAATGACTATTTATAATAAGTAACATAATCATTACTTTAAAATCGATTTAGTAATAAATTTACTTTTTAATACAATAATGTTATCTACTATTTTCATTTTTAAATATAATTAAGAGTAAAAATGTAAAATAAGAAAAGGGAATCTTTATTATATATTATTGTAGAAATGTTGTGATTTTATATGTTGATAAAATAAGCTGGAAATGTCTTCCTTCTTCTCTAAGAAAAGAAACACCTTCCTTCTTTAAAGTAAAAAGTATTAGTTAAAAACAAAAAAATGTATCACTAAAAATTTAAATTATTTATCAAACGTAATACGATATAATAAGAAAGTAAAATATGATAGTTAAGAATATAATAAGATAAAAACATTGATAATTATAATCTTTTGTAATATTTTTTAAACTATGAAAATCATAAAATAAATATAAGTTTAACTAAATCATAAAGGGCTATATGATTTTAAAAATATAATTGGTATTTTAAAAATATTAAAATAATTATTTAAGTTTAATAAATGAAATTTTAATACCGATTTTTTTAATAATGTACCGTTTATAATATTATTGATAAAAAAAGAAGAAGATAAAAGGTTAATGTATGTGTTGTTTATCATAATTAATTGTGTTGTGGTAACGATGATTGAAATATGTCTCACGAATAAAAGTAGAAAGACTTAATAGATTATAAACTGAGTAAAAATTTTAGAACTTTCCAATTATAAAAAATAGAAAAATTAAACATTGTGGAGGTAGGTTGCTATCTTCAAATCAGCCAATAACCTACACGTGGAGATCTATTGTGGAGGCCATTTGTTTCATGTATGCCTAATCATGTTTTGCTTTAGGTTATGCTTAGTCACACGTTTTCCTTTTTCGTGATAATTAGGTAGGAATATCTCTTTTTTATTTTTCATATCACAATTTATTTTTAGAAATATAAGTACGAGTTTAAGTTTCCATCAAATAAAAATGAGAAAATTTATGAGCATGTAAAAGAGAAAGTTCATAAATTTATTGTTTTGAGATTTTCTATCAAGAGTATATAAATCTTTATGTAAATTCAACCCATATTATTATTGTATTGTTTACGTCAACTTCTCGTAAAAAATTCTTAAATAAAAAATTATGTCTCATTGTTGACTGGATAATGATATTTTGACAATATTTTTTTATAACATTTTAAAGTCATCTATATGTCATTTTGTGATAGGTAGATGTTGGTATTTATGATTATTATTATTGATTGTAAAATAATTTTGAACTAATCATAAAATGAAACGTAAATGATGTTAAGATATTGTCAAAAAAATATTGTCAAAATATCATTATCCTTATCAATTTATTTTATTTGTAATTTTCTTATAAAAACTCCATCCATTTTCCATTCTTTATTTTATTTTAACTCATAACTAAGCAAAAAATATCTCTTAAAATACAAACACAAATTTGTTGGCAAACAATTAAATAAGTGTTTCATATTTCTCAACCACAATTGATATTAGTCCAAGCTATCAGTTGTAACTTATAATGTTATTATTATAATATAAAGCTACGATGTGCAGCATATTCTTAACAAAAAAATTAACAGCTTTCGTTTCACCAAATTAACTAAATCATGACAGTTGCAAGGAAGATTGTAAAAATGTTGCTCCCTTGAACTGAAAATTTTATGATAATCATGTATGACTTGTGTCACACTTTCTTGTGACATGGCTAAGGTGTTTCATATTTTCGGGTTTTGGAAACTTATGACATGATTCTGTCGTCGATTGTCTGAAATTAGATGACAAACAATACTCACATAATTTTAGATAAGATTTTGATATTCTTTAACCTAACAATATAATTACAAGAAGAAAACATGCATAGAAAAAGATAAAACAAAGATTATAAGAGATGCTCAATTTGTAGTGTATAAGGTTAAATATATATATACATTGTATATAAGTAAACTGACATTATATATTATTTTTTGCGTCTATTTTGGAAGTGGAGTGTGACATACAACACCGTTTAAAATAATATCTCAAAGGGTTTAATTGATGACCCTACTATTTGTCAAATCAAAGTATGAAAGGGTGAAGAAGGAGAAAGAGGAGTTGAGTGGGAAATGTGAAATTCCAACATTGTGATTATACACTTTGAAGAAGGATAACCTAGATCATTTGATTGTGGAGGAAAAAACATTCTCATATATAATATGAGAATGCAACAATGTCAATGATGAAGGGATCTCACATATTAGGAACAACCATCAAGGAAGACAAATGCTGTAAAGATAATATGAATTAAATCTTTTTATTTTATTTTATTTTTATTTTTAATAGAGTAAGTATAAATTATTTTTGTAATAACTAGTCAGAATAAATGAATTTTATTATTGTTGGAAGTCCATCATTAACTAAGGATAAAACTAATTTAAAATAAGTGTAAACCTCATTTTACAAACTGGTTTTATAGTTTGTAAAATATACTTAAGCTTAAAATCCACTTTTTAACAATCATATCCAATAACAATTATTAAAGAACATCTCACCTTAAATACAACTTATTTAAATATCCAAAATAGAATCTTGAATTATAAATTAATTTAAATTCAATTTACTTTATTATTAATTATTATTATTCTTTACATTTTTCTTAGAGAAAGAGAAAAACAACGTTAAGTACTTTTTCTATTTCAACAACATATATTAACAAACGAATCAAATTGTATGCTACTTCTATGCAATAAAAACACATATACTATAAGTATTAAATAAATAATTATAAAGAAGGTAGATGTCTATTCCTCCTTACCGACCATAACAAAATTACTTTCACTTTGTAACTCTTTCTTTTTCCTTATCTGCCTTCTTCTCCTTCGTTCTCTCTTTCTTTTTGTTTTTTCACACAATAACTCTATTCTTAGTTTTCACCTTTCCTTCACATTACATCTATTTATAATAGAGTGTTTACATGCATTTAATGCTTTGTAGGGAATATCTAATAAAATCCAAATTCCTAGCCACAAAACTTAAATGATAACGTGATTAAATGTAATATGCAGATCCAAGTAGGTGCTTCTATATTTCCTCTGCTTAAATGTAATACCTGAATCCAGTTTTAAATACTAAATTTTTAATACATTTTCTTTTATCTTTTTATATTTGAATGTGAAAAGCTCTCTAATATTAATTGTAATTAATCACTTATATCAATATAATTAATTAAATGGAATAATTAAAAAAGTACATAAATTAATTAATTTGTAATTATTTTCAAGTTTTAATTATATATATATATATATATATATGGATTTATATATATTGCAAAATCCTAGAAAATGATATTTTAGAAGTGATGATAGTTTAAAAATAGTGAGACTCAGTTATTTTAATATTAAATGGTTTAGTTATAAATAATTTTGTTATAAACGAGTTTCATTATTTTAAAACGTACCATCTCTCTATAAACCACTTTTCTGAAGTTCTCTACCTTCTTACTCCTGAGTCATCTCTTTGACGATCAGGAGGTGTCTAATCGATCACGACAATGAGGGCTACATTTCTAGCCGATCAATTTCTACCATAGAGCAAGTAAGTTTCTACCCTTATTTCTGTTAGATTTCAATCTGTAATTCTGTCCAAGAATCCTTCTTTGCATGTGACTTTTCTGTTTTTCCTTCTATTCTTGGTTAAATTGAGGTCCTAAGGACTCTGTCAAACCATCATTTGGTGTTTCATATATTCGTTTAGAGTTTCCTTGACTTTCAAGCAATCAACGAAACGTTTCTTGACTTAAGCAGTGGTCTTGCAAGGTAAGGAAAACTAGAACTCCTTTAGATTATGTTTGTTGTGCTAAATTAGTATTCATGAGAATAATATGATGAATTGAATGGGTTTTTGATAGTAATGTAAAATTTCCTATGTTTAAATATTGATATTTGATAGTATGATGTGTGTATAATTGGAATGATGTGAAATTGATGTTTTATGCTGTCATGATTGTGTATGATAATGTTGTTTTGCTGTTTGAAAACTGAATTCAAGTGGTTGTAGTGAGGATTGGTTAAACTATTGAGTTTTAAGCCTAAAAATAGGGGGTTTGAAGGTGTGAGTTTGAGAATTTGGGGCTGATGTGAGGAAACTATTGTCTAGGTGCTGTCATGAGGTGAATTAAGAATTGTTAGGAAGGCTAGATGGTTGAAAACTATTTTGTAGTAAAAGGAGAGTTTCTAGTTGAAGTTTTCAAGTGTTTTTGGTGTAAAAAAAGGATTTTGAATAGTGAGATTTTGGAGTAGTGAGTATCAACTGTTTTGGAAGGTTAAAGGTCTATTGTTCTACCTATTAGGACTTGTTTAGGTGGTAAAACCAGTAAAATCTATTATAGAAGTGTTAATGGCTTCATAAGTTGAGTTTTAATCCATTTTAGGGGTTTTAAGGGTTGGAAATGGAAACTAAGAGAGTTGGAATGAAGGTTTAAAAGTGTAGATATGAAATTGGGTAGCTTGTAGGAGTGAACTTGGGTTTTAAAAGGTCAATTTGAGTTATAATAGTGTTTTCTGAGTTGTCTCAAGGTTTGATGGATCCTAGGGATCTTTAGAAGTTGGGGTAAAGTGTTCAAAGTGAGAAAATTGAGTCTTAATCTTATTGATAGCGCCCGTTTCCAGAGGCGCCAACATTGAGCACTAGACGCTTGATGCCACTTCACCTGTTTTTTTGGGGTTTTCAAGGTTCTTGATGTCCGTTTTGGAAGTTCTTTAGGTCGTTTTGGAGGGTTTTGAGCCCTTCCGAAGCTGTTGGTTAAGGTTTCAGAGCTGTTTTCGTTACCTAAATATGAGTATCAAGATGCCATGAAGAAATTGTGTTATTGTGTGATTTTTGATGACTTGTATGGGTCTTTCTATTTCTTTAATGTATGATAAATAGTCTCATGTATTGGTGTACTATGTGAATGTGAAGTGTTCTCAATGGTTTCAAAGGTATGGAAGAGAGTTCCAAGGAGGAACTTCTTAGTGGTGGTTTCAAGTATCATTAGTATGAATGTAGGGAGCATAGTCTTGGAGGTTATCCTGACACTCTTAGCCTTGGGTGCTTCCAGTATGATCCATGGCGTGGAACAAACTAACCTTATAAGTGTGGTAGAGTGAAACCCATTGGCAATGACTTTGTAAAGTAGTAGAAGTCACCACAAGTTCACAACCCGTCATAGCTCGACATTCATTCTAAGTCCGAACAATCTAGTTAAAGTATGGTCATGTATAAGGTATTTGGTTGGTTAAATTGTGTTATATGTATCATGTGTGGAATGTTTAAAATGTTTAAGTATATTATGAAATGTTTTGTAGCACTAGCTTACTGTTGCTTTTGTGTTTTGTCTATCTGTGTTTTGTTTTCTCTTCTACAATGATCACCTTAACCAGTGTGAGCTTTGGAAAGGAACCTCTTTTCAGTTGATTCAACGATTGGTTGAGAGAGAAGCAACATGATAGATAATTTTTGCTCTTCAAGGGTAGAATCTTTTGCGTTATTACTCTCAGGCAATTGTCAGAGCGATGTAGTGGAATGATTAACGCGTTCAACAAACCAAGAGGGGGTGAATTATTTTCTTATTGCAAATCGTTCTTTTAATAATTTTCTCACGTAAAAATAAATTCCTTAAAACAATTTAAACAAATTAAAAGAGTAAGGAATAGAGAAAATTGTACAGGTAATTTTTATACTGGTTCGGATCACAGAGATCTTACATCCAGTTGTTAATCTCAACCGAGAATTAACGCTTCACTAGCACAAACCAACAAACTGTTACAATCACAAAGAAAATAAATTTGTTTAAGGTTAGAACACCTGTCTTGTTACCCCAAGAGATGAAACTCATTTCCCCTATGACCCACAAGGGATGAAGACCTCCTTCGAATCTTCACAAAGGATGAATACCTCCTTCGAATGCTTCACGAAGGATGATAGACTTTCAACTCAGCAACAACAACAACACTCAATCACACTCCCTGTGAAAGTTCTCACTTTATGCCAACAACAACAACACTCAATCACACTACCTGTGAAAGTTCTCGCTTTATGCCAACACACCAAGTTCTCAAAGCCACAACACAAAGGTTCAGCAAACCCCAGAACACTTATCACCACACATTGCAGATAAGAATTTAGAAAAATAAACTTTGTATATTTCATATTTTAGAATGAGAGTCTCAATATAATTTATAGACATCTCACTCAAGCATACCTCCAAAAATTCGTTGTCAATTAATTAATTGTGATAATAAATTATCCACTTATGGTAATTGATTATGCATTTAATGAATGCACAACGGTAAAAAACTTGCTTAAAAATTTTAATAATTGCTCGTGATAATTAATTATGGCAAGTCATAATTAATTACTGATAATCGATTATTATAATTTGATAATCGATTATCTTGAGTATAAAATGAGGTTTTCTGATTTAAAAAATTAATTTTAACACAACCTCAAGCAATACATAGAATCAAAGATAAACCACATCCTATACATCAATCTACTAAATTAAAAAAGCTTTAATATAAAAACAAGTCTTCATGAAGATCTTCCTACAATAAGAGCACTTGAGACTTGACTTTAAGACATCATCAAAATTTATTCTCTTTAGCTTTATGGTAACAATCATGTATATACATTTTATTTTTGTAGTTTTACACTATTAAAATGGGATGTTACATATATTATGTTTGTGAAAATACGTAAAAAAAGACATTAAAAACATATTATAAAAGCATAATGAAAGAAAGTATATATTATTAAACTTTCTTCTTTATTGCTTGAACCTTTAATTAGTTATGTTCATAAATAATAGTACATTTTCCATATAACTAATTATATTTATAATTTATTATTAAGTAATGAGGGTAGAAGTGATGATGAAGTCAAGTTTAGATGTCCTTGTGTCAACTGTTTGAATGGGAGAAAGTTGAACGCAATCCAAATTAGGGAACATCTTATATGTGATGGTTTCATACGATGTTATACAACATGGATATGGCACGGTGAAGAAATACACTTTCCGATTGTCTCCCAAACTAAAAATGTTATTGATTCCACCATGGAAGATCGACCAGAAGAAGACAAATTCGATAACATGATCCGCGATTTGGCGTAGAAAATTTTGCCCATGCTCATGTGTATGACACGATGTCCAATGATGTGGAAACTCTTTTGTATGCTGGTTCAACTAAGTTCACACGGTTGTCAGCGGTGTTAAGGCTCATGAATTTGAAGGCGACCAATGGATGAACTTATAAGAGTTTCACATAATTGTTGACGTTGTTGAATGAAATGTTGTCAGATGGAAATACATTACCCACTCGTAATTATGATTCAAAGAAAATTCTTTGTCCGATGGGTATGGAGTATAAAAAGGATACATGTTTGTCCCAATGACTGCATTTTATATAGAAAAGAGTTTGAATTTTTGAAAAAGTGTCTAAAATATGGGTTATCACGATATAAGTAAAAAAAAAAACATTGAAGATAATGGTCAGATAGAAAAAAATGGTCCTGCTTTGAAAGTAGTTTGATACCTTCCACTTGTGGCTAGACTTAAGCATTTGTTTGCGAATCCAAAAGATGCTAAAAACCTTATATGACATGCAAATGAGAGAACAATTGACGGGCTGCTTCGTCATCCAGTTGATTCAAAGCAATGAAAAAATATTGACGAAACAATTCTCCTAATTTGGTCAAGAATGTAGAAATCTTAGGCTTGGCTTAACCACTGATGAAATGAACCCATTTGGTAATTTAAGTACCAATCACATTTTTTGCCCATTTATATTTGATAATTTACAACTTATCTCCTACATTGTGCATGAAGAGAAAATACATGATGTTGTCTATGATGATATATGGTCCAAAGCAGCCTAGAAATGACATTTATGCTTATCTAAGCCCACTAGTTGAAGACTTAAAGTTGTTGTGGGTTAATGGGGTTGAAATATTTGATTCCTTCACTTCTGAAACTTTTGTGAAGCCTGCAATGTTATTTTGCACCAATAATGACTTCCTAACTTACAATAATTTGTGAGGATAAAGTGTCAAGGGTCATAAAACATGCCCTATATGTGAAGAAAACACAACAGCTCATCAATTGAAATACGAAAGGAAGACGGTGTATTTGCGTCATCAAAGATTTTTAAAATGTAATCATCCATATCGAAGGTTAAAAAAACTTCCAATGGATATCAAGAGAAAGACGATGCACTGAATCCACGTACTGACCTTCAAATTCTTGAAAAAGTTAATAAAATACATCATGTATTCGGGAAAACATCCAAGAAGTCACCTATAACGACCCCTTGGAAGAAGAAATCAATATTCTTTGATCTTCCATTTTGGTCAAAGTTAGATGTTAGACATTGCATAGATGTGATGCATGTAGAGAAGAATGTGTGTGATAGTTTGATTGATACACTACTCAATATTCAAGGAAAGACAAAAGATGAAGTGAATGCTCATTTGGATTTAATTGACATGAAGATCCGAGAAGACTTGGCACCAAAAGAGGTTGGTAAACGTTTTTATTTACTCCCTGCATTCTACACAATGTCTAGACAAAAGAAGATAAGTTTTTGCCTTTGTTTAAAGAGTGTGAATGTACCATAAGGATATTATTCAAATATTAAGAGTTTAGTGTTGATACAAGACTTAAAGCTTGGTGGCATGAAGTCTCATGATTGCCACGTCTTAATGCAACAATTGTTATCAGTGACTATTCGTGGAATTTTTCCCAAAAATGTTAGGCAGACAATAACTCAATTGTGTTCATTTTTCTCGTCAATTTGTAGTAAAACCATCGATCCTGCAAAGTTAGATGATCTTCAAGGTGAAATTGTTATCATCTTGTGTCAGCTAGAGATGTTTTTCCCTCCATCTTTTTTTGACATCGTGGTACATTTACTTTCATTTGGTTGGAGAAATCAAGTTGTGTGGACCAGTATACTTAAGATGGATGTATCCTATTGAGCGTTATATGAAGATTTTGAAAGGGTATGTTAAAAATCCATATTGTCCTGAAGGTTCAATGATTGAAAGGTATATTGCTGAAGAAAGTATCGAGTTTTGTTCAGATTACATCACTAAATTCAATCGAATAGAAGTTCCTCGTACATCATGGTTGAATAAATGTTCTACAAGTAAAAGCATCCAAGGTGTGAATTTGGTGACGAAAGATCGCAAAGAATTGTTGCAAGTATATCTGTACATATTGAACAACACATATGAGGTGATCCCTTTTTTTGCAAGCACACAAAGCCATTGTGAAGGATAAAAATGCAAGACAATAAGAGAAATGACAGTTGATGGACCATAACAGAACATTTATGTCTTAGTTCAAATATGAAGTTGACAAAGAGTCACATTCTTCTCAGACTTTGTTGTGGCTTGCAAATGGTTTAAAATTTGATGTCATATGTTGTACAGGTTATGAAATCAATAATTGCACATTTTATACAAAGACTTTGGATGATAAAAGCACAGTACAAAATAATGGCGTCAGTCTAGAAGTTGAGTTGCTATAACTTTCCACATCAAAAGATAAAAATACTGTACTTGGATAAATGAAATATTATGGTATAATATAAGAGATATGGGGGTTGATTACACTATGTTTTCTATTCTATTGTTCAAATGTAAGTGGTTTGGGAATATGAGTGGTATGAAAATAGATGAGTCGGGTATGAAATTAGTTGATTTTCGAAAGATGGGTTATCAAGACGAACCGTTTATCATGGTACATCAGGCATCTCAGGTTTTTTATGTTAAAGATCATGCGTCTAATTATTGGTATGTTGCTCTTCAAAGAAAAAAACAAATTAAAGTTAACGAAGACAATCTGATTAATATTCATATTGTTGACAACCATTCATTTAAAACAACGAAAAATTTAGATGACCACCCTCTAGTTGATGATGTACATGCAATTCGGGAAGATCATAATGAGGGAATATACATATGACCAATCCATATCTTTATGTATAAATTTCGTATTTGTGTATAAGTTTTTTATTACTATTACATAAGTCTTTTATTAATATTTCATATGACGCCCATTACATGTTTTGTTAAAGAATATGATATTACATAAGTCTTCTATTAATATTTCATGCTTTTATTTATTTTGACAGATATATAGCTGACCATTCACATTCATCAGGGGATGAGGCTCCCCCATATAGACCCACTAGTGAAGCCACCAGGTTGAGACAATTGATGGTTAGAAGAAATGGTAGTGAGAGGACACCCGTGGATGTTAATGTGATAACTGGTTTGACATCTAGCCCAAATGCAAATGTATTCAGATCATACATAGGAGTATTAGCACGTGACAAAATATCTATTCTTACTCCATCTTTTGATCATGTGTTTGAGGTTGATTGGAACATAATATGGAACAATCTATTGGTAAGTTAATTAATATCATTTGATTTACACTTTCTTTATAATGATAATTTTGTATTGATACAAATTTATTCTCTTTATTGCAGATGACATTTGACATTCCAAATGTCGCAACACTTAGAAATAAATGTTTATCATTTATTGCTGAAAAGTTTCAGAGTTTTAAGACTAAATTGACCTCAAGATATATCTTTAGAGCAAAGAAAAATGAGTCTCCATGCGCAAAATATGAGACCATTGATGAAGGGACTTGGCGCCTCTTTGTAGATAGTTGTTGTTAAACTCGATTTGGTCGCACAAAAAGAGAACAAACTCAGTTTCTCCACTAATGAAGTATAGTGGTCAACCAAGGATTAATCCAAGGACTCATTGAAATTAAGTTTAAAGTGTACGATTTAGTCTTGTATTTATTCTATTATTTACTACCTATTAACTAATGCAAGGTGGGGAAATTAAAATTGAAAGAATGAAACTAAAAAGATAAAATCTAAACTCTATTTGAATGAAAGAATGAAGTATGAAATGGAATAAAAGAAAAGAAAATAACAGTCTATACTACCTAAAACTGAATTAAAATCTAATTACTATGACTACCTAACACTGAGATAGAAACATACATTGTACAATCTAAACAGAATTATAGAACAGAAATACAACCTAAGTCTAATAGAGTGCATTAACAATCAAGAAATACTCAAAGTAACAAACAATATATCAAAACTCAAACTAAACTACAACTATCACTATCAAAAGCAAAGAACAATCTCAAAGACAGAATTGATTTCACAGGTGAATGTACATTGGAATGAATAAAAGTGTGCTTAGAGTTCTCAGGAAGACATCCTGTTAGGTGAATCCCAATCCAGGGTATTCAGGTTCATATTTCAGAACCTTGAAATGACTCTTTCCACTAATTTTTCCAACCAATGTTCATTTGCCTATTCATCAATATAAAATTCACAAACAACTGAAAGCAAGCATAGAACAGAATTAAAGTGTGCAAATGTTTGAGAATAAAGATTCAATTACACTCAGAAAGACATTCTGATTAAAGGAAGCCCAATCCAGGGTCTTACAGTTCATATTTCAGAACTTACAGTGGTAATTTTCACTCATTCTCAATCAAAGAAAATATAAATTTGTTATACACTATAAAACGAAAAGAATAAAAACACAAAATTGAATGAATCATGCACTGGACTCATCTCTGTCTCGAGAAGACATCTCGGTAAGGAAATGCTCAATACAGAGTCATTTGATTTCAAAAGGAATCATAGAATGCAAAGAATCAGAGTCCAATTCGTTTCTTGAAACATAACAAGTACAAAAATTAAAAAAAAACAAAGAACAAAATCAAAACAAACAAACATATGAACACGAACACCGAACCAAACTTTATTAACATGAAAAGAGAAAATTACAAACAAGATATCGGAGATCACCGAATGAGAAGCTCACAGATTGTCACGGTTCCATGAATCTCATCAGCGAAATCCAAAATCACGAACACAGTCACTAATCTAAGAAAAAGTAAAAACCCTAAACTATAGAACGAAATGTAAAATTGCAGAGAGTGTCCGAGAGTTTTATTTACATGATAGAAACCCCTTTTTATAAGGTCAGAAACAAATGAAAAAATTGAAAGAAAGCAAAGGAAAGAGTGAAACTTGTTCTCGACGCTTCGGGCTTCACCTTGATCCAACGGTCCTCTTTATTCTGCCTCCTTGCTCTCTACTAGCCGTTTGATCATCCACGTGGCAGCGCCGGTCATCTTCTCTAGACAGGTTTGATCACGTGCTTTCTCTTCTTTTCCGCTTCTCTCCAAGCCCTAGCTCGAAGGGTATTTTCTCTTCAAAATGAAAGTGTTTTGCAAATGAGAATGAAGATAGGAGACCCCTGCAGCTGCTGCAAAAACGCTGTCGTTCCAATAATTCAGCTCACAGTCCAGCCCATTTCACATCTGCAGTAGCAATAGCGTTCCAAGTGTGGCAGCAGCGTTTTGATTCAGTGGGCTTCAACCCATCAGCGGCCCAAATGCTAAGTGCACCAGCGTTTAACTCCAATTTCACTAGCCCAATAACGTTTTTAGCCCAATTTTTCTTCTGCCCAAAACAACTTCTGCAGTTGACTTTCCAGTCTAGTTGACCAAGGGCATTTCTGCAAAATGGAAAGGGTTAAATAGTAAAAAGTGAAAAATAAAGGCTATATAAGAAAAATTAAAGAAAAAGTATTTCTAATTTGTAGTTTCTATAAAAGAGCAAATTACTATTTATTTAAAGAGCACCAAAAATACTTCTAAAAACACCTTTTTAACCACAATTCTACAAAACTAAAGAATTTAAGGAAAATCCTAAAACTACCCTAATTCTAGAAAATTAAAGACTAAAATATACTAACAAAAGCTTCTAAACAAAGAAAATATGCAAATATTGAGAGTTATCAATTGTACATTAGAGGCATGACTAGTTAGTATAATTGATATTATTCAATTCCTCATTAAAAAATTTATATCGTATGAGCTAATTTATTAAGACAAGAAACAAGGACAAAAATATAAGTTATAAGTGCTAAAAATAAAAACCCCTACTTATTATCTCATGGTGGGTATAGGAAGCTTGAAGAGAAAATCCTAAAAAAAAAAAAAAGACAGAAGGTAGACCCCCACTTCTTGAGGGTGGTAGTCCCTAGCCTCCTTCACCACCTGCTCGACATGAGAAGTTGATGTTAGCTCGTCTAAGATCATCAAGACTACGCGAGAAATATCAGAAAGAATTGTAAGATATCACAATTTCTATAATATTAATAGTTTCATTTTACATATTACATTGAACTTTTTAAAGAATAATGGTGTTTTGTTATGTTACAAGACTCGTTGGTTGAGCAGAGCTCTTAAGGTCAATTCACTCTAGAGGATTGTCAGGATATTCTTACCACTGCAATTGGACGACCTGAACACCCTAGACGAGTGCGTGCTGTTGGTATCAGAGTAGGCATTAGAGATTATTTTGGGAGTTCCTCGCATCACACTTCATACGCACACAACCAAGAGTATGAAGAAAGGCTAACGTAGGAGATCTAAAAAAAGATTGGGGCGTAATTGTATGATGAAGTCACTTCAAAAGTGATTGAAAGAGTTATGCGCCAGTTTCACCAATAGTTTGAGAGTTATGGGATGTGTCCGCAACCATCTCCTGTAGCGGAACATGTTGTGCTTCCCACAGGTAAAATTAATAAACATTTTTGTTCAATAATTTATTATTTGTATAAGCTAACATTTACTTTGATAGGTAGAAGCGGTAAAGGAAGTTGTTCAGCACCAGCCGTCTTAGGGGACGACATGAACAACGTTTGTCCATGTTTACTATATGTTTTAGATGGTACCGAGATGATGCTAGTGTCTCGTGGTACAGTGTTTCAGGCAGCGATTGTTGTTCATGGTACGGAGCTATCAGATGATGAGGTCAAGGTGTCAGTAGACGACATTATCATACCAAATGCCTCTCAAGCTTCTTGCAACACATACAATGTTGTTTGGGAGATCAATTGATAACAATAAAAAAGGTTGCCATAATTTCTTGGTTGGCTCTCAAGGTTGGCTCTCAAGGTTTAAAATATGCTAAAGTCATAATTTCTTATAGTTGTTTTGTTCTAATGATTTTCACTAACTATTTATAACTATGATGATATATGTAGTGTAATAGCCAAAGTAGGTCATATGAGTGCGAATACTAGGTAATGCATTGGATGACACACAACATTCATGGTCATATTACAAGTGGCTGGAAAATAGTAATATTTGGATTTGATGAATTTTGTTTTTGCATCGTTTGGAATTCATATACACTAATTAATATCATGTGTCTTGTGTAGAGATTTAAGACTCCTACTCTAATTCTTGAGAAGCCACTTACTTTTCTTAAGGAAGGCACTTGCAAAACATCTAATCAAATTATACAATAATGCGTAGTTATTAGGATTTAAAATACATTAGCACATTTGGTTTGTGGTATCTCAATATGTTTCTTAACCAAGCTAGACACGTTTCTTCAAAATTCACAACCTCATATCTCTAAAATGCCTTTTATTTGTGCAAAGTTCTTTAAAAAACTTGACATCTTTAGGGATTTGCTTAACAACATCTAGCAAGAGATTTTCAACAAGCTCGCAATCTCTTCGAATTTGCTCTCTAGCTTATTCAATCTTTTATCTATCCTCTTTCCATCAACTGCACCATTTTCAATTTCATGTACTCCTTTCAACAAAGTCACTGAATTTTCTCTTGTTCCATATTCTTGATTGTCTACCGCCTTCCATTTTATTAGATCTATACCATCCTCTAGTGACCTGTCTAAGAAAGATCCTCCGCTTGAAGCATCTACCCATGACCTATCAGTTGGACTTAAGCTTTCATAAAACCTTAGAATGAAATCTTCCATTTGAAGTTGAGGGCATGAAGCACAAAGTTTCTTGAATCTTTCCGAATACTCATTGAGATTTTCTCTATCTCTCTTACTTATGTCTTGGATCTCTCTACAGATGGTAGATAATCTGGATGCAGGAAAATACTTCTCAAGAAAGGGTTTTTCTATAGTTTCCTAATTTGTAATCCGTACAAAGGGATAATACCACCAATCTTGAGCTGCTCCTTGAAGAGTAAAAGGAAAAACTCTCATTTTAAGGCTCTTTATTATGATCCTGGGAGATCTAAAATTTTCACACAACATGTGGAATTGCCGTAAGTGTTTGTGTGGATTCTCCCTTGACAACCCATTGAATTTAGGTAAGGCATTTAATAAGTCAGGTCTCAACTCCCACTCCTCATTAGGATATTCTATGTTACTGCGGATAACTGTGTTGTGGGAGGTGGCTAACTATCTGATGGTTCTTTGTGCCATATTGTTTGGGTTAGGATCACATAAAGGGTTAAATGGTACATTTGTGACTAGAGATAATGAAGGTGGTATGGCTTCAGATGTAGGAAGTGTTCCCTCAATAGAACACCCAAATTTCAAACTTCTCCGCAGCTTACACAAATTCCTTTCAACTTCCAGGTTAATTTGATAAAATTCTCCCAGATTAGCTCGGGTCATGCACTACGCAGTCTGCTTGAAGTTGTTTCTCTGTTCTTGACTTCTTTTTTTCTTTTGTTCTTGCTTTAGATAAAGATTTCAAATAAGAGATAAGAGAGACTTTGTTTGGGTCCACTCCCAGGACAGAGAGGTGCATCACAATGGACAACTTAAATAATAAGTTTTTCATAGCCAGAGTATATTCAAACTAACTGAAATACTTCTCAGGAGAATTTTTTAATTAAAACAAGAACAAAGATTTTGCTAATAATAAGAATGACTAAAGACTACAAAATAACTCAAACGAAATTAGATGTATATGCGTTAAGAAAAATAAATTAAAAATAAGAATCAAAATATTCAAAATACTAACCATATTCCCTAACAATAGCGCCAAATTTCATACGCTATCGTTGAAGCTATCAAATTAATACCACTTTTCAAGGAAACTTCAGTATTACCAAGTAGTATTCAAGAAAGTATATAGTGTTAAAGTAACCCTGAGTCGTCTCCCCATGAATACTGAATTGCTTTTTGATATTTGACTCTTATGAATGCTATGCAATGCTCAAGAATAAAAGTAAGAAATTATGCTAATGAAGTTAATGTTTGGAGAATGTTTGAAGAACAAATAGGAAACTTAGAAACGATTATAATGAAATAGGCTAATTTCACTGCTTTTCCAAGATAGATTCATCATCGGTTATCCACATATCATTGTTCAATTGATTATTGTTCATGTTTCAAATTAATTAAAGTACAATATTCTTAATTAATTTGAGGGCGATCATGCACTTAACCAAAGTAGATTCTCAATCAAATGCAAGACCTTTCTAGATTATTCACAATGAATTCAACCAAAGTACATTCTCAATCAAATCTTATTGTGTTTAATCATGTCTATTCTTAAATCTCCTAACCAATTTAAAAACTAATTAATCAAAGTAAATTCTCAATTAATTACAGTTGAAATTATTACCACCAATCAAAGTACATTCTCAATTGATAGCAAAAACCTGTTTAATCATATGAAAGCTCCTAAATTCAATCAAACTAGAAACCCTTGAACTCATATGATTAATATGCATGTAGATTCAAACACTTTAAGATGCAAAAATCATTGCTTATAATATGATTGGGAGATGAAAGACATAGAAGAAGAATAACTCAAATCAATAATTAAAAGAAATAAATTCATTAATTCAACTTAACCTTAAAATCCATAATGAAATTACAATCGAATAGCTCAAACAAAATACTAAATTTAAGTACTAAATTAACCATTAAAATTCAAGTACTAAATTAACCTGGTACTACCTCATGCAATATGATTCACATAGCTCGTCAAGAATGATGTATCATGTAGACCTCTTGAAAATTCACCTACTTCATCGACAATATCCATGTGTTGCTCAACAACATCATCTTGATGCTCAATAATGTCCACGTTCTCCTCATGAAAATTAGTATCATATAATGCCTCAACTTCTTTAGGGTGACTCCTTTTACGAATAAAAAATGAATGTGTACTTGTATTATCTCATGTGTACAAGAATGAAGAAGAAGCTTCGTTGGTACATTGAGAAAGAAGAAGAAGCTTTGTTTGTACAGTGAGAAAGAAAGCTTCACAACAACTGTAATGTTATGCAGGGTTGGAGAGGAAAGGGATGCATGGTGCCTTTGGGATATTAGGTTGAATCTTGAAACATGAGCAATTGTGTGGTGTGATGTTAGTTTGAATTTTGAAACATGAATAATTGTGTGTGGTGTGCACTCTAACCAAAGAGAGAAAAGATGAAAAAAAAAATACCCTCTAAAGCTAATTTTGGAATTAAATCAAAATTTGGAGATGTAAAGAAAAAAAAGACTTGGAAGTGCAAAGAGAAGCCTAATGTACAACATTGCTCAATTTGATTTACAAGAAAGAAACTTATAAAAGAAAAAAGAAATTTAAATTCTAAATACATAAATAAAATTTAAAATTATTATAGATATTATTTTCTTAAAATATTCATGTGCTAATGGAAGAGACGAAATCAGAAAAAAAATGGCAAACATGTAGAAAACTTTTCATGATAAATAAACTTAAAAATGCTAACTTATATTATTAATAATTGTTTCAAATTAATCTGATAAAAGTGATCTTATATTCTAAATTTAAAACAGATATTTACTTGATATAACCAATTAGTAGTTTATGTCTCAGAAGGACACATGCACGTGAATTTTAGACTCAATTTTTATGAGTAAATGCATAGTAATTTTTATACCTTAAAGGGGAGATTATGTCCTAAAAGTAACTTTTTTTTTAATTAATTTTCCTTACATGCCATTCGTATTAATTTATTTTTCTATATATAAATTTTATGTGGTGTGTATTTTAGTTGGATACTTTTAAAAAACATGATAAATTTCATAAAAGTCTTGCTAACAGTGTCGGAAGTTTGACCTTTAACCGAAAAACAACCACAAACTTTTTTTTTTCTGACAAAATCAGTTTACTTGAACTAAAATTACCATGTGACTTTTTTCATAGAATCAACTTGAACAACACAAAAGTTTTTCTTGGAAGATAATACAATCTTAATAATTTTTAAAACAAATATTTTTTATATTTTAATTATTACGTTTTAATTGTCACTTTTTTGTTTAAAATAAATTAAGTGGAAAGTGCAGTAATTTCAAAATAAATATTTGAATCTCAACTACTCTAGTTACTTCTTTTCATTTCCGTCTTTTGGAGTTTCTGTCCAAAATGTGTCTACCTGCCAGTTATCAAAGATGGGCTTCCAAGCCCAAATGGGAAGGGAGTTTTTTCTTGCACCTTCCTAACTTTCTTTTTACATCCCTATAATTTTATTTTATTTTTTATGTTTCTTCTGAATTTTATAATCCAAATGTTATATTTTAGATTTTTAGATTTTACAATCCGAAACATAATTGGAAATTATTTTTTTCTTCATTTTTTTTGAATATTATAATTTAGAAGTTGAAAATGACTTTTGGTTTGTATAGTTTAAAAATTAAAAATGATTTTTAGATTGTATAATCCATAAAAAAAAATAATGTCTTATTGATTGCATAATTCAAAAGTCATAAAATAAATTTTAAATTATATAAGAAGGAAAAAACAAGAAAAAGAAATTATAGGAGTGCAAGAAATGGATTTTTCATTCCAACAAATGTTACAATTATTAAATAAATCTAAAAGTGTCCATGACCTAAATCTACAATTTTCAATTTAAAAGTATGTTTTTTTATTGTGTAATTTAAAATTTTAATTTTAAGTTTAGATATATATTTTTTATATACATTTATATTATACAGTACAGAATATATTTTTAAATTTGAAAAAATATTTTGGGTTATACAATTTAAAATATATTTTAAAAGTATAATCCAAAATATTTTCTTAAATGTTATATTATACAATCCAAAAAAACATTTTGAGACCGTACAATTTGTAATATTTTCAAACTGTAGAATTTAGATTTTTCTTATTCTGATTAGTGAAAAAGAAGAAGAAAGAATTAGGATGTAGGCCATAGATATACGTGGATAGTTGAAAAAAAAAATGTGAATTAAAAAAAGAATAAAAAAAGAGAGAAAGAATCTAGAAAAGTAAGGTTTAGAATATGCTGAAACAGAGAAGAAGGTCTAAAAGTCAAAAAATTGAAATTCTTAAAGGGTATTTGGCAAAACCATCTTCCTCTTTATTGAATTCACTTCGACTCTGTTCCCAAAAGCAGAGTGTGATGTTGGAGATCAACATACACCACGCATGGCTTTAATAAAAAACAATTAAAAAATATCTCTCTTAGGAGCTTAAGTTCATGGACATTAGCTTTCTCTTCATATCATAATTAATAATAGATTTTTACGTAATTAATAAATACGCATGTAAATCACTTACTTTTTATTTTTATTTATATTTATAATTTTTTATAAATTTAGAATTAGTAAAATCTTAATCACGATGTAGTTTCGTTTCAATGATTCTAATATTTTTTACTTTAAACCTTCTTTAAATATGATTATAGATTTCCGTTCTTCAAATGTTTAACCAGATTAACCACAAAATAATTTTAACACCGTCCGACTCATATGATACAATTTTTTTTTTATAAATAAATTAGTAAATATTTTTTTCTAACACAAAATCTTCCTCACACTAGTAACCTAATCATCATTGATTTGAAGAATTTTTACTGGATGAAAATTGAATAGTGGGTTTTATATTATATATGTGAGTGTAAAGTGTGTATTCATTATATTATTATGTTTAATTTTGGCTAAATATGTTTTAATTTTATAAAAAAATTTGAAATAAGAAGTTAAAAGCTAAAAAAGTTAAAAAAATATTTCAGAAATCACTTAAAAGACCCGAAATAAAGGTAAGAAAGAAACTACAAATAATTTTTTTTTTCAGAACTAAATACAAAATCTGTAAATGTTGTAAAGACTAAAAGTCAAGAAAAAATTTAATGAGAAATAACAATACAATTTGTAATTTGCTGAAAGACTAAAAATATATATATATTTTGTTAGAATAAGTAATTTTAAGAAATGGTTAACTTGAAGATGATACATTTTGGAGAGGATGCTTATAGTCCAGACAAAAAATGCTTTTAAAATTGAAGACTTCAAATAACCCTTTCCCAGTTCAAAGTCAATTAGATAATGCGAATACTATTTGACTAAATGAAGAAATATTTTAATAACTGCACCCATTTCTGTCACTAATCACTCCTTCCACACATTTTAATCTCTTATATATATATAAAAAAAAAGGTTTTAATGAGGTGGAAACAGTTGAATTTTATGAAAAGACAAATCATGAAAAGATTCTTTATAATTAATAATGTATATTGAGAAGATTACTAGGAAAGAGTTAAATTGAAAGGTGATGAACATGACATGTGTTCTAATGAAGTGATTGGCACCCTAATTTATGATTTATTTATATGAAGATTGATTAGTTGAAGTTTTGTAAAAATAGAAGAAAAAGAAAAAGGAAGATTCCATAAAGATGAGCATGATTCTCTCTCTTAGCTTGGTAACCCTAAACTCTATAATATCCTTGAAGCCTAGGCAATCCATTAGGGCCTGAAGATACATAGTAAACTTTGCAATGCAATTGAAGTTGAATTATAGAAAAGTTTGGGCCCACCACCTCACATTGATGGTTACACTGACCCCTTTGGTTCCCCATGCACCATTTCTTTTCATCATTCTTTCAAAAGGCTATCCAATTACTCCTTCATAGCCCATCCACCTGTAAACCATATTCAAGAGAATGCTATAGATCATGCATACCTCCCACCCATCAATTTTTTCTATGACTCTTTTTCTTTTGTTCATATTCAAAATAAAAACAAATTATAAAACCCCACATGATCCTATTGATATAGGATAGGAGGCATTTAGAGGTGCTTATTGTGTTTGTGAAAATCATTAGTAAGGTTTCTTGTTCAACTTATATTAAAATAAGTATCAATGAGGTGTGGTGTGTTGTGTTGTGGTGTAATGCTTTTAAATTTCCCTTGAAATCTTGGTAATGAAAATTTTGATAAATCTTTGGTGTGGAAGAGATAAATGAAGAGAAAGAAATAGTGGGGAAAATGGTGATTTAGAAAAGTTGAACTTGAAATAAAAAGAATGAGACTCATTATTTGAATTTTATATCAAGTGAAAGTGTACAATATGAAACCTTGAAATTTTACACTATTAAAAAAAAAACCTAAGAAATGATTTCATAAAATTGGTTTAGAAAAAATTGTCACAGTTAAGCATTCAACTTTCTCCTTTATTTTTATAGTGATGTTATTTTTATCGATAATTGTCCGTTGTTAATATTTTGTTAATGAAGAATTAAACCTATAACCTTTCATATTTTCTTTTTCAAGTTCTTCAAATCAATCTTATAACTTTCAAAGATTTTTTTTCACCTTTTCTTGCAACTTTACTGTTAAGCTACTATATAACTCTTATGTTTTTTAGTGGTTAAAATTTACTGAAAATGTTACTAATGTATTTTTCTTTATTTTTGGTGATTATTAGAGTGGTCAAAATGACTTAAAATCTATAAGTTAACCCGTTACACCACATATTTGAACTGTATTGGGTTAAATTTTTTTACAAATTTTAGTTGTAACTCGTGGTGAGTTAGAACAAACTCAAATTTTTTAAACTCATTAATAAGTGAATTGGATTGGTTGGTTTACTAAGTGACCATTCACAGGTTGTTGCTCTCTTCACCACCACCCCTTCTCCCTCCACCTCCCTAACCCTCTACAAAATCATTTTAATTACAAAAGTAGCCTTTTTCACTTTTAACCCTATTTATTTACTTTATTTTGAAACCATAAATTCTTACCTATTTTTACTCAACCATTTTCACTCTCCCAAGTCTCAGTTTCTCTCTTTCCAGATTCTCATCCCTTTCAACTCTCACCAGATCGTTTCTTCTCATCTCCCAACTCTTACTTTTCTTCTTCATATCTGTTTGGTTCTTCTCCATATTCCTGTCTTCATATCCATTTGGTTTTGTGGTGCGATGGTGTGACTTTTCGTGGTGCGGCGATGCAGAGTATTTGCGGTGGTCATTCGGCGGTGCAAAATAAAAAAAATGAAAAATGTATACATGAATTAATTAAAAAAATTTCAAAAGTTCAAAATATTTACTATTTAATTATAATTTAAAATTTTCTTAATTTAAATGATCAAATTCCTCTCTTAAAGTTTTAAAATTTCAATATTTTAATTTTTTATTTAAATGATTATAAAAAATGTTTCAACCTTTTTGTAAAGTTAACTATCCTCCACGATGTTTTTTCTGACACATTGCGACATATATTTCTTCCTCATGTATAAACTTTTTTTTTATATGAGATTGTTTAACTTTTCGTACGTTGGTGTGGGTAAAATAAACAATCAGAAAATTCAAAAGATACAACAATGGAAAGAAACATAAAAAGCAGATGGAGACAAAAGAAAATGAAACATAAAAACATGAGTCCACCATTAAAATGGTTGTGTTGTTTGGGTGATGAGATTGAAGAGAGAAAGAAACAACACAACTGTCAATAACAAATGCTTGTTGGTTAAGCATAAATCAGACCATTGCATTTATGTAGGGGATTAGAGTGGATAGAAGTTAAAAAATATTAATCCTAAAATTAAAATTGTACTGAAGGGTAAAACATGAATAAGAAGGTGGAGGAAGAGGTAAAACATGAATGGGGAAGTGGAGGGAGCAAGGGGTGGTGGTGGAGAGAGCAACACCCCATTCGTAATGGATCAGGTCAAGCTCAAATTTTGAGTTCACTAAGTGAGATGAGTTAAATTGGTTTACTAAGTGACTAATTTGTAATGGATTGGGCCACATCGAGTCAGATAACTCATTTTCACAGCTCTTAATTATAAAAAACAAGAAAAAATATTTTTTTCTCAAAATTAATTACTTATAATATAATTCATTTATTTCTTTATACTAGTTATCTTTAATTTCATTTTGACTTAATAAAGTCTATCAAATTTCTTTAGTACTTGGAGGATTAAATTCTAGATAAAAGTTCACTCAAAATTTATAAAATGTAAGTTAGGTTAACATATATTTGAGTAACTTTTTATCACTAGGATTTTATAGAGTAAACAATAAGGTATTCAAAACAAGAAGGAAATATAAGAGAAATTTAAGATGCAAATTTGATTTAGGTGAAGGTGAAAAACTACAGCAATTGATCAATGACCCAACATGAACAAATTGAGGAAGAAATTGTGCAAGTGTGAACTCATTTCAAAAGGTCACTCTATTTCTCTCTCTTTCTCTTGAATCTTATTTTATTTTTAACTTAAAAAGATGTGCATGCTATTTTGCATGTTAAATTTTGATGTTTGTCTCTATTCTGTCTTCAAACACCATGAAAGTATATTAGATTAACATGATTTCCATGACTTTCCAATGTTTGATAATTTGATTTGATTGAACACACATTTGGTTACGCATATCAAGGTCCTAATTATTGAATTAACAAGCTAAGATTGATTGAACCTGTAAAAACATTGTACGGAACAATTTTCTCGTGCCTCTCTTTTCTGGAGGGTTCTCAATTAATCCTCCATTAACGGAACACACGATAACACTAATTATGTCACATCATCCATATTATTACACATAGTTTAAAGAAAAATAAGAGATGATTAGATATCCATTTTCTAACTTTTTGAGTTCCCATTCCCCTAAACCACATTCCATTGCATGAACATCTCAATGTGACAAAGAAATAATTGTAAGCATCGAAATTGTTTCTGCCTAAGCTAAGATACTTAGATTCCCCCGTGCAACTTTTAAACAACAAAAAATTCAAAATCTCCTCAAAACAATCTTATTATAAAATTAACAATGATTTGAAATCTTCTTTCAAAATTTTCTACACATTTATGCTAACTTTTAAATGAAAAAGAAAATGTCAAGAACATTTTATATTTCTCGGATATTGAATGTATTGTTTACTTACTGAGAGTGAGAAAATATCAGAAAAAGATTATAGTTACTGTACTATGAAAAAAGAAACACCCTTTGACACATACCCAACATGGATCATGTTATACAATTGGGATATCATGAATCATGCAGAACTTGACAGAGATAAATTATACCTATTTTTGAGTTTTTCTTTCCATTCCCAATAAAAATCAAGGCATGCAAGCAAAAGGGTAGCTTTGAAGGATAAGTATTTTACTATGATTGTTCATCTCAAAGGTATAGAAGGTTGTTATTACAGCATATTTACTAAACTCTTGATCATATCTACATATAAGTACATGGTTGATATAAGTATATAGTTATTACTCTGCAAGTTATACAGTTAGGAATTTAATTACATTAAAATGAACTATCGCAAAGTAAGAATTTTCAGTGGTTGGATGGTAGAACTAATGGAAGATATTCAAATGAATATGCTATATATGCAGGTACACTTAATAATATCAATCATTAACTTTATTCTGAATATTGTTTACTTTATTCTGTAAATGATTGTTTATTTTAGAAGAATCAGATCCGAAATTTAGTAGAGTGCAAAAGCACAGGCTAAGATGATGGATTTGGTAAGAGGGACACTTGAAATGATTGTGGGAGAATTGGCAACTAAACTCTTGATTAAATGTTAAACCTAAAATCACGGTAAGAATATGGTGAAGACAGTAATGGAGAGCATAAAATTTTGTTTTGTTTTTGCACTCTAAAACAATGGTCCAAAAGGAAAAGACATGAGATAAAATTAGATAAGACAAGCCAACATTCCAATCTGTACACACAGAGAAAAAAGTATTGAAAGAAGTTGAAATGAAACCCAGCGGGAAACAGGCAAAATCTAATAGATTTTTCCTTTTGATAGCTTCTAACATGCTAGTTCAACATGAACCAACCAATAAAGAAGGAAGAGAATATTATACACCATCACAGAGGGCCATTGGAAATTGGTGCTCCTCTCTTGATGCTATCCATGTTGGTAGTTTCATAGACAGGTAGACCACTTGAATAGTATCCCAAGTCATAGTTTTGCAATTCAAACAGATCAGAGCTTGAATCACTTTCTGCACCATCATCAGCCTCATTGAACTTCCTGATTTGAGAGATTTCCTTCTCCTCTGCTGAGTACTTCTCCACTAACATCCTATCTTTCTCAACTGATTCATGACTTCCGTTGTTCCTTTGTTTCTCTGATGATGATAAACCATTCATGTGTTTGTGTTTGTGATTGTGATTGTGGCTGTTATCATCCATCAAAGTTGTTGTTGGTTCCCTTTTTTTCTTCTCATCCAACAACTCATTTTGCAAAGTGGTTGTTGATCTTGCATGTCCATTATTATACTTTGCTGACAATAACTGTGCATGCTTATGGTCTGAGAAGGTTCTGAATTCCTTGCAGCTCTTGGTTGGTGTTTGTACATAAGGAGGAGTTCTAAACCCTGAAGTTAAGGAAGAGTATAAGGACTTTGAATCTGCAGTGCTGGCGCTTCTGAAATGGCTAATGCTGCTCCTCCTCCTTCTCCTCCCTCCAGGGCTCTCATCCTCATCTTTCATGGACTGAGAGCTGGATTTTGATTTCTTCTTCTTTGATGCTGATTGGCTGAAGAGAGAGTTCAAGAAGCTTGCAAGCCTTCCACCTGGAGAGCTAGGCTGCTTGTGTTTCTTCTCCTTCATGATTTGCTTCTCCATGCCATGGAATTGTTGGGGAAGCAAGCTTCTCATTGGCATGTCTAAGCTGATTCTGGCTCTGTGTGCATGATGCCTTTCTTCTCTCATGATCTTCTGAGTGAAGGTGGAGCCAGTGTAGCCAACAACTTCACTGTATCCTGAGAAGTACCTTGCTGCCTCAAACACATCAAGCTCTCCAGAATCGTTCCTTCGGTGGAAGGACTTGTTGTGATTAATTTCTGGGTCCATGAGGCCTGCTATGGACATGGTGCAAGTTTGAGAAGTTATGGTGAACTGTGGAATAATATGGACAGTAATATGTAACAAGAAGGGGGGCTATATCAAGATGCAAAGAGATGAAACGGGTTTGGAATGATTGAGAGTAGTGGGAGGGTCAGTTTAGGATAATGAATAACTCTAGGCATAATTTTATATGATGAGGGAGTTTTGGAGGTTTTTGTGTGAGGTCCACAAGATGTGCATATGTGCATTAGCAATAAAGATGAGATTGGGATATAAGTGGGGAACAGTGCTTTTTATCCTCTCATGCTGTTAAAACCAGAGGTTTTTGTTATGGATTGTGGGGAGCAAAGAGCTGTGTTTCCTTGGATTCTATATGCTTCTATGGATTTGAGTGGGAGTTGGGTGTTAAGTGGTTGTTGGCTATGCATATATATTAAATGGACATGAACATGTGCACAATTCAATCTAACCTTCTTTGCTCATATACATCATTATTATACATAAGATGGACAACAATTATTACAGAGATCCCACCATCATTTTGAGGGCTTCAAAGTCACTCCATATTCCATAACAAATTAAAAGTAATTGCTTGGCAAGTAATTTCTTTTGACTAGGATAGATTTACTATGGCCCATTAATATCACACTGCCTCCTCTTTAATCTGTTCTCATAAGTCTATAGTATTAGGTAGGTGAGTAATGTTTCAATTCCCAACCACTGGTAGGTTCAAATAGAGGAAAAACCTACCTGGTAGCAGCATTATGTAAAAATAGTATTCAGATCAGACCATAAAAACCATCTTGTCATGTAAACAAAACCTCACCAAAATTTCATATCACATATAATATAATACATAACATAGTACCATATCATATGGAAGGTGATATATCAAGAAGTCCCACCAAAGGGTAAGAAACTGTGTAGAGACCTTTTCCACTGCAAAGAACTTACACATGCAATACTTAGTATTATCAACTTTAGTTTTCTTTCTAGATACTGATGTTAGTCAATAGATGATTTGGCCCATCAAAGCCAATGCCCATTTCTCAGTGTCGGAGTATAGTGGTTACCATAGTCTTTGTGTGTGGGCACTATCAAATGAGTACGTGTAGCACATGAACCAAAAGAGACACACCAACGGATATGCATTAAAGCCATATATGGACTCCCAAATATTGTTGTTGTACGTATAAACTTTCACTTAGTCAAGGCCACTCGAGGGAGATGACCGTGACAGTTCCATTAAGATCATCTAGTCTAGTCAATTTTTTTCTACTTAGTTATCAATGTGCCAAGTTACAAGGGACCCCTTTCTTCTGTAGCCACCACAATTGTGGCAACCTACAAAAGTTATTTTCTTTTATTTATTTTTTTCTTTATTTTTCCATTTGACACTATCACCATCAAGATAAGGAAAACTGTGCAACTTGTCAAGCCAGGCCTTGAATGGTGACCACTAGTTTTGAAGTAGAAGAAACACATTTTTGTCACACACACTTTCTGTTAAATGAAATCATGCCAAGGCTTGTCAGAAACCAGTGGTTATGGTTCTTGCAAGCACTAGATTTTGATGGACCAAGATAAGCAACTATCCCCATCCTTGGCTAGTTTGCTTTAGATTTGATCATTAGGGCCACCCCGGAGAACAAGACTCATAGAAAGGACACAGAAGTAAAGCATAGAAAGCTATAAAACTTAACATCTACCCAAATTTGTGTGCATTGGATGCCCCTGGTTGCGGACATTTTGGAATGTGTTGGGTTATTTTCTTTGCCTTAAGCATCAAAAACATATGAGGCCAAGGTTATCATAGTTCTCAGATTTTGTTGCTCTATTATTGGAGAAGCTGAAAGCAAGGCCACAAAACACATCGGGAAAATCATACATGTTCAATTAACTAACTTGATTTATATGATCCTGTAACGTGAACATAATTGGAGTATGACCACATATGTGACCTGAGCTGGGCATATGGATCAAATCCAACAACACCAGTGGCAGAAGTGTAAGGGGTGTGTGGTGATGTTGCCACACTCTATTAGTATCATCTTCATCCTCATCTTGAACAGAAAAATATTTCTACAATCTTGGAAGATACACATGTTTGGTTGCTTTCTTTTAATATGCACCATGCATTCTTAAAGTGATGTTTAATGGACATGGTTGCCCCAAGAGTCTCACATTTTATTGCTATGTGCAATGTTTGATTTCTGGTGACCTTTTCACCAAAGCACATTGGATGATAAATTCATCATTGAAGAGGGGAGTTCTTGATGGGTCTCAGATTTATTGTAGACCCAGTGAAAGTCCCGGTTCAGATGTTATCAAGGCTTTTTCAAGACTTCCAACAGTGATCCAACAACACATTATATGAATTCCACTAGTTTTAAGCCCATCAAAGGCTTCAAGTGCCACACAAAGGTCCATTTCATGACCCTACAAATAAGAACCTTGCTGTTGAATTTAGGGACAGGGTGGGGCAAAAACCTGAATTCCCCTTAAACCATTGGCCCAAAGGGTAATTCCATCCTCATTGCTGGCATGTACTCTCCAATGGGATGCCCCCAATATGAACACCTCTTCAATAATAAGGGACTAATGAAGAGATAAAGTAAGGAAGTGAGTGAGGTTTTCATACTTGGGTACAAGAGAATGTGCAAGGAACCTGAAACATAACAATCTGCGATAAATCTAAACCGTAGAGAGAATTGTATAATTAAAGGGGTGTCACACAGTTGGATTTTGCATGAATAATGAATGCCCTTAGACATAGTTTTTCTTTTCCAACTTTTAAGATGTGCAATAGACGTGGCCACATTAAGCTTCATACATAGTGCCTTTTCACACTTGGTCTATAGCGCTTTAACTTTAGACTCCTTATGCTGATAAAATATCTATTTTCTATCTCCAAAAAGTTATGAAAAATATTTATAAGCTTGGAATGCCCTAATCCACATGTATGCTCTTATCTATTGCAGGCCATATGCCTTATGTTCGCAGGAAAATCTCAACTAAAAGCACTTCTCTTTATTCTTTGAGAAATATCATTTTTGGATAGCATAAAGAAGTTGCTTTTCTCGTGGAAGGGGTAAAATTTATCTCATCAAAAGCACAAAAATCACATTAGCTTGAGATAGATATACTAAAAGTCAAATTTAATTCCACAAAACTGTTTAACTTTACAAAACTAGATTTATAAGGTGATAATTGTTTCCATTTATACACGGTAAATTAATTTTATCTCTAATTAAATACAAGATTTCTAAACTTTAACACTGAAAATATGATGCATTCACATTGAAGATATTGATAAAAGATGACATGATTGATCCAAATACTGACTAAGATAAACTCTTGATAACTCTAATACCATATGATAGTAAAATTTAAACATAATTTAACTTTACTAAACTGACTTAATAAGATAATGTTTGCTCTATTTATATAATGTGAATTGGTTTTATTTATAGTCAATGGGTTTAAACTGACCTTGAAATATGATTTTGATTTCTAATGCCATAGATGAAAACAAATTAAGGTTTCTCTAAACTTTATAATAGAGTTCAACCTAAGTCAATTCTAAAAGAAACACATTAAAAATAGTTCTTATTTAAGGGTTTTCTGTACAAATACAATTTTTTTAAAAAAGTTAGTACTAAATTAAGACAAAATAAAAATACATAGATAAAATTGAGACAAAGTAAAAATATAGGGACCAAATTGAGACAAATACAATGACACGTGACATTGTCAGTGTCACGTCACACTGTCATTGCCACGTGGCACAACTTGACACGTGCCAATTTTTTTTTAATTTTTCAAAAAAGAAATTAAAAAAAAATAATTAAAAAAATATTTAAAAAATTCAAAAAAACTACGAGCTGACACGTGACACCCTCTTTAATTGTGTTAGTACGAAACTAACAACAAGAATATAATTGCTTCAATTTTTCAAAAATAGGGATCAATTGAGACAAAAAAAAGTGAAGGACCTAACTAAGAAAAATCACCGAAAATAAGAACTATCTAAATAATTAAACCTAAAAATAAAGAAACTTATTTAAAAATTTTCTACAAAATTAAACAACAAATGAAATCATTTAACTTAAATAATACGAATGAGCAAATTATAAAAATTAACATTTCAATAATAAATATTTTTGTAAAGGTAATCTACACAAAAATAGTCTCAGAATTTGCTCAACAGAAAAAATTCACTTAACAGAAAAAATTTACAAGACAAGAATTTGGAAAACGTAAATACCGTTATTTCATTTAGTTAAATCTTATAAAATTATTCATGCGTCAATTTTCTCGAAACCCTTTCGAGCAAACAATTATATTTAATTTAATCTTTTAATCATTTAGTGCAGGAACTAAATTAAAACAAAATAAAAATACAGGGAACATATTACAACAAAATAAAAATACAAGGACCAAATTTATACATATGCAATGACACGTGCCTGGCAGTGACACGTGGCACTGTCAGTGCCATTGTCACCCTTAACCATTTATTCATGGAAAGGTGAAGTGTAGAGACGATGACACCAAAAGCATTGAGGCAAGGTCATACAATCAACAAGTTATAAGTTGTGTTGCCTTCTACTAGAAGATATTTGACATAGAATTTCTGACTTTCCCGTCCACTTCTGATTCCAATTCTAAGATCAAGGTATCCCCGAGTATCCACCCGCTCTCCCAACAATCCCACAATTTATTTATTGTAGGGCACGATGAGGTCCTCAAAGATGCCCATCTTAAAAAATGTCCTCTAATACATGATGTTGACTGAGCTACCTTGGTCAACCAAAGCTTTCCTAATGCTATAATTGGTGATCTCGAATGTAGTCACCATTGGGTCATCTTGATAGGGATATGGGGCCTTAAAGTCCTCATCCGTAAAGGTTATGGGAGGCATAGTTCTCGGTCTCTTCTCCACGAGATGGACAGTCCTTAACGCTCGGATGTGTCTCTTGCGAGATGATATTGAAGAATTGCCTCCAGCAAAGCCCTCTGGGATTGTGTTTATGTGCCCTCTAAGCGGGTGGTCTCAACTTCTACTTTAGCTTTTGCCCCAAGATGATTCTCTATTGTTGATAGGGGGAGCAATATAACTGCTGAACCCAATCCCTGATGTGTTTGTTTTTTATGATGACAACACATTGATCGTAACAACACATATATATTGTCAAAACATAAACAGAAATATTTATTTGATTTGGATACATATGTGGCTATGTAAATGCTTATTGGCGATTATTGCATATGTTGATATACTATTTAGTCTGCACACTACTGTGATCATGATGTGTTTATATCTTTGTATGAATATTGTATGTTTTTGTGTGATAAAAACCATTAGCATAAAAACAACTCTGCATGACATAATCGATTACAGTGATGTTGTAATTAATTAAGTTCATAAGACAACTTATGTTTTAAACTGTGCCAAAATAGAAAGTTTGAATCGATTACATTAAGTATTAAATCGATTAAAACTCGTGTATTTGCAAACAACTTGTTGAAATATTCTGTGATGAGTTTTAAAGAGAAAAAGTTTTGAAAAATCTGTTTAAGTGAAAAGCTTAATCGATTACACTATTTATGTAATCAATTAAGTCTGTTATCATTTGAAAACTATTTTCAAGCTTAGTCACAACAGTTATAACAGTCATATTTTTAAATATGTTTGACTAGCAATTAATGCAAATCAATTACATTAATTGTGCATTCAATTAGAACTGTGTTAGTTGTATTTCTGTTACATCTGATTTTAATGTAACCAATTACATTACTAACGTAATCGATTATTTTGCTTCTGTCATAATGAAAACTATAAATTGACGCATTACATGCAATTCTGAAAGAACTTGATCATTTTTGTACACTTTCATATTTGATATCTTTGATATAAGAAAAGTTTTGCAGATTGTTAAGACACTCTAAGAATCAAGAATTGAAGAACTGGAAGAAACTTGAAGGATTCTTGAGAGTAACATTGAGGACGTGATTGGCTGATCACTATCTGCACTATTGAGGTGTTTTTCCATTGTCTAGGACTAAGTATTCTGCAATCTTGGATTGTGCTGCCCTATTCGTGCGTGACAGGAAGAAGAGTGAGGAGCTCTTGGACTTTGAGAGGTTTTCTCAAAGGGGTTCTGCAGCAAGAACGTGTGGTTCTTTGTGTAGGTGTTTTCTTTCTATATTTTATTGTTGAGTGGGAAAGGTGTTTACATTTGAGAGAACTCTGTAAAACCTTTGGTGTAAAACTCAAATCATTACAGTGAAAGATCATTCAATCTAAGGTTTATTGGAAGGAAAACTGGATGTAGGCATTGAGGTCGAACTAGTATAAATATGTTGTTTGTATCTCTTTCATTATCTCTTTACATTTCATTGGATACCCGCTTAAAGATCATTCTAAATTTGCAAAAAGATTTGAAAAGCGTACGTTTTTATAAATCACTGTTCACCCTCCCTCTTGGTGTTAAGAAACAGGACATTTTATTTCTAACATCTATGACATTCTATTCCAAAATCCCATCTCAAACTTCTTTGAGGGTTGCGGCTGCAAGATGGGCTCTTGTCTTCCCGCTCGGTCTTAACATATTTTTTCAAGTGATCTGCTCAGATAAACTTCGTTGTGTGCCCCAGGTTCCTGTGATAGAGACAATGCTTATTGCCATTAGTGTTTCGAGGAGTGGACTTCTTCCAAGGAGGAAGCCGTATCTCAACACTTAGAGCTTCCTCAAGGATTCTTGTATATGGTGCATTGAGAGGAGTACATTGATGAAAATGTGGCCCGTTGGCCAACTCTTTGGAACAGGTGTCACACTCATTTCCGTGCAATTTTTGTTTTAGTTTCTTGTCACTAAACAAAGTTTCCACTCACATTTGTTTTCAAAAGTCTCGCATATCTTCCACCTATATGAATTGATGGCCCTTTGCCTCAACTCATTTATATTCTCAATCATCTTCATATAAAGGCTATCTGCGAGTGGTCTTGGTCGTACGGCCATGATCATATGTGCATGATCACCTTATGGCTAAGGTTTCTGATTTGTCTTGCCACTTTTCCAAATCATTCCATGAATGCTTTGAGCAATTCCTCCTTCTCCTGCATAGCATTTATTAAGGCAATGGATGTCAGGTGGTGTAGCCGACTAGTCGCAAATTGTGCCTCAAACATAAAACAAATGGTGGCAAAGTTATCTATGAAGTTGGGTGGCAAGGAATTGAACCAGTACAATGTTTCTCCCTTAAGCAAGATGGAGAAGGCCTATAATATATGATCACTCAAGGTGTACAATGCCATTTGGTTCATGAACATTTTTAGGTGTTAGTGAGGATCGATGGAACTGTCATACTTATGCAAAACTAACATGGTCCACCTGTGCTGCAAAGGCTTCTCCATTATAGTCGGTGTGAAAGGAAGCATCCCAATCGTGTTCACAGTTGCCACGGATGGGTAATCCTTTGCTCCTTGTGCAGTTTAGTTTCCATAGGTTAAGTTGGTGCAATAGGCATATAGTTCCTAACACTTTGCTCTTGTCGCATAGATGCATTCTCCATGCAAAGGGTCCTCAATTCTTTGTCATACTTGCCTTGCATCTCTTCCATTTGTTGTTCCATGTTCCTCATCATTTCAATCGGGTTGAGATTTTTGTCTACCTCCTCCACAACTACGTTCCTTTCCATGTTCATCGTGGCCACTATGGGATTATCAGGTTGATCACTCGACCCCACTATGAGCACCAAAATGTTTTAGATGTGGGGTAAAGTATTCAGGTCCAAGTACTAGGTCTCCAAAGGTTCACTCACAAGTTCAATTTTTCGGTTTAAGGAGCCTCTCGTGCGTCCAAACTACTCGGATGGTACTTGAATAAGGTACTCCAATGCCAAAGTCAGATCAACTTAGACAGAAAGCATTAAATGCTATATTTAATATGTGACCTACCTCCTTACCTCTTATAGATTTTGTGATGAGCCTTTAGATTAAGGTTGACCTAATTATGGCTCAAACATGACTAATCATTGATCGAGGCCATAGCCGAATCAAATTTAATATGCAACTAAGTACAGTATAATACTAGGAAGTGACTCCTAGGTCGTCTCTCAAGGACCAATGTGGTTCAGGAATTAGATCAAACACTTGGTGGGGGGTGTTTTTGGACAATTTGTGACTTGAATTGAAACAACTAAAACACGAATTGAACTACTAATTGAAAACGATTGGTCACTAGCTTAATTACAATGCTTCCAATCACAGATTAACAATAAATAAACACTACTCTAACCCCTAATCCAACACAAGTTAACCAATTAAGCGAAGACTAACCATGTTTTCAAAATTGCGAACTAAGCGAATGCAACACACCTATTCCATCCATTCTGCTCCATACAGATTGATCAACTAAGCGGAGATTCAATCACCAATTGGGCCACTAAACGTATACCCAATGCAAGAACACAATCATATTTGATAGAATGCCAAGTCAGAGCAGAAGAATGACAATTCACAGTCTAGAATTCTCATGGAAACAATGTAATTTCACTAATGACCAAACAAGCACCTTAACCTATCATTAAAATGAAATTAAACACAACAGAATGAACCTCAATCATTAAACACGAAACAACAACCAAGAGAAAGAAAACATAAACAAACCTAAACCCCCAAAGGGAGGGGTGTGTGGAAAACGCCCAATACTAGGAACCCTAAGAGAAAACGTGAAAAAATGAGGGAGAAAAGACTATTGAAATCTGATTTGGGGTTTTAAATCTCCCAAATTACAATTTTGCCCTTCTAATGGGCATCTACCAAAAATTGACCAAAAATATACCCAAAAGTCAAATATGTCCAAAACTAACATAATTAAAATTAAGAAATGATATTAAATACAATTATTGACATGGCCACACTCTTTTTGTCCCAAGATATGATTCTAAAATTGTCTTACAAATAATAATTGGAATAATTAGGCCCAAACAATTCAAATTAATTAAAATAAGAATTAATATTCTAATTAAGCCCAAATAGCGAAAATGAGACAAGAATGAAAAATTAAACACAATTCGGTGCGAAAAGCTAAGTGAATAGTACAAAATAATGATTCATCAATCATGTTTTAGACTTGATCTACTTTGGTCTAATTTGGATTGTCTGTTTTGGGGATAAACTGTCTGATCTATTGTCTAGCCATCCAGTCTAGTGATTTCCTGCCAAGTTGTTGATTTGTCGTTGGATTGGTAGTTGACCATCCGACTTGATAGCTGACTGCCCGATTTATTAATTGTCTGTGTTATCTAGTAGTTGACTGTACGGGTTAATGGCCCACCATCTGATATGTTAGTTGGTCCTCTAGCTTGATGGTCTGTCATCCGGTCTTTTAGGTGACCGCTCTGATTGGTGGCTAATCGTTCGGTCAATTAGTTAGCCGTTCGAGCTGTTAGTGACCGTTTGGATTGATGGCTTGTCATCTGGTTTGTTAGTTGGCATTCTGATCTGTTTAGTGACCGTCCGAGTTGATGGCTAATCGTCTAGTCTATTAGTTATTTGTTTGAGTTTTAATTATCACCGATTTTGGGATTGACCGAACAATCATACGATAAAATTAGAAAATAGATAAACATATCAAATAAATCAATATAAAAACACAAAAATAGATAGAAAAAGATAAAAACTATAACATGGAAATTATGTAATTGTTAATTGTATATTATTTTGAGCATAAAGCTGTGAACCTAAATCCTACTTGTCAAACTCTGAGAAAATTATGACCTAATGTGAACCTAATTAGTTTTAGAAGTCTAATTAAAAACGTGTAGGTAAAAACTAGCAAAATCAAATGTGCAGCATTCTCTTTGCAAATTTCTAACAAATTTATCTCAATTTATAAAAGTACTAAAATTAAAATAAAAAATTAAATGTAATAATTCATATATCCATTTTAAAGTCCTAAATATATGAAATCAATAGAACTAGAATCAATAAAAATGTAATCGCTATAAAAAAATTGTGGTCAAAATAGTAAACAAAAGTAAAATGAACTAAACATGTAAAATTAAAATAATTATTAATAATAAACTCAATTTATTACTAATAAAAAGTTAGCTAAAAATTAAAAATACAACAACAAAAAATGAAATCACTTTATAAAAAAATGTGTTATGAAATATGATAGTCTAATAAGATATAAATTTATTCCAAAACTTCAACCAAATTCTTTTGTAGAATTTAAGTTAAGACACCGTGATTGTAATAAAAACAAGGGTTAAATATGTTTTTAGTCCCTATACTTTGGGACGATTTTGGGTTTAGTCTCTCTTTCAAACTAAGGTACAATTTAGTCCTTCAACTTTAGAAAACTCTAGTTTTAGTCTTTTTTTACCAAATTTTTTTAACTTTATTTGCTGTTTCAAACGCGTTTCATTATAGCATTTGGATTGTTTACATTGTTTGACACATTTTTGCGCATTTGGATTGTTTACACTGTTTGACACATTTTTGCTTCAATGTTTTGGATTGTTTACACTGTTTGACACATTTTTGCTTCAATGTTAACTGAGAAACGCGTTTGAAACAGCAAATAAAGTTAAAAAAATTTGGTAAAAAGGACTAAAACCAGAGTTTTCTAAAGTTGAAGGACTAAATTGTACCTTAGTTTGAAAGAGAGACTAGACCCAAAATCGCCCCAAAGTATAGGGACTAAAAACATATTTAACCAAAAAAAAAATTATGGCAACGCATCAGAGCCTCGATGATCAACTGGGAAATTCAATAACAAATTTGAAGGACTTTATTCTCATAAAATATTTATTATTTTATTTTTACTTTAAACATGAAAATGAACCATTATTTTAATTTCTTTTTATATTTTAAAATTAAATTTAGGTTGAATATAATGGAAATTTTGTAAGACTTTTAAATATTATAATCGCATTCTAAATTCTGTAATAAAAAATTACTATTTTTAATGATTATTAAAGTTCCATTCAGATTAGATTTTAATCGGTTGTTGATGTGCAAAACTTTAAATTGAGTGCATTAAAACTAAACTCTTTTAAATACTTATAGAAGAAACATAAAAACTGATTTTTTAAAATTAGTGAGATTTACTCTTAAAAAAAAAGTACTCATAATTGTTGATATAATAATCGAATACATATAACCACCATTAGTTTTCTAATAAATTACTTTTAGTGCATTATTATTCTTTAAAGTAGTCAGAATCATTTTCTAAGCAACACTTTTAGTGGTGAGAAAGAGGTTGTTGTCAAATTTTAAATAATATGGTTAATGTTTTTATTCTTAACAAAACTTTACCTTTCACTTCTTTTAGTGAGAGAAAATCACTTTAGAGAGTAAAAGAAAAAATCATAGTAATGAAACAATAAACCATTAATATTTTATATGTACTTTAAAATATTTTTTATTAATAAAGATATTTTATGTGTACATGAATATATGTTCATATCTTAGTTTATCTGATTTGAGACTTTATTTATACTTAATATATATAATAAATTATAGATAAATAATAATATTATTGGCTATCTTTTAATCAACAATTAATATTTATTACTCTAACTTTTAGAAAAGTTAAATCCTCACTTACATTTTTTATTCATAGATGAAATTGACCTTTATAAAGGTAATCATATTTAATGCAATTGGATTATTTAAAAATTTCATAAGTTACAATAGTCCTAATTTTCATTTTAATTATTTCATTTTGTCTTTACTTTTGTTAATTTTTGTTAAAATGATTTATTTTGTATATGCATCAATTTGTAGTGTTTTTTTTTTCTTTTTACTTTTTAAAGTTTTTTTTGTCACGTACGAGGTTATGATTGGAAACAACATTTTTTAATTTTTAAAGTATATTGTTCAAAATTTAATAAGTTAATAAAACTTAATATAATATAGGTAACCTCGTCAAATCTCACAAGGACACAATTGTAGGATGTATTTATTATTAAACATCATTCTCGAAAAAAAAATAATAAAAAAAGAATGTTTGTTTAAAAATGAACTAATAATTATAAAATAAAAGAGTGATAAAATAAATTAGAACAAAATAATGAAAATTTAAATAACTAATTATTTTTTATAATTATGAAATAAAAGTGTGATAAATAAATTGAAACAAAATAAAAAATTTAAACAAGTAGAATTTATTCAAATAAAGAAAATCCGAGTGCTTCAAGCAATTTAAAACAAAAATACATCAATTTATAATAATTACAAGAAATTGAAAGAAATCACAAAAATAAATAAAAATACTAAATTTAAAATGTTCAATTAAATTGAAAAACAAAATCATAAATAATGAAAATGTCTCGAAATAATTGAATGGAAAGCTACAAAATTGACAAAATAAATATAAACTTAAATGAAGTTGAGAATTTATTGAAACCCTGAGAAAAATTAAACAAGCAAGGAACTAACATTGAAATTGTTAACCAAAAAGTGAGTGTAATATTAAATAAATAAATAACAAATAAATTAGTCGCCAATTCGAGAATGATTGCAAACATCAATAGTTGTTCCACTTGACAGTGATAGTATCACAGTGTTTCTGCCATGTGAGAATGTCTTGTATTAAATTTGGTTCTTGTATTTAAAATTTTAATTTAATTAAGTCATAATACTTTTTAAAAGGAAGAAATGTGGTCTCTAAAGTGGGATAAAATTAGAAATTAAATTTAATTACAACTTATATTTACATGGTTAAAATATTTGTTTTAAAATTTAACTTCAAACCTCTACCTAAATATTCAAATTCATTTTTATTTATATTTTAATTTAAAAAATACCTATTTTAAACTTATAATGTTCTCAAAATATTTAAAATGTAAATCTAAAGTGACACTTTTAATTTTTAAATTTTAATATTTGAAATAATTTAAAAATAGTATTTTCCTTTGTTTAAAAAAATTGTATTTAAAATAATTTAAAAAACTATATTTTCCTTTCTTTAAAAAATTATATTTGAAATAATTTAAAATAAAAGGTATTTTCCTTTATTTAAGAACTGTATTTCAAATATTAAAATTTAAAAGTTACAAGTGTCACATTATATGTAACATCCAAATTTAGTAATATAAAACTAATAAAATCAACATTACATGGAAAATGATATAACAAAATTTACATATTTATTATGAATAAAATTCTTCACCTGAAGAATTAAAACTACAACCTAAACTGTAAGCTTAGCTCCCAACCTCCCGTTGAGTCAACTGAAAGATTGTATCCCTAAGCTCACACCATTAAGGTGATCATCGCAAAAGAGAAACAACAGACAAAGACAAACCACATAAAACCAAGGGTAAGCTAGAGTATCAAAAGATTTTACATACCATTTAAAATAATGAAAATATACAAGCAGGTTATAAATCAAACAACACAACACTTTATCCAATCCACTTGAAACCTTTTTTACTATCTGGATAGATGCATTGATATCGAACTCATGGGAAACCCGCACCCGTGTATGGTGGAGCAACCTAACTCAGAAATAATAACAATAACCACATCCTCAACCACCACCAATAAAACCATACACGAAGGTTAATCCGTCAAACATCTATGGCCCTAACCAGTGACCATAGACTAGGACCTCCTGCTATTCTCCATGACATAATCACCCATCTCTACATGAAATGGGGTTATTGAGAGTGTCAGTATCATTCCCCAACCCAGGAGTCCTTATATCAATACATAACACCACACAACCAACTTAGGCTATTCCTCCTTGGAATTCCTTTCTCACATGTTACTTGAAATCCACACCTCACACATTACTTGAACATCATTATCACATCACATCTTTGATCATAAAATCTCATACATACTTATACCTCATTCACAATGAATAGAAATGTCACTCCACTCCATAAGAAAACAAGAATAGAAAGAATAAAACACCCCTTGAACTATCGCTCATCGAATCCACTCGCTATCCGAATAAAACTGACAGTGCTCCCAGACCTCAACCGTTCGTTGAACGCACCCTTCCGCTGAGCGAAAGTCCTCAAACAGAAAACCCATATCTACAACCATCCACTGAGCGAATCCACTCGCTATCCGAATAAAACAGACAATGCTCCCAAACCTCAACCATTTGTTGAGCGCACCCTCTCGCTGAGCGAAAGTCCTCAGACAGAAAACCCATCTTTACAACCACTCGCTGAGCGAATCCACTCGCTCAGCGAGTCTGCATAATCTACAACACTAATTATGAAGAATTACACAACCTATACCAATTTTTACCAATTCTAACTATTTTTCCCAACTTCTAACTCTCATAAATTGTGTTATACACCTAATTATACTCAACCAAGTGTGTCTAAACCTTTCTAAACTCATTTTTAACAAATGGCTACAAGATCTCAACCAAACACCCCCAAAAACTCAAATTAGAGACTCAAATTGAATTCTACCATTATGGCACAATTTCAAGCAACTTAGAGACTCAAACAAGTCCCAAATGACTTACCTAAACTTCTTAAACTGACCATTTGCACACAGAACCCCTAACTCACATTTTCACTAGTTCACTTCCTCCATTTGAGTTCTAAATCAAGTTGAACTCTACTCAATCACCACCACACACTCCAAACTAAATTCTCTACCATCTAAAGTGTTGAACATGACCCAAACCAGTTCATAAACAACCCCAACTTCATCCAATCAGTTCATAAACTATTTCTTACCATTCACTACCTTAGACCCTATTTTTGACCAAATAACCCACAACCAAGATTACTCTTTTCCTTTAACAGTTCAATTAGCATAATTCACTTCCTCAACATCAATTTCAACATCATAAACATACACACAACAAATTCCACATGTTTACAACATCCATCAAAATACCAAGCATGAATTTCACCCAATTACTTAAATTATTACTAACACAAAACAACATTTTCCAACTAAGCAATTTAATCCTCATATGCCATCAAACTCACACCACATACTTCAATTAAAAGCAATTATCTAGCTTCCCTTACCTCGACTCAACAGCTCCAAAAACTCTAAATACTCCACAAATTTCTTGCAGCACAAGGAACTTCTAGAAAACCTACAAATCAATGATTGATGATGAGATACCAACCTTAGAACCACAAACAGACCAAGAATAAAAGGAGAGGGATTCTTGACCCATGCAAAACAGAACCACTTTACATGATCAAGAACCCTAAACATTAAGGAAAAATGGGTTTAACACTTACTTGCTCAAATCAACCAATAGATGATCCAAGGATCGCCTAGACACCTCCTAATCGTCGAATAGATGATCCAAGAGTGAGAAATTGTAGAAAGAAGCGAGAGAAAACAAAGAAAACAAGTTTTAGAGAGATAAACTGTATTTTAGATAATGAGACGAGCTTAGAAAATTCTATTTATATTATAAGGTTATTTTATAATAAAATAATCGGTCAAATTATTTTAATACATCTACCAACTCTAATACTTTATTTTCTACGTTCTTACATTACATTTACATTTTTAATATTTCAAAAATTAAGTTTAATATTGAGATTTTTATTAAAAATAAAATTGTAAAAATTAAAATTAATTTCAATATTTAAGTGGAGTGATTTGATATATACTTTATAAAAATAGTTTTAACATTTTATAGAGGAGAACATGAGATATCGGAAATTATCATAATTATAATAATTAAAAAAATAAATAAATATGGTTAAATATATATTTTAAGTAAAAATAAAATAGTTTATTAATTGTTTAATTTAGAAGATTTTATTATTATTTAAAAAGGTTATGATAAGATATAAAATGGTTCATTTCTAAGGTTTATTTAAAAGATTTTCTAAGAGATATGAGTATTTATTAATTATTTAATTTAAGAAGATTTATTTCATTTAAAAGGTTTTTTTAAAAATATAATATTCATAATATTTCAAGTAAGATATTAAATAGATCTTCTAAGAGATAAAATGATTATAAGGAATGTATCAATTGAATTAGATTTTATGAATATAAAAATATATTTAAATTGTTTCTTTAGTTTATATTCGCTTAAAAGATATTTACAATTTTAGGTTGAGAGTTTCATTACGAATAGGAAAATTGGGATAATGGTAAGGCACTCAAATCTAAAACTTTTCGATAGTTTAGAGAGTAGACCATGACAAGTCTTCTTAAGGAGGAATGTGGGTGATTTTTGAAATATTTTTGGTGAAAAACGCAGGGATATATAGGTATAAAATTTCAAATGAAGGTTAAAAGGTTTGTCTAAGCATTTGAATATTTAGGTAAGAGGAGCCAACTTTTCTTTTTTGTTTTTCTTGTATGGTGAGTTGTATTAATGATGGTTCTAAAGGAAGCTAATTGTCTTCTTGTTTTCTTCTTCTCTTATTTAATGGTTTTCTTGTTTAAATGAGATGAAAGTTTAGACTTTTTTGATAAATTCATGGTTGATTGGAAAACCAACTTATATGTATGTGATGTTGTGACTATATATATGATTGATGTATTGTGTGTTTATGTGAGAAACCCTAAATATGTTGGAGTTCATTGTGGATCCTGTAAGTCTTTGTGTGAGCATGGATTAACCTTGCCAGTCTCAATGTGAGCATGAACGGACCCTGTGAGTCTCTATGTGAGTAGGAGTGGACCTTGTAAGTCTTTATGTGAGCATGGATGGAGCTTGTAAGTATTTGTGTGAGCATGGATGGACCATGTAAGTTTTTTTGTGAGCATGTGTGGACCATATAGGTCTTTGTGTGAGCATGACTGAACTTTGTAAATCTTTGTGTGAGTATGAGTAACCTTTGTGTAGGTAACATAAAGGGTAGCTCTCTGTGGGTTGAGATATCTAGTAGACTTTATGGAGCTAGTGGCTAAGAGCTTTGTGTGAGAAAACAATAGATGGTTTTGCGTGAGCAATTGGATGAAACTTTGTGAGAGAGTAATGATTGGTAGTTCACATGATCAAATATCTAGTAGCTCTATGTGAGTTGGTGGAGTATGAGATCTTGTGACGAGACAATGTTTGATATTGCGTATGTGAGTGATCTAATTATGATACTATATATGATGTATTTTTTTGAATTGAAGGTTATGTGTTGTTTATGTTAGCTCACCCTTAAGTTTGTTGTGTATGTGTGTATTTGACTATAATGACCATGATTAATCACAAGAGCATATTATAACATAGGTGCTGAAAAAGATCCACAATCGAGATGAAAGATATAAGCGCAATTTTTGGGAGCAATTTCATTAGTTACTTTTAAAGATTTTTAGAAAATCTTTTTTTATTGCAAATATTTTGTTCAGATGACAATTTTACAATAATGAGATGTGTATTATCGCGATTAACTCATGATCGTTTGAAATTATTGACGAAAATTTTGTTGTCGATAATTACTAAAGGATTTCTTTAATCCATTTGTTCATTTTTTGATAAAATGGATTTTTCCCATTGGTATTTTTTTTTGTAGTGAACACCCAAATGAAAAATCTTATTTGAATCTTCATCAACAAGGTGTTAGAATCATTAGTCTTCTCCTCAATGTATATTGTAATTATTACAAGACACCTTCGAGAAGACATGCTATCAAGCATGCCCTACCAAAAGTTAACACAAGCCCGACACAAGGGTACAAATATATCTAAACTCATATATACATACCTCATAATAACATCACGTTATCATGAACATCATATACATATTAATATACATATATAACATTAATTATATATCTTTAAACATATAAAATGAATAATATCATCAAGTTCATTAATCATTAGCAATCTTTCTCTCTACAATTGTCTTGCTAGGAATTGAACTATATTATTATGAGACCTTGCCTACATCATGAGACAATGAATGCAACTTACAGTAATTTATCCCTCAAGAATTATCTTAATGGAAATCAAATTCATGATATTGATTTTGATATAAATTGTTAAATTAAGCACTTATCATTAAGACGAGAGCTATAATTGATAGTTAAAACACAAATCTTTCTACTTAAGAGTGTAGTAGTACAAATACCACTATTTTATTGTACTTGAGATTGAAACTGTAAAATAATTCTAGAGGGCTTGAAAGATCCCTCTCACTCTCATTCTATATATAAGAAAGTTCTGATACAAAATAAGGGCAGTTCTGATAGAATAATGATAAATATGGTAAATAGTCTAACAATGATAAATAGGGTAAATATTCTAACAATGATAAATAGGGTAAATATTCTAACACTCCCCCTCAAGCTAGAGCATACAAATTGTATGTACCAAGCTTAGAATAGATAAACTCAATATGAGATCTCTTTAGGAACTTAGAAACTTCGACTTAGAACAAGATGCACATATGCTTTAGACCATTGAGAGAGAATGTCTATAAACCAAATTGGACTCACAATCTAGCATAGCCAAGGAGACTCCTTTAGAAATATAGGACTCTTCTTAGCAAACAACACACAACAACTTATGTAGAATAATATTGGACATGAGTGGACAACCACGAAACTTCAACTAACACCACAAAACTTCAACTAGGATTACTTTGATAAAGGAGATTTCCATTAAAGGTGGATGACAACCAGTAATGGTAGACAATAACAAACTATAGGGACTTGATTGCCATCAAGTAAGGATGAAGGCTGTAGTGGCTGAAAGCGACTAAAATGCAGGGACTAAACTGCCATCAAGTAAGGATGAGGCTTGTAGTGGCTAAAAGCGACAAAACTATAGGGAATAAATTGCCATCAAGTAAGGATGGGGCCTGTAGTGGCTAAAAGCGACAAAACTATAGGGACTAAACTGCAATCATTGAATGATGGGGCTTGCAATGGTTGAAACATAGTCCACCTCATGGCGAACGACAGAAATGACGGTGAAAAACTATGAAGGAGGAAGGTCATAATGGTCTCCTTTATTGTAACATCCCGGCAACTTACAAGGAATGTTGACTGCCCCCACACATAAACACGAGGCTTTCCAATGTGCTTTGTCCTCACTCGCACACTTTCCAGGAAAACTTCCTAGAAAGTCACCCATCCCTAAATTACTCAAGGCTAAGCACGCTTAACCATGGAGTTCTTATGGGTTAGGATACCAAAAAGCTAATGCATTGTGTTGATACGAGTAGCCAAATCAATTCCTTTAAGCTATCCTTCAATTGTATAGGCCCATACCTATACAGTCTCTAGATCCCTCTCATTCCGGTGTATGTTCGATTCGTCCATGTGTCCCTCCACTAGAAGCCTACTAGGAGCTGCACTCTGTGCCTCTCGCACGCAATCACTCCCCGCCCTCGTCAGTGCCAGGATGTCACATTTATCCATCAAAGCATCCATAAAAAAATCTCATAAGGGGCTGGTTAAATTGTTAGACTAAGATTCTGTATCTTGCCAGAAATGCACTCTCCCTCATGCCTTGAGCAACCTTCAACCCATGACTTTGGTGTTGAAATTCCTTGGTGTTAACCAGCTGATAGCCGACTCTCTTTGGAGACTTGTAAATAAATGACACGGTGATAACGGTAATTCTTACCATTATCTGTGGTGCAATTTTCTTACCAAATCAACTCTCTTGAAGCTTGAAACATGCTTAATCCTCTCTTTTATCTAACTTTGTGAATAACTTCAGCTTAGGTTACACATACCAGTTTTCATCACTAATTCCTCAAATTTTGTAGGAACTTTGTGTGCTTTGGAAGAGCATCCAAACTATCAAGAGTGGGGAGCCAAGGAAGAGCTACAAAAGCAAGATTTGAAGAAGTTTCACTGCAGACTCCATGCCTGGGCACCCTTCAATTCGCACTTCCACCAAAAACATGGCACTTGGGCGCCCTTCAATTCGCATTTTTTGCCAAATTGTTGCGCTTGGGTGTCCCAGAGGGGGGCTGAGCGCCCTTTGCCTTGCATTTTCAGCCTGAAGCTGGCGCCCGGGAGCCCTAGAAGGGGGCTGGACGCCCTTTGCTTCACATTTTCTTTTAATCTTGGCGCCCGGGTGCCTCAGAAGAGGGGGAGTGGGCACGACTTTTGCTGACATGACACCCTAGACCTATTTAAGGCTCCCATGCAACGAAGGTGCCATCTTCTTGGCGGCTGAAGCACGAAAACACGTTTTTTGACCTGTAGGAGCTGATTTTGAGCAGTGGGAACTCTCCTTTCTTCTTCCTTGGGTCTTCATCTCTTCCATTTTATTCCATTGTAAGCTCAAGCTCTCCAAGACTATGGAGAGCTAAGTTCATTTTTGTTGGGGAATGATGTAAACTATGAAACTCTCTTGTAAATGCACTTGTTTTGAATGAATATAAGCTTCTTTCATTATTTGCTAGTGTTTATGCCCTTTACTTAAAGCTTGTTGTGAATTGATCAACCATTTTAGGGTTTTCTTAATATTTGGAAATGCTGTGTGAACCTTGAACTGGACTAAACACCAAAAGGAAATAATGTCTAGGGATAGAGCTTGGACCTTTAGTTGTCTTAAACCTCTAGTCTTAATGCAGATGAACTTGTTAGGTTGCCAAGGGATTGGGATTTAATGAGTAAATCTAGGCTCTCTCACCAAGGGATTGGGTTTGAGTAACTTAGTAGGTTGGCAAGAGCATTTAAGTGAAGAAGATGTTATGTGCATTTGCATGAGAGTGTAATAGGTGAAATCATTCTCCAACATCTCCATTCCATATCATCTCCAACCATTTCGTTTCTAAGTGTTTTAACTCCAACAAGTTCAATTTACTATTCATGCATTATGTTTATTTTCATTGCACCAATTTACATTAAAGGGAATCATTCTTTGTCTAAATTAGTTAGATAATTGTACGATTGTAAAGTGTTAAATGAGTCTCTTGGGAAACGATATCCGGTCTTATCGGTTTATTACTTAGAACGATTTGATACGCTTGCCAAAGAGTTAACACACGGGCCAATAGGAATCTACAATATGCAAAGCTAAACACATTATGAAAGGAGGCTAAGAAACAATGTTGAAACAGAGGTACAATGCTTAAACAAAGTTTTTTTTTTAATTTTTTATTTCTTCATTGAAAGACTTCTCTAATCCCATCTTCACTTACATTCACCAAGAGATCATGACTCTTCAATTTCATAATCTTTATACCTTAAGAGACATATTCAATCATCAATCTCCTCGTCATCGTTATCCTTCATCCAACTTAGAAAACACAACTAACCTCAATTTTCTCCATCACCAATCGAAAAAAGTGAAACTTAAACACATCCTAAACAAATTCAAAGCTTGACAACCTTAAAATAGAAGGGAAAGAGGTTAATCTGCAAGAGAGTAAAGAAGAAGTGACAACTTCTTGAGAGACATTATGTGAAGTTGGCGGGGACTGCATTTCCCGCTAGTGACTCCAAATCGAATTACTTTCTTCCACCCTAGAAACATTCATAGGGTTAGAACAGGAAAATGATGGCAGAGGTCTCCTGGATTGGCTTGCATAACGAAATCAGAAATAGATTTGGGGATTTTTTTATTTTAGGATTTCAGAGAGAATTAGGATTTCCTAATTATTTGCCATGACTGCTATGGAGTTTCAGAATAGAGAAAGAGAGGTATGACAAGATGAACGATAGTGGCACAATATGATTCTGACACCGGGAAGGTGGCGTGTGACAAACACACACCGAAAGCTGATCGAAGAGAAGTCATGTGTAGGAGAATGAGGCAACAACCACTAGGGATGAGTCGCGCTCCTCAAGGTGTACAAAACTCCTAACTTTGCTGGAGAAAACACATCGCGACGCTTGGATGAGAACTAGCCTTCAACACCAGTGAGGTTTGCTATTCCTCGAAGAGACGATCCAGATCCACTGGTCACCAGATGAAACTGTGACGGTGAGGCGGCGGGCGGGGGTGGCGGCCAACAGCGATGCCGGAGAGCGGCGATGAATAATTGAAAATAACAAAAATAGTCTCTGTAGGCGATGAGACTAAAAGAACAGGATTGCTGATTGTAGAAAAGACAATTTTTTTTAAGGCCACCGGTGGCGATGGCCACCAGACAGCAGCGACAACAAAGACAAATTAGGAAGAGACTCAGACAACCTGCTCTGATACCAACTTGAGATTGAAACTGTAAATATTCTAGAGGGCTTGAAAGATCCTTCTCATTCTCATTTTATATATAAGAAAGTTCTGATACACAATAGGGTAGTTCTGATGATAATGATAAATAGGGTAAATACTCTAACAATGATAAATAGGGTAAATATTCTAAAAATGATAAATAGGGTAAATATTCTAACAATTGTAACTTGGTCCGCTTGGCTTACGCCACAAGATAATTAATGCACCTTACAATAATAAAAATAACATGTCCCTTGACAGGACTTATCTCATTTGAGTAACCAGTGTTTCCCAAAATGGAAACAAGCTTCATTACCTTAAGATTCTTTTGCTGCTTGAGCGAGATTAATGAAGAAAACAAACAATTTTGTATTCTCCTCTCTACAATGCTTAATTCCTCACTTTAGTGTTTATCACGTGATTATCTTATCAATGAGCAATACATGTGTCTTGGAATGTCCTCATAGATTCTAGAAGGTTTAAATGCTTATTTCGTCCCCATGTTAAGAGGTGAATTTCTGTTCAGTACCCGGTTTTAAAAATGAAGTTATTAAGTCCTATGTTATGAAAATTGTATGCATAAGGTCCTCTCCGTTAAGTTGACAACGACGTTAATTCCATGCTGATGTGGCGTACTTTTTCTCTCCTCTCTTTTGCTATTCAGCTTTTTGTGTCTCCAATTCAGCTTTATCTCTCTCCAGTTCAGCTTTTTCACCCTCTGCTGTACTATTTCCAAAAACACAAAGAAGTTCCTTCTCCCTCTGCAACGAAAACAACTTCCCCTCTCACATCAATTCTAACATTCCATGGAACCCACGTGGGTCCATAACTTCATTTAAAATCAAATTTTCCATTCATGTTTTGCTTTTTTGTCCTCAGATTGGATATCTTGATTTTTCCAAGGTAACAACTCCTCGTTTGCCTTACTTTGACGGAGACTTCTGGTCTGGTGCTGCTATGGATAAAGCCAGCCAGATTGAACAACATACGGGAGGTATGATATTTACTTGCAGTTTCCCTATTGTATATTGTGCTATATTTACGCAAATGAATCTTATCCAATGGAATATATGCTTTTATACATGTTTGAATGAAATTTTGATCCATATTTATTTGCTGGTATTTGATCTTTCTTCCTTTTCTTTTTACCACCCTATAACCAGCTGAGACAAACCATATCACCTTTCAAGGAAGATTTTATTGTAGTTCAACTTCAGTATGTTTGCAACCACTGTCATAAAGTGATAGATTGTGGGAAGCGATGGTTTTGCAAGGAGTGCAGGATATTTCAAGAGTGTGAAAGGTGAAGAACCCTTAAACATCAAATATTTGAACAACTTTTCCCCTTTTACCCATATAAATGGGTTTTATATGATTGAATTGGAAATTTGATATAGAAAAACAGTTTTCTTCTCCAGAATACGAACTTTGCTATTTTTTATGTCGTCTATGTTCTTGTAAATAAGTGCTAATGCTTAATTTACTTATTGAACAACTTGCTATAAATATAAACATTGCCCTTTACGTTTATACTTTTAGACTATACTATTATCACTCTATCAATTATACATTCTTATACTATTGTGTTTTCCCTTTTTTAACAAGCAACTCACACTATTCTTATAATTTGCCCAAGTTTTTTTCAATTATTTAGAACTACTTTTCTAGTAGGTTTATTTAAATACAAAAGACAAACTAGGATTATTTATAAATACTACTTCCACAACTTGAATTATATTACTTATTATAACTTTATTGTTCAGGAGCTTCTCTGTGTTGTCTTCTTCCACCTAGATTTTATGTGTTGCATATGCTAAGCTTTCTGGCTTTATATATATTTGGTAGCAAGATAAGAAACAAAAGTGCTTATGTCATTTGCCTTTCATGTGAGAGAGAGAATTGTGATTTTAAATGAAGTTATGGACTCACGTGGGTTCCATTTAATGTTAGAATTGATGTGAGAGGAGAAGTTGTTTTCGTTGCAGAGGGAGAAGGAACTTCTTTGTGTTTTTGGAAATAGTACAACAGAGGGTGAAAAAGCTGTAGTGGAGAGAGAAAAAGCTGAGAAAAAGCTGAATAGCAGAAGAAAGAAGAAAAAAAGTATGCCACATCAACATGGAATTAACGTCGTTGTTGTCAACTTAATGGAGAGGACCTTATGCATACAATTTTCATAACATAGGGACTTAATAACTTCATTTTTAAAACCGGGTACTGAACAGAAATTCACCTCTTAACATGGGGACGAAGTAAGCATTTAAACCATTCTAGAACTTTTAGCCACCACAACACTAGCACTTGAGCGGTCAATCCTAACTTGAGCACCATAGAGATGGAAAAAGGGACAAAAAAAAAGCAACTTAACAAAGAGTAGTACACAATGGAAATTCAATCCCTATTCTTGCGAGAATCTGCGAGGAACAACAAACAAATGGAACAAAACCAGAATCCAAAGTACATAGAGACACCAATAACTTTTAACGTGGAAAACCCCTCAACGCAAGGGTAGAAACCACGGGTCGTCCAGACTAAAGAAAAATCCACTATGATTAATAATAGGGTACAAAAGATTCTTCAATAATAACACCAAATGGTGTTTTCAATCAGCCAATTTAACTAAGCACAAATGCTTACAGATGAGAACAAAAAAGATGAAAGTTCTCCAAAATAAAGTTGCTGATGCGAGGTTGTTTAACCCCAAACTAGACAGATTGACAATTCGAACTTTCAAAATGAAGAACAATATGTCTGGAACCCACTATCCAAAAATCAGTCTTATCCAACAGTGAATGACTTCGCAATGATGAAAACACCAGTGTCAGTTTTGTGTTATGCGGGAAAGACCTTCTCTCTTCCTTTCTCTCTCACTTGGCTTTTTCCTCTTTTCAAAATGACTCTAATGTGCCCTGTTAATATGACTCTTCTCCACTAAAACAAAGTGAGACATAATGGTCCACACTATTTGGGCCTATTCTCCACATAGGAAGGGAGCCTAATAACCAAACAAAACTCCTCCTAACGATTGTGTGGAGATATCCGCCAAACCGATGATCTCACAAAAAACTTCAAACTTTCCTCTTGGAAATGCCTTGGTTATCATATCAGCACCATTATCATTTATATGAACTTTAGCTAACTCCAACAACTTAGCATCTAAAACATCACGTATCCAATGATACCTCACATTAACATGTTTGGATTCAGAATGAAAAGTTAGATTCTTACCAAGATAGATAATACTTTGACTCTCAAAATACAATAAGTATTTACCTTGCACAAAACCAAGCTCCTGCAAGAATTTCTTCACCCATAACAACTCCTTACACACTTCAGTAAGTGCAATGAATTCTACCTCAGTAGTAGACAACACTATACACTTTTGCAACTTTGATTACCAAGCCAAGACTCCCCATGCAAATTGAACCAAATAGCCTGAAGTGGACTTTCTGGAATCAATGTCTACAGCGATATCTGAATCTGAGTAACCCACTAAAGTAGGCTAATCACCTCCAAAACAAAGCCTCAAACCACTACTACCATGAAGATACCTCAAAATCCATTTCAGCATTCTAATGTTTTGTACCTGGATTTGACAGAAATTTACTAACTGTACCAATATCATGTGCAATATCAGGCCTTGTACATATTATTTCATACATCAAACCCTACCACAAAAGTATAAGGAACTTTGTTCACATCTATCTTCTCAGTTTCATTTAAAGGACTTTGTTTAACACTTAACTTAAATTAGTAGCAAGAAGAGTACTTAAAACTTTAGCATTTTCCATTTGAAATCTTTGTAAGACCTTTTGAATGTAATGCTCTCCTATCATAGCCAAAGTTTCTTCTCTTTTCAATTATGAGTGATACTTATACCAAGAATCATTTTTAGCAGTTCCCATGTCTTGCATGGCAAATGACTCGCTGAGTTGCTTCTTCAACCTGTCAATTTTGGAAACATCTTTCCCAAAATAAGCATGTCATCAATATACAACAATAGGATAATGAAATCATTCTCAGAAAATTTTCTAACAAAAATAGAATGGTCAAAAGTAGTCTTCTTGTAGCCTTGCTCACACATAATAAACTCAAACTTCTTATACCACTGCCTTGGAGCCTGCTTCAAAACATATAGGCTTTTTCTTAGACTACACACATAGTTTTCCTTACCTTCAACAAGAAAATCATCAGGTTGCTTCATGTAAATCTCTTCCTCCAAATTACCATGAAGGAAAGTTGTCTTCACATCCATTTGCTCAACCTCCAAATCAAGAGTAGTAGTTAAACATAGCACAGTTCTAATGGATGTCATCCTCACCACAGGTGAGAAAATTTCATTGAAGTCAACACCCTTTCTTTGTATGAAGCTTTTCACCACTAATCTGGATTTGTATCTGGGAGATGTAGAATTGCTCTCTTGCTTCACCCTTAAAATCCACCTATTCTCTAAGGCTCTCTGATGTGATCATAGATAGGGCACATGATGAAAAGAATAAAAGGATGACAAGAAGCATTACTAAAGGAAATCATCTTATTTCTTGGATCCTTTATACCTTTGTACAAAAAGAGTATAATAGGTTTCTTGGCTTGTATTTTGCCTCTTTTGTTTCTTTTTCCTTAGTTTGGTTGTAGAGAAGCTTGTATACTCTTCTTTTCTTTAAGGTACAAGCAACTTGGAACTTCACATAGTTTAGACATAAAAGAAAGAAGAATAAATAAGTCTATTCTCCTTATAATTGCTTGTAATGCAAGTTATCACATGTATAGTTTTAGTTTTGATCTTTAAACTAGTTAGGTAGCATATATACCCTTAAGAAGTTGTAGAATTAAGAGATGTGGGACTTAAAACAACCTTGAGAGTTGCTATCCAGACTTAGAGTCCAAGTCCCACATCCTTTAGTTTTCTCCACCTACTTCATCTCCTAGTCATATATAAGAAACCTAAGGTCTCCTTTGTACACACACCTTCAAATTTGAATATAAAGATTGTTTTACATTCAATTGCATTACTTCTTTGAGATAGAATTATGTCTTAATCTAATTTTGGGTCTTATCTTGTGAAGAAAAAGTGGCGATCCTCCTTGGCATTTATCTTGGATCCTTTCAAGTGGCATGCCTTCCAATTCATAAGTTTCCTCTCCTTTCTTTCTTACATTTTTAGTCTTTTAATTCCATTTCTTAATTGCTCTTGTTTAATTCTTAGGCTTATTTCTATCTAGGCATGTTGTTCTATATCACTCTCTTACCCTTAGGCAACTTCATCAAGTCGTAACTGTTATTATTATGTAGAGATTTAATCTCATTCTGCATTGCATCCAACCATTTTTGCTTTTCTTCACTCTCAATGGCCTTTTCATAAATTCAGGTTCTCCCCTATCAGTCAACATCATATACTCATTGGCAGAGTACTTCTTAGAAGGTTGTTTTGGCTTGTCAGATCTTCTGGGTTGAGCTTGAGGTAGCTAAGGTACATCACCAAGAATCTCATCTTGTGACACATCATGTTCCTCTTCATAAACATTATCAATAAGAACATCCAAGGCATGTCCAACCCACTGATTATCAGTATCACCATGTTGCTCATCATTATGAACATCAATATCCAAATCATTAATAGATAGCCAAATTGGATCAACATCGGCCACATTACCATCTTCCTTAGGTGTAGACTTCTCCATCTTATCAATGTCTTTAATGGTTTGATCTTCCATGAATTTCACATCATGACTTCTAATAACTTTCTTTTCCATAGGGTCATACAACTTGTAGCCAAATTCATCCTCACCAAAACCAATGAAGATGTATTGCCTTGTCTTCACATCCAACTTGGATCTTTCATCATTTGGAACATGAACAAATGCTTTAACACCGAAGACACGAAAATGATCATAAGTAACATTCTTGCCAAACCAAATTTTGTCTGACACCTCAGGGTTCAAAGAAACTGCAGGACTTAGATTAATAACATGCACTGTTGTAAGGAATGCCTCACCCCAGAAATGCTTAGGTAATTTTGCTTCAGAAAGCATACACCTAATTCTTTCAATCAATGTCCTTTTCATCCTCTCTACTAAACCATTTAGTTGAGGAGTTTTGGGAGGAGTCTTCACATATGCAATACCATACTGTCTACAATAAGCATCAAATGGTCCACAATATTCACCACAATTATCAGTACGAATGTGCTTTAGCTTCTTGCCTGGTTGCCTCTCAACCAAAGCATGAAATTCTTTAAATTTTTCCAATACTTGGTCCTTTTTTTATAGTGCATAGACCCAAAGATTCCTAGAATAATCATCAATAAAAGTAACAAAGTAAAGTGCACCACTAAAAGACTTTACCTTCAATGGGCCACAAACATCAGAATGCACCAATTCAAGCAACTATGACTTCTGGAAGGGAGGATGCTTCTTGAAGGATACTCTGGTTTGTTTACCAGCCATGCAGTGAGAACATTTCTCCAACTCTACACTCTTTAATCCTAAGAGAACATCTTATTTAGCTAAGTAGTTAACTCCCTTTTCACTGATATGCCCAAGCCTTTGGTGTCACAAAGATGACTCCATATATACGACATTCACACTATGTTTACCAACCAAAGCTTTTGTCCAATAAAGTTTATAGTTTTTCTCCCCTTTGTCCACAATCAAGTTACCTTTGGTGAGCTTCCACTTTCCAGAACCAAAGTGGTTATCATATCCACCATCATCAAGTACCTGCACATAAATCAAGTTAAAGCAAACATTTGGAGCATGTTTAACTCTTCTAAGCAACAATTGCATCCCCATGTTGGTTTGCAAATGAATATCACCAACACCAATAACCTTAGACACCCTATAATTACCCATCTTCAATACTCCAAAATCACCAGGTGTATAAGATGTGAAGAACTCCTTCTAGGATGTAACACACAGTGTAACACCACTATCAATTATCCACATGCTCTCATCAGATACAAGATTAATAGTGTCATAATCACGAAGACAAACAAGATCACCACATGTAGTAGTAGTAACATAATCACCATCATCATTATCTCTTTTTATTTGCTTACCTTTTTGTCTTTATTCTCTTTCTTCCATAAAAAACAATTCTTCTTTATATGCCCTGTTTAGTGACAATAGTGACACTCCACCTTCTTGTACCGAGACATAGACCTTCTCCAGCTTTTATCTCTACCACTATTTTGTTCTTTCTTCTGGCTTCTCCCCCTATTTTCTATAACAAACACTTCTGAATGAGATGAAGTACCATGTGTCTTCCTTCTCATCTCCTCATTAAGTGCACCACTCTTTGCCATTGCAAAGAAATATCACCATTAGGGGCAACACTTATCATGGAAATATGAAATGTCTCCCACGAATCGGGTAGAGTTTAATAGGAATAGTCCCAATAGATCATCATCAAATTTTATACCCACTCCTGTTAATTGATCATACTATCCTTGAAATTCAGTCAAGTGATTTGAAATATGAGTTCCTTCCTTGTACTTGAAGTCCACAAAATTTTTCAGCAAGTACAATTTATTACTCCCTAACTTAGAAGCATACAAGGAATCAAGCTTATCCCATAGGCCTGTTGCATGTGTCTCATTAGCAACAAAATTATAAACGTTATAATCAATAAACTGCTTGATAAATCCACATACATGTTGATGTTCAAAATCTCATTCTTCATCTAACTTGGATTCTGGCTTTTTGGAAGAAAAAACAGGAATATGCAAATTTTTCATAAATAGTAAGTCCTTCATCTTGCCTTCCATAGGTGATAATTTTTTCCATTCAAAGGAATCAATTTTGTATGTGACTCCATCCATCATTCACGCAAACTAAGCAGTCCTTTAACTAAAGAACTCTGATGCCACTTTGATGAAAAAAAGGGCAAAAAATAATAGCAACTTAACAAAGAGTAGTAACGTAGTGAAAATTCAATCCTTCTTCTTGCGAGAATTTGCGAAGAGCACCAAACAAATGGAACGAAACCGAATCCAAAGCTCAAAGCGACAACACTAACTTTTAACGTGGAAAACCCATCAATGCAAGGATAAAAATCACGAGTCGTCTAGACCAAAGAAAAATCCACATCAAGAATAATATACAAAAGAATCTCCAATAAAAACACCAAAATGTGTTTTCAATTAGCCAATTTAACTAAACACAAATGCTTATAGATGAGAACAAATAATATGAAACTTCTCCAAAACAGAGTTGCTGATGCGGGCCTGTTTTCTCCCAAACTAGACTTTTGATTAGCGATCCTAACGGTTAGAATGAAGAACCATATGTTTGGAACCCACTGTCCAAAAAATCAGCCTGATTCAACGGTGAACAACTTCCCAAACTAGACTTTCTCTTTTCCTTTCTCTCTCACTTGGCTTCTTCCTCTCTTCAAAATGACTCTAATGTGTCCCTACTAATCTGACCAGCTACACTAAAACAAAGTGAGACATAATGGTTCACATTATTTGGGCCTATTCTCCACATAGGAAGGGAGCCCAATAACCTAACACATAGTACATATGCATGAATCTCCAAGTTTCTAGACATGGACACTACTTTAACCTTGCTTAAACAACCATCACATTGCTTGAGCAATATGTTGCGAGAGAAAAGAGATTTGCCTTAACCTTTTTCTCACTCAAATTATAATATCTCAAGCTATATATTCCATCATCTGAGCAAGAACTAAAATGATTACCCATCGTTTGAATATCACTTAAATCACAGCTTCAAAATTTTTAATAAAAAAAAATTAATGTTTTACATTTCCAAAGTTGATTATCATGCATCCAAATCAATAATAATATAGTTGTGATACCTTAAAATAACTATAATCTCCACCTAACTTAGCATAAATGCAAACAAGTATATCTCCAAGATCTACTTATTAACTCATTTTACTTGTACTTAAAGTTTCCTCTACATTCCAAGTAACCTAATAGAAATCCATATACTCCTACAACTATTAATCCCGGTCCAAACAACACGTCTCCTTTAAAAACCAACTCAAAGAGAAAAGGAAAAAGGATTAAAACCTTCTTAAAAAATTTATATACTTACCAAGCTCAAAAGTTGATCGGTCTATAATAATCTCTACCGTTTCCAACCATAGGAACGGTAGTAAAAATCCTTCTCTAAAATTATAAAAGCTTTAGTGGGATAAAGTTTTAAAATAAAATAAAAATAATGTCTAATTTTTACTTACTAAAATTTATTTTAAAATAAAATTTGGATTTCACAATCTACCTTATGGTTCTCCACACGGTTACCCTAATCTCATAAAGGACAAGACAAATAATTTTAATATCCCAAGTTCGCAAATCCTATCATTTTATTCTTTCTACGCTTATAAAATAATGTTATAAGATAGTATTTATTTGGTTACTTCGTATATGATAATAAAATAAAATAATACGATTCGAATCCTCCAGAATAAATTGTTTGAACTTCCCTATAGAAGGACTTGGCTCAAATAAAAAAGCATTTATAATTTCTCACCAGGTTCAAGGTCTATATGTATTAATTATTGTTTGATATGACGAATAATATTAGTATCTATTTGATCGTGATATATTTAGGATATATTTCATTCTTAAAATTTTCAGGAAAGAAAAAGATTAATTTTTTTTCCTTTTAATATTGTAGTGAAAATTGAAAATTAGTGTTTTTTTAAACTTTCATATAATTTAATTTTCAATTTTAAAAATGTTTGAATTTACTTTTTTTTTAACTAAATTTATTTGACGTCTAAAGCAACTAATATTAAAATAAAATTCAAATATTATGATAATTAACAAAATTTGATTAAAACACTAAATTTACGTATTTTTAAAATTACGTATTTTTAAAATTGAAAAACTAAATTAAACTAAAATTTAAAGAAAAGACTAATTTTAATTTTCTTAAAAAATTAAGAAACTAAAATTATATTTAATAAAATAAAATAGATAAAATTCGTCTATATGAATTTTCAATAAAAAAAATATGAATTTTTAATAAAAAATTGAAAGTTTTTTTTGTCTGGTGAGTCTATGATAGTTGGAGACCCAATGGATCAACTGGGCCGTAGTATACCAAATTGATTCCTAGACTAGCATGGGTTTGATTTCTTCACTGAAACGTTGTGAAAATTTGTAGTACATGAATGGTTCTTGTTGAAATTATGATGATGATGACGAAACAACCATGCTAATGTGCTTTTTCTTTTTTGCCACATTTGGTTTTGCGTTCCTTCTACTCTTAAGAACCTTCTCTTCTGCAAAATCAATCAATGGAATCTGCAAAGCTGTTCAAGCTTTCTTTTCTACAATTTATGAAGCTAGCCAGCATTGATTCCTGAAACTCCTAGCCATGTGCTATTATTCTCTCTTATATATATATATATATATATATATATATATATATATATATATATATATATATATATATATATATATTCAATATTTCCTTCCTGGAATCATGATTATAATCAATTAAATCTTAGTTAACTAAACTTCATGTTTGTTTTCAGCGTGAAATAATGTAACCTTGATTTCTTACAAGTAAATTAGTAAATATCATATAACATTTATAAGAAATGGCTTTTAAACTTAACTCCATGAAATTGATATGTAAGATGAGATTTTTACATTCATTTATATATTTTAAATTGATTTATCTTTAGTTGATTTTGAAATTTTCAATACACTTCATATATTGAAATAAATATTAATCTTATTTTTAGTTGATTTAAGACTTCTAATAAATATTTACTTAAAATGTTATGAAAATGTCAAAAAACAGTTTAAAAACATAATGTAAGATTACGACTGTCATAAAAAATATTAAATGAAGAAAATGTGTTATCTAGGAAATGGTAATACCCATTTTTATCTTTCATTAGTACGTAAAATACCGCGTATTCTTAATTTGTTAAGAAAGCTTTCAATAACATAGTAGTAAACAAAAACGTGGATATCATACGGTTGTGATCTTTCTTTATTTTATTCATTAATGAATTCTATTATGCACATGAAATTTAGTTATATTATTCAATGAAGAAATCATATAAAGAGGGAGCCAAAGTTATGCTTTGTGAGTAAAATTAGATAATAAGATATGCATGATAGGGTTTATATTATGTTTATGTTGGATTTTTTCTATGAAAGTATGTATGTTTTGTTGGATTATCTTATGATAATATGTATTGATACAAAGGGAGGACAAAAGTATATTGTTGAGGGTTTTATCATACAAATATATGTTGTAAAGAGTGATATGATGCTCATATGCAATATGTTGGGTTTATTTGAGTTGTATTCTACATGATGATGATGTGTTTTGGATGACTAAAGTGATGTAATGTATGTGTTAAGGTTTGTTCATAAAGGTATATGAGGCTTGAATACATGAATGATGTATTGGGTATGTTCTCTCGTGATCTAGTGTTTAAGCTTGTGTTGTAGTGCCGAGAAGGGTAAGTACTATGAAGTGACTTGAGTTTTGGAAAATATTTTTCTTCAAATAATTTGGCCAAGGAAACACAACAGATTAATGTAGTTGGAGATTGCGCTATGACATCATGTTGAATAATTGGTTTAAGTCCACCAACAAAACAATCCATCAAAGCGTCAGTAGTGACTCCTTGTACACGATTTGCAAGAGCAATGAATTGAGTATAATAATCATGCACAAATCCAACTTCTGATAATTTGAAGAGTTGAGATCGAGTACATTCATAAGGAGAAGGACCAAATTCGAGTTCTAAAGTGTGAGTAAAGTCAATCCAAGACTAAAATGGAGTAGACCTAATCAGTCATTTGAAACCAAGGAACTACCTCTTTTTCATGTGAATTGTAGCAATCAACGTTGAGCATTCGGAATCTTGTAATACTCGAAAAAAGGTTTTGACTTAAAAATCCACTGCAGAACTTCAGAGCCATCAAAGCGGGAAAAATCCAGCTTTACATTACACACCTGAAATGGTTGATGAGAGGAAACTACTGGTCCGAAACTAGTTTCTGACACATTTATTTGCTGCTTCAGGAGAGTGTCAACCGCAACTTTCAAAGTCTCGAAACAAGTATTATTTTCTAGTTGATCCGTTTCGAACATCTCTAAAAGCTTGGACATGTTCATTGAAAGTTTTTTGAGACATGTATTATCTGTCATGGTAAGAGATGAAAGCACCAATGTAACAAGTTGAAAACGTCGGAAACGTCAATAACCTAGAAGAGTAATATTCCCAATCAGAATTTGCATAACAGAACGATAGTATGAATAACAAAGAAAGTTTCTAAAAGAAGAGAATGAGCTCACGTTTTCTTCTCTCCCTTTCTCTCTCATACTAGTCCTACTTATTTTAGTTTTTGAACCACACGAAATCAACCAAATTGAAATTGATTATTTTGGGTCAAATGCTACACCTTAGTTCCTTGTCATTTGTCACGTGTTTCATTCCCTTAGTTCCACTGTTTCCTTCTCATATTTCCTCTGTAGCTATACTTGTTACAGTTGCATACTATTTTAATCAAAGAAGTTGTTGCAAAGAACATAGGGAGTTAAAACTCTCACTAGACCTGTCTTTCTATCGACAACGAGTATTTGACAAACATAATGTCAGTACTAAGTAATTAAGAATAAATCAATAATTATTTAAGAGATATCTCTCTCTCTCAAAAGGAAGGAAGGATTAAATGAGAGTACAAAAACATGAGGAGTTCCCCTTTTCTGCATGCCAATGACCCACTTGAACAATAATGTTATTGGTCCAAATACACATATTAATATGTACACATAATTTCCCAAATCAATTAAAAATACTGACACATTAAATTGTCTTTTTTTTCCGTTCAAGTTACATGTTGATGCATATGTTGCTAATTGTATTATATTGGGTTCTTGATGACATATGTCTAATTTTCTTCTAATACATTGTTTTAATTTTCCAAGTTGAAGTTCCTACATATTAATTACCTCCTGTAAAAAATCGTAAAACAACAACCACAACAAATAAATTGTGAAATTTGATTCCTAAGATATAGATATGACCCATCAATTCTATTTTTTTTTGTAATAGTCAATAATGGAAATGATAAAATGAATCAATAAATAGTTTTTTTTATTTACCAACTTTGTAATAAGTTTCTATAATTGTAAATTTAAGTATAAAATTGAAAGTCACAAATAACTAAATCTTTAATATTTATACAATTTTTTTTATAAATAAATTCATGTTAAATATCATTATGAACTTTCATATTTTAGTTATGTTGACGTTTAATATATCTCTATTGTTATTACATGAAAAACATTATTAAAAATTGATTTTTGATATTGTTTTTACCTTTGTTCATTACTTTTATTTATATACTGTTTTAATCTTATTTATATAAACTTTCTGTCGATTTCTTTTTATTATTGTTTTATGTTTAAATTTTCCTTTTGAAACTACTTTAGATTTTGATTCAAGCGTGTGCTTTCTTCATCATTTCAATTTCTAATAAACCTTTTAAGAATAAAGTTCTTTTTATTTATCTTTTTTTTATTTATCTTTTGTTTATGGACATTTTAAATGTCTAACAATGTCATATCAAATTATTCATAATTTTTTTTACGATAGAATCAAACTATATTATAAATTTAGTTTTAATGAATTTGATAAGAAAATCATTACAATTACTAGTTAGAGAAATCATATAAAAATTCATTTGTTTTAAGTTCAAATAATTTACTTCCGATTATCAAAATTTCATCGAAAAAGAGTTGAAATTAGCTTTATTTTCTCCACAATGAGAGAAAAAAAGTATATTGAAAATCATTTTTTCATTCTGGGTATTAAGAAAAAAAAATATTTTATTTGGGACACCAATCCCTCCTTTGAAGAAATTAGGTCAACAATCTGGCATACATGTAATAATGAAAAGAAAGAGAAGAAGCTTTGGACGCACATACTTTTCTCTTGGACTTGTTTAATGAACTGACAGGCACTTTCGTCCACTTTGCCCTAGTGCTGTCAAGATCATTTATCATTATTTTTTTGGATCTTCTTCAAAATGAACCATGTTCATTACTATATGAACAAAATGCTTATGCTTAAAGAAGTGCAACACTGATGATAGCACGCAAGACTGCTAGTGTTCAGTTCATTGAATCAAATGGATGCAAAGTTCTCATGTTATTATTAGCACAGGATAATATTTGTTAGAATTTGAAGTCTCAATTTAGTGTTGGATGAATGAGTAATGCAGAAGAAAAATTACTTGTATATTTATTATTTTAAAATTTTGAATTAGAAATAATGTAATAATTTTTTTAAAATATAATAACTGGTACGATGAAATGGATCGAACATGTGAAATCTTGAAATCTTAACAAAGGAAAGAATAATATATAAAAAAGAAGACCCCTGCATTAATTTTAAAAGAAGATTCACATAAGATTGATGATAAAATGTACTCATAACGTATAATGCTAAGATAATAACATCTAATAATTAAAACTGGAGTTAAGAAAGTCTCAAAATTGATACACGAGTAGAAAATCTTTGATAAGGATGGAAAACTTCACAGGAAATAACTTTATTATAGTATATTATTTTTAAATATAAAAGGATAGAAAATTGCATTCTAGAATATACCTCTCAATAATAGGAGAGAAGAATTTTAAATCATCTTTTAGTTGAATCCCACAGTCTCTGAGGTAAAATTATATGTGTGTTTAATTATGCATCAAAACAGAATAATAATCAGTGGGTATTCAAATAATTGAGCAATTTCGAATAGTATCATAAGTAAATTGATAAATGGAAGAATGATATGTCATCTTCCAATTGTAAAACACTTTATATTTTTCTTTTTAATTTTTACTTTTTGATGAGATGAAGAAAAAGAAATAAAAATAATATTACATATAAGAACTGTAATATGATTTTTCTCATTTTATTTATTTTAAGTTACTTTATGTAACTCATTTATGTCTTTACACACTAAATCTTCTATGATATATACATGTTTTTAGTAATAGATTTAATTAATTAGATTACTATAATAATAAATTGACTAATAAAATATAATATATATATATATATATATATATATATATATATATATATATATATATATTACAAGTCTTATATAAAATGTGTTAGATTTTGAGTTCAAATTTATCATTGAGTATATTAAAAAGATTTTGTCGATTCATTATATCTGCATGTAAAATCAAAATAATTTTTCATTGCATTAATCGCAACTAAATCTGATAATGATCATTAATGTTTACCGTGTCGGTATTAGACAACTGGTATCGTCGAGTAGTGTAACAGAATAAATTAGCAGAAAGCGTGTTACGGTCACAAATCAAGTTACAATGGTCCATTTTAATAAATAATTTTCTTAGTGAACTTTTATCGAATAGTTGATGAGCGGAAAATATAAAGAGTATAGGGACTACAAAAATTCACACACAAAATTTTTATACTGGTTCGAATCAAAAGATTCTAAGTCCAGTTGTTAATTACTATAAAGAGTGATTAATGTTTTCACTAAAAACAGTTTTACAACTTACAAAATAGTGAATGTAAATATAAAGATAAAACCTTCCTTCGACGAACGAACCGGAAGGGAACTTCCTTCGACCAACGAATCGGAAGCGAGCAACCAACACTTTCCTTCGACCAACGAACCAGAACAGTGTAGTCAGAATCTTTCTTCGACCAACGAACCAGAAGAAGACAACTTTACCAACTTGAAGATAACTACTCCGACCTTTGACACACAAAGCGCGAGCTTCTCTTATTCACAAGACCAGGCAAGGTAATGAACTAACTTTTTGGAACTTCCTCAGATCACACTATATTCTCAAAAAGCTCAGGTTAACCCTCTAAGGGTTTAGACAAATGTATATATAGACAATTGGTCTGAAACTGAAAAGACATATTACAACAGTAGAAAATAATACTAAAATTTATTATTTAGAATTGATTGAAAATACATTCTCATATCCTCTATTTGTAACAATCTAATTATCCTAAAAAGGGAAATAGAGAAACTAGGAAAACAAAATAAAATAAAAGATTGTATATCTATTTTCTCTAATTAGGAAGATTCTAAAGATATCTTCTCTAATTACAACACTCCCCCTCAAGTTGGTAAATGAATATCAATCATTCCCAACTTGCGTACAAGATCTTGAAATCTACCCGGAGGAAGCCCTTTTGTAAAAATATCTGCTATTTGAAGTTCTGTAGGAACATGAGTTGTAATCACAAAGCCTCTGTCAAGATTATCTTTGATGAAATATCTGTCAATCTCAATGTGTTTGGTTCTATCATGCTGTACTAGATTATGGGCTATGCTCATGGCAAACTTATTGTCACAGTGTAGTTGCACCGGGTTCTCCACTTTGACTTTAAGATCATCCAAAATGATTTTCATCCAGAGTCCTTCACACATTCCTTGAGCAAGAGCTCGAAATTCAGCTTCTGCACTAGAACGAGAAACTCTATCTTGCTTTTTGCTTCTCCATGTTACCATACTATCTCCAAGAAACACACAATACCCAGAAGTAGATTTTCTGTCAGTAATAGAACCTGCATAGTCAGCATTAGTATATATCTTCATAGTCAATGTGTCTTCCCTTTTGAATAATAGCCCCTTTCCTGGACTTGACTTCAAGTATTGGAGAATTTTGTCAACTGCTTGCATGTGTCTCTCTCTAGGATCATGCATAAATTGACTCACAACACTAACTGCATAAGCAATGTCTGGTCTTGTGTGTGATAGATAAATCAATTTTCCTACCAATCTCTGATATTGGGCTTTCTCTACAGGAGCACTTTCTTCACATCCCATTTTGTGATTCTGTTCTATAGGAACTGTTGAGGTTCTACATCTCAGCTTTCCTATTTCTTTGAGGAGATCAAGTACATATTTTCTTTGGGAGATGAAAATTCCTTTCTTGGAGTAGGCAACCTCTATTCCAAGAAAATATTTGAGTTTTCCTAGGTCTTTCATTTCAAATTGAGCTGCCAATTTATCTTTTAATGCCAATTTTTCTGTTTCATCATCTCCTGCAATAATCATATCATCCACTGTATTCATCTTTGCCACTGGGGCAAATGTCTCCTCATAGTCAATCCCATATGTTTGGGTATATCCTTTTGCCACCAATCTAGCTTTATATCTTTCTATTGTCCCATCTGCCTTATGTTTCACTGTGAATATCCATCTACACCCTACTGTCTTCTTGTTTCTTGGCTTATCAACAATCTCCCAAGTTGAATTTCTTTCTAATGCATTCATCTCTTCTTTCATGGCTTGGTTCCAATGTTCAAGTTTCATGGCCTCTTGGATTGAGGTAGGAATTTCTGTAGCATCAATGGCAGCAATAAAACTTTTGTGCTTATCAGAGAGATTGTTAGTGCAAACATACTGAGAAATAGGATATTTAGCACATGATCTTCTTCCCTTTCTCAATGCAATGGGTATATCCTCAGTAATACTTACCTCCTCATCATTGATATCTTCAGGGATCCTCACCTCCGGATTAGACAATTTTTCTTGCTCGAGAGTCAAAGTGGGTTTTTCTCTTCTTTCATATTTTTTGCCAAAAAATCTGTCTTCTTCCTCACTGTGGACTATGGTAGCTTCATTGCTCAGGTCTTGGGCATCCTGCAAAGACAAACATGGTAATGACAAGAAGGAGAGTTCATCCACTTCAAGTGCTTTCTCCCCCTGAAGTGGTGGACTGACATAAAAGGATTGTGTTTCATGAAAGGTGACATCCATGGTGACAAAGACGCGCCGACTCTGAGGATGATAACATTTGTACCCTTTTTTATTAGAAGGATACCCAATAAAGACACATTTAAGAGCTCTGGGATTTAATTTACCACGGTTAGGATGATGAGAGTGAACAAAAACAACACATCCAAAGACTCGACTAGGTAGACTCGTTAGTAGGGAAGAAGAAGGAACAAAAGACAATAGAGACTCTATAGGACTAATTTCATTTAAGATACGAGTGGGTAACCTGTTAATGAGATATGTGGCAGTTAGCACAGCTTCTCCCCAGTAATTTTTTGGAACAGACATTTGAAAAAGAAGAGCTCTAGTTACTTCAAGAAGATGACGATTCTTTCTTTCTGCAACCCCGTTTTGTTGAGGGGTATTAACACAAGTTAGTTCATGAACAATACCATTATGAGAGAAAAAATTAAAAAATTCATGATTCACATATTCAGTACCATTATCAGACCTAATTTTTTTGATATTTTTTCCAAACTGATTTTGGACAAGATGGAAAAAATTAACAAAAAATTGAAAAACTTCGGATTTATTTTTCATAAGGTATGTCCATGTGACACGGGTACAATCGTCAATAAAAGTAACGAACCATCTGGCTCCAGAAATAGATTCTATGACAGGACCCCAAACATCAGAATGAATTAAATCAAATGGAGAAATACTCTTTTTATGACTAATAGGATAAGATGCACGATGGTGTTTTGAAAATTGACAAATATCACAATTAAAAGACTCAACAGATTCTTTGGTAAACAAGTGGGGAAATAAGGACTTGATAAGATTGAATGAAGGATGCCCAAGCCTTTGATGATGTAACCATATTTGGGATTTTTCCTACGTCTCAGATGTTGCTTGTTGAGTCATGATTTTCGTGTTGCTTTGGTCATCAAACTCTAAAAAATACAACCCACTATGCTCTTTAGGAGTTAAAATTGTCTTCCCCATGGCAAGGTCCTGAAAAAGACAATAAGTTGGAAAAAATGTTACTGAGCAATTTAAATCCTTTGTGAGTTTTTGCACAGAGATAAGATTGTTAGCTAATTGAGGAACATGTTCAACATCCTTCAATATAATGGATGAGTCCAAAATTATATTCCCAGAGCCGCATATAGGTATACCCTGACCATTCGCAACTGTAATAAGTTGTTCTTTATTTCTTTTACCATATGAGTCAAAGGACACACTAAAAGGTGTCATATGATCAGTTGCACCTGAATCAAGGATCAAAATACCTTGAGACACATGATCAACAGTATTGAGGCAAATCTTACCTTTTATGGACAAAGTGCATGATCCAGAGGACTTACTCATTGATTCATCCATTGCTTTCAAAGGAATAATTTTTACTTCAGACATCCCGTAGAACGCAATGAGGAGTCTCCAAGACAATAACGGTGTATGGGTCACACCGAGAAAAAAGGAGCAGAACTTAAAAAACCAGATCTATTCAAGAAAAGGTCAAACGGGTCGACACAAACCCTAGGAACAGACTCAGGAGTCTCCGACGACTCTTCTGTGGTGGCGACGGCAGTGGGTCTCGCCGAAAAAAAGAGAGCGAAACTTAAAACTCAGATCTGCTCAAATACAGCCCAAACGAGTCGTCACCGACCCTAGGAATAGACTCAGGGTGCTCCGGCGACCCTGTCTGTGGCGGCGCCGGCGAGTGGGTCTCGTCGGAGGTGGGCGCGTGGGCTACACGCGCCGGCGACGGTGGAGGCGCGTGGTGGCTCCTTTCACGGAGCGACTTCCGGCGTTGTGGTCGTCGGAGTTGGGCGCACCTTTCTGCGTTATCAACGACCCCAACCGACGACGGCGGTAGCGGCGGTGGTCGGACAGCGGCGACGGCGGCAGCGGCAGTGGTCGGACAGCGGCGGCGGTGCGACTGTGCAGCGGAAGGAGTTCCAAGATCGGAAGCTCTGATACCAAGTAGAAAATAATACTAAAATTTATTATTTAGAATTGATTGAAAATACATTCTCATATCCTCTATTTGTAACAATCTAATTCTCCTAAAAAGGGAAATAAAGAAACTAGGAAAACAAAATAAAATAAAAGATTATATATCTATTTTCTCTAATTAGGAAGATTCTAAAGATATCTTCTCTAATTACAACAACAACTGCCAGTGATAATCGATTATGGTAAGTAATAATCGATTATTCAAGTCCGTTACAGGGTTTTCAAAAAAGTGATAATCGATTATCCCGAGGAATAATCGATTATTCCAGAGACTTAGGCAGTTCTCATCAAGACAAGTGATAATCGATTATTTGAAGTACTAATATATTATTCCAGAGTGAAATGGTTTTTCAAGAATGCTCGTGATAGTCTATTATTCCATCAAATAATCGATTATATGCGTAACTATCCTAAGGAAAGGAGATTTCTAAGTTTTTACATTGTTCAAACTTTCTCCTAATACATTTGCAATCTACAAAAGTGCTTTTAAATAAATTACAACTTGATTCTTCGAGTTTATCTCTTGCAGTATCATCAAAATCATTTATCTTCAAAATACCAATGCTTCTCATTGGTAACACACTAAATCAAATGACATGGACTCATTATAAAATGTGTAGTATAAAAATTACGTAAAGGTGACCTATGAACATCTATTTTCAACTGGTCCTTATCAATATAATAACCTTATGCAAAGTGAAATTTGAGTAATAAATCATATATTTATAAAACCACATATGTCCAAAATACAATGTATGCATACATAAAATCAAACATAGAACACGAAAACAAGTAAAAGTGACTAACTCTCACTAAAGAAAATATTCCTCAAAATGTAAAACACTAAGCAACATGCTCATAAAAGACCTTGGGTGGAAATCCCTTAGTAAAATCTGCTATCATGGAGTTTTTCCTTAAGTGTTCTATGAAAATATGTTCACTTTGTACCCTTTCTTTAACAACCAGAAACTTGATGTCAATGTGCTTCGACCTACTCAAGCTGCTATTATTGTTAGAATATAATAAAGTTGAATTATTGCCACAATATAACTTAAGTGACCTTTCAATTCCTTCAACAATGTACAACCCTATGACAAAATTCCTTAGCCATATTTCTTTATTTGATGCCTTATTGTTGACTATTCCATGAAGGTGTAGTGAGTGTCTCACAAATGTTTATATGTATCAATTCTAGGATGTTTGTAGTTATATATGGGCATAATCTCGATATCTTGGTCTGTGTACCTTTAACGCAATCAACACAAACATAGATTATGAAGTCAATGGAGTCCAAGATCTCATTTGACCCAAGTCATTCCACTCTATTTTTATATATGTGACCTAGACGCCTATGCCACAATGCTTTTGAATCAGAATGGTCAAATTTATCCTAAGTACTACACTTGTATTTAAGGATTCACTATCAGAAGTTACCTTATCAAGCATATATAGATTATCATTAGCTAAAAGTGAACCGGTTCGAACAACATTTGAATTTAAAGACAATCGTGAATTCATTGTTTCTAAACAAACACAAATAACCTAATTTATTCAAATAGGAAACTAAAACTAAATTTTGTCTAAATGATGGCATAACCAAAGTGCTTTCAAATGAAAATAAAAACTAATGCATAATAATAATCTAAAATGCCCTATAGCTTCCAACTTCATTGATTTGTCATCTCCAACATATATTGATATTTCAAAATCTAATGGCTTCTGGTAACTTAGGCAACAATTTATTGAAATATTGATGTTATTAGTTGCACCATAATCTAACCACCAAATGTTTCTTGGTACTAAAGCAAAATTGACTTCAGAATAGACTAAAGAAAGACTCATAAAATTTGAGAGATCCCATTTTTCACAATCTTTCCTCTCTTCAAAGGTACTTAATCCGTAGGAGAAATGGATTTCAGAATCCTTAGTTGCAATCAAGATTGCAGCCAAGAACAATTTCCATGTTCTCATTCGAGTAGTTAAAATTTGTTCCATTAAGAACTGGAATTGGGTTCATATTGTCAAATATAAATGCAATTTTAATTGTATTTAGAAATAAGAGTAATATAAATAAACTCACATTATAAAAATAATAATAAATAAATTCAAATAATGGTTTAAGCTATCTAGAGACACCTAAAACACTGTTAATATTAAGTCTTTGGATAATAATATTAATTGCTAGAGATATCTTGTTATAATGATCATATATTGATAATAAAGCATGTCTAAGAACAAATCGATCTTTGGATTGATTTATCGATGACAAACAAAACCTTAAAATTATCACACGTTTATCGTCACATCATATAAAATTCTGTCAAATATTAATCTTTCCTTGGACTGATCAATACTCGCATGGATATAAATAAACACAAATATTTAACTTTTCTAATGAATTATCTACCGAAGAGAGGAAACTTTGGGAACTTGATTCAATTTTCTCATAAAAAAAGTTAAACTACCAAAATTTGAATATTTTTATTCATGTATCCAAACCAAAAAATTATTCACCAATGATTAAGGATGACAAAAATATTTGTGCCTGCTGGTATCCACAGATAAAAATTTGCAAGAAAGTTGATACCCACTGATAGTAGGTATTTTAATACTCACTTCTAAACTGGTCGGATGCAAGTATTATACTATTCGTATTTATTACCATCAAAAAATAAAAATAAAAATTTAATTTATATTTTATTAAGTTAAATTTAATTAAAATTAATTAGTTTATAATTTATCAAGTTAAATTTAATTAAAATTAAATTTTAATTTATATTTATTTTAATATATATATATATATATATATATATATATTAATTTTAGTTAAATTTTATTTTAATATTTATAAAATATACTTTTTAAATATTTGTGGATATCTACATATATCCATATGTTTTAAAATATTCACAGGTATTTTTTAAAAGAGTATCTGCACAGATAAGGAATTAATAACAAATAATTTTTTTATCATAAATAGATACTAGACATGCTTGACTCGATCCATTGTCATCGATTATTAAAAACAATATATAAGAAAGAATGATATATGATCTTTCAATTGTAAATCACCTTATGTTTTTTTTTCTTTTGATGGAGATGAAGAAAAAAAAAAATAGGAACAATATATATTTGCTAACAAATGTGAACTATAATATAACCTCTGATCAATTTTTTTTCTCTAAGTTTTAGAATTTATTTAATTTTTTTTAATATATTAACATTAGTACATTTTTGAATGTTCAGCAGAAAGACAATATAGAAAATACAAAAGAAAATGTAGACTCGAATGATTATCAATAAGACATATCATCAAATTATCATTTGTAAGTTTTTGTAAATTTTATTTTATTAATCAATTTTAATTTTTTTAAGCATAACTAAACTTAAAAGAAAGATTTCTATGTGATGGTATCTGAATTATATAGAAAATATATACTTGTAAAGATTTAGGAGAGATGTGTTGTTTTTAAGGATTCTACTATATTTTAATTTGTTGAAGTTTGTATAAATGTATTGTGAAAGATTTCTGAAAAAGCTTTTCACTTTGTTACATTTAGTCTAATAATGAATGAAATTATCCACAACTCCTTCAAGCCTCAAATACATAAATACCTAGTTTCACAATCCATTACCATTAAAGTGTCATGTTTGGTTAATTTGATTGAACAACTCATTCTTCAAGCATTAAGGTTGGACCGAAGATGGAACAACATCATGTGTCACACAAGTGAGATATTCCATTAATAAGCTCACCCCCCTTTTATACAAGTTTACCTTCACCAATATATATAACCAGCCTACTATCAAACCAATAAATTTTACACATAAATGGTTGGCACCAAGTGTCACACCCAACAACATTATTAGGTCTTTGATCAAGAACTCAATATAACAATATCGAAGTTCTTCCGACAAATCTAAAGACATTATTCACGCCGCCATCAAAAGGGTTAGAACTATATGTCGGCGTGATCTTATACATGTTAGGTTGTATTTATTGAAGCTTATTCAACTCTTAAGAGTCTATGTTGTAGAACATCATAAGATTGTTTCCTTCTCCTTTGCACATTCTTCACTACAAATAGGTAAGCACTTCATTGTCCCTATTTTCATTCTCCAACATCAAGAGATTTATCTTCTTTTAATATTTGTTGCTTTTTGTGTTTTTGGAGTTCTCTTCCCCTGTTATAGATTCCATATAACATATATGCTATGACTTGGTTGATGTTTGTTCTTTGTAATTATATTTGCTTATTTTTTTCATATTCAATTGTGGAAATTTCAAAATGTAAGTGAGATTGATTCAAATCCTTCTAATGTTGCTAGAAATAGAATGCAATTTTGTATTTTTCTATTTTACTTAATTATGAATTGATTTATTATTCAATATGGTTATTAATTTATTTATTTCAAGTAGTTTTAGGAGACTATAAGTCTGATTCGATACTTGATTAATACACATGCAATTCCTTCTATGCTTTTTGATTTTAATATTTAATAAAATAGAGTTCATTTCAGTAATATGGGCAAGATCTTTGGTACAAATTTTTTCTTATATAGAGTGCTAAAATAAACTAATTTTTAATCAATAGTAAGACTAAACTCTTAATATTATTTCAGTCATCAAACAGTCAGTTCTTTCCCTTCAAAAGCAAAAAAAAAAAAGTTTAATCACAAATTAACATGATTGCGAACTATATTTTAACCAATCAAGAAAACAATAATTGTCAACAATAGTAATAAAAATTGTATTTCACACAAAAAAATAGTGCTATATATAATTAATCTTTTTGAGCTTTGCAATGGGTCCCTCTACAGTAGTCTGCTTTATTAGCATTTCCAATTTTTGAGGTGGTTCAGGCAAAGCAAGCATCACTGGAAAAGAATCCAATACCAGGTACACCACCACCACGATTCCTCTTAATTATGCCAACCGAGAAAACATGCCATATCTTTTTCTTTTCCCTTTTTTATTCAAATAAAATAGTTTATCATATATTTTTAATGCTTTCTTTACACCATGTTTAATATTATGTCAACTGAATTTTTTTCTCTATGATCTACATGTTATTCCAAAATTGATAATAAAGAAGTAATTTGTACTTAATAATTTTAATATTTCGAAAATCAATAGGCACCATGTCACAGTGAATCATAAATAGGAATTGTTGAATAAAAATAAAGAAAAACTCGCAACTTTAATACAATTTATATAAATTTTAGCTAGTTATGAAAAAAATATTGTGAAAAGAATTAGAGTAGGAAATATGTTCATAACTTGTGCTTTTCTGCCTTTCTTTGATTTACCGAATTTCATAGTTGATGGCCTTTTCTAGTGAAGCATCATATATATCCCTAAATTATGTCACGCGGATTAATTTTTTCACGTCCTTTTTGTTTGTTAAAGTTTTGTTTATAGAAAGAATTTTCACATGGGTACAAAACTTATAAAATAAATTCTCAAAGTATATGCATAAATGATGTACAAAATATGTACTACATTAAATATTGTATTTGGTTTTTCAAATAAAGGACTAAACATTTAGAAGAATTTACTTTCTAATCACTTCTTCCTTTTTCTTTTCGTTTTTACTCTACCCTTTATCCGAAGGAAGAAAAAATGGTTTAACTGTTTTCTTTTTAATTTCTTCTTTTGAAGTTCTTTTTTTCAATATAATTAAACTCAGAGAAGAATATATATATATATATATATATATATATATATATATATATATATATATATTTTGTTTCAGTTGAAATTATTCGAGGGTTGGTCGTTTTTCTTTTCTTTGCTTTCTTTTTCAGTGAACGCAATCTACTCCGATGGGTTGATGACATGCAGAAGATACTCTGACGCTCAAGTCACATATATTTTATAATGGTCCTTTTTTTATTAGGATATATCAAAGTTTTTATCAAGGTTATTTTACTTGAATGTCAATAGTATATTTATAGGGCTTGCGACAGCCAAGCACATTAATTAACCATTAACGCTATATATATATATATATATATATATATATATATATATATATATATATATATATATATATATATATATATAAATATTTTGTTGGAATGGAAATTTTTAAGTTTTTTTTTCTATACATGTTATTATTTGGTTTATTAAAGGTAGATAGAAAAAAAATTAGGTTTAATACCTATTTTGGTCCTTCGGTTTGTAGGATGTGTATAAAGTTATCCTCCTTTTTTTCAAAAGTTTACTAATGTCCTATATTTTGCAAAAAATGGTTCATGTTAGTCCTTTTTTCTTACGGTGTTAAAAAGCCTAACGACAGACTTGCTCCTCTGGCGAAAATTGAATGACTTGTACAATGATTGTTGACGTGGTTTCAATCTGGTGGTGTGATGACAGGTGTAGAGCTTAGCTTGTGCTTAAGTTGCTCAAAAGTGTTAAGGCAAGATCGTCTCGAGACTAGACCGTCTAACAACTCAATTTTTGAAGTTTAACAAACAACATTAAATGAAATATTGATTTAAAAAAAGTGTCCAATGAAAGGAAACATCTTTAACAAAGAATCATTTATTAAGAAGTGAATCACAAAATAACACTTTCAAACATATATCGTCTAAATGGACAACATCTTACAAATAGCGTCTTAAAAAAAAGAATCATCTCTCTCATGGATGTCAATATTTCATACTGAATATCAAAGATAATTTACGAAAGTTTGACTCCAAGAGTGATGATGGAATTAGGCTTGGATATTTAGAGCCTTCTAAAGCATTTAAAGTTTATAACTCTAGGTCTAAGGTGGAGGAAGTTATCCATGTAAAATTAAATGACTTTAAGCCTGACCATAAAACGTCAAAGTTAGACGATGATTTTTCTAAATTGTAGATAGATGAAACAACGCCTAAAAATGTCAACGCATCGCTTGCACCATAAGCATTTGAACTTGAGAATGAAGAACCTGAAGAGAAAAGAGAACCTAATGGAGCACATCACGTGATAGATAATGTTGAGATTGTTGACAACACAATATCTATATCACTCTGGTTTTTGATGATGACAACACATTTTTAATAACACATGTATTGCAATGTGTTACATGTTCCAATCTTTAATATTGATTGTTATCTTGATGAACATGTTTGTATGAAATCTGATATATGAATGCATATTCACTATTCTGATATATGTGACATCTATTATGATTGCATTACATATGTTTTGGAAAAGGAAAACCACATGCACTTTTATGAACTTACATTGTGTGGCATTACTGCAAGCTGTAAGTCGACTTCATTATGGGGGAAGTCGAATTAAGCTCATGACTATGCACAAATTTTCAAATACAGTGCTATGTGAGATTTTTCATTGAAAAGAATTTTAAAATGAACTATTGTGTCGAAGTCGATTGTGTGCGCCACGCATTCGACTGTATTAGTTGTTTGATTGGAAATTTTGTTGTGCTCATGAACAATAACGACTATATTTTTAAAAGGTAGTTAAGCATTGAATGAAAGTCAACTGTAATGAATGAAGAATTAATTTATTTGACTGAACTACTACTAATTTGACTTATCTGTTATAACTATAAGGGACAGTCGACTGTATTAGTAGCGTATTCGACTACAGGAGCGTCTGATTTATAGAAATCTATAAATAGACGAGACCTGAGTTGCTTCAAAGAACTTTTGGAAATCTAACATTTTCATATTCTGTTTCAGATTGTTTCTCTATGATTTAGAGCTCCAAGAACTCATCAAGAAGACGATTGTGATCTTTCTTTGAAGAGTTTCTGAAGGAGATTGATACTGCACATACTGCTTGATCAGAATCTGCACAATTGAGGTGTTCTCTTGTTGATCAAGATTCGTATTTGCATTCCGTGGTGATTGCTGTTGTACCTGTTGTGACTAAAGGGGTTGGACTCGTGGAGTCTAGTACACTTTAAGGATTATTTAAAGTGGGTTGCAGATTGAAGGAGAGGGGATATCTTGCTGCAAGTCTTGTTGTGTGGTTTGCCTATATTTTGGTTAGAGGGTTAGAGAGGTGTTTTATATTTTTGACGTGGAGGTCTCTATAAAAGACCTGTTGTAAAAACCTTGACCATTATAGTGCATTTGCTTCCTGGTATTGGAAGGACACTGGATGTAGGCATTGAGGCCGAAGCAGTATAAAAACCTGTGTTTGAATTCTCTATCCTTACTCTTTTACATTCAGTTGACTTTACATTTCACATAGTTAACTTTGATTTTCCGCTGCACTTAAATTTCTATTACTTGCGATTCCAGAAAGTTTGTAAAGTTTTGTGCTTTGTGTAAAAGATTGTGAACAATAAACTCTGATTTTGAAAACTCACCAATTCACCCCCCTCTTGGTGTTAAAACGAAGTCTACCTGTTATCCAACAATTGACACCAGAGTTGGTTTTCATAAGATATTTGAAAAACTACTTGACTATGTTTTTCTTTGAATTGATTATAGACCTGGGGATGACTTCCAGTTTTCGAACTTTTGGTGAAGGTGCATCTACAAACAGACCACCTATGTTTGCTGGCGAAAATTATCCTTTTTGGAAAATTAGAATGCAAATCTTTCTTGAATCCGTGGATAGAGGAATTTGGGATGCAAATTTAAATGGCCCTTTTGAGCCTACTAAATATGTAGATGGAAAAAATGTTGTCAATCCTTTTACTGAATGGTCAACTAAAGAGAATAGAAAAGCACAATATGATGTTAAAGCTAGAAACATTATTGCCGCTACACTAACTGTTGATGAATTTTTCAGGATATCTCAATGCAAATCTGCAAAGGAAATGTGGGATGTCTTGGAAGTCACACACGAAGGCACTAATGAAGTCAAGAGAGCAAGGAAGAATTCTCTTATTCAAGAGTATGAACTTTTCTGGATGAAGGCTGGAGAGACAATCTATGAATGAAACTCAGCACATGAATGTCTTAAATAGATGAATTTCACGGATTAAAGTGTGTAAATAGACAAGAACACACCACAGGATGAATGAAACAATGATGGACATATCATTTGCCCAACCAGAAATGAATATAACAGTAATTAAATAATAGAAGATCAAGTAAAAACAAGATGCAACAACACAGTTTAAACAACACTTAGCTCAATTATTTGGTGCTCGAACCAAGGCTTTGGATACCACTTGATGGAGTTACTTACTGGCTTAGAGCATCAATTTAAAGAGCAGAATTCCATAGAGTTCTCTTCTTCTTTTGAAAAGTTAACCTGCAAAGTAAAATAATACAGTTTTGGTACCCATAATCTTATTTGGATCCTTTGAGGTTAGAGACATATTACTTTATGACAGGAATCCAAGCATATTTCCCATTTGGAACTCCAAAATGTTTAATGTTACATTTGTTTGAAGTGTGCCCCTTTTTCATGCAATAAAAACAACAAACATCATGCACCTTGTTTTTCACAAAAGTCCCCTTCTCAACCCAAACTCTACGAGTTCTTTTTACTTTGGACTTCTTATTTTGATGCATGTTTCTATTTTTAACATTGATTCTATTAAAGTTTGTCTTAGCATGTAAATTAGTCTTGGTTGCCTTTGCAAGTAAGTTTTCAAGTATGTTAATATCAAACATATGAATCTTACAAGACAAACATTCAACAAGTTGTTTGTTTGCATCATATTCAGATAATTTCATTTCAAGATTACTAACTTTGTTTCTTAACATTACTTCTTCATCTAATGCACTTTCATATTTAATTTTCAATTCCTTAAACTCATTTTTCAAATTTTTATGATCCGCATCTAATTTCTCAGATTCATTTAACAATTCAAGAAAAGCTTTTTGCAAATCAAATTCATTAGTGTCAAAGCTAGAGGAACTTACTTGGCTTGTAGTGTCATCAGTATTAGCTGTCAAGAACAAGTTTGCTTCTTCAACATAATCACTTGAGCTAGGAGTGCTTGATGCATTATCCTCTCAAGTGATGTAGGCCTTCTTTTTCTTGTGAATTTTCTTTTCTTTTCTTTCTTTACTTCTTTAATTGCTTGAACAATCAGCTTTCACATGGCCTTTTTCACCACATCCATAACATTTGAAGCTTGAAAAGGAGCCTTGATTGTCCTCCTTTTTCTCCAAGAATTTGCTTCCGGGTGATTCATCGTTGGCCATCAAGCATATATTTTCTTGTTCATTGGAAATGCTTGAGTTTGAGGAGTTTGATGTAGAGCTTGAATCAGATAGTGTCAACTTATCCACATCTATGACTTCATTATAAGTGAGTCTTAAAAATTTCCACATTTCCTGTGCACTTTTATAAATAGAAACTTTGAAGAATTCATCAAAGGTTAGTGTAGATAAAATTATATTATGAGCTTTAATATCAAATTGGGCTCTTTTATTTTCTTCAACAGTTCAGTCAAAATATGGTTTTTCTACCTCTACACCATCAATTGTATTTTTAGGAATAAAAGGACCATAATGTACTGCTTCCCAGATGCCTCTGTCAACAAACCCCATAAATATTTCCATTCTGACTTTCCAGAATGCATAGTTATCACAAATAAAAAGTGGTGGTCTGTTGATGGATGCACCTTCGGCATAAACTTGAGTTTGATGACCGACCATTTTCGAAAAAGTTTGAAAGAATATCAAAGCAAGCTCTGATACCAATTGTAGACTGATACAAATGGTATCGTGGATAAAGTAGCGTAGCGGAATAAAATTAAAATTAGCGGAAAGCGTGTTCGGTCACAAGTTAAATTTAAAATGGTCAGTTTTAAAAGTAAATTTTCTTTACAAAAAATTTATCGAACAGTTGATGTGCATAAAACAGTAAAGAGTGTAGGGAGAACAAAAATGACACAATGGATTTTTATACTGGTTCGATTCAAAAGAATCTATGTCTTGTTGTTAATCACTATAAAAAGTGATTAACCTTTTCACTAAAAAACAGTTCACAGATTACAATATAAGAGAATGTAAATTGAATGAAAGAACCTTCCTTCGAAAAACGAACCAGAAGGGTGCTTCCTTCGACCATTGAACCAGAAGCGGGCAATCTGCGCTTTCCTTCGACAAACGAACCGAAACAACGCAGATTAAGATCTTCCTTCAACAGACGAACTAGAAGACGACCACCTTGCCAACTCGAAGAGAAACGCTTCGACCCTCGACAAACGAAACACAATCTTCTCCTATTCACGAGACCAGACAAAGTACTTGAATAAGCTTTTGGAGAACTTCCTCAGACAAACTGTATTCTACAAAAGGCTTAGAGTTCCAAGTTACCCTCTAAGGGTTTAAGACCATTATATATAGATAACTGGTCTGAAAATGAAAAGACTCTTTACAACTGCCAGTAATAATCGATTTTTGTAAGTTATAATCGAATATTCAAATCCGTTACAGGCTTTTCAAAATAGTGATAATCGATTATTCTGAGGGATAATCGATTATTCCAGAGACTTGGGCAGTTTTCACAAAGACCTGTGATAATCGATTATTTGGAGGAATAATTGATTATTTCAGAGCAATATGGTTTTTCAACAAAGCTCAGGATAATTGATTATAGATCCTCATAATTGATTAAATACGTAACTCAACCAAAAATACGAGATTTACATATTAAAGACATTCCTAATACATTTATATTCTACAAAGTTATAACATCTTCTTCAAGTCTATCTTCCTGGAATATCATCAAAATCATTTATCTTCAATTTTACCAATGCTCCTCATTGGTAACATAGTCGACTTATGCAAAATAATAGTCAATTTACTAACCATGAATGTCAAAGCAAAGCAAAGAAAGGCTTCAGATCAAATGCTGTCCAATGTTACGAATGTGGCAAAGAAGGATATATCAAGCCAGAATGTCCAGAATTAAAGCCAAAGCAGAAATAAAATAGAAGGTTTCCACAAGATAAAGGAAGAAAACAAAAAGGAGCCTACATTGCTTGGGAGAATAGTGACTCAGACTCTTCAAGTGATGAAGATCATGATCAAGAAGAGGAGTCTAACATATGCTATATGGCTGGAGCAACATGGGATGATTGTGACAACGATGCAAATATTTCAAATGAACCAATTGAAGTTAAATACGATCTACTGATTGATGCATTCAAAGAAATCCATGCTGAAGCTGTGCGACTACAATATAAGGTTAATCGACTTAACTCTGAGAGAATAGATTATGAGCATAGAATAAAAACCTTGTCGCTGATAATGAGAAATTGCAAAAGGATTTAGATGAAGCTCTATTATCTGCTAAAGAAGTTAAAATTGAGACTGTTACAGTAGAAAAAGATTGTGAAAAATGTCCTACTCATATTGAACAAATAGATTACTTGACTAGCACGCTGGCCAAATTTACTCAAGCTAGAGACAATTTGAATGCTGTATTAAAATCCTCTGGCAGAGCAATTTACAGACAAGGAATAGGTTATAAAGCTCAAACTAATAGAACCAATGCAAAGAAGTTTATTGATTTAAGTACGCTTGTCAAGCATGCATGTTTTTATTGCAATTGTGTTGGTCATACTGTTAGAAACTGTTATTATAGAACTGTTGGTGTTCCTAAAGGATTGTATGTATGGAAACCAAAGGAACAACTAACTAGAACTGGCAATCAAGGACCCAAGTTCAAATGGGTACCTACAACAAAATTTTGAGTTATTTTGCAGGATAACAATCAAATGGAATGATGAGCAGTGAGAGCTCAAGGATGAACTACATTGGCTATATCAATCATCTTAAGTGTCTACAACGGGTAACAAGTATTACATCACTACATCATGCATTAATTGATTGATTGTTTGATGTGTGATTGCATGTGTGATTGTCTGTATGGTTGAATGATTAAATTTGTTCTGCAAAAACGTTTCACGAACTTTAGTCAAATTTATTATAAATCTATTCAACTATATGTTTTATGGTTTACAACTCTGTTTTTGGAAACTCTGTTCAAAACTAAAGTCAACTTTCATTTTATTCAAATCGACTTTAAATCTCAGTTTTGAGTCTTTGTATTTGAAAATTTAAAATGCACTTTTATTGGAAATTGCTTTTGGTCTGTGCCTCTAATATGTCTGTTAACTGGCACTGACTAAAAATCACACATGTTGTATGCAAAACCCTAGACCATTCTGTGAAGGAGGTATCATAGTTTCTTCTGAAAATGGCATCTTCTGAAAGGGAAACAAGTCCTACCGGATGGATAAGTGATGATGATGTTAGAGAAAGGTTCATTTATGGAACAATCAAGGTTGTAGTCACTCCAAAGTATCTTGATCTAAGCCTATTTGAAAGAGAAAGGTTTATATTTCCTGGTTGGTTGCAATTTCATGATCTTTCGTCCTTGGTTCAACTGAAAGGATGCTGGTATCCTGATCTTGTGAAAGTGTTCTATCACAACTTGAAACTGATTAATGGAGATATTCATTCTAGAGTAAAAGGGGTTGACATTGTGATAGACGACAATACTTGGCTGCATACTATCGGTTTAACAGTTTAGGGCGTATCCTCTCATCTATCATTCTCTGAAGCAAATCGTCTATTGAAGAAGAGAGATGTCTGCTAAGGGTGGCTAAGATCCTTTGATAACCATTCTGCTAAAAGAGATTTTGCCCATGAAGGACTAAGAATGGAGGAAAGAATAATTGCTCATATACTTGCTTTTGTGATTCTTCCTAGAAGGCTACTTAAGGCAAATATGGCAACTGAAGACATCTTCCTACTATATGCGCTTAAAAATGACATTTCCACCAACTTAGTGAAAGTACTAAAAGATCATATGACTGAATGTGCTTTGAACAGGTCTCACTATCTACCTTACGTAGTACTGGTTAACAAATACTTGAAGAGCAAGGTGTGAACATTAATGGTGAAAGGAAGTTTCGATGCAACTGGACAAATGCGATAAACCAAAATACTCTGATTTCTTTTGGACTAACAAGGAATTTAAGAGGGTGGTGCTTTAAAGGAGAAGAAAATTTGTTCTATCTGTATGGAAGCACTTCTGTCACAAATGAACAAAGAAGGATCGCATACTTTGATAGCAATTGCATACATCTTGCTACTAATCAGCTTTAGAGAATCGTTGACAAGCTTGATCAGCTTGAATTAAAAGTTGATCTCATATTACATCAAGGAACTGAAGAAGATATGTCTGAAGACAACACTATGGACTCACATGTATTAAAGGGGTCTAGCAAACTCAACAGTGTGATTCGAGTCGTGTTGGCTACCTGTTTTATTTTTTTTTAGGCTAATGGCTTAGATTGCCATTTTGTTTTGTTTTTTTCTGGTCTTCTTATTGTAATATCTTTGAACAAGTAATCGAAATCAGTGTTTTTATTCTAATTCAATTGCTTTAATCTGACTGATTATACCTGCTTTGATTGAATAATTGAATCAACTTAGTACTGAGTGAAGTTGACTATGCATGACTAAACTGTTACATTATTCGGCATATTCCCTTCTTATTGGATTTATTTTCTTTGCATAACTAAATTGCTTGATCTGCAAGAGATCTCTGAAAGGTTTTGCAGGAAACATTGCTTGGAAATCACTATTGGAATCATAACTCACTGAGAAGTAATGGAATCGACTGGGATAATAATTCAATCGACTTGATCTTAACTGGATTATAAATTCCATCACTGGAATTTGGTTATTGTGTTGATTGATTATCTTATTCTGCTTATCTGCAATATATCTCTGATTTTAATCGCTTATTTCATATATGAGATTATATTGTGAGATTGTTGATGATTGTATCTATGCATGATGAATTTGCTTGAAATCATACACATGATACAATTCTGTTTTATACTGGATGTATGCTCTGATTGTTACTGTACTGTATTGTGCATCTGAACTTGATTGAGAAAAATATGCACACTGACAGGGGGAGCATTACACATTTACACATATTTCTTCACATGCCTATACTTCAGGGGGAGTTATCTTTTTCATGTGAATATATATGATAGGGGGAGCATCACTGCATGTTTTCAAACTGCTTATATTTCTTATTGATGCATCTTTGTTTGCTTTATCAACATATCATATCTAGAAGCATACCTTTTTTGTTAATGCACAAAGGGGGAGAAGTATTGAGAAATGCTATCTGAGTATTGTGAAGTGCTATCTGCTTGATATATTGCTGACTGATTGTGTTGCATTCAGAGTATTTGAACTGAAATTTGATTGTTATATCATGTGCTTACTCTAAATTTGGTTTGGTCTTGTGCAAACATGGTTATTTATTAATCATGGTTGTGCATCATCAAAAAAAGGGGAGATTGTTGAGATTGTTGACAACACAATATCTATATCACACTGGTTTTTTATGATGACAACACATTTTTAATAACACATGTATTGCAATGTGTTACATGTTTCAATCTTTAATATTGATTGTTATCTTGATGAACATGTTTGTATGAAATCTGATATATGAATGCATATTCACTATTATGATATATGTGACATCTATTGTGATTGCATTACATATGTTTTGGAAAAGGAAAACCACATGCACTTTTATGAACTTACATTGTGTGGCATTACTGCACGCTGTAAGTCGACTTCATTATGGGGAAGTCAAATTAAGCTCGTGACTATGCACATATTTTCAAATACAGTGCTATGTGAGATTTTGCATTGAAAATAATTTCAAAATGAACTGTTATGTCGAAGTCGACTGTATGCGTCACGCATTCGACTGTATTAGTTGTTTGATTTGAAATTTTGTTGTGGTCATGAAAAATAACGGCTATATTTTTAAAAGTTAGTTGAGCATTGAATGAAAGTAAACTGTAATGAATGAGGAATTAATTTGTTTGACTGGACTACTACTAATTTGACTTATCTATTATAACTGTCAAGGACAGTCGACTGTATTAGTAGCATATTCAACTACATGAGCATCTGATTTATAGAAATCTATAAATAGATGAGACCTGAGTTGTTTCGAAGAACTTTTGGAAATCTAACATTTTCATATTCTGTTTCAGATTGCTTCTCTATGATTTAGAGCTCCAAGAACTCATCAAGAAGACGGTTGTGATCTTTCTTTGAAGAGTTTCTGAAGGAGATTGATACTACACTTACTTCTTGATCAGAATCTGCATAATTGAGGTGTTCTCTCGTTGATCAAGATTTGTGTTTGCGATTCCGTGGTGATTGCTATTGTACTTGTTGTGACTACAGGGGTTGGACTCGTGGAGTCTGGTACTATTTGAGGATTGTTCAAAGTGGGTTGCAGATTGCAGGAGAGGGGATATCTTGCTCCAAGTCTTGCTGTGTGGTTTGCCTATATTTTGGTTAGAGGGTTAGAGAGGTGTTTTATATTTTCGACATGGAGGTCTCTATAAAAGCCTTATCGTAAAAACCTTAACCATTATAGTGCATTTGCTTCCTAGTATTGGAAGGACACTAGATGTAGGCATTGAAGCCGAACCAGTATAAAAACATGCGTTTGAATTCTCTATCCCTACTCTTTTACATTCAGTCGACTTTACATTTCACGTAGTCAACTTTGATTTTCCACTGCACTTAAATTTATATTACTTGCGATTCAAGAAAGTTTGTAAAGTTTTGTTCTTTGTGTAAAAGATTGCGAAAAGACTCTGATTTTGAAAACTCACCAATTCACCCCCCCCTCTTGGTGTTAAAACGAAGCCTACCTGTTATCCAACAATTGGCACCAGAGCTGGTTTTCATAAGATATTTGAAAAACTACTCGACTCTGTTTTTCTTTGAATCAACTATAGACCTAGGGATGGCTTCTAGTTTTCAAACTTTTGGTGAAGGTGCATCTACAAACAGACCACCTTTGTTTGTTGGCGAAAATTATCCTTTTTGGAAAATTAGAATGCAAATCTTTCTTTAATCCGTGGATAGAGGAATTTGGGATGCAACTTTAGATGGCCCTTTTGAGCCTACTAAATCTGTAGATGGAAAACCTATTGTAAAACCTTTTACTAAATGGTCAACTAAAGAGAATAGAAAAGCACAGTATGATGTTAAAGCTAGAAACATTATTGCCTCTGCACTAACTGTTGATGAATTTTTCAGGATATCTCAATGCAAATCTGCAAAGGAAATGTGGGATGTCTTGGAAGTCACACATAATTTTCAGTGGTAACTAATGATGATATTTGCCGAAATTTTTCAAAGATAATGCAAGATGAGTTTAAAATGAGCATGATGGGTGAACTAAAGTTTTTCCTTGGATTGCAAATTAAGAAAGAAGAAAACGCTATATACATTCACAAACGAACTTTAAGTTTGAAGAAGAAAAGGAGATGAGGACTCCAATGCATCAAATAACTAGCTTAGGGCTAGACGAGAGCTATGCAAAAGTGGACAACATCATCTATCGACAAATGATAGATTCACTTTTATATCTTTCAATAGGTCTAATATTATGTTCAATGTTTGCATGTGTGCTAGATTTCAATCAAGCCTTAGAGAAACTCACTTAACTACTATCAAACGCATATTTTGTTATCTCATTGGAACAATTAACGTCAGTCTTTGATTCAAAGGAAGAGCAACATATAGATTGCAAGGATATTGTGATGTACAAGCAAGAAGTAAGAACAATTGCTCTTTCCACAACTGAAGTAGAAGACATATTAGTAGCCAGTTGTTGCTCACAACTTCTATGGATCAAGAATCAGCTTGAAGACTGCAACGTTTATGAGAGTAACATTCCTATCTTTTGTGATAATAATGTTGTTATTTGTTTATCTAAAAATCTTATTCTACACTCAAAAGCTAAACATATTGAAATAAACATCACTTAAATCCTGATTATGTCCAAAAAGAAATTATTGATTTAAACTATGCAAATACTGAAGATAAACATGTTGATATTTTCCGAAAACCCTCAGTTGAAGAAAGATTTGAATATTTGAAAAATCTGTTGGGCATTAAACATATTGAGTGAATGTACTATTTCAGTGCATCTAATGCTTACATATAGCATCTTATACAAAACATCATAAGATACATTAATTTAGAGATGTCATAATTAATCATATGATCTAAGAAACATCGTCTGACGACACCTCATATTGCATACATAATAATGTTTAATACTAAGCCCAATAGATAACCCATTTAAGGATAGTATAGGTTTAAAGAGGATTTCAAATCTCTGCCCTCTCTACCTAACTGCACAAAATGCATTAATTATGATTTGATGGAAATTATGACTCCTTTGAAATTGTGAGAAATACTAGAAGGGGGTTAAATAATGTTTCTGAAAGTCTTTTTCGATGCAGATGTTTAACACTCCTTGATGGTGACTAGATGATCCACATAGGCAGTTAAACTCTTTATTTGTAAAATGATGCTCTGAATGAAACGTTTATAGCTTGAATGTTTAACTAATTTTCTATAACGTCTAGAAGAAGTAGCTTTTAAGGAATAATGTGTCTAATGATAAGAATATCTGTCAAGGATTAGCTTTGCAAACAGTTGTTGCGTTTGTATATAGGATGTTTGTAAAGCTAAGACACTAAGCACAAAGATTTTATACTGATTCACTCAATTAAGTTACGTCCAGTTGTCCTCCAAGATTTCTTAATGGGTTCCACTAAATTTTCAATGAAGTACATTTAAGTTTTCACACCACTCCTGATTACACTAGTCAAACTCAGTAACCCCCGTTACCGTGACTAGAACTGAGTTTCACCCACTCCTGATTATGCAATATTTTTCACCACTCTTGGAATCCCTAGATAATCTTAATATCTTCCCAATATGTTGTCTAGTTGAGTTTTACCCACTCCTGGTTTCCCTAGTCGAACCTAATAACCCCTGTTATTGTGATTAAAATCAAGTTTCACCCACTCCTGGTTGTGCAGTCTTTTTCACCACTCCTAGTATCTCTAGACAAGCTAATATCTTCCTAATACATTGTCTAGTTGAGTTTTACCCACTCTTGGTTTCCCTAGTCGAACCTAGTAACCCTCATTACTATGACTAGAATCGAGTTTCACCCACTCCTTTTTGTAGAGTATTCTTCACCACTCCTGGTACCCCTAAACAATCCTATATCTTCTCGATACGCTGTCTAGTTGAATTTCACTCACTCTTGGTTTCCATTATATAAACCTGTCTAACTACCGTTTAACCCCCCCCCCCACCGAGTTAAGCGTTAAGTGTTTGTATTCTCTTCAAAAATTTGCATTCAATCATATCGCTTACAAGCCATTAGACGATTACTCGCATAGAAAGGATGTGTGTACAATACAATTCAATCTAACAGACTTTTGACTTTTCTCTCTTCTTATAAGTCTCTAACTCTATACAACTTTAAGAGTATTTTCTAGAACTTTTATCTTCCATGAGGATGATTTTTCTTTATCTTCCTTATATGCCCATCCTCTAGTTCTTCTCATCCAAATATCTTCTATTTATAAGCTTTATGAGAATTTAGCCAATAAACGATGTTTGTCTTTGATTTTCAACTCTTCATAGCCTTTTTCATAGGTAGTTCTCAAAGGTTGAAGCCTACTTGTCAGAGCATGCATCCTTTTTCAGTACTTTATCAAAAGTAGGTTGTACGAACTCTTTAACGTGACTTTTTATGGTGGGACCATTCCGTGAATATCTTCTTTGTCTCTAACATCCACTTTTGATTTGTATATCATCTAGTAAGTAGATGCTTGATATAGGTAATCTGCACAGAGTAAAGTAGATATGCATGCAGGCATATATGTCTTTTTTCTTATCACTTTTTGTTGTTTTAAAATGTTGTGCATTTAATGTCATTTAATGCGCGTTCAGAACAACTATAAGCTTTTCAAACTTTCCATTATTCAAGTAACATTTGATCTTTTATGAATTCTAGTAGAGATACCAAACAGTTTATAAAAGTTTCATCATTGGATTAAAACCTTATTTAGCACAAGGTATTGTTTAGCCTTTGCAAGGCTTTTCCTAGCAACACCTTGTTTAGTGATTGCCCATTTGGTTCATGAACGTGTTTAGTAAGACATCTTTCAACATATGTTTTTGAAAAAATGTTTGTATCTTTTAGTATGTTTACCAAAAACATCATTCTATACACCATAGTGAGAGTTTGTCTAGCATTGTTTAGCAAAGTATAGCACGAGTGCGTTTAAGAAGACTCTTATAGAGCTTATTGATGCATTTTGTGAGGAAATCGTTTGATAGTGCGTCTGTTCATGTATTAGTGTGTTTACTAAATCTTTTCTTCATAGGAAGTATTTTTACTCAGCGATATGGGTTTTACAAAGGTAATACTTTGTTAATCATCTATTTCGCTCATAGTCTTTTTCATTAGTCCTTAAACCATGTGAAGATGCTAGACGATCTTCATATTTGTCTTAGCAAACTTCTTGTCTTCCTCTAGTACTAATTTGTTGTGCAACACTAACGTTTGTGTTATGTCTCTTCTTAGGAGTGAAGTGTTTTCTTTTAGACTAAAGATATATTCTTTTATTTTTTGCATATTTTCTTTAAACAATACCCATTGCAAGGCATGTGTTACTTGATCAATTCTTGCGCTCAATGCTTTATCATATTTACTTTTTGATTATATATTTTTAGGGACATTGTATGTAGACTTCTTCAACGGATCATACACATTTATGTCATTTTAGCTCATCTCTTCTGTCGTTTAACACGTCATGTAATGTTAGACATAACCTTGATTTATTTCTCTTGATTTGGCTTGACGTGCAAATGCTTATAATCTTTAGATATTTTTCTTTCTAACTTCTTTTTGAAGCTAAGTGGGTATCTAGATGGTTTGTGCCTAGATGATTCTGTGATGTCCATTTTCTATTGTTTAGACGCTCTCTCTCTTATGATCATTAGAGAATGGGATTTTATTTTTTTTGTTCTTTGTGTGATGTATCTATGCTTTTTTATATTTTTAGACATTTTATCATCCAAATTTTTTTTGTTTAATGTTGTTTGTTAAACTTCAAAACTAGAGATGCTTTAGACGATCAAATTTCACTATATACGATCTTGTGTCAACATTGATCACCATTTCCAAAAATCATCAATTCCCTCAAAAAGTAACTGCCCTTTTCACTATATAAAATCGAAGCGTACATTTCAAGTCTCTCATATTTTTCCCGAAAGACTTATAGATTTTTCAGAATCTCTTATGCATTATGCTCTCTCTCTCACTTGCAAAGCACTCACAATCAAAAACCCTAAATCTTTAAAAACTCTTAGAAAAACCTTATAACCTCTTCCATGTCTACCAAAAAAGCAAGTAACATCTCTATGAGTATTGTATACTTAACCGTAAGAAAAGCCACATATGCTAACTCTACCAAAGACAAACCAACGAGACTCTATCTTGAGCACTGGGTTAACCTGAACAAACTCACGGGCCAATGCAATATGATAACAAGAAAATGGTTACTGGAGGTACTGTTGAACGCTAGACTTGCTCAAACCTATATGGAAAATTATGCAAAGAACGCAAGGAAATGCGGTTCAAAGTAAATCCTTTAATGTCAATGACATCATCTCCACATGGCACTTATCCTTATCCACTTTATTACATGTACGATTTGGTGTACTTTTCAAAATTATGACAAGTTTTTGGCGTCGTTATTGGGGGCTAACATTTTGTTTAGTTAATTGTGTTTTATTTACCAATTTTGGTTAAATTGTTCACAATTTATTTATATAATTTTATCTCTATTTGCATGCACAGTTTAAATTTTGTTTATAAATTAACCTTTAACCGTTAACTTGTGCCTTCTAGTGTTTCCTTGTATTATATAAGAGGCAAGATTATAGCTCATCAATTAATTTACGATTCTGAAATTGAACGAACAACTCAGAGGAATAATAGAATACGAAGGAGACCTTTTATGGAAACACATGAAGTATCTGCATGAGAAGCACATAATCATATAAGATTTCTTTCATCCTTAATCATCAGATTATTCAACATTCATAAGGATATTGAATTTCAATAGTATTTCTAGTCTAGTGGTGAATACAACCAACATGGAGATGAAGCTTGCTCTTATTCATATGGTGCAGAACAATTAGTTTCATGGGTTACAACGCAGTCGAGATTCACCAAGTTCCTGATGAATTTATCCGTCTAAGCTTGTTTCCTTTTTCAATGTCAAGAAGCACAAATTTTTTGTTACACTTCTTTCGTAAGAATAGCCTGATTGTGTGGGATGAAGTTGTTAAAATATTTCTACAAAAATTCTTCCCTCAATCAACGGTTAATAAAGGGAAACATGAGATTTCTTCATGCCACCAAGAGTATGATGAATCATTGAGTTAAGCATGGGATAGATTCATAGGACTACTTAGGAAAACTCCTATTCACGGTTTTGATGATCCAATGCAGATCAATATCTTTTTGGGAGGATTGAAATTGCAAACAAAATTAGTGTGAGCTAGAGGTATGATAAAATCAAAGACATATGAAGATGCAAGGGGTTGATAGAGAATATAGCTTCAAATGATTTTGAAGTACAAAATTAGAGAACTCAAGTGCAAAAAAAAGGTGTATTGGAGCTTCAAACTCATGATGCATTGTTAGCGCAAAAAAAGATAATGACTTAACAATTAGTAGCTCTCATGAAGAAACTCTTAACATTTCCTCAAGAGCTCCAAAATGTTTATCAATCTCAACATCAACAACAAGTACAAGGATAATGTGTTATACAAGGCTAGCCTTAGGATGGGGTTAATTACATCAAAAATCAAGGTCGATAAGTGAATTGCAGGCATTATAATCAAGGATAGAAGCCTCATCTAAGTATGGGACAAGCCAGACCTTCAACTAGGTCACCTTAACAACAACAAGAACAACCTTCTTTGAATGAAAGGACTTCAAAGCTTGAAAAGACACTTCAAAAAATCATGCAAGTTTCCCTTTCTAATCACAAGAGCATGGAAGCATCCATTCGTAATTTGGAGACTCAAGTAGGTCAATTGGTGTAGAAATTGGAGGAAAAATGTGATAAAAATTTTACACCCAACATTGAGGTCAACCCAAAAAAGCATTGCAAGGCTATCATAACTCATAGTGGAAAGGTGTTAAAGGAGATAGTGGAAAAAACAATAGTTGAGAAAAATAGAGAAAGTGAAAAAGTTGAGAATGGAAAGAAAAAGAATGATGAGATTGAAAAAACAAAGTAAAGAAAAACTGAGGTAGAAGAATGAGGAGGGAGTTAAAGAAGGAATTCAAAAGGAGAAAGAGGGAGAAAAGAAAAAATAAAGTTATGGAAAAACCTATTCCATACTCGTAAGTCCAATCACAAAAAGGAAAAGGAGAAGCAGTTTGCTAGATTCATGGATATTTTATAAAAATAGAGATTAACATCCCTTTTTTCAAAAGCTTTACAGTAAATGCCTTATTATACAAAGTTCATGAAAGATTTGTTCACTAAAAATATAAAATATATAGAAGAAGGAACTATTGAGGTTCAAGGAAACTATAGTGCTATAATACAAAATTTGTTGCCACCAAAGTTGAAAGACCCTGATAGTTTCATTATTCCTTACACAATTGGGAATTTAGTTATTGGAAAGCATTGATTGACTTAGGAACTAGTATCAATTTGATGTCATTATCTATTATGAGAAAGATTTGAGACTTAGAAGTGAAACCAATAAGGATGAATTCACAGCTAGTAGACTGGATAGCCAAATGCCCCTATTTAGTCATTGAAGATGTATTTGTAAACATGGACAAATTCACTTTTCCAATGGATTTTGTCATTGTTGGGACAGATCGGCAAGTGTACCAAGTCGCACAAATAATATAAAATGGTAAGACCAAGTATCGTATCCCAGAAGACTCTCGGCACTAGACAGTCGTGTGATAACAAGATTAATTAAAACTTAAAGAAAATGAGATCATTGGTTTCAGATGCAAAAACATAAAATTAAATATGAATGCAATTGATCAATAGCAGATAGAACAGAGATGAACGAATGTTGTTTAATATGAGATGAATATGTTGTTGGGGTTAGATTTCACCAAGTTTCCTCTCATTGTCACTCACTAAATTACCTAAACCCAATCCCTCGATGAAAAAGTCTGTCCAAAATTACCAGTTCATGCAATTCCTACCATTCCTAGTAATAAGATGTGAAGATCAAGAGCTTTAAGATGACCAAGACTCATACCCTCATCCCTGAGAAATATTACTCTCGGGAGTAATTCAATAAGAACCTGAATTTTAAGGAACCTCCCGGCACTCATGCAATTCATAAATCATGCTAATGAATGAGTTAAACACAACAAGCGTTGAAACAGATGAATTACTCTAACAATTAATGAAAAAGCATATATTGTTGAGAATCAATTCAAATACATGAGAGTTCACAAGGTTACATCATCCCCCAACAACAAATATAATTAGTTCCCCATAGACATGGAGAAACTATATGAAGAATGGAGAAAAATGAGATAGCAAAACCCTAAAAGTTGGGAAGAGGAGCTTCTGCATCCAAATCCGCCTTCAGACGGTGAGAGAGTGTGTTGCTTTGCTCTTCTCTACCAAAGATACAAAACCTAGAGCCCCAGGGTACTTTAAATAGAGTCAGAGAAGATTAGAAACAGGGTCAGGTCCAATAGAGTCGAAACAGAGCAAAAACTAGGCCTGACCCGCGAAGCTCGACGCTTAGGCGCCCCACTTAGGGCGCCGGGGCGGTGTATGAACCTCATGTAGGGCTTGCGCCTTCAATCTGGACGTCAAAGCTTCGTGACCCGACACTTAGGTGCCCTAGGAGGGCGCCCAAGCGGTGGACGTCAATTTTTCGGCGCTCAAGCTTCCAGAAAGGGTGCCCAAGCCTCGTGCGATCCCTCTTTTTGGTGCTTTTCTAGGCCTTTATGAGCTCTATCTCCTTAGCACTTCATCTCTGCTTTCAGTATTACTTCATTCTCTGCCAAAACAAGGGAATTAGTCATAAAATAATCAAATTCAACCTCAACTCTCTTATTCACACAACTTAATGAAAAAGCATGAGTTCAAGCAAGTTTCTAAGCAGAAAAAGGTGCATTTAGTGTCAGAATTACATCACAGATAACAATATTTTCAACCGATATCAGTCATTTTTTATATGTAGGAGGATACTAAGGCACCCTCATTTTGGGTAGACCATTTATGAAGATAGCTAGAATGCTTATTGATGTTGATGATAACATTTAAAGGTGCATGTGCAAGACGAGATTGTCACCTTTAATGTTCTTGATGCATGCACTACCTTGGAGATAATGGTAACTATTGTAAAATGGAGGAAATAAAGGCAATGATTGAAGTCACAAAGAATCAAATGCATATGAAATCTCCATTGGATAGTTTAGTTTATGAAGATCTTACCATGGAAGAGGAAGTCGAAGTGGAAGAGATGAATAAATAATTGGAAAATCTTCAAGAAGTACCCACAATTATTGAAGAGAAGAAGTTGGTAAAAAAAAGAAGTTGGTGATAGAAACCACTGAAGCTTAAGATGTTGCCAACTTATCTCAAATATGTTTTCTTGGAAGAAGGAGTAAAGAAGTTGGCAATCATTAGTAGTTCTTTATCCAACACAATAAAGCATAAATTGGTTGCAATGTTGAAAGAAAATGACGAAGTAATCGGGTGACATATCTCTCATTTGAAAGGGATAAGTCCAACATATTGCATGCACAAGATAACTTTAGAAAAAGATCACAAACCTATCGCATAACCATAATAGAGATTGAATCCAACCATGAAGGAGGTGGTGAGAAAAGGGGTGCTAAAGTTGCTTGAAGATGGTATGATTTATCCTATCTAATGCTTGCGTTAATCTTATGCATGTAATGTCATAAAAAGTAGGAATGACTATCAATCGTGATGATAAAAATGAGTTAATACAATCCGTTTTGGAGGTGTGGCTGGGCGCAACTTTGTAATATCCCATCCGTTTTGACCTTTCTTGCTTCCAATGACTATCTAACCTTGCTTAGGTACTTCCCCAATTCTGCCACCTTTATTGATATGCTACAAAATAATGTAAAGATTATTTAGCTTTTCAAAAGAACATGCTAAGACTTTAGAAAGAAAAGATTAAGCTTGTATTCAACTTCCCTTTCTTGGTCTTAGTGTGAAGTTGGTACTTCTTGGATGGGAAGTCCCTTTAGGGGTTGCCATCAATGTCACTCCATGGTCCATGAAGGTATTGTACTAAGCAAAAAAATCTCATTTAGAAGAATATAAATGGATAGTGACAAAGTATATGTTATTAATAAATTGCCACCCCCTAATACTGTAAAGGGTGAGCAAAGTTTTTTGGTAATGTAAGATTTTATCGAAGATTCATTCAAGATTTTTACAGGATCACATCTACTATGTAATCTCCTAGCTAAAGATGTTCCTTTCAAATTTCATGAGGAATGTATGGGAACGTTTTGCACTTTGAAGGAAAAGTTTATTTTTGCTCAAGTGATCATTGCTCCAAATTGGGAGCAAGATTTCGAGTTAGATGTGATGCAAGCAACTACACTATAGGAGTTGTTCTAGGTAAAGGAAAGGAAATATTTTTCATGCAATTTATTATGTCAGAAAGGTCTTTACTAAGAGATGTTGGCCATTGTGTATGCTTTGGAAAATTAGATCTAAAGTCATTATTTTTACAAATCATGTTGTTATTAAGTACTTATTGACAAATTCACATTCAAATCCAACACTAATTCGATGAGCACTCTTGTTGCAAGAATTTGATGTAGACATTAATGATAAGAAAGGGAGTGAGAATGTTAAAGCTGATTATCTTTCCTGGTTAGTCAATGAGGAAGTAACTTGTAAGAAGGGGGATATTCAACAAGCTTTCTCAAATGAAATGATATTGTTAATTCAACAAAGACCATGGTTTGTTAACATGGAAAATTTTATAGCTATTGAAGTTCTCTCATAACAACTCAAATAGCAGAAAAAAAAAAGAATTTTTTGCATGATGTTAAGCAGTTTGTATGGGATGATCCATTCTTATTCAAAATAGAAGCTGATAACTTGTTAAGGAGATGTGTCATTGTAGTGGAAGTTGCGAGTATTTTATGGCATTGGCATAATTCGCCATATGGTAGACATAGTGAAAGGACAACCACTAAAGTGCTTCAATCGTTATTCTATTGGCCTACTCTATTCAAAGATGCTCATGAAAAGAGCTGTGATAAATTTCAGTAGACCAGAAAAATATCTCAAAGTTATGAGATGCCATTACAAGCCATATTAAAAGAAAAAGGTATTTGATTGTTAGGGAATAGATTTTATCGGACCTGTTCCCTTTTCATTTAGGAATGAATATATTTTGTTAGCTTTGGATTTTGTTAGTAAATTAGTGAAGGCCAAATCATGTCAAATGAATCATACCAAGACGTTTGTAAAATTCTTGAAGTGTCAGATTTTTGTTGGATTCGAGGTGCCTAGGGTTCTCATCCTTGATAGAAAATGCTTAGTTAGAAAAGGTACTTTCATATTATGATGTAAAGCATAAGAATATAATTTGGAAACCAATGGTCAAGCTAAAATGTTTAACCAAGAGATTAAGAAGATTCTAGAGAAAAGTGTGACATCCTCTAAAAAGGACTAGCCAATAAAGTTATATGACTCTTTGTGGGCATTCCAAAATGAGATGAATATCCCAATTGGATTGTCTCCTTATTAGTGGATATATGGAAAATCCTGTCATTTACCAGTTTAGATGGAGCATAAGGCTTATTGGGCATTAAAGAGGTTAAATTCGTATCCTTATGTATCAGCTAAAAAGAGCAAATTGCAATAGCTAGACTTGAAAGAGGTGAAACTAAGTGCTTATGAGAATTCCAAGAATTACAAAGAAAGGATTAAAAGTTATCATGATAAGAAGCTACTATAAAGGGAATTTCATCCAGGCCAACAAGTATTGTTTTTCAATTCAAGACTGGAATTATTCCCTAGAAAGTTAAAGTCCAAATGGTCGTGGTCATTCGTAGTAAAAGTTGTCAAGCCACATGGTGTAGCAAAGCTTATGGATCTAGCTTTTGAATTTCAAAAAAGAAGTTGGATCGTTAATGGACAACGACTTAAGCATTATTTGGGTAGTGAGGTGGAGCATCTCACTACTAGAATTCCTCTATGCAAATCATGAATATCAGGCCTCAGTCTAAAAGATGAACAAACACATACTAGGAAGTAAGCCAATATATTTTAAAATATTCTAAGTTTTCAAAGTTAATTTTAGTTTTTAATCTAAATAAAAGTCATTGTTTCAAAAACTTGTTAGGCAACCTAGCTCTCTCAACGAAGTAAAGCTTATGAGTTTCACACTTGTTGGACCACTTCACTCATCCAACAAATTTTTGATTCTTTGAATACACTCGTTGAGCGACTTAACTCGTCCATCAAATTTTTACTTCTATTTCTATATTAAAATTTTAAATATTTTGGGGGGAGAGAATTCAAGACCACTCGTTTAGGGAAAGAAAACAAATTGCACCACTCACCACCTTATTTGCATAAAAATGTATACATATATGTCTGTGTAAAATATTAAAAATAATTTATGTAAAATGTATCTATTAAATAGTAATTTTTTTAAATGATATTTTTTTAATATATACAAGTCTATTGTAAAGCATGTGCATTTCTAATTGTAGAAAGAGATAAAGTAGATAAAAAAAAAGGCATAAATGGATGGTTTAAAGTGAAAAGAAAATAAGAGTTTTATAAATAAATAGTAATATCCATTATGTTTATTATGCAAGAAAAAAAAACTTGAATGAAAATGCAACATATTCTATCATAGGTTTAATGACTCGGTACATCCCTATTTTCGTTCATAATTTCAAATAGGTCTCTTTCTTTTTTAGCATCTCAATTTAGTCCTTATTTTGTGAAAATTGTATCAATTAGACCTTTATCGTTAAATTAGATCTAACAGTGTTAGTGTTAAATTGATGTGACACTATTAGTCTATATTTTTAATTTACGTGGCTAAATGACGTAGATTTAGATTATTTTAAAATTAAAAAATAGAGAAAAATTTGGGATCCTTGTGCCATGTCAGGCTTGACGGCACGACGGAGAGGTGCTAGTGGAGACGACGGTGGGATGAATGCTTGGGAGAGTTGGAGGCACTATTTAAAAAAATTAAAAGACACATTTTGTTTTGTTTTTGGGTATGGCGAAGTATTGCAGAAGGTGTGTAGTGTGTTGTTAATCTATGTCTGAAGAAAACCTTATCTGATCTTAGGTTCATCCTGCAGCACCATGGGAGCAGAGGCTGCAAGCCTTAACCCATATCCTTATGAGCCCCACGACCACTCCATCCCTCCACTCCCAACTCTTCATCGCCACCCAAATCCCCTACTACATCAATTGGGACTACCCTCCCTTTCTCTGCTCCAACCCCAACATTATCAGAACATGGCTCTGCTCATTCTTCCTCAAAAGGTTCTTGGCGATCCAAGTGCCCTTTCCATCAACCCTAACCCTTGATTCTCGCATAAGGACACCACTAGCCCAACTGGGAACCCCAACAGAGAAGAGCTTATGCTAGGAAGAGAATGGGTCGACGATCTGCTTGGTGATTGATGATAATGACCCACCATTTCCATTCTTAGGGGCCCCTGTTTAAAAAGACTCGACCTTTATGACACAGGATGTGTTTTCTGGTTGTAAGAAAGGGACTTTCAAATGGGGTTCTTCTTCAGGGGCACGAGGGTTGGGGTTAAGCCGCCAAAAGAGGTCCTGCCACCATAAGATCTGCTGTTATCACCACTGCCTACACTCTCGATAATGCAGGAGGTGGAGGGACCTTGTTGGACGAGTCCACTGAGGAGGCGCGAGAATGTAGACTGATCGTGATTCTGGGTTTCTCTGTGATTGGGTTTTCCTCTGCAGGTTGATGAAGGCGGTGATGGCTCGCGGTGCTCTGGCGAAGGTGGATGGAGAAGATGAACGGAGGTTCGTGGAGTGTGGTTGCTTGCGAATACGGAGAGACTCACTCAGTGGTGGCGAGCGTGGTTGATGCGTTGTGGTGGTTCTCTGATTTTTTGCATATGCATTAATGGCGGGCGAGGGTTTGGTTTCGATTGGGTTTTCTAGGTGTTGGCAACGCGACAGGGTGGTGACGGCTAGGATTGTTGGCGGCGTGTAGAGGTGGTCGGGCGGCATGCTCGTGATGGTTCTGGGTTGGATTTGCAGGTGTGTGGCGACGGCAACCTGACTTGTTGATGGTAAAGGTGACCTGAGAGACATGTGAGAATATAATAAATTCCACGTCATTTAAAATTTAAGATAACAATGCCATGTCAACTTAACACTAACACCGTTAGGTCTAATTTAAAGGTAAGGATCTAATTGATGCAATTTTCGCAAAATAAGGACTCAATTGAGACCCTAAAAAAGAAAAGGACCTATTTGAGATTATGAACGAAAATAGGGATCTACTAAGACATTAAACCTCTATCATACTAAAAAATAAATAGTTTTCATGGTATATAGTTTGCTTTGGCATATATATATATATATATATATATATATATATATATATATATATATATAAAAGTAAATAAAAAAAATCATATTGATAATAAATAATTATAATATATTAATAATATAAGTAGTAAATTTTAATATTAATAAATAGTAAAATTATTTTTCAAAATTAAATAATTAAAAAAATTATTGTATTTATTAGTTTATTTCCTTTTAATAATATAATGTTTATTTTTATTTTTTTTTTGTTTTTTTATCTAAACAATTTATATTTCCATCCATTATTTTTTTCTACCAACTAACTTTCCTTTTCACTCATTTTTCATTAATTGTTTTATTTTAGGTTAAACCCATTTAGTTGTTCCTATTTTTGTGGGTTTTTCCTAATTCGATCTCCATTTTGTTAGAATCCCCAATTGAGTCCTAAAAAGTGCTAATTTGAATCAATTGGTTTTGTCGTTAAATTGGCTTAACGGGGTTAAGTTTTTTATGAGGGAGGAGGTTGACGTGTCAAGCTTTTTAAATGTGGCATGCTGAGAGTTGAATATGTAGAATTTGGCACCTTTATACATTTTAAACAATATGGATTTCTGAAATGGGATTTAGGGTTCAATGAAATTAAATATGGGATTAAAAATCTGAGAGGAATGTACTTCGCAACCTTGTGCAAAGTCTTTAGTGGAGACCATATTTTGTTAATTAGGGTTTGTTGTTGTTGAAGATTGGAAAGCACTTGAAGTTTCGAAACAGGGAAGTGCGAAAGCAGAATACGTAATAATGTCTATGGGTCATTCATGTCCATCTTCCACTTGTAATGAGTGTCAAAGAAAGCAATTCTGGTCTGTGAGCTCTCGTGGAGATGGCGGGTGGAACAGGAATGACGCTTCGCTTATTTGCCATTGTGGAGAGAAGTCTATGTTGAGGACTGCGAAAACCAGTAAGAATCAAGGCAAACAATTCTGGGGTTGCCCTTGGTATAATGTCTGAAGTGAAAACGATGGATACAACTACTTCAGATGGTGTAGTGATTGGGGAATTGAGGAAAGTGTTAGCTGTAAGGTGGTGGAACGAAAGGATGAGAGGTTGTTGAAGAGTGAAGAAAATGAAAGTGATAAGAAGATAGTTGGTGTGCAAAAAGTTGTGATGGATCTTCAAAGGTGGATGAAAGTTTTGGTTGGGGTTGTTACTATTCTGTGTAATGAACATCATTATATTTGCAATGTTGATGGGAAGGGCTTGATAATGTATGTGTAGGTGTAATGTAGGTTTGCTTAATGTAGTTTTGTTTAATGTATTAGTTGTAATGTATTTTTGTTTTCTGTAATGAAGATGTATCACTTTGAGATGTTTAATGAAATGAAAATTTGCAAACAATGAGTTTAATTGTTGTGTCTGTTTTGGTATCAATTTTATGCCCGCAGTTACCCTTATATAGCATAAAATCTGCATACAACTTGTAAAACAGTGCTCAATAAATTTATGTTAAACACTTGACAACACATAACTACAAACATACACAATACACGAGTAAAATAATACTATTATCTTGGGACCTGGATAAACCACTGAAAGAGGAACATGGACTAAGGGCATAATGAAGATAAATAATAAGTTTTCAATCTAGTTTCAATCAAGAATCTACGAATGTCAAACTGAAGAGTTGAATATTAATACCAACACGTCCTAAGATATTGTATATTAATACCAAAAAGTAGTCATCCATTGTTCATACAAATACCAATATATAGGATACTGAAACATAAAACATTGTTTATAAAACATGTTTGTATTGTATTACATGAAACTTTGATCTATTACATTTGCTTTCATAAAACATAAAACATTCTTCAACTCTGAAGTGGTTCTTCTCCATGTGGTTGACCCTCAAGCAATGAACTGGGTTCTTCTCCCTCTTGTTGCACTTCGTTTCTCTTGGGGCAGTGTTTTCTGTCGTGACCAACTTCCTTACACATGGTACATCTCTTTAGTAATCCCCCTTTTGACATTCTGGTGCTATTTTTCTTCAAATCCAATTGCTCTAACCTCCTTTTCTTCTTAGGACAACCGTACATCTTTCTTTTTTATAGAGGCATGACATCTGGATATGGGGTTACCTCCCAGAGGTTATTTCCATTGATGGGATAGATAATGGATGAATAAATTTCTTCATCTATGTTAAGAAACCTTTTTGTTGTTAATGCATGAACATAAGGTATTCCACTAATGCTCCATTTCCTGGATGAACATGAATATTGATCTATATCCACCAAAAACTATTCCCACTTTGGGACACATGTCTGACTTCAAATAGCCTTTGTGCAGACCAACTATGAACATAAGCCAACATTAGTTATATGATACCTAGGATAACTGTTAAGACTCCGACAAGTGTACCGAATCGTAAACAAGTAATATAAATGGTAAGACCAAGTATCGTTTCCCTAGAGACATAGGCCTAAACTTTTGTGTGATTTGTTGATTATATAAGACTTGTAGAACGAAAATTAGGGTTTTATAATGCAAAAGACGAAATTGAAATATGCATGCAAAAGTGATCAATTGACAATTGTACGATATGGATGAATGGTGTTGTTGGGGTTTCCAACTTATCCTAATCCACTGTCATATATTTACGAATTCTACTTTATTCTACTTTCTTTATTAATGTTAATGTCACTTTCTAATTTACCCTAATCCCAATGTCTTGGTGAAGAGAGCCTATTCCTACTCACTAGTTTACAATGTCTTGTCTCCCTAGCAATTATTCATGCATTACATAATTCGTACAAAAGCTTAAAGGTAATCGGTCCTCCTATCCCTACGTCTAGGTAATATTGCTCCCGAGAGAATTCCCTCATGTCTAGATCTACCCATACGTGTACATATAGATATAATCAAAGATTATGTTATTGAATAATGTCTTAAACAAAGCATGCAAATATAATGGAGGAAAAACTCTAACAATGAATAGAAGAAAGCATATGAATAAAACAATAATTCAATATATGAGAGTTTCAATAGGTTTACATCGTTTCCCCAACAACAAGGGAGGTTTAGTTCACCATAGACATGGTGAAACTAGATGAAAAGAATGAAAAGATAAACCCTAGATTTGATAAGTTGGAGCTCCCGCATCCAAAATCCGCCTCCAAGGGGTGAGAAATGTGTTTCTGAATCTCTTTTGTCAAAAGATAAACTATGCAGGTCGTCCAGATCTATTTATAATTCATTAAAATGAAGCATAAACTGGCCCTGGCCTAAAATTACAGCACTGAGCCACCACTCAGCGGTGGGTACGGCACTCAAGAGGGACACTCAGCGTTGACGCCCAGGCGTTTGGCAGTGACTTCACTGAAGAAGCCAGAGCTCAGCGGTGGGTAGCGCTCAACGGTGGGCTCGACACTTAATTTCACCCCTCAGCGTTGGCGCTTGAGCGTTTAACAAATAATCCTTCAGCAAAACTAGCGCTCAGCGGTAGGTCAACGTTGAGCGATGGCTGCGGTTCTTCATTTGTTCACTTTTCCACCTTCTTTTGAGTCCGACTCTTGTCTACTTCAACTTCCTTCATTCAATTCCTGATAAATCCTGCCAAATCATGGGGAAATCAAGCATAAAACCAAGAAAACCACCTTTGACTCTCTTATTTCCTAACTTAAGCAAAATGCATGATTTCAAGCTAATTTCTAATTCATAAAGAGTGTGTTTTGTATCAAATTTCAGTGTAAAAATAACGGTTTTTGAACTGTTATCAATAACATAAACAAAGAAATACATATCTCATAATTCTTGGATACCTGGGAATCCAATTCTTTGTTAGTAGTGCCTCCTTTTGTAGTTTACTGAGTATTTTTAGACAGATTGATGACTTAAATGACCTTACCCTTGACCTATTAGTGGCCCATCTCTTCATCATGTAAAGTCTGATTTCCTCCAAAATTGTAATAATTGGTTTTGTTCTCGTTTGAACCAAAACACTATTAAAGGCTTCTGACATGTTATTTACCAAGGTATCATATTGTGTTGTGCATGTGAACCTTGATCTAGACCAAAACCTTCAATGAAGATGTATGCCATACAATGACTATGTAAAATAATCAGAAAGTAAAAGATATGTAAATTGAGAGTGCCAAACCTTGGAGGAATAGCTATCAAGTTTCGAAAAGCGTCTTGGTTGACCCCTTTGATACTTCTCATCTCCTTCTCCCCTTTCTGTGGATGGTTTGTTGTGGTTGCCCTCCACATAAGCTTCTTAAGATTCTTTCCAAAGAATTTCTTCCTGAAGTTGGCATATAAATGCCTTACATAAAATTTATGTGCAACTCCATGAACAACATCTTGTACAGCTGGTAACAGAACCTGTGAATGAGTGATCAAAAAGCTAATTGATAATGCAATTTAGCTTCTGTTAAAATTATGGAGTAGCTCCATAAACCATGTCCAAGTCTCCTTGTTCTCGACCTCTACGATGGCATATGCGAGTGGCAACATTTGGTCGTTTGCATCTTGAGAAATAGCAGTTAATAGCTCACCACGATGTTTGCCTTTCAAAAAGGCTCCATCAAGGCCAATGATTGGCCTGCATGAGAGAAAGTTATCTTTGCATGCCTTTAGGCATGCGTAAACCTCTTAAATATTGGTTTTCCATCATTTTGCTCAACTTTCACCTTGATTGTGGACCCTGGGTTTCTTGCTAATAGCTCATGAGAATAATCATAAATTTTATTATATTGCTTACTAAAGGACCCTTCTACTTCGTCTGATGCATAGGCTTTGGCCCTGTAAGCCATATTCTTAGATATTGCTATGTTCCATTTCCTAATAACTTTATCTCTAATATCAACTCCCTTTATATTAGGATTCTCTCTGATTGTGTTTTCCAATTTTTTACTTAGCCATTTTGCATTGAATAGGCGCAACTTGTGTTCCCTACTACATGTATGCTTGTCAACCACAGTCCTCAGTTGCAATGATTTTATCGCATCCATGAAACTAAAATATGCCACCCACAGACATTCTCCTTTTGATCCCAAACATTTAACCCTTATTCTTTTTTTATCATTTTTAACAAGTTTCATATTTTTCCCATTCTCTATTGCATTACTTTTGATGGCATCCAAGATGTGTTTTTTATGCACAAAATATGTTCCCATTTCCCTTTTGAAATCAAGCATATTTTTTGGCATACTAAATGTAGAAAAATTCCCATAATCCTCTTCATCTTCACTTTCTTCATCACTTATGTCAGGAGAAGTTAAGTCCTCAGATTGTCATTCATCATTGAACAAACTGGAATCACTAATCTCATCTTCTTCCATATCTGACTCAGACCCAAGTAAAACAAATTCAACCTCAACCTCCATATTACCAAAACTTTCACTGAAGTCACACTGCACATTTATGTTTACTAACCCATCCTTACTATTCACCTCACCATCATCATCATCATGTGATGTACTCTTATGCTGGACTTGTACTTCTATATCCTCCAAGTCTTCTACTTTTATTGTGTAAGCCTCACCATCATGTAATTGTGTCCTCTCACCCTCAACATCTTGTACTTTTAACCTATCACCCTCACCATCATGTGCTTATGTCCTCTTAGCCTCACCATCACCTATCTCAACTTGTATCCTCTCAGCTTCAACATGACCTTCATCAACTTCTATCCTTAAACCCTCAACTTCATCTGCTTTTGTCCTCTCAGCCTCAACATGACCTTCCTCAACTTGTATCCTCTCACCTTTAACTTCATATGCTTCTGTCTTATCACACTCTATTCTCTCCACCTCAACTTGATCTGCTTCTAACCTCTCAACATCACCTTCATCAACTTCTTTTCTGTCACCCTAAACACCATCTGGTGTTATTATCTCAGCTTGACCAACAACAACTTCTATCCTCTCACCATAAGCACCTACCCCCTCATCCAACTGTTGTTAGACACCATCATTTGTAGCCTGACTAAACTGTGCACCCTTACCACCCTTATTCAACTCAGGTGCAACTTTGTCACCTCTTTCATCAACATTGTATTCAATCATGTGAATGACATTAGGTTGAGACACAGTGTGCACAACATATAAATGAACTTGTCCATTTAACTAAGCTAAAGTGACCACATGCATGGCACCTACGTCATCACACAAGGCTTCTAGGCTATCATCTAATACATGACCACATTCAACAAAAAACCACAAATCCTTAAATCCATCGTACCCAAGACTTTTGACTACACTCACTACAACAAAATAACTCCACAAGTCAGGGTCAAAATACATTGTATCACTTTCCCCTTCATACTTCAGGCATCCGTCATTGACAAACTTTCCCCTATGATGAATAACAACCTTTATATCATCGTCCATCACAAATAACACAATCAAGAATATTCTACACCTAGAAATAACCCTAAAACGACCAAAAACACTGCTTATTAAAGTGATAATGACAGAACAAACGAATTGTAACTACGGGACATGGGGGACCACAAACGCAATATGCAAACACCACATTTTCAGACAACCCCAACCCTACATTCAAAAAAGCACCGACAGATAACAACAAAAAGCACCAAATATTAAATTCATATCTATCTATAGTAGATATACTAACCTTCCACCAAATTCCACTTGAACCACTTCACGCACACGTTGAAGGACTTCACAATTCACATCAAAACTCCAATCATGAAGCTCCAAAACCCTAATTAAGTTTGTATTGTCTCCACTAACGACTTCGCTCAAGGTTGCGATGCACTCTCCTCTCAGATTTTTAATCCCAAATTCAATTTCATTGAATCCTAAATCCCATTTCAGAATTCTCTAATATTAAATTATAACATGTTGCTAAATTCCACGTATAAATGTGCAAAATTCCACGGATTCAACTCTCAGCATGCCACGTTTAAAAAACTTGACATGTCAACCTTACATCTCATCAAAAACTTAATCTTGTTAAGTCAATTTAATGACAGAAGTCCATTTGATTCAAATTAGCACTTTTTAGGATTCAATTAAGAATTATAATAAAACAAAAATCAAACTGAAAAAAACCAACAAAAATAGGAATAACTAAAGAAGATTAACCTTTATTTTACACTCTCCTCTATTCTCTGTTTTTTTTCCTTGGCTTCCAAAAGTACACTAGAAACTAACTTCACCAACATTTCATACCTCTACTATAATTGCTTTCATTGTATGATATTAATTGGAATGTAGTTGCACATAATATCATCAATAAATGGAATTTTGAATCCGAATCTTTAAAAAGAGAAAAAAGAAAATATTAAAGGTAGGAAACTTCAGTAGAAAACCATCTCACAGATAAATGTATTTGAAACATAAAATATTAACTCATGTAAATATTTCTCCTTTTGATTTGAGGACTTCCCTGAGTAATATGCAAAACGTATGCAGAGTATTGTGATCTATGTTACTTATAGTGAATTTTGGAACTGAAACTCGTCCAAAAATGGGTGATTGTTAATAGAAATACTTAAGAAATGCATAAAAAAAAGTGCAATTAAAAGGGTGTTCCAATAAAACAGTAGATAAAAAAAAAGTGCAACAGCAGAGACAGTGTAGATAAGGTGTTCGCAGAGTCGAGTTTGGTGGTTCAGTGACAGTGTTTGTCTGCAACACAAAGGAATGGAAGTGATAGGAGAGCAATGAGAAATCGACAACTAGCCCCTGCAACCTTTCACACTGTCTTGTTTACGTGTTTTGTGTCTGATGATGAACTTGTCACCCTCACTCACCAAAATTTATTTATTATATTAATGTACCCTATTTCTAACCCTCCTTCCTTACTTACTCTCATAATTGTTTTCAGAAACTTTTTAAGGTTTTACAATGTAATTGTACTTAATGGAGCAGCAATAATGCACACATATATATAATAAAAATATTTCTCATGTAAAAAAGTTAAATAATTTTATGATTGGTTATGATTTTGCCCTATCTACTCGTTTAATGATTCTGTAAAAGTTAAATAATTTTATACATTTCAACTTTTAAGGAAATTATCTTACTCATCTTTATAAGTTATAAACAAAATCGTCTAATTATACTATTCTGTAATAAAATTATATATATAAAGCACTTTGTGATGAAAAATTAAAAGAAATTACACTTAATTAATTCTATTTTTTTTCTAATAGTTTATTTTTTTTTTGAGACGTTTTTGTATATTAATTTAATTCGAAGTTACTTTTGCTAAGAAATAAGGAAAGTCATACATTTTGCAGAAAATGTTTGACAAAAGTAGTTAAAAGGTTGAAAAACTAGTTAGAAAGATGAAAAGTTAATAAAATAATTAAAAAAAATTCAATTAGTTTATTATTATATGCATTTCACAGATTTGTCTTTATTAATGTAAAATCACATTAATTAATTTATTTTACATTATTGGTTTTGAATTTATTTTATTGATAAAGTATATTTTATTTATTTATAATTTTAATTGTTAATTAATTTTAAAATCTTATAACTTTTTATTTATATATAAAGTATTCAGATTACATTAATTATTTATATTCACTATATACTTTGACGTATTCTATTATTCATCTATATCAAAAATTTCCATTCAAATTTTAATTAAAGTAAAAATAACATACTTTGTAAGCATATGTCACATTTTATTTTATGCTAATTATAATATAATCGGTTGAAATTATCTACAAGTATACTATTAAAAAAGAAAAGAAAGACAAGAGTATGCATGGTTAAATAGTAGTGTTTTCTTATCAATAATAAGAATTGAATAAATAAAGAACCGCTTGAATACTTTAATCCTTTTTACATATAAAATTGATATGTATATATCATAATAACATGAATCACATATTTTTTTTCTTTAACCTCGTATTATTTATATATCTCTTACTATTTAAGAAATACTATTGAAATAAAAAGATAAAAAATAAGAAAAACTATCTTATGTTAGAAAAGCAAAATAATGAATTTTACTTTACAAGTGAAGAAGACAGAAAACATAATAAAACTTTACTTGGTTTAAAATAGGGTAAAAAAAATCAATAGCTATTTAAAGGTCATTACATTAGATTTAGCTAATGAACTTTAAAGAGAAGCCACATAGTGATTGTTAAAGAAATTATGATGTTCGAGTTTGCAAAAATGGAGCAGTCACTGAAGTGGTTTTTGGTAATATGATGGAGAGTGTACATCAAGTATTTGGAAACTTTTATTTATGTGAAGACATCTATTTCATGTTATGTCATTACATAAATATATAATTTCATGCTGCTATTACTACTTTTAGGAGGTAATTTTTTTTAGAAAAATTGTAATTTCCTAACAAAGATTGGTCAAATATATGAGTAGACTTTTTCTTCCTTTACTTTTAATAAAGTGAAAATAGCCTATATGATGTATAAAGGTTTGTTAATTAATTTATTTAAGGTATACTTTGACCTAACTCTTTTTGTTCTGTAAAAAAAGTCAATCTATATGTTTTTTAGATAGTTTTTGTATGAAATAAACTACTTATAGTAAGAAATGTTCAATTATGAATGTTGAAAGATTTTGTAAATATTAATCATTATTTCAGAGGAATTAAATATTTTTATTTTAAGGCTCATTAAACCTATTGACTTATTTAATATACCATCATTCATCTATTTAAAGTATTCAATATAAAATCAGCCTAAAAAGGTTCATAAGCCAAACTAAACTTATACAAGGAATATGTTATATATAAAACATTATTATAAAAAGCCATAAATTTAATTTCGAAATATTAATATCAGTTAAATTGCAATGTTATTAATATTAACTTACTCGATTCTAATAAGATGAGAAAAACTTAATTTTAAAAAATTAAAAAACATAAAAGTATTTTTAATTTTTTTAATATTTGAGTTAGTATTTATATTTATTTAAATTAATATCGTAAGTATTAACTATATAAAAAAACTAAAACAAATATTAATATTAAATAAGGTTAACATTAACTTAGCATATGCTAACTTTATTTAATTTTAATGTTTTACTTATTTAAGTTATTATTGGATTAATGAATGTTAATTATATATAAAACTAAAATAAATAATATTGATTTATTTTTTTTTTTATATTATTTTAAAATGAAGGTGTTGTGCATTTTTTTTATGTTATTATAATCATCAGTGTTGATTAATGCGATGCAAAAATTCTAAAATAAAAATGTGTTAGAATTGGCTAAACCAAATCTAATTAGAGTCAGTTTTCAAAAGTTATTACTAAGAAATTATCGTATATAATTTTAGCGTTGCATATCCATACGATGCTAAAATATATATTTAGCATAAATTTTTATTTATTTATTAACGTCAACTTTTATGATACTAAATACATTTCTTTTTCTTTTAGTAGATAATAAAATTAGAGAATGGACTATATTTTATACTTAATTGGTCAGTTATTAATAGTAAAACACAAACTTAGATAAGGTTTAGTTTATCATAAACTATTTTAATTTAATTAGATTATTAATATTTAGCTAGTTTCACATCAAGTGTCTTGTATCAGTAAAAATAAACTCTTGGACAATTGAAAGTCAAATCATATGTTTATATTGTTTGCATCAATTTTGACATTATTGGGAAAAAAAAATTGGCAAAAGGTCCCATAAGCATTAATATATTTTGTACTAATAACTGCGATACAGCGAAACCTGAGAGTACTATATACCTGCTCTAATAAAAACATGACACGTGAATTTAATAAACATTATCTCATTTAATTTAATTTGTACTATTTTTTGTCCAGTATATGCTCACACATGAAATATATAGATAGGTTTAATAATTATTTTTTATTATTTTATTTTTTAATTTAATTCCACTGTTTTTAAATGTTTTAATTTAGTTTGATTTTTCTTTAAATAATAAACTTGGTTTCTTTATGTTAATTTAGTGTTAACATTTAACAACTTCAATCGAAATTACCATTCAAATTTTGGCCAATCTGTTTGTCCAAAATTAAAAATTAAAATTAAAATTGAAAAATCAAATTTTAAAAGAGAATATCACAATGAGTAGGATAACACTCAGAACTAATTCGTCTTGTTTTGATTTATTTCATATTTAACGTATAAAAAATGAGTCAAATTAATCGATCCACATAATAATTATAGATTAAATTTGTTGGTTTGTCTTAAACAATGATCAATTTATACTGTACAAATAAAATCTAGAAGAAAATTACATACAAATATTACAAAAATAATCTTATTTAAATCTTTTACAGATTTATTGTATCTTATAAAAAATCGACAAATAAAATTGAAATAAGCTAAATAAACCCAAAATTAAGTATATTAAGTTTAAATATTTCATTAAAAAGGACGTAACAAAAAAAAATATTTTAAGCTAGTAATTAACCATCATTTTGTCTAGGCTTGAAAAACATTATGATTGATTTTCCTTTTCAATAACATTGAATACAATTTTGGAATAACTTCCATCTTCCACTTTTTCATAATTATAATTTTTCCTATTAACATTTGCATATATTTAAACAATGAGAGAGGATAATTTAAAATAAAAACGATTAATATACATAAAAAAATAAAATTAATTAAAAAGATTTTATTCCTCTAAAAAATATCTTACTAGAAGTATAAATAATTCCCTCCACAATTTCAAGCATGCATGAAAATGATTGCTACACTTTTTTTAGGATTTGAAAACCAATGTTAAATGTTTAGGGATTCAAATGTAAAGTGAAGGAATAATAAAACAAAAAAGAAAATAAAAGAGAATTGATATGAAAATTAAAATACTGTAATTTTTTATTACAAGTTATGTGGGCTAGTTTGTCATATTTTATAATTGGTTCATGCAAATTGTGAATTTTGTAGGATAGATTTAATCAGGCTAACAAGTTAAAATATTCAACTTGTCATACACTTTATTTAATGGGCTAGTGAGTTACCATGCATGCACTAAAAAAAACATGCATAAGTGATAGTCAAAATCTGTCGGAAACATAAAAATCGGTCAATAACAATTTCTTTTTTATGAATTTTTAGTGGACCAAAATTTGTTGGTAAAAATATAGACGGTAATATTTACCACAAAAATTTATATACATCAGTAATTATCGAAGGAAACATCTGTCGATAAAATTCATAATTTGTTTCATCTTTTTTTCTCTCTCTTTCTTTTTCTTTCTTTTAGGATTTCATATTTTTTTATTTCTACATGGTGACTCTCATGGTGGGTTCTCGTTTGATTATGACGACGTGAGGACCTGTGGTGGTTTGTGACAGTGTCACGTGGTGAGCAGTAGTGTAGTGGTGAGCAGAAGTGAAGTGGTTGCTATGGAGTAGTGTTTTCGACGAAGGAGGTTCGTTAGTTGTGAACACTTCTAGTGGGCACAACGACTTTTATTTGGGTGGTTATCAACGACTTGAGCGGTGTGGTGGTGTTCCCTTCCTCCTCTGATGGCACCTGCCCTGATTGGTGTAGGAAACAAATATGAAGAGGCTTGGACGGAGAAGAAGAGGCTTGGAGAGAGTTGTTGCAGATTGGAGAAAATGAAGAAACGAGTATATGTTGATATTGAACACGAGATTTGAACGAAAAATTTGTTGTTCTTTTTACCGAAGGATTTTACCGTTAATAATACATATTTCATTCACCGACAGATTCTATTAATATAAAAAGCTATTAGTGGAGGGAATTAGAGGAGTGCAAAACGCAAGAAATCGCCGTCCAAGAACGCTGCCGAAGGACACGAGCAAAATTGGACAAAACTCAACGAAAACGAATTTTAATCGGTTGAAATGAAAGATAATTCATCAAAGAGTAATGTAATCGGAGTAAAATTAATTTTAAACGGTGCAAAAGTGAGAAAATGAACCTGAAAAATGTAGCCCGTGGAGAGAAAATGCGAGGAGGATGATGAACAATGAGTGCGCGTAACTGCTGCTCGCGTTCGTAGTGCTTTAATGCAGACATTTAGAAGTCGGTTCCCCCCATAACAGACGTCTACAGACGTCGGCTCCCCCCACAACAGACGTCTAAAAGGCTTTAGAAGTGAGAGTGACGGGATCAAACATTTATATGGAGTCAAAAAGTGACTTTTTAAATTTTTGGATTTAGGGTTTAGATGTCGGTTCCTCCAATAACTAATGTCTAAAGTGCTTTAGAAGTCGGAGTGGCGGGATCAGACGTCTATATGGAGTAAAAGAAATGACTTTTCATCCACCTGTCAGACATATAAACGTCAGTTAGGAGGGACCCCGACGTCTAAAATATTATTTAACAAAGAAAGTAAAGTTTTTTAGTTTAAGGATATTTCGTTTGGTTTTTCTTCACAGTGAAAGAAGAACTTCTCAAGGAATAGTTTTGGCCTGACCTTATCAACACCTATATAATTAAAAGACCAAATTAACTATTTTAAACCTATTTTAAACCAATTTTAAACCTCTAAAAATAATGAAATTAAAGTAAAAAGTAAACATAGAAAGGAAAGAAAAGTTGTATAAATTAATCAAAATTTGAAATAAACACATAGACAACCGTTCGAATAAATTTAAAATAACTTTAATTATATTAACTAGTACTTTTCTCAGAATAATTATAGCCTTTTGCTAAGACTATAACGTGGTTAGGTTAGAGTTTCGATCAAGTCTATCACATCCGCTATAATGCAACATGGCCTTTCATAACTTAGCCATAAGGTTATGTTAGACAGAGAGGAAAGAAAGAAAGTAAAAAGAGAAACATTTGAAATATAAATCAAATAAAAATTAAAAAAGAAAATTTTAAATGTTTATTTTTTTTTTCTCTCTACTAAAAGTATAGTATTATATATTATCCATGTTTTTCTTCTTCCCCATTTTTTTTGTCCTCTAAATAAAGTGAGCCAAAAAGAAAAAGAAAAAGTGAGAGAGATAGAGAGAGACAGAAGTAATAAACATTTTTCTTAACGAAAAGTCTGTCTTTATTATGTAAGAAATATTTTTTTGTAAATTAAACAAAAATAAACTTTGATCAAGACCTGAGCAATAATGTAATGCTAATGTCACAAGATTCTGATAAAAAAAAATGTCACAAGATTCCTTCCAAGTTCCATCAAGCAAATTAGCACTCGGTGGTGCTAATGAAATGTAACACTCAGTCATGAGTGTTCATTTTAGCAATTAATTTAAATGGGGGTTATGATTAACTTCAATGTTTGTAGTCATAATCGTAATGATGCAAATAGACCACGCCATTTTCAACACACTCTATTATCACACTCAATTCTTGTTTAGCTTAAAAGAGAAACACTTGACCACTTTCTTAAATCTTTTATTATGATTACATGAGATGTTTGGTTGGTATGGCATTGCAGCATGCAAGTTGATAAACACATCTAAAACAGTCACTTCCCAATACCTCAAATTGCAAAGGATTTTTTTTTGAAAAATGAGGATGTGAGCACTGAAAAGCAATTTGAGAAGGAAAAAGCAAAAGGAACTAAAGATGTTGGAGGTGAAAGTGAAACTCTACCTCCATGGATTATACAGTCCATCAATCTATTCACACTCGTCACTCTCGATTTCTTTTAATGTAGGAGCACATGAAGCAGAAAAGTATTAGGGAAATTGCCAAAGTTTAACTTGTCTGACTGTTATTGGAAATTTGACTTTGACTTTGACCACGTTATAAACCTAAAATCTAACATTGTACATGTTTATAAAAAGAAGTGAGGTAAAACTTATTGTTGCTATTATAGTATGTAATAAGACCAATGTTTCTGTGAGATTTTGGTTAAAGTCATTTAGAGGTTTTAGATAGATGCGTGTGGATTAAGGTTCTTATTATTGGCTCAAGGGAGAAAGGTGAACGAGCAACTCTTAGTAGAGAATATGAATAACTAGCTTAAACAAGAGTTATTCTTCCCTTAAGCTTGGGGAAGAACAACATTTCTTTAATTGAAGACTCTTAAATGAAATACTAACTTAGGTCAAAGTTGGAAGGAAAGGTGATAGAAGTTGTGGGTTCAACTTTTCTACTAAAATTTAAAAAATATAAAATTGGTTGGAAGAATTTAGAATGAAAGGTGAGAGAAATTGTTGGTTCAATTCTCTTCTCAGACAAAAAACTAACAACTAATATTTGTCAATAAAAAAAACTTAAGTCAAATTTTAATAACATATTAAAAGGGTCTAAGTGAATAATGCCTACTTTGCCTATCAAGATTTAAAACTTAAAGTCAGAAATGAAAGGTGTTAGTTTAAGCATATTAGAAATCATAACATTTAAGATTTTCATCATAATAAATGTAATTAAGTTTTAAAGCACTAACCTTTATAAAGAACAATTATTAGGAATAAAACTTCCAAAACGTTAAGTTCATAACAGTAAAATGAACAAAAGTCAACCTAGAACATCTTTTATTTTTATTTTAAAAAAATAATAAGTTAAAAAGACTATATCTATTATTTAAAAATTTTGAAAAATAAAATGTATCAAATTTTAGAATAAAAATAAATTTAAATTTCGCATCCAAATTTAGGGTTAAAAATATATTTTAACCTTGTTTTAAATATTACTACTAATTCCATTGTAATAAAGAGCACATTTAACCTAGAAATTAATTCGTATAGTTGATAACCCATTTTTTTACTTGAGAATCAATCAGGGATAGTTTGCATAGTGGAGAAATAAGTTTTCTTGTGTGTTACAAGTGTTCCATTGGTGGTGTTGGAAAGAAACAGGTTGTAGGATACACTTAGAAGGGAATCGATTCTCCTTCATTGAGACTTATTCTCTAGTGACTTTTTTGAACGCGATTCACGTGTGTTTTATTGCAGGGTATGCATTCCCTAGAAGTGTGGTCGAGGTAATGTGGAGTGTGGTGGTGTGGCTTGTAGTAGGATGCTGGTGGTATGTGTTCAAAATGAAGGAGAGCAAAATATAAAACTAATAAACAATAATAACAACAACAATAACAATAATAATAATAATAATAATAATAATTAATTTTAACCATGTGAGAAAAATTGTAATTTTTTAATCTATTAAAATATTTTTTTATCTATCATATTCATCAAATCATTAACAAACTTTATTTTCAAATTTTTTCATTTTCATCTTCATATCCCTTAAAATAAATAACACAAATTTTATCTTTCAATTTTCTCAAATTCATCCAATCACTTTTCTTCAAATTTATTTTTTGAAGTGAATGGTTTTAGAGTTAAATACATTGATTTTTACATGTTAGTGTCAATTTATGATCTATGATGAATTTATATATTCCTCTAAAGATGCATCATCTACTTTGTATAATGTCTATGGTATTCCAAGAATTTTGATTTGCTATAGAAATTTCTACAACTCAAAATTCAAATAAATATTCAAATTTTAATTATAAGGTAAAAAATTGAGTTTTACAAATAAAACTCTTCGTGTCCTCAAAATTAACATCAACATAGTTACATTACGAATTCTGTGCAGCTACATTACACTGATAATTAATCCCACATTACTTTTAGAGCTTAAAAGTCATTAAAGATTAAAGATTAAAGATTTTATACTATTAATTAACTAAAAATAATATAAGTTTGAAAATAATTAGTTAAATTCAATGATTTTATTATATGAAATATGTTTAAGGTTAAATCACAATGAAAATAAAGGCAGTGCAAATTACAGTTGTGATTTTGAATGATGATTAAAAAAGTTGTTAATAAGAAAAAAATTGTACTGAGGCATGCAGCAGCTAGCCCTGAGCACCTATTCTATGTTATATGAATGGTGTCAGTTGAGCTAACAACAAACTTACAGTCCTTTCAGACATGATATGATAGGATGTCTTTTGTACATACACTGATTTTATGATATAATGTCTTCTTCGTAGGGTAGTAGTCCTTCGCAGATCTCACTTCTTCTGCAGCAACATGGCCTTCTTGACACCTAGTAACTGTAATCTACTTTTCGTTTCCCTTTACTTTTCTCTGCAAACATCTTTATTATAACAACTTACAAGGATATCATCACACCTTCGCTTCGTTTATATATTTGTATATGTATCTATATTTTCAAACTTCTTCCCCAACCTTTTTCTTTTTCTATTACTTCCACTTTTCATATTTGTAAGATTCTATATGCAAACAATACACAAGTATCTTAATAGAATATACATGCAAGATGGGCGTCCAATATCATATCACTAGTGGAAAGACGCTGTTTAAAATCAGTTATTTTGGGCTTTTAACGTCACATATGAAACCGATATCTATTCGGATGACGTTAATTATACATCGATTAGGTTATCACCGACGTCTATATAGACGTCGGTTGTGTACATAGCCGACGTCTAAATAAAGAGTCATCAATGTTTACAATTCAACTTACAAATCTCTGTGAGATCAATGCAGCTGAGGCATATGTCATGTTCCCATCTGATTTTGTCCGAGCAGCCTTCCACATCTCGTACCTTGTAGGTGGAGGTGCAAGGTCTGGGGACTCAAGCCCCAACTCATCCGGTCGACTTTTTTTAATTTTCTTCTCAAGTTTCGCATAACCACCTCGTGATAACATGTGTGGTGCATCATTTAGCCTTTTCCTTTCTTGGGCGGCTAACCTTTTACCCTATAAAACCATGTATATTCATAACTATATAATAATAACTCCTTGTAAGACGTTGTTAGTTAAGATAAATACCTTCCATTCCTCAGTCTCTCTAGATGCACGAAACTGATTCCACTCTTCTTCGGTGAAGGAATACTCCTTACTTGGGTCCTCATGTTGTCTGTCTCCAAACACATATAGACGTGTCAGCCTTGTCTTGAAATCCCTCAATCTCTTTTCTATTTGTGATAACACTTTCTTTCTCATCTGAAGTGTGTTTGGAAGATCATATTTTAGCTGTTTAAAATAAGAAAAATGTTAATAGCATAATAAGATCAAAGAAAAAAGTATATCAAATTTATTTTAAGTAACCATACCTGAACATCTTGCCATAAGAGGTTCTTCTTGACCTCTAGGACGTCATCCCAAGTTGCATGAAGGATAAAAACATGGGTTTTGGCTATCTTACCCAGATAACTATTAAAATTATCAGCATTTGGCCTTGATGCCACACCTGATCTGGAGTCAATCTCAACATGTCTCCTCTGGCCATGAACCTGTCCGGATGTCACTTCTGCCAATCGTGTCACGCCTCGTGTACGTCTGCTCTGCCCTGATGCTGAGTCTGAGTTCGACATACCTGAAAAATAAGTACAAGGTTAGTACTAATTGCAAGAACACCGAAACACCTTTCTCATATTCTTTAGAGATGCGACGTGCATTCATCGAACTTCGATCCATACAATGTTTGTAACATACTTCATCAGTTTCAATTTTTTAACAACAAGGTTAGGCCCCTACCCATTTAGAAAAATTATTTTTCTTAAATTCCTAAGACATGTGCAAAGAAGTCTACATTATAAATTTGGTAAAATTTCGGCAGCATTTCGCATTGGTCTCCGAAATACACGAAATGAGAGTAGTCATTGATGACCACAATCAAATATGCATCCGAAGAACAACACAAATAATGAACCGAAATTTCATCATTCTTATGCATAAACTCCAACGTACATGTTATAGCAAATTTATGAAAAATAATTTTCCCAAACTGTCCAATCGGACAATTCAAAATTTAATACAAACGAGTAAAAGATTAATCGTTTGTGTTAAATTTCAAACGGGAACTAAGTTTCACTCAGTGATTTGATAGTAATTAACAATCGCACAATCCAATTATAATAATACAATTTAACTTCATGACATGCATATATTAAAAAGCAAATAACACATGCATACCTAAAAGCAAATATGAAATCATACAAAAAGCCAATAAAATGCATATTCACAAAAGCAAATAACATGGATACACAAAAGCCAATAACATGCATACACAAAAGCCAATAACATGCATACACAAAATCCAATTACATCCATAAAAATTTAGTTTTTATTAAAGAAGCTAACCTTTTTAACAGATTAAATTAACAATTGAGGTAATGAAGGAGTGCAGCCCAAAAAAAGTCCACAACGCAGTCCAGAAATGCTAAAAAACACAGCCGAACAAGACGCCAAAAACTGCAACAAAATGCAACGGAATGTAATTTTAATCGGTTCTAATGAAAGATTTTTCATTAAAGGCTAATTTAATCGGAGTAAAACTAAATTTAAACGGTCCAAAACATTGAAATCTAACCTGGAAATGATTGCCGCAACGGAGAAGGTTTTGAACGAAGAAGACAATGAATAGTGTAACTGCTCGCGGGTTCGCGTTTGCAGTATAAGTGCTTATAGACGTCGGTTTACAAGGAGACCGACGTCTATAGTGTTATAGACGTCGGTGCCCTCACTAATTTGACGTCTTCAAGATTTAAAAATTAATATTGGCGCCGATTATAGACGTCGGTTAGGTGGGTCACCAACGTGTGATCGAACTCTTCAGCTACCTACTAGTCCTAGAGACGTCTGTTAGATGGGGCACTGACGTCTATAAGGCGACAATATAATTACAGTTCACCTAACTGTAAGAGTATAGACGTCCGTTAGGAAGGGTCACCGACGTCTATACTGCGTATCATTAATTACATCCACCTACCTGTCAGGTTATAGACGTCTGTCTCGAGGGGTTTGACGTCTATATTCGACTATAGATGTCGTTGTGGAGGGGTGCGACGTCTATATGGCGACTATTCGCCTACTTGGCAGATCTATAGATGTCAGGCTGAAGTGGCACTGACGTCTATGATATTATAGACGTCGGCTTTCGAATTACCTGACGTCCATGGGCCTGACTTATTTACGAACTTGCCACCGGTCATTAATTTACGTCGAAGTAGCCTCTAACCGACGTCTAAGGAGTGATATTAAACAGCGTTTTTCCACTAGTGGACAGTTGAAGCACATTATTTTAACCTTTTATAAGATATTTTAAATATATATATATATATATATATATATATATATATATATATATATATATTTGAGTCACATTATAAGAAAACCCATTTCACTACTATCAAACGAATTTTCAATTATCTTATTAGAATATCTAATTTTGATCTTTGCTTTAAAGGACAAGAGAATTCCAGGTTACATGGATATTGTGGTTACATGCATATTGTAATACGACTATGTAAGAGACAAGATTGAGAGAAAAAGCACTAGTAGAAGATGTCATTTTATTACAAGCAATCTAGTTTCTTAGACGACCAAGAAGAAAAGATAATAGCTCTATCAATAGCTAAAGTAGAGTATATCTCAAGTGTAAGTTGCTGCTCTCAACTCTTGTGAATAAAAATCAACTTGAAGACTATGACGTCTGTGAGAGTAAGATCCCCATTTTTTGTTATAACAATGCTGCAATTAGTTTATCCAAAACACCTTATAATCCATTCTTGTGTTAAACACATTGAAATCAAATAATACTTTATTCAAGATCATGTTTAAAAGGGTACTCTTGGTTTAGAATATGTAAACGTAGAAGATCAACTTGCTAATATTTTTACAAAACCCTTAGTTGAAGATAGACTCATTCGTTTGAGGACCACTTTTCGTATGAGCTCATTGAGTGAGTAAGTTGAGTCAACGTGTTTATCATGAGTGTCATGTAGCATCTAGGACTAAGCGTCTAAGACACATCGTCTAGAGACACCATAATTATATGTATTGTCTATAAGACATACTGTCTAAGACACATCATCAAACATGCATGACAAATGTTCAACATTGAGCCCAACAAGGTGGCCTAATAAGGATTGTCTAGATCAAAAAGCGATTCAAATTCAGCCAGCTCAACAAAACGTATGGGAAGCATTTAATGAGAATTGATGTTTTTAAAACCCTTATTGCTTGCTCTTCCCAAGGCATCTTCTTTTCCCTTCATGTATATCCGTCAACCCTATGCGTTAAACTTCACTTGAAATTATAACTTCCAAAGCACGAAACTTAACCTCCATGTCTCCCTTACTCTCACTCTAAAAAACACTTCCTCTCCAAAACACTTTTCCTTACCTAGAAAAACCTTAACCTCTGTATCAATGGCCAATGCTAGCAAGTTGAAATCTCCTTGGAAGAAGTTTATGCTACTTTCATGAGAGTCAATGTTATCAACTCCACCTTTAACAAACCCATTAAGTTATTTCTGAAGCAGTGGGTGGACTTGGAAGAGCTTCGCTTCTACGGGTTTGATATTCTCATTGACGTTCACCATTGAAGCCTAGTGAGATATCTCAATTGGGACACACACCAATTCTACTTAAGCTGTTGAGGCATTGTAAAGTTGCACAATGAAGGACTAACCTACAAGGTTATTGGCAAGGAAGTGAAGGTGAACATTAATCATTGTTGCTGCTTTTGGTTGTGAGATGTACAATAATTCCTTATATGAAGGGTGAAATGATCTTTACGTCCATGAAGGAACCATCGAACGAGTGTTGTATGGCACCAACTTTAACAAAGACCTCACAGGAAGGAGATTTACTACCAAATAACTCCATATGCCAAGCTGCCACAACATGTTAGAATTAGTTAGAATTGGTGTTGATTTGCAACTTTACGTTTTTAAATAATGTTTTTAAAACTTAGGTAGACAATCTGAAAATCAAAACTTATTAACTATTCCAGGGGTTAAACAATCTACAATAGTTGTTAGACGTGTGTTTTAAATAAATCATTTTAGGAAAACATTTTAAGTAATGGAATAGTAAAAATATTTTTCTACTAGTTCATTCAATGAGCTACGTCCTGTCTTCCTTAAAAATTATTAAGGGGTTCCACTAATCTTTTTTCAGAGATTACAAGTGAGTATAAAACACTTTTTCTATACATCGAATATTATCAACCACTCATAGTGGTTTTGAAGGGGTAGAACTGCAAGTATATGCAAAACATATCAGAATGAGTTGAAATTTTGTGAGCAACATCCTACAACCATGAAATGATAGCACAAAAATTGCCAAAGGAAAATTCAAACGATAATTATTTTTACGAAGTTAAGAAAGTTTGGAAGGATGGAAAACTTAAACTTGAAAAATCCAAAATAAATAGAAAACGACCTTTTTTTTAAAATCTGAGAATCGGTCGACGGTGAAGTGACCCTCATTGGATCTAGAATTTTTTTCTATGCAAAATAAAAAAAAAATTCATCCAATTTTGACATTTTGAGCAAAAGTTATCGATGTTTGAAGTTTTGACCCTTTTTGTTTTCTATGTGTGATTTTGGTTCGTGCCCTTATAAATGGTTATGTGCTTTGAAATTGTCTCAATACTATGACGCTCAAATCCCTTATCTAAGCCAAGAAGTCTCTACCAATTCTTCAATATCTGTCATGGCTGCCTCATCTTCCCGTCCAGGAAAACATCCTGCCTCTTTAGTGAGAGAAGCAAATCCTTTTGGCTGGTTTAGTGATGACGAACAACGAGTAAGGTTGAGAGAAATTTGCACAGATAATTTTAATATTGGTTCGGATCTTACCAATCCTACGTCCAGTCCCTTATCTCAAATCAAGATAAACAGTTCACTAATCACAAAACAATTACAAACTACATTCACAAAGAAACAATTTGTAAAAGTTTAGAAACCACCTCTCTTGATACCACAAGAGATGAACCTGAACCTCCTTTGAATCTTCACAAAGGATGAGACACCTCCTACGAATACTTCACGAAGGATGAAACACCTCCTCTGAATACTTCACGAAGGATGATCTTCTTCCACAGACGCACCAAGGATGAACTAGCTATTCCTCCGTCACCGTAGTAGCAATACACCAGCACCACAGACAAGAGTTTCCATAGCTGACAAGAGCACACAATTCTCAACGAGTTCTGAGTATTTGAGCACAAGGGAAGAGTTGCTGATGATGGATAAAGAGAGCCTATTTATAGACTCAAGCAAATACTCTTCAATTCTTCGAAACTGGCCATTTAACGCTTTTAATCGATTAATATTACTGTTAATCGATTAAATTAAGTGCAATGGCTAGTTTTCAAAAACCAGAAAGCTCCAACAGCTAGTTTTAATCGATTATTCTAAGGATTAATCGATTAACTAATCGATTAAAAAAAGTATTAATCGATTATTCCCTTGCCAGTTGAGTTTTCAGCACTTGTATTGTTTTAATCGATTAATACTTGATTTAATCGATTAAAACCATGTGTTTTTGATTCTGAACAACAAATATAAAGTATGAAGGTACAAGAATCAAAACCTACTACAAATCTAAGTCCTAAACAATAAACTACAATTATTACAAAAGCTTTCCATAACAAAAACAAGTCTTCAAAGGATCTTCATGAATCCTGATATATCTTGACTTGATTTGGGCATCATCAAAACTTCATCTTCATCATTATGCTAACATTCTCCCCCTTTTTGATGATGATCAAAAACTCCTTTGAATTAAAACTTTTAGTAATAATCTGGATAAAAACACAAATTATAGAGGAAAAAAGCATTAGAGAATAGTAATAAGCTTTAAACATTTTTCCCCCCTTTTGATCATAATTAAAAAGCTGTGTTTCAAGTTCTTCTCCTAAGATAATACTCCCCCTTAATAAAAGCATGTATGCATAAAATATATTTCAAATTTAAAGATCCATTCAAACATACATAATAGGAGATTTAAAACAAATAATTTTGGGATAAAGAACTTTAAAAAATCATACATTGAACCATATAAGATAGGAATTTTAAAGCATACAAAAATATGGTTATATTTTAAAAAATGCACAAACTGAAAAAAAATGCAATCCTAAGAGATTTTTAAAACTCCTAGATCTTTTCTAATGTTTCCCCTTTAGAAATGTCTCCAATTTCATAATGATAATTTGTTGAGATCCTCGTCTTGAGGATTGTCAAGATTCTTCTCTTCTTTTGTTGTCTTATGCAAGTCTTCATTATTACCTGCATCTAATTCAACTGACTCAAGAGGTTTTGCCTCAAGGTCCACAATTTTATCAAAGACAACATGTTTGGAATAAAAATTTTCCCAAATTTTGTTTTTTTTTAAAAAAATTAAAATATTTTAAAAAAAAAATTAAAAGTTAAATATTGTCCTTTGGGTTATATATAAAAAAATTGAAATCATTTTACAACCCAAACATATCTTCCACTTGGAACACCATAATGCTTAATTTTACATTTATTTGAAGTATGTCCCTTTTTCCTACAATAAAAGCATGATACAAAGGTTGTGTTCCTATAAGTTGTTCCTTTTTCTACCCATGTTCTACGGGTTCTATTATTATGTTTATTTTTAATTTTAGGAACATACTTATTTTTAACAACCTTATTTTTATTATTTTTACTGCATTCTCCTAAGGTTGAGTTGTTTTGTAGTTACTTAAAATTTTCTCAAGAAGCACATTCATCACTACTAATATATTTACCTTTTTCAAAAAATAAAATTTACTTTTCAAATTTTCATTCTCTTCAAGAATATTTTCAAAAATTGATTTTAAATTGTTATTTTCTTCAGAAAGATTTTCAACATTTAGTTTTAAATCCTTATTTTCTTCAGAAATGGTTTCAAAATTTAATTTTAGATTCTTAAAATCCTTTTTCAACTTCTTATGAGCTTTATCTAATTTTTCAGATTCTAAAATTGAAGCAGCATAAGTTTCATGCTATTCACTTTCACTATATTGACTATAATTATCAGAATCGCTAGATGTACTTACTTGGCTTCCAGCGTCATCGTCTACCACGAAACAGATGTTTGCCTCTTCATCAGATTCGCTCAAATCAGAAATTGTTTCATTGTCATCGTCCCATGCAATGTAGGCTTTCTTTTTCTTGAAGAATTTCTTTTCCTTTATTTCTTCATTCTTCTTTTGATTTGGGCAGTCAGCTTTTAAGTGCCCCCTCTCTCCGAAACGATAACATTTATACTTTAAGGAGGATTCTTGGTTTTCTTTATTTTCGTATCTGAATCTTCCTTTGTCTTTTGATTTCATGAACCTGTTGAACCTTTTTATCACGAGTCTCAGATTTTCTTCATCTTTTGAGTCTTCATCTTCTATTTTGTTCTTGCTCCTTTCTACCTCAAATTTTAAGGCTAGACTCTTTTTCTTTGTTTTTGCCATTGCTTCTTCTTCATCTAGTCTTCCAAGGTCAAGTTCATGCTCTCTCAACTTTCCAAATAATGCCGCCATAGTCATTGTGTTGAGATTTTGTGACTCAGAAATTGCAGTCACTTTTGGTTGCCACGACCTGTCTAAAGATTTCAAAATTTTAATGTTAAGCTCATCATTGTCAAATGACTTACCTAGTCCAATGAGGTGATTGACAATGTTGGTGAAGTGTTTCTGAACATCTGAGATTGTTTCTCCTTGCTTCATCCTGAACATCTCGTATTCTTGGATCAATGTATTCTTTCTCGCCCTCTTCACGTCATTTGTTCCTTCGTGAGTTACTCTCAGCACTTCCCACATCTCCTGAGCGGTTTTACAAACAGAGACCCTGTAAAACTCATCAACAGTTAGAGCAGATGCAATTATGTTCCGAGCTTTCACATCATTTTGAAATCTTTTCTTCTCTTCAGTAGTCCACTTAGTACAGGGCTTTTGTTCCTGCGAATCGTTAGTAGGAATAGGCGAACCAAATGCAATAACATCCCAAATCTCACAATCAATAGACACAATAAATATTTGCATTCTAACCTTCCAGAATGCATAATTTTCACCTGTGAATAAGGGTGATCTATTGATAGAAGCACCCTCTGCAAATGTTTGAGATGATCCTACCATTTGAATAACTATCAAATCAAGCTCTGATGCCAATTGTTAGAGCGGCTGCAGCGGAATAGTTAACGTGGAATACCAAACCAAGAGGGTTTTTAATACAAACGTGTGCCTTTTAATTATTTTTCTACTCAATTTAACTTACTACGCAAATAATAAATATAAATCAAAGAGTAAGGTTGAGAGAAATTTGCACAGATAATTTTTATACTAGTTCGGATCTTACCAATCCTACGCCAGTCGCTTATCTCAAATCAAGATAAACAGTTCACTAATCACAAAACAATTACAAACTACATTCACAAAGAAACAATTTGTAAAAGTTTAGAAACCACCTCTCTTGATACCACAAGAGATGTACCTGTACCTTCTTTGAATCTTCACAAAGGATGAGACACCTCCTCCGAATACTTCACGAAGGATGAAACACCTCCTCCGAATACTTCACGAAGGATGATCCTCTTCTACACACCTCCTGAGACGCACCAAGGATGAACCAACTATTCCTCCAACACAGTAGTAGTAATACACCAACACCACAGACAAGAGTTTCCTTAGCTGAGTAAGAGCACACAATTCTCAACGAGTTTTGAGTATTTGAGCATAAGGGAAGAATTGCTGATGATGGATAAAGAGAGCCTATTTATAGACTCAAGCAAATACTCTTCCATTCTTCAAAACTGGCCATTTAACGCTTTTAATCGATCAACATTACTGTTAATCGATTAAATTAAGTGCAACGATTAGTTTTCAAAAACCAGAAAGCTCTAACGGCTAGTTTTAATCGATTATTCTAAGGATTAATCGATTAACTAATCGATTAAAAAAGGTATTAATCGATTATTCCCTTCCCAGTTGAGTTTTTAGCACCTGTAACGTTTTAATCGATTAATTCTTGATTTAATCGATTAAAACCGTGCATTTTTTATTCTGAACAACAAATATAAAGTATGAAGGTGCAAGAATCAAAACCTACTACAAATCTAAGTCGTAAACAATAAACTACAATTAACGATGTCTTAATTAGCAGAATTATGAGATTACAAAATGTGGACACTAAAAATGAGATCACCATTAGCTGTAAGAAACAGAATGTGATTGAAAAATTATTTCTGGATCACATGGGGCTGAGAAAAAGTAAAGAAGACTAGATTTTCAAGGATGAATATTGCCCTGGTACTGATGAAGTTGATCCTATCAATATTGATACATCAAGATATAAGTTAGGCCTCAAACAAGATTTGAGGAGTTTGTAGATGAAAGATCCTTTACTAAGATGCATCGGAAGATGGACTATGCATTAAGGATAAATGCATTTGGTGACACCTCTGTAGATGACTATGAAAGCGAAAATAATAGTGCGGATGAGAAGATTGTAGAGTCTTCTGAAACAGAATAAGGGTCCTATGGTTACCGTTTAGAGTTTTTGGTTGTTCTGTTTTGATTGTAGTGTTTCGTGTTTCTTTTGTAGTTGGCTTTATATGCCACTTATGTTTTGTTTGATCTGATTGTACTTCATGAATTAATATCAATGAAATCAGAGTTTGCTTAAATCAATCTGTGTTGTGAAATTGATTTAATCAGATTGAAATCGATTATTCTATGCTTGTATGCAAATGAGTTATTACTTACTATTACATTCATACCTTTGCATACACATACAATACCTATGATAATTCCTGTACTATATTTATTCTAAAATGCTTGATATAGAAAGACAATGAAAGGTTTTGCAGGAATATTACTTGCTGGCTGGATGAAACTGGAAAATCAACTTACAGGACAACAAAAAGTCGATTACAACTGAGATCAAATCAATTGAGTATCAACAGGAGTTTAAAGATTCCAAACCTAGAATATCTAATATCTTTAAATCTTGTTTTATATGTTGTTGAATGTTTATTCTTCTTATATCTCTTTGCTAAACTGATATACATGTTTTGAGATGATAAAAAGATTAAGCTATTTTTGATGAGTGAAAATGTATCAACTTTGATCTAATACTACTGTTACATATCTGGTGTGATACATTACTTGGAATATGCTTTTACATGCTCTAATATGTAATTTGAATATTGCATTATGTATTTGAACATCTGAGATTAATACATCCATAATGACAGGGGGAGCATTGCATACTTTTTGATCTGTTTCACATGTCTTCATTTAAGCGGGAGAAAATTCTTAAATCATGTGAATAATATTGTCAAGGGGAGCATCACAATCTGTTTTGATTGTTATATCTGATGCATCTCTATGTGACTGATTATCTGTGTATCAATTATAGTGTGTTTACCTTCTTTGCTAATGCCCGAAGGGGGAGAATTATGATGATTTGGTAATTGATTGATAATCTGTTTGATTTGTGCAACATGATTGATTATTAATCATGGTTGTGCATCATAAAAAAAGGGGGAGATTGTTGATAGGGGGAGCAAAGGTTTAACTTAACCCACAATCTCAGTAATATCTGTTTTTGATGATGACAACTCATAATTAATAACACATGTGTAATCTGTGTTACATGTTCTATTTTTACATGCTATATGCTTTTGATCAATGTGTTAAATCTATTTAAAGCATATTTGAGAACATGTTTGTGTTGTTCATTGCATTTCAATGTGTTACATATGTGATTTTGTATGTGATTGCATGAGACATGTTTATGGAAAAGGAAAACCACAAGCAATTATATTAAACTTTAAATGTGTGGCAAAACAACAGTTTTAAGTCGATTACATTGTGAGGTGAATCGATTAGAACTCGTGTCTTTGCACACAACTGTCATAACGATCATATTTTAATTTTGTTGACCAAGCATTAAATGATAGTCGTTTGCATTAATTGTGCATTCAATTAATTGCTGTGTTTGTTGCTAACTGTTATAACAGAGTTGTTGTATTCGATTACATTAGTAACTAAGTCAAATAAAATGTGTCTGATATGTGTTATACTATAAATCGACGCAAATTTGAATTCTGTGAGAACTTTTGTGATTCTAACATTTTCATATCTTTTACAGAAAGCTGTGATCTTACAGAAAGAGAGGAAAAGATCAAAGAAACAAGATTGACCGTGGTGATCAACAACTTATGATTTCTTGAAGAGCAAGACTGCTGTGTTTCAAAGGCTGATCAATGTACACATTTGTGTGTTATTGCATGATCAGATTCTGCAATCTTTTGAAGATTGGTTTGAAGTTCCCTGTTGTGATTACAGGAAGAAGAACGTGTGTTCTTGACTTTGAGAGTGTCTCAAAGGGGTTAGACTGTAGGAGAGGGGATTCTTGCTGCTGGTCTTGTTGTGTATTGCCTATATTTTGATTAGAGGGTTAGAGAGATGTTTTACATTTTTGACGTGAGGTCTTATGTAGAAACCTTGTTGTAAAAACCTTGATCATTATAGTGCATTTGCTTCCCGTGGTTGGAAGGACACCTGATGTAGGAAGGTTGGTCGAAATAGTATAAAAACGCAGTGTTTGAATTTTCTGATCCCTACTCTCTTTTATTCAATCGATTGCTTTCTGTACTTATTCGATTAAGTTTCCGCTGCATTAAAAATCTCTTACCTTGCGATTCAAGAAAAGCATAAAGGCATCACTTTTTGTGAAAAAGATTTTAAAAGATTTTGTTTTTACACTTCACCAATTCACGCTCCCCTCTTGGTGTGATAAATTGAACAATTCTATTTTAACAAAAACCTATTGAGAGAGCCCCCTTGTTGTTCCAAAACTAAAAACATGAAAATGAGACCATGAGGATCATAGTTAGGGTCTGCCCCCCTTTGCACACATAACTAGGTCAGCCCCTAAAAGTGGGTCTTTTCCAATTCTGCCCAAAAAGGGGCCCAAACACGAATTTTGTCCAAAAATGCCCTAAAATGCTCAATTACATTTTAATTAAAGCTAAAACGCCTATGTGGACGTGGCGACCCCTTTAATGTCCCAAAATATACTTCCAAAAGTTGCCCTGCAATTAATAATGAAAATATTTAGCTTAGATAATTCAAATTAATTAAAATAAGAAATTTTGGACAAATTAAGCACAATTAGCAAAAATGGAGAAATAATGGACATTCAAGAACAATTCCCTAATTAAATCTAGCACAATAAGTTAAGTAAAGTCGAGAAAATATTGACTCATCATGGATGATGCAGACTTGAGAGAGGATATGGCGGATGCGGAGCTTGCCACGCAGCGGATTAGTGGAGAGATGTTTACGTGTAGGAGAGAATTCTAATGCGGAAATAAGGGGCAAAGAGAGAAATGAAATTTTGAGATGAAAGTTGGCTAGAGGAGATCCTTTGGGATTCTCTAGCCTGACTTTCAAGATAAATTGTGTTTGGAGTTTCTCTACAGAAATCACAGTTCATTATGCTCAAAAGTAACTTTACAAATGTGATAGCATGCCTTTCATAGGGACGGGAATCCCTCCAACCATATAAAACATGTGCTCAAATTCTAGCTACCACATGTGTAATACAAAGTAATATTATAATATGCTTTAATTGAAACTTGGGCTTGGGCCCTACTTATCATCTCCTTCCCCGTGGAAAGGATTTGTCCTCAAATCTGATGATTCGCCTTTATTATGAGGACATATTTTTGTTAGTTTCACAAGAGTCCCTCCTAGATCAAATATCAATATGCAATAAGCATCAAACATATCTCTAATAAGATTTATTTGACCTAATAAAATAGAAAGACATATATGTTTAGAAGAAGGCTTCCTAATATTGAAATTTTTAATTTTAATAAAGCTAAGAAACCTTTCTTTATTTGAAATTTTATTGATGTCTTGAGTTAGTGATAACCATAAAGGTAACCATAACTCAAGTTGAGAATTGCCATATTTTGAAAGTTCTAACATTTTAAAGGATGGAATGGCAAATTCTTTAAAAGAAAAGGTTAAGGTTAAATTTGAAAACTCAATGAAAGATTAAGAAAAGTTAAAAGATTGAAAACCTCCCCTTAAGAGTCTTGGTTCTATTGTGATTGTAGAGGTTGCCCTTAGTTTCTCTTGTTGGAAAACAGGTTGGCTTCGTTTTAATACCAAGAAGGGGGAAGGGGGGTGAATTGGTGAGTTTTCAAAATCAGAGTCTTTTCAAAATCTTTTTCACAAAACAAAAACCTTTGCACAATTTTCTTGAATTGCAAGTAATAGAAATTTAAGTTTAGCGAAAAATCAAAGTAGACTACGTAAATAATAGAGTCGACTTAATGTAAAAGTGTAGGGATAGAGAATTCAAACGCAAGTTTTTATACTGGTTCGGCCTCAATGCCTACATCCAGTGTCCTTCCAATCCCAGGAAGCAAATGCACTATAATGGTCAAGGTTTTTACAACAAGGCTTTTATAGAGACCTCTACGTCAAAAATATAAAACACCTATCTAACTCTCTAACCAAAATATAGGCAATACAAACAGCAAGACTTGCAGCAAGATATCCCCTCTTTTGCAATCTGCAACCCACTTCGAACAATCCTCAAAGTGTACCAGACTCTACGAGTCTACCACAGAATCCTCTTCAAAGAATCCTCCTTCAGAACCTCTTCAAAGAATGATCACCATAGTCTTCTTGATGAATTCTTGGAGCTCTAAATCACCGGGAAATAATCTGAAATAGAATATGAAAATGTTAGATTTCCAAAAGTTTTCTAAAACAACTCAGGTCTCGTCTATTTATAGATTTCTATAAATCGAACGCTCCTGTAGTCGACTAAGTTACTAATACAGTCGACTGTCTTCTGACATTAATAACAGTTAAGTCAAATTAGTGGCTGTCAAGTCAAACATATTAATTCCACATTCAATATAGTTGACTCTCATTCAATGCTTAACTAACTTTTAAAAATATAGTCGTTACAGTTCACAAGCTTAACAAAATCTCAAATATAACAACTAACAAAGTCGAATGCAGAGTACACACAGTCGACTTTGACACAACTGTACATTTTGAAATTCTTTTCAATGTAAAATCTCACATAGCATTGTCTTTGAAAATCTGTGCAAAGTTTTCAGTCTCAGTCTATTAATTAATAATGAAGTCGACTTAAACTATCAGATTTGCCACACATTTTAAGTTCACAATAGTGCATGTGGTTTTCTTCTTCGAATTTATGTGTAATGCAACCAGAAATGATGTAACATATACAAGCTCAGTAAATCTTCATTCACATATCAAAATCAACACAAAACATGTAACACATAAAAAAGCATGTGTTATTAATAATGTGTTGTCATCATAAAAAATAGAGTGAACTAAGCATTGTGAGATTAAGGTTAGCTAAACCAGTGCTTCCCTTATCAACAATCTCAACAATTCTTTCTCCTTTTCTTCCATTTCTTTTCTTGCATTGTCTTCCCTTTCTTTTTCTTCTCTTTTTATACTCTCTTGTTTTTCTCTTCTTTCTTCCTCTTCTCGTCACTCTCGCTCTCTTCTTTCTTCTTTTCTTCTCCTCTTTTTTTCTTCTTCTCTCTTCCTCTTTTCTTTCTTCTTTTCTCTTCTCTTTTTCTCTTCTTCTCTCTTCCTCATTTCTTTCTTCTTCTTTTCTCTCTTACTCTCTTCTTTTCTCTTTCTTTTCTTCTCTCTTTTTCTCTCATTCTCTTTTCCTCTTCTTTTCACTCTTCTTCTCTTCTTTTAGTCTCTCTTTCTGTGTTCATCTAAGAGTCTCACAAGATTTACTCCAAACTCAAGTTCCATATGATAAAACCCAACTAGATTTTCAATCAATAACTTGCCCTCTCTAATGAGTTCTTTCATAAGATCTTGATTTCTCTTTTTCTTTTGTTCTTCTTTTATGACTCTAAGCTCATTTTGGATAATTGAGATTTTCACCTCCCTATTAAGCTTGTCTTGATTCATTTTCTTTTCCAAATTCCCAATCTGTTTCATTATGACCTATGATTTGACATTCTTTGTTTTTAAATTTTTTTCTAATCTAAAGGGTTTATAGGTTTCACACTTAGACAAATCCCATGTGAGAGAGGTGAGCCAAAGAGGCTACTTTAATACCAAGTCTTGCTTTGCCAGATTTGTCTTATGCTACTGACTAAATACCCCTTAAAATAAAATTACCTTTAAAAGCAAAGTGCATGACTCACAAACACCAACAACTAAAGACATACAACAAACTAAACTCCTATTTGCGGACACCTAACTCCTAAACACGCGAAACAAAAATATTCAATCACAAACACAAGAAAAATCCTATGGTGAGGCTTGTAGCTTTGGCTAACAAGACACACTCACCGTCTAAGCTATATCAAATTTAAAGAAAGCAAATAAAGTTACCAAGAGTTTGAAAGAGCACCAAGGACTCTTTCAAAGAACTTGGACTTTTTAAAAGGCCTTTTACAAAACAAAACAAAGCTAACAGTAGGCGAACACAAGCCTATTACAAATCAATTACAAAAGAAAATCAAAGCTATGCTACTGTCTTGTTCGATTTCTGCAGGACGATCCACGTAAGCAAATGTTGCTTTCAACTCTCTCTTGGTCTAAATTAGGAAGCTGGTTGTTCCCATCCTACAAACACAAATGCACAAAAATTCCATTAATTAAACCCTTAGCTAAGCAGATTGGAAAAGAAGATATAGGGCAGTAAGAACTTCCCTTTCTCTCGGGTTGATGTAATTGATGCAATGAAGGATCCTATTTGCTCTCAATTTACAATCTATTGCAGCACCATCAATATGGCTTTTCCAGACTACACAAAAAATTCACATCTAGTTCAGCAGTTCATGCAATACTGGCAATGAAAAATTTAAAATAGAATTAGTTAAGCAAATAAGAATTAAGCAAGCTAAGCAATTTCCCTATTCGAAATTTGTTTCTAGATGTGTAATTCCAATCAGTTCAAATGTGCACAAGGAATTCTATCTAAATCAGCAAATCAATCAATCCAACAAATTGCAAGCCATAACATAATCAATTTAAGCAAACAACTCTACTGTTCAGATGGCTGCTTCTCAACTTATAATATGCTACACTAGCTATCTAATTCAACAGCCGAATTTAAACACTCCCTTCAACTGTTGTTTCTAGTTGTGGGTACTTGAACCAAGACAACTATTCCAAGATGTGAGTTGGATTGGATAACTCTGAATACCACATGATAAACGACGCTCTGAGGAAGAACACCAAAAACGCGATGTGAGCTGGTGTTAACACTCTGGTAAGTGTACCAGATCGTATCAAGTAATAATAAGACGGTAAGTCCGAATATCGTTTCCCTAAGGACTCTTAGGCCTAAACGTTTGTGTGATGTTTTGACATCATAAGACTTCAGTGAACAATAATTTGAGTTTTAAATGCAAAACGAAAATAAACATGCATGCGAGAATTGATCAATTGACAGTTGAACGATATGGATGAATAGTGTTGTTGGGGTTTACGGTTTCATCCTAATCCACTTTGAAATAACTACTATTCTTACTAAATTCGACTTTGTTATCAATGTTCATGCCACTTTCTATTTTACCCTAAACCCACTGTCTTGGTGAAAAGGACCCACTCCTAATTACTAGTTTACTATGTCTAGTCTCCCTACCAATTATTCATGCATTACATTTGCACAGAAGCTTTAGGCAATTGATCCTCATATTCGTATGTCTAGGTAATATTGCCATCAAGAGAATTCCCTCATGTCTACACCTAACTATACGTATCCATATAGAAAGTATAAAAGATTATGCATTTGAATAATGTCTTAAACAAAGCATGAAATAAAATGGAGGAAAAACTCAAACAATTGATAAACAAAGCATATGAATAAAGTAAGAATTTCAATATAAGAGAGTTTCAAATAGGATTACATCGTTCCCCAACAACAAAGGAGTTTAGTTCACCATAATCATGGTGAAACTAGATGAATTGAATGGAAAGAATGAAAAAGATAACCCTAGAATTAAAAGATTGGAGCTTTCGCATCCAAAATCCGCCTCCAAGGAGTGAAAAGAGTGTTTCTGCGTCTTCTCTGTCAAAAGATGACCCCTCTAGTTCATCTAGATCTATTTATAACTTAGAAAAATAATAGAATTCTAGCCCAGGCCCATAAGTACACCGCCTGACGGTGGGTTGCACCGCCTGGCGGTAGGCACGACACTTGTATCACCCCTCAGCGCTACCGCTTGAGCGTCCTCCAGAGATTCCATTGAAGAGTCCACCGCCCGACGGTGGATAGCACCGCCCGATGGTATGTGCGATTCTCATCTCACCCCTTGGCGGTGCCCCTTAAGCACATGGCAGATAATTCATTGAAGGTCACACCGCCCAGTGGTGGGTGTGATTCTTCTATTCTTCAATTTTCCACCTTCTTTTGCATCCAACACTTCTCTTCCTTCACTTCCTTCATTAAACTCCTGATAAATCCTACCAAAACAAGGGAAAACCAAGCATAAAACTAGGAAAACCCACTTTGACTCTCTTATTCTTTAATTTAAGCAAATTGCATGATTTCAAGCTAATTTTAAGTCATAAAGAGTATGTTTTAATATCAATTTAAGTATGAAAATAACGGTTTTTGAACCGTTATCAGTTGGATCTTAGGTTCCTCGAAGCCTCCTCCAAAAGATAACACAACGGAAATGACTATGAAGCTCTAGATTGAGAGCTAATCGGAAGAGAACGGGTGAAAATCCCTAAACGAATCGAGGAAACGCTAGAATGATATAGAGAAACTATCTTAACCAGTTAATTAGAGGAATAAAGGTTTTAAACAGTGGATTAGGGGAATAAAGGGGTAAAACATGTGCTCAAATTCTAGCTACCACATGTGTAATACAAAGTAATATTAAAATATGCTTTAATTGAAACTTAGGCTTGGGCCCCATTTACCAACCTAAGAATCGCTTCCTAGTATATTGCATTTCTAATTGGTTATTAATTTGAATCGGGTACGGCCTCGGTCAAATTTGGTGTAGTTGCCGGGGACCAACGGTTCTTTCTTAGGTTTTGTGTTGTGTTAGTGTGTGTGTGTGTGCTCTATTCTGTTTTGTGTGTTTTTTTGTGTGTTAGTACTTTGGGTTCTATTTTGGTGTGTGTTACAAGTCAAAAGTAGGAGAATTGGGCTATTTGGCATGTTGTTTGTGCAAAACCACTCAAAAACATTGAAAACCTCCTTTAAAACCACCAATGAATAGTGTCATGAATAATAACGAGTTTTCCTATTTAATTGGCGATTTTTGTTTTGGTAGCTAGAGGGTTTATTTTTCTTTGAATTTTTTTTGTGTACTTCTTTTAGTCCATATTTTGTTAGAATCATCACAGAATCACTTGTGGAAGTCCCAATTATGAGTTACAATTCTTTTTTAAAACAAGAATTGTGAAAACCTCAAAGTACGATAAATTTTGATGCTTTTATCAAAATTGGACGTATCATATATGAATTTTGTGTAGAAAAAAAATTAAAGCGATCCTAGACTACATTATTGTCTGGTGACAGTCGGATCTTCAAAAAAAGGTCGTTTTCTATTTATTTTATATTTTTCAAGTTTTATTTCCCTATTTTTCCAAACTTTCTTATTATGGTAAAAATAGTTATCCTTTGAATTTTGCTTTGAAAATTTTGTGCTATCATTTCATGATTTTAGGGTGTTGCTCACAAAATTTCAGTTCATTTGGATAAGGTTTGCATATACTTGCAATTGAAACCCCCCTTATGTTTGCTTATGTTGACTTTTGCTGATATGCGTTGACTCAGTGCCTGACTAGGGGCAATCCAGGACCATTACCGTCCTTTGATCTTCAAATTGATAGGACTTTTCATAGATTAGCTAGGCAGTCTAGGAATTTGTCTTTAGAGTCTGTTCCATTTGAGTCAGTACCATTAGAGTCAGTACCATTAGAGTATGAGTATTCTCCTTTTGTGTCTTATTTTGTGCATACTACATTTGCATCTACTGCGTCTGATTCTGATTCTGTTTCTTTTATATCGAAAACAATATGGCCCAACCTCCACTTCGCGAGAGGACTCTTAGGGAGATGGTTGCACCTGATTTCACTTATGAAAGCTTATGTATCCAGTATCCTGATAATGACGTGCCATATGTTCTCAAAACTGAACTGATCCATTTTTTGCCAAAGTTTCATGGTCTTGCAGGTGAATGCCCACACAAACATCTGAAGGAATTCCATATAGTTTGTTCAACAATGAAGCCTCCAGATATCCTTGAAGCTCAGATCTTCTTCTTGAAGGTGTTCCCACCAGGTTCGTTGTACTACCTTGCGCCTAGGTCCATCACCAATTGGGATGATCTTAAGAGATTGCTTTTAGAGAAATTCTTCCCAGCATCCAGGACCGTTGCCATAAGGAAAGAAATCTCTGGGATTAGGCAGCTTGGTGGTGAAAACTTGTACGAGTATTGGGAAAGATTCAAGAAGTTATGTGCAAGTTGTCCACATTACCAGATTTTTGAGCAACTCCTTCTTCAATGCTTCTATGAAGGTCTAAATAACATGGAGATGAGTATGATTGATGTTGTAGTGGTGGAGCCCTTGGAGATATGACACTTGCTAAAGCCATGCATTTGATTGAGAAGATGGCTTCTAACTCCCAACAGTTCTGTGCAAGGAATGATGCCATTATTGCTAGGGGAGTTCATTATGTGGGTGCTGCAGATAAGAAGCTAGAGAGCAAGCTTGATGCTCTTGTCAATTTGGCGAGTCAACTTGCTAGAAATCATAAATCTGCATCTATTGCACGTTTATGTGGTATTTGCCCTTCTAGTGACCATTACAACATGTTGGCCCAAATGCTCCTCAAGCTTATGTTATAAACATACACAACAACAGGCTGCAACCACAACAACAACAAAACTATGACCTCTCCAATAATAGATACAACCCAGGGTGGATAAATTACCCTAATTTGAGATGGTCTAATGCTTCACAACTGCAACAACAACAACCACCACGATTTCAGAATATTGCTGGTTCGAGTAGGCCGTATTTGCCTCCCCTAGTCCAGCAATACCAAAGACCACATCAACATCATGATATGCCTGCACCGACAGCTCCTTAACCTTCCACTTCTGAGCCTTCTTTGGAGGAGTTAGTCAGGCAGATGACTATACAAAATTTAAAGTTTCAACAAGAGACAAGAGCTTCCATCCAGAGCCTGACAAATCAGATGAGGCAGATGGCTACACAGCTAATCAGGCACAATCAAAAATTTCTGACAGATTACCATCTCAGACTGTGCAGAATTTGAGAAATGAAAATGTTAGTGCCACCACTCTGAGAACTGGGAAGCAAATTCATATACCCACAGTCCCATCTCCAGCATCTACACCTGCACCTAAGCCTGATAAAGAGGATGATCTTGCTACATCTCAGAGAAAACAAAAGGAGCAAGAAACTTCAACGAGGTGGACCTTCTTCTTCCACTAGTAGTTCTTCTGACTTACAATAGCGTCCTATTCCCGTTCCATTTCCTCCAAAATTAATTCAAAGAAAAAATATGGAAGAGGTGGATAAGGAGATTTTTGAGACCTTCAGGAAGGTAGAGGTGAACATTCTTCTGCTCGATGCCATCAAGCAGATTCCAAGATATGCAAATTTCTTGAAGGAGTTGTGCATTAATAAGAGGAAGATGAAGGGAAATGAAAGAACCAACATGGGCAGAAATGTATCTGCACTGATAGGTAAATTCATTCCCCACATTCTTGAGAAATGTAAGGACCCAGGTACATTCTGCATCCCTTGCATTGTTGGAAATAACAAATTTGAGAATGCCATGCTTGATTTGGGTACTTCCATAAATGTCATGCCTCTATCCATTTTTAAATCTCTTTCTCTTGGAACACTACAACCTATGGGTGTACTCATACAGTTAGCCAATGAGAGGGTTGTCCACCCCACAGGTTACATAGAGCATGTTTTAGTTAGGGTTGGGGAACTCATTTTTCCTGCTAACTTTTATATTCTTGAAATGAAGGAAGGATTTTCCCGTGGGTCTGCCCCAGTTATCTTAGGCATACCATTTTTGAAAACTGCAAGCACTAAATTTGATGTCTATGTTGGTACCTTGCCATGGAGTTTGGCGACATTGTTGTTCATTTTAATATACTTGATGCCATGAAACATCCTTCTTAGGAGCAGTCTGCTTTTCGTGTTGAGATACTTGATTATACTGTTGATGAACATATTTCTAATTTTTATTCTTTGTATGATAAGAACCATTTTTTAGTATCACATCTGAATGCTTCTTTTCCATGTACTGAACATGAAATTGATATTGTTGTTGATATTGATTCTAAATCTGCTTTTTCTTCTGGATGCCTCAAACATATATCACAAAGCCTCCAAAAACCAACTCAAACAACACCAAACATATTTAGCAAACTGCACCAGAAATCACTAAACCAATTTTCTAAAATTAACAATTTAGAAGCCCAAAATTTGAAATTCAAATGGAAACAAGTATGGAATAACAATGGGCACTGAAAAGGAACTTAAGAAAAGCACTAGAACGGATTAAGAAAGCAAGAAAAATGGAATTCACATATCAAAACCAATCTAGACCCAAACTGTTTGATATTTTGCAAAAGTGTTTGCTGAAATTCTCCAATGAATTTCAGATTTTGAGTTTTTGGATTTGAAGGCCTCTAAACTGGATTGCAGATTCTATAAGCTTTTTATTAGTTGAATATATTTCTTTTGATCATTTATGTTAAATTTCAAACATTCAACCAGCTTTTACCAATCCAAAATTGAATTTGAGCAAAGAAAATAATCCAACAATGGCTGGAAAAGTGTTCTGCAACAGAAAAATGTCACCAGTTTGGTGGTTTGATACTCAAATTCGCATGAAAGTGATTCAAAAGTATAAATGGCCATTCAAGAAACTTTTTTTTAGTGATTTTTAAGTTGTGTAAACTCTTAATTGAGTTATAAACAATTTCCAACTCAAAATCACTACTCCACTTCCATTTTTAGCTTAAAAAAGGATGGTTTAGAAAGCAAATCTGCACATATGCTAGGATATGACTAAATGAACTGTGCTAGCAACTTTCAAACATCAATTTGAACTTGTTGCTAGGATATGACTAAATGAACTGTGCTAGCCACTTTCAAACATCAATTTAAACTTGTTTAAGCTTTCAAGCAGCACATAAATAGTGTTGGGAAACAGGTAGGCTTCGGTTTTACACCAAGAGGGGGGGTGAATTAGTGTTGTTTCAAAACCGAAATCTTTACGCAATCTTTAATCAAAAGTTTAAAGCTTTTTTATCTTTCTTGAAATGCAAGTAATGAAAATTTCTATGCAGCAGAAAAACGTAACTGACTGTGTAAAAAATATAGTCGACTGAAATAAAGAGTGCAGGGATAGAGAAAATAAACACTGGTTTTTATACTGGTTCGGCCAACAATGCCTACATCCAGTGTCCTTCCAACCCAGGAAGCAAATGCACTATATAGGTGGCGGTTTTTACAACAAGGAATTTATAGAACCTCACGTCAAAAATATAAATCTCCTCTTTAACCCAAAACTGAAATATAGCTGCAATTACCAAAACCAGACTTGCAGTAAGAATCCCCTCTTCTGCAATCTGAACACACGTCAAAGAATCCTTAACGTGTAACCCCTGTATCACAACAGGTCAATTCCAGCACTCTTCACAGGTTGCCAAGCCTTCAAATAACACAGCAGTCTTCACAGGATGCCAAGCCTTCAATGATCAATCAAGAAGTACCTTCTTTGTGCAGTTTCTGATCACACAGTGAGCACATAACTCTTCTGCCTTTGAATCTCTCTCAAGATAGATCACCACCATCTTCTTGGAGAATTCTTGGAGCTGTTAACATAGAGAATTCAATCTGAAACAAGAAATGAAAATGTTAGAGCGTCAAAGTCTCTAAAGAAATCATGTTAAGCCAATTTATAGATTTCTGTCAGTCAGATTGTTTCTCAGTCGAATAGACTACTAATTCAGTCGACTACATTATTACAGTTATAACAAATAGTCAACATAGTAGCTCTCAGTCTACGAAAATCAACACACATTTAATACAGTTGACCAAGTCATCAATGCTTAACTAACTTTTAAAAATATAGTCGTTGGATGTGTAAGCATAACAGAATTCCAAAATAGATCAATAAAACAGTCGAATGTACTCTGGACATAGTCGACTGACACATGGAAAAACATTTGAAATTCTTTTCAATTCAAAACATCACAGAGCACTGATTCTCAAAATCTGTACAAAGGTTTTAGAATAGTCGAATCCATTACAGATGTATTCGACTGGACTAGAACTTTGTCACACAATTATAAGTTTATAAAAGTGCTTGTGATTTTTCACTTTCCAAAATGTGCAGTAAAATATTTTTGATACAGCAGTTCATATTGCACATAATTATATAAGCATGTTCCACAAATATATCACACAATTAACATAGGAACATACATCACAGTACATCAAAACATGTTCAGCAAATATAACAATCAGTTCAGAATAAGAACATGTAATACAAGAACATGTGTACTGTTATTAAGCATAGTGTTGTCATCATCAAAAACTAGATTGATATAGAGTTTGTGTTGTCAACAATATCAACAATCGCCCCCTTTTTTGATGATTCACATCCATGATTAATAACTCAACCATGTCTGTACAATTCAACACAAGATACATCATAATATCAAGCAGATGAAGTATGAGACAAAGTATGAGACAGACTATTCTCCCCCTTTCATAAAGCATTTATACTTACTCTCATATATATCTCTCCCCCTTTGTGCATTAACAAAAAAGGAATGCTTCAGATATTTATGCAGATTTGAAAAGAAAGATGCATTAGAAAGATATGCAATTTGTAAAATACAATGATGCTCTCATAACCACAATTTCATCACAAAACAATGTTAACTCCCCCTGAAATGTAGGCATATGATGTAAAATGTGTAAAAAAGTGATACTCCCCCTATCATTATGCATGATTAACAAAATCAATTCAAGTGCACAATGTAGTATATCACACATTTGATAGCAGTTTAAGCACAAAGTTGTATCAAAGTCAGATTATCAAACCATATAAATATGCAATGATACAAACTTCAACAATATCACAATATTATCTCGATTCAGATATTTGCAACAGATAAAAGCAGGTATAATAACAGATTATATTGGATTTAAGCAATCAGTAAAGATAAAACCAGATTCCAGATATGGAATTGTTAACCCAGTTATACGCAGTTGAATGCTTTAAATCATCAGTCGAATGCATTGCTTTTCCAAATGTTGTATTCCAATTGTAGCTTCCAAAGCAATGTCCTTTCTGCAAAACCTTTCAACAAACTTTTTTAGATCAAGCATAATGGTTAAGCAAGAATTATAATCAAATAACAACAGAAGTCAATATGAAAAGATGTATGACAGAATAAGCATAGTTGACTTCACTCAAGACATAGTCGAATATATCATTTTACACTACTATCACTTATAATTCCTAGTTCATTTCGGATTGTAAAAAAATCTTTCTTTCTTATCGGTGCAACTTGAGAATTCCATGATGATGAGATTCTTGAAACCTTCTTTATAGGCTCAGAGAAATCTTTTTTGAAAGATTTCAGAGGACAAAATTCAGGGAGAAGTATGTTTGACCCACTAAGACACAATGAAAGGCATGAAGTATTTATTTCAACAAATCTAGGTGCACTGTATTATGTACGGTTTCACGAATCAAAAATAATTGAGTTGGTTTGAGAGAAGGTTAACGATTATAGACACATAAATTGAGAAGGTCATTCAAAATGTAGTCGAATATATAAAAATTGAAGTCGACTAAAACTTATGAAAAATATTTTTCAACCAGATTTAATCAGACAAACAATTAAGCATACAACACAAACAATCATACAACAACAACCAATCAATGTAAGCATGATGCAGTAGATAGATACATTTTTACCAGTTGTACATACTCAAGATTTTTTATGTGTTCCATAGAAGATTCATTCTTGAGATCAATCTGCATCAGTTGTGTATTCTGCAAAATAACTAAGTTTTGGTTGCTGGTACCCATTTAACTTTGGGTCCTTGATTGTTAATCCTTGTCACTTGTTCCTTTGGTATCCACACATATAATCCTTTAGGAACAACAACATTTCTGTAGTAACAGATTCTAACAGTATGACCAATACAATTGCAATAGAAACATGCATTTCTAGTAGGTTTACTTAACTCAGTAAATTTCCTAGCATTGGTTCTGTTAGATTGAGCTTTGTAACCAATTCCTTGTCTATTAATAGCTTTGCCAGATGATTTTAAAACAGCATCTAAATTGTCTCTACCTTGAGTAAACTTAGCTAGCGTGCTAGTCAAGTAATTTATCTTTTCAATACGAGGAGGACAATTTTCACATGCTTTTTCTACTATAACAGTTTTAATTTCAACATTCTTAGCAGATAACAAAGCTTCATTCAATTCTTTTTCTAATTTCTCATTTTTTGCAACAAGGTTATTAATTCTATTTTCAAAGTCTCTTCTTTCAGAGCTCATTCGATTAACCTTGTATTGCAGTCGCATAGCTTCAGCATGTAGCTCTTGAAATGCATCTTGTAGCAGATCATACTTGACTTCCACTGGTTCATTTGATATGTCCGCATCACTGCCATAGTCGTCCCATGTTACTCTTGTCATATAGCACAAATTTGATTCCTCCTCTCGATCAGAATCTTCATCACTTGAGCTTTCAGAATCTGAGTTCTCCCAAGCAATGTAGGCTCCTTTTCTTTTCATATTTCTGCTTTGAGGGAATCTTTTCTTTCCTTTTTGCTTCGGCTGTAAGTGAGGATAATCAGGCTTAATGTGACCTTCCTTTCCACATTCATAGCACTGGACAACATTTGTACTGAAGCTCTTCCTTTTGCTTTGACTTGCATGGTTAGACAGTTGACTATCATTTTGCATAAGTCGACTAAACATTCTTACCATCAAGGTCATCAATTCATTTTCGTCCATGTCTGTTTCTGTGTTGTTCTTGCTTGAGGCTTTCAGAGCAATGGACTTCTTTTCTTCAATCTCCTCTTCATCCTTTAATCTACCAAGTTCCAACTCATGTTCTCGTAACTTGCCAAACAAGGTAGCCATGTTCATAGTTGTAAGATCTTTGGATTCAGAGATTGTTGTGACTTTTGGTTTCCAATTCCTGTTCAGACTTTTCAGAATCTTGATGTTGATCTCCTCCTTATCAAACACCTTGCCAGGATCCATTAGATGATTTACAATGTGAGTGAATCGTTTCTGTACATCATAGATGTTTTCTCCAGCCTTCATTCTGAACAATTCATACTCCTGTATCAATGAGTTCTTTCTAGCTCTCTTGACTTCATCCGTCCCTTCATGAGTTACCTCTAAGACATCCCACATTTCCTTTGCAGATTTGCATTGAGATATCCTAAAAAATTCATCAATTATCAGTGCAGAGGCAATTATATTTCTAGCTTTAACATCATACTGAGCTTTTCTATTTTCATCAGCAGTCCACTCAGTAAAAGGTTTTAAAATAGTTTCTTTATCAATAATTTTTGTAGGCACATATGGACAACTCAAAGTGGCATCCAAAATTCCCTTATCTTGTGATTCACGAAAGATTTGCATTTGAATTTTCCAAAAAGGATAATTTTCACCAGCAAATAGAGGTGGTCTGTTTGTTGAAGCACCTTCACCAAAAGTTTGAAAACAAGAAGCCATCCCCAGGTTTTATAGTCGAATACGATAAAAACAGAGTCGACTTAATTTTCAAATATCTTATGAAAACCAGCTCTGGTGCCAATTGTTGGGACACAAGTAGGCTTCGGTTTTACACCAAGAGGGGGTGAATTGGTGTTGTTTCAAAAACAAAATATTTTTGTAATCTTTAATCAAAAGTATAAAGCTTTTTGATCTTTCTTGAAATGCAAGTAATGAAAATTTCTATGCAGTGAAAAAATGTAGTTGACTGCATAACCGATATAGTCGACTGAAATAAAGAGTGCATGGATAGAGAAAAGCAAACACTGGTTTTTATACTGGTTCGGCCAACAATGCCTACATCCAGTGTCCTTCCAACCCAGGAAGCAAATGCACTATATAGGTTGCAGTTTTTACAACAAGGAATTTATAGAAGACCTCACGTGGAAAATATAAATCTCCTCTCTAACCCAAAACCAAAATATAGCTGCAATAACTAAAACCAGACTTGCAGCAAGAATCCCCTCTTCTGCAATCTGAACACACGTCAAATAATCCTCAACATGTAACCCCTGTATCACAACAGGTCAATTCCAGCACTCTTCACAGGTTGCCAAGCCTTCAAACCACGCAGCAGTCTTCACAACATGCCAAGCCTACAATGATCAATCAAGAAGCACCTTCTTTGTGCAGTTTCTGATCACACAGTGAGCGTATAAGCCTTCTCCCTTTGAATCTCTCTCAAGATTGATCACCACTGTCTTATTGGAGAATTCTTGGAGCTGTTAACACAGAGAATTCAATCTGAAACAAGAAATGAAAATGTTAGAGCGTCAAAGTCTCTGAACAAATAATGTTCAGCCAATTTATAGATTTCTGTCAGTCAGATTGTTCTCAGTTGAATAGACTACTAATTCAGTCAACTGCATTATTACAGTTATAACAGACAGTCAACATAGTAGCTCTTAGTCAACGAAAATCAACACACATTTAATACAGTTGTCCAAGTCATCAATGCTTAACTAACTTTTAAAAAATAGCCATTGGACCGTGTAAGCATAACAAAATTCCAAAACAGATCAATAAGACATTCGAATGTACTCTGGACATAGTCGATTAACACATCGAAAAACATTTTGAAATTCTTTTCAATTCAAAACATCACAAAGCACTGATTCTTCAAATCTGTACAAAGGTTTTAGAATAGTCGAATCCATTACAGATGTATTCGACTGGACTAGAACTTTGTCACACGATTATAAGTTTATAAAAGTGCTTGTGATTTTTCACTTTCCAGAATGTGCAGTAAAATATATTTGATACAGCAGTTCATATTGCACATAATCATATAAGCATGTTCCACAAATATATCACACAATTAACATAGGAACATACATCAAAGTACATCAAAACATGTTTAGCAGATATAACAGTCAGTTCAGAATAAGAACATGTAATACAAGAACATGTGTACTGTTATTAAGCATAGTGTTGTCATCATCAAAAACTAGATTGATATAGAGTTTGTGTTGTCAACAATCTCAACAAATAGTATAAACCAAAATCAAACCTTGTTATGGCCAATTATGTAGTAAAATACTCCATCACACTACCCAAATTAGGTTTCATAGAATCAAAGGATGGAACAATAATAAAATTGACTCAAGGAAGTGTAATTCCACTAAACTATGCTAGAATTAAAATGCTCAGTGTGACCAAACTCAGAATGGACCAATCAATGAGTGTTAGCACGATGAAAACCTTCGATGAAAACTAAAACAACACAACGCTAATGGTTTTGAGCAACCAAGCTATGCATATTGCATTCCATTATTTGTTCTAGTTTGCTACACCTTTAGAAACCTTCAACAACATCAAACAAAGTTTTACAAAGCTCTAGAATCAAAGAACTCCAGGTGAAAAAAGATTCACAATTTAAAGCAAAATTGAAATATTGCATCAAAGTTCAAAATAGATTTAAAAACCAGAATTGATTTCTAGTGCTTCAGCTCACATAACCAAGGATAGAATAAGTTCTCATTACCTTAATTGGTTGATATCTGGCTTGATCAACACTTTGAACTCAATCAAACCGAAAAAACACAGCTGAATCAAAATAAACTTGACCAAACAGAATCAACATTGCATCAAACATGCACATGACTTATGACAAACTGAATTTTAGAATTAAAGCTAAAAATGACTCAAGCAATGGATATTCACCATTTAAAATGATAGAAAAACATGAACACACATAGAAAACAACAAAATAGTGGCTGGATACAAGAATTAAGCACAAAAACATAAACAAAATTGAAGTAGTGGACAGGAAACAACAACAGAACTAAAAACTGAGAACAACACAACCAAGAATGAATTAAAATGGAAAAAAGACTTAAGTCTAGATACGAGGACAACCTCAACTCTGGATAGCACCTGATGGAAGCCACTCCATGCTTGGAACTCGCAAATAGTAGGTCCAATACACCAAGCTTCAAAGTGCAACGGAAAAATGGAGATGTATGATGTCTTGGTGTGTTTAAGTGGAAAAAAGGTAAGTGTAAAGGCCTCTCAGCTCAGAAAGCCTTCCTACGAGGGAAGGAAGCTAGAGGAAAGGGTAGAGAAATTGAAATGAGAGAGTGATTCAAGAGCAATAGGGCTGGAAAAAGATTTCATACGCATTTCACTAAGCTCAAAAGTCTTTTTACAAGGTATTGACCCTCTTATTTATAGGTGTAGAGGTGTTAAACCCCTGACAAGTGTACCAGATCGTATCAAGTAATAATAATCGGTAATCCCAATATCATTCTTCCCAGAGGACTCTTAAGGCCTTATCTTTCGTGTAAACCAATCGTTTAAGACTTGAGTAAAAGAAAATAATTTGAATGGTTTGAATGCAAAACAAAAATAAACATGCAAATGCAAGAATTCAATTGACTAAGAGAAACTATGAATGAATGAGATTGTTGGGGGTTACAATTTCATCTTATCCGTCCTCATATATCTACTCTTCTTATTTACTTTGCTTATTTATCATATTGCCATGCAAACTTTCTTGGTCTACCCTTAACCCAATCCCTTGGTGAAAAGAGCATATTACTAATTACCAGCTTGCTATCCCTAGCCTTCCCTAGTAACTAATAATGCATACAAAGCGAAAGCAAAATACAATTGATCGTCCTACCCCTATCCTTAGGCGGTATTAACATAATCAAGGAATTCTCCCCAGTTCATGACATTACTGTACGTCCTCGTATCAATAAAGACAAACAACATCTACCGAATGAGTTACACGGTAAAAGCATTAAGCAAAGGTAAAGAACCCAACAATTGATAAATCAAGCATATGCAAGCATATAAAGTAAACAAGAATTTCAATATATGAGAGTTTCAAAAGATTACATTATTCCCCAACAACTAAGGGTTTAGTTCACCATAATCATGGTGAAACTAGATGAACTAAATGGAAGAATGGAAAAGCAAACCCTAGAATTGATAAAGTGGAGCCTAAGCATCCAAGAAATCTCCTCTAAAGGTGTAGAGCTGTTGTGGACGTTGTTCTCTGCCAAAAGAATTACATTTGGATTCGCACTAGGGCTATATATAAGCCAAAAAGATAACAGAAAGATCTCAGAATCCAAAATACAAAAACAGACCACCGCCCAGGCGCCTAAAATGACCGCTGAGCGGTTTGCCTCTTGTCGCTCTAGACGCTCAGCGTCACCGCCTGGGTGCTAGACAACAACTTTTCCTTGCACTAGGATGCTCAGCGGTGGAATTTACCGCTGAGCGGTTCACAGACTCTTCTTTTCTTCCTTTTTCTCCTTCATTCTTGAGTGTATGACTCCTGCTTCATTGCCATCTTCAATTTTCATCAAAAATCCTGCAAAACAAGCATAATATCTCTAAAAACAACTTTTGACTCTTATGTAACACAACTTAAGAGTTTTACTTGATTCTAAGCTCATTTTAAGCTACAAAGGGTGTGATTTAATATCAAATTTATGCATGAAAATAACGGTTTTGAGACCGTTATCAAGAGGAGCCCTCAATCTGATCAAATTTCCTTCCAAAATTCAAATACAATTCGAGCTAAGGAGACTAGCTGATTGGTTCATGCATGCCATGCTTCAAACAGGTTAGCAAAGACTCATGGAAAACATGCCACTCGTGCTATTGGGCTTCAGAGGGTTTTAGCTAGGTCAATTCCTATTTCGAAAGCCATTTTGCTTCACATCTTCAATCCAGAATCCATGCTGCCAAATCCGGAATACACTTCTTTTGTTTCATATTTTAACTCCTTTGCTTCCCTTGGTTTACCAAGCCTCTTGGCTGGTTGATCCATTATCTCCTAGCCTTATTAGACCCTACAAAATAACATATGAACATATTAAAAGAGAATCCTTCTAAGACTTAGAGAAAGAAAATCAAGAAAGAGCTTTTAAAAGTCCTTCTTCAACTTCCCTTTTTTAGCCTTAGCTTAAGTTGGTACTCCTTTGAATGGACTTCCCTAAATAAGTTTCAATCACATAGTGTCCTTTTTATTACACCAAAAACATCAAGTTTCGTTAGCTCTAATTTCTTTGGAAGGATCTTTGTGTTTTTACTTTTCTTTTCCTTTGTCCTTATCCCTAAGCCCTTCGTATTTAGACTTAGAGCGGTAGCCCTCCCTCACTAGTGCAGCGCAGGGAAACAACCGTGGTTGTTTTTTAGTATACGTCGCGGTTTTCGAACAACGACATATACGGGCATGGTAAAATGTTGGAGAATAGACCACGGTTCCCCCTGGAACCGCGGCCAAAACCCCCTCTGTTTAAAAAAAATTCTTTTAACAATAGGCCGTAGTCGAACCGCGATAAAAAGCGGGGGAATAGACCGCGGTTCGTGCTACAACCGCGACCTATTCTCCTGGAATTTTTTTTAATAGGAGGTCTGTTTTTGTGATATCCACTATTACAAAAACATACCTGCATATCAAACAATCACATAATGTACACAAATTCAACAGATTCAACACAATAATCAATGTTTACATCACATAATGTACAAAGTCTAATAACTATAAACCAACATGTTCAAATGTATTTTAAATCTAATAAGTATGAACTATTATATAATCTAACTAAATATTTTGCATAAGTTTTCCTCAGGAATGAAAGTGGCTTCTTAGGAATTGTTGCAGTAGTCTTAAATCTCTACACAAGACAATTGATATTAATTAGTGTATATGAATTCCAAATGTTGGAGAAAATCAAAATTTGTTAAATTTAAATATTACCGTTTCCCAGCCTCTTGTGATATGGGAACGAATAATGTGGGCCATCCAATACATACATAGTATCCGCACTCATATGACTCCTTCTGTCTGTTACACTACAATATATCATCACAGTTGTAAATAGTTAGTGAAAATCATTAAAACAAAACAACTATAAGAAAGTATGGCTTTAGCATATGTCAAACCTTGAGAGAAATCCATGCATGCAAGCTTTTTAGTGTTAGCATTTGATCTCCCAAGCATCATCATACTTGCTGGAATAGAACTATATATATATAAAAAAAAGGGTTTTAGCATTCATTTATATAGCAAAGAAAGTCCAAACATTGAGGTTCTTACCAATCAATTGCTTGTTTAAGATGTGTGGGAGGAGACTTGTGTAATGAGAAGAACCACAAAGCATAACTCTCTTGTATAGAAATAACAAGAAGCTACCAATGACGCCTGAAATTCACAATAACTTAATTATTATATATTAAAATCACATATGGAACTTTATTATGTTAACAAAGTTCACTTACCCAGTTATATAAGGCATAAAATATATTTTCTTCCCGCTTGCAAATCTTCTTGTGAGATGTGTTGTGATCTGATCAAAATCATTTATTTCATGAATGACTTGGGGATCAATGAACCCATAGTCATCATTGTACCCCATGTTGTTACTGATCCCAAACATATACCTTAAATCAAAAATTAATTTTGATATAAGTATACTTGATATATATATCAATTTTATATAAATAATTGCTCATAGACTTACATCATCCATAACTGAACTAATGTAATATTCAACTCTTTTGTTCCCGATGCAAGCTCTTTGACATCTTGGCTATGCAGGTATAATGGGACCTCAAAGCCTCTCCCAAAAACATTAGCATCATATTCAACCTCCAAAGGCTTATCTGCAATGGTGTCAGCAAATAGTTGCAATGAACCAAGAGGATCGTCCTCAGATAGAGGAATCTTCTTCTGTGCCTGCGTCTGTTGTTACATGGAAAAATAAGATAAGTTTTGCATCAATAACATGTAAACTTTAAAATTGAGAAGTGTAAAGTAGAATTCCATATCGGGGGGTCAGAAGCTGAACCAACCAATTGGTTAAGCCAAGCGATAAAAGACTGGAATGCATGTGCTATAGTGAAAATCTCATCTGTGGGTAGAGGAAGTAAGGCATCTGGTATGATAATGTCGTCTACTGAGACCTTCACCTCATCCTCTGATAGATCCATACCATGAACAATAGTCACTGCCTTAAACACTATTCCACGAGCTACCAGTATCATCTCGGTACCGTCTAAAATGTATTGCAGAACTATCAATTTTAAGTCATTTTTGGAAATGGCAAGGTGATTTTGAGAACTAGTTCTGTTTTGAGACAAATTTGAGTTCAAACATGTTTAATTTCATCAAACAAAGTTATTGAGAAAATTTGTTTTGAGTCAGAACTATTGTTGTGCCTTTTAGTGATTCAAACCACAAATTTTGGATCATTTTTCTGGTGTAGAGTTGAAACATAAATTGTTTTGAAATTTTAGCTTTCAATTTCATTTTCGATTGTAGTAAGAGCTTGTTCAGTGAATTAAATTAAAACAAATAGTCAAAAGAAACATTATAAATATTATAAAAGGCTTTAGAACCATGCAATCTAGATGGGAGCCTCCATAAACAAAAAACACAAAAACCTGATTTTCATTTAGGCATTTCATCAAACAGATTCTGAAAATTATCAAACAGCTTCATTTTTAGCTTGGTTCCAACTTGCAATTCATTTCTTTGCTCTGTTAATCAATTCTAGAACCTTTCTTAGGATTTGTTTGTGTGTGCCTACTTGCTTTCTAAACCATTTTTAATTCTTTTTACACTCTTTGGCCCTCTAAATTTTCCATTTTGATTTAGAACTCTATAGTTGTCAATGACCTAAAACTGATGCAGTTTTCTATTCTGGTTTGATGCTAATTTTTAATGATTTTTTAGTGCTATGAAGACTTAATGAAGCATTCTATTTCCAGAAACCTTTCTCCAACTAAGGTACCTGCTTAGGAAGTGGAGAGGAAGTTGAATTTGGAATAAAGAGAGGTTGTCAAGCAAGCCAATTTTCACGTTTTTCAACAGCAAAGACCAAGCTAAAAATCACTTTTCCAATTTGTTTTGAAGAAGTAAACAAGAGGCCAAAAGTTTGAAGCAAACACAAGTTTTAAGCACTGTTTTACATTCATTCTCGTACTCATATCACAGAACCTTTGCTGTTTTTAGTTTAATATTTGTTGTTTAGCTAAGTGGCTTTGGAAAATGCCCTTGGTGCAATTCCAAGTTCACAATTAAACATTGTAATAACTTTGAAACCATGCATTAGTTGTGAAAGTGTGTCAAAGTCTTCCAAGTGTCACTTGCACTTGCACCTAGGGTCGTCTAGCATTACAAACTTCATGTAGATTTACATTGCATCTTAGATCAACCTTCCTTTGGTTTATGAGCATTTTGTTTTAGCATTTGAAAAGCTTTTGAAAGATTTTTACCCAAAAGCTTAGGTAAAGACAATTGAAGGAAACTCCGGGTAGGAAGGACTTTGTTTCTAAGCTTGTCCGTTGTGACTCACCTGTCCTTCTTGGGAGCTACTTGGAAAAACTTTACCTTTAGTTTCTTTCTAGAAATCCTTCAATAAAGAAACACAAGAAATCTTTGTGAAAATCGTTTCACTCATATCTTGTGAAAGTTCCTTGGAAAACTTGTGAAAACAATTTACAACTTCATAGCATCAGTATTAATCAATCAAGTGTGCAAAGTAATTTGAGGCATAGCCAAGAGAGCATGCAATTAAGGGATGAGCTCCGACAAACAAAGAGAAAAATTAGTGAGCTCAAGGATATGTTTGCGCAATTCTTGGTTAGCCATAACAAAGGAAAACAAAAAGTGGAGTCCTCACACAACAAAAAGAAGTATCTTAGAGATACATCCCTATGTCTTAGTGAGCAAGAGCTCTATAGTAGTCATCACAATGATGACTTTTATCAAACACCTCCTAGGAGAACCCAAATACCTAGGGAACATCACACAAGGGAACCGAGGATAGATCTTCCTCCCTTCCATGATAAAGATGATATAGATGGGTATTTGGAATGGGAAATGAAAGTTGAGAAATTGTTTGAGTGCCACCATGTGAATGATGAGAGGAGAGTGTCCATGGCTACTTTGAGCTTTCAAGGCCATGCCATGTATTGGTGGACTGCCTTGGTGAGATACCAAAGAATAAGAAATCAACCCTAAATCAAATATTGTAATAAGCTTAGGTCAGCTTTAAGAAGAAGACATGTGTCCTCGTATTATGATAGAGAGTTGATGGACAAGCTCCATAGACTCCAACAAAGAAGCATGAGTGTTGAGGAATATAGGAAAAGAATGAAATTACTCATGTTGAGGGTTGGGATAAGAAATAAGCCATGGATTACAATTGCAAGGTTCCAAAGTGGGCTAAATTACGAGATTAAGGACAAGGTAGCACTCCTACCTTATGATGGTCTTAATGATTTAGTCCAAATTTGTGTTAGAGTAGAACAACATTTGAAGAGAAAAACTTCCTCTAAAAGAGAATACTCTAGTTATTCCTACCTTAGGAAAGATTCTAAGAGGGAGGGTGAACTCTCATAATCAAAAGGTGAGAGACTTAGGGATAGGGAAAAAGAAAAAGAAAAATATCCCTCTAAAGAACCTTTTAAAGATGTTAGGGTAAAAGAGACCAAGTGTGTCTGATGTGGTCACAAAGGACATTATGTTTTTAGGTGTCCTAATAAAAGGTCTACTTATATCCTAGAGCATAAAAGTGAAAATGAAGGGTCTTCTAATGATTCTAATACTTCCATTTCTAAGGAGGAAGCCTTACCTTGTGAAGGTGTGTTATCATTTGTAAAAGGTCTTCTTGGAAGTCAACATATAGAATTATAACAATCACAAAGGGAAAATCTATTCCACACAAGATGCAAAGTTCTTGAAAACACTTGTTCATTAATTGTGGATAGTGGTTCCTCTTGTAATGTTGGAGTTCTACATTGGTGGAAATGTTGGCCCTAACTACCACTCCTCATCCCAAGCCTTACAAGCTTCATTGGAAAATAGTGGATGAAGAGATAGTAGTTAAGGAACAAGTAAATGGCAACGTTCAAAACAAACTAGAGAAAAAATTAGTTTGAAATAAAGGCAAAAACGTATTTCAAAAAACAAAACACCTTTTTGCTATTTGTTGTAGGTACAATTTTGATCCAGGCAGAAATCAATAAACATAAGTTGTGCTTCTTTAAATATCTTCTCTATTTGAAGATAAATCATTTTTTAAGAAGGAGGGTATAATAGAAACCTATTTAGGGAACTACAAGGATATCTATCCAAGGACCCCTAACTTAACCTAAGGATCCAATAAAGTTCTAGGACACATTCAACAGGCCTACGAACCAATAAATCAAACTTTTGGGATCAACATTCAAGATTAGGAACAAACTTATGCTTAGCACAGTCAAGGGACGCTCAACACTAGCGAGCCACATGCCTCACGTGTTCTTCATTGCCCAACAGTACCCAACGACTACCTAGAACGCGCTTAAGCTCTAGCAAGTCACCTGATACACGTTTTCTATGTGTTTTCTTATTGACTTAGTGATTGAGGCCGTGCCTGAATCAAATTTAGTGTGCAAATAATTGCAGTATAGAGTAGGAGATTTACCCCTAGGTCGTCTCTCAAGGTCCAAACCGTGGTTTAAGCAATAGGTCGAACACTTGGTGGGGGTGTTTTGTGGACAGTTTTACTAATTAAAAATTACCAAATTAAAGCGCGAATTCAAACAATAATGCAACAGGTTGGACACTAGTTCAATTGCATTTGTTTCAATCCTAGATTAACAACAATTAACTGCTCCTCTCACCCTTAATCCAATAAAATTAATCAACTAAGTGAAGACAAATCCCATTTTCATAAAATGCGAATTAAGCAAATGCATTGCATCATCAATTAATAGATTCCGAACCATACAACTTAATTAACTAAGCGATAATTAAACCTAATTAGTCCACTAAACGTGTCCTAATTGGAATGCCCAAAACAGATTCAATTATGATGTAGGGCATTGAAGAACAACATACTCTTAAGCACAATAATCTCGTGAAACAGTGCAGTTTCCTAGTGTCTAACCCAGCAAAATTACTCTTCCATTTCAACCAATTTCAGCACAACAGAACCTATTCTAAACATCAACAACGGTATTGAAATCGCAACCCAAACAGAAAAGTCGAACCCTAACGAAACCCCTCATACTAAGATGAAATATAAAATGCAAATTGGATAGAAACAGTGCTGGAAAATGCAATTTGACCACAATAAACGGCACAAAACACACTTCAAATGGGAAAATAGAATTTGGGAATGGAAATAGAAATGAAATGCGAAATTAAAGACAAAAGTAAGAAGGGAAGAACAAATTAAAGTGCTGGAATGAATTTAATTAATCTCAAAATGAAGTCATACAAATATGAAGCTAAGAAAAGAGAAAAATTGCAAAACCTAGGAAGGAGCCCTCCAAGAACAAAGAAAACATAAAGTGCGGAATGTGGGAGAGTGAAAGAGTCTTTTGGGGTCTGCCCCCTTTTTTCACATAACCCTAGGTCAGCCCATTAATGGGCCTCTCCAAAAATGACCCAAAAACAACCAAAAATGTCAAATTTGTCCAAAAATGTCGTAAAAACGAAATTGGAACTTAAATTAAACTAAAATGTTGATGTGGCAAGTGAAGGATAAATTGGTAGCTCTCTAATGTCCCAAAATGTACCTCCAAAAATTCCCCTACGATTAATAATAACAATAATTAGTCTCAGATAATTCAAATTAATTAAAATAAGAATGTTTGGTCAAATTAAGCACAATTAGTAAAAATGGGGAAATAATGTACTTTCAAGTACAATTCCCTAATTAAATATAGTACAATAAGCTAAGTGAAGACAAGAAAATATTGACTCATCACTTAGCATGTAACATGTGCTTCTTCTAGCTGGCCTTTCCAACTAAGTTTCAGTTGAATTTTGGAGAGAATTTCGCTCATATTAGAGGCTCTCCTTTACTTATAAATAAGAGAGCTTAGTGCATGTCAAAACCTACTTTTGTGCTTAATGAATTAATGCTGAAATAAATCCAACTTTCTTTTCCTCTTTGGTGATTCTAAATTCTTAATTCTCCCACTCTATTCTAGTTTTCTTCCTTAGTAGGAATGCCTTCTGCGCTTTGAGGCTTCATGCACACAGCATAGCTTCACTAAAACCACATCAAACACCTTCATTTATGTATTTCTATTGCACCTCATTGTTCAACCTTGAGATGTGTAGCCATCTAACCCATCTGATTAGTTAAACCTTGAATGGAAGCTCTTGTTTCCTGCTGAAAATGCATGTTTTGAATAGTCATCTACCTCACCAGCTTCTCAAAGGTAGGCTCAGAAGAAGTGGAAGGTTGGGGAGCTGGTTGGGCAGGTATCTCTTGTTGTTGTTGTTGCCTCTGATATTGCTGAATAGGTGGAGGCACATATGGTCTAGGTGGACCCGCAACATTCTGGAATGGTGGTGGCTACTGCTGCTGTGAAGCATTGGACCATCTAAGATTTGGATGATTCTTCCACCCTAGGTAGTACCTGTTGCTGGACAAGTCATAATTTTGTTGTTGTGGCTGCCTGTTGTTGTAGATGTTTGCAACAAAGGCTTGAGGATCATCTACGCCAACTGGTTGATGCAAAGAAGTACCGACATCTGTATAATGATCATTGTAAGGACATATACCACATAGTCGTGCAACAAATGCAGATGAAGGTGCTAGTGTCTGATTACTGGCCAACTGTGTTACTAAACTCACAAGAGCATCAAGCTTACTCTCCAATTTCTTTTCTTCTGATGGTGAATGTGTAGCAACATCGTGAACTCCCCTTACCACAATGGCATCATTTTTGGTGCTAAACTACTGGGAGTTGGAAGCCATCTTCTCAATCAAGTTCCTGACTTCAGTAGGACTCATGTCACCAAGCACTCCACCACTGACAGCTTCAATCATACTCCTCTCCATATTGTTGAGGCCTTCATAGAAATACTGGAGAAGGAGATGCTCAAATATCTGATGGTAAGGGCAGCTTGCACAAAGCTTCTTGAATCTCTCCCAATACTCTTACAAGCTCTCCCCATCAAGCTGCCTGATCCCAGATATGTCTTTTCTGATTGTAGTGGTCTGGGATGCTGGGAAAAATTTCTCCAAGAATAATCTCTTAAAGTCATCCCAGCTGTGATGGATCTAGGTGCCAGGTAGTATAACCAATCCTTTGCCACACCTTTTAGAGAATGTGGGAATACCTTCAAGAAGATGTGATCTTCAAGGAATGTTATCTAGTTTTATACCATAATCCTCTAATTGACTCTTGATCCAAAGAGATTGTGCACAACAGATTCCAGCTGCTATGTACTCAGCTTTTGTGGTGGATAATGCCACACAAGCTTGTTTCTTTGAATGCCAAGGGATGATCCAAGTAAGTGACATGTGCCACTGGTGCTTTTTTTGTCTAGTTTGCAACCTCCAAAATCAGAATCACTGTAACCATTAAGAAAAATGTTTTTACCACTTGGATACCATAGTCCTAGGCCTTTGGTTCCCTTGAGGTATTTCAAAATTCTTTTTACAATTGTTAGGTGTGATTCTTTAGGTGAAGATTAAAACCAAGCATAGAGACATACACTGTGCATTATGTCAGGCCGACTGGTAGTAAGGTAAAGTAAGGATCCAATCATACCTCGGTACATTTTCTGGTCAACACACTTTCCAGCCTCATCAAGATCCAAATAACAGTTGGTTGCCATAGGAGTTGCAGCCTCCTTGTAGTCCAGCATTTTAAATTTCTTCAGCAAATCGTTGCAGTATTTGGATTGGTGAATGAAAATTCCATCTTTAGTTTGCTTGACTTGTAAACCAAGGAAATATTTCAGTTCTCCCATCTTGGACATTTCAAATTCTTCTTGCATAATCTTTGAAAATTCTTTGCACAACATAGACTTGGTTGAACCAAAGATGATATCATCAACGTATATTTGGACATACAGTTTAAACTTGTTTGAACTCTTGATGAACAGAGTTGAGTCTACTTTTCCCCTTAAGAATCCTTTCTTTATACCATGATCACTTAAACGTTCATACCATGATTTTGGAGCTAGCTTCAAGCCATATAGAGCTTTTCTCAGTTTATAAACATGGTCGGGATGTTCAAAGTCTTCAAATCCCGATGGTTGTTCCACATAAACATCTTCCTTAATGTATCCGTTCAAGAATGCGCTTTTGACATCCATCTGATATAACCTGAATTTCATTGTAGATGCAATAGCAAGAAGTATCCTTATTGCTTCCAGTCTAGCTACAGGAGCATATGTTTCATCATAGTCAATTCCTTCTTCCTGGCAGTAGGTTTTTGCAACTAATCTTGCCTTGTTCTTTATCATCTCACCAGAGTTATTCATTTTGTTCCGAAATACCCACTTTGTACCTATAACTTGTAGGTCAGGTCTTCTAGGTGTAAGCTCCCATACATTATTTCTTCTGAATTGGTTCAACTCTTCTTGCATAGCCATCATCCAGTTTTCATCATTTAGTGTGTCTTCTACTTCCTTAGGCTCAATTTTGGATGCATAGGCAACGTTCATGCAAAATTGATTTAATTGCCTTCTTGTGGATACCCCTCTTAAGATGTCACCAATAATGTTGTCAGTAGAAACATTTTTTGGTACTCTCCACTCTTTAGTCGATTATGTTCTGGGAGAGTCGACTTGTTCATTACTGTTCTCCTTGTCAGTGGTTTCTTGAGGCACTTCTTCTTCTCCAGCTGAATTTTCATCTTCTTCAGTTAAGTCCTTAACGTGTTCAGATATATTAGGAGCCATAATAAACTCTTCAAATGCAACATGAATAGATTCCTCAAAATTCATAGTCTTTTGTTGTACACCCGATAATCTTTGTTGTTTAAGAAATATCCTATGAAAATAACTTCATCTGCTTTGGAGTCAAACTTGTCGAGGTTCTCTTTACCATTATTTAGCACAAAGAATTTGCTTCCAAAGATTCTCAAATGTGAGATGTTTGGCTTTCTTCCTCTCAGCAACTCATAGGGAGTCAGCTTTAATATTGACCTTATGATAGTTCTGTTCAGCACATAGCACGCAGTACTAATAGTGTCTGCCCAGAAATATTTTGGCATATCTTTATCATTTAGCATTGATCTTGCAAGTTCCTCAAGAGCTCTGTTTTTCCTTTCAACAACTCCATTTTGCTGTGGAGTTCTAGGTGCTGAGAAGTTATGAGCAATTCCCATTTCAGCTAGATAATCATCAAAATCCTTATTCTGGAATTCTCCTTCGTGGTCACTTCTGATAGCCTTAATCTTGAGGTCCATTTCATTTTGAACAACAGCAGTAAAGCGTTTGAAAACTTTGAGAGTGTCATTTTTGGCTGCAATGAAGTAAGTCCATGTATACCATGAGTAGTCATCAACAATGACTAGTCCATATGAATTTCCTCCGAGATTTTTTGTTCTTGAGGGTCCAAACAAGTCCTTGTGGAGTAATTGCAGAGGTTTCCTGGTTGACATTTCTCTTTTACTTTTGAATGATTGTTTGGTTTGCTTTCCTTTTTGGCACGCACCACACAATCTGTTTGTAGTATATCGAATTTTGGGCAATCCATTTACCAGGTTCTTGGAGACCAGTTTATTTAGTTGATTCATACTGATGTGAGCGAGTCTCTTATGCCATAACCAAGCATCTTCTTCTTTAGTCATTGTTAACACCCTAGTAAGTGTACCAGATTCGTATCAAGTAATAAATAGACGGTACGTCCGAATATCATTTCCCAAGGGACTCTTAGGCCTAGACGTTCATGTGAATTGATTTCATAAGACCTGAATGAATAATAATTTGATTTTGTAATGCAAAGACAAAAATAAACATGTATGCAAAAACGTGATCAATTGACAAATAAAGATATGGATGAAAGGTGTTGTTGGGGTTTACGGTTTCATCCTAATCCACTCTCCTATATCTACTATTCTTATTAAATTCAACTTTGTTATCAATGTTCATGCAACTTTCTAATTTACTATAAACCTGATTCCTCGGCAAAGAGAGCCTATTCCCAATTACTAGTTTATTATTCCTAGTCTCCCTAGTAATTAGTCACCCATTAATGATAGAAGCTTAAAGCAATTGACCGTCCTATTCCTATTCCTAGGTAATATTTCATAATCAAGAGAATTCTCCTCATGTCTAGATTTCCCCGTACGTTCCCATATCGAAAAAATCAATAATCATGACACTGAATGAGTTAAACAATGCAAGCTTTAAATTCAGAGAAGAAAACTCAAACTATTGATAACGAAAGTATATGAATAAAATAAGAACTTTAATATAAGAGAGTTTCAAAAGAATTACATCGTTCCCCAACAACAAAGGGTTTAGTTCACCATTATCATGGTGAAACTATATGAATTGAATGGAAAGAATGAAAACATAAAACCTAGATTTGGTAGATTGTAGCTTTCGCATCCAAAAGCCGCCTCCAAGGAGTGTAGAGAGTGTTTTGCCGTCTTTCTCTGTCAAAAGATATCCTCTCTGGTGCGCTCTGGGTCTATTTATAATATAGAAAAATAACAGAATTTTGGCCCAGACCCATAAGTACATCGCTCAACGGTAGGTTCGACCCTTGAGTCCGCCCCTCAGCGCTCACATCCAGGTGCCTGACGATGATGCTACTGACGAGGCCACCGCTCAGCGGCAGGTGCGGCTCTTCTTTGGTGCCTTCTTCCATCTTCTTTTGCATCCAACACTTCTCTTCCTTCACTTCCTTCATCAAACCCTGATAATTCCTGTCAACACAAGGGAAAACCAAGCATAAAACCCAAAAAACCCACTTTGACTCTCTTTCTCTCTAACTAAGACAAAATGCATGATTTCAATCTAGTTTCTAAGTCATAAAGGTGTGTTTTGATGTGAATTTAAAGTATGAAAATAACAGTTTTTAGACCGTTTTCACAACCCCAAACTTAGAACTTTGCTTGTCCTCAAGTAAACACATTGCAACCCAGTCTTCCACAATTCATCATAATGGTTCAACCTTTTCAAAATCATAGTTCAAGACAAGGTATCACTCAAATTAGCTTATCCAATGAATTCAATCAATATGCACATATGCTTCAAATCATACCATCATAGTGTTCTTCAAAATCACATACAATCCAACAGATGCTATTCTCATGAATAATCAATTAGCTGAGTGTAGATATAATCATGAATTCATGGAATTCTACCTCTCCAGACAAAGTGTTTCACTCAATCACTCAAGTGTTTCAAAAGGTTACTCCATCCCTCTACTATCTACAAGTCACACAGAACAAAATTGTCATTCATTTACCACAATCAAACATCATCACAAACACATGTCATCACAAGGAAAATTGGTTTTCCTAGATCACAAAATCCTTGAGTTAAAAGAGTTATTCACATAATCATGGTTCAAGCACAAACTCTCTTTTTACCAATCTCACTTATTCCCAACTTCCCCTTTTCTTCACATTGAGCTTTTCTTCTCATGCTTTTTCTTTTTCTTATCTTTTCTATCTTTTTATCATGCATTTTCATTCAACACATTAGCTCAATGACTAACTTTTTCTTTCTTTTTCCAATTCTCCCACAACCCCAAACTTGAACCTTTAACAATATCCAAAAATATTTCTCAACCTAACTCAAGGAAAAGATTTCCAAAACAAGGGTTTTTATCCTGTTTAAGGCTTAGGTTCAAAAAGGAAAAACCAAGCATAAAACCACAAAAACCAACTTCGACTCTCTTATTCTCTAACTTAGGCAAATTACATGATTTCAAGCTAATTCTAAGTCATAAAGGGTGTGTTTAATGTCAAATTTAAATGTGAAAATAACGATTTTTGAATCGTTATCACAACCCAAAACTTAGAACTTTGCTTGTCCTCAAGCAAACAAAATGCAACTTCCACAAATCAACACAATGGTTCAACTTATTCCATAACCAATATTTTAAGACAAGTCACCACTCAAATCAGCTCATCAACAGAACTTAATCAAGATGCACATATGCTTCATATCACCTCATCATAGTGTTCACACATTCACATAATCTCAGACATATGTTATTCTCATGAATGATCAATTAGCTAAGCATAGATAAAATAATAGATTCATGGACTCATTCCTCACCAGACAAGGTGTTTCACTGAATCACTCAAGTGTTTCAAGAGGTCACTCATTCCCTCCACTATCCCCATGGCACTTAAAACAAAATTGCCTTTCATTTACCACAACCAGTTATCATCACACATATGTCATCACAAGGACTTTTTCAAGGCTTATAATATGGTTGGCTAACAAGAAAAAATTGTTTTTCTAGATCACAAAATCCTTCAGTCAAAAGAGTCATTCAAACATTCATATTTCAAGCACAAACTCTCTTTTTGCCAATCTCACTCATTCCCAACTTTCCCTTTTCTTTGCATTGAGCTTTTTTATTCATTCTATCTTTTTTATGTTTTTCATGCTTTGCTCAATTACATTAGCTCAATGCTTATCTTTATTTCAATTTTTCCCCAACAACCCCAAACTTGAACCTTTAATCAATACCACACAATAATTCTCAACTTAACTCAAGGTAAAGATTTCTCAAAAAGGGTTTAACATATTGTTTAAGGCTTAGGTTCAAAAAGGGTAAAACATATGATGTTCTTTTTCATGTGGGACGAAAATTTTTCTTTGGCTAAGGAAGGGCTTGTTCAAAAACGGCCTTGATCATATGACACATACATGTAATTCAATCAATCACAGAAACTTAGGCAAAATCATTCATGCTTTCAAGTAGATAGCAAATATATCAATAAGAACACTGGAGCTCAAAACCTCACTCATAAGATCAATAACTGTTCCAAACATCCAGAGAACTACCCTGCATAACATCATAATCACAGTCACAATATCATCATGCATCTGTTCACATAGCTGGTGAACAATCCACCTGTATATCAGCATATGGCAATCTCAATCATCATTCAATAACAAGTATCATCAAGCAACTTATCTCATGCAATATCAAATAGTCAAACCATCATATCAGAAAAGTTTTAGACCAAGTACATTAACCCTATACTACTGAATAGAAGAAAATCCTACACTACTAAACAGAAGCAAATATAAGAAAAACCTTGTTCTATTGCAGATAGCATCCATTAGTAGATGTTATGTACGCTCCTCAACCCATGTTGTCGTCTGAATCCTCCTCTCCAGCCTCAGTATCCTCAAAATCATCATCATCATCCTCCTCGGCATCCTCATCCATGGCTGGAGCTTCAACTGCTGCAGATCTACTACCCTGCGCCTGTTCTGGCTAAGCCACCACGTTGTTGAACTCGTCCATAGTCCATCTTTGTGTAGGAGGAGTGTTGTACAACCTTATGATAATCTCAGCAGTAGCAATTTGTCCCCTGTGAATGGACTCTAATCTGGACTTTACAAGAGACATGTACATGTCCCTCATCTAAAATGGATCGACATCATGTGCATCTCCCTGAGCATGTGGTAGTGGAACTCTCCTCCTAGGCCATCTTTCAAGCGTTGGCTGAGCTGCTACCTCAACTCCTCCACAAAACTGCCTGTAATAGGACTCATCAATACCCTTCCTGAGTCACTCAAATGGTGGAGTAGATGTATCCACCCCAGCTGCATGGCATATATGTGTAATCAATGAGGGATGTCCCAAAGGTGCTTTGTTGCTAGTAGTGACAGCACAGCTCTTGATCTCATTTGCAATCACTTGGCCAATGTTGATATTCATTCCTTTCAGCAGACAGTAGATAAACATGGCCCTGTTAACAGTTATATTAGAGACATGTGAGCACAGTGTCACATTGGCATGTGCGAATGCCATCCAGTACTGCACCAAAGGTAACAAGTTAGTCCTCTTGATATGAATTGCAACTCCACTTGGGTTCCTGTAAAAGTGCCCTCTAGGCACACAGAGTACTGTTTCCATATCATCAAAGTCAGTGCCTTCTTGAACATTCAACTCATATTGACACTGTTCACCTACCCATTCTGTGTTCAGAAACCTGTTAATCATTTTAGGATCATACCTGATAACTTTACCACGCACATATCTCATATAATTCATGAAGTGAGAATCATCTAGTTGTTTGTCATTTGTATAGAATTCCTTTACCACTGCTATGCTGGCATGAGCAGGGTGTGTAGCCAATTTTTCCCATTTCCTGCTCTCAAGCTCTTGTCCAAACTAAGGAGCAAAGTCCATAATCAAACCTACCTTCCTCTCCATTATTAAAAGTCTCCCCTGGACAAGGCGATGATGTTTCTCATGCTTCCTGGTTAGGAACCTGCCAAAATAGAACCTATCTGGTTCTTTCCTCTTGTTTCCTATGGTCTTAACCCTCTTTCTTGATGAAGAAGTCATTCTTGCATTAAACACAATTCAAAGGACCAAGGCAAAACACATTAAGTGTTAGCAAAACATTAATCACATCCAAACACATCTCTGATCAGCGTTGGGGGCTAACCAAGACCCCTCAACGCCCCCTTCCCAAGCAAAGAAACAAGCAAAGCAATCTGCCAAGCCACCACCCAGCGATGTCTCACCACCCGACGGTGGCGGCGACAATTTTTCAAAACTCCTCCTAAACACTTCTAATCTCCACCCAAATGCAAATTTCACAGTTCCAGCCCTTAATCACACATTTTAATCGGTTCAAACAGGTTCAATTTCAACAAACCATGCATAAAAATCAAAAACCCTAAAATTTCATGCTTTTACACACTTTTTCATCAAATTCATGCTTTAGAAACCCTAGAAGTGAAATGTATGACTTACTTGGGTGGAGAGACCTTGAATGTGTGCAAAGTGCTTGTAAGTTGATGATGAATGAAGCCCAAATGCAATGCTCTCAAGAAAACCCCAAACTTTGATGGTGGAATGGTGCAAAAGTGATGGAGAATGGGTTTTCTAGAAGTGGGATGATGAGAGAATTGAGGAGAGTGCTTAGAATAATGTTTGAAAGTGGAAGAGAGAGTGGGGATCTGGAAGTGGACGCTTGGGCGAGCCCTAAGGGGTATTCAAAACATGGAATGGGCTAGGAACCTAAAGCCCAATTTTTAAAATGACTTTAGCCCTCTACGACGCCACCACTGGGCGGTAGGCGCGAGTTCGCTTTCCCCCTTTCTGCTTTCCTTTAAGCACCATGAACCCTGTAACCCTCAATTTCAACTTTCAATTTTTAATTTTCATGCAATTCCCACTCACTTTACTCAGTTATGCAACAATTAAGCCCTAAATGCAACTAGAACATGCAACAAAAGTAAATCAACCAACTGGGTTGCCTCCTAGGTAGCGCTTGTTTAACGTCACGAGCCTGACCCAAACCTTTCTAGCACTCATCAGTACGTGTAATTCTTACCAACACCCATCAGTAGGTGTACCTTCCTGTTAAACCCTTGGCAAGTGTACCAGATCGTATCAAGTAATAATAGGTGGTAAGACCAAATATCGTTCTCCCAAAAGACTCTTAGGCCTTATCTTTCATGTAAATTGATCTTATAAGACTTGAAAAAGAAATAATTTTGTGGTTGTATGCAAAACGAAAATAAACATGCAAATGCAAGTGATTCAATTGGCAAAGAAAAGATATGAATGAATGGAGTTGTTGGGGTTTACAATTTCATCTTATCTACCCTCTTATATCTACTTTTCTTATTTAATTTGCTTTATTATCTAATTATCATGCAAACTTTCTTTGCCTACCCTAAACTAGATCTCTCGACGAAAAAAGCCTATCACTAACTACTAGTTTACTATCTCTAGTCTCCCTAAGTAATTATCAATGCATATATCACACAAGCAAATACAATTGATCGTCCTACCCCTATCTCTAGGCAGTATTGCTTAACCAAGGAATTCCCTATCAGTTCATGACTTCCCCGTACGTCTCCGTATCGACAAAAGCAAATATCTTCTACCGAATGAGTTAAACGATAAAAGCATTGAGAATAGACAAAAAACCCAACAATTGATAATATAAGCATATGAATAAAATAAGAATTTCAACATAAGAGAGTTTCAAAATATTACATTGTTCCCCAACAACAAAGGGTTTAGTTCACCATAGACATGGTGAAACTAGATGGAATTAAATGAAAGAATGGAAGAGTAAACCCTAGATTTGATAAATTGGAGCCTAAGCAACCAAGAAACCGCCTCCAAGGAGTGTAGAAGTGCTCTGGACGTCTCTTCCTGCCAAAAGAATTACTCTGAAGGTCGCACTAGGGCTATTTAAAACGCATTAAAGTAACAAAATTTAAGCCCAAGCCCAACATTCCACCGCTCAACGCCTCATTTGACCGCTCAGCGGTTTCCCTCTAATTGCAGGACCGTTGAGCGGTCCATCTCACCACTCAGCGGTTTGCCTCTGATAGCCTGGACGCTCTGCGACACCGCTCGAGCGAGAGGCAGAGACTGCTCCCTCGAATCTGGCGCTCAATGCTGGAAAATAACGCTGAGCGGTGACTTTGACTCTTCTTTTATTCCTTTTTCTCCTTCTTTCTTGAGTATAAGTCCTCCCTTCTTCACTTTTATCTTCAATTCTCATCAAAACCCTGCAAAATAATGCAAAATAAGCATAATATCTCTAAAAACAACTTTTGACTCTCATGTGACTCAACTAAGTGTTTTACTTGATTCCAAGCTCATTCTAAGCAATAAAGGGTGTGTTTTGATATCAAATTTAACTATATAAATAACGATTGTTAAACCGTTATCACAACCCCAAACTTAAAACTTTGCTTGTCCTCAAGCAAACAAGACAAAACTTAGCTTTCCACTTTTTCATCAAAATAGTTCGACATTTCCAAAATTCATTTTTCTCACAACAAGAATTACTCAATTCAGATTTTCAGTAGAATCTTATCAACATGCATACATGCTTCTATTCAATTCAGTTCACATAATCACATACTTTTCCACAATTGCTCTACTTATGAATGATCAATCCACTAAGCAAGATGTAACCATACAATTTATTAATCCTCTCCAAGCAAGTGTTTCACTCAATCACTCAAGTGTTTAAGAGGTCTCTCCATCCCTCTACTATTCACATATCACATGAAACCAAATTGCCCTTCATCTACTAAAATCAACATTCTCACATATAAATGTCATCACAAGGACTTTTCCAAGGCTTATAATGAGGCTGGGTTAATCAAGAAAAATTGGTTTTTCTAGAACACAAAATCCTTAAGTTAAGAGAGTTATTTTAACATCCAAAGTTCAAGCACAAACTCTCTTTTTAACCAATCTCACTCATTCCCAACTTCTTTCCTTTTTCTCTTTTTTTTACATTGAGCTCATCTTTCATGCTTTTTCTTTTCTTCTCTTTTCTTTTCTCATGCTTTTCTTTCATTCAACACTTGAGCTTAATGCCTTTCTTTTGCCTTTCAATTTCCCCAACAACCCCAAACTTGAACTTTGGCAATATCATACAATTATTCTCAAACCAACTCAAGGGAAAAAATTTCAAAGCAAGGGTTTTCATCCTGTTTCAAGGCTAAGGTTCAAAAAGGATAGAATGCATGGTTCTCTTTTCTTTGGGTTAATATTTGGCTAAGAATGGCTTCCAAAAATGGCCTTGATCATATGACATAAACATGCAATTCAATCAATCATAAAGATTCAGGCAATATCATTCATGCTTCCATATGAATAGCACATATATCAATGTACACTCTGGAGTTCAAAACCTCACTGATGGGTTGTCACTACCCACACAAATTTAATGTGCAATTAGGAATGCAGTATAACTAGGAAGTGACTCCTAGGTCGTCCTCAAGGACCAAACTGTGGTTCAGAAATTAGGTCAAGCACGAAGTGGGAGGGGTTTGTGAAAATTTTTGTGGTGAATGCGGATGAATTAAATTAAAACACTGATGCAAATAGAAAATTAAACACAGATGTAAAAACGGTTTCAGATACAAAATTAAAAACAGTTGGTCATTAACTTAATTACAATGCTTCCAATCATAGATTAACACAACAAGGGGCTACTCAAACCTTTAATCCAACACAGTTAACCAACTAAGTGAAGGCTAAACATGCTTTCATAACATGCTTTCATAAAAGCGAACTAAGCGAACGCAATGTTAACATTCAATCCAATTTACACCATGCAGTTTCATCAACTAAGCGAAGACTAAACACCAACTGGGCAACTAAGCGTGTACCCAATTGCAAGTGCAAAGCAGATTTCACATTAACCAAGTCAGAGTGGCAAACACAATTATAGTCCAGAAATATCAAGGAAGCATTATAATATCACTAATGACCAACCCAATTACTCAAGCTAGCATGAGTTAAATTATCACTACCAAAAATGCTAGACAATATTAAAGCAAAAGAAAATATTAAACCCAACATTGTAACAAACAATTATCTAGCACAGTTAAAATTATTAAAATGCAACATTTAATTAAAGAAATTAAAGACAACTCTAACTTATAATGTGGAATATCCCAAAACAAAAGAAACAAGAGAACATAACCATGTACCACTTCACGTGACCAATGCTCCTTCTACCAAACAAATTAAAATTGCAAATGACCTAAAAAGGAACCTCTTGGCCGTGACTTCCCAAGGAAATTAAAATGAATTTCTTCTCTCCCAACATGTTAGGTATCGTGCAACACTCACTTCTCCAAGAAAATGAGTTCACGGTTTCCAATTGCAAAAGAAAACATAAAAGAGTAATTTCCTTTCTTCCAAAGTGAATGGCCGTGTGCACCTCTTTCGCATGGGTCTTCAATTGCTCAAAAGAATTAAATATTCTTCCAATAGTCTCCATCAACAAAGTCAATCATGTGCCCCTTTTTCCAACCTCCTTTTTTCCAAAGAAAAGTCATCCATGTGCTTCTAGCCTACCTACCTTGATAGGACAACACTTTTACTAAATGAAATAAAATAGCAACACTCTCTCCCCATCAACCACCGTGCATTTTGCTTCCAACAAGAAGGTAAGCTTGAAAAAAATATAAGTTCTGTGTGATCCTCTTTCCAAAACCGTGGCACATTTACCATTTTTCAAGTCAAAACCCAAAACTTCTTCCTTCAAAGTGACCACCATAAAGTATATCTACTCTCATCTAATCACTTCTTCATTATCAAGGAAATAAGGGAAAGAAATAGCATACAAAGAGCTTTTTCAAAAGAAAAGTGATGTGAACTTCAAATGCAATAAGCGGCACCTCCAAGGCTAAGGAAAAGAATCAAACCTTCATCATTTTTTTTTCTCAAAAGTAAAATGAAGAAGCTAGAATGTAGTATTGTCACTGTTCAACACCATCAAAGTGACATGTCACTCCATGTGTACCTGCTTCTCATCAATCAAAGTAAAAACAAATGCAAGAAAGAAATGCTAGCACACAACAGCCGTGAATCAACGCATGCCTCTCTTCATTCCAAGCTCAGTGTCAAATATACCTTCTTCATTCAGTAAAGAAAACTCAAGGAGAACAAAACAAAATGATGCACCCAATGAAAAAGAAAGAGGAAAATGTTTTTTTCTCATTCAACCATCAAAAGAACCGTGAGTGACATTCTAACTCCACCAAAGAAAACATTTACCAGCAAAAATGAAAGTAAAGAGTGAGTGGCGGCTCAGAGCATTCACTAGGGCCGTGAGTTTTTGTCTCCAAAATGGGTGGGGTCCACCTCTAAGAAAACCCTAGGTGCCATGTCACTATTTTTTTTACTATTGGGCTTAATCTACCCTAGCAAAATTAGCCCACATTACAAAAATTGATCTACGAATTCTAAACTACTAAACTAAGCTTGATTAATTCTAAATTACTTTTGTGGAGAGTCTTCCATTAATTTGCCTCCTTCCTAATGCTCCAAATTGTATTTCCAAAATTTTCCTGCAATTGATAATGCAATTAATTAGCTCAGAAAATTCAAATTAATTAAATATTAGAATTTCTGGTCAAATTAAGCATAATTAGCAAAAATGGAAAAACACCGGACAATTAAGCACAATTCCCTGATTAATTCTAGCACAATAAACTAAATGCAGTAAAGAAAATATCGACTCATCACTCACACAACTGTGCTTTTCTCAAACATCATTCATACACCCTGCTTTGCATCATAATCACAATCATAAATCATCACACATTTGTTCACAAAGCTAATGAACCATTCATCTGTATATCAGCATGCAACACAAACTCAATCATCATCCACATCCTATCATCATCAAATAAAATCATCGTGCAATAAAATCAAGTCAGACCATAGTCAGAAAGAGTGTTCAAGCCAAGCACAGACACCAACAATAAAATTCATCCTATTCTAAAAATTCAAAGTACAAAAGTGAAAGATAAAACCCATGTCCTAAGCACTTGCATCCCTCGGTAGATGCCCTCTCAACTCATGTCATCATCTGAGTGCTCCTGGTCTCTAGCTTCCACAACCTCAAAGTCATTCTCCTCATCATCCTCGTCCATGCCTGGTGCTTCAGCTGCTCCAAATCCGCTACTCTGTGCCTGCTCCTGAGTCCAAGCCATAGCACTATGGAACTCATCCATAGTCCACCTGTGCACTGGTGGTGTGTCATACAACCCCACTATCATCTCGGTAGTAGCTATCTGTCCCCTGCGGAGAGACTCCAATCTGGCCTCCACCATGGACATATACATGTCCCTCATCTGGAACGGCTCTACATGTTGTGCAGGTGCATCCTCCTGCTGGGCTGCTCCTCTCCTAGGACGTCTCCTAAGCACTGGTCCAGCTGCCTCGTCTCCTCCACAGAACTGTCGATAATAAGAAGCATCTATGGCCTTCCTAGGCCTCTCATATGGTGGAACAGAAGCATCCACTCCAGCCTGCTGACACAGAAAGGTAATCAGGGACGGATGTCTCAATGGTATCCTACTACTCACAGTAGTAGCGCAACTCTGGATCTCGTTGGCGATGACCTCACCAACATTCACATCCATCTGCCTCAACATACAGTAGATGAATATGATTTTGTGCATGGTGATATCAGAAACATGGGAGCACGACTGAATATTGGCTTGAGTAAATGTCATCCAGTACTTCGCCAGAGGTGTCAAATTTGCCCTCTTGATGTTGACGGGCACTCCATTTGGGTTCCTCTGAAAATGTCCTCCAGGGACACACATAACCCTCTCAATATCCTCAAAATCTTTGAACTCCCCTATATATGCTACATACTGGCACTGCTCACCTGGCCACTCAGTGCCTAAGAATCTGTTGATGGTGTCGGGGTCATATCGGATGATCTGCCCCCTAACATAACTCATATATCTCCCTCCCGACACTCCTCCTCTAGTCAAGGCATTTGCATAGAACTCCTTCACAAGTTCAATGCTAGCTGGTGCAGGATATGTAGCCAGCCTCTCCTAGTTTCATCTCTCAATCTCCATTCAAACTCAAGAGCCAAGTCTGGAATAAAAATAGTCTTCCTATCCATCAGCAGTCTTCTCTCCTGCACAGCCACATAATGTTCCTCATGTTTCCTGGAAAGGAACCTAGGAGAATAGAATCTTCTTGGCCTCTCCAACTTTTTCCTCTTGTTCCCAAGAGTCTTCACTCTGCTTCTTGAAGATGATGACATTCCTATATCAAATACAATTCAATAATCCCAGGAAATTCATCAATAGAGGTTAGCAAATCATCAATCATACATCTAATCAAGCACTATCCAACACTGATGGAAGAATAGGGCCCATCAGCGTCCTTGCATCAGAAAATCAAGCAACCACACAAATCTGACGCCCACCGCTTAGCGGCGACGTCGAGGGTTTCTCGAAAACCCTTTCCTAAATGTCCTAATGTCCACTCTATCACAAATTTCTCAATTCCAATCCAAATTTATGCAGTTTAATCGGTTCAAAAGGTTTCTATTTCATCAAATCACGCATAGAAATCAAAAGCCCTAATTTCTCATGTTCCTACACATGTTCTTCATCAAATTTCAATTCTAGAAACCCTAAGAATGAAAAGTCAACCAGTCAACCAGAAAAGTCAATCAGTCAACCAGAATGCTGAAAAGTTGACCAGAGTGATGAAAAGTCAACCAGAATCGAGAAAAAGTCAACCAGAACGTGATTTGATATATTTTGTGCGATTTTTATGATCTGGTTGGGCTTGAACCGTTTTCTGCTATTTTTATGTCCTATTTAAAGGCCAGAACATCTTAGGGTTTGTATCTTTTGATGGCTTAGACACAGAAACACACTTTTCACCCCTTTGGGGGTAGATTTGGAGATGGTGATAGCTCTCCTTTTCTCCTTTTTAGGGTTTCTATCTTCATTCTTTCATTCCATTCACCTAGTTTCTCCATGACGATGGGGAACTAAACGTTATATGTTATTGGGGAAGATGTAACCTCTAAACTCTCTTGTATTTGAATTAATTCTTTTTATTGATATATGCTTTACTTCATTAATTGTTAGAGTTTTCTTCTTTGCTCTATGCATGCTTTGTTTAACTCATTCAATTGCACGATCATTGATTTTGTCGATATGGAACATACGGGGAAATCTAGAACTGGGGAAATTCTCCCAAAGGTAGTATTACCTATACATAGGAATATGTGGTAATATGAGGATTGGTTGCATACACACTCCTGTTCTTCAGAATTAATTATTAGGGATGCTAGGAATCGTATGAACTCGTAGTTAAGGATAGGTTTTCTTACCGATGACAGTGGTATTAAGTGTTTTAGAGAGTGGCATTAACATTAATGAAGAAGAGGAATTTTTGTATGCATGAGAGTGATTAGGTGAAATCTAACCTCAACAACATATTCATCTCATATTCTAATTCATCCATCCATCCAATTTTGTGTTTAACCTCAATTGATCAAATTGCATTCATGTTTATTTTTCTGCACTTTATATTTAAAAATCCCAAAATATTATTTTTATAGTCTTGATTGGTTAAGCAAAAGCACAATAGTTTAGTGTCGTGAGTCTCTTGGGAAAACGATACTTGGACTTACCATTTATTATTACTTGATACGATCTGGTACACTTGCGAGAGTGTTAACAAGTTTTTGACGCTGTTGCCGGGGACTCGTGGTATAACTATTTTATACATGTGATTGTTACCTAATTACACTTTCTATCTTTCTTTTTATCTATCTTTCTGTTTTAATTTTTCTATCTCTATTTAAAAAAATGAAAATAAAATAAAATAATATCTTCTCCTTATTCTTCTCCTTATTCTTCTCCTTATTCTTCTCCTTATTCTTCTCCTCATTCTTCTCCTTATCTTTCCATCTTTCTATCTTTCTATCTTTCTTTCTATCTATCTTTGTGTTTTTATCTTTCTGTTTTTATTTTTCTTTATCTTTCCAAAAAAAAAAAATCTTTTTCTGTTTTTATTTTTTTGAAAAAAAAAATTAAAATAAAAAAAATAACAAAAATATCTTTTTCTGTTTTTATCTTTCTGTTTTTTTATTCTTCTATCTTTATTAAAAATAGGTTTAATGGTTCAGGAAGTCCTTATTTTCGCAGGGAATCTCAATTTCGTCCCTTTCTTTTTTGTTTTCTCAATTGGGTCCCAATTTTATGAAAATTGTAACAATTAGACCCTTTCCGTTAAATTGGATCTAGCAGCGTTAGTCTGTGTTTGAGGTGGCAGAGTTGATAGGGGCACCTTAATTGACGTGGATAAATGATGGGAACCACCAACAGCACCCATTTTCCTACCTCTCACACCATCCTCAAGGATCGATTCCTCTGTTTTCTTCACGGAAAGCGCTCCTCCATCACACACATAACCAAAAATCTATCTTCCAACCCCAAGCTTCATCGCCCATTCTTACAAGATTTCAATCATCAAGCCAAACAATCTTCTTTTCACTTACCTTGGCAAACAGTCATCCTTTGGCTTCTGCAATCAAAACTCTTAGAAGAGTCAAACATTCTCTTCTTTATCCTCACCATAGCCATATTCACACGAAGATCCCCTTTTGACTCAACACCACGCCTCATTGCTTCAACATATCATCCACTACACGGATCATCTCCAGAAGACACCATTCACCCCATTAACAGTTCGGAGCGACCACCTCCTCCATCACACAAAACACAAAACCAAAGCGAAACAGAGACGAACCCATCCACTCACTTACTATCCCCACTACTTTTCCCATCACCATCACACTAACCCATCTCGACACCTAAAGCAGAAAACAGATATCAGAGGGTATAGAAACAATTGTCGAAAGCAAGTTCTCAGTTCAAGCGATGAGGGGCAACTGTCGAAGTTAGGTTGATGGCAGTGTCGTGCAAAAATGACGGGGAAAGGGTTTCACGCTGAGAAAGTCGAGGGTGACGTCGCCTTTGTCGCTCCTAATCACCTTTTGCAGTGGAGAAAATTTTGATAGCTACTGTGACCAATAAGGGCTGGCGGCGACGACTGGCACCCTCGGAGACGCCTCTAGCGGGGCATAAACTGGTACGGCATTTGGTTCTGTTGAAGCAAGGTTCTCACAAGAGGAGGAATGATTGGTCGTTGAACGCCTTTAGAGTTGATCGACGGCGACGCCACCGGGGGCATCGAGAGCAGTGATGATGTCTCGCCATGGCGGCGGCGTCTTTGTCCCACGCGTAAAAGAGAGCGCACGAAAAGGGAAAGGGCCCCGACAGGCAGCGGCGTAGGCGACGCCACCGGCGATACCCATGGCCGACCGAATGGAGGTGTGTGGCGGCGTGAAAGCTCGACACGGCGACCAGCAGGGTCTGTGGCCGTGATCGATGTGCTGGCGATGTCTTGGGCTGCAGCTAGCGGTTGCCGATTTTGGCGGAGGCTTTGGCGGCTGGTAAAGCAAAGGCGACAGCGCCCTCGCGCAAGGGAGGAAAATCTTTCCCTAGTTGTTTCATTCAAAGGAGGAGAAAATCCTAGGTCTTGGGAGGCTGGTTGCACAAATTGGGGGATTCAATGGAACCTTAATCTCCTGTGCTGTGAAAAATGAAGGGCTCCACGTGCTCCTATTTCAGTCAGCCACATCAGATAAAAAATTAAATCCAATGTGCCACGTCAAATATACACTAACACCGTTAGATTCAATTTAACGGAAAGGGTTTAATTGTTGCAATTTTCATAAAATTGGGATCTAATTGAGAAAACAAAAAAGAACGGGACGAAATTGAGATTCTCTGCCAAAATAGGGACTTCCTCAATGATTAAACCTTAAAATTATATATCTTTTTCTGTTTTTATTTTTCTATTTTTATAAAAAAAAACGAAAATTAAAATAAAAAAATAATATCTTTTACTGTTTTTATTTTTTTTAAAATAAAAAATATATATCTTTTACTGTTTTTATTTTTTGGGCTAATTATGTGCTCTAGTGCAGTGTTCTTTAGTGTGTGCAGATAAGATTTGTACCAGGAGCACAAGATCATCAGGAGGCAGATAAGGAAGGAGAATTGGTTCACCAACACCCTGATGTGAAAAGTGACAAACCCAAACCTGGCACACCAGTGAAATTCAAGAATAGGTTATGGGTTGTCAAGATTATCAAAGCAAATAGAGTGCTCTTGAGATTGAGAATCCTTAGAGTTGGTGACAAGGAAATTTTCGAGATTTTGTTGATGTCATGAAGGAAGGAAGAACACCAACATAGAATATCAACACCTACTGATGGGTGTTTGGGCTTTACCGGGTCAAGCTAATGACGTTAAAGAAGCGCTTGCTGGGAGGCAACCCAATTTCTAACTTTTTCTTTTTAATTATTTGTGTGATTTGGATTTTGATTTTTCTTTGTGTATTTAAGTTTTTTTTAGGTTATATGCTGCTTCTAATGGCAGTGATGATAGCATCTACTGATGGATGCTACTACAACATCTACTGATGGATGTTGTTATGAAAGAGGATGGTGAATAGACATCTACTGATGAATGCCATTGGGATAGCATCTACTGAGGGATGCTAGAAGATTTAGGTATCTACTGAAGGATACAGGAAGGTACACCTACTGATGGGTGATGGTAAGGTTTGCACCTACTGATGGGTGCTAGAAAGGTTTGGGTCAGGCTCGTGACATTAAACAAGCGCTACGTGGGAGGCAACCTAGTTGATTGATTTTTGCATGTTTTAATTATGTTCTAGTTGCATATGTGAGTCAAGTGATTGGGAATTGCATAAAAATTATGTTTTGAAAGTTGAATTTGATGGAGAAAGGGTTGAAATGGTATTAAACAAAAAAAAAAAAAGAGGGGTGTGAACTGCGCCCACCGCCGGGCGGTGAACTCACCGTTGGGCGGTGGCATCGTTGAGGGGTTTATGCGTTTTAAAAGAGGGCTTTGTTCTTTTGGCCCATTATTTGATTTTTCTACCCTTAGGGCTCGCCCAAGCACTCTCTATTAGATCCCTAAATTCTCTTTCACTTTCAAACACTCTTCCAAAGCTTTCCCATCACTTCTCCTATCATCTTCTTTCTTGAAAACCCAATTTTTATCAAACTTAGTTCAACATCCAAGTTTGGGGTGTTGTGAGAGCACAACTATTTGGGGTTGATTCCTCCACATTTTTTTGGAAGAAGTTTTGTTTTCCACTAACGTTTAATGAGATTCCTTGTGCTTTTGTGAGATGTACTTGATGCAGGGATGGCCTCTCCTCATCAGGAAAGGGGATCAAGACTGTGGGGAACAAGAGGAAGGAATCAGAGTTGGAGCAGCTGAAGCTCCAGTTATGGAGGAAGATGATGAGGATCATGCATAGCATCTACTGATGGATGCTATGTACACTAGAACAAGATTTTTTATCTTTTGTTTTTGTATTTTGAACTTATTTGTTTCTGTTAACTAGTGTAGATGAACTTGGTTGGACACTTTATCTGATGCAGTGGTTTGACATTGATATTTGTGCGTGATGGTAATTGCTTGATGATTCTTTGATGTTGATGAAGTTGAGATTGCACAATATGCTGATATATAGGTGGTGGTTCACAAGCTATGTGAACAGATGCATTGTGATTTTGTGATTGTGATTATGAGGCTAAGCAAGGTATTTGATTGAATGATTGGAATAAGCTTGTGTGAGGTTTTTGAGCTCCAGAGTGTTTATTGATATATTTGCTATCTACTGGAAGCATGAATGATTTTGCCTAAGTTTCTATGATTGATTGAATTGCATATATGTGTCATATGATCAAGGCCATTTTTGAAAAGCCCTTTTCTAGCCAAAAGTTTTGTCCCACATGAAAAAGGAACATCATATGTTCTACCCTTTTTGAACTTAAGCCTTAAACAGAATGTGAAAACCCTTGCTTTGAAATTCTTTGCCTTGAGTTAGGGGTTGTTGGGAGAATTGAAAAAGAAAAGAAAAGTTAGGCATTGAGCTTATGAGTTGAAAATAAAATGCATGAGAAAAGATGAAAAAGATAGAAAAAGCAAAGCATGAAAAGAAAAGCTCAATGCAGAAAAAGGGGAAAAGTTGGGAATAAGTAAGATTGGTTGAAAAAGAGAGTTTGTGCTTGAATTATGAATGTATAAATAACTCTCTTAACTCAAGGGTTTTGTGATGTAGAAAAACCAATTTTTCTTGTTAGCTCAAACCACATTATAAGCCTTGAAAAAGTCCTTGTGATGACATGTGTGTGTGAGAATGTTGCTTGTGGTAAATGAAAGGCAATTTTGTTCTATGTGACATGCAGATAGTAGAGGGACGGAGTGACCTTTATACACCTTTGAGTGAAACACTTTTGAGTGCTTGAGTTAAACACTTTTGAGTGATTGAGTGTAACACCTTATCTGGTGAGGAATGATTCCATGAATTCATGATTACATTTATGCTTAGCTAATTGATCATTCATGAGAATAGCATCTGTTGGAAGATTATGTAATTGTGTGAACACCATGATGAGTAAATTGAATCAAAGCATGTGCACATCTTAACTAAATTCTATTGATGAGTTGATTTAAGTGATTACCTATCTTGAAAGAAAAAACCTTTTGAATGTGATTGAACCATTGTGTTGATTTGTGGAAGACTAAGTTTCATCTTGTTTGCTTGAGGACAAGCAAAGTTTCAAGTTTGGGGTTGTGATAACGGTTCAAAAATCGTTATTTTATACTTAATTTTGATATCAAATGCACCCTTGTTGACTTAGAAACTTGCTTTGACTCATAATTTTTCTTTAGTTTGTTGACTTAGAAACTTGCTTTGACTCATAATTTTTCTTTAGTTTTGTGAATAAAAGAGTTGAGGACATGTTTTATGATTTTATCATTAAATTCCTTTGATTTTGTAGGTTTTTGGAATGAATTGAAAGAAAGGTTGAAGTATCAAATGGTTGGAGTGCAGAAAAGTCAACCAGTCAACCAGAAAAGTCAATCAGTCAACCAGAATGCTGAAAAGTTACCAGAGTTGACCAGAGTGCTGAAAAGTCAAACAGAATCCAGAAAAAGTCAACCAGAACATGATTTGATATATTTTGTGCGACTTTTATGATCTGTTTGGGCTTGGACCTGTTTTCTGTTATTTTTATGTCCTATTTAAAGGCCAGAACATCTTAGGGTTTGTATCTTTTGATGGCTTAGAAACGAAAACACATTTTTGACCCCTTTGGGGGTAGATTTGGAGATGGTGATAGCTCTCTTTTTCTCCTTTTCTCCTTTTTAGGGTTTCTATCTTCATTCTTTCATTCCATTCACCTAGTTTCTCCATGACGATGGGGAACTAAACCTTATATGTTATTGGGGAAGATGTAACCTCTAAACTCTCTTGTATTTGAATTAATTCTTTTTATTGATATATGCTTTACTTCATTAATTGTTAAAGTTTTCCTCTTTGCTCTATGCATGCTTTGTTTAACTCATTCAATTGCATGATCATTGATTTTGTCGATATGGGAACATACGGGGAAATCTAGAACTAGGGAAATTCTCCCAAAGGCAGTATTACCTATACATAGGAATATGTGGTAATATGAGGATTGGTTGCATACACACTCCTGTGCTTCAGAATTAATTATTAGGGATGCTAGGAATCGTATGAACTCGTAGTTAAGGATAGGCTTTCTTACCGGTGACAGCGGTATTAAGTGTTTTAGAGAGTGTCATTAACATTAATGAAGAAGAAGAATTCTTATATGCATAAGAGTGATTAGGTGAAATCTAACATCAACAACATATTCATCTCATATTCTAATCTTCATCCATCCATCCAATTTTGTGTTTAACATCAATTGATCAAATTGCATTCATGTTTATTTTTCTGCACTTTATATTTAAAAATCCCAAAATATTATTTTTATAGTCTTGATTGGTTAAGCAAAAGCACAACATTTTAGTTCCGTGAGTCTCTTGGGAAAACGATACTTGGACTTACCATTTATTATTACTTGATACGATCTGGTACACTTGCCAGAGTGTTAACACTTACTTGAGTGGAGATCCTCTAGATGCTTGCAAAACTCTGTTTAATTGATGATAAGTGCCTCCCAATGCAACGTTCTCACCAAAAACCCCAAACTTTTGACAATGGAATGGTTGAAAGATGAGATTTTATTGAGTATGTGATTGGAAAAGTGGGAAAAGTGAAAGATAGGTGTTAGGGTTCGTAGAGATCGCTTGGGCGAACTTCAAAGAGTAATTTTCAAAGTGCAGAAACCCCCAAAATGCTGAGCTTCTAAAAGCTCGTGTTGGGTCTGCACCGCCACCGCTCAGTGGTCAAATGGACCGCTCAACGGTGAGCGTTAAAAAATTTCTCTCCTCTTTGCTTGCCTTCACGTGATCAAACCTTTAGCACTTGATTTCAACTTTCAATTTTGTGTGCCCTTCCCCTCTCATATGCAACATTCAAATCTTGCACTAGAACAGAGTTAAAAACAAGAAAATAATCAACTGGGTTGCCTCCCAGGTAGCGCTTGTTTAACGTCACAAGCTTGACCCAAACCTTTCAAGCACCCATCAGTAAGTGCCTCCCAACACCTTTTAGTAGGTGTACTTAACTGTATCCCTCAATATATACATACAAATTAGCATCCCTCAGTATATGCTACCCAAAAATTGTTTAAAAATCCAACAATTACATGTCCAAAATAAAATAAAACTAAAACTAATGTTTTACAACACATATTATGCACTCCAGCAAATCACGTTTTCTCCTTCGTATTGGTGTCTTTGGTACACCAAATCCTCAGCTTTCTTCTATCCACCTTCTTGGTACGTCTGAAGTATGGTGCTTCAATCTCCACCACTCCTTCCTCTTTCACTTCTTTTACTACCCACTCCTTCTTCTTATACTTCACTTTTATCCTAGGTCGATGTGAGTCCTCTTTTGATTTCAAGATGGATTGTCCGTCCTTTATCAGTATCTTCACTTAGAGGTACCTGCAAAATGTTACAACTATCAGTATCAGTACCTGTGCTCTCTCCAGATGCAGCATCTCTTCTAGACTTTTTGTGTCTGGCTCTCTTCTTTATTCTCATGTTATTCTCTTTAGAGCCATTGTACGTCAACACATGTTCTTGATCTCTTAGCATGATCCTCCCGTCATAGACACTAATAAGCATTTTTGAAGTTGTCATGAAAGGTCTTCCCAGAATCACTGGAATCCTTTCATCCGTTTCCATATCCATGACTATAAAATCAACCAAGAACTCTAGTTGCTCAACACGAACAATCACATCCTCCACCATACCAAGCGGCTTTTTAGTAGAATCACCTGCACCGTCACAGTAAAATTAGATGGTTTTAATACTAGCCCTCCAATTTTCTTCAAGAAACGCTTAGGCATCATATTAATACTAGATCCAGAATCTAGCATAGCTCCTCCTACATCAACATCATTAACAACACACGGAAGAGTTAAACACCCTGGATCCTTCATTTTTTTCGGATGTGTCTTCTTTTTAGGTTGGATAGAAATTTCCTGTTCTTCTTCATCAAGATCCATCACCTCTCCAAGATAATATTTTATTCTCTTGGAGTAAACAGGAATCTGCTGAATCATTGAAGGCACCATAGTCACTTGATTGAAAATCTCTCTAAACTGCCCATTGTGACCATATTTTCTCTCAACTTCTTCTTCACCCTCACTACTTTCTAGCTCAACAATCTCTTTTCTTTCTTCCTCTTCACTACTCTCAACTTCAACAACTTCCTTTTCTACTTTCCTTTTACTCTTGGTTACAACAACTTTGCACTCCTCTTTAGGGTTAACATCAGTATTAGCCCTAAATTGGTTTTTCTCTGTGGTTTCCACCCTCTTTGACAGTTGACCAATTTGCATCTCCAAAGATCTGAAACTGGCTTGGTCACTTACATTTTGAGACTCATAAACCTTCAAAAATTTGTCAAATCTATCATTAAGGCTTCTTACAGTCTCTGTCAAACTATTCATCTACTGCCACAAGGGTGATGGTTTCTACGGTTTGTTTTTAAAGAAGCCTCTTGCTTTCCCAGATGGGTTATTTTGAGTTTGTCCAATACTAGGATGGTTTTTCCAACCTTGGCTAGAGTTTCCTTGGTTGAAATTTCCCTGCCTATATTGGAACTGATTCCCCATATAATTTGCCTCCTGTTGCATCTCTTCTGGCACAGCACATTGACCATTAATATGGTCACCACCACAGAAGTCACAAAGTTGTTGAGTTTGGGATACATTCCTAATCTCCTTTGGAAGTTGAGACAGAATCTTCGTTAAATTATCCAGTTTCTGAGTAAGAAGATGATTTTGAGCTAACATAGCATCATCAGCAGGCAAATGCAAAACTCCCCTCTTCTGCACTGGTGCGCCTCTCTCACTATATGTCTCTTGTTCATTTGCAGCCATACTTTCGATAAAATCATAGGCCTCATCCTCAGTCTTTTTCTTTAAATCACCTTCAGCTGAGGCGTCCAACATCATCTTTGACTATGTATTTAAGCCTCCAAGGTATGCAAGAACTAGAGTTGTCTTGTCAAACCCATGGACTGGCGTCTTCCTCAATATACCTTTAAACTTATCCCATGCTTGTCCGAGAGTTTCCTCCATGCCCTGTTTGAATGAAGAGATCTCCAACCTTACTTGGGTGACTTTCGACTGTGGAAAATATTTGTTCACAAATTTGGATGCCACAGTCTCCCACGTAGTGAAAGTTCCTTTTGGAAAGGAGTTTAGCCATGTCTTAGCATTGCCTCCCAGTGAGAAAGGAAACAAGCTAAGCTTTACTCGATCATCAGATACTCCAGTCATCTTTACAGTATTGCAAATTTCACTAAATGTTGTCAAATGATCATAAGGATTATCATTTGACAAACCATGAAATTGGTTGCCCTGTACCAGATGAATTAACGCAGGGTTCATCAACATTTGATGCATCACCAAGTGTGCGTCTGGGAGGAGGTTGTTCATCCGCCATCTCTTCTGGATCTTGTGTAAGAGCTTCTGGTGAGGGTTGTAACAATCTCTCAGGAGAAGGAAATAGTTCTCTAGATGGACGTCTGACTCTTCTTCCCCTCCTGTCTGATAGTGCTTCAAGAAGCAGTTGCTAATTTTTCTTACTTCTAGTATGAATGGTTTCCTGCATGCACAAGAAACAAATACCCTAGAAGCACTTTTTATAAAAAATAATAAAAATAAACAAGAACAAAATATATACAAACAAGTCAAATTTAATCAATTTACACTACTTGAAAAAGTTAAACCACGACTCCCCGATAACGGCGCCAAAAACTTGTTAAACCCCTCGCAAGTGTACCAGATCGTATCAAGTAATAATAGGTGGTAAGACCAAATATCGTTCTCCCAAAGGACTCTTAGGCCTTACCTTTCATGTAAATTGATCTTATAAGACTTGAGAAAGAAATAATTTTGTGGTTGTATGCAAAACGAAAATAAACATGCAAATGCAAGTGATTTAATTGGCAAAGAAAAGATATGAATGAATGGAGTTGTTGGGGTTTATAATTTCATCTTATCTGTCCTCTTATATCTACTTTTCTTATTTAATTCGCTTTATTATCTAATTATCATGCAAACTTTCTTTGCCTGCCCTAAACCCGATCTCTTAGCAAAAAGAGCCTATCACTAACTACTAGTTTACTATCTCTAGTCTCCCTAAGTAATTAGCAATGCATATATCACAGAAGCAAATACAATTAATCGTCCTACCCCTATCTCTAGGCAGTATTGCTTAATCAAGGAATTCCCTATCAGTTCATGACTTCCCCATACGTCTCCGTATCGACAAAGGCAAATATCTTCTACCGAATGAGTTAAATGATAAAAGCATTGAGCATAGACAAGAAACCCAAGAATTGATAATATAAGCATATGAATAAAATAAGAATTTCAATATAAGAGAGTTTCAAAATATTATATTGTTCCCCAACAACAAAGGGTTTAGTTCACCATAGACATGGTGACACTAGATGGAATTAAATGAAAGAATGCAAGTGTAAACCCTAGATTTGATAAATTGGAGCCTAAGCATCCAAGAAACCGCCTCCAAGGAGTGTAGAAGTGCTCTGGATGTTTCTGCCTGCCAAAAGAATTACTCTGAAGGTTGCACTAGGGCTATTTATAATGCATAAAAGTAACAAAATTTAAGCTCAAGCCCAACATTCCACTGCTCAGCGCCTCATTTGACCGCTCAGCGGTTTCCCTCTAATCGCAGGACCGCTCAACGGTCTGTCTCACCGCTCAGCGGTTTGCCTAGAATCGCCTGGACGCTCAGCGACACCGCTCGAGCGAGAGGCAGAGACTGCTCCCTCGAATCTGGCGCTCAGCGCTGGAAAATAACGTTGAGCGGTGACTTTGAGTCTTCTTTTCTTCCTTTTTCTCCTTCTTTCTTGGGTCTAAGTCCTCCCTCCTTCACTTCCATCTTTAATGCTCATCAAAACCCTGCAAAATAATGCAAAACAAGCATAATATCTCTAAAAACAACTTTTGACTCTCATGTGACTCAACTAAGTGTTTTACTTGATTCTAAGCTCATTCTAAGCCATAAAGGGTGTGTTTTGATATCAAATTTAAGTATAAAAATAACGGTTGTTAAACCGTTATCACTTCCTGTATCCTTTAGTAGATACTTAACCTTTTTAGCATCCCTCAGTAGATGCTACCCAATAAATAATGTTCAACAATTATCCAAAATTACATAACCAATTAAAATAATGTTTTTAAGTCACTGTGGTTCCTCCCAGCAAGCGCTCTTTTAACGTCATTAGGTTGACCTAGTAAAGCTCAACTTCCATCCTTTATGTTGGTGTCTTCTTTGCCTTCATCACACCAACTCATCAACTACTTCCGGTCCACCTTCTTGACTTGCCTAGAGTATGGAGCCTCAATCTCTATCACTTCATTCTCTTTAAAACCTTTCACCACCCACAACTTCTTCTTGTATCTCACAGGAGTACCAGGCTTGAATGGTGCATCCTTCAAGTCAAAGTGGATTATCTCTCCTTTGTCAACTTTCTCTCCTTCCTTAACCTGCATTAAAACACAATTATTACCTTTGTTGACCGCTTTAGCAGATTTAGGTCAAGCCACTGGTGCATCCTTCTTTGAAGCCTCTTAACTAATCTTTTTTACTCGAATATACTTCTCTTTAAAGACATCATAGATCACCTTCTCTTCTCGGCCTTCTGAGAATGATTGGGATCTTGTCATCCTCCTTCATCTCTATCACCACAAAGTCAACCAGGAATTCAAGCTTTTCAATGCGAATCACAACATCCTCCACCACACCATTGGGTTTCTTTGGTGATCCATCCGCCATGAGCAAGGAAATCTTTGTTGGTTTCAATGTAAGACCACCAATCTTCTTCAGCATAGATAGGGGCATTAAGTTAATAACTTGACCCTAAATCAAGTAAGGCTTTCCCTATCTTCACACTCCCAATGGCGTAAGGAATGGTAAAACTTCCTGGATCCTTTACTTTTGGAGGATGTTCTTTCTTCAAAGAGTCACTGCAACCTTCTTGTTCCTCAGTAGCTTTTTCCTCAAGATCTATCTTTTCTCCAAGATACTGCTTTATACGTCTTGCATAAATAGGAATTTGTTGAAGTGCTTCAGTCAACGGTATAATAATCTCCATTTGATTAAAGATTTCTCTAAAGTGCTCACACTTTCTCTCTTCTCTCTTTTGCCTCTTTGGGTAAGGAAGAATTATCTCATCTTTCTCAATTTTTTTCCTTTTTTAATTTTTTTCTCTCCCCTCTTCTCTTCTTCTTTTTCTATCTCACCCTCACAAATCTCTTCTTTTTCCTCTCTTTCCTCAAACTCAACACTTTCTTTTTCCACTTTTTCCTCAACCATACTCACCACAACCTTACAATCTTCTTTAGGGTTAACCTCAATGTTAGCCCCAAATTGATTTTTCTCTGTAACCTCCACCCTCTTGGCTAATTGACCAATATGCATATGTATGTCTCTGAAAAAGGCCTCATTGCTCTTGACTATGGGCTCATACACCTTCAAAAAATTTTCAAACTTCTCATCAAAACTGCTAACATTTTCAGTCAAAGCAGATACATGTTGCCATAGTGGTGATGGTTGTTGTGGTCTATTGAATTGGCCTCTTGCTTGTCTAGCTTGACTATTCTGACTTTGCCTAATGCTTGGGTGATTTTTCCAACCTTGGTTGTAATTACCTTGATTGAAATTACCCTTGCGGTATTGGAATTGATTACCCATGTAATTTGCTTCTTCTTGGGCCTCCTCTAGATAAGCACATTGACCATTGATGTGGTCACCACCACAACGGTCACAAAGTTGTTGTTGCACCTGTGAGACATTCTTCAACTCTTTAGGCAATTGAGCAAGAGTCTTTGTCAGGTTCTCCAATTGTTGAGTTATCAGCTTGTTCTGTGCAAACAAGGCATCTTGAGTAGGCAATTGAAGAACTCCCCTTCGTTGCAATTGTACGCCCCTATCACTATGAGTTTCACTATCATTAGCCGCCATGCTTTCTATCAACTCATAGGCTTCCTCAACAGTCTTGCACTTTATATTACCTCCAGCTGAGGCATCTAACATCAGTTTTGTCTAAGTTCCAAGACCTCCAAGGAATGTGAGAACTACAACTGTATCATCAAAGCCATGCACAGGTGTCTTTCTCAACAAGCTTTTATATATGTCCCACGCCTGGCCTAGGGTTTCTTCCATGCCTTGCTTCAAAGAAGAAATCTCCATTTTACCTTTATTGATCTTAGACTGTGGAAAATATTTGTTCAAGAATTTAGCCACCACAACCTCCCAGGTTGTAAAGATGTCCTCCGGGAAAGAATTTAACCGGAGTTTAGCATTGCCTCCCAATGAGAAAGGAAACAAGCTAAGTCTAATTGCTTTACCCGGTACTTCGTTAATCTTCACTGTATTGCAAATCTCATTGAATGTAGTGAGATGATCATATGGACTTTCATGTGACAGTCCATTAAATTGATTGCTTTGCACCAAATGAATCAACGTCGGTTTAACCTCCATGTTCAGTGCATTGACCCTTGGCCTTGCAATGTTGTTAAAGTGTTGAGGGTCAACCACATTGGTAGCATCTGCCAGAGTGCGTATTTTAGGAGCTTCCTCCTCAGCCATGTCTTTTGTGCTCTGGTTGCATGCTTCTGGTGGGGGTGCAACAATCTCTCAAGAGAGGGGAATAATTCTCTAGATGATCTTCGAACTTTCCCTCTCCTTCAAGTTTCACTTAAACCTTCAAGAAGAGGTTGTTGATTTTTCTTTCTCCTAGTATGAATTGTATCTTGCATACACAAATGAATTGTATCCTGCATACACAAGAAACAAAACCCTAAAAAGCACTTTTATATAAAAATAAAACAAAACTGAAACAAAAACAAAAATCAAGTCAAAATTAATCAATAATCACACTACTAGAATAGTTTAACCACGAGTCCCCGGCAACGGCGCCAAAAACTTGTTAAGACTTCGGCAAGTGTACCGAATCGTATCAAGTAATAATAAACGGTAAGACCGAGTATCGTTTCCCTAGAGACTCTTAGGCCTAAACGTTCATGTGATATCTTGATCTTTTAAGACTTGAGAAAACGAAAATTAGGGTTTTATATGCAAAAACGAAAATTAGGGTTTTATATGCAAAAACGAAAATTAAACATGCACATGCAAAGGTTTGATCAGTTGACCAAAAAGATAACGCAGTTGGATGGTATGGATGAGTTGTGTTGTTGGGGTTTATGATTTCATCCTAATCCACTCTCATGTATTTACGAATTTTACTCGATTCCGCTTCTTTATCAATGTTAATGCCACTTTCTAAATTACCCTAATCCCAATGTCTTGGTAAAAAGAGCCTACTCTAATTACTAGTTTACTATGTCTAGTCTCCCTAGCAATTAATCATGTATTACATAATTCGCACAGAAGCTTAAAGGCAATTGGTCCTCCTATCCCTATGTCTAGGTAATATTGCTCCCAAGAGAATTCCCTCATGTCTAGACCTACCCACATGTGTCCATATAGATAGAATCAAAGATTATGCTATTGAATAATGTCTTAAACAAAGCATGCAAGTATAATGGAGGAAAAACTCTAACAAATGATAAAACAAAGCATATGAATATAAGTAGAAATTCAATACATGAGAGTTTCAATAGGATTACATCGTTTCCTCAACAACAATGGAGGTTTAGTTCACCATAGACATGGTGAAACTAAGTGAAAATAATGGAAAGAATGAAAAGATAACCCTAGCTTTGATAAGTTGGAGCTTCTGCATCCAAAATCCGCCTCCAAGGAGTGACGAAGTGTGTTTATGCGTCCCTTCTGCCAAAAGATCCCTTTTTTGGTTCATGTAGAACTATTTATAACTTAGGAAAAATCACAGAAATTTGGCCCAAGCCCAATAGTCCACCGCCCGGCGGTGGCTTACCGCCCGGTGGTAGGTTTGACACTTAAAACCAGCCTCCAGCGTTGACACTTAAGCATTGGGCATAGAGTTCTCTGAAGAATCCACCGTTCGGCGATGGCTGTGACTCTTCTTTTGCTCGCTTTTCCACCTTCTCTTGTGTCCAACTCCCTTCTACTTCAACATCCTTCATTCAATTCCTAATAAAACCTGCCAAAACAAGGGAAAACCAAGCATAAAACCACAAAAACCAACTTTAACTCTCTTATTCTCTAACTTAGACAAATTGCATGATTTCAAGCTAATTCTAAGTCATAAAGGGTGTGTTTAATGTCAAATTTAAATGTGAAAATAACGGTTTTTGAACCGTTATCAAATTCAAAACCCCAAAGTGGGCACATTATGAACAAGATGTCTTCCTGGATGGTAAATAATCATTTGATACATCATTCTAAACAATGTTTAATTCATATTTGTGATGTTCAATCAATGATCTTTGTCTGCTCTCTAGTTTAGGTATTACTTGCTTTTAAAATTTTCTTGTCAACTTCAGATTCAATTCACATTAATCTTTCAATTCTCTACTTCAATGTTTTTTTTACTGTCCAGATTATGTCATTTCAGCATTTCATATAGCTCATGTTAGTTAGCATTTAGGTTACGTAGCTTTTACATTTGTGAATACATTTTGAATTGTTCCACCTTTAATATATAGGATCTGTTTGGATATAAATAGATTTTATTTCTTCATTACTTTAGCATAGGTTTTATTTCATTATTTTCTTCCTTCTTTTCTTTTAAATAGACTATAGTTCAGACTAGTTTAAATTCTTTTATTTTATTTTTTTTAGTTTCATTCATTTTAAATGTCTCACCCTTTTAGTAGTTAGTAAGTAAATAATTAGTAAATAACACAAGACCTAACTATACACTGTAAACTTGATTTTAGCTAAGTCCTATGAATGATATTTTGGTCACCCCTATGCTACATTAGTGGGGGCCAGACTTTGTTCTGCCTTAGGCGACTAAAAGGCAGTTTAACATCAGCTCATTAATTGAATGTTCAATTAATGTAATCAATTAACATTAAATGTTAGTCAAACACATTTAAAAAAATGGTTGTTATAGCTGTCATGACTAGCATCCAATCAGTTTTCAAAACATATCAGACTTAATTGAATACACAAAAAGGGTAATCGATTATGTTTATCACTTAAGTAAATTTTGAAAACTTTTCTTCTCAAAAACTCATCACACCACATCTCAAAAAGATATATGCAAACACACGAGTTTTAATTGATTCAACAACTAATGTAATCGATTCAAAACTAGTTATTTTGCCACAGTTCAAAAACTAAGTTGTATGATAACCTTAATTGATTATCACAACACTGTAATCGATTAAGTTATGCATATATGCTTTTGTGCATGTGGTTTTCTTTTCACAACAACATACAATGAGCATACACAGATATAATCTCTTTATAATCACAATAGTATGCATAACTGTTAAGACTCCAATAAATGTATCAAATCGTATCAAATAATATAATTGGTAAGACCAAGTATCGTTTTCCCTAGAGACTCACGTTCTAAACAGTCATGTGATTTCTTGATTAATTAAGACTTGAGAACAAAATCATTTGGTTTATAATGCAGAAAATAAACATGAGTGCAAGTGTTGATTAATTGACAATAAGAATGCATAGGTGATTGGTTTGTAAAATATGGAATGAATATGTTGTTGGGGGTTTGGATTTCTCCTATCCACTCTCATGTATTTATGAATTCGTCTTCTTCGTTAATGTTAATGTTACTTTCTAATTTACTTTAAACCCGATGTCTCGGTGAAGAAAGCCTATCCTTAATTACTAGTTTACAATGTCTTGTCTCCCTAGCAATTAATTATACATTACATACGCACAGAAGCTTAAAGGCAACCAAAACTCATATCCCTATGTCTAGGCATTAATGCTTTTGGGAGAAATTCCCCAAATCTAGATTTCCCCATACGTGTCCATAACGAAAAAATCAATTATCATACTATGAATGAGTTCAACAAAGCAAGCATAGAGTATAGAGGAAAAATCCTAACAATTAATGAACGAAGCATTTAATAATATAAATCAATTCAATACATGAGAGTTTCAAGGATTACATCGTTTCCCCAACAACAATTAGAATTTAGTTCACCATTGCATGGTGAAACTAGATGAATAATGGAAAATAATGAAAGATAAAACCCTAAAAGTTGAAGATAGGAGCTTTTGCATCCAAATATGCCTCCAAGGGATGAAAGGAAGTGTTTCTGCGCCTCTTTCTATCAAAAGATACCGTCTCTAGGTTTTCCAAATCATTAAATAGCTCGAAATAATTATAGAAAACATAGCCCAATCCCAGTTGTCGGTGCTCAACGCCCCAAGTTAGGGCACACAGGCGTGACTGCGAGAGCTCTATGCTCAACGCCCCTGGAAGGGTGCCCAAGCGTCACCTACGGTACTGAAATGGCGCTCAGCGGTACTGGAAGGGCGCTCAAGCATGAGTGCGAGACTGTTGCGTTGGGGGCCTCCAAAACCAGCGCTCAAGCATCCTACGATTCCTCTTTCTGGTGTTTTTCCAACTCTTTCTCAGTTCCAACTCTTTCTCAGTTCCAACTCCTTGATACTTCAACTCTTCTTCCAAATCATCTCAATTCCTGTTAAAACAAGGAAAACTAAGCATCAAATCAATAATTCCACCTCCAACTCTCTTATTCTCATAACTTAAAGCAAAAGCATGATTTCAAGTCAGTTTCTAAGTCAAAAAGGTGTTTTTAGTCTCAAAATTAAGTATCAAATAACGGTATTTTTAACCGTTTTCAATAACCAACATAGTATGTCCAACAAATGTGATTATCACAATATGTGCATATTACACAGTAAGCATTTATACATTTCACATATGTATAACACAACACAGAAACACCTTTCTGTTGTGACAAGACAACATTCATGTGTTGTTGCTATTAATGTGTTGTCATCATCAAAAACAACATATAGGGATTGGGTTCATCTATCACAATGCTCCCCCTATCAACAATCTCCCCTTTTTTTGATGATGCACAACCATGATTAATAAAACAACCATGATGTACAGTACATAAACAAAAATTGTTTCAACACAGTTTCAAATATGTCATACTCATTCAATTATCTCAGTCAGTGTTCAATTATTTCTCCCCCTTTGGGCATTAGCAAAAAAGGATATATAGCATAATATAATTGAAACAGAGATATTGAATCATATAGAGATGCATCAAACATGTTATCAATAAAATTATGGTGATGCTCCCACTGTCAGCAATATTCACAAGATTTTAATTTTCTTTCCTTTTTAACTTGTGAACAAGCATTTAACAGAATACAACACTCCCCCTATCAGTAAGCATATTACATTTCATTATCAAAGTTGCATGATAAAGATATACCAGAGTATCAGTAACATATACCAAAGTTGCATATCCACATATTTTCAAGCATTATATTAGTAACACATATCACAAGTATCAGAACATTTTGGATACATGTTAAACCCCTGGCAAGTGTACCAGATCATATCAAATAATAAAAAATAGTAAGTCCAAGTATCGTTTTCCCAAGAGACTCACGGCACTAAACTGTTGTGCTTTTGCATAACCAATCAAGACTATAAAAACAATATTTTGGGATTTTTGAATATTAGGTACGGAAAAGTAAACATGAATGCAATTTGATCAATTGAGGTTAAACACAAAAGTGGATGGATGATGTTGATAATATGAGATGAGTTTGTTGCTAGGATTCAGATTTCACCCAATCACTCTCTGATATCTACTTTTCTTATTTAATTCGCTTATTTATCATATTGTCATGCAAACTTTCTTAGTCTACCCTTAACCCAATCCCTTGGCGAAAAGAGCCTATTACTAATTACCGGCTTGTTATCCCTAGCCTCCCCTAGTAATTAATAATGCATGATAAATGGAAGCAAAATACAATTGATCGTCCTACCCCTATCCCTAGGCGGTATTAGCATAATCAAGGAATTCCCCCTAGTTCATGACATTACTGTACGTTCTCGTATCAATAAAGACAAACAACATTTACCGAATGAGTTAAATGATAAAAGCATTAAGCAAAGGTAAGGAACCCAACAATTGATAAAGATAAGCATATGCAGGCATATAAATAAAATAAGGATTTTGATATAAGAGAGTTTAGAGGTTACATCTTTCCCCAGCAACAAATAAGATTAGTTCTCAATCGTCATAGAGGAACTAGGTGAATGGAATGAAAGAGATAGAAACCCTAAAGAGGAGAAAAATGAGAGTTGTCACTATATCCAAATCTACCCCCAAAGGGGTGAAAAGTGTGTTTCTGTGTCTAAGCCATCAAAAGATACAAACCCTAAGATGTTCTCGCCTTTAAATAGGACATAAAAATAACAAAAAACAGGTCCAAGCCCAAACAGATCATAAAAATCACACAAAATATATCAAATCACTTCTGGTTGACTTTTTCTAGATTCTGGTTGACTTTTCAGCACTCTGGTCAACTTTTCAGCATTCTGGTTGACTGGTTGACTTTTCTGGTTGACGAGTTGACTTTCCTACACTCTGTTTGACTTTTCTGCACTCCAACCATTTGATACTTCAACCTTTCTTTCAATTCATTCCAAAAACCTACAAAATCAAGGGAATTTAATGATAAAATCATAAAACATGTCCTCAACTCTTTTATTCACAAAACTAAAGAAAAATCATGAGTCAAAGCAAGTTTCTAAGTCAACAAGGGTGCATTTGATATCAAAATTAAGTATAAAAATAACGGTTTTTGAACCGTTATCAATACAGCTTGTAACAAATAACCTAGTGTTATCAATCATAAACTCATACCAGATACACAATGGATTATACACAATTAAGTTTACGATGAATAAGCACATATCAAGTCATTAGTCATGGTTTAAAGTAAAAGATTCAAAAGTTTAGAAACTTCAAACTAGTTGACGAAACACAGTCGATTATGACTCTCCTTTAATCGATTTGATTAAACATTGTAATGTGAAATATTCATTTCATCTCAGTCATTAATCAGCACTACTGCATATACTTTTCATCTCATCTCGATAGAAAATTAGTCCTTATGTAGTATAATTGTGCAATAACCATTTATCACAAATTAAGTATGAGTATGCAATGTAATGATGTAATGTTAAAGTGTTCAATTGCAATCATACAAATGATCTTTATCAGATTAGGTCAAGTTTAAACAATTAATTCAATCACATATCACAAGCTAGATTAAGCAAAGGATAATTTCATTAATATTTCAAAAAGATGATTACAATCAGCAAAGCAAAAGATGGCTTAAGAAAGTCACTAATTACAAAGTCCAAAATACTTAGTAGAATAAGAATAAACACACACAATGAAAATTCGTAGTTCAGACGTTTCCATGGAATATTCGTCACTTGACCCATGATCAGAATCATCAGAATCTTATGTTGCAGTGTCACATATCATGCTTTTCTGGTTGTATACATCCACTTTCCTTTCCACTTTGGTCGGTGATTCTTCAATCCTTAGAGTCCTTTGTCAATGATTGTGTCAGCTTTCCAATTTCCTAAGTTCCAAGAATCTTTTTGAGCGAATCTAACATACAATCAATTTTCACCGCATACCATTTAGCACACTCATCTACTTCACTTTTTGTCAAATCTGTTTTGTTTGCACTCCAAGATTCAGAGATGGGATAGACATTCTAACGATCATCATTTTTTATCATGATGAATCCAATAAAACCTTGATCATCAGTCCATTTTTGAAAGTGAAATCCTTTTTTCCTGATCAGTTGAAAAATGGCAATCTCAATCCAAACTCCTTTGATCAGCTTTGTATCATCCTCCTTGACTCTGGAACAAAATGTTTCATCACACATCTTTATATTTGAGTAGAACACACTTACTGGTTTTAGATATCTATGAGAAACCATGGTTTTAATCTTCCTTAGACTTAAAAGCTTTCCTCGAATCTCTTTGTCATTGATCCACTCTGTAGGATCAGCATTCCTTGTGACACGGGCAACCTTCCCTTTTCTTCTAGATGATGACGATGAAGAATCCATTTCTGAACAAGACTATGGAACGTTTTTCACAGTTATAGGGTTTGTAGCACTTCAGTTTAGAAAACACAGAGTTCACAATAGATTTCCAAATCTAGTATTTATAAAAATTGTGCATCAAATCACTTCAGTTTCAGACCCATCTTAAATTTTCAAAAGTAGAAAGCCTAGATGAAACATTTTAATAGATTTTATTAAATTTGAAATTGATTCAATTGTGTAACAGAGTTTCACAAAAAACAGAGAAATACACAAAAATCTAACTGATTTCAATAAAAGCATAATCTGTTCAAAATTGTGAAAACTTTTTTTCATCAAAAACTGCATAACATACAAGCAAGCAATAATCATTAAACACGACATATATTCACAAACAAAAAATAATGATGCATGATTTTGACAATAGATGTTACCACACAGTGTTACTCAAGAAATTATGATGTACTCCATTGTAATTCATCCTTGAGCACTTGTCTGCTTCTAAATCAGCTTACTTCTCTGTAAAATTCCCAAATGGTTTTGCTACAGGTACCCAAATGAACTTGGGGCCTTTTTTGTTAGTTATAGGAATTTGTTCTTTAGGAACCCATTTGTATTTTCCTCTAGGAACACCAACCTTCCTATAATAACAATTCCTCACAGATGAAAAGTCATTGGAACCTGACAAGGTTGAACGTAGGTCTGAATCTTCTAGTGCAAGATATTTTTACTCACAAAAATATGAGTTAAACAAAATAAAGTAAACGCTTCAATATATTATAATTTATAAATTATAATGAAAAGTCATTGGAACCTGACAAGGTTGAACGCAGATCTGAACCTTCCTGTGCAAGATATTTTTACTCACAAAAATATGAGTTAAACAAAATAAAGTAAACGCTTCAATATATTATAATATATAAATTATAATGAAAAGTCATTGGAACCTGACAAGGTTGAATGTAGGTCTGAACCTTCCTGTGCAAGATATTTTTACTCACAAAAATATGAGTTAAACAAAATGAAGTAAACGCTTCAATATATTATAATTTATAAATTATAATGAAAAGTCATTGGAACCTGACAAGGTTGAATATAGGACTGAACCTTCCTATGCAGAATATTTTTACTCACAAAAATATGAGTTAAACAAAATGAAGTAAACGCTTCAATATATTATAATTTATAAATTATAATGAAAAGACATTGGAACCTGATAAGGTTGAACGTAGGATTGAACCTTCATGTGCAGAGTTAAACAAAATAAACTAAATGCTTCAATATATTATAATGTATAAATTATAATGAAAAGTCATTGGAACCTGATAAGGTTGAACGTAGGACCGAACGTTCCTATGCAGGATAATTTTACTCAAAAAAATATGAGTTAAACAAAATAAAGTAAATGGTTCAATGTATTATAATTTATGAATTATAATGGAAAATCATTGGAACCTGATAAGGTTGAACGTAGGTAGTCCAACTAACCGAACGGGAATGGATTGAACCTTCCCGAAATTTCTTAAAACAAAAGACATGTCATTAGAATTTATTATTGAATTTTTTGCTCTTAATGCAAAACCTAGTCCTGATCCGAAGTAACGATGTCGAGATCGAGCACGCATCTGGCTCCTCGTGGTTTCATGGGATGTCACTCGACCCCATTGTTAAACCCTTGGCAAGTGTACCAGATCGTATCAAGTAATAATAGATGGTAAGACCAAATATCGTTCTCCCAAAGGACTCTTATGCCAACTTTCATGTAAAGAGATCGCATAAGACTTGAGAAAAGAATTAAATTTTAAGTTTTTGAATGCAAGATGAAAATAAACATGCAAAATGCAGTGAATCAATTGGCTAGAAGAAACTATGGATAAATGGAGTTGTTGGGGTTTATAATTTCATCGTATCCACCCTCTTATATCTACTCTTCTTATTTAATTCGCCTTTTTATCATATTGTCATGCAAACTTTCTTGGTCTACCCTAAACCCAATCTCTTGGCGAATAGAGCCTATTACTAATTACTGGCTTGCTATCTCTAGCCTCCCCTAGTAACTAATAATGCATGATAAACGGAAGCAAAATACAATTGATCGTCCTACCCCTATCTCTAGGCGGTATTAGCTTAATCAAGGAATTCCCCTCAGTTCATGACATTACTGTACGTCTCCATATCAATAAAGACAAACGACATTTACCGAATGAGTTAAACGATAAAAGCATTAAGCAAAGGTAAGGAACCCAACAATTGATAATATAGGCATATGCAAGCATATGAATAAAACAAGAATTTCAATATAAGAGAGTTTCAAAAGATTATATTGTTCCCCAACAACAAAGGGTTTAGTTCACCATAGACATGGTGAACTAAATGGAATTAAATGAAAGTATGGAAGAATAAACCCTAAATTTGGTAGATTGGAGCCTAAGCATCCAAGGAACTACCTCCAAGGAGTGTAGAACAGTTCTGGACGTCTCTGCCTGCCAAAAGAATACTTTGAGAATCGCACTAGGGCTATTTATAGCGCATAAAAGTAACAGAATTTAAGCTCAAGCCCATCTGATGGACGCTCAACGCTTAATTTGGCTGCTCAGCGGTTTGCCTCTAATCGCAAAACCACTCAACGGTCCAATACGCCGCTCAGCGGTGGCCCTCTAATCGCACAGGACGCTCAGCAGTGCCGCTCAAGCAAGAAACAATGACTTCACCCACGAAACTAGCGCTCAGCGCTGGAATTAGCGCTGAGCGGTGCACTTAGCTCTTCTTTTCATCCTTTTTCTTCTTCTTTCATGAGTCTAAGTCCTCCCGTCTTTACTTCTACCGTCAATTCTCATCAAAACCCTGCAAAACAATGCAAAACAAGCATAATATCTCTAAAAACAACTTTTGACTCTCATGTGACTCAACTAAGTGTTTTACTTGAATCTTAAGCTCATTCTAAGCCATAAAGGGTGTGTTTTAATATCAAATTTAAGTATAAAAATAACGGTTTTCCAACTGTTATCACCCACTGTGGGCGCCAAAATGTTTCGATTGAATTGGTCCGAGAGTCAGTCATTCATCCTTGCTCTACTCTCTTTCGATCATCCAATCCACTCTAAGAACGCAGTCCACTCCGATAGGTTGTTGACCTGTAGAAGATACTCTGACGCTCAAGTCAGATATGTTTCATAAAGAGGTCTCTATTTTATTAGAATAGATCAAGGTTTTATCATGGTTAGAAAAGGATGATTTTACCTGGACATCAATTTTATATTTATAGGGTTTGTGGCAGCCAAGCACATAACCCAATATATTTTTAGACAATCAAACCCAATAATCATATATTTGTAAAGCGTAAGAAAATCTGATTATTAATTCCTACTAATATACCGGTTAACTGCTCATAAATGATCGTTAACTCGGATCGGTATATTTGATATAGTTAATGAATTTTAATCTAATTTTTGCACATAAAGAATATAACCTTAGCTCCTTGCACTACAAAAAAAAAGGGCATTACCGAAGGCCCAAATCCCTCGGAAACAGCCAAAAGCCGTCGGAAAAAGACATTTACAGACGGCCTACCGACGGCCATCGAGCCGTCGGTAAATCTCTTGTCGCTAACAATTACCGAAGGCTTTTGGCCGTCGGTAATTACCGAAGGCTTTACCGAAGGCCAAAAGCCTTCGGTAAATACGTCGATCTGGTTCATCTTCTTCCTCTTTCCCCTTCTCCTGTATCCTTCGTTTTTCAGTTTTTTTTACCCAAATTTCTTCATTCCTAAACCAAAACAACAATTTTATTCATTCCAAAACCAAAATCAGAGGCTACACTTCGGTTCTTTAATTGTTTTAGAAACCCTAAAATTTAAAAAATCCCAAATGGCAGTGAAGCTTGCACGGTGGTGTTCTCCCATGGCAACGGTGGTGCTCTCCAGTGACGGCAGCGGCGCTTCACCCACGGCAGCGGCGCTTCTCCCACGGCAGCGGCGCTTCTCCCACGGCAGCAGTGGCGTCCTCCCACGGCAGCGGCGCTTCTCCCACGGCAGCAGCGCTTCTCCCACGGCAGCGGAACTTCTCCCACGGTAGCGGCGCTTCTGCCGCAACAACGGTGGCGTCCTCCCACGGCAGCAGTCGCGTCCTCCCAAAGGCAGCGGTGGCGTTCTCCCAGCGGCACCGGTGACAGTGTGGGAAGATGGTTGCACAGCTGAGAAAAATGGGGGCAGAGAAGGTGAGAAAAGGTGAGAAATATAGCAGAGGAAGCGATTTGTGAGTGATAAAAATGTATAAATTTTGCGCAGAGAGAGGGAAAAAATGGGCGGGAATTTTGCCGCTCTTTTTACCGAAGGCTTTACCGAAGGCTTTTGGCCGTCGGTAAGTACCGAAGGCTTTACCGAAGGCTTTACCGAAGGATTTTGGCCGTCGGTAATTACCGAAGGCCCATATCCGTCGGTAAATACATTTTTTTTCATCCGTCGGTAAAAGCCGTCGGTAATGCATCATTTACCGACGGAACTAAGTCCGTCGATAAAAGCCGTCGGTAATTCCATGTTTTATTGTAGTGTTGCTTTGATATGATTCTAATTCTTCCTTTTCCTTATAATTTAACTTTCGAGGCAAATGAAGAATCCATATCACCAAAAGTATCTTAATCTCCAATCATATGATTATTGCAACTGCTACAAAAGTAACATACATTATTATCTCCTTGAGTTGTCATTTTTTAAGCAAAGAACAAGTTTCCTTCACCTTGTTTTGCTGCTGCTTAGGAAGATGAATAATGTTGTTTATTGCAAGGTGACAATCTTTCATTTCTTTTCCATTCTCAAACTCTCTTTTGATGTTTGATGTTTGACCGTTCTCACCTTTAAATCTCCTTTAAATTATTGTTTATGTAATAATATATTCTTCATACCAATAACTTGTGCATAAATCAATTCTAACTATTAAATAATCTATTTATTTTTTCTTATTAGTTTGTCTTTTCTATAAGTATTATAAAAAATAATCTACAGACGTACTATTTTCTAATGGGACCATATTCTAAACATCATATTTGGGTATATTTAAAAATTTAATATAAATATGATAAAATATATTTGGACGAGTCTTTCATATATTTGGTTTAAAATTTGCGTGTCCATCAGGGCCTTGTTCATTGGTCAAAGTGTATTATGTCAGCTTGCATACCTTGATTTGAACTCCATTTAAAATCTTTTTGGTTTCCCATTTGACTTTTCACAGCAGGAAGGTATAGCATACATATAAATTCAATTAAAATACACGTATTCACCAATAATCTATATTGAAATCCCATATTAAAATCATATTACAATAGTTAAACAAGTGAGGTAAATAGTAATATATCAGACTTTCATTATGGTGTAGCTGCATAAATGGAAATAAAATCAAGCAGCCAACTTAATTTACAGAATAAAATTACATGTTAATAAATTACATTAATTGTATTTACGAAAATAAAATGTTTAACTTGTGACACATTTCCTTTTCAAAATTATGATTCTGTCATAATGAGTTTACTATACATTCGTTTTTGGTATAAAATCCAAGACTTGCACGCCACTACACCATAGAAAACGGGCCAGTATACTTCTACTTCTACATTACATTATGACAGCATTTTTTTTTTCTATATTATTTTTATAACTAAACTAAAGTATCTATGATCCTTTGGATGTAAAAATATAGAAACTATTGAAAATGGGGTGAAGTTTGAAAGACAAAAATATGATGACATAGGTTATATCTGAGTAGTAAAATAAAATATATGAAAATGAAAGTGTTTTTTTTTTTATGGTGAAAATGTGAAGTGTACCTAGTTACAGTGGCAATAGATGTGAGATCTAGGAATTGAACTGAGATGTAATGAATGCTGTGGTTACTTTCTAGTTCTACTTGTTTTTGCTTTACAAAAGGGCTGATATTCTCATCTTCCATTACGCTTCCATCATAGGTATACCATACCTACTAAAACTGAGCGACAGATCATAGCATATCATGTGATAAGCTAGCTTATATATACACACAAACAAGAGGTGGAAGGGAAAATTTGCAGAAAATAGCTGGAAAAAAATATCTAATCTAGAATTATGCTGCTTTTCCATCTGCTATTCTGAAAAAGCAAGTTTAGTTTTATTTGTGGAAAGAGATATAAAGAAATTTGGAACAATAATATGGGTAGGGGAAAGGTCGAGCTGAAGAGGATTGAGAACAAGATAAACCGTCAAGTGACATTTGCAAAGAGGAGGAATGGGTTGCTCAAGAAGGCTTATGAACTCTCTGTCCTCTGTGATGCTGAGGTTGCCCTCATTATCTTCTCCAACCGTGGCAAGCTCTATGAGTTCTGCAGTGGCCCTAGGTACCCAAACCCCATCAACCTTTTTCTTTCTGTCACTCAGATTTTGTGCTTTTCTTCAACTTCTCAGGGTGTTTTCTTTTCTGGGGGTCTTGATTTTCCCTCCCTGCTTTCATGGGCTGCTTAAAGTTCACATCTTGCTGCTGATTAACTGGTCTGTGCTTGTGTTTTTCTTTAGGGGTTTGTGTTTCATGAATTTTGTTATGTTTGTTGCTTTCCTTTGTCTTTGATTTCTGTGTCTGATTTGTAGGGCTTTATCAAGGATGTGTTGTTTGTTTATGGTTTTGTCTCTTCAAATTTGTTTTCATCTTCCATACAATTTTCCTCTCTTTTTTCTTTACAGTCTCAGATTCATGATTTTTGGTAGAGTTTTTATTGGAAAGCAGCTACTGTCTTCTAGATCTTTTTGATTCAAAATTTTAGCGTGACGATTCGAGTTCATACAAATTATTCTTCTCTAATTATATCTTCATCATGGTTGAATTTTAATTTATGGTTTTGATTGGTGATTAACAATAATTATATCAGTTTATTTTTTCATACATGTACTGAGCTAAAACATCTCCTTTTCTTCTGTTTTATTCAAAATCTAAACTTTTGTAAATGGTTTTTCTGTATAATAAAATTCAATGATTATAATTTCCTTTTCCTCATAATGTTTTGTAAATATTTATCTCGTTTGCCGTGGAACTTTCTCCTCTTAACGAGCTCTGATGAAAATTAAAGAGGGGGAAATCTCTGTGGTCTGTTTTGCAGCTGCAAAAAGGGAGTTGACATAATCAGAATACCGTGATAAAAATTATTCATGAATTTTTAAGTACTTGCCTTTTGCATTAAGATCCTCTAGAGTTTTCGAGAAATACAAAAGATCTCAGCCACTCTTTAATTTCAGTATTTGATAATTCAACAAGTAAAGAAGATATAAACTCACATGAACAGTGAATTTATCAGTTCCTGCACTACAGTTCTTTCTGAAACCGCATGAGATTCATTTTCCTTTTGAAATGGATGCTTCATAACTTTATGACCAGGCGGTATAGACTTTAGTCCTTAAACATCTTCATTTTTGTAAGAAAACAATTTTTATTTTTTTATAATCATTCATGCATTTTCATTTTTGGGAGATATATTCTCATTCGACAGAAACAGCCCTTTGAAAAGTAGTCATAAATATCAGATCATGCAATAATTCTAACGAATTGTTTTGTTAAGTTTTGTGCTTTTGGAATGTAAACCTCATGTTAGTTAAACAAAAGCGAAGGAATTTTCACCTTCCTTCAAATTGGAATGGAGAAAGTGTTCTTGCATTGATAGGTGTGTAAAGCTCTTTGTTTCTTAAACTTTAGAACAAACAAACCAGTTACCCAGCATGAAAAAACACTGATCAGTTTTGTTATTAATTAATTTTTATTAAAAGTTGCATAATCATATTTAATAACATTTTTCTTAGTTTTGCTTTTCTACTTGTCAAACTTGAATTTGAGATCAATTTCAACAAATCCAGACCTATTTTACTGAGAATAATAATACTTTGGTGTTCTCTGATTTACAACTATGGAACAGCAATGAAAATGTGATGTTATGACGTCCAATCTTCATTATAGGACCCTAAAATCATCGTGTGTAGTGAAAAGCAACACTAACATTCTAGATCTTTTGGTAACTATACTTACAACCCCAAGATTCTCTTTGTTGTTGTATACTTGATTCTGATTAGACATTCACCCATATGTCAGAACACATCAAAAGAAAAGAAATCAAATCATGCACTTGCATTCAATGTAAAAGATAGAACTTTGGTACAATGCACACTTTAAATATAAAATGAAATAGATAAATTCTGGTGTGATTTTCTGCTAAGAATATATATATATATATAAAATCATTGTACGTACATATTTCACTTTAGAAGTGCCATCAAGTACCTTTTCTTTTAGGTTAGATTGGCTTCTTTACTGATAAGTAGGTTTCTCTCTCCTATATTGATTATATCAGGCATTCATATTTTATCAACATTACAACTGCATAAAAATTATGTAAACATTTTCTACTCTCTTGGCTAATTAAAACATGTAATTCAGTACCATAAAGGAAATCATATACACAGTGTTAATCATTGCATGATTGATTATGTGAAGTATAGGCTTTACTGATTTACTGTTATCTGTAGATGTGAATCACATAAAGATTAAAGAGTAGTGTAGATTTTGCTGCATGAGACAAATTCTTTACTTTGAATAATTACTGTGGATAGGATAATAATAATCATAAGACAATTAATCAGGTGTTCATTTTGTGCATGCCTACTGTTCTATAATGCTATATATCTTCACTGTCATGCATTAAACTTCCTGATCATGCATATGTGTAGATTGGTTTTTACTTATTTTATTTCATGCGAATATGGTTAGTTATCCAAATTATATAAACATGAAACTTAGAAGAGTAAGCTAATGTGATGAACTTCAATAGTTTGCAAGAGATATTTAGTTTAAGAAAATTACACTTATCTTTCTTTAGATTATGTTAAATGATACTCATTTTCCTTTAATTTTAAAATAAGAAAATTCTTATGTTTTAACAATGACTTTTAATATTTTTTTATTTTTAAATAAATATTTATTTTTCCTTTTTTTCCTAATAAATGGAATTCACCTCTTTTGTATTTTTAATGAATGAGCACTCAATACTGTTATTTTGTCTTAAAAATATAAAATGACCAAAATTATGAAATTAAAACTAAGTTTTAAAGTATAAAAATAAAGATTTTTCAGAAACAAAAAATTAAAAAATAGTTTTCGTGAATTAAAATAATAATAAAAAAGATAAGTATCACTTTCATAAATACATGATAAGGTGATTTTTTAGGAAGGTGAGGAAGGAGACAAGTGTTTATTTAAAAATTATAAAAAATATAAATGTAATTTTTTTTTAAAAATAAGAGAAATAAGTGTTTATTCTAATTAAAACTTCCATTGCAGAATAAAATAAGGTTGGTAAACTTTCCTTTACTTTGAATAAATTTTTTAATTTAAAAATATGTAGATTCGAATTTCTAAATGTCAAACCAATCATGGTAATAATCATTCTTTGTGGTATAATACTATTACTAATATATTATATGTTCAACAGTTTATAACTAGCTGTCTCTCCTACTTTGATAAGGAGAAAAAATATTGTTCTAAAAATATAAATTTTCAGGGATTTCACTACTAATAATTATTAAATTATTACTATAGGTTGAAAATTTTGGTTGATTATTTAAAGAAATTATCTTTTAATTATATTTTGTTAAAGATCCGAACCCAGTTTTATAAACATCAACAACCAGAAAATAAATAAATAAATATATATATATATATATATATATATATTATTTTTTCTTTTTAATCAATTTTTCTATGTGATGATAAGTGATTAGTGTGTTTTAAAATGCCAACATAACTAAGATGTAATAGTAAATAGTGATGTTTAATATAAATTTTATTATAAATAACAAAAAACGACAATTAAGCTTAGATATCAATTAATATATACATTATTTAGTTTATCTAAACTTAATAATACTGGAATAGTTCATTATTTTAAGAATTTTGCTATATATTCCCATCTGGTCCAATAATGCTATTAGAGAAAGAGTGTAATATAAATATTATAATAAAGTAGGGTCATATATATGATAAGGTTTTTAGTAAATATACAGTCATTTGTTCACTCTTATAGGTACTTTGACTCTGATGAATTAATGTGACTGAGCCTAGCAGAGGATTCATCATTGAGATTGACACTTCATTGGGGGAGGATGTGAAAATTTTAACTCTTTTACCTTTCCAATTCATTAAGAGTAGGCTTAATGGAGATAATATACGAGAATTTATACATACATACATTACAAAAATTACACTCTTCTCACGTCATTGATTTCAAAGTTATATTTGAGATTTTAAGAGGAAAAGTGATATATTTTAACCTGACAATTACACTGAATAAGTAACTATATTCTAACATAATTAAAATCCAACTTTAAAACTTCAGGACAACAGCATTTGTACTACTTCTTTTGGAAATATGTGCTTGTTCATAGCTGTAATTGACAAAATACATTGTCATGGAAATATATGCTTGCATTTCCTTGTTCTTGAGGTGAAATATATATGTATTCATATGGTGGCTATTTGTTTCAGCATGGCCAAGACACTGGAACGGTATCACAGATGCAGCTATGGAGCCTTGGAATTACACCACCAACCTGAAATAGAGACACAGGTTCATCTTTCTTTTTTTGACTTGAATAACTGTTTGATGAAAATGTAACAAGTATTGGAAAAAGGGTTTGACAAAATCGTTGGATTCCACGTCGACTAAAGATAATATAAAAATTCTAATACTATATTAGAAAGTGGTTTTAAGTCTAACTTAATCCTACAAAACCAGTCTGTAAGGTGAGGTATGCATCTCACTGATATATTATAAATTGACTTTATCTCTAATTGACGTAGGACTTCCAACAAAAAATAGTTTTTTTACCATACATTTCAACTTTAAATTGCTATTTTTATGAGTGTGAATGTGAATTATGATTCTGGAAGTAAATGCAATGTGTGAAAGGCTAAGATGAATGAGCGTTGGGTTGTGCAGAGGCGCTACCAAGAGTACCTGAAGCTAAAATCCAAAGTGGAGGCACTACAGCAAACACAAAGGTAGAATGGTGTAGTGCAATTATTGAAAGCATGAAACTTAGTACATATTACAGATGCTTTTAGTATTGAGTTTGGTGCATTTCATACAAGACAAAAAATAAATAAATAAATAACTGAAAATAATCAAATGTTATAACTTTTTGTTTTTGTTGTTTTCTTTTTTTGCAAATCTTAGTCAGAAAAATTTAAGACTCACAATACAATATTTTTTAAATGTAAATGGGTCATTAAAAATATTTTCTCCTTCTGTTGAACTAAAATCTTTCTTTATATTAAATAAGTTAGAATTAGTTTTCTTTTAGTAATTGAAGTCGACTTTAAATGCTATTTTTCTTGAATAATTCATTAAAAATAAAAGTTGACTTTAATTGTAGAATAACAGAAGCACATATTTAATAAATTATTGTTCATTGTTTTCTTTATCAAAGTTCTTTAGAAATTCGATATTCTTGACTGAACTAAAATCTTTCTTTATATATATTTTTAATTATTAATAATTACAAGACCATTGCATTAGTCGTAGAGAAAATAGACTCTAAATTCCCATTGTAAGATGAATTTAAACCATTATCTTCTTGGATTAATTTCTACATAATAAGAACTTCGAAGAGAAGAAAAAAATCTTCAATTAAAATTATATTTAAGAAGATTTAATTAACTTTCAAGTCTATCGTAAATATGTGTACTTTCAATTTAGTCTTTATTAAAAAATTTCGGATATTCAATTTCTAAATTTTGTAATTAAGTCTCTATCATTTAATTTATTTATTTTTGGTTAATTAAGTGAGGTGAGTATTATCTTATCTCATTATTTTGCTTTCTAGTTTCTATATGTTTAAAGAATGTAGGGTATTTTAGTTAATGCAAAATAATATTAAAGAAATAAAAGTTACTCGTTATTTTACATTAAATATAATATTATTTTGTAATAATAATAAAATGTCATATATTTTAACACTTGGAGGAAACTAATACGACAAGATAAGATATTAGTTATAATATTTAATTAATAAAAAAATAAAAATTTGAATATTAAATAGATAGAAAGTATTCCATAGATATCCAATTAAAATCACAGTTTTATGAAAGACTTACTTAAAACTTAATTAAACTTTTATAAAAAAATTCTCATATAACTTTTTAAAATTTGTATTTCATCCAAAAACATGTTCAAAGTAAAAGCAAATGGATAAAACAAAGTGATATTTGTGTAGTAATGATATGAGTAAAAGCAAATGGAAACAAAAATGCTTTAAGTTTGAAGCTATTTAAATCTTAGATATATAGTTATGAATGACATTAGGTATTTAAATCTATAGAAACCTTCTTGGTGAAGAATTGGAGCATTTAGATGTTAAGGAGCTTGAACAGCTTGAACGTCAGCTCGACTCTTCCCTCAAGCAGATCAGGTCTAACAAGGTATGCAAATTTGGCACCTCACTCTCTTCAACTAATTTATCATTATATTATAGAATTTGTATCAAGAACTTGTCATATTTTTTATTGAAAAATTAAAATGTCACAAGGGTTTTGCAATACAAAATTTTGAATTTTGTTTAGATCATTATACTATGTATTATACGATATCATGCTATTCAACTCCTTCGTGATACAAATTGTTTTGCTCTCAAAACATATTAGAATTATATGATATATATATTGATATAAGTTTATGAATCGGGTCGACCCACCTAATATGAAAACATTTTACTTCCAAAACATGTTTGAATCGGATCAGATCGACCTACTCAATTTGATAAAAACCTAATTTTTTTTTCTTGATACGCAATATGATTCGCAATTCAACTATCATTGCTAAAAAGAATGATATATAGGAATTTGTAGTGAAAAGATTACACATTGAGGTGTTCTTTCATGGATGATATGCATATAGAAAGGATATGGAAGAAAATACGAATTTTAAGAGATGGATAAAATTGGTTCTCATCATTTTCCAACTTAAATCACCAACTCCTACTAATTTTCAAAGTATGAAATTGTTTGATTTCTTTCCAGAAGTAACATAACATTCATTATCCATCTTCATCTAGCAACCTCCTCAATAATTGTGAAATACAAATCATCTAATTTTCCAGTTATTGTAGAATAGACTTATTATTAAAAAGAAGATCGTTAAAAATTTAAGTATAAGTTAAGTTTTACATTAAATAGAAATAAAAAAATTAAATATTTTATATAAAAAATATACTTATAAACTTATTATTTTAAAGTTTTTTATTACAAATAATGTTAATTTCTTATATAAGATAGACTCATGTTTAATTGATATTAGATTTATCATAATTGTAACAAAGTACAATATTTATCTCTTTTTATCTTTTTTTCATATGTTTTTATAAATTTTATGTTTTCTTATTCCGTCTTGGCCCACTATTTGAGTAAAGATTTGCAAAATTATAATGCAGTATGAGATTTGCAATTCAATTTTTAGTTGATGCAAGTCTATCTTAAAATATATAAATTAATCAAGAAACTTAAATTTTCTCAAGCTTCACCCAAGAGCTAATATAAATTGATATCTTTATTGTTATCATAAATAAAATATGTTTTCACTACGAGAACAGAAACAAAATATCCATTTTTAGATGATACAATTTCATCTCAAAACATAGACGTTGATCATAATTTTATAAGAATTAAACAAATTGAGATTTCCAACGTTACCATAATATATGTTTTTTTATTGTAAAAATGAAAACACAGTAATTTTAATATTTAGTTTGAGAAATGATATTAATATCATATTAAAACAATGAAAAAATAAGTCAATTATCACGTCTTATAAAATTTGGATTGTTATAACACTGAATTTCATAAATATTTTAAAAAGAATATAATTTGAAAAATCAAATATATTTTCATCAATGGTTTCAAATACACTAGTAAGTTTATGTGTCACGTTAGAGAGTAAATTAAGACCCACTAAATTTCTCCTTGATTCTCACTAAAAACTATTAAATATCTATTATTAATTAACTCACTATTGTTGCTTTTGCAAGCAATCAACTCTTCTTAGTGTGGCATATATAATTCCTAGTTTTATTAATTCTCAGCATCATAAATTGTCTACCTTCTTTTGTAATTTTCAATATTTCCATTCTTATGACATATCAACCAGCTTAGCTAAAAACATAATAAAAATTAAAAAAAAACAAACAAAAACTAATTATATTGACCCCTATAAATCATATAATAAACGGTTACCAAAATGTATTACACAATAAAATTACTTGCACATCGAAGTGATATTAGATGGACCACATTGATTTACTTTTTAAATATCACAACAAAGTCATATCCTATATCTTCATTTTAATTTTGAAAAAAACATATTAACGTTAAATGAACAAGTTAAATAATATATAAAAAGAAAAAAAAAATCAGAAACTCATTATATTAAAAATTTTAGATAATATAATGAATCTTTCTGTGTTACTCTCTTGTAAGTAGAATTATAATTGATACTAAATCTTTCTGTCTCTCAAAGAATAATTCACTGAATAAGTAAGCATTCAATGTAAAATGTCCTCTTAAATCTTCATCAACTGCAATATTTGATATTTAAATTGGTTTTTTAATATAAATTAGTACTTTACTTTTGATAATCCTTCATTCAAAGAATACCAAACATCAATAAAATGTGTCCTTTAAAACTGAGTAAAAACATTAATGGTGAATTGAGAAGTTTGGACTCTCTAAAATCTGAAACTGACTAGCATTAGTGTTCATGACAATCCATTCTTCATAAAGTTTAATAATATTATATTAGATAAAAGGATTTTGAATTGAATTTCAAAATGCATATTAGATAAATGACTTAATGTAACATTCCAAAATTTAGTATTAAACTATAAGATAGCTATAACATAATTAATATAATTAATAAGATAAAACAATAGAAAATGAAGAATAAAAGTTTTATCATATTTATATATAACATAATTATAAATTTAATTTCATATAGTCCAACTTAAAACAAAACTATAAATTTAGAAACTAGTCTATAGAAGACTAAACATTCATCGTCCCATCATCCAACGCCTACTCCTAAGACATCTCATCACCCTTTGCTCACACTCACTTAATGATCATAGCCAAGACTACCGAGCACAAGAACATACAACCAAACATAAACAAAAGGGTAAGCTAGTGTAAATAGAAAATATCATAAAATGACTAAGATTTCAACATAGATCATCAAACTCAATCAAGTATACAAACATTCTAGAAACAAATGATACCTACAGGCCTAACTCATTCAGATATAGTATGAATGTCAAGTTATAGTGATTCCTGCACCTGCAGTGGTAATATTGTTAGCTCAATCCAAACTACCATACAAGGTTAGTCCATTTCAATTATCTTTGACCAAAACAAGGCCTTTAGATAAGGACCTCCATGACTCATCACTTTCTAATTAAGCATGGATGATCATTAGAATGTAGGATGAACCCCAAACTTAACTCAAGTCATTCATACCAACAACACTATCGTGCACCGCCATGTAACCTCTCCACGAGGATCATGGAATTACGTTCCTCAATACCATTCGCTTGATCCACAACATGCTCATCATCGATCATCATATCAACATCACATACTCTAATATTTCAAGGATAAAAATTCATTTATAATAATCTCGGAATAATAATAACACAATAACACAATTTTCTTCATAGTAGCATGACACACACCAGGAAAGGAAAAATAGCTTGGAAACCCTCACCAACAGCTCCAGAAGGATCCAGAACCCCAAAAATGTCTAGGACCCTGAATTTGAGATCCTAAACCACATAGTCATTGCTAGACAACTCGTACCACCATACGACTCCTTCCAAACGATTTCTTACCAGACAACTCCTTACCTAGACAATCTCTTACCAGACGATCTCTTATTAGAAGACTCTTTGTTAGACAATCTCTTACCAAACGATCCTTTACCAGACGATCTACCGGATTTTTGTACAATAAGAGACTAACTAATCCCTAAATGGCCCCGAGACAGTTCCCAAAATTGTAAACTTTTCCCAAAACCATGATCTTAAAATGTTACCTGTTAAAACCCCCATTTTTATACCTGAAACACACCCTTCTTCTAATTTATTCCATACCCAAGTTCTATAAAACCACATAAGCTCAAACTCACTAAATCTACATTCACAAATTCATCAATAAACAAATTTTAACAATAGCAAACCAGATACACCAACATGCATAAATTTTCAATTCAATACACCACCATTTACAAGCACCCAACATACCAAATTTCACGATTTAATTAAAGTTCACAAATCAATCATCACATGATCATACAAAAATCAAATATTACATGCATACCAAATCCAAACCAAATAAACTAGCTTTCCTTACCTAGTTGACGCTCCAACGGTTCTAAGAACTCTAAAATTCCTCCTATGGCTTTAAGATCTCTATTTGCTACTACAATTCATGACAATTTGATCAGAGTATACCTTCAATACTACTAATCAACAAAGAGTCTTAGAGAAGACTCAAATCCCAAAAGAGTGAAGGAAATCCCTACATGCAAAGACACCAAAATTTAAGGAAAAAGGGTAGAGATTACCTTACTCTATAGCTTAAATCAATCGACTAGAAATGAAGATCTCGCCTCAAGGATTCCTCAGGCAGTCTCTGATCTTTCGATAGATGAGTTGGGAGTTAAAATTTCTGGACAGAAGATAAAGAAAATTTTAAAGAAGGGAGTTTCAGAGAGATAAAGATTCTCAGATAATGAAACTTCTAATTTGAAATTCTATTTATACCGTTGATATTTTTGAAATAAAATAATGGAGTATCATTATTTAAAACATTCTACCACATCTAATACTTGATTTTTGAGTGTCTTACACTTAATTTATTTGTAAAATAAAAATTATAACAAGCAATAATCCAAAATGCATATTAAAAATGTTTTTAAAATTTTGAATTAAAAATATCTGAAATGCATATTTGATTAGATAAAATTTAAATTTGTAGTACATAAATATTTTTAATCATTATTGTAATTCACATTTTATTTTTACGATTAATAATTAATGTTGATTTTAAATGTTAATATATTTTTAATAATTTTGAAATTCAATTTAGAAATAAGGATGAAAAAGGATCAACTAAGAGGGGATTGGAGGCTAAACTAAATTCTAAATATGCTTTTGTTGAAAATTAAAATTAAAACATTCTCATTACACTATCATCACTAAACATAGTTGTTCTTATTTATAGAATATAATACATAAGAAAATAAATTTGTATATTATGATATTAGAAATTTGAGTGCGAGTTGGAATTCTTGTATTAAGTGAAAATAAGTAATTTGTTTCTTGATATCAAATCTCTTTCATGTTTTTTAGGAAGAACAAGTAATATCAAAGCTATTAGTATGTAGTGATTTTTTTAAATGAATATAAGTCTTACAATTCACAAAGAAAATAGAGTCATAATACTTCGGCATGCCTTGGTTTATGACTTTGCAAAGAAGATAAACTTTCTATTGTAAAACTAGATATTATTTTGCATATGAAGTCGAGCTCAACAGTCTTGATTGTATTATATTGTGGGAAGTTCAAATGTTGTCTAGAAGTTAAAGTGTTGTATCAAACATTTTGTTCAAACCGTTTGAAGAATATTTATAGAAGACAATATGATGTCAAAGTTAGCTCAATGTTTGACAGTTGGTAATTAATACAGTAATAAATACACGTAATATACTTCTTTTAATATTGTCAAAACGGATCATCTAGCTGACCCAATCCGAGTTATTCACTTAGTAAGCATTAAAGTTAAAATACTTGAACTGATTTATAACGTTTAGTTTGCTTGATAGCTGATCAATTTCACTAGTGATTTGGTTTTGAACTGACCGGACCATCATATTCTCTGTATATATATATAATGTTAGTTGGTTCTACACTAACAAGAATGAGAAAGAAGAGAAAGAAATAGAATGTAATAATTGAGAAAAGATAAAAGGAAGAAACATTATTGTATAAATAATACAACTCAAAAGTACATCAGAAGTTCTACTCCCATACAATTATTTTTGTCCTCTTTGGCTCACAGAGGGAGTCTCCAATTATGTTTGATTCAGAAGAGAGAAATAAAAAAAAGTAAAAGAAATAAATGGATTAAAACTGAAATTACTGATTCTGAACATTTAATTAACACTTATTATGTAAATATCATTTTACAGTTGTATTTCTTTTCTGTCATATTAGACTGATATTTTCTAAAGATTGGATTTCTGGTATCTAACAACTAATTCTAACAGTAAATACTTCTGTACCGTACACTGTTTGAACTGTTCCAAAGGGTAACCAATGTGTGATCAAAGGTGTGTTTGTCTTTGTTTGTGGGGTGGATCTTCCATGCATGGATCGTGGAAACTGTACTTATCTGTGATGTTTGTGTACTGCTAAACAGTTTTAGTATCCGTATCAGTCTGTCATGTGTATAAACACCAAGTTTAATCTATTATAAATATGATATCAACCTCAGAATTTACGCTGTTTGGTGTACTATGTACACCAAAATTAGCTAACAGTATAGGTGTAAATCGTTGCCAGACTTCAACTGTTTGACAAGACATGTTTGGTTCTAAAAATTCAGACCATAAATTGTCTTAGTCTTGTCTCCAGATTAGATATTCCATGTGCCAGTTGGCCTCATTTTCTTTTTATATTTTATCACTGCTTTTAGATTCTGATCATCACTCTCTGACATTAAAATATATTTTAAATCCAACATAATTTGTTTTTATAACTTTTTTATTATTAATGTGTCTCTTGTAAATTATGTATGAGTTCATCAGATTAACATGTCAAATGGTCGTACAGGTTTCATAAACATTTGGAAATTTGAATGGAACATTGGCATCTAAATGTTTGTTTTAAGAAAATAAAAGGGTGTTCAGATTAAGTTCACGATTTATAATTTTAGATTTCTGTGATTGTGATAAGAGATACTCACACGAGAGTAAATCAAACTATTTAGAAAAAAAGGTTTTCAAAGTTACTGTTTTTAATCTAATGATAAAAACTGGCTAATTCATTGGAATAGTTAGTTTAAAAAATAAAGAAGTAAAACTAAATAGTAATTCTTTTAACATTATTTTTCGGATACTAATGATTTTCTGATTTTCTTTTTTATATTCTAAATAGATGTTGACTATATTACTGGTGTGGTTATTTAAAAAAAAAGGAAGTGATTATGATTATGGATTAAATTGAGTTAATAAATTACTATATATTTGTTTAGAAAATTTTTTTCACATGGACTTTTACAAAATAAAAATAAGAAAAAAAATTAAAATTGATATCTCTGTATAAGCTACTTTAATTTATGTATAAATTAGTATGTACAAGTTCTATTATATAGCTTCTTTAAATTTTTATTTTTAATGAGTGTATAAACTAATTTTAATTCATAAAGAAGTCAATTGTTTTTCACATTTTTTTCTTCCAAAATTTCTTTTAAAGCTCATATCCAAACATTTTTATAATTGCTTTAACTCAAATATAAAATGAAACCTCAAACTATCTCCCTCTAAGTTATGAGAATGGTGACTAATATCAAAGTTTTAGTAAGATTTATTTAAAAAACTAATTTCTTTCCATAAAAATATATATTAATTGATAGTAAGATGGTCCAAATGTCCGGTACAAATTAATACTTCTGTAATTACTGAAATCTTAAATATTTCTAGTGCATCATTAACAACATGAAATCAAGCAGGGATAGAAAGTTTTACAACTCAAATTTTATCAATTTTTGCGGATCACTTTTGTACTTCACCAAAATATTGTGTGATAATCTTAGAGGAACAATTCCAAGCATAGTGTTTATACAAACACTTGACAACATAATTTAAGATTTTAAATTATGATACTCCTAACAATACTTATGTTAACTTTCTGCAGACACAGCAGATGCTTGATCAACTCTCTGATTTGCATAGAAAGGTAACACTTTGTTTGAGGTTTTTCTCTTTCATCCTTAAAATGAATATCACTTATTCATAGTGTGGCTACCAACTCTGTTTTTGTGGCACGCAGGAAGAGATGCTGCTGGAAACTAACAATATCCTGAGGAACAAGGTACCCCAAGAGACACACTTTCAAATGTTTCTAAATATATTTATATTATTATAATGTGGATAGCTGAGTCTGATCTTGCCAATGCTTCTTGCATTTTGGTGAAGTTACTAATAAAATCAATGACACAGATTATTTATTGTTTAAAAGAATTAAACGTGGACCCCTTTTTTGAGTATATGGGTAGATGTAAGAGAGAAATAAAGAAAAAAATTAATAGATGTGAAAAATGACATGGGAAATAAAAAAGAAAAAAGAATTGAGAATCTGTGGACAATATTAAACAATTTCTATATACTTTATATAATAAATTTGCATGAGAATTAAAATATTATCATATAAAATATGTTTAAATTATAATCATTAAAGAGTCAAAATAATAATTAATGTACTATGTAGCATTAATTTGTTCAGTGATAAGCATTGATTTGAACGTCAGCACGATGGTGATGTGATTACCAACATCCATGCATTAACTGCATTTTATTCTTGAAATTTTGATCTTACACTTTAGACCATATAAATTTGCTTCGGCCAAAGCTTTTGGTGTCCTCGGTACTTTCCTGATGAGAAATTCAATGCAGTACACATAATTTAAGCATCATTTTCTGGTTTTTAACACACTATTCTTACCTAACATTTTCCCCGTCTTGATGAGAAGACTTCAGAAAATGCAGGATCCAAGTACTCAACCCTACCACCATAATCTAGCCAAATTTTTAACAACTTTCAAAGCTTAATCTATATGCATACACATAACAGATGGCTTCAATCACATGATTCAAACCAGTTGCTTCCAGCTTCATCTTAAATTCTACAAAACCTTGTTGTTTTCTTTTCAAGTGTTGTTTATATTGTCATCTATTTGATTAAAAGTGCAAGCTTCATGTTCATGTATTACAGTTGGAGGAAATCAATGTAGCCCTTCAACCAACATGGGAAGCTAGGGAGCAAACTGCACCCTACGATGGCCACCCTCACCCATCAGAGGGATACTATGACACAGCACATTGCAACAGTACATTGAGAATCGGGTAAGTTTCTTCTCCTTCAGTGCATGAAATGTGAAATTATACATGTCTTTTTGCTGAAGTTGAATAGTGTTCTTTTTCTTTTCTGCAGCTATGATTCTTCAGGGTTAAATGAAGCAGGAGCTGCAGGAACCTCAGCCCAAAATGCTAGTGAGTTCATGCATGGATGGATGAACTGAATTAATTCACAATTTAGTTTAATTCATGATTGTCAGAAATATGATGCTTATGTAGAGATCTTGGGGCCTACAAGAACAGGCTGTAATAATAGGTGTCATGCAGCATAAAATATACTATATATGCTATTATTAATATTCCAATAAGACATGTTTCGAAGAATTTGATAATTAACATCTTCCCAAACTTCCTAACATTCTATAATTGATCTAAATGGTGTTCTTCGGGACTTATTGACATGTTTATGTTAGTAATGTTACTAAATAAGTGTCAATGGTTAAATTTTCTGTTCCTTGTAATCCACTTTTGTTTTTTTTTTTGCTTCAATCATGAATATGTATAAATATCTGCATGTGAATCTGTAGTTTGGATTTTGTTTCATCTGTTAAAGCATTGATGCCATTTGAGAATTTATATTTACTTTAGTCTCTTTGTTTTTTATTTCACTAGTTTGAGTAGAATTTGGACTCAATATGATTATCTAGTTTGAACTTTTGAATGAGAAAATATGACTTTATTTAATTGGTATGATCCAAAGAAAATCTTGCATATTGGATCTAGCAGTAGCAATTTTTGGCAAAATTAGTAATTTCTCTCTTGCTCAATTTGGCAAAGGAATAACATTTAGAAACAAAAACCTAAGGCTGTCAATGATTATCAACCCATCTTTTTCATTGGATGTATGAGTAAAATAATTTCAAAACTATTGTTTAATAATGGTACATGTTTGGTTAGAAAAGAAAGAAAAAAGGGAAGGAAGAAAGAAAAAAAAGAGTGTTGAGTATAATGATTTTTAGAGCATTTAAAATGAGAAAAAAATAACTAAAAAAAGTACTTTTTTCCCTTTTTGTTTGGTTGTGAAGACAGTACAGAAAAAAATATATTGTAATGACATAATTGTCCTTTTTTAAAGCATAGAATTTGACAATTAATTTAAGTAAAACAGAAGATATTTGAAAAATATTTCGTATGAATAATGTAGTTCTTCATTTCACACCATAAGGTTTGTACAGCTGGCTTATAAATCATCATAGAGATTAATGACTTTAGAAATGAAAGATCACATGTAGCTATATAACATCTATAGTATGTAGGTGATAAACTATTTTAGGTATAAAATTGTGACATTTAAAGAAAAATATAATAAGGTGCTTTGGATTGCTATTTTAGGGTTTGAAGGTTAATTCCTATAATTTTCTCTTTAACATTTAATTGGGATGAAATCGGATTGAAAATTGGTTCCATTAACCCTACTTTTTATTTATCTAATTTCTTGGAATGATAAAGCAACCCCTAGTAGTTTAATATTGTTTTGGAGAAGCCAATCTAATAATTTTTTATTTTTAATAAAATAGTTCCAAAATATACCATTTTATCTTCCATCTAATAAAAACTCTTATATAAAGTAGTAACATAATTTCATCTATTTCTAATTTTTACATAACTTTTTTAAAAATTGTTAATTTCAAGTCCATGAATTAAAAATAGGGGTGGGAATTAGTAACTTTTACTAAGCATAAAAAATATTGAAAATAAACCATGATTTGTCCATTTGAAGAAAGAATTAAAATCACTGAATTTTTTTAATTTTGCACCTAATCAAACATTACTAAATTAAATCCAAATGCTCTTTAAATCTATGCTGTAAACATAATAAGAGTAAAAGACAAAAAAGAAAAGATTGAATTGTTGTACCGTTTTTTTTTTTTTCTCATTTTTATAGAACAAGAAAAGAAGCTAACAAGTACATTAAAAACTTTTATTATTCAAATCCTTCACTTTGACACAGTCAATTCCCTTACTTTTGTTGGAATTGCAAAACCAAACCTGGTTGCAATTAATAGTCATGAATGGGATAAGCTTTTACTTGAATTATAATATATTTTTAATTATATAAATAACTTATTAATCTATTTTAATTTACATTAAAATCTAATTTATCAACGATCTAGTTGATAAATTCAGTCAATCTTTCCATCAATATTTTTTTATAGATAAATATATAATCTATTAAAAAACTACATAATTTTTAGTTTTAATTTTTTTTCTCTCTCCTCTCATGCCACAGAAACCCAGCTTGAAGATAAAATTTTCAGTGATATGTTTGAACAAAATATTTCAGCTACAGTCTCTAAGATCCTACGAAAGTTTTATTTTTAATTTAGTTCACAAGTTTTTCTAGTGATGATTTTTTGAGTTCATTGTTTTACAACTATTTAACCAGTTTGGAAAGAAGACAGCCAGATTAAATTATACAAGTTATGAAGCATATATTTACTTAGTAGTTCAATAAAGTAATAATGAAAAATCACTTTTGTTAATTTTTTAAGATTTATAAATTAATAATTTATTTAACTTAAATGCAGTGATAAAAATCTTGAAAAGGAAAAGGTTTCCATCAGAACTAAAATTTAAATTCACACATTTTTTAAGGATTAAAAGTTGTAACTTCAAATTTTGGTGAAATAAAAAGTAAAAAAAAAAATGCAGAATCTAAAATCAAAACTCACCCATCTTATTGGAAACAGTAATTTCAAATTTTATAAAAATTAAAAGAAAATACCTTATTAGAAATCAAGTTTATTCTTGATAATTTTACATATGCTAAAAATATATTTAAGGATTTTTAATTAATTATGAGAGATAAGAATGAAGTAATAGAAGATATATAAGAAATTTCACCACAAGTTAGAAATTATAAATGTAATTTATTTTGAGGTTTAAATCCTTGGTTGGTCTTCATTTTGTATGGTAATATTAGTTTGGTTCTCATATTTGTAATTGTCTTAATTGGATCATATCTTTTATATAATTGAGCTACTTTTACCATATTCATTCGTTAAGTTAGAAATTATAAATGTAATTTATTTTGATATAGTAATATCATTTTGGTCCTCATATTTGCAATTGTTTCAATTGGATCATATTTTTTATAAAATTGAGCTATTTTTACCCTATCCATTCGTTAAGTTGTCCCAAACGGTGGTAACTTGAGTTGACGTATTTAAACAACAATTTCTTTTTTTAAAGAATTAACTCAAAATAATTTTCATTATAAATATTTAAATTAATACATAGAGTACATATAGAGAGAGAATTATTAGTTTAACCACAGTTTAAATATAATTGCACCAACAAATCATGAAGGTTCTTCAATGTTTTTATGATCTATTTTATTACTATTTTAAAAAAAATAGTCTTCGAAAAGTACTTGTTTTTGGAAATATCAGTTTTTATGTGAATGAACCAATATAATTAATTAATTACATTAACTCAATAGAATAATTTTTAAATAAGTAGAATATACTTTGTAAGTTCTACACTTCTTCTTCCAGAATAAAACATTGTGTGATGAAGATATTAAAATTTTATTAAAGTTTAAAATTAAAAAATAAAAAGATTGTAATATAAGATAAGATCTTTTGGAACTGATTGATTTTGTTGAGTGAAAACAAAGTGTACTTAACCTACATAGGTCCCATTTTTAAACATTGATTCCACACTGTTATGGGGAAGGAAAATCACATGCATGGGTTTGTTAGGTCTTTTGAAGAGTAGTGTAGAGTAGAGTAGAGCTTCTTAGGTTAGGTCTACATATTCTTATATATATTTTCATATCAAAGAGAAAAAAAAACAAACAATAATCTAAAACGTATTTTAATACATAAAACTATAGTTATACACTTTTTCAATTTTTATTTTATTTTCCCTAAATATATTTTCTCTTTTAAGAAAATTAAAAAAAAATACATCAAATAAATAATTCACCGTTAAAAAAGATGGTAGACAATTCACATCTACAGAAAATTACATACATAAGATAGAGACTTGTATGAGAAAAATCCAACTTAATTTTATAATATTTTCTTTTTTGATTTTAACATTTAAAAAGTCAGTTCCCTACTTTACCAGGAACCATCACTTTTTTTTTTCGTATATATTCAATCTAATTAATATTTTAAATCATAATCAATCATTTAATACTATACCAGCCACTTCCTTTATATTCATTCTCCAATACAAAAAGTATTTCTAATTAGTTCGTATTACATAAGATAATTTTTTGTTCGAATTTATCTAAATTATTTAGAAAAACTTTCACAATAATTAACAGGTTGAGTCTAGAAGAAGAAAATTAATCTTTCCCAGCCTACTGATTGAAAGTATGAATTTTTATTTAAATATAAAAAATAATTAAATTATTATAGTATTATTTTTTATCGTTAATATAATTATGAAGTTAAATATATACATAATTTTTATAATTTTATTATAAATAATCTTTATTTATTTATTTTATGATCAGTTTTATGATTGAAAATGATTAAATTTTAAAGAAATAGTCAAATTAAAAATAATAATTTGATAAAATAATTATTTTAATTTAGAAAGCTTTTCAAAAAATAATTTTGAAAAGTAAGCGTGAAGACCAAAATAAATATATATATATATATATATATATATATATATATATATATATTTTATTTTATTTTTTCTTTTTTTTTCTTTTATAGACACTTTGTATACAATTTTTTTAAAAAAGATACTCAAACAAATAAAAGTCGTGTACAGCTGTGTAACTACATTAGTAAATATGTCCAGTTTTATTATATATTTATCGTTTCTTTTACTTTCGTGTGTAATTCGAATTCATATCAAATAATAACATTTTTTTATTATAGAAAATGGAAATTAAGAAAACTATAAAAAATTTATATCAGATTTTCTCAAAATGATTAAAAGGAAAATAAATTTAATTTATTACAATATTATGTGACGACTAAATAATTTTTAAACCTTTTATATATAATTGTAGATGTAAACTTTTAAGAAAATAATATTCTTAAAACAAAAACGTATTCACACTTGATCAATAAAAGAAATTAATATGATTTGCACATAAAACTAACCATCGGATCCGTTGATGGCTGATAGGACTCTCCCATCCTGCTCTATCAAGTCTGTCTACTCCATAATATTATGAACAACTTTATTTAAATTTTTAAAATAATTTTATTTAAAGTAACTTTTAAAAAACTACTTATTTAAGAAGTAGATCATTCTTTCGAGAAATTTTTTTTTGATAACTACATAAAATATATAAATATTTGTTAATGTAAGAGTTTAAAAAATCATGTTTTAATTGATAATATGTTTGGAATAGTAATACTTAATTATTTTAATAATAAAAATTTAAGATATAAATAAAAATTTTATAAATTAGTTTCATTAATTTAAAAATATATCATTTTTCTAAACTATATCTCTTTTATAGTTATTTTTTTTTTAGGTTTTTTCATCAATTATGCGTCAATTTGAAGATTGAAGGAGTAATTCTTAAGATAAGTTTTTCAATTAATTTTTTAAATAAAGTAAGTTGGTTTTCTATCTTTTTTTATTGATATGTTCTTTTTGTACTTGTGGACCATCGTGGTTTGCATGCAGTGTCTGAGTCTTCTTTAAGAATCTTTGCTAATTACTGATCCTAATGGTGTATCCTAATCGTATTTGTGTTGTTTACAATAGCAAATAAAACTTTCTGTGAGTCTAAGAGTGTTTTGAGGGTTCTCAAACTATTTGGTTATCTTAACGTTAATTTGTAAAGAGGAAAAGAAAAATTAAGTTTCCTGAAATCATCAATCCCAAGTATTTTTGGATACTCAGGGAAATAATCACTTATCACTTATCCTTCCAAGTTTACCTTTAGGAAGATTATAGAAGAATTATTATTTCATCGTGTTTTATATGTTCTAATGTTATGGTCATTGTTTATTATGGCCTAAGCATGTCATTAGGAGGATAAGGTTTATGTGGAATTGAGAATTGATGTTAAAGATTTACTTTTGTATACAAGTTTTTCTTTAATGAACTTGACATTCTTTTTCCCTTTTCTCCATTTGAATGTAGGATGTTAACCAGAAATTTGGCTCCCAATCAACTCCAAAAACACTTGGATCTTCCAAAAGGCCTTTCAAATATGATCTAGAAGTCGGTTGGGTTTCGACATGGTCCTATTTTTCTATTTATATCCCTTTCTTTCATAAGTAAAATTTTCAAACTAATGTTCTCTCCTCACGATCTCACTAAAAAGTCACTTTTTATCCCAACAATATTCCTTTGTTTCCTCTATATTGGAAAAGGCTCAATAAACTCAAATTGAGTTTAGTCTCTCGTTTGTGTCGATGATAGGGTAGACATTGAAAATTTTAACAAACCTTCTAAGGCCCTTAAGCAAGAAAGACCTTTTTAGCATGCCTCTTTTATCTTCACTGTTTTTAGCATTTGGACAGTCCGCTTTGACATGTCCCAAGTCTCCACAACCGTAGCACTTGAACTTTGAATAAGAACCCCGATTCTTCTTTTTATGATTTTTGTGTTGTCCTTTACTCTTCATAAACTTTGTGAACATTTTTGTCATTGGGTCTATATTTTTGCAATCAGTGATATCAACCTTCCAAGTTCAAGCTCGTGGTCTCTTAATTGACCAAAAGAGCCACCAGACATGGTTGTAAGGTTTTGTGAGTCTGTGATAGTCGTCATGTCCTGTTCAAAGATTTTAGAATTTTAATATTTAATTCATCAATGTCAAAAGTTTTACCTAAACTAGACATATGATTGATGATATTTGTGAAACGCTTTTGCACATCATAAATAGTTTTGCCCTGTTACATCTAGAACATCTTGTATTTTTGAACTAAAGAGCTCTTTTGAACATGCTTAACATCATTTATGTCTTCATCAAGTTAAAGTAGATGAAATTATATTTCTAGCCCTAAAATGATGTTGAACCCTTCTATTTTCATTCGTAGTCCATTGTGAAAAGGGCTTAGGTTCGTGCACCTTATTAATGGTGATAGTAGGAACAAAATGACCATTTATAATAACATCCTAAATACTTATATCAACTGACTCTAAAAATAATTGCATTCTTACTTTTCGAAAAGCATAATTTTCCCCAATAAACAAAGAAAGTTTATCAATTGAAGCACCCTCAACAAATGTTTTATTTTGTTCAACCATTTTCTAAAAATTTGAATAACCATTAAAACATGCTTTGATAAAAATTGTTAGCATCGCGTTACAAAATATTTGTGTAAGGACAAAAATTAAGAGGGGTGAATTGGTTTACTTAATAAAACTTTGTCTTTTAAAATTTTTTCCTTTTTTATAAATTGATTTTATAACAATAATCAATTCTTTTATAAATAACAATAAGAAAGATAAAGAGTGTAGGGAAAGAGAAATTCGCACAAGGAATTTTATATGGATTCGACTCAAAAGACCCTAAATCCAGTGGTTAATATCTCTAAAGAGGAATTAACTAATCTTGAACAAATAATCACAATTTACAATCATAGAGAATAATGTTTGGCTTATAAAGCACCTCTCTTAAAGATACAAGAGATTAACAACACCTCCTTCGACAGATAAAGGATGAACAACTTCAGCTTTTCTACCAACAACAACAACACTCAATCACTTAAGACACACTTAGTTAAAGTTCTCGCTCTAGCCACACTAGGTTTTTCAAAACCCATTTTCACTAATACGAAGAGTTTTTTAGTTATCACAACTCTATATCTTTGAGTGAAAAGTTATTTTAGAAACTAGGTTTAGCTCATATATATAAAGTCTTACTTTTGAAAATTGGATCAAGAAATTGAAGAGTCAGGTTACATTTGCCACTTATAATCGATTATCATAAGTAATAATCGATTATCACATAAATTTTTCCAAAAAAACATTTTCTCGCTATGATAATCGATTACCAGAATGCAATAATCGATTATCACAAAAACACTTTTAAAAAACATATTTTTAATTGGACAATCGATTATCATTACTTATAATCGATTATTATAAAGATTTTTATGAAAAATAAAATTTTTCTTCAGTACCTGGTGTTTGGATTCTATTTATTGACTCTTTGTATACTAATTTAAATAATATACAAAAATTATAAAACTTCAAAGATAAGTTATTAAATATTTAATGTATGTTTTAAATTTTCAACATTTTTTCATAAGTTTTCATCATAAAACTTAGAAAAGATCTTCATCTTCTTCTTTGTAGAATTCCAAGTTCAAATTTTATTTATTAAGATATTTCATAGTCTTAAAAACTGAAAAAACATTAACCTCTACGAGAACTTTTAATGTAACTGTACAGTTTCAAATTTTCACTCTAAACCTTTAATGGTATATAATATGTTATTAAAAAAAGATTTAATAATCCAAAACACGAAATTTATAGTACTTTGTCAGTCGTAGAGTCATAAAAATGTAAAAATATAGTATCAAACGTGACACCGAAAACTTCCACACAGCTGCTCTGATAGTGATTTGCAAAAATTGTGGATAAACGGTCTCGAATGATATTATTAATAAATCTCTCGAATGACTGTAATATTATTAGTAATATCATTTTCAATTTAAAATTTTAAAATAATAAATTTTTAGTTTTTTTTAATGTATTGTTCAATTTGAAAACAATCGAACAAATCATTCTTTTAATTTATGTATTCGTACATGTATAGATATCATATTCATTATAGCGTGGAATTGGTGTGGGATGTAAGCGTAAGTAGCTGGATACAGGTGTAAGAGATGTTTACATTAGCACATGAAAATGAATAGGAAATAGTGTAAAAATGTTCACATATTTAAAATGATGTTTTCATTTTCTATCACAATTATTTGTTTATATTTTGTGTAAGCGTGTGAAAGAAGTTAATGGTTCGCAGTCTCCACATTTATCGTTGTAATAAGAGTCCCAGCCAACCTGGATACTATTTAAGACGTGGAAACACTGTTTTCAATATGAATAATGATACACAATATTTTTTTTTTGACAACATTTGAACATCGTCTACGTGTCATTCTGTGATTAAACCAAAATTACTCTATAATCAATAATAATAATCATAAACACCACTATGGACCAATCACAAAATGACACATAGATGATATTTAAATGTTGTCAAAAAAATGTTTTCTAAGTATCATTATCCTTTCAACATCTCTTGTTCTTTACTAATTTTATTTTACTAAAATATTCAACAAGATTTTTAACTTTTACAATTCTTTCTATTTAATTATCAATAAAATAGTTAATCAATAAATGCTGACAATTATAATTAAAATATAATTTTATTTATAAATCTTCTTGTCAGATTTCAACAAAATATTTTTTATATGGAGTACGAGGTTATAACGAGTTGAGTTAACATTTAGTGAAAAAGTTTCGATTTCTGAAGAGAAATGGATAAGAGATCTAAAAGATTTTCTTATGCTTAAAATTCTAAGAGCTTTAAAAACATTATAATATATCATATAATAATGAAGGAGAGAATGAAGTGAATATGTAATACACAAGCCCTCATGCTTAAAATCCATAAATGAGATACATGTGTACTTAATTGATGGATGAATGAGTTTTATTATATCTTATCAGCATAAGTAATTAATTATATTTCTAAAATGATTTTGGAAGATTATTTGACTTGATTAAGTGACCATTTATTTTAAAAAAAACTCATATATTTAATTTGGAATAGTTTGATCTAATTAATGAAATGCATTAAATAACTTTGATTTAATGTATTTTAAGTATAAATTTGATGACTTGGATCCAAACTTTAATGCATTTTATCATGTAAATAACTTTTGAATATTTGGAATCCAAGCTTTAACGAGTAACTTGTGGATGTTTCAGGATCTGAGCTTAATGAAAGATTTTAATTTGAGTATCTTTCAAATGGATGGGACTTGAGCTTAATAATTTGACATGTAAATAACTTGTGAACATATGATATATGAACTCAGTAACTTGTGCATGTTGGGACGTCCGAGTGTAATTGTACTGTGACAACGAATCTTCAAGTGGTAGGAATTTGAAGATAAATTCGATTCAAGAAAGAGGATATAATAAAAGGTTATTTCTTGAACATATATGAGAAGAATTTGTGGAAGAAGATTTGCAATTCAAAAAATATGTGTGACAAGGTCGAAGATCAAAACACGTCTCTTTTGAATCTTTATCTTAGTGTATGAGACCCTCTTTTCTGTTCAAACTTTTTCTCGAACGAAGTTTGACGACCATCACATGTAATCTTTCTTTCATTTGATACAAATGCATGTTGATTAACCATTTTAGGTATGATTTTCGTTTGTTTTGAGCTATTGTTTTCGTGTTCTTGTCCTTCATAGCTGCATTCTGCTTTCTCTCTCACTAGTGGCAACACTTTATTCTGACAAACCCACCTTTTGAAGGTTAGTTTTCGTTTTCGTTTTGAAGAACTTATTTGTTGAACTTGTTTGTTGTTGTTGTTTTATTGAACTTGTTTGTTTGTTGTTGTTGTTTGTTGTTTATTGTTTGTTGTTGGGTTTTGTTGTTTGTTTATGGTTGTTGATACTACACTACACGTTCATAGTTCATGCTATATAAAATACCAAAAATTGGACTACATTTGTTGTTTTTCTATTTTCCAGGTCTCATAGAGTTGTAAAATAGATCACAAAGGATCACAATTAATTTAAAAAAAATAAAAAAGTTTATTAACGTCGTACATTGACAAAATTCGACATTAATTTAATTTACGTTATTTGATGTCGGACATAAAGCAATATTTGACATCAATTTGCTCTACTGGGAACGTCAGATTGTTCTATGTCCGACGTCAAATAACGTAAATTAATGTCGAATTTTTTAAATTCGACGTCAATTTAACGGCTCTCAATATGACGTCGGTCTCGAATTCGACGTAAAAGGCCCAAAAACATCGACGTTATACGATATCTTTGTACTAGTGAAAATCTGTTATAAACATTTTTGAGTCATATTATATGTATTTTAATTAAGAGGGGATTCTCTTCGTTATTGAATTAGAACTTTGATTCTTATCAAATATTAACATTTTTATGACAAATCATCACTTAACTTATCAATCTGCTAGATTTTGGCGTCCTCATCCTTGTCTTATTCTACATTCTTCTCTGATTTATTTTTGTTGTTTCTCTTCAAGATTCAAATTCAGAATTTTCAAAGTTTGAAAACATTTAACAAATTCTCAAAAGAACTTAGCAAATTCTGAATTTAAGGCGTCCTCGTCCCTATCTTATTCTGCATACTTCTTTGATTTATTTTGTTGTTCCTCTTGAATATTCAAATTCAGAATTTCCAAAGTTTGAAAACATTTAACAAATTCTCAAAAAAACTTCGCAATTTTGAATTTGAATCCTAGAAAAACACAACACATATAAATAAGAAAAAAAAATGTGAAATAGGATAAGGATGAGGACGCCATGATCAAGAAGATTGATAAGTCAAACAAATTTTTACACTTAAGCGCCACAAAAAGGATAACAAAGAAATAGCTCTTAGCTCCACCAAACCTAGTCACCACCGGACACTGTCGCAAACCATAGTAGGTCCTCCACGCTGTCACGAGCAAATGAGAACTCACCACGGCAGTCACCATGCACAAATAAAAAATATGAAACTGTAAAAAAAAAAGAAAGAGAAAAAGAAGAAGATGAACCAAATTTATCAACGAAATTTATTAACAGAATTTACTGACGAATTTTTTCTTTTGGTAATTACCAATAGATTTTATCTTCGAAAATTATCGATGAAATTTATTGAAAGATGTTTTCTTTGAAAATTACCAACTACATTTTTATCGACATATTTATATTCGTCGAAATCCGTCAAGAAAAGTTGTTATCGATGGATTTTGACGTTTGCGAAAGATTTTCATCATTAACAATGCCTGTTTCATTTGAAGTGAGCTACAGTTGTGGTAATGACTTGATGGCGATGCAAAAGCTTAACAATGACACAGAGGTACAATGATGATGAAAGAGGAGGAGGAGAACGAAAGAATGAAGATGATAAGTTAGAAGTGATAGTGGTTGCGACAATAATTTGACGATGGAAGAAGAATAAAAAAAGATAAAAAAGAGAAGAGATGAAGAAAAAGGAAGACTAAATCGTTACTAACAAATTACTAATGACAAAAATTCGATAATAATTACTGAAATATTTATTAACTAATTTTTATGGATAAACTTTTGGTTGTTGATAATAACTCCAATCATCAAATTTGTTGATAATATTTATCAACAACTACTGTAAACAAATCTTTTGTCTTTAATAATTCATTCGTAAAATTGAATTAATGACAAATTTTGGTTATTATCGATATATTATGTCTCTCAATAATACACAATTATTTTCTAATAAGCTTTTAGTTGATATTATATATATATATATATATATATATATATATATATATATATATATATATATATTATTTTTAATATTTGAGAAATTGTGACTATAATTTGTTTATTTTGGAGACAGTAGAAAATACCTTTATAGTCTTTAATATTTGTTTGGTCTCACCTTTATAAATGAAAGAAGTCATTCATTTGAGAGACTAAGATTGTATCATTCTTAAACAATAGTAATACTTTAGAATTAAAATTTGAACATATTAAAGAGTGGAAGCTTTTGCAAAGGCCATCTTATCTAACACCATAATCATCTATGATGTCGAATTCTTAGCATATATTTACATTAGAAAGATGAATATGTGTTAATGGTAGAAAGGAATTGAGAAATGAAATGTGATTATTTTGATTGAACCATGTCATTCTTTGTTTGTGATGTGTATTTATGCTATTCCTATTCCTCTCCTATGGCTATGGGTGAACTAGGGAGGAAGGGCAGGCAGCCATATTCGAAAAAGGCAAAGCCCTTAACATATGGGTCCCGCCGTCATTAAAATAAAAGTAATATCATCATCACTGTGTGGCCATAAAGAGCTATACGACACACATGAACGCAGTACACTACTGAACCAATGAGACGCCGACAACGCATCCTTCATAAACTACTTCTCCTTTCCCAAACCAGAAACCAAAAACCACTTGTCACCAAACCCCAGCTTCAGATATTTTTTCACCACTTCCATTTTGGTTCTCACCTTTTATGGTTACCATAACATTGCACACTTCCGCTCACTGTGCTTTCCCATGACACCACTCTATTCCTGTCCAGAAGAAGAAACATCCATGAACTAACATTCCCACCCTCGCTTCACCATTTTTGCCACCCTTTTACCCTTCCTTCTTCCGTTTTTCCTTCCTTTTTTCCTTCTTTGGCACCTGGCTTTTCTTCCTTCAAAAAATTACTAATTGCTTAACTCACTACCTTTATATACACACACACACACATATATATATATATATATATATATATATATATAACTCACAAATAATCATTTAAACAAAATCAACATAACAACAACTAAGATGGGAAGGGGTAGGGTACAGCTGAAGAGGATAGAGAACAAGATCAATCGCCAGGTAACTTTCTCCAAAAGGAGAGGTGGGTTGCTCAAGAAAGCTCATGAGATCTCTGTACTCTGTGATGCTGAGGTTGCTTTGATTGTCTTCTCTCACAAAGGAAAGCTCTTTGAGTATGCCACTGATTCATGGTAATGCAAATGCCCTATATTCTATCATAATAAATATCTATATCTATGCATATCAACCATATAGATCTATATCAGACAAATATATTATGTGTGTTCGTCGTTAATTCAGGTCATGTAAACATATATACCTAGTATATATATGCACTCAGTTTTCTATTTCAGTCTCGAATTATTTTGAACTACTTTTTTATTCTTAATTTTCTTACCTTTTTTTTTTGCTCTAAGGGCTTTTTGTGGTTTGGGGTTCGAAACTTGAAAAGAAACTTCATTCCTCTTCTTTATTTTGCTAATACTTGTTTTTGTTCATATCAAGCCTCGTTTATGATTTATATTGATTCTGCAGAGACAGATACAAAACCAGTTGATCCTTTTTTTTTTTGAAAAGGAGGTGTTGTTGTGCAGATAGTTTTCTCAAATTGAACCAGCAAAATTTACAGTTACACTTCTCTCTGAGTTTGTTTGCAATTTTTGGGGTAAACACGCGTCAATGGTTTAGTAGTGCTATAATTAAGTGCATATATATGTATATATATACTCTTTCAAGTGTATATGTTTCTCTCATCAGAAAGAAGAAAATACATTACCCCGAATGCGAGATCCTGTCTGTCCTAGCTAGAAAATCATAGAGTACGACCATAACCGGTATAAGAACCCTAATTTATGTTTTTTTTTTCTTTTGGTGAAATTCAAGACGGGGTGAATCTCTTGCAGACTGTGAGGAGGTTGTGACAGTCCTTGCTTCATATTTGTCTTCTTGTTTTCTATCTTATGTCCTTTCAGTTCAGCACCTCAAACAAGATTTGCTAGACCTTCTTTTGGTTTAGAGTTCTGTACCTTTTCTTCTTGTTTTGAATTATCAAAACTCAAAAGCATCACGATTTGACATTTTTGTTATTAAAGGGTTACTTTTCGTTGATGGGTGCAGCATCCCAGACAAATAATTTTTACAGTAAAACTGAGGAAATTCGTTAATTTCATAGATTTGGATGAACTTATTTTAAAGATTGTCAAATAGCGCTATCAACACACAGGAACTTTTAATTTGAACAGGATGAAATATCTTCACAGTAACTACAGTCATATCATACAGCATATATTTATAAACTTCTATTTCATCACATTATTCCGCAACACAGATATATTTTGTTATTTAAACGCAGTGATATGTACTGCAAATACAGTGTAAATTGATATCATCATAGGAGAATAATATTCATTGAGAACTCTTATGATTGAACAGCATGGAGAAGATACTGGAACGCCATGAGAGGTATGCCTATGCAGAGAGGCAGCTAGTGGCAAATGATTCTGAGACACAGGTTTGTCTTGAAATATACACACTCCTGAGTGTAGGCATGTGTAAATTCTCATTTGCATCATTATTTTGCATTAAATTTCTGCGGTGAAAATTGATTCTTCTGTATACAACAGGCACACAGTTTGGTCTAAGCTATATGGGAACTTAAAAAACTAAGTCATGCATATATGAATGTGTTGGAAATATGGAATGCTGCAAAAGTGATGGAATCAAAACCAATATTTAAATAACAGTACCGGACAAAACTACAAAACTAAGCATTAGATGTATATGTGTACATTGTGCAGGGAAACTGGACCATTGAATATACTAGACTCAAGGCAAAGATTGACCTTTTGCAGAGAAACTACAGGTACACGAGGACCTATATCTAATCTACATTCAGGCTTTAATTTTCTGTCATAGTTTGATTTGATCATCCTCTCACACTTGAACCCTTTTACAGGCACTATATGGGAGAGGATTTGGCTTCAATGAGCCTCAAAGAGCTTCAGAGTTTGGAGCAGCAGTTAGATACTTCTCTCAAAAACATCCGCAATAGGAGGGTACGCATAGCACATATACCTTATCATATTAATTTGATTTCATATTTCATGTGTATGTGTGTAACTTTGGCACTGATCTGTGTTATGTTTTAATAGAACGATCTCATGTACGAGTCTATTTCTGAGCTTCAGAAAAAGGTGTGGCTTTAACTTCAAGTTTCTCTTGGCTTTATTTTTAGCTTTCTGTCCCTAAAGTGAAAGATAATTATAATATTGGTGGAAGCAAATATAAAATGGTTGTGTCTCTCTGTCTAAAAGAAACTGATATGGAGAATTGTGTCTCTTGATTCTCTGTGTGACAGGAGAAAAGGATACAAGAGCAGAATAGCATCCTTGCAAAGAAGGTAACCAAGACTTTCCTTTACAACTTTCCTTTTTCTCCAACCAGCTAAACTTCATTTTACCACAATAATCAATGTTTAATTTAATCCAGTTTGATGCTTATTGACAGTGTTATAAGTGTTTCATAATATTTAGTTTGATTGATCTATTACTTTTGTTCACATATACACTCTCTCTTTTGCTTGTTAATTCTTAACCTAATGTGGACATAACATATAAGAACTTTAGATATTGAACAGTGAAATTATTTGTATTCCTTAACATAAAATTCCTCGACAATTATATTCATTTGAGTAAATTAAATAAATGTCCAATGAGTTACTTAAGAAAATGCTATCCTCCTTTTGGTCTCACAAATTCGTACACACCTTTCTTACAAATTATTTTTTCTTCCTGATTTAGCCCTAGGTTTATATCCATGCTTCCAATCATATTAATCAAATCTTTCCTTCATCACCACAAAACCATTGTTTCATGTCTCATTCATGTTTTAACAATTAAAAGAACTAACTGAATTTGAATCTAAATTCTCTATAATGTTTCCATGCCCCAGTATACATTTTATTTCTAAAGAAAGTTTCAATTTTAGAATCATATTTATTATTTGTATAAACTCACACCTTAGGTTACAATTGCCAGTGAATCTAATACAAGCTTATTATTGTCTTAACTTTTGACAGTTATAGTAGTAATTTGTAACTGACAGAAAGTGATCATTCTTATAATTATGAAATGAGAACTCTATGAATGAAGTTTAGCCATATAATTGTAGGTTGTTATTGCTTTATTGTTATCCATATATATGTGTCTTCCTTTTAACTATATCTGATATGAAATTAGATCAAGGAGAAAAAGCAAGCTGTAGCACAACATGCTGTACAATGGGAACAGCCAAACTACAGGGTTGACACATCTTTCTTACCACAGCAGCAACCACTTCCAAGCTTGAACATAGGGTAGGGTAACCTTTCTTATGATATGAAGTTATAATTTCTCATCTTCATTTTGTTTAATTACCCTTTTAAATTTTTTAGTTACAAAATCATTATCTTTTATCTTACTTAAAAAAACCATCTATTTTACTGAGAAAGTAAAAAGAAAAATTGCAGTTGCATTTGTCCATATTCTTGTTGGAGAATTGCTTTACCTCTTTGGAATTCTTCTTTTGGTACTGCAACCCTCCCACCATGTGTAATGTTGTTTGTGCAGTGGCAATAATTTCAATCAAGATGCTGCACCAGAACTAGGAAGGAATGGTCTTGATCTGACCCTGGAACCACTGTATTCTTGCCACCTTGGATGCTTCTGAAAACTTGTTTCCTCTCTGAGGTGGATAACACTATATAATTGTTGGCATATATAACCATAAGTAGTAGTATGTTTTAATGCTTTATATGTTTATTTGGGTCTATGGTTTTGCCCTACTTTGAAGACACTAGTTTGAGAAACTTTTGTTTGTAAACATATTGAATTTGAAGCCTAATAGTGTACTTATGGAAGGTTAATTTATACTGTTTTCCTTACTTTGAAGATCACATTAATTTGTAAGGTTATTGTATGTAATTTTTAGTGTTTCTTTTTTATGTGTTGTATATTTTATCTTTTGTTCAGTCTATGATTTCAAGATTATTACATTAATTGTATTTGATAGGAATAAAGAAAAGGGAGAGATAGAGAAATATGAAATATGCAAATAAAGTGAATGAAAATGGTTAACAAACAAGTGAAAATTGTTTGGTTTAAAAATTGAAAAGACATCAATAATATTGATTAATGATGATCTTATACATGCACTTCTAAAAATCTGTCATTTATTATTTTTATTCACTTATGTTAAAAAATAAAATCTATAATATATCCTTACAACTCTCTTTCTTCCTTCTTCTTCTTTTACCAAATACACTATTTATTTGTCTCTTTCCTATTTCCACTCCTTTTTCATTTTATTTCTACAAATCATATTTCGTATTGATTTCCATTATAAGGCTTAATTCTGATGATAGAAACTAAAAAATAAATCTTGAAATAAATTGAAATTCTTTTGTTCTAAGTAACTTGAATTTGGATATAAAATGTATTTTTAGATGTGGTGAATTTTCCCATAAAACACAATATGGTGAATTTACAAACAACCTTGTCAAAATAGATCCATTTTAATCTATATTTTGATATTTTAACTATTTATTTCATTTAAATTTTCTCTTTTTTAATCTTTACATTTGAATTTAATAGTTTTTAAAATGAAATTGTCAAAATTAAAAAAATGTCACAATTTAAATGATACATTTTAAATCTAAAATATAATTTATATAATTGTACTGTAATGACCCAAGCTCATCTCAATTATCTAATATAATAAAATTTCAGTTTATTAATATATTAAGATCTCGGTCTATTCTCAATAAACTCATATAAATGAATACCTAACATCATCTTAGATCATGTCTAGATGATCGATATCTTCTCGGTCAATACGAAATTATGTTGGTTAGACTTTACAAACTTGGAGATAAACTAATTAATTAACTTAATCGCTAAAGCATCTTGAAAGATCATTAAACAAATTAATCAAGGTTATCCACGTGGACCAAACCCATCAAGGTAAAAGCCTATGAATATAGTATAAATAATACAGTTAACGAGATAAATTAACTATGTTCATTATTACAACATTTATTGCTTACAGATGCACATTCCTAACTTGAGCGAAGTGTCTTTTGCTGGTACACCCCCTTTTGATTTGGAGCAATACCTAGATCTTGAAGCATTTTGGCTTAAGAGTTGAAAAGCGTTGTGAAGAGTTACTTATGAAGTCTTTGTAGGTATTTTCGGTCAAGTAAGAACAATAGTCAAATATATATGTTCTTACAAAGGCAAATATATCCTGCAAAGACTCTAACAATCACTCTAAACACTCCAAGCTTTAAACTTAAGAGATACTCGTCCTCTTCTAGTGGAATAAGGGCTATGTCTGCAGAAGATACTCTCATAAACAATCATCTCATAAATTGTGCTATTTATACTATTATTTATGAGTTTTTTTACCTAGATGAACCTGGTCCATATAACTAATTACCTTAATTAATATCTAGTCAATCAATATGTTTAAACATACTTTAGTAATGATCTTAAGCTAGTCAACATGGTCAATAATTTTAGTATATCGATCCTGATTGGCTGACACATATCTAACCACGCCAACACGTATTCGACTAGATCGTTATGGTGCTGTATTAGACCATTTGTGTCAAGTATGTTAGCAATTTAGGTTATATATATATATATATATATATATATAATATAATATAATAATTAAATACTTTAGGACCATTGTATTATTATGCCAAGTATTAAAGTAATCACATTAATTTAATCTATGGTTAAGAGCATATATGTCATAAAGTAGGTTTAATCATCCAAAAAGTTTTTTGTTTTTGGTTGGAAGTTTCATAACGGTTCCTCAGTTTTTTTTTCTCTTAACCGAGTCTCTAATTTAAAAAAATTGAAGCAATGCAATCCTTGTCATACACATATTAATAGCAACCTCCTTAATTAGGTTGGGCCAAAGTGTGAAGAGAAATGGTGAAAATGGTGAGATGGTGCAAAATTTGGTGAGATGTGGGGGGAGAAGCTAAGATGAGTAGTATGGTACAAAAATGGTCATAACTTTACTTAAGTTCAAAGGTGAATACAGTAGTGGGAGACACCTTTATTTATAGGCTAAGGGTGTCTCCAAATTGTATACGCTAGATCTGAAACCTCAAACTTTGCTAGCTTGGAAAATAAGATAAAAAATCATCTCCATTAAGAGGAGGACATATGGAAAACATCCTCTTCATTAGGAAGAGAATATGTGAGAAAATTCCTCTCCATTAAGAGGAGGACATGTGGTCACTACCTATAGGAAATCCTCTACAATGTGAGCATGACACATGGCTATTCTCACAAAGGTTTGGATAACCCACTGCATGCGCACCAAGGTAGCTCTTGGATGTCCCACTTGGTCAACATTGGGCCTTAGCCTTTGTTGACTTAAGTGGTTTGAAAATCCTACACTACTTGGCCTAAAATACAAGGCCCAAATTAAATCCTATAGTACTTGGCCCATAATACAAAGTCCAAATAAATCCTAGACTATTTGGCCCAAAATACAAGACTCAAAATTATTCCTACTCTAGAAGTTGCGTGATGGCCCAAGATGATCAGAGAGAGAGAAAGAGAGAGTCTGGCCTATCTTTTACAAATGACTTCAACTCTTCTTGAAAGTTCTTGGCCATGGCTAGGGGGTATGCCATCACATATTGTATATATTGATTTTTTTTAGAAAAAGTAACCGACAAAGGTTACATAAAGAGTTTATTGTCTTTATCTATAAGCACGTACACATATTCATGTTCCCTTCTTCTCATTCCAATTAGAAGAGAAAATGAAACCTAAAGTGATCTACCGTTGGAAGATCATATACCTTTGATCTATGATGTGTTGAGATTGTTGACAACACAATATCTATATCACTATGGTTTTTGATGATGACAACACATTTTTAATAACACACATATGTTGTTGTTGTGTTACATGTTCGTATGCTTATTGTTTGATATATTGTTGAACATGTTTATGTGTTTTATTGCTATGTGAATTCATACTTATTGAGCTTGTGCATGTTACATCATATCTGGTTGCATTACACATGTTTTAAAGGATGAAAACCACATGCACTCTTGTGAACTTAAAAGCTGTGTGACAAAGTTGTAGTAAAGTCGACTCTAGTACTAATTGATTCGACTATACTAAAGTCTTTATACAGATTTTTAGAAACAATGCTATGTGAGATTTTGTGAAGGAAAGAATTTCAAAATGCTCTGACATGTTGAAGTCAATTGTGTGCGCCACGCATTCACTGTATTAGTTGTTTGCTTTGAAATTCTGTTATGCTCATGAACAGTAACGACTATATTTTTAAGAGTTAGTTAAGCATTGAATATAAGTCACCTGTATTGAATGAGAATTTACTTTGTTTGACTGTATGCTACTGGTTTGACTAATGTGTTATAACTGTCATAAGTAGTTGATTGAATTAGTAGCATATTCGACTAAGAGAGCGTCTGATTAACATAAATCTATAAATAGATGTAATCTGAAGTTATTCAGAGACTTTTGGACATTTGTTGATCTAACATTTTCATATTCTGTTTCAGATTGTTTCTCAAATATTATAGAGCTCCAAAAATTCTCCAAGAAGACGGTGGCGATCTTTCTTGAAGGAGATTCAAAGGGAGACTGAATGCGCACTCATTGCTTGATCACATATCTGCACATTGGGTGTTTCAGCCTCTATCTCTAAATTTTCCTAAAATGTCTCACGGGAAAAATATCTAACGGATTTCAAAATCTGATTACGTTTTTATTGAATTTTGAAATTTGGTTGGGTTATTATTAGATTTTGAAATTCATTAAAGAAATTGAGCTGATTTTAATAAGAAAGAAAAAAAATTAAAAGAAATATTTATTAAGAAAAGGAATTTTTGAAAAAATTAGAGGTATAGATGGAATTTTGGAAGAGCATGATGAAATGTCCTTTTCGTTTAGAGGAGAAGGAGGTTGAATGGAAAAACAAAATAATGACTCATCACTCGTGCTCCTCATCTACGCAAGCTTTCAAATCCCACAATTCCTTATCTAGTGATGTTAAAGCCACCCTCTCTTTATCATGGTAGGAAGTCATCTCAGCAAAAGCATTGAAAGTCTTCTTCTATTTCTATCGGACTACAAACGCCTCGTCTTCCACGAATCTCTATGGGTTTACAAATCAAACAATTGTTGACATACACCAACAAACTGAGAAAACCATATCTTCTTATCGGCCAAACCTTGCAGGATTTTCCTTAGCTCAACATTCTCAACCTTTAGATTCTCGAAGTTAGCACTAATGTCACTCTTAGAAAGCTCCACAACAAGATGCCTTCCATTAACCAGCACTCTCGATTGATGTTTGACGGGCCTTAGGAAGAGTTGCATGAGGAGCTAAGGTGATAACTTCAGCTTCAACATAGGTCAGACTGATATTGATACCATCATAAACCTTCAAGTCAGTGTTCATCAAATGTGCGTAGGACTTGTCCAAATCCACTCGAGCCCACTTCGGAGAAGAGTGGTGGGTGGATCCAGTGCCATGATGATGATTCCTTTTCTTTTTCTTTTCGACGACAAGAGCTGGTCATAGATAAACAACAATGAAAACGATTGTTTTTGGCTAGGAATATTCTCTACGTTTTACATCACTCCTACATAACCAACAAAAAATTTAGCTACATTAATTTTTGACCTACTATTACACGAAAATTGAACACATACATACATATTCGTATGAGGATGAGTAAATATTAACATGACCATAATCTTTCGAGTGGGAAGTATTCGGGGGAGCTATGTGAAAGTTAAACCCAAGTTAAACTCTTGTGTGTTTTTGATGATGACAACAACAAAAATGTTTTAATAGTTTCTTGCACAACAACTAAAATGTTTAGTTGTGGTTATATGCTTGTTTGTGCTTGAACTGCTTGGTTTGCATACTTACTATGGTCATACATGAGTTTATATCTATGGTATGCATAATCATAGTTTTGAATGATAAAACACTATGCATATCTGTATGAAGTAATCGATTACAATGTTTATGTAATCAGTTAGATTCATTAGATATCAGCAAATGCTTAACTGTAGCAAACTTCAAGTTTTAACCGATTACATTATATGGATAATCGATTAAAACTCGTGCCTTTGCTAATACCTGATTGTTGAGTGTAGTGATGTGTTTTTAGCTGTAAAAGTTTTCAGATTTGCTTAAGTGTAATACTTAACCGATTACACTATTTTCTTAGTAAGTTAAATCATGTGCACACTGAAAACTGTTTTCTTGTTAAGTCTTAACTACCATAACGGTCATATTTTGAATTGTTTTGACTTACATTAATTGTGCAATCGATTACATTAATTGTGTTATATGTTAAATGTGTTTTGATGTAATTCTAGTATAGCAGTGAAAATTGCTTAACCGATTACATTAATAGTGTAATTGATTAAAGTGCGTCAAACTTGAGAAAACGACATATTAACACAAAACTCTGCTAAAAAAGAAACTTTTGATCTTTCATCATTATAATCTGATAAAAGTTTGTTGAGATAAGAAATTGCAAGGGTGTAATTTGGAAGATTCAAAGGATTCTTGAAGGAATTGTCGTGTGCTTTCATTGGATGATCATTGTTCAAGGTTGTACCTGAATCAAATTTAATGTTCAATTAAATGCAGTATAGACTAGGAAATGACTCCAAGGTCGTCTCTCAATGACTAAATATTGGTTCATGCAATAGGTCAAACATGTAGTGGGGTGGGGAGAGGGGGTTGTGGACAGTTTTTTGACACAAAATGAACTAAATTAAAACTCAAACACAACACAGATTAAAACAAGTTGGCATCTAGATCAATTACAATATTTCCAATCACAGACTAACAACAATTTAACACTATTCTCACCCCTAATCCAACACGAATTAACCAACTAAGCGAAGATTAATCTGGTGTTCAAAAACATGAATTAAGCAAACACATTGCACAAACCCAATCAAATCTGCACCCACAGTCCAATTAACTAAGCGAAAATCAAACACCAATATGGCAACTAAGCGTATACCTAATTGTAAGCACAAACCAGAATTGCCATGCTATTATACAAGGCAAGAATAGCACCATCAATTACAATCTGGAAATCTCAAACAAGCATTGCAATATCCCCAATTACCAACACTAATAATTTTACTTTTCCATTAAAACAAAATGCCCAATAGAAAATAGAACTCTAATCATAAAAACAAAACTGAAATTAAGCATGGAAAACGAATTACAGCATTAAACGAAATTGAATAGACAAACGAAATTGAAATGCAATATCAAAACGATATGGGGAAGAACGCAATTCAAAACACAAAATGAAAGTGCAAACGAAAATGAAATTGAAGCAACAAGACAAAACCGAAATTGCAATTAAAATGGAAAAGATTCAATACATGAAGAGTAAAAGAAAGCAAAACCTAAAACCCCCCAGGGGGAGAAAAAGCTCCAAAGGGCTAGAAAAATTGAAAATGAAGGAGGAGGACTTTCCCCAATCTGATTTGAGGTTTTAAAAGGGAAAAAGATGAAAATGACCTCCATATGGGCTTCTTACAAAATGTTGACCAAATGGGTCCAAAGTCATAAAGTTTGACCTAATTACATTACAAATGAATTTAAAGCAAAATTAAACTATAATATTGACGTGACCTGGCTCTTTTTGTCCCAAAATATGATTCCAAAATTTCCCTACAAATAATTAAGCTCAAATAATTCAAATTAATTTAAATAAGAATTACTCTTGAAATTAAGCCTAAATAGTGAAAATGAAACAATAATGGAGAATTAAATACAATTCACAATACAATTCGGTGCGAAAAGTTAAGTTAATAGTTCAAAATAATGATTTATCAAAATAGACCACACTTAGTCTTTTGCACTCTTTGGAAAAATCAAGACGCAGAACAAGGAACACTTCAAAAAGACATCAAGAGAATGACAGAACTTCAAACACAAAAAACAAAAAGATACACAAGACACCAAAACAAATTTACATAATTATCATTGAATCTGGAAAGAGGAAAGGAGTAGATAACATCCATAACAGAAATAATCAAAGACACCAGATACTCATGAAAATCATCCAAACAATTCCAAACATGGCAAAATAATTAATCAGCTCAAGAGGTGAATCAAAAGCAACAAAACCTCACAGATGCACTATCAATGTTTCTCTCAAGTGTCTAGGGTAAACAATGTCAACTGAATGCACTCAAGAAAGCAAGCAACAAATAGACTTGGCAAACATCTAATATCAACACCAAAAACATATACATGTTCAAATCAAAAGGTCTTTTCATAGTTGTAATGGGGCCAAGGACAAGGGAGGATAATATATGGATGAGAAGCTACAAACCAAAAGTCTGGGATGGTAACTTATCAGAATTCTATGACTGTGTCTGGTTGAGTTGTGTAGCCATATGATTATTCAAACTTTGAATGGAAGCTTTTGTCTCCTGGATTGAAGCTATTGTTTCCTGTTGAAACTGCATGTTCTGAATAGTCATCTGCTTCACTAGCTCCTCCAAGGTAGGCTCAAAAGAAGTTGAAGGTTGCAGAGCTGGTTGGGCAGATATCTCTTGTTGTTGTTGTTGCCTCTGATACTGTTGTATAGGTGGAGACATATATAGTCTACTAGGACCTGTAGCATTCTGGAAATTTGGTGGTTCCTTTTGTGGCTATTGTTGCTGATGCTGTGGAGCATTTGACCATCGAAGATTTGGGTGATTCCTCCACCCATGGTTGTATCTGTTGCTGGATAAGTCATAATTTTGTTGCTGTTGTGGCTGCCTGTTATTATAAATGTTTGCAGCATAGGCTTGAGGTGCATCATGGCTAATAGGTTGCTGAAAAGAAGGAAAGACATCTGCATTGTGATCACTGAAAGGACATATACTACACAACCGTGCAATAGATGTAGATAGAAGTGTTGGTCTCTTATTACTAGCCAGTTGTGTCACCAAACTCACAAGAGCATCAAGTTTGCTCTCCAAATTCTTCTCTGAAAATGATGTCGAATGAGTAACATCATGAACTCCCCTAACCACAATGGCATCATTCTTGGCACTAAACTACTGGGAGTTGGAAGCCATCTTCTCAATCAAGTGCCTGGCTTCCGCAGGCGTCATGTTACCAAACGCTCCACCATTAGCAACTTTTATCATACTCCTCTCTATGTGGTTGAAGCCTTCATAAAACACTAGAGAAGGAGTTGCTCAGATATCTAATGGTGAGGACAACTTACACAAAGCTTTTTGAATCTCTTTTAGTACTCATACAAGCTCTACCCACCAAGCTGCCTAATCCCAAATATGTCTTTTCTTATAGCTGTGGTCCAGGATGCTGGGAAAATTTTCTCCAAAAATAATCTCTTCAGATCATCGCAACTAGTGATGGATCTAGGTGCCAAGTAGTACAACTAATCATTTGCCACGCCTTCTAGTGAATGAGAGAATGCCTTAAAGAAGATATGATCTTCAAGAACATCATGAGGTTTCATCGTTGAACACACAATGTGGAACTCCTTAAGATGCTTAAGTGGGCATTCACCTGCAAGACCATGAAACGTCCAGTCTGGATTTTTCTATCAAAATATGGACTATAAGAACTGCACACAAAAAATTTAAAAATTCATGGGTGGTTTTTAATGTGATTTTCACGTTTTTCAGTGGTTTTGCACCCATAATATGTCAAATAGCACCAATTCACCTAATATTGACTTTAAACAAAACGCACACACTCAAATACACAAGACAGAACACATACCAACACAATACACACCTAAGACCGAACTGTTGGTTCCCGGCAACGGCGCCAAAATTTGAACTAGGTCGTACCCGAATAAAATTTAATGTTCAATAAAAAGTGAAGTATACTAGGAGATTGGTCGAGGCCTTACCAAACGACTATTGTACGAAGAAGAAAGAGAAAGCACGAGTATCAAGGTTAAAAGCTCAGTCTAAAGGACATATATCCATGAAGCCTTTAAATAGAAGAACTTTCAAAAGGAAAATCAATAGGATAGTCAAGTGAAAATCTTACAACAAAATATCCATCCTACAATCATTCAAGGGAGAAAAGAAGAAAGAGCTTAAGAAAAAGAATACATCTGAGCTGAAGAAAAGAAAACGAGAAGAGAAGAGAAGAGCAAAAGAGAAGGAAAATACTCAAAGGAAAATACATCTGAGCTTCACTATTGTATTGCTTACTATTGTAAGAGAAGAGAGAAACATCTACGAATGTTTAGACTATTTTGTATTGTAATCATATTCTTTCTGTGAGAGTTATAGTCTGAATGACTTGTAAGCAATCGTTGATTGCAATTCTGAAGAGAATTAAAACACTTACAACTAAACTCAGTTTGACTTGAGGAATCTAGGCGCGGTAGTCTAGTACAAGGAATGGTGCGAATACTCAAAGAAAATCTCGATTAAGGTTGCTGAGTATCGGGATTGGTACAAATACTCAAAGGAAATCTCGGTTAAGGTTTTTGACTACCAAAAGTGGTGAACATACTCAAAGGAAATCTCAGCTAGGGTTGCTGAGTACTAGGAGTGGTGCTAATACTCAGAGACTAGGAGTGGTGAGAATACTCATTTGTAATCGTGTGAAGATTATAGTGGAACCCTCTAGGGAGGAGACTGGACGTAGCTCTGTTTGAGCGAAACAGTATAAAAATACTTGTGCAATTATTTCTTCTGTTATCTAAACAATTCTCTTACAAAAACCTGTAGTTTCTCTTTATTTCCAAACACAAGAATCTCCCAAGAGAAACGGTCATTTTCATATAGGAAGTTCTTAGGAAACGTTGTAGTATATATTCTGAATAGCAGGAAAAAAACTACCATCATTTATTCACATTTGTCAACTCGAGCGTCTAAGATTTAAAAGAAAAATCAAGGCTCGACACGTCCCCCCCCCCCCACACCCCCCCTAGGAGATTGACCGCTAGGTCATCTCTCAAGGACCAAACTATGGTTCACGAATTAGATCAAACATGTGGTGATGGGTGATTTTGTGGACAATTTTACTAACTAAGAAAGACTCAAATTAAAACAATGATTAAGACAGATTGGTTTTTGGCTTCCCTACAATGATTCCAATTACAGATTACAATGAATTATATGCTCTATTCACCCTAATCCAACACCAATCAACCAACTAAGCGAAGATTAATTGCATTTTCATAACCACGAATTAAGCAAATGTGATTGCAATGATTAATCAATTTTACATACCCGAATTAATCAACTATGCAAGGTCAAGAGCACAATAACAACAAATTAATCTCATGGAGACAATGCAGTTTGACCAATTACCAACCCAGAACACTTAAGCTGCCATTGAATTGAAATTAAAACACCAAAACCAAATTGAATTCATTGTAAAGTAGTGCAAACAGAACAGAAATTCCAAACTGAACAGAACATAGAACATGAAACTAAACCTACAAAAACGAAATTAATGCAGGAAAGCTTATTCAATCGAAATCTGGAAAACGAAGAACAAGGCACCAAAACTCAACAGTACAATACCAAAATGCACCAAATAGAAAAAGATCTTCCAAAACACAAAACGAACTTGAAGCATGAAAATGAAATAGAATGTTGGACATAAAAAGAAAATGGAAACAAGTGCAAAACAAAAACGAAATGCTAGAACAGAATAGAGAAAACGAAATAGGAAATGTCAAAAAGCAATGAACTGCAAAGAAACTTTATTTAACTTCCATCAATTCAGAAAATAAATCAAGGAACAAGAGAGAAAGAAACGAAAAACTCCATGGGAGCTCTCCAAAACCTAATAACATGAAAATTATAGAATGAGGGAGAGTGAAAGGTCTGCCCCCCTCTTGGCACACTAAATTAGGTTAGATTTCCCTAATGGACCTCACCAAAAATGGCTAAAAACGGCCTAAAACCTAAATCTGCCTAAAAATCCTAAAAACGAAATTACATTTTAATTCTAAACTAAAATGCTAATGTGGTAAGTGAAAATGACATGGCATCCTCTTCTTGTCCTAAAATAATATTCCAAAAATTTCCCTACAATTAATAATGAAAATAATTAGCTTCATGTTGATAGGGGGAGCAAATGTGATGGTTGAACCCAATCAATGTATGTTGTTTTTTATGATGACAAAATATTAATAGCAAGAACATATGAATGTTATCATGTCACAACATAAAAGTGTTTCTGTGTTGTGTTATACATATGTGAAATGTATAAATGCTTACTGTGTAATATGTACATACTGTGATAGTCACATTTGATAGTCACATATTGTTGGACATATTGTTGTGTATGCTCACTATATGTTGTTGTGAAAAGAAAACCACATGCACAAAAACATATCTGCATGACTTAATCAATTACAATGTTGTGATAATCAATTAAGGTCGTCAGACAACTTAGTTTTTGAACTATGACAAAACATCTAGTTTTGAATCGATTACATTAGTTGTTGAATCGATTAAAACTCGTGTATTTTCATATATCTTTTTCAAATGTGCTGTGATGCGTTTTTGAGAAGAAAAGTTTTCAAAATTTGCTTAAGTTATAAAATTAATCGATTACCCTTTTTGTATATTCCATTAAGTCTGTTATGTTTTGAAAACTGATTGGATGCTAGTCATAACTGCTATAACAGTCATTTTTTTAAATTTGTTTGACTAACACTTAATGCTAATCGATTACATTAATTGAACATTCAATTAATGAGTTGAGTTAGTTGTGATACTGTTACAACAATTTTATGTAACCGATTACACTACTAACCTAATTGATTACTTTGCGTCTGATATGACAGTAACTATAAATTGACGCACTATTTGTATTTCTAAAACTTTTGATCATTCTAACATTTTCATACTTGATTGTTTTGATCTGAAAGAGTTTACAGATTACTCAATATGCTCCAAGAATCAATAACGCGAAGAATTTGAAGAATCTTGAGGAATTCTTGTGAGGCATCTTGTGGATTACATTGGCTGATCACATTAGCACGATTGAAGGTCTAATTGGTTTTGATGAGAGGAAGATTTACAATCTTTGACTTGTTATTTCCTTGGACGTGCGCGTCAAGAAGAAGAGTGGTGTGCTCTTGACTTTGAGAGGGGATCCTCAAAGGTTTATGCAAAAAGATCGTAGGATGCTGTGTTGGCAGGTGTTTCTGTTTCTATATTTGATTGAGAGTTTGGGAGGTGTTTACATTAGAGCGTGCTCTGTAAAGCCTTTGTTGTAATACTCTGATCATTATAGTGAATTACTCTCCAATTTAAGGTTGATTGGTATAGTGACTGGATGCAGGAATTGAGGCTAGAGGAGTATAAAAGTTGTGTTTGTTTTTCTCTCCTTATCTCTTTACATTTTGATTGCACACTTACTTTGCTTACCGCGCAAGAAAGATTCAAAGAACTTTTTAATTTCTCAAAAAGATTTTAAAAGTGCATGTTTTTATTAAACACTAATTCATCCCCCCCCCCTCTTGGTGTAAAGAAACAAGCCCCATTATTTCTAACACTTCAGATAATTCAAATTAATTAAAATAAGAATTTCAGGTAAAATTAAGCACAATCAGCAAAATTGGGAAAATAATGGACATTCAAGCATAATTCCTAATTAAATCTTGTACAATAAGCTAAGTGAAGTCGAGAAAATATTGATTCATCAAGGTTCCTATTGTAATAGGAAGGAATATGTTTCCTTCTAAGGGTAGATTTCAAGTCATTCCAATACTCTATTGAAGGATCATTTTGGAACCTCCTTTCTTTGACTAAAGAAGTCCACTAATACATGGCATACCCTTGAAAGCTAGGACTAGCCAAAGACACTTTCCTTTCCTCACTAACTTGGTGGCAAGAAAATGTTGGAATAATCAATACCGATTTTTCACAGCGGAGTTAAAACAGATACGATTGTTAAGATCGGAAAGCGTCTTCGGTCAATAAAATGGTTCCTTTAGTAATTTTAAAATTTCTTGTAAAACTTTTATCAAACAGTTGGTGTGCTAAAAGTTCAAAGAGTGTAGGGAAGAGAAAAATCACACAGATGATTTTTATACTGGTTCGAATCAACAGATTCTACGTCCAATTGTTAATCACTATAAAGAGTGATTAACTATTTCACTAAAAATTAGTTTAGCAATTACAATAAGATGAATAGAAATTAAGAACAACAAAAGCCTTCCTTCGACAAACGAAATGGAATAACCTTCCTTCGACAAATGAACCGGAAGAAAACTGCTCAGCCAACTTGAAGAGAATCGCTCCAACCTTTAACACACAAAGCATGAGCTTCTCCTATTCACAAGCTTGTCCTATTCACTATCACTTGAGAACTTCCTCAAACAAACTGTATTCTCAAATGGCATAGATAACCCTCTAAAGGGTTTTGGCAAAAGTATATATAGCCTACAGGTCTGAAACTGAAAAGACATTTCACAACTGCCAGTGATAATCGATTATTGTAAGTAATAATCGATTCGTTATAGGGTTTTAAAAAGGTGATAATCGATTATCGTGAGGAATAATCGATTATCTACTCAACTTGGGCAGTTCTGATTCAGACCAGAATAATCGATTATTCTGAGCAAAAATTGATTATTTGCACGAGCAATGGTTTTTCAAATGAGCTCGTGATAATCGATTATTACACTAAATAATAGATTATTTGCACAAACTTTCTAAAGACAGAAAAACTTCTAAGAGTTTACATCATCAAAATTATTCCTAATACACTTTGAGTCTACAAAAATGCTTTTAAGTAAATTACAACTAAGGACTTCAAGTTCTTCACTTTGTAGCATCATCAAAATCATTATCTTTAAGATACCAATGCTCCTCATTGGTAACAGCAAAGATTTGGTCCACCTTCATCTCCTAATCAAGGTAAGCTTCAACATTATCCTTGCCATGAAAGTGTGGCAAGTCTACCTTGAATTCTTTAGGAGGGGGAGGATGGCGTTCTCTTGTTTTCCTTCTAGAAGAAGGTCGGTAGTAGTAATATCCTACCCTTAGACTCTCCCTCTCAAATTGAGACTCTCCACTCTTGCTTTCCCTTTACTTTTCTCTACTTTGGAGTTGTATTTCTCATAATAATCTTAGTTCACTTTGAATGATTGAGTTTTGCAGCTCCCTATCAATTTGATCTTTTATTATTCTTTGCTTTGCCTCAGTTCTCCAAAGATTAAGGTCTTTGAGTTGTTTTGCAATATCTTTATGTGTAATTTGTTCCTCAGAGTCACTTATTTTTTTGAGAATGATGCCTTGACATCTTTTGTTTTTAAGAGTTTTCTTAATTCAAAAGGTTGTAGTTTTCACCAAAAGAAAAGTCCTAGGTAGGAGAGATGAGCCAAAAAGGCTACTTATGTATCAAGTCTTGTCTTGCCATAAATGTCTTAGGCTACTAACTTTATACCCCTTAAACCAAAACCACTTTTGAAAACAAATGATGTAACTTAAACAAGCACAAACAAACAAATACACAAAGAAAAAAAGTCCTAAGGACTTAATTCGGATCCCCAATTGTGAAAATTCTTAGAGTTTAATCTTTTTTAGCCTAATTCACTCTACACACGCTTAAACAATTTGCAAAAGCTAAGTTGAAGCTCCTAGGATGAGGCTTAAAACTTTGGTTTCAAGACACACTCACGTCTAATTCAACTCTAAACAACGCAAATTATAAGCAAAATTTTCCAAGTGAAGGAAGAACACCAAGGATTGTTTCAATCATTTGACTTAAGAGACCTTTGGTACAATGAATTTAAGCTAAAAATGAAACTAGAAGCAACTACATACTTTTATAGGAATGGTCTCTCTCTCTATCCAAGGAAGAAAGACCAAAACCAGCCACAAAAACTCACAATCTGCAGTTCCTTTTATGGTGTTTGATCCCTCTAAAACAGAACATGAAAACACTCCTCACGATTCAGAAACTAGCTGCTGGAAAATGACGTTTACCTGCTGTGACAATCCCTCTAAATCACAAATTCTACTCCTACTCCACTTCCTAAAAGGGTACCTTAGTTGGAATAGGTATCTAGAACTGATCTGCACCACTAGAACTTCACAGCACCACAATTTACTACTTGGTTAGCACCAAATCAAATTCCAAAACAGCACCAGAAAACAGCATTTGACAGCACCAATTTCAGCAAATAAATTGACACTTAGAGGACCAAAAATTGAAACAAACAAGAATCAAAGGTTCTGAAACAAGTAGGCACACAAATGGAACCTATGAAATGCTCTAGAATGGATTAAAGAAACAAAGAAAATGAATTAAGTAAAGGAATGCAGAAATAGAATCAGCCTTGCTGATTTCACGTTAAAACAGGTTGTCATTATTTAGTGCAGTAGCTATTTTGCATAAATTCAATTCAATGCACATTTAGATCATGAAAACCATCCAAGCAAGTTTAGTTACACTTGTTACAACAAAACAAGGTCATGTTTCAAAAGTTTATAGGCTTTTTCTCCAAATCACATATGCAATTCTTTTTTCAGCTTTGCCTTTTTCTAGTTTGATCAACTCACATAGCTTAAATTCGTTTCTGACTAATATACTGAGTAACAAGCATTTAAACAAGTTAGTTCTGCAATTTGGAATGTGAAGGAAAGGTTAGCAATGACTCTAGAACAGATTTACAAGAAGTTCAACAATGAACTAATGCTAAACAAGATTAAAAACCAGAAAATGACTCAAACAAAGAGAGTGCAGCTAGGCAAACTGCTTAAAATGAATTCTGCTGAGGTTTTCACAATTGCAACCAAGCTATGCTGAGCATTTCATGGCTTATGTGGTCTGCACTTGCTACTAGCTCATAATTAAACATCAAATCAGATTTAAAACCAATGCAATTTCACTTTCAGAATTAAACAACTTAGTGAAACATTCACAGCAGAATTTTCAAACTCAAAATTGATGTTCCTTATAATGCATCCAAACTCTCAAACACAATTTTCATAGCTGATATGGAATGCAGGTCTCAAACATTCAATAAGATCACAACAGAATCAAATCAAAGGCACAACCAGAATTATATCACAGGATAAGAAAAATAACACTACTTTGACAAAACAAAATTGGATTTCAAAATTAAAGACTCAACAATGGAATTTCACCTATTAAAAAGATCGAATTATGGACTCAAAGCTGTAAAACAGTGACTCACACACAGAACCAATTGAAACAGAATTAGCTTAATAAATAGTAAGAAACAGAACAAGACATAGCAGAATTCAATTAAACAACAGAATTGGAAGAGGATCTTAGCTCACTACTAGACTTGAACCGAAGCTCTGAATACCACATGATGACTTGCTCTGAGAAGGCCTGGACATTCCATCCTTCACGATGCAAAGATCCAAACAAAACTCTTTGAAATGGGAATCAAAAGGTGTAGCGGAATATGAAGTTGTATGGTGTGTATGGTTGAATTATGGTGAGTGTGTGATGGATTCTAGCTCAGAAGGCCTAACAACTAAGAAAGTAAGCTAAAGGAGAAGAAGAAGAACTCATTCCAAGTGACTTTCAAGCAATGAGGTGTTGGAGTGATATCCGCAACATAACAACACATTGCATTCAAAAGTGAGAATACAATAAGGCATGTGCTAAATTTATAGATTATTATGCACCTTTTAACAAATTTGAATCATGGTTGATCGTCAGTTTCACCCTAGGGATCACCAGCCACGTGTACAACACGTTTTCCAGGTGTTAACTACATATACAAAAGCAATAAACACGTGCCTCTTCTAGAACTCTTCCGGACTGCTGGGCGCAAGCCCTCCTGCGCTAGGCATAGCCTGTTCCGTAAGCCAACTATGAAGGCTTCATGTATTTTCATGCTGAATGAGCTTCTTGCTGCGTTGAGCAAGGCCAATTTCAACAAAGTGAGGATTTGCCTCACTTCTTCCTTTTTTGCTGCATTCTTAAGTCTGTCTTGGAGCTTCCTCACTATGCTACAAGCTTTGAATGTAGTTTGGACTTGGATCCAAGCCATCACAAAAAAAAGCACCAAACGCCGTAGAACTTTTAACATAGTATATAATCACCATAGCCCTTGAACAAAATGATAAAGAGTCTAAACTTCACGTTTTACAAAGCATAACTAAATAATGTATTGAAGCTCAAATAGTCTTATGATACTAAGCACTCAAAAGATCATATCATCTAAGCATAACACATCAAACGCTTTACCCTGATGAAATGTTGCTTTTTGTCAAATAATGTTGACATGTGCAAAAATGTTTTAAACACACAATATGGTTAATGATCATCAACGTTTAAAACATTTAATGTTGTATGAAAAAGTGTTTCTTTACTTTCATGCTTTGTTCTTGTTGTTCGTGCAAGTAATGTCGATGATAAGCTTTATTCAGAAGCGTTGCACAAAGAACACAAAGACATTGAGAGATAAGAGGACATTCCTAGAATGTTTCCTCAAATTAGCACTAAAAGGTTGTACAAGCTACTCATAAATGAAAGCATTATCACCCTTCAACGTAGAACTGAGTTTGACCAGATACCTAAAAAAGGATATGAAGTCTATTTTAATTCAACTTTGCATCCAACGGTCATATTGCAAGAAGGATATATAAAAAAGTTTCACCGATAGATGAAGAAGGTGTTGAAGTTGAAGAAGGTGAAAATAGAAAAGAGAAAATGAGAGAAAGAGAGAAAACATATACAAGAAAGATCATTGAATATTAGCTCTGCTCTACCTAAAATGTTATATCGTCTGAAACTCTTCAACCTAAGAGAAAGAACTTCACAAGTTCACAGATTGTATTGTATTGTATTGATCCTCTCTGTGAGAGTTAATTAAATATGTACTTGTAATCAAACACTGATTGTGTTTGAATATTCTGAAGAAAGTTAAAACACTTGTATTGTCTAGCTCAGGATAGTTAAACATTATAGACAGTTGTCTAGGTGAACCAAAAGTGGTTGAGAATACTTGTATACCAAGAGTTATTAAACTCGGACTATTCAGGATTGAATTAGGGAACCAGGAGTGGTTTATAATACTCAAATACCAAGAGTGGTTATAGTACTTGGTTACCATGAGTGGTTATAATACTTGGAACCCATGAGTGGTTGATAATACTCAATTTGTAATCATGGATAAGATTAATGGAACCCCTTAAGATTTCTTGAGGGAGATTGGACGTAACTCGAAATTGAGTGAACTAGTATAAAATCCTTGTGTTATTACTTCCCTTACTTAAAATGTTTTCCACTAAAGCTTTATTGAAAAAATAAACATCTAATAGTTATTGTACATCGTCTAACCCCTGCAATAGTTATTAAGCATTGATTTCCAAATGAATTTAAAAATACTATTCAAACCCCCTTTCTAGTGTTTTCCATATATTTCATTAATAAAAAATCTAGACAATGCTTCAGGTTATCAGAAGTCAATGAATGCTTACATATGGCTTAGTAACAAATGCTTTGAGTGACCTTGAATTCTGAATGAATTTAAAAATACTATTCAAATCCCCTTTTTTAGTGTTTTTCCTATATTTCATTAATAACAAAGGTAGACAATGCTTTAGGTTATCAAAAGTCGATGAATGCTTATATATGGCTTAGTAGCAAATGCTTTGTGTGACCTTGACATTCAGGATATAAGTTTACTAAGGTTTAGTGGGACTATAATATGTTAGGTATTAGTCTTTAGTGAAACTTATTTATCACGACTTTAAGAAGTCTTTTGGAAGATGTCTCATATTTATTCTTGACATGATGTGTAGATAAATGTAGTTCATTTGTATTTATATACATGATTTGTATATGTATATAATGAACAAAGCATGATGATTCCCTAACCCTGTCAAGGATGGAGACAAATACTTAGGGAAAATAAACTTGTTTAGGAGGAAAGTTTCTTCACCTTCTTTCTTTCACTTGATTTAGTTTCTTTGTCTTAGAATAAATTCTAGACTTATGCTTCTCTTCTATTTTGTAGGTTTAACTATTGCCACCTCTTCTTTTAGTGTTAAGACACCCTTTGGATGCTTTGGATGGTAAGAAGCTTAGCCCAACATAAGGGTTGCTTTGGACACACCAAGCTTACTAAGAGACACACTTAGATGAATGAATTGACCCTTGGCCAACACCTTGGAAAAAGTTTTGAGGGCAAGGAGCCTTGGAGATGATCATAGTCACATGAAAGGAGCCTTGGAGAGAAGGAAGACTTTTTTTGACCTTCTAGATGGCTTAGGCATTCTTTGAGAGTAAAGAGGAAAACATGGGTTTCCCAAGTTTCCCATAATTTCTAGAACCTATATTTTATAATTGCTAAGAGGTCCCTATTTATGCTTATTTAAGGGAGTTTTTAGACCACATGTAAAGGATTGGTTAATATTGAATTTGAGAGACATCATTGTGTGCATTTGTGAGCTTTGTTTTGTATGAGTGTTCTAGTCTTAGTCTTATCTAGAACCTTAGTTCAAGTGGCTACAACAACTACTTACCTTGGGTGGCCTAGTATGCCAAGTGGTGTGCCTTCCTTTCTCTCCCTTTCCTCTTATGCTCTCTTTTGTTTCATATTTTTCTCATATGTTCTTATATATCCATTTACATGCTTTTGCAAATTATATTGTGTTTCTTGTCTTATATTCATTACTTTCGCTTAAGTGAATCTTTCTCTTCTCTCTTTCGAACTTTTTTTTCCTACAAGAAAAATTGATATTACTGACAGTCAAAATTCATTGATAATGTATAAAATTCGTCGGTAAATTAAAATTATCGACGGTTTACCGGTGGTTAAAAATTTGTCGGTAAAAGTGTTATCGGTAAATTTTACAAATGAAATTTGTTTTGTCGGTAATTATCAAGATATATTTCCGTCAAAAAATCCATCTGTAAATATTGACGAATTGTTTCACTGGTGAATCCGTCGATCATTACCGACGAATTATTCTGTCAATAAAATATTCGTAAGTAAAACCGATAAAATTTTTCTTCAATAAAATTCGTCATTAAATATCGCCATCATCTTCTTCCCCACTCTCCCTCTCCTTCTTCTTCTTTCTTTCATTTTTACCAATCCAGAATTATGAACACATTATAAACAAAATATCTTCAATCCAATTGAATCCTTCATTACAAGCTTTGATAAAACTTTGGGGAAAAAATTATTAAGCTTCATGCCACACGAAGGCGTTGCACGGTGGTGGCAAGGCTTGGAGAGTGAAAGAGGAAGAAAAGAGGCATCGTTCCTCCTCTACGCATGTTAGACAAGAAGAAGATAAAGTGAAAGACCTCAAACACATGACGCCGAGGGAGACAGAAACGACGTTCGGGCTGAATAGAGATGGAGAAACGCCAAAAGAGCTTGTAGCTACGGTGGCCTAAGTTGAGATAGAGAAGTAGGGGAATGTAGAGGCTGCATCGCACAACGAAAATAAAGATCTGAGAGAGAGAAAGCGAAATAAATAATGTCTCTCACAGACAGAGAGAAAAAATGGGTTGCAAAACTCTTGTTCTTTTTACCAACGAATTTTTTGGTCAATAATGCATATTTCGTTTATTGAAGGATTTACCAATGGATTTTACTGACAAAAAAAATCTGTCAGTAAGTGAAATATGCATTATCGATGGATTTTACCAATGAAAAAATTTGTCAGTAAGTGAAATATGCATCACTAACGAATTTTGTTGTCGATAAAATTCGTCGGTAAGTGAAAAATGGACGAGGAAATTCTCACTCTTTTTATCAACAAATTTTTCCGTCAATAATAAATCTGTCGGTAAAAAATTTTAAATTCGTCATTTAAATATGTCAGTAATTCAAATTTATCAATAGATTTATTTTTATTTTTGTCCATAATTTTTTCAAGAATTTTGTCGTGTTTGAAGTGTTCTTCACATCTTGATAACATTTTAGTTTTTCACTGTTCACCATAAATGTTCGTAATGTTTTGTTAATCTAAACATCATACCAATAAAAGCTAAAGTAGATCTTTATCATAATGTGTATGATGGAATGATTGTTACTTTACTATGGTACTTAACATGAGAGTTGTATATGGTGTAGCATACAACTTCCAAATGATTAAATAAATATATATAAAATAGTTTATGCAACATTTATCCCACAAATGATAGATAGTATTGGTAGGACATTACACAATATTTTAATTATGGTAAACAAAATTATATCATATTATCTCTTGTGAAGAAACAAAAATAAATACCACATTATCTTTTCATCATCATAGAAGAATTTTCCTTGAGATGAACGAAAAATTATACATCAATATCAAAATTATTTAAAGGGTCCATTGGTAATTAAGATAATAAATATTCTTCATTATTTCCTACTGATAAAAACTAAAATTCTCAAAATAACTTATTTAGCAATTATTTGTTTTTCTAAAAAAATTCAAAAACAAGATTAAGTAATTAGCTTATCACATATAAAAAGAATTCAATCACTATTGTAAGGGCCTGAAAATTATTTTAAGGCCATTGGACCGTATAATTTGGGCAGCCAGGCCCATAAGCTAAGGGTGCCTTAGCCTTAGAGGGAGGTTTTTCAGAAGTCAGATTTCATTTACTAAGTTTTTCCTTCTCTCTCTAAAACCCTTGTACCCTAAAAATTTTCTCTGCCTTCTCTCTAGAATTCCAGCAAATTGAACCGTTCGATTCTTGATTTGTTGTTGCCAAATCGTTCTTGACGTAAAGGGCTTCGATTCAAACCTAACAGTTCTATATTCCAGCGGATAAGTCATTTTCCCCTCTTTCTCCCACTGTTCTTGAGCTTAGGGCATGCAACTTTTCTGGTTGCATGTAGCTAGTGGCCATTCCCTTCGTGATTTCCACTTTTTCTAACTCTAAGAGTTGTACTCAACACCACTGTGGTGGCTTATAGGTACTGTTGAGTTCTTGTCCTATGAAGGGCACTGTTAGGGCATCTTCACTTAGTTGTGCTATGAAAACCAAGGTAAGGGGAGCTGATTATATATTTTAAATCACTGTTTGATATGTATGTATGGGTTGTATGAAATAATATGTTGTATACTTGAACGTGCATTGTGTACTTGAGTGGTTTGTACTTAAATATTGAAATTTGCCATGTGTAATGGTATGAGCTGAAACTGTTAAATTGTGTGACTGTGATTGTCTGTGTTGGGAAAGGTCTTGAGTGAGGATTCTGAATTACCATTGTCATGGGTAGTAATTGGAGCACATGTATTGTGTCAGGTTACTGTGAGGGGAAGTGAGATATATAAAATTGGGTATTTGATGTCTAGAACACTATAGGACAGTTTTAATGACTTTGATAATTAAATTATAACTTGTTGAGAGCCTTTCTTTGTTGGTATGATAGAGAGGTCTTAAAACCCTGAGTTGGCACATCCCTGATCATAGAGCAGCCCTGGCCTAGTCCAGTCAGTTGTGACTAGTCATATGTGCTAGCGTCGAAGGTGAGTTTGATGCGTTCAGACATCTGAACCCTCTCCGGTGACCAATTGGGTAGTGAGGTGGGGTTGGGAACAAACATTTTGTAGTGTTAAGTAATTCAGAAGGTAGTCTAACAATTAGGGAAGCATTTTGAGTGGTTTGAAGGGAAGTGAGTAGGGGATTTTGTGCAATTGGGGTATTGGGTGCAAATGGTTTGTTTGGGTAGTTTAGACAAGTCAATTGTGACTTGTTAGGCAGATAAAATTGAACTAAAACACATTAGAAATGGTAGAATTGAATTAAGGTCCTTAAGTAATAGGATGTGATGTTTTGGAGTTAAATTCAAGCCTAAATCACTTTAGAATCATTGAATAATTGATAAAATCTACCTAGACAAGTTTAAATAGGTCCATATCACGAATTAGAGGTGTTAGAAATTAGGTTAGAGGGTTAAAAGCAGTTGGAGAGGCATGAGTTGCATGATTTTGTAGAACTGACATTCTGTAGATCATGTAGACTCGCTATGCGGATTGTCTCGCATAGCGAGTCGCTCTAGGTAGGAGCTCTCTGTCTTGCAATTCGTGTAGTGCATCGTTTCCGCTATGCGACTGGGAGAACTGGGTTTTTAGGCGGGATAATTCGCCTTGCGAAATCGTGTGCACTATATATGCGAAACAGCCTAATTTCGCTATGCGACACACTGGTGCGCTATGTGAATCATCATTATTTTGTTGTACGAGTTGTGTGCGCCTTGTGAAAAGTGCAGTGTTTGTTTCATGTTCTCTTGAGTTTGTTCTGTGTGGAATATTGGCTAATTTGCTTGGGTTGTGAAGCTTGTTCTGATATATATATATATATATATATATATATATATATATATATATATATATATATGTGTGTGTGTGTGTGTGTGTGTGTGTGTGTGTGTGTGTGTGAGACTTGATCTTTAAAGCTCAAACGTGTGGTCTGATTATGGTTCAAAGGTATATGACTTGGGAAAGAATGAAACATGATTTCAAGGTTGATAATGGTGGTAAATGTAAAATCTCTCGGTGAGATTCTTAGTGTTTAGAATGAAAGTAGGAGCTCAGTCTTGGGGAGGGGGGGGGCGTCTTCCTGACGCTCCAATGGTCTTTCTTCTCACGTAGAGAGGGTTGAACCATGTGGTGAGGAATAACGGGAGGTCCTAGTCTTGGAGGCTTCCAATATGCTCCAGGGCGCGGAACGGACTAACCTCGTGAGTGTGGCAAGGTAGGGGAGCCCAAGTATCACAAGCCACCACGGGTGCATGGTCCGCCATAGCTCGACTATCATTCTAAAGTCCGGACGAGTCAAGTCTAGAAGATAACATGCTAGGAATTTTGTCATATGTCGCTTTGCTTGTATGTACTTTACATGAGTTGAATATGATGTCTATACATGTTCATATAATTGCATGCTTTTTATATAATTAGCTCACCCTTGTCTGCTTGTGTTGGTGCCATATTTGCGTTTGTTTCCTTTTGCGATGATCATCCACTTGAATGGGAGCAGATGGCGAGGAGGTTACTTTGGAGACAGCCTTGGATGGGGATAGCAACGCTACAGCCTAGTCCTCTTAGGACTTTCATTTACTCTATGTCATTTTGAAGATATATATATATATATATATATATATATATATTTAAATAATAAAAGTTTTAAATTCCTAACCTTTTCAGGAGGATTCTAGTACTACAGTTTCAAATTCTAGTATTGTTTTTAAGGATGACTGTAGTCATAATACTTTAAGTACATCTCTAACTGCTTTCTTTTATTATAATGAATGACATCTAGATTATATATGCATGTCGTATATTATTGGATGTCACAACTACCTTTAAATACCATCACTAGGAGCAACCACGTTATTTAAGAAAACAAATCTAAATATTACAGGCAAATATTGATGTATTAAATCAAATAAATAAAAAATTAAAATGTTCAAGGTTTTTGAGATAAATAGGATTATCTTGACAGATAGATTTCTAATATATCAAATAAATAGTCTTATTTATCTCAAAAGATTTACTTCAAAGAACTTAACTAAAGAAATTATTGTAAGAGTTGTTAATTATTTTCTTTAATGATCACAATTTTCCTCATCATTATGGAATCAAGAGGATGTAGAAATTCAATAGACTTTGAGAAAAATAAAAAGAAGTACAACGAGATAGTAAGCCATGATATACCAAGATATGAAAGGAAGAAAAAAAAAGCAGATATGAAAATGAAGAAAAACAAGGGAATATTGGGTTGGGAAAAAGATAGAGAAGAGTTATATATATTTTTTTCATATTATTGTTATTAATTTGATTTACTTTTTTCTTTTTCACCAGTTTGTTCCAGTGACACACACTTCTTCCTTTAGTCCAACAAATTTTCCTAGTTTTCCGAATTAGTCAATAACTCAACCATGATGGTTACAGTATATTTTAAATGACTTAAAGTTTCTAAACAAGCTAACAAATTAGTTGAGATTACACAAAATAAATTAATCTAAATTATGATTTTTAAATATGTTATTATGTTTACCATTTACAACTTATAATAACATTTCAGGAGATCAATGGAAATGTAAATAAACAGAAAAGAAAATCCGTGATATTCAGAATACTTGTAGACACATTCATAAACATAAATTAACGAAACTTTAATTGTACCTTACATGGTTCATAAAGTACTAATAATTAAAATGTTATACTAATTTATAATTAAACGAGTCTTGATTCCTGTGTTAAGCTATAGTTCATCAAAATCAATCACCTGCAAACCCACGTAGGGACAAGAGAGTGCATTGTCAGTGTTACGTAACTGTCGTAAACGCAAAACAGTTAATGAAAGATCAGAAGAATCCAAATGCCATAAATTATTATAAAAAAAGTTATAAAAAAAAGTTATTAAAAAAAATTTATTTTTAACTAAATTTTATGCATGAAAGATTTTATGTACTTACCTGCCTACAAAGTGGACAAGTGTCTTTTCGCTCCTGCCACTCTAATATACAGCTAAGGTGGTACTGGTGATTGCACTTTGTTGTAATCTTGGGGTTTTCTTCGCTGTATTCTGTCAAATATAAACAAACATTACGACATTCAAACTTGCACCCTTATCAATTATACTAAATATAAGGGTATCTCTATTAATATTCCCTAATTTTTTTTCTGAAATGGATATTTGAAAAATATTTATTAAAACAACAAAATTCTTAATATGTAACAAAATCTGCCAATCTCAAAATACTAGTCGTAACAATAAAAGTGAGCATATACTGAAACTATCATATCATCTAAAATTCTGCTTCACTAAAATATATTATAATATAATATATATATATATATATATATATATATATATATATATATAACAGATTACAAATCTTCCTTTATCAAATGAGTTTATAAGATAGCACTTACAATTTAATTTTTCAAAAATTATATGTATAATTTTTTTTATACTTTTTCATTGAGTTTTTTTTTTATTTAATTCATGTGTTAGGTGGTTACAAAACTAATTAAAAATAATATTCTAAATGAATATTATCGGTTGTGTTAACTAAGCTCTAAGATGTTGGTCTGTAGTTAGAAAAGTAAATGTTTGAGGTTGAGATTCTGGACCAGGACCCATAAAACTCAACTAGGATAAGCGGTAGAGCCTCTACAAAGGGTTTGGTTAAGAAGGGTTTGGTTAAGATAGGTCAGTTCAACCAAGTATACAAATGGAACTCAATCATACATACCCTCCAATAATATCTTTCAAATCGTCCACACTAACAATTCATCATCCGCTCCCAAAAAGTGATTTTAATAAATATCAAAAAACAAATGAAACTTGAATACTAGAAGAAAATGAACCTTGAATACTAAAAGAAAAGCATCTATATTAATTAAATACTTATTTTTATCTTTCCATAAATAACCGAAGAACGGAAGAGATTCTAGTTGGATATTTAACATAATTTTTATAAAAAAAAAATAACAAAAGTCAATAGAAAACATTTAAACTTAATCAAATTATAATAACTTAAACTAAAATCACCTTCAAAACAGGTAGGACAGATATCTTCAGAGGAAGAGTTACTAGAAGTAGATTTTGAATAGTCCATACTTTTGGGCGGCATAGTTCCACCACCTTCCGCCACATATACAGGTGACACTGAATTTACATTCAGCCTATTTGATCCACAGTGTCTTGATGGAAGCTGTCAACCATGCCAAAAGAAAAACAAATATCAAGCATGTGCTATAGATACTGCATTAGATGAAGTTATAATGATGAATTTTTCCAAAGAGAATAATGAATAGAAAGAAACAACACTGATAAAAGAGAGAAGGAGGAAGTTATCACCCTAAAGAATCGATTAACGTCCCTGCCAATATCTATCTCATCTAGATTTATCTCATTTCCATCTACATTTATCTCATCTCCAACAGATTGCCTTCCTCTAAAACAAGAAAAAAAGCAACCCATTATAAACTTGATCAGTAAAAAGAAATCTTCCATCCATATATATATATATATATATATATATATATATATATATATATATATATATATATATATATATATATATATATATATATAAATATAAATACACACAACAGAATAAGTTACAAATCTTCTTTTTATGAAATCAGTTTCTAAGAACAACTACCACATAAAATTTTAATTTTTCAAAAATTATATGTATAAATTATAAAAAAGTATTTGAATGAAATTGATTATATCATTGGATTACAGTATTATAAATATAACGAGTTAAAAGGAATAAACTCCACCAATTTAATATCAATTATAATAATTGATATTTAACACTAACAATTAAACTAAATAAAGGGAAAATAAATATACAAAAATTAGTTAATAAAGACTAATTATTACAATTTAAAACTAATTATTATAATTGATATCCTCCCGCAAGTTGGACGATCGGGAGAGATGCAACTTGGATAGTAATGAGTCAAACCGAGGATGAAGCAGGTCATAAAAAGAATGGTAGTGTCCCTTGCATTGACGCTGACAACTCTATAACCATCGTCGAGGCCACGCAATTCAACGGGGAGAGCCAAGTGAGGCAAAGAGATCTGCAGTTTGCTTCAGAGAATGCATGTAGGTGGTGATGGATTGGGTACCTTTAGACGCCATGTGGAGACGCTCCTTTAACTGTTTGAGGTGGCTGCGAGATGCCTTGGCATAGGTGCACTAGAGAAGAGTCCAGAGATCATGTGATGTTTGAGACACCAGGGAAGCCACTTCAGGGGAGAGAGTGGTGGGGAGAGCACAGTACATAAGACGGTCTTGTCGACGCCAAGTCGAAGTTGGAGGTACAACGATGGTGGAGATCATCATCAGCGGTGTAGGAAAGGATCCATCTGGATATTTGAGAAAATCATAACCATCAAGAAAAGATTCAATTTGAAGTTTCTAGGTGAGGTAATTTAAGGGTAGAAGCTTGGTGACACTGCTAAGGGTGATGCAAGTGAATGGTTTTGATGGCTCATGAGGGTTGCTAATAGATGAAGAGTTGTTGTTGGCCATGGGAAGCAAAAAGAAAGCAAGGAGCGACGTCCTATGTTGAAGAAGATAAAAAAAATGTTAGTTGGGCAATTGCAGCCCAATAAAGCACAAAGACAAAGAAGAGAATTTTTTAGGGGCTGGCGGCGGCCATAGCGGCCAGCCGCCGGCAGACAGAAAAAATCAGACAAGCTCTGATACCATATAGAAAAGTATTTTAATGAAATTGATTCTATCAATGTATTACAGTAGTATAAATATACAAATTGATAACATAATGAAAAATTTAATATAAATTATTATAATATCAATGATAATAATTGATATTTAAGAGTAACAATTAAACTAAATAAAAGGAAAGTAAATATACAAAACTTAGCTAATAAAGACTAATTATTACAATTTAAAACTAATTATTATAATTGATATAAATTCTTTTATATTTTTTAATTGAGTTTTTTATTTAACTTATGTGTTAGTTGTTACAAAACTAATTAATATAAAATTATACTTTTAAATAAATTTCATTGGTTTTATTAGACGACCAAGTGAGCATCTTGTTGCCAATAAGTAGGTAATGATAATGATGATTCATTATTTACCATAATTTATATGAAAATAAAAAATAACAAAATTCAGTGAGAGTCTTTATCAAGAAAATAATGTGTTGTATATTAAAAATCAAACTTCAAATTTCTTAATGCGAAAAGTTACGACAAAATCAAAACTATATTAGTAAGGAGAAGTTTGTACGGGTGGATTCTGAATAGTTTCGGCAATATAGTTCCATCCGCTTCCGTCGCAGATACAGGTGTCATTGAATTTACATTTATATTATTTTATGCAAGTTGTCAACCATACCAGATGAAATTATAATGATGATTTTTTTTCCAAAAATAATGAATAGATAGAATTAATAAAACATAAGAATGATGTAATATTTCAATTAAAAATTATAATGCAATAAGTTTCTGAAATAATTACTCTCGGATTGGGTCCTACTGAAATAATAAATGAATCAACCCATTAGGAAACTGAATTACTAAAAAGAAATATTCAAAATATATAAGTGTTCACATATAGGCACACAAACACACAAGAGATACATGCAGACACACAGGCAAAGACATACATATATACAAACACACATGCAGAGACATACAGATACACAAACACAGACACATACTAACACATAGAGATAAAAACAAACATGCAGAAAAACACACGTACACGTACACAAAAACAAACACACGTACACAAACAAACATACACAAACACACGTACACAAACACAAACATACGTACATAAACACAAATATAACCATAAAAACCTCACACAAACTCATACACACAGAAACACAAACACACATAGACATAGACACAAACATAGACAAACACACAAAGACACAAACACAAACTCAAACCAAACTCACAGACACAACACATACACAAAAACACACAAACACAAAGTAACAAACACACAGAGATATACGCAGACACAAAAACACAAAGACACACACAAAGACAGACATACACAAACACAAAGACATACAGACACACAAACACAAACACAGACATAGAGACATATAGAAACATGAACACACAGACACAGACTAACACATATAGAGACACAAACACACACACACAAATACAAACACAAACATAGCCATAGACACACACAAACATATATACGCACAAACACAAACACACACAGAAATAAACACAAATGCAGATACACACAAACTCAAACACACACAGACACACACATACAAACATAAACACAAACACACACATACACATACACGGACACACACACAAACACAAGCATAGACAAAATAGACACAGACACATATGTTGCAGTTAATCAGGAAGTTGGTAGTGTTGAAGTATTGGATTAGGATGATTTTTGTACATGTTTTGTTTTGAAATTTTATTATGCTTTCAATGCAGTGTAATAATATCTTTAGTTGTATAGGACCTGTGTATATGTATGTTTTTTATATTAGAGTTATATTTTAAATAATTGTAATGGCATAATGTATGTAAGCATTTTTTTGAGTTATGTATTTTTCATATTGAATGTATGAGATTTTCTTTACTAATTGGATACTATTAAAATAGGATGTTATAGATAATGAACTAATATTTTATAGAGATTTATTTATGATTTATTGATAACAAATATTTTATTTTTCTTGTTCAAGATGGTAATAAAGTATTATTTAAAGACCTAAAAGTTACCTATTAAATGTATTCATGTTTAGATAAATTTAAAAGTACACGATGAATGATTTTTGATAACTCTTTGAGAAGTATAGAAAAATCGTCTCAAGTAATAAAGTGAATAAGTAAAAGTATTTTCTCTCAAGGAAATTTGAGTGACGTTATCTAATTGGGTTTTTATCCATATTAATTTAGTGATGATAATAATTGATTTTATATTTAGAGAATTGCACAAAATAACAAACTTAAAAAATTCAAGATTGTAAATTTAAATGATTGGAATAGGGTTCTTGACTAACATTACAGTAAGATCCTGAACAATATATATTTTATATTGAAGCATTCACATTAACGTATCTTGATTTAATTCCTTAAAGCAAGTTCTAAAGTTATCTATTAAATCATTAATTCCTTAATTCATTTAACATATACTTTGCATTAAAATCTAACATTAAGAATGACCATAAGATTGGAAACTATTCCTAGCATCGTTACTTCTGGTTGTTTTTCTTACGTTTTTGTTCAAAAATACTTCACAGTAAAAAAGAACTTTTAAATCAAATTATACTTCCATATAATCATAAGCAAGTCAAGAAAAGCACATGAACATAGACATATATTGCATAGGAAAATTACATTAATAAAGAGTCATTACAACCAATTCTAATGAATAGTAAAACTAGTCACTCCTAGTCATCTAGAACATACTCGGTTAAGAAATCCCTTGCAGAAAATTATGTTTGGAAGTCTTGGAGTCGTCTCCTGATGTTTCTCCGCTATTTTTCGTGTTGTGTTATGTCAAGAAGATGCTTTCTTTCTTTCTGTCTCGACTTTAAAAACCAACTTCATTTAATTAATTCGTCAATGCACAACTATGCATGCATTGAGCGAAAATCTCAACTGCAAACCTCTAACTGGCTCCATTCGCTCAACGCATCCAAATAATGTAGAATTTCCTGTACAATTGTTTACACAACTTTTCTACTACCTATTACAACTTTTCAATGGAGAAACACATGATAATTACAATTTTGAACTCATTTATAAATATAAAAACAAGTATTTTTTTTATACTTATAATTTTTTTAAGAGAAAGAAAAGTATAAGACATGAATTTGATTTGTTAAAATAAAATTAATTTATATATAAAGTAAAAATATTTCTTCCTAAATTACAAGTAAAGCAAATTAATCATAACAATATGTATAAAAAATAAACCTATTTATACTAAAATCGATATACATTAAATGAAACTTATTGTATTTATAGTTTAAAACATTAATACTCTATTAAAAATATTTAAAAAAATTAATCAAATTAAATTCACTTATATTTATATGTGTGTGACACATAGACACACAAACACACACAGATACACACAGTTGTTTGTGGTGATGATCATTTTGCATTCGTGGAAGGTGAAGTTGCTCAAGGTAAGGGAAAGACTTGAAAACGTATTTCAAAATATATTTAATGAATAATTTGAATTTTTTTAAAATTAATTAAAAACAAACAAATTATAAAATAATCAATTCAAATATATTAACAAAAATCATAAAATTTAAAATGAAAAAATAAAAAAATTTATATAATAAAATATAATTGAAAATTTTAAAAAAAATATAATATAAACAATTCAAAATAATTAACAAATTTTGTTAAATTTAAAATTAAAAAAACAAATTAAAAATAATAAATTTTAAAAAATCAAAATAAAACAAACAAAAGAAAAAAAACAATCAACAAAATTTAAAAAAAAAACCTAAAAATTAAAATAAAAATAAAAAAAATTAAATAACAAATAAATACAATTATAATATTTAAAAAGAATAAAATAAAATAAACAATTATGAACACATAACAAAAATTCATATAATTTCAAACAAAAAATAATAATAATTTAATAAAAATTAATAAATATTGCAAATTTATAAAAACAAACAAAACATAAACTTTTGTTTCAAATAAAACATAACAAAAATTAAATAACAAATAAATACAATTGCAATATTTAATAAAAAATCAACAAAAAATAAAATAAACAATTATAAACATATAAAAAAATTAATATAATTTTAAAGAAAAAATTAATAACAATTAATAAATATTGAAAATTTATAAAAACAAACAAAACATAAAATTAACAATCAAAATTAAATAACAAAAAGCATACAATTTAAAATAACAATAAAAAACAAAAATTATATAACAATTTTAAATAATTGAAAAATAAAAAAAATAAAAAAAAAATTTCTAATTAACAATTAAAAATATTAAAGAACGTTTACCTTAAAATAAATCAAAAAACAAAAATTTTAAAAAATTACAAGTATTTTGAATGTTCACAAAACGTTAAGCAGCATCGGAATATCTTCTAAACCACAACTATTGTTATTAAATTTTCTTTTATAAATTTGCAATATTTATTAATTCTAATCAAATTATTTTTGTTGTTGTTTGAAATTATATGAATTTTTATTATTTGTTTATAATTTTTTACTTTATTTTATTTTTTATTTTATTAAATATTGTAATTGTATTTATTTGTTATTTAATTTTTGTTATGTTTTATTTTTAAATTTTAGGAATTTTGTTAATTATTTTTTCTGTTGTTTTGTTTGTTTTATTTTGATTTTGCAAAATTTATTGCTTGTTATTTTTTTTTTAGATTTAACGTAATTTGTTAATTATTTTGAATTGTTTATTTTATATTTTGTTTCTTTTTTAAAATTTGCAATTTTTTTGTTATATAATGTTTTTTTATTTTAAATTGTATGATTTTTGTTAATATATTTGAATTGTTAATTTTATAATTTGTTTATTTTCAATTAAATTTAAAAAAAAATCAAATTACTCATTAAACATATTTTGGAATACCTTTTCTCTTTAATTGAGTTTTTTGAAATATGGTTAAGAAAGAAAATATTTCTAAATATTTTTATTAATATTTTCGAAAGTCAATTAAGAATCCGTTAAAAAACTGAATGAATGGAGGAAGGGACGTAGAAAAAAAATTAGTAAATTTTGAAGTACAAGAAAGATTTGGAGAAGTGTTATGAGAGATATAAATAGATTAGAAATTACATATATCGGTAAGGAATAACAGGATTGGAGGTGAAATATCATAATATATATATATATATATATATATATATATATATATATATATATATATATAAAAGTATAAATTCTACAGCTTATAATTTTTATTTTCCACTTATATACATTAGAGATTAACTTACATAATTTTTAGGAAAAATATTTAGGAAAAATTATCTTTAACATTTTTATAATTATATAACAGTGATTGATCTGTTTTAAATATAAAAACCAATAAAATAATAATTCATAATATGTTATCAAAAAATTATTAAAAATTGTTGTTAAAATATCATTATCTAATTTTTAGCTATAAAAGAATATTCTTATCACTTGACTAATAGTTTTGTGCATTTCACCCATTTGAAATCGTAAATCTGTCCCCATCATCTGCATTTTTTTTTTCACAAACACATATTTCATTTAGGACCTAAAAAGTATTTAATTTAAAGAAAATTTTTATTAGATATTCAAAATAAAAATAGATCTCAAACTTATTTATACCTGCAAAAAAGAAAAATGTGGGCTTTTTTATCTTTCCTTTTTCAATTTGTTTCTCCCAATTTGATAAGGGAATAATGTGAGCATTCCTAAATTAGATAACGAGGCAAACAATGACTTTTCAAATTGACTTATATTTTTCTTGTTTAGAACAAAAGCAAACATTAGAAAAATCTAAAATAGGATAAAGATTTCATGAATGTGACACCATAACTAAAATGATAATTAAAAACAAGTTGAAGTCATACCAGGTTTCACTCAAATAACCTAATGACTTTTACCATTCCAATCAAGAATGGTTTTGTTGTTAAGATGGGAGAATCTTCTTTTGCCTTCAAATCAATTGAGGATTGGAGATTTTAGGTGGAGAGTCAAACTTAGAAGTTATAATGTAGCTTTCATGTTCTTCCTTTTTCTCTTTAATATTGGTGTTTAAAGTAGCATGTCCAACATTAATTGTCCAATTTAGTGCCATTAATTTGCATGGACAAAAAAAAAAAAGCTTTGTTAGGAGAGACTTCATGTGCATCACATGTCACTTGTTCATTTGCTTCTATGTTGTCTCCAAATGAACATTTTCACCTAGGATGCCAAAACATAGAAATTTTTTCAACTCATAATTAGAGATGTTGGACCACAGAATAAAATCATATAACTATGTCACATTAAAGAATCACCTTTTGTAGTTTGATTTTGTATAAGAACTAACTGGGTTGATATATGTCAGTTGCCACTGTTCATAGAATATGAATGTCAGAAAACTGCATAGTTTTTCATTTTAGTTGGTGTAAGAAAATATGAAATGTCATTCTCAGAATTTTTTACCATTATCAGGAAACATGAGACTGAAAATATTGATAAAAAGCTGGATAGTGTTGAGGGAATATTTTATTTTATTTCAGTTTTCTTAGATGTCAGAAAACCTTTGAAGCTCTCTTTTTTGAAAGAGAAGTCTTTGACATTATTTGAAGGTGAGCCTTTATCACATTAATAATTGTTTTATCCTTTTCTTATGGGGAACATGACTCTATAATTAGTATCATCAAAATGAAGAAGAGCATGAAGCGTAGGAAGAAAGCCATCTCATAAAATGCAATGAAAAAAAGAACTGGTTATAGTTTTGTCATGATAGTTCACAACGTTTTTGACAAGAATTTCTTCAATAATTGCAACCAAAGCTCTCTAATCTCTTTGCCATTGTAGCAGACCTTGTTTTTGTTACAATCACTGATTTTCATGACTGATGTGTATATATAATAACCAAAAGCTGCATCATTAGAAAACTATACAAGAGTGAAGGATACACAGTTATAGTCTTTCACAACCATAGCATGTTAAAGCTGTAAGCATATCTTTTTTTTTAATCTTTTTCAAGTTAGATGCTAGCAAAACAGCAAACAACTTTATTAACTTGGTCATTTATTTTGGTTCACATGCTTTGTGATTGTGAACCTAACAGTCATTCGTATACCTTAACTAAAGAAAACAAATAAAGTTGGAAAAGCAAAAGGGAAAGAGAAACATCCTGTAATGATAAGCAAATGGGGTTTTCCAAATTGCAATCAATCAGAAAACAAGCCTCCAATGAGTTGTTAGAAGGAGAAACAAAGTGGCCTAATAATGAGATTGATTTTTTAACCATGTTTGAAGGGTCCTACTGCTTGATGAGAAGCACGTTGATGTGGAGCAATTCAAGGCCCCCACACAAAGGAGAAAATGGAACCAAAGAAACCAAGAACTAAGAAAATGATAATCGGAAAAGGAAAAGAGAAAGCAAAGCACAAAATGAGCTATGTCCCAGGCCAACATTTTACAAAATTTGTCAGCCCCAGCAGGTATTATTGTTACTCTTTCTCTGTTGTTCTGTTCATTCTCCCTTATAATATAATTTGTGTCTTTCTCCATCTACACTGCAAAGCATGGGAAAGAGAGGAGCAAGGTTACCAGGCTTCTGCCTCAACAGAATAAGGCCTCATGCAAGGGTGCGTTCACCTCCTGCACAAGCCAACAAGCATGAAAACACCACAATTGATCAGAAAACTGAGAATTCTTGCAATGCGTGTGAGGAGAAATCTGATGAAGGTGTCAAACAAGGGTCTGTGATTGGTAGGAAGATCATGATTGTGGTTGATTCTAGCCTTGAGGCCAAGGGTGCTGTGCAGTGGGCACTCACTCATACAGTTCAGAACCAGGACACTATAGTTCTTCTTCATGTCATGAAGCCTTCTAATAAACAAGGTGAAAACATTTATCATAGCTTTGTTTTTCCATTCAACGTTGACTTATTTGTTGAGAAAGAAAGTGATTGAATTTGGTTAACACAATGTAGCAGGCACAGATGATGAAGAATCCAGCAAAGAAATAGCTCCAAGGGCTAATGAACTTGCTTCCTCCTTCAAGAACATGTGTCAAGTAAAGAGACCTGAGGTGAGCTCAATTAGTTCCATTTAGACTTTGTAGCTTATGGTATTTACCATTACCTATAATATTCAACATTTTCTTACCCCCATCAAACACCTTGTTTGTAATGTGTCTCAAAATGCTAGAATTAATCAAAAGTAGGTGACCCATGTAAAAAGTTGTTGAATTTCTTCTTTGGATTTTCAATCAAAATTTGAAATTCACAATTCCATTGAATTACATGATGTTGGAAAGTCATCAATGGTAATAAGTGAGGCATGCATATGTATTACCACTTAGTGAACTCATATCATATCAATCACAGTGCTTCACTTGATGGTGATTAAAGTTGAAGTTAACTACATGATTCTGATAGGTACAAACTGAGATAGCAGTGATAGAGGGAAAGGAAAAGGGTCAAAAAATAGTGGAGGAGGCAAAAAAGCAAGGCGTGGCACTTCTGGTTTTGGGGCAGAAGAAGAGGTCCACAACATGGCGTCTTCTGATGATGTGGGCAGGGCACAGAGTAACTGGTGGGGTGGTAGAGTACTGCATTCAGAATGCACATTGCATGGCCATTGCAGTGAGAAGAAAAAGCAAGAAGAGTGGTGGATACATGATTACTACCAAGCGTCACAAAGATTTCTGGCTATTGGCTTAATCAATGAACCAAATTAATGGGGTGTTGTGAGCTTCAAGATGTATACAAGTATAAATCATGAATCATGTTTTTGGTGTCTGTAATCCACAATGTTTGTACATAATAAAGTGTGCAGAGAATGAAAAAAAAGGGATTGGAATTAAGAGTGGAAAAGGGGCATGGTGTCCTTATGTGGGCCATTATCCATAATGGGTACTACATGGTGGCATTGTGAACTTTAGGTTCCTTGCTACAGAGCATGTGATGAATGAGGGTTTCACCACAAAGACACAAACAGTTATGGCTGGAGTAATACATTAAATTAATTTTTTGAATTGAAAGCATATAGATCAATTTAGTTCACAATAGGTAACCCTAACTTTGGTAATAGTTAAATAAAGAGTTTAAAAATTAATGCACAATTTCTGCCTATGCTTATCACTAATTAAAATTACAATTTTTCTTGTAAAATCTAGTAAGCACTTTTTTTATTTTTAACAAATTTTAAAACAAATTATTAAAAATTATATGCTAAAAAGTGGTTTTCTTGACATTTTTCTAAAATTTGTGCATGGTTTAAGCCTTGCAATTCTTAAAGATTACATAATGTTTGAATTTCATAATCCATTGCTTGACTTGGTCGTTACTAACCAAATTGACGGGTGTTCATGAAATTCAAGATTGAGTTGAGTTGAGTGGTTTAAATCAAATTACATCAGAATAACTTATGGTTGTCAAACTCGAAGGTTAAACATTAATCCAAACGACAATTTTTTTTATCAAATAATTTTTTTAAAAGAAATTATGGAAATAAATCTATCTCAACATTATTTACAAGAAAATACGTCTTCATTTTCCAACTCAGAATTTGGTTTGCAAGAAGCCTAATTTTGAACCATAAACAACGGTTTCTGCTATCGAAAAATTGGTCAGAATTTGATTCCTTGAATATTAAATTATATTTCGTTTTTCTATTTCTTTGCAAAATATTAAAAAATAATAAAAATTAAAACGTAATAAAAATTATAAAAAAAAAATAGTAAATATTTAATATGATTTTGTTTTTGGGTTATAAAATAATATCATAAATTAACAATAATATACATAATAAAATTAAACTATTTAAAATAAAGAAATATTGATTTGGTTTGTGTAATTTAATTTAGAATATAAATTGTAATTAGTATAATTTTGTTTAATAGTAATGAGTAAGTTAATAAACCATAATAAAACGATTTAATAAATAAGAAAAATTATGTCTTGTTGTAATTAATCATGATAAAAAAAATATTAATGTAAGCAAGATAGATAAAATTGGATAGAGTAAATTCAAAATAAAAATTTTAATCTCTCGTAGTTTTAGACTTGTGTTTTACGTCCAGATACTCATAAGAAAACAGGTCTAGATACTCATATAAGAAAACATTATCACCACTTAACAAGATTTTGATATTCACAATCATTGAATAGCATGTAATCTTGGATAAAAAGACTTTACAAGACTGTAATAAGTCAAGGTAAAGGTAGATATTATAGGAGAAGAGTAAAAGAAAGAACAAATGAACAAATATTTGAAAATAACTATATTTTTTCTTATTCTTTGAACAATTTTTTTATTTGTATTTTTTCCTCTTCTTTCTTTTCACTTTATTTTTTCTTTACTTTGTCAAATATTTTCATGGCAAACTATTTTTATGGAGAAATATCTTCATGGATAGGTCACTACTCTAACACTTATCAACAATCCATTTTCAAGAAGATTCCAAAGTTTCTTTATCTTTAAAGATATAGAAAAATATAGTTTTTTTTAAGGTTTTGCAATGATTTTAAAAACAAGAAAAAGGATTCAGAAACTCAAAGAACTATAAATGAATTATCATCATAGTAAATAATGCAAGTGATTTAAAAAAAAAAAACGTTTCAATCATCTCAATTCAAAATAGATAATCGAGAATAAGCAAATCATGAGTGAATCAAATTAGAAAAATAAAAAATGATACAAATGAACTCATCGTGAACCCAAAATTGAATCAAATAGGCATGAGTGTAGGTTGATCTAAGTCGATCTGCATCCAGTGTCGAGTGAAATCATCTCATACTCTAGTGGAGATGAGTCAACATAAACCCAGGTAAAGACAAGTCGATTATGACCTAGGTTATCTCAAGTAAGCTTTGGTCGATGTTGAAGTGACAATCAAGACCAAGTTAAGCTAAATTAATAAGAATTGAGTTAACACGAATCCATTTAAGTTTAGGTCAGTCTAATGTCCAATAAACCTAATTATATTATATATTAAACCGATTTTATTATATTCAATCTAATTCACAAAAATAATTTTTTTCTAAATTTAATCTAAATTAAATTGAATTGAAAAAAGATATATATCAATCTATTTTATTTAAATTAAATCTAAACTCAATTTTGAAAAATTTAATCTATAACCACCTTTATTAAATGAAAAGTGGGAATGGCATGAATATTTGGTGCCATGCATCAGTAGTTTAGCTGACTCAGCAGCCCCTTCTTTATTAATGTTGTTTTTCCTAGTCCACGCGGAGAGTTTCAACGTTGGCATTTTGCAATAGACAATACAGAAGTGAACGTATTCTGCAAGGACATCAAAGTCCTTTTCGTAAGCTGTGAAGTTATTGTTCTTAATTGGAGTATGTTATACCGACATATTAGTTTAATATCGCTGTCATTCTTTTACGGATTTTCCCACCTCTGTGGCTGTTATGGAGGTAATCAAGGTTGTTTCTTCATTATCAACACAAATGAGTTATCTTCTTTTACTTTTTGTATATTTTAAGGTTTCTGTGATCGTTTTACCTTTTTGTATATATAAGAATTCTTTCTTTTTTTTAAAACTAATTAAGTTTTAGAGGATGTGTATATATTATATTACTCTAGTTATTATGATGAATAAATATATTGATATCTTGCATGTTTCTAACTAATTATTTTGTTTTATCAATTTTATAATATTTTATTTAATTGTTTTATACTATTAAATAAAATATTACATATTATACTTATATATGTTTATATATAGTGATATAATATTTAAACAAATATCATTACATAATAAAAACATCAATTATACACAAATTAAACTTCTAAATCAACTAGCATGAATGTTATATAAAAAAAACTTCAGAATCTCCTTTTGTTGATGACAACCCTATTTAAAAACATTTTCCAACGAATTATAGAACCAAATCCACTTTAATATTTACTTAGATATTTAAAAGTATATGAAAAATATTTTGCTTACTCAAATTGATGTTTAAGTAAAAATTTATGTATTCTCAGTTTTTTTTTTTTATATATATGGCATACATGTGGTATTTAAAATCCTAATTCAATACACTCATAGATTTAACAAACAAATATCTTGAAATTCCTCCTTTAGCATGTCCACATGTTACCATATTTCATAAAAGAATGTTAATATAAATTCTCTTGACATTAATTGTGAGGAAATTTTCAAAATTTCAGTAGAATTAATATTTTTTTAAGAAGTTAATTCGGCATAAAGTGTTTAAATAGTTTTGTAATTTCATACGGTACAATTGCCAATCACATGAGGACAATTTCGTTATCTTTAGTGAAGGCTACTTGAAAGATATAAGTTGTCATTGGTAGCAGCAAACTAGTAATGTTAGCTGGATATTGGAATATATTATCAATGGAGGTCTGGTAAGGAAAAATACAAGTTTTAGTGGCCAAGTCAACGTTGAAACTGACAACAAGAAAACAATTATTTTGTTGAAAAATCAAGTTATATAATTAGGAAATTAGGAAATTAGGACAAAGTGCTATAGCTGATAGTTTTTTCCTTTCTCAAATATCTTTGTTGAGACACAAGATTGATGAGAATAATTATGAACCCTATCATATGCTCTGGCTACATTTTTATCTTGTATCTCTCAAACCTACAACTAGTTGCAGTTGCTGATGTTGGTAGTTATGTTCCTACAGAGAACATAGTTCTCAGCTGCGGCTCCAACACTTCAGAATTTGTTCAATATGATGATGGCAGGAATTGGAATGGGGATATTGTTTCACCGTATGTTCCCTCTGATGCTGACACCAAGTCCCTGGCAGTGAGAGCCCCTAACACTCTTGAATCCATTCCAGAAGTTCCTTATATGACTGCAAGGATCTTTCACTCTAAATTCACCTACACCTTCAATGTAACTCCAGGTCCCAAATTCATTCGCCTTCACTTCTACCCATCTTCCTACATCAATCTCAACATCTCCAATGCTTTCTTATCAGTAAGTGCTTCTAACTTCACTCTTCTCCATAACTTCAGTGCTTCCCTCAACGCTGATTACTATAACTTGGCCTATTTCATGAAAGAATTCATTGTGCATGTTAGTGGGAGTGTTCTACAACTCACTTTCTCCCCATCATATAATGCCTCTCATGCCTTTGCATTTGTGAATGGTATTGAAGTTGTTTCAATGCCACTTAACTTATACACGACGGGTCGTGATGGTGTTCCTCCTACCTTAGTTGGCCATAACAAAGTTGTGGACATCTATAATGACACTGCCATGGAGAACCTGTACAGATTGAATGTAGGAGGTGAGCAAATCCCACCCAAATATGACACTGGCATGTTTCGGAGTTGGGACTCTGATGATGTTTACATTTTAGGGGCTAATATTGATATTCGAAACTTTAATATGAGCATGCTGGTTTTGTATTCTGATAATGCTCCACCGTATTCAGCCCCTGCAGATGTGTACCGCACGTCCCGCTCAATGCCAGCTTATGACAATGCACTTATAAATTTAAATTACAATATGACATGGTTTTTTCCCGTTGATTCAGGCTTCCTTTATCTGGTCAGGCTTCACTTCTGTGAAAATTTTCAAGATATAACAAAGGTCAATCAGGTAGTTTTCACCATATTTTTAAATAATCAAACAGCTGAAGAGAATTTTGATGTAATTTCTTGGGGTGGGGAGCCCGGAGCTGCTTTACACAGAGATTACGTAGTGATGGTTCCACACGTTAATGAGGGAAAGCTGGATTTGTGGCTTGATCTGCACCCATACAAGGATTCTAAACCCATGTACTATAATGCTTACTTGAATGGTGTGGAGATCTTTAAACTCAGCAATTTTGGTGATAAGTGTCTTGCAGGGCTCAACCCTTCCAAAAGCTTCTTGTCTGGGTCAAATGAAAAGGCTTCCCATGTTGCACATTTTAATAAAAGTTCGAATAGACTCAAATTCGTCCTCATTGGATGTGGACTTCTTGCAGTGGTGCTACCACTTCTCCTTTGCTTACTCCTAATCAGGTTAAAGGTGATCAATCTTAGAAGGGTCGTTTCACTGTGCGGTCTCACTGTCCACCCACCTAATCGAATTGGAAAAGCAAAAAAGTGGTCACTTTGCACTCAATTTTCAATGCGAGAGATAAAATTGGCGACAAATGACTTCCATGAGGATTTACTTATAGGCACTGGTGGATTTGGCAGTGTTTACAAGGGTAGCTTCACCGATGGCGCAACTTACGTGGCTGTTAAACGTGGCAATCCAATGTCAGAGCAAGGTATTTCAGAATTTGAGGCAGAGATCCTTTTGCTCTCGCAGCTTAGGCATCATAACCTGGTATCCCTTTTGGGTTATTGCAATGAGGATGGGGAGATGATATTGGTGTATGACTTCATGGCCAATGGAAGTCTGCACGATCATCTTCATCTGAGGCAGAGAGATGGATCCCCTTTGGATTGGATTCAACGTCTTGAGATATGCATGGGAATTGCAAGGGGTTTGCACTACCTTCACACTGGCACAAAGGACAGGATCATTCACCGCGACATCAAGACAACCAACATACTCTTAGATCACAACTGGGTGCCCAAAATTTCAGATTTTGGGTTGTCAAAGGCAGGTTTCCCTTCCTTTCTCACTACCAACGTGAAGGGTAGCATTGGTTACTTAGATCCCGAATGCTATGAAAGCCACAAGATGACTGAGAAATCTGATATATACTCACTTGGGGTGGTGTTATTGGAGGTTCTGACTGCAAGGCCTGCTGTAAGTGTAGGTGAAGATGATGAGCATATTAATTTGGCTGAATGGACTGTGTCGTGCCTTGAGAATGGCAATGTGGAGCAAATAGTTGACCCCAACTTGAAAGAAAACATAATTAAGGAGTGCTTTGAGTTATATTTAGGAGTCGCAATGAAATGTTTGGCTGAAAGAGGGGTGGAAAGGCCATCCATTGGTGAAGTTCTAGAGAGCCTTGTTCTGGCAATGCATCTTCAGAAAAAGGAAGGGAGTGTCCCAAATAGAAATGATAATGCTGCTCTGCAAGGTAATTCAGATTTGACACCTGGGGTTGAGTTCTCTGAAATCATGACGCCTATTGGTCGGTGAACGTGATCTTTCCCCAAACAAATTGCCTTGATGCTTTTAGACCTTAAGACATTTCCATTTCAAATATGTGTTGTAGGAATCAAAAGCACTACTAGAAATCACTTGTATTGCGCTACCACTGCTGCATCTTCTGCTTAATATGCAACTGATTTAAATGAATGCGAGCGAATTTGCTGCAACTCTGAGCTTTTTTTCTGAACTTTCCCGTAAACAACAGGCCAATTGCTTCGTACAAATGGCTTACGGCAATTGCTATATATGTAAGGGGAATTCTGCATGCAGCCAACATCCCATTAATATATACTTCAGTTAAGGATAGTTTACCACATATAGAAAATAATTGAATATCTAAAGTGTTAATAAAAAAAATTATTATTTGATCTCACAAATTCCATGATGAAAATAAATTTTATCTAACAATACATATAAATATAACATTGTAGACTCAAACTTTTATTCATAATATTCATGACCTTTATACTAATTATTTTTCAATGGAATAAAGGCCTTTCCACTTTTTTAATTAAATTGACTATAATATTTTTCAACAAAAATTCCGTGCCTCCCACGGGTTAACATCTACTTTCAATATTTGAAAATACAGATTGAGTTGCAATCGCCAAAAGGCCGAAAAATTACTTCCTCATTTTTATTAACCATAGCTCTTGAATGTGAAAAATATGATTGTTTGTATCATAATTGTTCTGATTGCTAAGTACCCTAACTAAGGTCATAACAAATTATCCATTTTAATTATTTAATCAAATTTTATATTAAAAAAATATGTCGGTATAGCATACTCCAATTAAGAACAATAACTTCACAGCTTATGAAAGGGACTTTGATGTCCTTGTAGAATAAGTTCACTTCTGCATTGTCTATTGCAAAATGCCGACATTGAAACTCTCCGCGTGGACTGGAAAAACTACTCAATCAGTCAACTCGTATCCATCAATACATTACGCCAAATATTCAGGGCATTTCCACTTTACATTTTACCACAATTTCTGAAAAGTACTCAATGGATATTTGTAAATAGCACCAAGTATAATAAGGGTGTTTTCGATAGTGTTTGTTTTAATTGAAATTGAAATACTATATTGATAATCAAAGGCCAAATCTATCTTCACTTTTCAAGCGTGGTTGGGTGTCTCCAGCTAGAATACATTGTTGACCTTTCAATACAAAAAAGTTAGACCACGCAACAAAATTAGGACACCTTTGCTATATTAGATAACATAATTTTACATATGAACTCATAATCTATGCCTTCACACCATATTCCTGAGTCACCATGATGGAATCCCACATGATAGAGTCAAGTAGGAATAGCATCATTAGCTGTTGTAAATGGCACCTCTTTTTGTTGGTAACATTCATCCATTTAATCTCTTGTTATCCAATTAATGTCCCTGATAAAATCCTCCAAAACTGTGGTACTTCTGAAGCATCATCATTCAATGGAGAAATTTGGGTAGGAGACAGTGTATCTAGTTTCTTGCCTCCAGAGTATGCCAACAGCTCATCCACACTCTTGCTCTCAAACATGAAAGACTCTCTAGTACCAAAAGTTCCATACTCAACAGCAAGAATAACTCATTCTCCATTGACCTACTCCTTTCCTTCCTCCCCTGGCCTTAAATTCATTCGTCTTTACTTTCTCTCATCTTTATATCTGATGATGATCCCCTCCGACAAGGCTTATTTCTCTGTAAAAGCTGGGCCTTACACTCTTGTAAGTGATTTCAATCCATCAGATTTTGCAGAAGAGCTCAACTCGAAGTTTTTCACTAAGGATTTCTTACTAAATGTTAGGGAAGACAAACTGACCATTACACTTACTCCATCTCCTTTAATTTCCAAAGCATTTGCTTTTGTAAATGGCATTGAGATATTCCCTGTGCCCAAAACTATATACTTTCCGGGTTCCAAGGTTCCTGTTCCTTACCTTGGGCACCAGCAAATTTTGTTGACTAATGATGAATATGCTCTAGAGACGCTTTACAGAGTTGGCATTTATGGTGGAGAAAATGCTTTTGGAATGTGGTCAGATGATTCTAGATACATATCTCGTCCACACGTTGGAGGTGTCCCCAATATAAAATATCTTGCTGTTAGCTTGAATTACACCACTTTATCTTCAAAGGATTACAATTATTCAGCACCAGAGGAGATATATTGGACTGCCAGGACAATGGGTAGTGATGGAGATGCTAACATGAAGAACAATTTAACATGGTTATTCCCTGTTGATTCTGGATTCAAGTACCTTGTTAGGCTTCATTTCTGTGAGATATCTATTGGGGTAACGCAGCCCAATCAAAGGGTGTTCAAAGTGTACATAAACAACCAAACAGCAGAGCAGAGGATGGACGTAGTTGCTTCTGCCGGAGCACCATTTACTCCTTTGCACAAGGACTATGTTGTTATGGTTCCTACGGAAAGTGGGAGGAGGAAAGATTTGTGGATCTCACTTCAACCAAACTTGGAGTCAAAACCAAAATATGCCGATGCCATACTGAATGGAATTGAGATCATGAAGATAAGTGATAGTAATCATAGCCTTGCAGCAATGTTCCAATTGAGAAGCGAACAAAGAAATAAGAAAGTTCAACATGTCATTGTGGTTGCTGCTGCTTTAGGTACTATCTTCGGACTGTTCTTCACATTTTTTATTAATATCCACAGAGCAGGGAAAAAATTGAAATGGAGAACTTCTCATATACTTCCATCAAATTCTAGTAGTAGTCACAAAAACATTCAACCCACAGTAACCTCAGGTCTTTGCCATCAATTCACACTTGAAGAAATCAGCATAGCTACAAGCAACTTCAGTGAAGATCTTGTCATCGGGGAGGGAGGCTTCGGAAAGGTGTACAAAGGAATCATGCATCATGATGGAGTTACTGCTGTTGCAGTAAAGCGCTCTAATCGTAGATCTGGTCAAGGATATAAAGAGTTTCAAACTGAGATCAATTTTTTCTCATTCTGTCACATGAATCTAGTGTCACTTCTGGGATACTGCCAAGAGGGAAATGAACTGATACTTGTGTATGAATACATGGTTGAGGGTCCTCTGTCTGACCACTTGTATAAGAAAAGAAAACAGCCATTGTCTTGGATTCAAAGAATAAAGATCTGTATTGGTGCAGCTCGAGGACTACATTACCTCCACACTAGCACAAGGCACCCAGTGATTCACCGTGATGTGAAGTCAGCCAACATATTATTGGATGAGAATTGGGTAGCCAAGATTGCAGATTTTGGGTTGTGTAGAACAGTTCCCTCACTTTACCAGTCACATGTAAGCACTGAGGTTAAAGGTACTTTTGGATATTTAGACCCTGAATACTATAAGAGAAGAAAACTGACTCAAAAATCTGATGTGTATTCATTTGGAGTGGTTTTGTTTGAGGTGTTGTGTGGAAGAGCAGCTGTGAATCCTGTGGCAGTGGAAGAGGAAAATGAGAAAGTTGGGTTGGCTACATGGGCCATGCACTGTTACAAGTGTGGAAGCATCGATGAATTAGTTGATCCTCATTTAGCAGGGAATGTTAGGCCAGAATGCCTGAGGGCGTTTGTGGACTTAGGCATCCACTGCTTGGCTGATAGAACTGCAGATAGGCCAACTATGGGAGAGGTCCTCAATGCTTTAGAGAGGATCCTTTACTTGCAAGATAGTTTAGAGGAACAAGAACCTCATGCAATTTCTACAATTAGCTTGTGATTAGTGTCTAACCTAATTCCAAATACTTTATTACTCATTGTTGTGATTAAATTATATGATCAATAATTTCAAATATTACTTTTTTCTGTTTATCTTTATATCATATGAATGCAGAATGGACCAACTCATCCTTCTCCCACCAAATACAATGGAAGCTTCAACTAACAACTACGTATACTACTATATGGGTTGGTGATTTACTACGTTTAAACAATGTATTTATCTTAATCAATTTGACGTTCCCTCTAATAGAAATTAAACTTCCTAACTTAAGCTCTGAATAATAATTTAAGCAAAATAAGTTAAATAGAAATAATCATCTACTAAACTTAAAATGATTAATAAATAAGTTTCTATCAATGTATGTGAGCGTGGTATGTGAGCATGGTTTAAAGAAGGAAACATAGAAACCACACATAAACATTAATAGATTAATTGAAACTTATTAACCCAAGTTAAACAGAAACGCCTTTTGGAAAAGAAAAAAGTTTACTTACTCTTATAAAGTACATATGTATACCGCAAACAATTAGATCTTCGTGTTATGGAAGTTCAACATCCACTGTTGGTTTGTAAGTCGAGTCTGTCAGTTTGTTTGACAGTTGTTGCTTAAACCGTATTTGGTTGTTGTGTTTTCCTTGTATAAATCAACCCAACCCCTGTACATATAGACAAGTGTGTATAAGTGAGTTAGAAATAATACACAGATTATCAGAGTTTTCTTTCTCTATTCTCTTTTTCTCTCTCTTTCTTCATTGCCGTTTTGTGCACTGCTCTTGGTTCAAGCCATTACCGTTCGATACAGAAGGGGCTGGTTGCAGAAACTGTTGTCGCCGTTCTAACAGTGGTATCCATAGCTTCAGGTTCGTGACTTGGGAGCTTTGTATTCATCTAGGGCTTGGCAGAGGCTTGGCGGAAAGGTGATTGAAGCATAATGAAGATCAAGACTATGTTTCTTGGTGGAAGATCATGGATGAAAAGAATGGCCAACAGAGATATGTCTGTTAATCTACCTGTTCTCACAGACAAGAACTGGAGAAGGTGGAGCACACAGATGCGTGTCTTGTTTCGTGTTCAAAACGTGAGCAACATGATAGAGGAAGTGGCATCTGCGTCTGATTTGCACAGCACAAAGAAAGAGGAGTTTAAGAGGAAAGATGATAGAGCCTTGCTGATCATCCATCAGTGTGTGGATGATATGCATTTTGAGAAGATACAAAATGCGGCTTCATCAAGAGAAGAGTGGAACATCTTGGTGGGTTGCCATGCTGGAGGGGAAAAATGAAGAAAGTAAAGCTTCAGGCGTTGAGGAGACAGTACGAGCACCTACTGATGGAGGATGGTGATAAGGTGAGTGAGTTTTTCAACAAAATACTATCAATTGCTAACCAGATGAAAGGTTGTGGTGACACTGTTACTGATCTCATGGTGATTGAGAAAATCATGTGATCACTGCCCCCGACGTTTGATCATATTGTGGTGGCAATAGAGGAGTCGAGAGATCTTGAAAAACTCAAAATAGAGGAACTACAAAGCTCTCTGGAAGCATATGAGATGAGGATGCATGAAAGAAATCCCATCAAACGCGAGGAGCAGGCGTTGAAGGTTCAGCACGTTAAGAGTGAAGAGAAAAATACAACCAAGAAATGGAAAGGAAACATGGTAAAGGGAAGTGGAGAAAAGATAGGAACAAAGATGACCAGAATGAGTCTTCAACAGAGGAGGAAGGCAAACCAGAGAAGAATTTCTACAAGAAATATTGAATGTTTCAATTGTCATAGGTATGGGCACTACGCTAGTGAGTGCTATGCTGAAAAGGAAGAGCAGAAGAATGGTCAAGGAAAGGAGGCCTATGTAGCTCAAGTGGAGCCTGATTCAGAACCCATCATATTGATGACAACTACATCTACAGTAAGCTCATACTCTCAAGACAAACTGTGGTATTTGGATTCGGGATGTTCTCATCATATGACATGCCACAGTGATTGGTTAGTAAATTTTGCTGAGATCGAAAGGAGTATGGTGAAATTTGCTGATGACAACACTTCAAAGGTAGAGGGAATTGGTGATGTGGTTATCAGAAGGAAGAATGACTCGCATGCCATTTTAACTGGTGTGTTGTTTGTGCCTGCAATAAGGTACAATCTTCTGAGTATTGGCCAGTTAATTCAAAAGGGTTTTACGGTAGTAATGGGAGACTACAATAAAGTTGAAGTGTTTGATAAAAGGAAAAACCTGATCTTGAGGAGCAAGATCTCGAAGAATAATACGTTTCAAATCAGCCTAGTGAAGTCCACAATGTGGGAAGAATCTAACTTTACAGAAGGTGAGATGAATACTGATACACGGACTGGTAACGAGGAAGGTCTGGTGCACGTAGCCATGTTCGCAGGTGCAAAACCGATCGGTCAAAAAGAAGCCTTGGTAGATGCAAAACTGATCGGTCAAACAGAAGCCTTGAAGAAATCCGTGTGGAGGGATGCCATGAGAGAAAAAGTTGATTCAGTTAGGAAGAATGGAATCTAGAAGCTAGTTGACATTCCAGTTGGGAAGAAGAAAAGAGTTGAAGGGAACGCTATTAAAGAAGCATGGGGAGTCACTGGTGAACCGGGACATGGAAAATACCGTTCGGTCACGTCATTCAGTCTAGGAGTCACAGGAAAACCGAGACATGGCGAACATCATTCGGTCATGTCATTCAGTCTGGGAGTCACAGGAGAACCGAGACATGGCGAACACCGTTCGGTCATGCCATTTAGCCACACCCGACCACAACGTTCATTCGACCGAGCGAGACGTCACTCAAGAGCATCAAACTCGCAACTGCACTCAAACCGTTCGGTTATGTCACTCAGTCGCTTTTTCGAACCGTTCGGTCTTGGTCGCACAGCTCGCGCAAGTTGGCATCCGCCTTCGTCACGTGATTGGAAGGGTGGGTTCTATGAGTCACGAAGACACCGTTCGGTCACACACTGTTCGACCTCAACGTGGTGTGCAAGATAGGCTGGCAAGGATGAGTGCTACCTCCCTCAATGCTCGGCTTATAGGGGTGTGTTGGTTTGTAAGCCGAGTGTGTCAATTTGTTTCACAACTGTTGCTTAAACCGTATTTGGTAGTTGTGTTTTCCTTGTATAAATGAACCCAACCCGTGTACATATAGACAAGCGTGTGTATAAGTGAGTTAGAAATAATACACATATTATTAGAGTTTTCTTTCTCTATTCTCTTTCTCTTTTATAGAGAAGCGTCTGTATAAGTGAGTTAGAAATAATACACAGATTATCAGAGTTTTCTTTCTCTATTCTCTTTCTCTCTCTCTTCGTTGTCGTTCTGTCTCTATTCTCTTTATCTCTTTCTTTCTTCGTTCTGTGTACTGCTCTTGGTTCAAGTCATTTCCGTTCGGTGCAGAAGGGGCTGGTTGTAGAAACTATTGCCGTTGTTCTAACACACACTTGGTCACTTTCTGTGTGGGCATTTCCTCTTGCACCCCATGTTTTCTTCCAGCATTACCATAGCCTTATTGAAATGAACTCATTACCCTTAAGGAAAAATTTCAAAAAAAAAATACCTAAAATCGCTTCATCGTCCACTTCTTCTCCCGTGTTCCTCTGCACAGCGTCACTGCACCCACTTCTTCTTCCCCTGCACCTCCATTTCCTCCATCAATGGTGATAAATCAAACAACATTTCTTTGTTACTATCAAATATCTAATACATGGAGACCATAAAGGGATCCCACCAATGAAGGACGTAAATCATTCCATGAGAGGGACTCAATTTCAAGCAAATTGGCTTCCAAATACTTCAAATAAGAACACCATAACCCACCTTCGTAACCAAAGAAGGACTCCTTTACAGTGGTAAGGTTAGAAGCTATCTAGCAAGGATACATTCCCAAACACTCTATTCTTTGGATCCAAAAATATTTTAACTAATATCCAACTTAGAATATATTTTTTTATATATACTTATTGAATGTTTTAGAATATATTTTTTAGAAATATTTTCTGTAATAATTTGGAAATATATTTTTATATTTTATATTTATTTTTGCATAAGGAAATATGATTTAAAATACTTAATTCAAAAAATATTTTTATAAGATGACAAGTTTTATGGCTAGAAGAAGAAAAACCATTTATGTAGTTATTATACATGCCCTTTCAAATCATTATTCACAAGGGTAATGATACTTTGACACCTTCAAATGACAAATTTTTTACACCAGACACGTGTCACATTGTCATTGGATCAGGTGATTTTTTTTAAAAAAAGAGAAAATGACGTGGAAATAGAAGACAGTGGATGGTTTTCATTTTCGTTTCCCGCGGGTCTCATTTGATGGATTTAAAAAAAAAAAGGAAAAGTGAGTTTCGCTCTCGCCAGGAAGCATTTTCTCTCTCGTCCAGAAGTATCTTCCTCTTCCTCCTCTGTCTCACTCACTCACCAGCCACCGCTGTCATCGTTGAAGGAGTTCGGAGTTCGCCAGAGGCATGCCGTTCACCGCAACTGTTTCGCCGTTCACCGTCACTGCAAGCCAGAAAACGTTATTGGAGGTCGGTTTTCGAAGCTTTTTTCCATTTATTTCGCTATTATTTAGCTTTTTTTCGGTGGGTTTAATTCTTCTAAAAAATTTTGGGCATTTAGGTTTTGTCTTGGTAAAGTTGAATGTTTTTTGAAGATTTTGTTGAACATTCCGTCTTGCATGTGCTTTATTGGTGGAAAGTTCGAATTTTTTTGTTAAATACTTTATTGGGCATTTAGGATTTGTTTTGTTATTAGGTTGCGGTGTTGAATCCTGTTTGGTGCTTACGTTTTACAGTGAAGGGGAAAAGGCATCTGAGAGGGGATTAAGAGAGCTTGAAGGGTAGAGAGGATTGGAGGAATTCTGTGAGATCTGGAGAAGTAGGAACTACCTTAGATGGGAGCTGGAGATAAACCTTTGAAGTCTAGGTTTCTTGGTTTATTCGAGATAGGGGAGTTAATCTTGGTGTAGATAATAAATACCTTGTAATGTTTGTGGAGAGTTGTAGTCCTATATACGTATTGTTGATCTGTGTTTGTAAATAAATGAATGAACATCTCGGTCTGCTGCAGTGAGATTATTTTCGGTGTATGATATTTTCTTGAACCATGTTGTGCTAAAGCTGATCTACCATATTTTGCTACCTTGTATGGCCAAATTCTTTTATGTACGCAAATTAGTTTTTGCTTCTTTGTTGCACCATAATTCTTTTAGCCAACTATTAAAAATTCATGGACACATCATGTCCTTGGGTGACCATACTTTGAAGTTGTTGTATCTGAAATGTAACTCTGAAATTTATTCCCATCGTTTGCATCTTACCTGGTGTTGTGTTGAAAATTTGGTGTGTTTTCTAAAGAAATTGGGTACATATGATTGTTGAATGATGTAGCCCTTATAACTATATGTTGATCCGTGATTTGTGAATGAGTGAATGAGCTTAGCTGCCATTTAAGTACTACTAAACGTTTTCTGTGAGATGTGAAATACGCATGAGCTTAATTACTAATATCAATTGAACTTCACGTTTTGTTGGAGTAAGGGTATGTGTATTGCAAAATTTTGAGATATATGTTCAAAGGAAGAATAAATAATTGAAAAGAAATGACATAGATCCCAGAATTGGCCATGTCGTGTTGCTTCTCAAATTTTAAAATTTAGTATCTCACTTTAGACACTTTTCACAGTACAAAGTCTGATTCTTGTAGAAGAGTGCGGAATGTTATTCCTTCTTGGATCTTGTTTACTTTTACTTTTGTATGTTGCCATACTTTAGGCACTCTTTTGTTAATTTATTAAAGTTATTGATTTTAATTAGTCTAGCATGTTTTTTTCCCATAAGTCGTGCACCTGTGTAATGATTGTCCAAACCTTCCAAGTACTACTTTTATTTTGAATACAATTCATTTCAATATTATTATTTTTACCACTGAATGGATGTCTGAAAGTAATAATTCATGACTATTCTAAGATGAGAATGGTTCACATAAATGCAATTGAATACGCCTGGCATGTTTCATATCTTATGACATAAGATTTCTATCACTCTAAAATTTTAGATGGACACGTGAAGAACCAAACAGTGTATATAACTGTTTTTGTAAACTTGAAGCATGAAAGTTTAACTAGTGGTGTATTTTATTTAAGCCATGATGATTTTAGAAATATATATATATATATATATATATATATATATATATATATATATTTAGTGCAGTATTTGGGTTGTAACAACTTTTTTTTTTAATTATTTCTTATATGATAGCTTTCTATTATGGTCTGATACATGTGGTATAATTCTCCCTTTCTAGCATATTTATATCAGGATGCGGTCTATTCATTTATTCTTCTCCATTTATACATCTAACTCATATAGCTTAGTAGATGGAAAACTGTGGTCATACAAGCATGAACCTAAACTAGAAATAATTGCACTATGGATAGTTTCGTTACCCTTATTTGCTCTCCCATTTCTGATTAGATTTTTTTAGTTTGTTGATGATTAAATCTTTGTTTTCCAATTCACTATAACATGAACTCAATGAGGAACCTCTTGATCTATAGTGTTTTCGTTTTCTTAGGTTTGTCCATTCTTGAGCATTTCAGAAAATACGTTATCAGGGCCTTTCATGGCCTTGGTCATACTAATGTCGGATGGGTGAGTTCATTGTTTTATCTCCTTCATTATATTAGTTAAGTACAAAACTAACAGGTCATTGTTTTCATGGTTTTGCAGTTCAATGATTTCCTTAATACTATATTTTTTTTCTTCTCCAATGGTTGCATTGATTGTTACTGTGTTTTTGGACAACACTCTTGACTACAAGGATAATGTCAAAGATAGGGGAATGCCATGGTGGACTAAGTTCAGAACATTTAAAGGAGACAATTGAAATGAAGAGTTCTACACCCTCCCTTTCACCCTCAACCGTTTCTTTTCTCCATCCAAAGACTAAAGAGGGAAAAACATGTATTTTCTGAAAGCATAAGTGGTTTTTGTGATTTCGGATTATTTATTTTTAGTATAGATGAATTGGGTTAGTTAAGTTCAGTTTTTTTTATATTAATATAAGAGAAACTTTATTTGTTCATTCATTCTTTCTCATATTTTTCATTACTCTTCTGAAATTTAGTTATTATCGGTAATTATTATCCATGGAAAAATATGACACTATTATTATCAGAAGATTAATAACAAAGGATAAAAGATATAGTCTTTTCTTTAAGTAAAAGAAAAATAGTCTTTTTCTTTAAGTAAAAGAAAAAATTAATGTGAAGTTGTTGAAAAGTTGAGTGAGAGAGTATGAATCTGGTTTGGGAGATTTAGCACATTATACTTAGGTGCTACATTTTGAATTATCCTCTTTGGTTTGCTGCATTTTGGTACCACATGAAGATAGCACTACAAAAATTTATGTAATGTATTTTTAATTAATTTTTTACTTTACTTCTTTTATGCTCTTGTGGTGTTCCTTTCCTTTCAGGGCGATGTCCTTCAAGTGCTTTAATTTTGACCAAAACAAAACATAGAATTCTTCTTACAATTTTAAACTCGAAATTATATTTACTAGTTCACTAACTTTAATTCTTGAAACTCTTATTGATTACATAATCATGTGGATCTTAAATATTTTAATATAAATATGAATAAATATTTAAATTGTTTCTTAAAAGATAAACAAAAAGTGTTTAATTAAAACCCTCATAAATAAGTTGTTAAAAATTCACAAATTTGTTTTTTATTATGTTCAGGCATTGATTATGACATTTATATCGAACTTCATTCCCAAGGAACCTTTTTTTATAAAACTCATGGTGCAGAAAACGCATTGTGAGCAACGGCCAAATAAGTGGGGAGTTCAGACAAAGTTTTTGCACACGAGGGTCATCTGTTAAAATGACATTGAATTTTAAGTGAACTAATTTTTTTTAAAACTTATTGGACATACAAGTTATCTTTCGGCATTGATTATCACATTTATATCGAACTCCATGGCCAAGGAACAATTCTTTGTAAAACTCGTTGTGCAGAAACAACATTGGGAGCAAAAGCCAAATAAGTGGGGAGTTCAGACAAAGTTTCTGCACACAAGGATCATCTGTTAAAATGACACTGATTTTTAAGTGAACCAATTTTTTTTAAGACTTATTGGATATACAAGTGATCTTCAGGCATTGATTATCACATTTTTATCCAACTACATGGCCAAGGAATCATTCTTTGTAAAACTCATTGTGCAGAAATAACACTGGGAGCAAAGGCCAAATAAGTGGGGAGTTTAGGCAAAGTTTCTGCACACAATGGTCAATTGTAAAAATGGCATTGATTTTTAAGTGATCCAATTTTTTTAAGACTTATTGGACATACAAGTGATCTTCAAGCATTGATTATGAATTTATATCCAACTCTAGGGCCAAGGAAGAATTCTTTGTAAAACTCATTGTGCAGAAACAACACTGGGAGCAAAGGCTAAATAAGTGGGGAGTTCAGGTAGAGTTTCTGCACACCGGGGTTATCTGTGAAAATGACATTGATTTTTAAGTGAACCATTTTTTTAAGACTTATTGGACATACAAGTGATGTTTAGGCAATGATTATGACATTTATATCGAACTTCATGGTCAAGAAACAATTCTTTGTAAAACTTATTGTGGTGCAAAAATAATACTGGGAGCAAAGGCCAAATAAGTGGGGAGTTCAAACAAAGTTTTTGCACAGACATGTCAACTTTCAAAATGGCATTGATTTTTTAATGAAATTTTTTTTAACACTTATTGAACATACAAATGATCTTCAACCATTGATTATGACATTTATATCCAACTCCAATGAACCATTCTTTGTAAAACTTTGAAATTGCCATTGATTTTGAAGTGTACAATTTAATACATAAAAATATTACTTATTTCTTGAGCGTGACAATAGGTTAACGTAAATGTTTCATATTATTAAAATGATTTTAATTTCTTATACAAAGAAAATTACAAGTACTAATTGCTTTTCTCAGTATTTATGTAAATTCACTTTATAATTTGTTTATTCTCATGTCATTGATCTAATTTTTTTAAAAAAAATATATATAATTTTTTTTAAAATATTTCAAAATATATAAAATATTTTTTCAAAAGAAAATAAAAAATATTGGTTTAAACCTACACTATTTATTGGTTTTATTATATACAAAAAAATATATAAAATATTAAAAAAAATGACAGACAAAGATCTCAAAAAGAATATTCATTACTTTACATTGAGTCGTCAAGTACATATCATGAGAAGACATTGCTTTACAAGACATTAAAGCAAACAAATCACACTGAAATGGTATTGGGCACAAAAAGACAATTGGGCATGCTCAACATTGTTGTAAAAGTCCTTTATGGTGTTTTCACTCTTGAGTTTTCTCCCTCTCTAAAGGTGACTTTCTTCCTTCTCCTTCTTTAATTCATCTTTAAGTCTCTCTAAATGTTTCTCCGGAATCTAGCAATCATAAATATCAAGTAAAATTAAGACAAATAGGTAAAATTATGGCAGTGAGTTAAAACAAAACTAGTTTCAAATAAAGATGTATTCTTATATCCTTTTCTTCCTTCATCACTTGTTCACCAGTTGTATTAGGTGTTGAACTTTTCCTAATATACACCATGAAATTTTTACAATACATTCCAACAACAATAGCAGTTTAGAAACAAATATAAACACGGACAACAAAGTAATGGAGATTGGAAAAATAAGCACATGTTAGACATGTTAATCAAGAATTTCCAGTCAAATATAGCTTAAACTTATCAAATGATTTCCCTCCCATTTTTAGCTTTTTGTGAGCAAAACTTTGATTCATTGTCATCCTAACGAAACTTTTTACAAAATTCTTTGCTCAGTCTTGATATTATTAAAGTATGAGCAAATTAATCAGATTGATAAACCAATTGAATTATAGAAGAAAAGTTATAGCTCAAAAGAATAGAGAAAAAACATAAATTAAAAGATCATGAAAGAATCTTTTATTTGACATGCAGTTGTGAACTAAGTCGTTGGATGAGCATAAACAGGTAACACATCAATTACCTTATAAGCATAATCTGCAATAAAAACTAATAATAAGTCCAAGAATAAACACAGACTCAAGTACACAAGAAACAAGCCAACAAATTTTATGTTAAAATCTTCTAGACACATCTTGAGTGACATTTGAACAAGAGCAAAAGCAAAGGGTGAATGTTCACAACCCAGACAAAATGCAACAAAGCATGTCCATATATTTTACGCAACAAGAAATTACAAATGTACAATTCGTCAAAAGATAACCAAACATATAAAACAAAGACAATTGAGATGCAAGCCATAAGGTTCCTTTGCCACCACGGTTCTAAACAACACACAAGCTACCAAGAGAGAATTTAAGTTATAATCATATATATAATCTTGAACATATTATAATGCCCTAATAATGTTGTGTCAATTCACTTAATTGAGACAAACCATTATACCGAAATGATGAGTAACACGTAGCTTCAAGATAACCAAGTTATGACAGAAAAAGAAACTGAACCTGGGATAGTTGCACGACTTCGTAATTCCTGGGATAATGAGTCAACTTGCTCTTTGTTTGGTATCTGTGACAAAGTGTATGAGTCAAAGATTATACAACATAATCTTAACTGAGAGCAAATATTAAAACAACTTCGTACAAATTGCGCTACATTATGTCAAAAAAAACAAAGTTCAAAGTTGCACCTGGAAGCTTTTTCTGGCATTCAGGAATGGACATTTCCCTAAAGCGAATTCCCTATAAGACATAACAGGTTGCTCTCAAAGAATCATTTGGTAAACAATAAACATTAACAAAAAAAGTGCTCCAATAAAGATTTTACAGATTGATCAAATTAGTCCAAAGCAAGAGCTAAGCACTTTAATAATCCTCTGAAGTGTGAAGATTGAGTTAATTTAGATATTTACCTCATCTGGATCAACAACTAACCCAAGCCACACTAAAAATGTCATTCCTCTCATTCCGCCGAGTACCTTTCAATTATGACAAATGGGTGCTCCAAAAATAAGTTAATCACAAGCTTATTGAGAGGAGAAAGAATGACTTTCAATGCCACTAGTAACTTTAAAAGATATATATATATTCAACAAAAAAAATCCTAAATGCCCAATAAAATATTTAACAAAAAATTCGAATTTTCCACCATTAAAGCACATGCAGGACGAAATGTTCAACAAAAACTTCAAAAAACATTCAACTTTACCAAGACAACCTAAATGCCCAAAAAAAATTTAAAAAAATGAAACACACCGAACAAAAGCTAAATAATAGCGAAATAAACGGAAAAAAGCTTCGAAAACCGACCTCCAATGACGTTTTCTGACTTGTAGTGACGGTGAACGGCGAAACAGTTGCGGTGAACGACATGCCTCCGGCGAACTCCGAACTCCTTCAACGATGACAGCGGTGGCTGGTGAGTGAGTGAGACAGAGGAGGAAGAGGAAGACACTTCTGGTCGAGAGAGAAAATGCTTCCCGGCGAGAGCGAAACTCACTTTCCCTTTTTTTTTAAATCCATCAAATGAGACCGGGGGAAACGAAAATGAAAATCATCCACTGTCTTTTATTTCCACGTCATTTTCTCTTTTTTAAAAAAGTTTTCACCTGATCCAATGACAATGTGACACGTGTCAGGTGTCAAAATTTGTCATTTGAAGGTGTCAAAATTTGTCATTTGAAGGTGTCAAAGTATCATTACCCTATTCACAATTGGGACTTTCACCCCTACATCTCCAATTTTTTTCAAAATTCCCATTACACCCTTAATTAAAATGTTATTATTTTTTAAATAATAAAAAAAATCTTGAATCATATCCTTAACAACTTTCTTCTTCTTCCAGCTCATTTCTCATTTTTCCCCATTACACCCTCAATTAAAATGTTATTAATTTTTAAATAATAAAAAACAATCTTTGATCATATTTTTAACAACTTTCTCCTTCTTCTAACTCATTTCTCATTTTTCGCATTTCTCTTTCATTTTCACATCCCACTTTCTCATTTAAATTTATGTGTATTATTAATAAAACTTTAGTATTATATATATATATATATATATATATATATATTAATTATATTTAAATTAAATTTTATTATTTTGAATTATTTAATGTTTTATTTGTTTTATAGTTTTTAATTTATTATAATTTAAAGATATTTAGTTATTTTTTAATGAAATATTAAGATTTTATAATTACATAAATATTTAGATTAATTAATATTATTTTGAATTAAATATATTTGCTTATAATTATTTAATATTATAGAATTTAAAGTTTTTTTATTTGTAATAACATATTAACGAATTAATTAATTTGATTAAATTTTGTGTTTTTAATTATTTAATGTTTTATTTGTTAATATGGATTTTTTTTATTGGATTTCAAAATTAACGAATAAAAATCGATTTTTTCATCGGATTTCAAAATTCGATAAATGGAAAATCAAATTTTGAGATCTGATGGAAGATTTTTCAAATTTTAATATTATATCAGAGTTTGATATTCGATTATGTTTTGATCGAATTTCAAAATTTGATAAAGATATGGAAGCTTTGTAATGGATTCATATACCTGTTAACGTGAGAAGCTTAAAAAAAATACTCCCCGAGTTCCAATGACAACCACCAACACAACAACACCTTCACCATATTTTTCAACGAACAATCTCTCTCAAATCTTTCTCGAGGACAACGAGAAAGGAGAAAATGAAAGGGGGTGCAAGGAGATAGCATAAAAATGAAAGAGATTGCAGGAGAAGAAATTATATAAACTTCCACCTCAACTCATTAAAGTCAACCACTTAATTCATAAAACCCTTTACTTCTCACCAACCTCATTAATCATGAGGGTAATTTTGAAAATTGGGAGTGCAGGATGAAACCCTTGGAGATGCAGGGTAAAATTTCCGTCACAATTTTACCTAACTCAAACGAATTTACTTGACCAACGGGATAGGAAAAAGATCCCATAAGAAAAAACTTATAGGTCAAATTTTTCCAAGTGTCATTATGTCCTACAAAAGTCCAGAACACTCGGAAATAGATTCTTAAGCCATAATGGACCTTGGATTGTTGCTTTAGATGCATGAGCAAGATTTTCATGGAAATAAAAAATAAGTGAGATAATGCTTATAATGATCTTGAAGCTTTATCTTGTTTTATCTTATTTGGATTATGTAATACCAAAGCTCTTGTAACTGACGTTCAATGGTATTATATCATTGTTCAACGTCAGACCATTCGAAAAAATGGTTGTTCAGCGATTAAGGTTGGAGCTCGGTACTATGGAGTACAACTACAATTGCTTGCAGACTTGCACAGCCAAGCTACGCTCAACGTCATATCAGAAACCAACAACTTCAACACTGTGATTTGGAGAATTAGAGACCTATTCAGATGATCAAATTTGTATTCCTGACTCAGTGCATGGTTAAAAATAGATTTAGGTTTTAGAATGAATACCAAATTGCTTAATTGGCCATATACAAACAAATTAACACAGTAGAATTTCACCATGTCAAACTCCCAATTTTAGACCAAAACAAACTTGCAACACAGATTATCAAAGCATCAACAACATTAAAACGTGATAGTTAGCTTTGGAAGGTCAAACCGTTCTAATGAACCTAGAATGACTCCAATAGCTCTAGGAACTCTATCTGCTCCTACAAACACAAAAACATGATCAAGACATACCGTTAAGACCATTGATCAGCAGAGAGTCCTATAGAAGACTCATATGACACATGCAATAGAGAATTGTTCACATGGATGAAGAAATACACAAACTAAATAAAATAGTAGAAACTAACTTCCTCTTTTGCAGAAACTGATTGAGGAGACTTGAAAATCTTGCCTCCGTGGTCATTTAGGAGGTCTCCAATCTTCAAATAGATAAACTAAAGGTTAGAAAACCAAGAGAGATGGTAAATAGCTCTTAGAGAACATGTTTTAAAGAGATTATATGTTTTTAAATAATGAGACTGGTTAACTAAAATTCTATTTATACTTTAAACTTTTAATATTAAAATAAACGAATCTCATTATTTAGAACACACTATAACTCTTAATACACTATTTTTTATGTTCTTATATTTACACCTAAATTTGTCATCATACTTATAATACAACTTTTAGTATATTCACTTAAATCACAACAAAAAAATGTTGCAAAAAAAATATACAAACAACAACCACATTAGTGTTACAAGGCCTAGTAAGAGATGAGAAAATTATACAATAACAAAAAGATCATGTTTGATTTGATATATGATGTAACACCCCAATTTTGGATGTAACAAATAAGTTATAAAATCCTTCTATCTTGCAGAAGCTAAAAATTTAAAACCTTTTTAAATTGTAATAGAAGGAAAATCTTATTCATTTAATCTGAATTCGATTAAACCATAGCCAAAATTTGAACCCTTCAAATGAAGTCACGAAATCATTACATCACGAAATCATTACACTAATCTTCACCGCTTTATTCATCAACGGTACATTTGTAGAAATCAACTACTCTCATATAACAACACAAGTTATATGATCATCGCATAAACACAAACAAAAGTATAAAAGAGTCACAAATGCCCAAATTTCCTTGTGTTGAAACACAAGTCTCTAGCAACAAGGCCAAAAACTTGTTCGCTACAAAACCAACGACAAGTGCATCGGTCGCAGCGTAGCAAGTGATAAATATCGTTTTCTCCCAAGGGACTTTTGCAATACATGACAACTCTTCCTTTCATAACTCAATTAGACATCAAAATGCACAAAAACACAAGAAACTCTTTTTGGTATTATTATTAAACAGTTGGCGTGCAAGGAATTTAACATAGAGTATTTACAATTTGCTAGGACTAGAGTTCATCCACTTCACTTTTGTGCATTGACAAACATCTCAATTCCAAATTCAAGTCAAAATCAACTCACAATTATACTTAAATCCTATCCCTAGTGACTTTAAGCCTATGATAACTCATCAAGTTCCAATTCCTTGAATCCTCAACAAGCAACCAAGCATTAAGTTAAAGAGTTTTAGGAGTACTAATGTATCATGTTTTATCCCTAGATAGAAGCTCCATTAGGTATTCAATTTCAGTTCCAAGTTCAAATCATATTTCCCAATACATCAAGAACTATAATTCAAGCCATGGGTATTAACATCACAAATACTAACATTGAAATGGAAAAACATATCTATTAACATCACAAAATACACAAGATTTAGTTTGTTACATCTAATCTCAACAAATAGGAAAAGCCTTCCATGGTGGAGAACTTAGGGTTCTACAAAATTGAAGAGATAGGAAAAGAATTAGAACCAAAGAAAAGATGCACAATCTTTTCTAAGGTTCTTGACAACTGCTTCATGCTCCATTTGCGTCTCTCCTATGCAATTCCATCTCCAATTCGTGACACATCTTTTTCTCAACCCAAAAGGGACAAATGGAAGTAGTCTAAAATCACACCAAAAGAACATGACATAGTCTAGAAGCACTCCAATTTACGTATCTATTTGCACTATATTTCCCATATTTAAAAACAATATACCTCAACAACATGTCTTTTCTTCATACGTAAACAACCCAAACCGAAACACGCATATTCACAATTTCACATAATGAATTGTGTCTTATACAGTGGCATTTTCAAGACAATAATACAACAAGTATCACAACAATACAAACTCAACCCAAAAACACAAAGAAGTCAACTATGTACTAAATACACCAACCCCTTTTCAATTATAACCCCAAAGTCCCTTAAAATAAAACCCTACATATCTACCCATGTAGATTCCACGCGACTCTCCTAATTTCCATATTCACATACCTAATTGGGTCCCATGCTATACCACAAGTTTTCTCTCACTTTTCTCTTCCATGGACCCATATAAAATACCTCTTCTTGAAATTCATGCATACCATTCACCAATTTCCTCCCGGCCCCACCACCCTCTAACCAATATATTATAATATTTTATACACACCTTATTACCACACAACTTCACATCGTCCACACACTCCTTTTGCTTGACCACTTTTCCTTCACATAATCGATAATTGATAAAAAAAATTTAGATGCCCCAGCCTTCCTTTCAAGTGTCCAAATTATATTATTTTATACTCACTATTATTACAATCTCCCACATTTACGTAACTCTATAACCAAGTTTTCATGAATTATATTCTATATTATTATTCCACTACCCCACGGCATGGCCCCATATGACATTACATCTTTCTATACTTCTACTACCAGTAACCCTTATGGCTCACACCTTTCCATCTAAGATTGCACATATGCCCAAGCTTCTAAAAAATCATGCATTCATTATACTTATAGGTAACTATAATAACTCTCTACAATTATTTGGAACCATTTGTTTATATTCCATACCACTACATTGCACGTGAACATTCATTGCTACAAATAGGGATAGCAAAAAAATTTGTACCTAAATATGTTACGGACATTTAGTATATGTAAATAAAAGATATATGCGGATAACGGGTAATTTAATACCCGCTTGTTAAGGGATCAGATTTGAGTTTTACACTATCTGTACCCACAAATATCTGTTACCTGTTTAAAAAATAAAATTATAATTTTAATTAATAGATTTTCTTTTATAACTCTTCAATTAAGTTTTAATCTGTTGTAAAAATAGGTTAAAGCCCAATTTTCTTTTAGGGTTTTCTTCCTCAAATTAGAATAAGGGAAAGGGAGGTGTCGCCACTCCTTGTAAGCTGCAGTTCAAACACGGGACCAGATTCTCCATGCTATGAATAGGGCTTTGCTTCTTCAAAGGGTTCTCCGAATTCTCAATCTCAAATTCCCGATACCCATCATCGTCCTCGCCATCTTCATTCCTGTTATTATACTTTTCTCCATCCCCTTCTCTGTCACCATTATCCCTGCCACCGTCCTCGATTCGCAAAACCCAATTCGATAATCCTTGCTTGATTACTGTGACTGCCCGTCCTCAATGGTCGCCAAAAGGCGGAGGTGCCAAAGCAGATCAGAAGCGAAGAGGTTTAGTGTGCATGAGGCATCGAGTGAGTCCCCAGGTGATGGGGAAGTGCATGCCTAGAAAGAAGTATACTAATGACAATTAAAAAAATGAATGGAAAATAAAAGCGGAAAAGAGAAAGGAAGAAGAAACTTATGACTTGTAGACACGCTATTTGAGAGAGGACTCCAAGATAAGTGTCGAGGAAGGACCGCCACTTGATTTGCTCAAAATAAGGTCTGTCAAAATAGACTAAGAGACAAAATTATCACTAAGAGGATTGCAAGATTACAATTCAGCTCAAAATTTCATTGATTTCAGAGGTTAGTACAAGGAGAACCCCTAGGCTTACTTATATAGCTTTTGGAAGGAGTTTGGTGAAGAGTTTCAAGCAATGTAGGACTTGGAAGGCTCCAAGATCTATCCAGCAGCTGCATCGCACCTAGGTGCTTGGAGTCCACATTGCCTAATTTTCTCATTCCAAAAGGATTTATAAGCCACTTAGTTCTCTTAAAGTTCATAAAGTGAAAATTGTTATGCTTCCTTGTACTACAAGCTAAGACGCCTACTTTCTCTTCTTTTCTTTTAAGACCAAGCCCATGAAACTTATTCTACTCTTTTTTATGCTTGTTGTCGCTTTGAAAACTCTTCATTGTTAATCATACTAAAACCACCAGAAGACCACATCCCTCTAATGACATCACTACATTATATCCATCCCTCTAAGACCACATCCACGAGATTCGGGTTAATCATACTAAAACTACCAGAAGATAAATCTTGTTACAAGACTGTTTCAAACTAGAAACATGTTACCCTACTACTACGGTTTCCAGGAAAATGTCGATACACTACTACCTGTTCTATATGTCAATTTTTCCCAAATGATCCCGAAACTTTAAACATTATAACACTAATATATATATATATATATATATATATATATATATATATATATATATATATATATATTACCACAACGTGACATAATTATCAGAACCTGCACTTAATGCAACAATGTGACCAACTGCTAACCCAATCCCTTCACAAAACATCCGGTATAAAATTGCATTTTTCCTACGTACAAAACCATCAACATTAAAGAATACACCCATCAAGTAGAACATGCAGATCGAAAAGCAACAACGACATATATCATCATCTATCTAGTAAAATATCACATAAACATTCTAAAAACATGTTCGACACACCACAAAAACATGTTCGACACACCACATGAACTACACGTAACTCAAAGGTTAGCACCCATATTCAAGATAACCCAAGTTAGCACCCCCTGCTCTTCTTTAAGACTTTTTCCATGCAACCCTAATCTTCTTTAAGGCTTTCCTCATGCAATATTCCAAATCACCATTTTGCATGGTTACTACTCGATCCTTACATTCATATGACCAATGCAAAAAAACACACAAAACACAACCCTTAGATAAAAGGTTTAATGTCTTTTTAGGTTTTCTTCTTGTTCGGCGTCTCAATTGGGTTCTTATTTTTATAAAATTGAATCAAATAGAGACTTTTCGTCAAATTAAAAAAACGCCGTTAAGAAATATGTTACGTGGCATACTGACAGTGTCTTCTTTAAATGATGTGTAATACTTTATACGGTAATAAGCAAATTTGAGGTGTAATTTTTAATTTTTAATTAAAAAAATATGGGAAACTTTAATTCAACCCAACCCCTTTGTCTGAAATGAAGAATTGTGAAAAGAAATTGGGGGAAACTGTGAGTGGGTGGCGAAAGCAATTAGGGTTCTTTGGCCATCGATTGGGGAGGAAGAATTCGATGTTCGTACTTGGAGTTCATCTCCTAACCATGATAATCTTGATGGAAATAGTGACTACACAAAGGGACGGAACCACCATTCCCTACTTCACAGAATCTCCATTTTTGCAAACTGTGCACCAACGTAGAGAGCTTCGCTGCACCCGCAAACGGGATCCATCCGAAAACACTTAATAGGGCACGATGACGGTGCTTATGCCCGGAGGGTGCAGATTGCCCTTAACCTGAAAGATGTAGATTACGAGTTTATTGAAAAGACCTGGAATCCCAAAAGTGAACTTCTTCTTAAGTTCAATCCTCTCCACAAGAAAATTTCAGTTCTCCTCCATGTAGATAAACCAATATGTGAATCTGCAATTTCCCTCCATCCTTCCACAAAATGCCTATGATTGAGCTAATGTCCAATTTTGGGTTGCTTACATGATGACAGGGTATTCATACATATATATATATATATATATATATATATATATATATATATATATATATATATATATAAATATATATATATTGGAAGCTTTCTGAGTTGGATCAGAGTGGTGGAAAAGATGAATGCAAGAAAATTGATTGATGAAACCAAGCACCCTGGCTTGATCCAATGGGCTAAAAATTTTGTTGCTCATCTTGCTGTCAATGGCCTTATACCAGACACTGACAAACTTATTGAAGTTGCCAAGACTTTTTAGCAAACATTAAGTTCGTGCAGCTGCAAAATAAATGGAAATTTAGAAATTTTAGTTGTTTTTGGTTCTAACTTCGTTGGCATGAACTTTAGTTTTAAATAAAACTATAAAAAAAAAAAGAAATTCAGAAACTGCAAACAGATAGATACCAATGTTAAGTCTAATGTAAATTTCTGTTCGATTCTTAACTTTTAGAAAAACGCACACTACCTTAAAATTGATGATTTTCTGCATAGGTAATTAGCGACGAAGTAAAAGTAAATTTTGCATTACTATCTTAAAATTCTATACAGTTTAAAAGACGATAAAAAAAAACACCAGCTTTCACTATAAAAAAACATCAACTACGAATGTTGGACTCTGTTTCTTTGGAAAAACCAAATTCTTTTATGGCATATTACTCAATGAAACTGTTGAAGAGCTTTGTCCACAATTTATTGAGGGGTCCAACCAGTTTGGTTGATAGTTGCATCAAAACGTGTATTTCAAAGCGACATCTTCAATATCTCATGTTGCAGAGTTTGTATTATTTGACAATCTTTTTAGTGTGAGCCACCCACCAATTTTGAAATCATTACTCGATTCTGAAGAAGTTTGCATACAGATTCCCCAACAACTTAATCTCACTACCTCAGCATGGTTGAAGCTTCCACCTCTTGCTCATCACCTCCACCGACTTTTTTCCTGAAGTCGAACCCCACCAGTGGTCAGAACTCCATGAGCAGCGTCGAGAGATTCAAGTCGAACCCATGGGGTGTGTGGGAGGAGGCAGCATCGCCGCCAACGTCGTCGGAGGAAGTGAGGGTATTGCTGTTACTGTAGTGATTTCCATAGTCATTGAAGAAGAACATGAATGAGATATCATTATCCATTTTCGTCAACGAACCCTAATTCAAAGGACCACTAACAATTTCTTTTCGTAAATGTTAATTTGAAGAGAGGAGGTGGCTTCCCCAATCTATATTTTCCCAATTTTCAATTAGAAGAAAGGGATTAGTTCCCCAATTTAAAAAATTCAATTCTTTTTAATTTAAAAATTATAAAATTCCACGTCACAAAATGTTTCTACCACATAATCTATTCCATATCATTAAAAAAAACACAATCACCGTTTCACCATAATCACAAACATAGAGAGTTAGCTCTCCTTTCCTTTAATTTCACAGCAAAATTCTTCTTCTCCTCTGGTTATCACGCTCCCTCTGACTGCCTTTCCTTTACAGCCTTAGAGAAACTTTTCTCCTCTCTAATCGCTACTGTTATGGTTCTCCCTCTTCAAACTCTCTCATAGTTTTGCCTTTCACCTAGAACATAACCCTAGAACAACCCCTGCTTTATATTTTTTTTTTCTTATCTTTAAAACTATTCAAGATAATTGTGTACTCACTTTTGTTCTTATTTTTGTTTAAAAGCCATAATGATTAACTCTTCCACCAATCTAACTATTTTTGTCACATGAAGCTAATGTTTTTGTTTTAGAAACCGAAAATATGCAAGTGTTGTTTTTTTATAAATTTCATTTAACCCCAAGCGTGACCTCTATATACACTAAACCCAAAATTACTTTTTTTCCTCTCTCTTTGACATAGCCATGCAACCAACCAAAACTACTTTCACATTATGGCCCCATACAGTTCTTAAAATAAAGCCTTTGCTGAACCTACTCGTCTTACACACAAAAAAAAATAAAAAAATATATTTTTAACAAATTTTTTACAATATTTATTTGTTTGTGATTGATTTATTTTAAATATTTTTTTAAAATAAATTCAAACGAATTAATAAAATAATAACACGTAATCTATAATAAAAAGAATTATTATAAAAAGTTCCTAGCATACCATGTCTAAAAAATAAACTCAAATGAGTTTGGCAAACCATTGCCTTGAATTATAAATAAAAACACTCAACCAATATACTAGTAGGTTTCCATTGATAAATACATACAAAAATACCTATATAAATCATACGAACCACACCATATATAAACAAAACAATATTTAAATACAATTATAACTTAATTTATTTATCCCAACAACTTTAATACTAAATCACAGAATAATTAATTTATTTTATTTTATTATTTACATTATCATATATATATATATATATATATTATATTATGTAAAATCAATATTTTATATATTTTTATTTTCCTTTATCTCGGATTATACATATGAAATGATAAAATATATAAAAAATGAAAATAAATTTTTTACATAATATATATATATATATATATATATATATATATATATATTAAGATAAAATCTCTAAGACAACATCATAAGTTGTATTAGACTCATAATAAAAGTTTATAGTACAATAAACTATTCAACTACACATCCCAATTTTGTACAAATAAAAATAAAATATAACATTTATTCTTTCCAAGTTATTTTCCAATACATCAATATTTATCCAAATAATTTTGTAACGTAGGAATCACATTATTAAAAGATAGTTACTATATAAAAGATATTTTTAAAATTGAAATAATTTTTAAAATGTTATATTCTTAATCAACGATAGTTTCAATATTAAATATTTTATTTTAACCATGTATGATTAACGCGGTTGACTTTTTATTTCCTCCTATTAGAAACGTAAGCCTATCTATTGAAGTATATTACTATTATAACAATTTTTATTTATTTTTTATCACATTATTTTGTTTCAATTCTTTTTTATAATTATCCGATAGTTTTTTTTATCTCTTTCTAAAATAGTATAATTCAAAGAACATATTTTTTACTAAGTAAAAATTAATTTCATCCGTGTAATTTAAACCGAACTTCCAATCACTTAGTCTACTGTGTCCAATTACTTTTATATTTACATTGCTAACTCCCTCAGGAACAAGTTTTGTCACCCATAGTTTACTGAAAATCTTGCGTAATTGTAAAAATCAAATTAAAAAAGAAAAAAACAAAGAAATTTCCTAAGTTTCTATCCGATGTTGTCTTTTCTTCGTGCCTTCCTCCTTTTTTTGGATAAATTTGTTGAACTTTTAATTTATAAGCTTTACAACTTGAATTATTTACTTTGCAGAAACATAAGTCAACTTTACTTGCTGAGTAATAATATTTGCAAATCATATTTCCATTTCACATTTTGCTTAATTTAAAAAACTGATCTTTCATTTAAAATAGCGAGATGAGGAGTTACAGTTTCCAATTTCTTCAAATTATAATTATTAAATGACACTTCTTTTTATTCCCAACAATTTATAACTTTTAATTTTGGTTTAATGTCTTCGAAGGTCTTATATATACGGATTTGTATCAATTAGGTACTCGTATTCTGAAAGTGCTCAATTGAATCCTTGTTTTAATAAAATTGAATTAATAATGTCCTTACAGTTAATTGTTATCAACAACCTTAACTTTCTTGTGAGGTGGCATGCTGAGCTAGCATTGAATAAATCTTCTTCACTGCAACGGTCTCTCCATCTCCCTCCTACCTCCGCAACCCACGCACCACCCCAAATTTATTCTCTCCCCAACCCTAATCATCAAACTCCTAAAACCTTCGCGCGATATCTGCTACTACTCAGCTCCCATGTAGAAACACCCTCTGTAGTCCCTCTCAAGACGCCGATCCCAAACTCCTCTACTACTTCGACAAGCTCGACATTCCTCTCAACGAGCAGAAGCGTCTCGCCAATGTCGTCGTGGACGCCGTCCTCGACAACTTCTCCATGTCACCACCCACCGCAAAACCCTCGAGAAGGTCGGGTTAATATTCTGCTCCATCTTTGACGCTATTAAGGAGTACCCCGAGTTTTGGCACGGAAAGGGTACGACGGTGCCAAGGTTGATATTTGGTCTTGTGGGGTTGTTTTGTTTGTTTTGATGGCGGGGTATTTGCCTTTCCATGACCGTAATGTTATGGCCATGTATAAGAAGATTTACAGGGGTGAGTTTCAGTGTCTTAGGTGGTTCTCTCCTAAACGTACTAGACTTCTTTGTGGGCTTCTTGATACCAACCCTCAGATCAGGATTTCTATTCCTGAAATCATGGAAAATCGGTGGTTCAAGAAGGGTTTCAAGAAGATAAAGTTCTATCTGGAGGATGATAGAGTTTGTAGTTTTGATGATAAGTTGCAGTTGCAGCCCCATGATGGTGGTAGGGATGATGATTTGGCAACATCGGATTCTGAGGTTGAAATTAGGAGGAAGAATAGTCATAATGCTTCCTTGCCAAGGCCTGCTAGTTTGAATGCATTTGCCATCATATCGTTTTCTTAGGGATTTGATCTCTCTGGGTTGTTTGAGGAAAATGGGGATGAGGCCATGTTTGTTTCTTCTGCTCCAGTGTCTAAGATTATATCCAAATTGGAGGAGGTTACTTAGTTGGTTAGCTTCACGGTGAGGAAGAAAGATTGCAGGGTGAACTTGGAGGGCTCAAGAGAAGGCGTGAAGGGTCCTTTGACCATTGCAGCTTAGATTTTTGAGTTGACACTTCCTTGGTGGTTGTGGAGGTGAAGAAAAGGGAGGCGATAAGGCAGAGTATGACAGGTTTTGTAACTTTTTGATTTGGAATGAATGATTATGATCTGATTTTTTCTTCGTCTCAACTTTCCAATCTATAGCGCGATCCAGATTTTTACTTTCCCATAGGGTTTCTTTGCCATAGGGTTTCTCTGCAGTCAATTTCGATGCTGACTTCTTTGCATTCTTTTTCTCTATTTAATTTTGACCATGTTTTTGTTTTACCACCTTGACGGAATGAATTTGAGTTTTATTTTATTTTATTTTTAATTTTAGATGTTGATCAAATAACTGTTAATTTTTTGTAATTTCTGCAAGGGGACGGTCATGGCGATGACAGCGAAGGGGAGGGGACCGATCATGTTATAGTTACATATCTTCATCTTTTTCTTTTTCTTTTTTATTTTATTTTACTAGACCACTGTAAGTTTGACGAAGAAATTATCCGATGACCGGAAGAACGAAGGAGAATAAGAAAGAAAAAACTTTGTGGTACTGGAATCCATGGCAAGGAAGAGAGTGAGAGAGGTAACATAGATTATATTTAAAACTTAAAATAAATCTACTCTTAAAATAAATCCACATAATCACCATCTCGCAAGAATGTTAACGTCGTCCACAACAATTAACACAAGAGCTTTATTAATTCAATTTTATCAAAACAGGAGATCTAATTGAGTACTTTCAGAATACGAGGACCTAATTGATACAAATTTGCATAAATAGGAACCTCCGAAAATATTAAACCTTCAACTTTTATGTCATGAAGATGCTCTTAATTTTTATTTTTTATTTTTAAGTTTTAACATCTTTCATTGGTCAGATGTTCCCGTGAGAATCTTGGTATTTGAGTCTCCCTTCAATCTTCTTCTATATTTTCAAGTTTGAATAGTGTCAAAACAAAAGATAAAATGTTCAACATCTCACTAGTTCCAAGCTTGTATTGGAAAATGTTTTAACAATTTAATTAACATGGTTCTGCTTTATGCAGTGGTATTCCTAGTCAAACTTTATGTGGTATTCTAAGTATAGGAAACCTAAGATAAAGACTCAAATATTCAAACCACTATGAATTTTACAACTCTCAATATGGTTGCTTCTTACATTTATTACTTTCATTTATATTAAGATGGGTCTTCAGCACTACTTTTCAACAAGATAGGAACACTTTCCAACCTTTATCCATTGATCTCTCTCACAACTTCTTCTTCGGGGAGAATTTTTCACTTTCCAGTTCTAAGAATTACATTTGATTATATGAAAAAAAATGATATTTAATATATATATATATATATATATATATATATATATATATATTATGTTGATATTTAATATTGGAAGTAATCAAAATAGTAATGTTTAAACAAATACAAATACAAATAATGAAGTGATATAAACAATGATATCAAAATTAATTTAAGCAATAAGTAATGTCTTTAAAATTAATTTATGTGATCGTTCATACTGCATAAAAGAAAAAGAGAAAGATGTAAAAGGAAGGAAGAAAAGAAAGAAAAACAAATATACATATAAATTGATAACTAAATTCTCATTTAAAAAAATAAATTCCTAAAACATGTTATATTAGAAAACAATAAATTGTGTCTAAATGATTAAAAATTGTAGTAACTATTAGTTATTAAATGAATAATGATTTTCTTCTTTAATTTAGTGACTCATTTGGTGACCAATTTTTTAGTTATTCAAATTGGTCATTATGCAAATCATGGATACATAAAATATATGATTAATCTATTACACTCATCCTAAAATATATATTGGAATGTAGTATATATATATATATATATATATATATATATATATAAATATACTAGAAAATATAATTAAGAATATACAAAGTTTTTCAAACAATAGTCTAAAACCAAAGCTGCAACTCCTATATCTATATTACATCACCAACATCTTCATATGAAGAAGTCTCCAAACATGCATTCTCATCTACTCGTCCCATTAAGATGATCATTGTAAAAGAAGAATACAAAATACAAAATAGACCAACAAGAAATAGAATAAACTAATATATCAATAGGTGCATTGAATAGCAAATAAACATGTTATATTCATACTAAAGAATCCACATAGTTATAAAACACAAGTCACACAAGATAAAGATTCTTCTAGACACAATCATATAAAAAGTATTAATGTTAGACAACTTGGAAGTTACGCACTCGTGGTGGATACCCTTCCACTTGACAAGGTTAATCCCTTACTCTCATAAAAACTACATTTTTCATTAGATAAAGACCCCTTACTACTCTCACATCTTAATTCATCATTCTCTCTTTGAGTATGAATAATTAGTAAAGTCTCAGGATAACCTTCATTTTATGTCTCTACTTTAATGCATACCCTAAGAAACACACATTACTGCAGAAAAAGCTTTTAATGTCACCCTTTAGACGTCCGACCCTCGAATATCCAACGTAAAAAATGACCAGTGGCATTTCTGTGAATAAAAATTCTATTTAGACGTCAGCTATGGGGGAACCGACTTCTAAATACTCGTATACGTCGGCTCCCCCGAATGGACGCCAAAACTAAATGAAAAAGTAAAAGAAAAAATTAATTTTTTATTTTATTTAGACGTCTACTATGGGGGGAACCGACTTCTAAATTCTCGTATACGTCGGCTCCCCCGAATGGACGCCAAAACTAAACGAAAAAGTAAGCAAATTAATATTTTATTCTATTTAGACGTCGACTATGGGGAAAACCGACTTCTAAATACTCGTATACGTCAGCTCCCCCAAATGGACTCCAAAACTAAACGAAAAAGTAAAAAAAAAAATTAATTTTTTATTTTATTTAGACGTTGGCTATGGGGGAACTGACTTCTGAATACTCGTATGCGTCGACTCCCCCAAATGGACGCCAAAACTAAACGAAAAAGTAAAAAAAATTAATTTTTTATTCTATTTAGACGTCATCTATGAGGGGAACTGACTTCTAAATACTCGTACACGTCGACCCCCCCGAATGAACGTCAAAACTAAACGAAAAAGTAAAAAAAATTATTTTTTTATTCTATTTAGACGTCGACTATTGGGGGAACCGACTTCTAAATACTCAGCCCAAAAATCTAAAAAATCACTTTTTGACTCGATTTAGACGTCCGATCCAGCCACTCTGACGTTTATAGTCATTTAAACGTCGACCACCCCCATCCAGGACATCTAAAGTGTGCGCAAATTAATTTTTAAAAGCCATTTAGGCGTCGGCTATGGGGGGACCGACTTCTAAATGTCTGCATTAAAACACCGCGAACGCGAGACTACAATTATGCGCACTTAATGTTCATCATCTTCCTCGCATTTTCTCTCCACGAGCTAAGTTTTTCAGGTTTGTTTTCTCACTTTTGCACCATTTAAATTAATTTTACTCTGATTAAATTACTCTTTGATGAATTATCTTTCATTTGAACCGATTAAAATGCATTTTCGTTGGGTTTTGGTGCAGTTTTGCTCGTGTCCTTGGGTGGCATTCTTGGGCGGCAATTTCTTGCATTTTGCACTCTCCAATTCCCTCCACTACGTTTTTAAAACCATCCAATAAAAAAAACGTACAATCCATTCTCTTCAACTAAAATATAAAGTTGTAAAGTCGAATCACCATGAACCAGGAACAGCTCAAGAGGCCTCAAGCGAAGAAAGATCCAATCAAATACAACGAAGTTTTAGACGTCTGATCTGAAGTGTCAGATGTCTATATAGACGTCTGATCTATAGTGTCTGACGTCTATATAAACGTCTGAATGTGCAAACCGACGTCCAATCAACGTTACCCATAAAAACGCCGGGTCTTGATCAGACGTAAAAAGCCCAAAATAACATACGTGAAAAGCCTTTTATGTACTAGTGACACATCAAAAAGATTTTCTCCCTAAAATTCCCTATATCATCCACCCTTTCATTTCTCATAGTATTCCAAAATGTCATGTTATCCATAAACATTTAGTACATTCCAAATACAAAAAACCACATCTAATAGACATTATTCAAGCAAAATGAAGTATGATATCGTCTAACGATAAAGAATTTTCACCTAACACCACAAATCCAAAGGTGCCACTAGAGGTTATTGCTCAACGCTAGTCAACATGGCTCCCAAAGCGACTTTCTCACCCAGCCAACCCAAGACTTGTCTTGCAAAACCACCACTAGAGCTCCTAGGATTTAAATCCTGAAAATGGCACCCAAAAGTAAGAAGTTTCTTCCAACGACAAACCAATCAGAGAACCCCTACATAAGGGGCGCTCATCAATCCTAATTAGTGCTTAGTGGTACCAAGTTAGTGAACTCCCTAACTTTGGTTTCACTCAGTAACAAAAAACATTTTCAAATGATAACTCAATCATTGATGCAATCAAAGTAATACTATTTTACTATAGCAACTTCGGTATTTTCATGTCAATAGTTAACAAATTAGTTACGAAAAAAGTCAACCCTAAGTCATCTCTCAACAAACATGGAATTGATCTCTCTAACAAATTAATTCTTATAAAAACTATACAAAAAGGGTTAGTCAAATAAAATAAAATTAATATAAGAAGAAAAAGACAAAAATAATAAGTAAAAGATTGATTAACAAAATAGTAAGTGAAAGAAAGCAATAAAATTAGAAAAATATAAAAAGAGATAATAATAATAATAAACAAAATAGGTTGATTCCAATACCTTTTCAAAATAGGATTCATCATTGGTTATTTAAATTAAAATGGTCAGTTTTAAAAATAAATTTTCTAAAAGAAAATTTATCGAACAGTTGATGTGCAAATAAAAGTAAAGAGTGTAGGGAGTAGAAAAATCACACAAGTAATTTTTATACTGGTTCGATTCAAAAGAATCTACGTCCAGTCGTTAATCACTATAAAAAGTGATTAACAGTTTCACTAAAAAAAGTGTCACAGTTTTACAATAAGTGAATGAAAGTAGGGGATAAAAGAACCTTCCTTCGACAAACGAACCGGAAGTGAACTACTTTGTCAACTCAAAGAGAACCGCTTCGATTTTCGACCAACGAAACACGAGCTTCTCCTATTCATGAGACCAGACAAAGTACACTTTGCCAACTCGAAGAGAACCGCTCCGACTTTCGACAAACGAAACGCGAGCTTCTCTTATTCACGAGACCAGGCAAAGCACCTTACCAACTCGAAGAGAACCGCTCCGACTATCGACACATGAAACGCAAGCTTCTCCTATTCACGAGACCAGGCAAGGGAACTGAACTAGCTTTTGAGAACTTCCTCAGACAAACTGAATTCTACAAAAGTTCTAAGTTCAAAAGTTACTTCTGAAGTTCTCAAAAGACCAATATATAGCCAGCTAGTCTGAATAGGAAAAGGCAAGTCCCAATTGCCAGTAATAATCGATTATTCAAGTCCGTTACTGGTTTTTCAAAATAACTTAGGCAATTTTCAAAACAGACCTGTGATAATCGATTATTTGGAGTGATAATCGATTATTCCAGAGCAATACAATTTTTCTGAAAAGCTCATGATAATCGATTATTGCTCCTGATAATCGATTATTTCAGAACAGTACCTAAAATACAAGTTTTACATATTTAAGGACATTCCTAATACATTTATATTCTACAAAATGCTTTTAAAAATATTTCTAATATCTTCTTCAGGTTAAACTTCTTGTAGCATCATCAAAACCATTTACTTCAAGATTTACCAATGCTCCTTATTGGTAACAATCTCCCCCTTTTTGATGATGATAAAAAAATCAAGTTTTAAAAGCAACTTTGGCTTTCCTGCAAAACATACAAGCTAACAGACAACAACAAAGTTAGCAATACCTGTATCAACTTATATTATACTTCTCCCCTTATATTATACTTCTTCTCGTAAAAATATACTTCTCCCCCTTTTTTATCATAAGCAAAAAGAACAATGTATGTATAAAACGCTCCCCCTTAATATGATCTCCCCCTGATTTAAACAATGTATGCATTTAAAATAAGAGATCATTTTATTCATGAAAAGATTACATCTTCATCATAAGGAGCAACATAAAAGAACAAAAATATAAAATAGAAGCAACAACAATCAAGCAACAAAATATACTAACATAGAAACCTAACTCTAAAACTCAGGGCTAGGGGATTTCTCAAGTGGTTGAATGTTGAGCTGATTTTCAATATTTTCTAGAAGGACATATATTTTGTGAAATTGATCAACCATGTAGTCTTCATGAGCTTGCTGACATTACGAAATTTGATCAAAGTGAGCTTTTTAGGCAAGACTCATATCCTCCAATTGTCTGTTCAAAAATCAATTTCTAGAAATTGCATGATAATCGATTACTGATGAAGATAATCGATTATCTGCTCATGAGAGTGCAGTTTTAGGTTTCAGTAAGGATAATCGATTATTCTATGTGATAATCGATTATCTGCGATTAGAAGTTTTGCCAAACCCAAAAAAAAATGATTATTATCCTGTGATAATCGATTAAAAGCGTTAAGCTTACAAAAAATGTGAAAATTTTCAGAAATCTTAAGTCTAATACATATCTTACATTTCTAACTCTCTTCTAAGTTCATAGAATCAAGAAACCCCCTTAAATGGCTCTCACTCTCAACAAAAGAAAGATGCAATATATAAAATTTGAAATTTTATAAAATGATAGGCAAATACATGATGAAATACCAAAGTATAGATAAATAACAAGGTATCTAACAGCCTTTTGTATCTCCCCCTCAAATGGGTACCAGGTATCACAAGATCATGACATAAGATGTCAAACAAAATTTCTCCCCCTAAATGTGATATTTTCCTTAAACTCAAAAACAGATTCTGAAAAATATTTTAAGATCCGTTCAGTCCAATGCAATGCAGAAATGCATACAAGTCAGTACAGATTAGTATTTGCAATTCCAGACCAGTTTCAATAATTCTTAGGAAATCAAACTCAGTTTTCAGCATACTCAATTAACCCATGAAATCAACAATTATTTTCAAACAATTAAGATATTAATGATTCAGCAACCAATTTATAAACTACAATGAACGCAACAGTAGCTTAAATGAATATGATTACATCACAATTGCTCTAAGTTTATCATGAAAGCTATATTGCTAGCACAATCAGTTCAAAACTAACATTGACAGCTTAATTTATAATTTCCCAAACAGCAACTATGATTCATGCACTCTCATATCCCAATCTGTCCAACCCATGAATTTAGCTCTACATATCAAAACAACATATACAGACATTTAAACCAATAATATCCAGTAATCAGATTTAATTCAATAAAAAAATTTATCTTGGTCCAAGGGATTTCATCCCTCAGCTCTATAAACTACACTCAGGCTTCTCTTGAGAAACTTAAAGCACATAAATGAAAGGTTTGGAATGGAAATTCTCCTTGGCAATTCAAGGTTGAAGAAACTTTCAGATCATCACCATCTAAGATGCTACTAAGCACACAAACCTTTCTTTCAAGTTTTAGAAACCAGAGTGAAAAAACTTCTCAGACAAGATTTGTTAGGCAAAGCAATCAGAAATTTGAGAAAGATAAGATAGCCGAAAATTAACAAACAAGAAGCTACTGAGATATTTAAGAAAAAGTCATATTAGGGTGCATCAGTTTTTAGATTTGAGCTTGTGCTGGTCTTTCAACTTTTTAGAATGATTTAAAAATTTATTTTAGATATCTCACATGTACCAACCTTTTGCTGCGGGTTTTACTCAAATGTAAATTTACCATACAGACCTCAGAAATAAGCAATTAAACGAGCAACTTGTTATCAACAAAAGATCTAAAAATGGTGGTTTAGAGAATGAAAATACTCAAGGTTGTGAAAACTCAAGATTCGTTGTTATGAACATGATTAAATTAGTGAAATGAACTTGTGATCACAACTAATTGATGCTAAACAACAGTATTGCTAAGATTCACTTATCTAGATCCAATTGTGTCAATTTAAACAACCCCAACAACCAATTTTAGATATAATGAATCAAATAACTTCTGGACACCTAATTGGTCTCAAAAACAGTTTAGAAAACTTGAATAAGACATTATGAAATTATTTCAAGATGTACAACAATTAACTAGTGGTAAACTAGATTTTTAAAACTGGAAAATTGACTCAACTAAGAAAATGCAGTTTTTCCTAACTACTTTTAAAAGAATATTCCTTTGTGATTTTCACACCAAAATTTAACACAAATGCTTATTCAGATTTTATCTTTTAACATTTTTTTTAAACCAAATAATTTACAGCACAATTATGCACATTGGATGAGTTCATTTACTGCATCCAAGTTCTTAATGTGAATTATCACAGCTCATATGGTATGCATTTGAACTTAAAAACAAATCTCCACAAAAACAGCTTCGAAACAGAATTGTTAAATTAATCATCAAATGTCTTAATCATCCAAAAATGCCGATAGAAAACTGTCGCCTAGCTCATTCAAATGAATCTTTCATTGCTTTTGATGCTTGACAAAAATTATACCAAGGCTAACTTCAAAGTACTCATGAAATTGAATACTAAACCAGTTAAACACAAATTCAATTTATAATTAGAAAACAAATCACTGAAATAACAATGCACATGAGTAAACATACCATAAGATTAAATTCAGCACATGAATGTCTCATAATAGATGAATTTCACTTATTAAAATAAGTGAACAGACAAGAACACACCACAGGATGAATGAATAAGTGATGGACATATCATTTGCTCAAACAGAAATGAATATGACAGTAATCAAATAATAGAGGATCAAAAAGAACAAAAAACAACACTTAGCTCAATCACTTAATCTTCGAACTAAGGCTTTGGATATCACTTGATGGATTCACTTCCTGGCATGGAGCATCAATTCCAAAAGCAGAATATCATAAAGTTCTCTTTTCCTTTTGAAAAACTTATTCTGCAAAATAAAGCAATAGAGTTTTTGGTACCCATAATCTTATTTGGGTCCTTGAGGTTACAGACATATTACTTTATGATAGGAATCCAAGCATATTTCCCATTTGGAACTCCAAAATGTTTAATGTTACATTTGTTTGATGTATGTCCATGTTTCATACAGTAAAAACAACAAACATAATTCACTTTGTTTTTCACAAAAGTCCCCTTCTCAACCCAAACTCTACGAGTTCTTTTAATTTGAGGTTTCCTATGTTGATGCATGTTCTTGTTTTTAACATTTTTCTTTCTAAAACCATTTTGAACATTTGAAATAGATTTGGTGGCTTTAGCAAGCAAATTTTCAAGAATATCTATGTCAAACATGTGACTCTTACATGAAAGGCAATCAACAGGATGTACAATTTCATTGGATTCAGACAATTTAGTTTCTAGATTACTAGCTTTGTTTCTTAAAACAACTTCTTCATCCAATGCACTTTCATATTTAATTTTCAATTCCTTGAATTCAATTTTCAAATTTTTATGATCTGCATCTAATTTCTCAGATTCATTTAACAAATCAAGAAAAGCTTTATGTAAATCAAACTCACTGGTGTCAAGGCTAGAGCAACTTACTTGGCTTGCGGTGTCATCAGTAGCAACTATCAAACATAGGTTTTCTTCTTCAACAGAATCACTTGAACTACAGGTGCTTGATGCATTATCCTCCCAAGCAATGTAGGCCTTCTTCTTTTTGTGAGATTTCTTTGCTTTTCTTTCTTTACTTCTTTTGTTGCTTGAACAATCAGCTTTCACATGTCCTTTTTCACCACATCCATAACATTTGAAGCTTGAAGAGGAGCCTTGATTGTCCTTCTTTTCCTTTAAGATTTGTCTTTCAGATGATTTATCGTTGGCCATCAAGCATAGATTTTCTTGCTCATTAGAATCGCTTGAGCTTGAGGAGTTTGATGTAGAGCTTGAATCAGACAGTGTCAACTTATCCACATCTACGACTTCATTATAAGTGAGTCTTAAAAATTTCCACATTTCCTGTGCACTTTTATAAACAGAAACTTTGAAAAACTCATCTAGGGTTAGTGCAGATAAAATTATATTTCGAGCCTTAATATCAAATTGGGCTCTTCTCTTTTCCTCAACAGTCCAGTCAAAATATGATTTTTCTACTTCCACACCATCAACTATACTTTTAGGAATGAAAGGACCATTTTGTATAGCTTCCCAGATGCCTCTGTCAACAGACCCCATAAAGATTTCCATTCCGACTTTCCAGAACGCATAATTATCACCAGTGAAAAGTGGTGGTCTGTTAATAAATGCACCTTCAGCATATACAAGATATTGATGACTGGCCATTTTCGAAAATTTTGAAAGAATATCAAAGCAAGCTCTGATACCAATTATTGTTTAGTATCAGCCAGAGAGTATAACGCAGCGGAATAAAGTTAATAAGCAGAAAGTGTGTTCGGTCACTTTTTAAATTAAAATGGTCACTTTTTAAAAGAAAATTTATCGAACAGTTGATATGCAAATAAAAGTAAAGAGTGTAGGAGTAGAAAAAATACACAAGTAATTTTTATACTGGTTTGATTCAAAAGAATCTACGACAAGTTGTTAATCACTATAAAAAGTGATTAACAATTTCACTAAAAATAGTGTCACAGTTTTACAATAAGTGAATGAAAGTAAGAGATAAAAGAACCTTCCTTCGACAAACGAACCGGAAGTGAAATTGTTATAGACTGTAAACTCATTGCACTTCTTAAATGAAAACGTCTGTAGTGGAGTGTCGGCAGCACTCAAACCTCCACTGAAGGTGCTATCATTCGTCACCCTCCATTCTCTTGCAACCACAAACAGAAACGTCCAAGTTCTTTCCCTTTCATATATGGTGGCAGCTCCACATACAACAACGTATGTCCTACTTTTATTTAAAAATTAATCCACACTCTTCAGCTGCTGCTTTATTGGATAAGCAAAGTCATCCTTTCTTTTGTGGACCGTGTGTGTGGTTGTAGCACTTCTAAGTTGGAAGTTGTTGGGTGTCTTGTTGCAGCTTATTGGACCGTGAAGATTGCACCAGTTTTCTCCAAAGTGTTGTTGTCCGTGTTCCAAGCTGCTGCTCAAGATCTTCACGTGAACTTGATGGAATGTTGGACGTATGAAGGCTGGCTTTTCTCTCCAAGCACTTGGACGCACACCCTTCTCCAATGCTGAACCATTCTGGATACTTGTTGCTGGACTTTGACCGTGAAGAGCTGAGTTATGTGGGCAGCAATCTTCTTCATGTACACCTCCAAAGTTGCTAGACGTGTTGCTTGCTAGATAAAGAAACAAAGGTAGGCCATGGCATGTGCTGGACCTTAGAGTGGAGTGAATGTGTTTCCCACTTAAATTAAAAATACATGGCAGCTGGCACACTATCCCTTCAGCCCCTTTATTTTTATTCCATGGGCCATATACTTTCTTTTCAAGTCACATGCTTCTCTCTTTTTGATGTTGGACCGCTGCTACCAATAAAATGACTAAACATCTTTTCAATTTTTTTGTGAGGTGTAACGTGTTGCACTTCTTGAGAGCATTAGGCCATGAACTTGCTTCTATTCTTTCAGTCCAAATGCCGTTTCAATTAGCTTTTCCTAAAGTTAGCACAACTTTATTCTCCAAGCCAGATTGGTTGCAACGTTGCTTCTTCCAAGCAAAATAATTTTGGCAGCATAATTTTTTATAAGCAAAAGATAACACATGTGACATCTCAAGGACGTGACAACATCAAATTAAATTGCCTCCAATTGATAAAAGTATTAACGCTTTCATAATTATGTTGTGATAAAATCACTCTGCAAAGCAAATAAATTGCAAGTGGGTGGTGGTTGCATGACATTTAATCTCGAAATGTTTGAAATTGTGTTTCCAAAATTCTTCCTGCAATTAATAATTCAAATAATTATCTCAAAAAATTCAAATTAATTAAAATAAGAATTTTCGATCAAATTAAGCACAATTAGCAAAAACGGGAAAATACCAGACGTTTAAGCGCAATTCCCTAATTATTTTCAGTACAATAGACTAAGTAAAATTAATAAAATATTGACTCATTAGTCACCTATTGAAGTTTTCCTTGGTACTCCATTTCCTTTCTATGTTAGACCGTTCGATCATGTTCTAAAGTTTTCCTTGATAATTAGTCTTCCTTTCAGTATTAGACTGTTCGGTCATTCCCTTAATCTCGTTTTATATTGATGAATGTGATAATGTGTAATTGGTTGGAAATGGTTAAGTAAGAGAATTCCATGGAGGAAGGTCTCAGGATTGATGATGGTTGGTAAAGTATGAACATGGTTAGACTCTGTTGTCGTCCTGATCCTGATATTCCGTGATGACGCTTTCTCATGTAGAGGAAGGTTATTCATGCGTGGGAATGGCAGGAGGTCCGCGGTCATAAGACCAGATGACTGTTGTAGGACTAACCTCGGGTGGCAGTTGATGAGTTATGCCAGCTACTACACCATACCGGGTGCTAGGGACGTCGAGCTACGTTGTTCATACAGTCCGGACAGTGTCTAAGTGGTCGGTTATGATAGTTATGCATGTGAGGATTTTTCTGAATGAAATATTGATTGAACTATTCAGTTTTTTTTTCATGTCTTTGTGTACGCTGGAAATGATTAATTAAATTTACATAAGCTTACCCTTATCTTTTCTGTCTTTGCCTATATTTCCGTTCGGTTTGTTTTCATCACTACGATGATCATCCATTGCATGTGAGCAGAAGGCGTGATTGAAGACACTTTGGAGGATGCACTAGAGGCCGATCATCCCGTAGATGTTGTACCTGAGAGAAGTGCAGGATCGTCCGGTCCTTAGTTTAGTTTTATTTTTTCCTTTATAGTTAGAATAGTCGTTCGGTTATTATTGTTTTGTAAAACCGTTCGGCACAACCTTTTGTATCAACGTTCGGTCTTAGTGACCCCTTGACCGTACGGTGTTATGTGTACATTCTACCCTTGTATAAGTTTTAAATTAAATATGATATTTCATATTTCTTATCCCTCTAGTGCTTATTCCTCACTGTTCTCCTTTATTAATTATGTTAACTCCTACCATAAATTATAGCTTTTGTTATACATTTATTGGGATGTTACATAAATGGTATCAGAGCAGTTTTGTTCTTAGAATGCCTGGAGGATTATGAGTATGCTATGCTGGTGCTGTGTACTCGACTGTTCGGTCAGAATATATTCTGGTCTCTAATGAACTAATGAATCCTTACTTCTATGAAAAACAGAAGATGGCTCCAAGACCTCCCCCTCAGCCTGCCGATCGGGATTCATCCAGCAACAACAACTTGTTGGAATCTGTTCTAGCCGCACTTCAGCAACAAAATGCTAATATGGCTCAGCAAAACGCCGCTCTAGCACAGCAGAATGCGATCGCTCTACAGAACTCAGAGGCTGCTAGAGTATCAGCGGAAGCAACTCAGCGTCAGATGATGGAGTTAATGACGAACGGGATGCAGTCTGACAGACCGTTCAGTTCTTCTTCTAGCGCCCAGACCGAATGGAGTCTGGAGATTTTTTTCCAGCACCGTCCAGCAAAATTTGACGGAAAGTGTAGTGCAGATGAGGCAGATCACTGGCTTCAAGATATGGAGAGAATCTATGGTATTTTTCTATGCCAAAGAAAATATAATATTAATTTACTATCGGAAACTGGGCTGCTTGGGAGTAAACCAGCTGATACACCAATTGAACAAAATCATAAACTCTTTCAATGCTCAAATTCAGCAAGCATAGACAGAGGAAGATACCAAAGGCTGGTAGGAAAATTAATTTATTTGTGTCATACACGTCCAGATATCACCTATGCAGTGAATGTTGTTAGTCAATTTATGCATGACCCACGAAAGCTTCATATGGATGTTGTTGAAAGAATTTTGAGATATTTGAAGTCTGCTCCTGGAAAAGGAATTTTGTTCTCAAATAATGAAAACTTAAAGGTAGAAGAGTACACTGATGCAGATTGGGCAGGTTCAAAAGATGATAGAAGATCTACCTCTGGATACTTTACTTTTGTAAGAGGGAATCTTGTAACTTGGAGGAGTAAAAAACAACCTGTAGTAGCAAGATCTAGTGTTGAAGTAGAATTCAGAGGCATGACACTAGGTGTATGTGAACTTTTGTGGATTAAAAATGTGCTATCAGATTTGGGATTTAAACCAAATGAAGCTATGAGTTTGTACTGTGACAATACTTCGGCTATTGCAATTGCTCATAATCCTATTCAACATGATAGAACAAAGCATGTAAAGATTGATAGACATTTCATCAAATAGAAGATTGAAGCTGGAATAATTTCCTTTCCTTTTATAAGATCAGAGTTTCAGTTGGCTGATGTTCTCACCAAAAGAGTGTTAAGAAAATTGTTTAATGAGTCTCTATTCAAGTTGGGAATGTGTGATATTCATACACCAACTTGAGTAAGAGTGTTAAAATATATCAAATATTCTATTAAAGGTTATTAGTCAATCAAATATTATGTTAGTTATATTTTAGATATTATTATAATTTATACAAATTTATATACATATCTTTCCTTAATAAATATAAGATTATAATACCTTATTTATATATATATTTACATATATATATATATATATATATATATATTCTTTGAAATAATACATCACAATTATTTTTTAAACCATTTTTTAACGTCTCAATTTCTACAGTTCCCTCGCCTGACTGCATATGTGACAGAGTAAAACGTTTTTATTTTTATTTATTAAAAGCCACAATGGCAAAGATGGCAGAACTCGCGAGAGAGTTTGAGTTGAAGACAGGTTAGGTTTTCCCATTTCTGCCATTCTCCCCTTCTCTGTTTTCGCTCAAAATTCCACCATTGCCTTCCCCGTTCACCCCCTTTTCTTTGCTTTGCCGTTCTGCTCCTGCGGCAGAGTTTGACATTGAAGGCAGCGCAAGTTTGAAGGTATTTCTCCATTTGCCACGTGAAGGAGTAAAATAAGTTGTAGAAATTGGGTGTCAACCAGTAGTTTTCTTAAGATAAAATATAGATTATTTCTGAATATCATAATATAGTCTTTACTAGTAGTGAACTGAATTATAACGGAACCGGACATCCAACATCTCAACAAAAACTAAAACAAACATGGGTAAGATGTAATTGTTGTAAAAGAAGTTGATGAAGTAGTGGGTTGAAATTTCCTCACTCCATGTTTGTGTTTGTTATTTTAATAGGATATATCTAGAAGCTGCTGACACATCCCATCTGATCCCTTTGGAGATACTGGACACAGTTTTTAGGAGGATCATCATACTCCTGGTACACAGGAATAAAAGACGGATCACGAGCATTGTTGGCGAGCTTGTCAGCAACACTGTTGGCCATGGTGTTGATAAGAACAAGCCTCACTTCCCCCTCAAAACGGGCTAGCTTCTCCTTTATCTGTTCCACCACATCGTAATCTTCGTGATTGGGCTTAACCCCGTTCTCCACCATGCTCACTGCCGAGTTATGGTCTGATTCCAAAACCACTTTCTTAAGCTTCATACGTGAAGCAAACTGCAGCCCCGTGAGAATGGCTTGTAACTCTGTCTGGTGCGCTTTCAAAGATGAGTCCAGTTTTTTAGCAAACCCACGCACCCACTTTGCTGATGAATCTCTCACAACCCCTCCACAACCTGCAGAGGGTCCCTTGAAAAGGTCTTGCGAACCATCCACGTTCAGCTTCATCCAACCAACCTCAGGTTTTTCCCACTTCGACTATCAATGTTAGGAATGTAAATTGCTTTCAAAATCATGTGGGTGTGAAAAAATTAATGGTGGCGCCATTGTATACGTGAGATGAAATCCATAAAACAAGTATTGTGAGTGAAGAGAAAAAAAAAAAGTATTACCACCAGGGTAGCGCCACCCTTATTGTAAAGCTGCTTGGGCGACGAGGGGTCACCATGATAACGTTCTTCGCTCTCACGCCTTGCGCCAAACGCTGCTTCATGCTCGGAGTTTGCAGATGATGATGAGAGAGCGGCATATACACCGCCGGCTACGACGACGGTAGCGGCGGCTGCACTGGCCACTTTCAGAAACCTGGAGGTCCAGCTGCTTCCTTCGCCGTCCTTGCTGCCACTCATATTGATGCTGCAAATGAATGAGTTTGGTTGGATTGTTTGATATATGTGTTGGTTTGAGGGTGGAATTTATACTCACACAACACTTTCTCTGTTGTCTTCTCCTTCGATGCTAAGTTTCAATTTTTTTCACTTTTACCCTTTTCAAACACCACTCAGCAATTTGCATTATTGTTTACGTAACCCCACTTACTTCAGTCTCTTTTTTCATCTTGTCACAGTCTTACTTTTATTATATAATAATATCTTAACTTTAAGCATGCTATTATCATCAACCTTTCCTTAACTAATCTATTTTTAATAAAAAATTATTTTCCATCCATATTTTTTTGGTCGATTACATTGCAGTCAAAACTTGTTAAAAAGCAACAAAATTATATCATCGAACCCAATTCACTGACTTCTTTTACCGATCATATATTTTAATAATTTTTTTAACAATTTTTTTTACAATACTTTGATTAATTTATATATTTAAAACGAAACAATCACAAATTATTATACTTTTATAACAATTTTTATATTTCTTATCACAGAATTTTGTTTCAGTTTTTCTTTATTATAATTTGTTGTGATTTTTTATCTCCTTCTAATTTAATATAATTCAAAGAAGATATTTGGTCTAAGTCAAAGTAAACTTCATCCATGTATTTTAAACCGAACTTCCAATTATCAGTTATTGTACTCTGTCCAATGTCCAATCACTATTATACTTGATAACTGCTTCGTTAACAAGTTTTCTAAAGTCTTGCATAATTGTAAAAATAATATTAAAAATAAAAAAAGCAAAGAAGATTCGTAAGTTCATCCGGTGAAGGCTTTTCTACGTCCCTTCCTCTTCCCACTTTTACTATTTCGGTGTTCAATTTTTTTTTCTTTATTTTGAAGATAAATTTTTTAATAAGGGTATTGTACCGAATCAAACAAGACATTCATCTCCCACCAAAAAGATAAACTCAAATGAGTTTGGCTTCTACCAAGATTCAAACCACGGCCTTGCATTGTAAATAAAAGCACTCAACCACTAGACTAGTAGGTTTCCATTGATAAATACATAAACAAAAATACCTATATAAATCATTCAAACAGCACCATATATAAACAAAACAATATTTAAATACAATTTTAACTTAATTTATTTATCCCCAACAACTTTAACACTAAATCACACAATAATTCATTTATTTTCTTTTATAATTTACATTAACACAAAAACACACACATATATAAAAACACCTACGACATTGTTATTGATAGCAAAAAAAGTTGTTGTTGCCTAGGTTAGAAGAATCAAAGTTGTTGTCTTCTCAACAAGTGATGAAGGAAGCTAAGGAAGAGTGTATCAATAGGTGATGGAGAGTAAATGATTTTGATGACAAAATCCAAGGAATTTGAATTTTGTGTATCAATAGGTGAGTGCTTGTCACTAGTAAGAAAAGAAAATATGTTTTCATAAAATATTACATTCCTTGATAGAAAAATTTCCCTTGAGTTGAAATCTAACAAAAGGTAGCCTTGTACTCCTTTTTTAAAACCAAGTAAAACACATTTTCTTGCACGAGACTGAAATTTTGTTCTATGAGCTTGAAGAGTTGAAGCATAGCAAAGTAAGCCAAAAACTCGTAAGTAAGTAATGTCAGGTTTAACATTGTGTAAAAGCTGAGATGGAGAAAAATATGCCAAAACTTTGGAAGGTAAAATATTAATGAGTTGCACAGCATAATGAACAGCAAAAGACCAGAAAGTTATGGGCAAATGGGATTGAAACATTAAAGATCTAGCAACATTGAGAATGTGTTGATGTTTTCTCTCAACAACTCCATTTTGTTGAAGAGTTTCAACACAATATAATTGATGTTGTATCCCTTTTTGTCTATAAAAATTTGTCATTGCAAACTCATTACCATTATCTGATCTAACAGCTTTTACATCAATGCCAAACTGAGTTTTGATATAAGAAACAAAGCCAATAAGTTGTGATCTTGTATCAGACTTACTTGCCATCAATTTAATCCATGTGAATCTAGACATATCATCCACTATAGTTAAGAAATATTTGAAACCATCAACAGAAGAAGTACAATAGGGCCCCTAAATATCAACATGAATTAAATCAAAAGGAGCTTTTGAAACAGTAGTACTTAATTGAAAAGGCAATTTTCTTTGCTTAGAATAGTGACAAGTATCACAATGAGTGTATTTTGTATAAGGTAAAGTGGCATACATGGTGTGTAATTTGGTATAACAAGAAGAAGAAGGATGCCCTAGTCTAGAGTGCCAAATATCTATAGAGTTAGGTCTTATTGTAGAACAAGCAATAGAATTCTTAGGAGTAATAGCAGTTGGTGAACCAAGGGGTATGGATGCAGGAACTATCATGACATATAAGCCATCTCTTTCTTCAGCTTTCCCAACCATCTGCAGGGTTGACTTGTCCTATATTTCACATGAAAATTCAGAAATGGTAATTTTACAAGATAGAGATTTAGTTAACTTTGTGACCGAAATAAGATTGACTAAAAAATTAGGAACAAATAGAACATTATGTAAAGTAAGGTGTGGGCCAAGAGAAATTGTGCCAGAAAAATGAGCAAAGGAAGAATTCTTGTTGGGTAGAGAAATTGTAATTGGTGAGATTTTATGATAAGAAATAAAATGAGACAAAGAACTGGATATATGATCAGTAGCACCTGTGTCTAGAATCCATTGGGAATAGATATTACCTTGATCTTGAGAAGAAGTAGAAACATTATGAGAACTCACTAGACCGGTAGAATGTGTGACTGTGGGATTAGATTGAGAAAGAAGTGCCAATAGACCTTGAATTTGCTCTTGAGAAAGTCCCAGAGTTGAGGAATGTGACTGCACTTGAGAATTATTAGAAGAAACAACTGCAAAAGCCATTGAATTTCACAACCGAATTTCTGGAAATTCCTCCAGATTCCTCAAAAATCAATCCAGGGCTACGAGTGATTAAACCACCCAATTGTTTCTCATTGAAAACGCTCACTTATAAAATTGGTTGCGGAAGAACGTGATTAAGAAATAATTATCCTCTGATACCATGTTATAAGAAAAGAAGGGATGGAAATTGTGTATCTTATTCAATAATAAGGAGATAGTACAATTCATATATATAGCTCTTTAAAGCAATATAAAAATGGAATATAAATATATGAACATAAATGCACATATATGAATGGAAAATAAATTAAATCCAATAATATTTAAATACAATTTTAACTTAATTTATTTATCCCCAACAACTTTAACACTAAATCACACAATAATTAATTTATTTTCTTTTATAATTTACATTAACACAAAAACACACACATATATAAAAACGCCTATGACATTCTTATTAATAGCAATAAAAAGTTGTTTGTTGTCTAGGTTAGAAGAATCAAAGTTGTTGTCTTCTCAACAAGTGACGAAGGAAGCTAAGGAAGGATCCCAATGCTTTATCATCTTAACTCACTTAAAGGTTGAGAAAGGTGATACAAGTATGAAAATATTAGTTGTAAGAGAGTTTTTGGATGTTTTTTCGATGAAGTATGGGGTTACCTCCTAAAAGAGAACTATACTTCACAATTGATCTAGTGTTGAAAGAAGGACCAGTATATATCAATAACCTTTATTGTATGGATCCAATAGAGTTGATTGAGCTAAAGAAACCAATAAAGGAATTATTTCATAAGTGTTATCAATGAAAAACATTGGTATCTTAAAGCTATTGAAGCTATTTTAACCATGTATGATTAAGTCAGTTGACTTTTTTTTCCTCCTTAATGTAAGCCTATCATTGAAATATATTACTTTTATAACAATTTTTGTTTATTTTGTTATCACATTAATTTTTTTCAAATTTTTTTATAATAATCCGATAGTTTTTTTATCTCTTTTATAATTCAAAGAAAATATTTTTTACTAAGTCAAAGTTAATTTCATCCTTGTAATTTAAACCGAACTTTCAATCACTTACTCTACTCTGTGCAATTATTTTTATATTTTTCCTTCGGGAATAAGTTTTGTCACCCATAGTTTCCTGAAAATCTTGCATAATTGTAAAAACCAAATTAAAAAAGAAAAAAAAATTTCCTAAGTTTCTATCCGATGTTGTCCTTCGTGCCTTCCTTCTCCTTATTTGGATAAATTTGTTGAACTTTTAATTTATAAGCTTTACAACTTGATTACTTTGCAGAAACATAAGTCAGCTTTATTTCCTGAGTAATAATATTTGCAAATCATATTTCCATTTCATAATTTTCTTAATTTAAGAAACTGATCTTTCATTTAAAATAGCGAGATGAGAAGTTACAGTTTCCAATTTCTTCAATTTATAATTATTAAAATGACACTTCTTTTTATTTCCAACAATTTATAACTTTCAACTTTTATCTCATGAAGATGCTCTTAATTTTTATTTTTTTTACATTTTACCACCTTTCATTGGTCAAATGTTCCCGTGAGAATCTTGGTATTTGAGTCTCCCTTCAATCTTCTTCTATATTTTCAAGTTTGAATAGTGTCAGAACAAAAGATTAAATGTTCAACATCTCACTAGTTCCAAGCTTGTATTGGAAAATGTTTTAACAATTTAATTAACATGGTTCTGCTTTATGGAGTGGTATTCCTAGTCAAACTTTATGTGGTATTCTAAGTATAGGAAACTTAAGATATGCTCAAAGACTCAAATATTCAAAGCACTATGAATTTTATAACTCTCAATATGGTTGCTTTTTACATTTATTACTTTCATTTATATTAAGATGGGTCTTCTGCACTACTTTTCAACACGATAGGAACACTTTCCAACCTTTATCCATTGAAGTTGATATTTAATATTGGAAGTAATCAAAATTATATTAATAGTAATGTTTAAACAACTACAAATAGAAATAGTTAAGTGACATTAGTGTAACGAAGAGATACCAGAGCGATTGTTTTAAAGTTATGGTAGCAATTCCAGAATCGAGATATATTCAGATGAGATACGAGAACGATTGTTTTAAAGTTATTGCAATCTAAAAATCATGTTTTTGTCGTTCAATAACAGGTTAACATACAAAGTTTCTACAATCAAAACATTAGTCAATGCATTATATCATCCAAAGGCTAGCGCAATGTACTTAAATAGTTTACATATCGATAACAGACTTCCAATCACCTTTTTTCAATGTAAGCAAAATTTAAATCTGATTTAAGCATATTTCTTATGTAATTTATACCTATATGAAGTACCTGAAAAACACTAGAAGGGGAGGTTGAATATTGTTTATGGGAAACGTTTTTCGCAACCCTTCTGATATAACACGTTGTCGAGCGTGTAAGTTATTCTTTCAAAGGCATAAATGCTCGACTTGAAATATAAGTGTTGAAAATATCAGCGTGTTATTCAGAATAATTTCTATTGCAGTGTTTGTAAGAACTTCCTTTAAAAGTAAAGGATCATTTAGCCTAGAAGTTCTTATATTTTCAAATATAAAACTCAATTGCAGATTTTCTAAGAGGATCCTTTAGTAAAGAGAAGAGAGAATAACACAAAAGATTTTATACTGGTTTGCTCTAACTGAGCTATGTCCAGTCTCCTCCGCATAGGTTTCCACTATAATCTTCACACGATTATAAATGAGTATTAGCACCACTCTTGGTACTCAGCTACCTCACTGAGATTTCCTTTGAGTATTCGCACCATTCTTGGTATTCAACACCCTGCCGAGATTTCCTTGAGTATCTGCACCACTCTTGGTACTCAACACCTTGCCGAGATTTTCTTGAGTATTCAAACTACTCCTGGTACTAAACTACCGCGCCTAGATTCCTCAACTCAAAAGAGTTCAGTTGTAAGTGTTTTAATTCTCTTCAGAATTGCAATCAACGATTGCTTACAAGCAGTTTAGGCTAAATCTCTCCACAAGAGGAATTGATTACAATACAAAACAGTCTAGACACTCGTAGGTGTTTCTCTCTATAATTTTTCAACAGTAAGAGATTTGATGCTTAAGCTCGAGAGTATCTCTTTCTCTTTTCTCTTCTCTTCTATTTTCTTCAGCTCAAATATGTTCTTTTTTTTTATCTTTTTTCTTTCTTTTTCTCTCTAGGATGAATATGTTGTTGTAAGATTTGCGCATTTTGGCTATCCTCTATTCTATCCTCTTGATTTTCTTCTTGAGATATATTCTATTTATAGGCTTTATGAATATTTTTCCACTAAACAATGTTTGTAGTTCGTAGCCTTGATGCTTGTGTTTTCTCTTTCTTCTTTTCACAGTAGTTGTTGTGTAAGTCAACTTTGTCAAAGCATGCATGCTTTTTCAGTCCTTTCTTTGAAGTAGGTTGTATGATCTTTTTAGACTTTGCTTCAAGAGGGGAACATTGCATGATTATCTCTTTTGTCTCTAACGTCCACATTTGATATTTGATTTGTAGCACTATGGATGCGTGTAGAATAGCTAATATGCAAAATTAGAGTAAAATGTGCATTCATCATATATGACTTTTCTTATCACTTTTGTTGTTTTTTAACGTTGGGCATTTAATGTCATTTAATGCTCATTCAGAACAACAAAGTGCTTTTTGATTTCCTACCGTTATGTAGCATTTTATATATTAAGCTTTTTTAATTTGAAGATACCAAACATATAGATATTTCATCACAAGATGATGTGTCTATTTCGCTCATGGTATCTTTTAGATTCAAGTAAACGCTTTTTTTGCATTTGTCTCTTTGTAGACAGATAGCATTTAGCTTGCTTAGACTTTCTTATGTCTTTTAATCAGTTATGTCTTTTAATTGTTTTAGTCGAAGACATTGTCTCGACCTTTTTCATTTTCGAGAGAAGCCAAATACCTTTCTCAGGTATTTTAAGCATTGAGCGTTTAACTCAGTTCTCTCTCAAACGTCTTTAGACAAGACATCGTCTAGTAATGTGTCTGGTTGTTCTAGCCTAAGTGTTTTGTTATTTCCTAGGACCTAAGTGTTTTCCTATGATTTCTATGTTTAGGGTTTAGGTTCTAGTTTTGTTTGTTTGGGGTTTTGGCTCTATGTTTTTATCTTAGGTTGGTTTGTGATCTTTAATTTGTTTTAATGTTATTTGATTAAACTTCAAAACATGAGATTGTTTATTCATATAGACGATTTTGTCTTTAACACTATATATTAGCTCCCAATTTCAAACAACTCTAAACTCAAGTCAAATAGAGTTATACATACCATAATTGAAATTTTAGAGCAATTAACACACGATCATGCAACAGTAACCATGTCTTGGTGATCAACATTAAGTAGCAGTATTAGAAAATCAGATAATACGCGTTTTGTAGCATTTTGTGAATCCAAAAGATAGATAATAATATGTCTAACTTAAAGCATCGTTAACCCCATTTGTCCACCATACAAGTCCATATATCAACAACTAATAAGCCTAATTAACTCAACCAAATTTAAGGATGTGATTACAAATAAAACACCCAAGTAGGTCCAGCACGTTAAAGGCAATTGTAGAGCTAACAACGAATCATTCTACCACATCAACCCTGATTAGTTAATTATAGAACTTCATTCTGTTTTAACCCACTTCCTAAGACAGACTTGATCATAAACCGTCAACCCATTACTTTTAATCCTTAATTGGAATGTATCGAGACCTAAACCATTCACTTAATAATTAAATCCATGTGAGCTTTAGTGGTATTTTCAATGGGCGATAACTGGCTTGTTAGGCAATTTATTTCTAGACTTGTTCTCTTGCTAGTTTTGTTGGGCGAGTAGGTCTTCAAGAACTACTCGCTAAGTAAGTGGATACTCTCGTTGAACGGAACTAACAGTTATTCTGTCATTTTTATGTTTATTGTTTTGTGTTTTTTATATAATATTATAAGTTGCTAAATAATTATATGTGTATGTGATCTGTTAGAAGTGGACTTTAAGCCTAACTCAACCCGAATAAACCGGCTTGTAAGGTGAGGTTTGCACCCACTTATGTACTATGAATTGGTCTTATTGTTGAGATTGTTGACAATACAATTTCTATATCAATCTGTTTTTGATGATCACAACACATTGCTTAATAACAAGCACATGTTGTTGTTGCATTACATGTTCTTATGCTGATTGATTGTGATATCTGTTGAACATGTTTATGTATTGTGTTACATGTTCCTGTGTTGATTGATTGATATATATATATATATATATATATATATGGAACATGTTTACATGTTTTATGTGTTATGTGCTATGCATCATTTCATATGTTTTACTGCACATGTTTTAAAGCTGAAAATCACAAGCACTTTTATGAACTTATTCTTGTGCGACAAAGTAATAGTACAGTCGACTACATTACTAATGGATTCGACTTTGCTAAAATCTTTGTACAGACTTTAAGAACCAATGCTATGTGTTATTTTGAGAAGAAAAGAATTTCAAAATGTTTTACATGTTGATAGTCGAATATGTGTGCTACACATTCGACTGTATCTGTTGTCTGATTTGGAATTCTATTATGCTCTTGCACTCTAACAGCTATATTTTTGAAAGTTAGTTGAGCATTGGTGACTTAGTCAACTGTATTAAATGTGGTTTGTTTTTGGTTGACTGAAAGCTACTATGTTGACTGATCTGTTATAACTGTCATAATCCAGTCGACTGAATTAGTAACGTATTCGACTGAGAAATCATCTGACTAACAGAAATCTATAAATAGACTTAACTCGAGTCTGTTAAAAAGACTTTTGATGAATTGACATTTTCATTTTATGTTTCAGATTTCTCTTAGCTCCAAGAATTCTCCAAGAAGACGGTGGTGATCTTTCTTGAAAGAGATTCAAAGAGGAGATTATACTATGCATTCATTGTTTGATCAATATCTGCACTAGAAGGTGTTCTGTCATTGATCATGAAGGCTTGGCATCCTGTGAAGACTGCTGGAATTGATTGTGCGGCTTGGCATCCGTGAAGACTGCTGGTTTTGACCTGTTGATTGCAGGGGATAGTGCACTTTGAGGATTGTTCAAAGTGGTGTTGGCAGATTGCAGAAGAGGGGATTCTTGCTGCAAGTCTTGCTGGTTTATTACCTATATTTTGGTTTTGGGTTAAAGAGGAGATTTATATTTTTGACGTGGAGGTCTTCTATAAATTCCTTGTTGTAAAAACCGCAACCATTATAGTGCATTTGCTTCCTAGGTTGGAAGGACATTGGATGTAGGCATTGTTGGCCGAACCAGTATAAAAACATGTGTTTGCATTTCTCTATCCCTTATCTTATACATTACAGTCGACTTTATTCTTTACGCAATCAACTACGTATTTTCCGCTGCATACATATTCTGATTGCTTGCATTTCAAGAAAGTTTAAAAAGCTTTAGACTTTGATTTCAAGATTGCAAAAAAAACTTGTTTTTGAAACAACACCAATTTACACCCCCCCCCCTCTTGATGAAGAAAGAAGCCAACCTGTTTTCCAACACTTATCTTTAATCGATGTGGGACTTCCAACACACCCCTCTCACGCCGAGGTATATACATCTCGAGCGTGGGACTAGACATTAATGGGTGGTCCGATAGCGGGTGGAACAGTATGCCCAACAAACAACAAATATCGCTAGGATAGGCTTTAACGATGGCTCTGATACCATATTCGAAAGTGGATTTTTAAGCCGAACTCAACCCCACAAATTCGGCTTGTAAGGTGAGGTTTGCACCTCAGTTATATATTATAATTTGGCCTTATAGTGAAAATTATGTATAGGATCAATTCTCTTGTGTTGAATATACACATAGGGTCCTCTATTTATAATAAAAGAAATATGGACTAAGTCCAAAATACAAATAAGAATAATAACAAACAAACTAAAGATAAAAGATAAATATAAACTAAATATAATATATCTAACATGACCTGTATGAGGATGGGTGCACTTGTCCAAGGTGGATTAGGGTTAAATTTATTTAGTGTATGTATTAATCTATGGATTCAGTATTGGAGGTTATCCTAACACTCTAATAACCATTCAAACTCATGTAGAGAAGGATGAGTTATGTGGGAAGAGTAGTAGAAGGCCCTAGTCTAGGGACTTTACCTTAGCTTAAAATGATAATGGACTAACCTTGTGTATGGTAGAATGAAACTCATCGGCAATGTCTCTGTAGAGTAGTAGAGGCCACCAAACAAGTGCAAAACTTGTCAGAGTTTGATATCAATGCATGTATGTGGATAATTAAGTCTTGTTTACATCCTTATTTGTGATGTGTATGTCTTTATGAATGATTTCTATGTGATGTTACTTTAGTTTTGTAATGTGAAAGCTCTTTTAATTAACTTACCATTTTTATATGTTGTTGTCTTGTGTTTATTAACTATTTTTGCAATGATTACCTTAATTAGTGTGAGCAGATAAATAAATAGGAGTTAATCTACCTCAAGAAAGTAATGATGCAGTCTTTAGTTCTTAATTTGGAGGTTGTTTTAGTAATATCTTTTAAGAGCTATTGTAATTCATGTTTTATATAATCTTTAAATTTATAGAATTGTACATCTTATTGTTATAATTGTTTTTAGATGAATGTAATATTCTATTCTAGTTATGAATTATTTATTTTCAAATATTAATTAATAATATTCTATTAAAATGAAATATTGCAAAATTGAATGATCAATATTTTTTAGCAAAAAAAATCATATATTTTCTATAGAAAAATGTATACCATTTATTAAATAATTTAATAATTTATAATAGCTTAAGTAACTTGTTTTAGAAATTTTAAAAGTGATAATTCCACACAAAATTTATTTCTCCACATTTTATTTAGAATTGGAAAACGAAATTAGAGAAATAACTATTTGTGTCAAACATTTTTAAAAGTTACATATGTCAAATATTTATTAGAATTAATAATTTACACATTTAAAATTCGATGTCATTTTGAAAAATCATAAAATTAGGAAAGTTGTCAACTTGATTTTACTGAATTATCGTAACATTCTTAGAAAAATATGATTATGTGAAACTATTAACTAACAGAGAGATGATTTTCAATATTTTAATATATAAAATAATTTCCATCAAAAAATTTGAATATTAAAATAATATTTTCATTATAATATAAATTTTCAATGCATAAATATTTTATTAATATATAAGATTCTCAATAATTTCGATTAATTTGATTTGTTTTAGTTATGAACTAACAAATTAATTATTAAATACTTAGTTAAACTTTAAACCCATCTTAATATCAAAGTTGAGATGGCCGAGTTGGTCTAAGGCGCCAGATTAAGGTTCTGGTCCGAAAGGGCGTGGGTTCAAATCCCACTCTCAACAATCAAATATCATTTTTAATTTTCTTTACAGAATAAAAAAGTATTTTTAAATTTAGTTACCTATGTATAAATTATAACACAGCTAAATATATTATAAAATAATATATTTTTACATTATAATTAATGTTTTAAAATATTGGTCTATTCATTAATTTATACGTCGGCCCAATCTATATTTATAAGCTACAAATTAAATAGAGTGAAAAAATTAGTATGAAATTTTAGTGTAATAAATTTCACATCTCCTATGGAATTTATTGTATTGAGTGGTGATGTTTCATAATATTAGCACTTTAGGAGGAACAATAATTATAACAAAGAGACCAACTTCAACTAATGAAGAAGGGCAGGCATGGTTATTAAGATAATAACTGACTCCTAACCAGAAAAAACAATTAAATATATTTTTCATTATTAATAATTATGTTCGACTTTAAATTAAAATATAAGTATTTTATGAAAGTAATATAAAATATTCTTTTTATGTGGAGTTATATTATAATTTCTATTAAACTTATTATTAGAAAAATATTTTACGTGCCATTCAAAAAAATAAAAAGACAATATTTCATAATTTAGTTTAAGAAAAAAAAATTATAACAATTAAGAACCAAACGTATATTTAATTTTAAAAAATATACTAAAAATAGTCTATATATTAAAGGATTATCTAAACCATTCATGCAATGAATAACTTTTATAAATGATGGATAAATGTAGGGTAGGAAAGCCAGCCATAAATAAGTTCAATGTATATGTATTTGTGATTGAAATGTTAGTGTTCGGCCATGTCCACTTGAAGGCTATTGGTTTAGACTTCTTGTGAAAGTTGAAGCTTGGCAAAGAGATTATTGTTTGTAAATATTTAACTGTTTTTAATAATAAGCACATTTCATTTTAACCTTATAAAACAATTATATTTCATTTCCCTAGAATTAAAAGTTATTAACTTTAATACCTATAAAATGAGTAATTTTTTCAGTTTTTGATCTCAGAATGCTTGTGGTTTTAATTCTCCAACTTTTGAAATTACAATTCTAGGTATAGAAAAGTTATGTTGAAGTATATAAATTGATTTCTAAAATATAAAAAATAATATTTATATAATATAACACAAACATTAGTTGGTCAATTAACCTTTATATAAAGCACACAAGTCATTATCAACTATCTTAATTTTTCTGAATTCAAAGTACGAATGTGATTGTATTTCGTATATGAAGCGTCATCATCATCCCTGCAATTGGAAGGTTCGGAAAACTGCAGATGTTGGGGTCTGAACAAGCCTTGACCCTGCCAAAGCCTTAGCTTTTCAGTGGCATCTCTCAATCTGATTCTTCACTATTAGCATTCTGCTTGAAGAAAAATGAGAGGCCAAACTTGGTTATAATTTTGGAGCATTGCAAATTAGCTTTTAGAAAATGTCAGTCAACATGTTTGGTAGGTCAGAATAAACCAGTTCGCCTTCTGGCATCTCTAGGCACATCTTTTCCTGTTGATGGCAATGGGTTTACGGAGTGCATTCCTCAAACTGATATATGATTTTCTTCACAATCAATTTTAATGGATGTATTTTCCTTGAAAAAAAATGTGTGCAAATGATTAGCAAGATGAGAGGACAATAATATCAATATTACTGTCCATCTGGAAAAAAAAAATGGCATTTCTAATAAGAAACAAAATCTTCACATATTTTATAGTCCATTACCTATTATCTGCTGTAGATTTTGGGGAATGAACGGGGGAGACTACTAATAGATACAGTTAAGATATGAATACCAACAATGAGCTACGATTCTATGAAGCAAAAGCGCTTCAATTATAACACCAATTACCGACGATCATATTTAATCAGTTGTTAGCTTTAGTGACAAGAAGTCAACAGAAACTTATCCTTCAAGCGAGAGATGAGCTTGAACTTCTCCTCGGCCTCAACCTGTGCACGAACGTCAGTTTTTGATGCACGATCAGGATGAAACGTAAACAAGGCACGTTTATAGGCTGCTTGAACCTGAAATGTCCATCAACAGACAAATATTAGCATCAAAAACAGCAAAGGGCTTTCGGAAAATCAGAAGTCGGAACCACAATTATGTATGTGTGTGTGTGTGTTGTTTCGTTCTATCTAAAGGGTAAATGGTCAATTTAGTCATGAGTGTGCAGTGCTGTCAATTTAGTTCTTAATCAGATATAGTTTCCGGTTATGTAAATAATACAAATATTATAGCATGAATACATGAATTAGCATCGAATCAGTCCTTAAAACTACACTTAAAGACAATAATCCCGTGAAACTTAAGAGCATGATGTAATTGACCATTTATCCAGTACGAGAAAGTTGGACAGCAAGCACCGAACTTCAAAATATCACCATCACTAATTCACTCCGGTCACAAAATCAGCCATACAGCGACCAGGATCACCCATTACCATAGCATTTAAAGGTGTTGGGCCCTTTTATTTTCCCGGATTTGATGGGCTTTCAATTTTAAATTGAGTTGGTTAACCGTTATTCAAAATATGGAGTATCTATTATTATGGTCAATCTTATATATTGTTTACCTATCAATGGTTCAACTAACTGCTAGTGTAATCCTTCACGTGTACCCTCCTAGTTTTAGGCCAAGCAATGTCAATCATGATTTTCTTATATAGTCTTTTATGCGATGTTTGCCTCCTTGGCTAGCGATCGAATGACTGTATACCTTCCCGATTTTAGAACAAACCATAACCAAGATCCTATTACTTTATTACCATATAATGTCAGACCCCATTGGGACTCTAACCCATAACCAAGTACACCAGTCATTATCTAAAAGAGTTGATAACTAGGATCAACAATAACAAGAGAACCCCCAATATTCAAATAACCGTAAAAACCTCAAATTGACAAGCTGCTTAGATATGAATAAAGAAGACAAAAACCCTTGAATGTTCATCTCCACGTCATCCTCTGGCTAGTTTTCCATGACCGAAACAGACAATAATGCCAAAAAAGATAGTCATAATGAAATTTGTCACTTTTAGTACAACTGTTTTAAGGACAGGATTAGCTTAAAATTGAATGCATCAACAGCACTAGTGAAGAAAAAAATAATGTAACTTCCATAAAGATAAGCACTTTTGTACAAATGTTGTCAGGGGAGTATTAACTGACCAGATTTCTTAATAGAAAATATCTAATAGCAACCATGACCTCAAGAATTTAATTATGTGTTTAAGTGATTTCATTTGAACAACGCATGTATAAATATACTAAATAATTGAAAAAGTGTATAGCATAGCATTCAAACAATACGGACTCTAAATTGTCAAGTTTGATAAAGAATGATATATATATATATATATATATATATATATATATATAAACACAACTTGCCTCATTGGGCAAAGGGGTAAAGCTTCCTCCCACATGTATTCCTAGGCCACGAAGCAATGAGGTCATATCATGGCATTGCATCTCCAAATGATTAAGCCCCTTCCGTATTTCAACCCGCAGTTGCTCTTTTAGGTTCATAAATTCTTCATCCTGAATTCAGCATTATTTGCCACAGATCAGAAAGAAAAATAATCGGTTAGTGAAAAAATTCAATGATTTATATTATGTCCAGAGTGAGCATCAAAGGAGACATTCAACTGGTCATGCATAATTAAAAGGTGAAGGAATTTCTAGAAGGTAAATTGAAGGATAATTAGCAGAAGAAATAGCTTCAGTGCAAACTAAAAAAATAATTGCAACCTTCTTTTGGGACTCTCTCACTTCTTCAATGCGTTCCTTTTGCCTTCTTTGCATATCCAGTTCGCGCTTTTCAGCCTTTCTTCTTTTGCGTAACATCTGTGCTTCCTCTGCCTGAAAAGAAAAGCACACGAAATCTCATTATAATGAATCACATGACATCATAATCATACTTGAGAAAGATATAAAGAGATTAGAATGAATTTGAGAGAGTATGTTTCCCTGTGTTCAGATTTCAGATTTATAATCATTTATTTAAGAGATGAGAATATTCTAGTAAAACACGTGATGGCTCTTCCAGAAAGCTTGCCCAACCTGGGAAGAATCATGAACAAAATACAGACCCAAAGACACAAGGAGAGACTTGAAATAAAGGTTCATCAAGAAAGAGTATAGTATATGGAATGTAATTGTCAAGAGAGGAAGAGGGCATTCCCCCAGTGATGGCCTAGTTTCAACAAAGTATATATTTTCTTTTCTGCTATATCATTTAGTTGAGATGTATGAGGACAAGTGAACTAATGTAAATGCCACTTGAACATAAAATAGTAAAAAAGTAAGAAGAAAAATATTATTTGGAATTATCACTCCAAAATTTGGAAACTTAGCCAAACAGATTTTGATTTCATTAATCTCAAACACAAAGATAGACAATAATTCAAATCAATCTTTCATAAAAAAAACCAAGTACAACGAGAATGTTCATCCTTCCATAAATGTAACAAAATATCACATAACATAAGGGTTCCTCTGGCACCACAATGAATTTGGAAAGATCAGGTGTTTTGCTTTGATATCACATAACGTGTATGGTCTTTTGGTGGTTTTCTTATGCAGAATTACTAGCAAGATGTCTATTATGCAGCCCTGATCCAAACTACGAGTTCCTTATATATTCTGTAACCAATTTTTCTCTTAGTGGCAAGTTTTGGTTCAGCTGATCTTGAGAAAATAATACCTGACTTTTGGCAGCTTTGTGAGAGAGCTTACGCAAAATAAGAGGTTATTTCCCGAAAATAAACCAATAAATATAAAGTTCAACACCAACAAAAGCTTAAATATAACGTGAGATTTTTCTGAACAATAAACTAGACATTTAAAGGGAATTGGCATTTACACAACTAATTGGCCCCTCGTCAACTTGTAAGACCCCAAGAACACATTTTGAAGAGCAAAGACATCTAAGGGCATAAATCAAAAGAGAATGAGGGGACCCTAGGAAGAGCTTTTGTTGAGCTTATTAGGGCTTATTTTAACATATAAGCACTTCTTCAGCAAAATGTTTAAATGTAGATTTTAGCTTATTTATGAAGCTTATCTAATGGCCGCACAACCAATTTTCCCATCTAACTATATATGCCCTTTTTAGCTTATTTGTGAAGCTTACCTAAAGGCAGCACAAACAATTTTCCCCGCCAACTATATATGCACTTTTCAGCTTTTCAGCTTATTTGTAACGCTTATGTAAAGGTAGCACAACCAATTTTCCTGTCTCAAAGAGTGAGATCACGAAGCACACGCATTTGAAGAGACAATGTATCTAAGATCATAAATTGAAAGACCTTCCCCCAAGATTATTTGGCTCATCTTATCATATATTGAAAGACCTTCGTCTATTAAATAGAGTGCTTATAAAACTGGTACTACAGTCATCAGCTCTTAAACTGTTAATAAGCCTCTTACCCAAACAAGTGCATAAAACATTTAAAAAATGAGATGTGTGTATTACCTGAATTTGCAATTGGAGCTGCCTAGATGCCCATTCCTCTTCCATTGCTTGCTTATATTCATCAGTCTCCTTAAGCTTTTCTCTTTCATTAATTATATCTCTCTCATTTGAAGTAGTGACAGTAAGGCCACAATGATGATCATTTAAAGCAGGCCCATCACAATTAACATGTCTTTCATCAGTAGAGGCACACTTAGAATTCGTATCAAATAAAGAGTCAGCCTTACTCTTCAATGTAGGTTCAGGATTGGTAACTCCATTTTTCTGTGCCTCTTGACTCAAGTTCGATAAGCCACACTCCTCACCACTGAATTCTTTATTGAACCTTGAAACACCAGTAACATCACTACAGAAATCGTTGCTCTCATTCTGGATGCCGGGAGACAAATCTTTGCTTCTTGTACTTCTTCCGTGATCAATTTCGCAGCTTTGATGCAATGATTTCATTTCCGTCTCTGTGAATTCAAACAAAGAAGATTTAAAAGTCTCCCAATCAGAAGGAAAGGAAGATTGATTCTTCTCAACATTTTCAACACTAGTGGGACAAAAATGAGTTGTACCCACAGCATTCTCCCGATTCCTATTTTCCTCATCAATATCAGTGCATACATTATTGTTAAAATGTAATCCAGAAGAACTAGCATGTTCATCATAACAAGGTTGGTCATTAAACCCAGTGCGCTTTCTCTTAACTGAAATCTTTTCCCACTGTTCCCGATCCATGAGTTCGCAATCAGAGCAATCACTATCTGATGCTCCACTTTCAGACCCATCCAAACCGTAGCGATTTCTTGAAGTACCCTCTCCAGGCCCTGCTTTCCGATTTTTTACCCCGTCAAATTCAGACTCCTTTTCACGGACACCATTTTCATCAACATCTATGTCAATAGAATCTCGCACAGCACTTGAGTCTGGAGAAGACATTTTGGTAGATGAGGCATCGCTATCCAATTCCCCAACACCTCCAGTAACAACTCCAGGAATCTCCGCATCATCACTTTCCTCATCATCGTCATCATCAATGCTTATAACACTCTGCGGCGTACATACCCGGTCTCTACTCGGTGCACCAGATCCATGCGACTTAGACATGAACTCAGGGTAATCTATGATCACCACCTCATCAACTTGATCACTGTCTACATCAATAAACACAATTTTTCTAAAATCCTCTCTCTTCCCAGAACAAGTCTTGGGATGAAAGTGCTCTCTTGAGACGCCTTTTCCCGTCATCTATCTATATCTGCAAACCAAGAATCACACCCACAAACAGATAGTTATTCAGAAAAAAAGATCTCGAATATCCAATATCTCACGACAGAAAAAAATAAAAATAAAATAAAATAAAGCACGCAAATACTTCATTCAATCAAAACTCGACTCAGAACACACTATCCGTAACCTTACAGCCAATAATCCACCTTAACATTCTAACAACCGAACAAAAACCCTAATTAAAGTGCATGAAATGGCTGAAGTGAAAAGGAAAACATGCATGGAATCGACCACATTCGAGAAAATTGGGGAAAATAAAATGTGAAACGGAACCCTACCTCCATAAAACAATCGAATCGAAACCGAGACCGAAGAAGCTTACGAGCGTAGAGAGGAAGATTGTGAAATTGGAGATGGAATTGGGCAAAAGAGAGAAAAGGAAGAAATAGAGCCTAAAAATTGCTGAAAACTGAATGAGGGTAGGTCAACTCAGAACACGAAAACGTTTGATTGTTTGAAATTTTGGATTTGGTTTTCCAATTACGCATCCCGTTTTGCCTCTTAGTCACGCACTCCCCCCATTTTAGTTGTGTGTATTTTATTCTAAGGCTCCTCTTCGCACAGTTATGTCTACACCATCGCTTCTGGCCCTCGGATGTAATTAGTAGATACAAAGATGAGATTTGATGTTAAATAAATAAATATCTTTACATATAAGAAAATCCCAAAATTCACTTTAAAACTATAATATCTTAATTTAAAACTTATGGTCATGTATAATAATAATAATTATTATTATTAATTTAAAACTCATTGTCATGTATAATTATTATATTATTATTAGTGTCATGTGTAATTATTATAATTATTATTATTATCACTTCTCTTTTTTCTTTTTCAATCCTTAATTATAAGAATTTTGTCAAATTATTTTTCTAAAAACTTCCTCAATCAAACATATCTTAAAAATTGAATTGACTCAAAATAATAATAATAATAATAATCTTATATAATAATAACAATAAAAAAATAATATTACTTAATAATAACAATAAAAAAATAATAATCACAGTAGTAATAATAATAACAACAATAATATTAAATAATAATAATATATAATCATAACAATAATAAAAATATATTATTTAACAATAACAATAATAATTATAATAATATTAATACATAATAATAATAAGATTTAATAATGATAATAATATAATAATAATACTAATAATAATAATAATAATAATAATATTAATATATAATAATAATAATAAGTATTTTTAAAGTGATATTTTTGTAAATGTAAATCAAAAAAGGAATATGAATATTTTATAAGTAATATTTTCGGAGACCAATAAAAGTACTAAATATTTTAATCAATTAAGTAGTAGTTTTGATATAAAATGAAAGTAATATGTGTCAAAATTTGAAGTGAGGTAGATTAGTAAATTTGTTGGATATTTTTTTTCTAGTAGTATACTTGGATAATATTAATAATTGTGAAGATATAGAAAATTATATTTTAGAAGTTGTAGTGAGTTAAAAATGATGAGACTATATTATTTTAATATTAAAAGGTTTTAATATAAAAGAAATTGTTATAAATGAGTTTTATTATTTTAAAACAAATTTTTTTACAAACCATCTTTTAGAGTTTTCTATTTTCTCTCTAAGAGTTCTAACTCCTGAGTCATCTCTTTGACGATTAGGAAGTTCCTAAACGACCATGGCAACAAGGTCTATGTTTCTACCCGATCAATTTTTTCAATAGAGCAAGTAAGTTTCGGCTCCTTTTTCTCTTTTCGTTCTTACTTGAGATCATGCTTGATGATCTCTTGTTACATGTGAGTTGTAATATCTTTTCCTAATTTCCTGTTGATCAGAGGTTCTAAGGACTCTCTCTAATCTCTATTTGGTGTTTTGTAGGCGTTTCTAGAGTTCCTTGAGCTTTAAGAAAGGGTTTGGTGTTTATAAAGCTTTGTTGCTCCGGTATAAGGTAATGGAAGCTAGATGTTCTATCATTAACTATAGTTGTCTTGCAAGTTTAGTGATTACTTTCTTATTAACTTGATTGAGTATTAATTTGAGTAATTATGCTATGTTAGTTCAATTGGATGTGTGTGTTATTGTATTTTATGATTTATGTTTGATATGATGAAATTGAATTTCTTTCTGGTCTTTAATGATGTAATATGAAGTTGTTTTGATGTTGGAAATTTAATTCAAAGTGTTTGGAGGGAAGAGGGATCAAATACTTGGGTGGTGAGTTAAATAGGGAGGTTTTGATAGGTGAGTTTGAGAAATAGGTGTTAGGGTGAATAAGCAATTGTTTCAGGGCTGTTATATGGTCATTTGTAACTTGTTTGGAATGAAAATTAGCTCATATGTGTGTTAGAATGAAGTGGTAGTCATTTTGGAGTATTTGCAAAGTTGTTCTAGTGTATTTTAGGGGTTTGAACTAGTGAGATTTTGAATTTTAAGTTCTATGTCAAAATGGTCATTTTGGAGGGTATTGGTAAGTCATTTATGACTTGTTAGAGTTCTTAAGTTGATCAAAAATGAGCTAGAACTTGTAGAATTATTTTTTGGTCTCTAAGGTCAGGTTTTAGTTGTTTTTAAGTTAAAATCTTCTGGTAAAATAGTTAAGAACTAGTTTAAGTTAGATGATACACATTTGTTTAGGTCCATTTTAGTTTAGAATACAATCTAGGAGTATTAGAAGTTGGGAAAGATGCATATGATAGGTCATGAGTAGTTGAAGGGTGCAAATTATGCAGTTTTGGTCCTGTAGAATTATGCAGTCTAGTTGAACGAATGTATCTGTTGAGCGAGCAGAACACTTTTAGTTGAACGAGTGTAGTCATTGATAGAGCAGAACTCACTGTTTCTGTATTCACGGAGCAAGTCATGGTGGTTGAGCGAGTAGGTTGGTAGAAACTTTTAGCTGAACGAGCAAACTTGGTGGCTGAGCGAAAATATCAGATTTTCAACTAAGTTTTTATATACTTCTTAAGGTGTATTCAATTTATGTGATTTTTTGAATGATTGGTTTATAATACTTATTGTGAAGTATGAATTGATTTATAATATGAATTAGAAACAAGGTTATGTATATGATTATGTATGTTATATGATGATTATGAGTTTTGTGTTATCTTCTCCTATTTTCTTAATGAAGGATACTTACATTGATACTTTAAGGTATGATTAGTATATTATGCAATGTGAAAGTGAAGGGATATATGTATATGGTTTCAAATGGATTCAATGTAAAGGTGAAGTGATATAATGGTTTCAAAGTTGTGAAAATGAGTTCCAAGGAGGAACTTCTTGGTGGTGGTTTCAAGTATTGATAGTATGAATGGCCAGAGTTAAGCCGGGATTTATCTTGACATTCTAATGATCATCCATGCTCAAGTAGAGAGTGATGAGTCATGTCGTGAGAATAGTAGGAGGTTCGAGCCTGAGAGGCCTTTCTCCATTTGGTAAAAGGGCGTTTGAGGACTAACCTTGTGTGTGGTAGGGTGAAACCCATTGGCAATGGCTCTGTAGAGCAGTAGAGGCCACCACAAGTGTAGGAACCTCTGTAACTAGACATTTCATACAATATCCAGATAATCAGTCTAGGTCTTTGCATGTTAAGATGTTTGGGTTGATGTATATGATATAAATGATTTATGTATGCTATGTTATAAAGGTGATATGATTTGTCTTGTATCTAGCTTACTCTTGCTTTTGTGTTGTTTGTTTTCATGTTGTTCTTCTCTTTTGCAATGATTACCTAAATGGTGGGAGCTTAGGAAGAAGTCTTTACAGTTGCTCCAGCGAAAGGTGAGGGTGAAATAGAGGTGTAGTTAAATGAATCTATAGAAGTATATATCTTCTTTGTGGAATGTTTGTTTTGACTAATTGTTCTTTTAGCATTTATATAATATTTTATTTTGGTAGTTTTATACTATTAAAATGGAATGTTACAATAATAATAATAATAATAATAATAATAATAATAATAATTTTACTAATAATAACAATAATAATATTAATATATAATAATAATAATAATAATAATAATAAGTATTTTTAAAGTGATATTTTTGTAAACGAAGAAGGTATCATGAATATTTTATAAGTAACATTTTTGTACATAATAATGAAAATATTTTAGTCAATTGAATAATAGTTGAGATGTAAAATGAAAAAAAAAAACAATGAAATGGAAATGTGTTAAAATTTGAAATAGGATAGATTAATAAATTTGTTGGATATTTATTTTCTAGTATTATAATAATATATAATAATAATAATAATAATATATAATAATAATATTAATAATAATAATAATAAGTATTTTTAAAGGGATATTTTGTAAATTAAGAAGGATAATATGAATATTTTATAAGTGATATTTTCGTAGATCAATAAAGATACTACAAATATTTTAGTCAATCGAGTAGTAGTTGGGATGCAAAATGACAAAAAATCAATGAAATGGACATGTGTCAAAATTTGAAGTAGATTAGTAAATTTGTTGTGTATTTCTTTTATACGAGGGTTGAATATGTTTTTGGTCCCTTAATTTTAAGTGAAAATTGGAATTAGTTTATTTTTGAAACTTTAACCCAATTTAGCCTCTTAATTTTATAAATGTGTGAATTTAGTTCTTTAACCAAATTTTGTTAAGTTTATTTGACATTTCAAACACATTTCATGTGAAAGTTAAGGGACCAAAAATATATTTAACACTTTCTATTATTTAGTTTATTTATTTTCTAGTAATATAGTTTATTATAGTTTATTAGTAATTTAAAACTAATTTGTAAGTATTCATGGTTTAAATTATAATTTTATTGTGTATTTATATTTTTTGAATAATATAATATGATTAACGTCAAGTTCTCCCTTAAGTAATCTTAAGGGGTTCCACTGATCTTTCAAAAGATTACAAGCAAGTTTGATCACTCCTGATTTTACAAACAAACCCAACTGTTATACGAGTTTCACTACTCCTAGTATAATACTAATCCAACTGACTAAATCGTTTAACTCCACTGAGTTAAACTAACAAGTATATTGATTCACTTTTAAATCTAAAAACAATATAATGCTTTTGAAATGCAAGTACAAATGTTTACTCTCTTCGAAAGGTTATAAAATCAATACAAAGAATATTTGAATACTTGTAAAAAAACTTTTCTTTTTCGAATAGAAAGTCTAAACAATATAAGCTTAAGAGAGAAAACAACATTATAAGCATAAGCATTAATATCTCTTGATTCATGTTCTCTTATTTTCATGTAGCTCTCTTTATATAGACTTCTTCGAAAAAAGATTCGTTACTTAGAGTGTTGACTTTTGCATAGGGATGTAGCCTTTTAGAACATGGTCATATGCTATGTTGCTTCTTGTAGAGTCAACTACGTTGTTTGTACAAAAGAGACATACATATGGCATAAAGGAAACATTCCAAGAATATCTTTCTATATCTTAACATTTTTCTGATCCAATTCAGAACTTTTGAATAAAGCTTTGTACTTATTTGATTTTCACAAAAAAAAAAAATAGAGTACAACACAATAGACAATAGAGTACTATTTTGTACATGCATTAAAACGTTAGAATTTCTTAAGCGTTTAGGCATTGTATGTGTAAAAGTGTTTAGACATAATATGTGTATAAACATTTAGGCATAGTCTGTTAGAGTAACATTTAACGTTTAGGCATAATTTGTTTGAGTAACGTTTAACGTTTAGAATATTGTTTATACATACAACATTTAGGTTATCGTTTATACATACAACATTTAATGAACTTATCCTAAACAATTTATTAGATGCTATTTCGTTAGAAATTTGTTAAACTTCAAAACAAGGTTTGGTTAAATGATTTTGTCTTAACAGAAAAATTAGTATCATAAACAATACATTTTCATATAAACCTTAGAAGTAATAAGATTTAACATTTTGTATAGAGTTGTTGTGAGATCCGAGATAAATGTTAGCAAATAAGTTAGTATTGAATTGTTTGGAATTCATATTATTGGAGGGATAAAATTAGTTTAGTGGATTTTTTTTATTGGTATCAGAAATGGCATTTTATTTATTTATATATTTGTTTATGTGCATAATTATCAATGAAAATTTAATTGTGTAGTGGTTGTATGATGTTCATGGTTGCTGATTGGACTTGGATTCAAACCTTGATTGGGTTAAGCTTTGGTTGGTTTTAGTTGTTGTTCCTTTATGTTTTTTTATGGCTTAATTGCTTGGTTTGTTCATCTGTACAACGTAGCAGTCCTTTGTCAATACTATTACGACGACTTTAGGGTAAAAGAAAAACCCTCACATGAAAATAAAAATATCAATTTCTTGCTTTATTTTTTCATCTTCTTTGGTTTTCTTCCTCGTACCTTCTCTTTATCTCTTTGCATTTTTGTTGCTTCGAGTTGAGTGTGTTGCCATGTGCTTTTTGTTGACCGAATTGTCCCTCCTTAGGTGAAAATTACAGATAATTTTACGCCACTTTTGCAAACAAGTTGCTACTTTTCTCCTTATCTATTTTTATTTTACTGTTTCTCAGATACCCTTTTCCCTTTTCTTTCCCACTAAGCAATCTGGGTTTGTTTTTCTTGTATTTTTTTTATCTAATTTCAAGATATCGATCCATTTTTCTCTTCTTTTTTGGTAGTTTTATTCGTCTTTCTCGTTTGAAAGGAGGGTTTTCTTAAATTTCTAGTTTTGAGTGGGGATTCTATGGAATCTAGTGAAGGGTCATTTTGGAGTTTAGATTTGTCTATGTAGTAAGGATTAAGGAATTTATGTTAAGCTTCAGGTGCCATGTGAGATGTGTCATGTCTTTTAACTTTGTTCTGTGACGTGGCCGCTGTAGATGCTTGAATTTTGAAGAATTTTTAAGGCTGGTCTTGGTTGCAGTGTTGTTGCTTGAACTAATACCCCTTTATCTATGATATTTGTTTTCTGCATTTGAGTTTTGTTGTAAGAACTATTGGTTTATATTTTATGCCTCATTCTTTATGAATATTGCTTCATCATTCGTTCTGACAAAGGACTGCTACGTTGCACAGATGAACAGAGGAAAGAGAAACAAAAGTTAACATCGTTTCTGTGTATTTAACGGGATGGACTTGATTGAGGCAAATTTTACTACGTTCGAACGAAATTGAAACTTTTAAACCATGATCGGACAAAATTGAAATTTCTTTAAAAGGATGGATGAGTTTGACACACTTCAACCAAACTAGGACAAACCAAACAATTAAGTTTTTTTGATATAATAAACCAAACAATTAAGCTTTTTTTATATAGTAAAATGGTGGGCCCACTTGGGTTGCAAATTAATTTGAGTGGAGGAAAAAGGGCACTCGGGTCCACAGAAATTGTTTGTGGCAGTAAAGAAGAAGAAAGAGGGAATGTGTATGGGGTAATTAATTAGGAGAGAGAAAGATATGTTTTAAAAAAAAAAGAAAGATAGACATATATATATATATATATATATGGAAGATATAATAACAGAACTTCAAATGGGTTTCGGGGGCTGTTTAAAACATGTGTATATTTACGTTTTGGAAATAAAATATAAAAACAGAAAGGGAGAATAAGTTAGAGATAAAGTGATAGGGTAGCTTATCTTTAAGAGAAAGATTAGGTTAAAAAGGAAAAAGAGGAGAAGTAAATAAGAGAGGGGGCATTAAGATCAAAGTTGAAAAAAAAGGGAGAGAAAGGAGAGATGGTCTAGAGGCTGAAACCCAAGAACAAAGGGAACCAAGATTTACCAGGTAAGGGGAGCTAACCCGTTTTCTTCATGGTGTATGATATAGCATGACTAGTTGCACTGGTTGAGTGTTATTGACTTGTAATACTGTGATAGGTTTCTTCTCAAGAAACCTAAACAGTCACATACTACACCAAACACACACTATCAACTGATGAATAACCTCCTCCTTTTATTAACAATAACCCAAAGTGCAGTATATTAGAAACAAAGAGAGCCTAACCTCTCCCACCAGGATAACAATTCCTGTCAGAATTCACAATTAATCAAAAGCTGTATAAAAAGTTTATTCTAAAACTATTTATATGAAGTTATTTCCCGCCCTTCCTAACTGCCAAGGCAGTTAGGCTATTCACGTTTCTTACGTCTCTCATATACCTTCAACCTCCTAACATTATCCTCCTCTTTTTCAGCAACCTTGTCCTCAAGGTTGAAGTCAGGATATTGATCCTGGATGGTGATTTTGTCTTCCCATGTTGCACCCTCTTTTCCTCCTTTTTGCCACTCCACCAGAACTTGCTTTGACAGCTCATCTCCTTACTGCACTTGCCTGTTGTCCAGAATGCTCACAAGCCAGTATGCTGGGCCTTCTCCCTACAGTTCAGAAGGCAAGTCCTTCTCCACCGTCTTGTCACCTATTGCCTTTTTCAGTTGGGATACATGAAACACTGAGTGGATCCTAGCAGATTCTGGCAATCTGAGTCTAAAAGCCACTGCTCCCACTTGTTGCACCACTTGAAACGACCCAAAATACCGTGCTGACAGCTTTGGATGCAGTCTCACTGGCATGGAAGACTTCCTATAAGGTCTGATCTTAAGATAGACCCAATCATCCACCTTAATGTCCGCGGGCCTCCTCTTTTTATTCGCCTGCTGTGTCATCAAATCTTGGGCTCGAGTTAAATGAAACTTTAATTGCTTAAGTGCTTCATCCCTTGTTCTTAGCTCTTGAGCCACCGCCTCCACGGGTGTTTCTCCTGGTACAAATCTACTCAAAGATGGGGGAGCCCTACCATAAACAGTTTCGAAAGGGGTGCATCTTGTTGCTCCTTGGTAACTGGTGTTATACCAGTACTCGGCCCAGGGCAGCATTGCATTCCAACTTCTTGGTTGTTCAAAGCAGAAACAACGTAAATAACCCTCCATAATCCGATTTAAAACTTTTATTTGTCCATCTGTTTCAGGGTGATAAGTTGTACTCATCCTGAGTTGGGTGCCTTGCATCTTAAACAGCTCCTTCCAGAACAAGCTGAGGAATAAGGGATCCCTATCACTAACAATCGAAACTGGAATCCCATGCAATCTCACTATCTCTTTAACAAACACCTCTGCCACTGTCCACGCTAAATAAGGGTGTTTGAGTGACAAAAAATGTGCGTACTTACTCAAGCGATCAACCACCACCAATATTGCATCATAACCTTGTGATTTTGGCAGCTTCACAATAAAATCCATAGTCACCTCTTCCCAAACAGCGTGAGGTATAGGTAAGGGTTGTAACAACCCTTGGGGAGAAGCTGCCAAGTACTTGTGTTGTTGGCGCACCAAGCATCCAGCCACAAAGTCAGTAACGGACTTCTTCATTCCCACCCAATACAGAGATTGGGTCACCTTCCTATAAGTTCTATAGACCCCTGGATGACCTCCTGTGCTGGTCATATGAAACTCAGCCAATAATTTGGGAATCCACACAGATTGGGCGGATATTACCAATCTTCCTTTGTAATGCAACCTGTCATGCTCCAACGTATAAGCCGTATGCGAATTCGGATCCTTTTGGATTTCGGATATCACTTTTCTTAACCCTTCATCCTGCTCCACCTCCTTGAGGACTTCTTGAAAGTCTTGCCAGTATGGCCTAGCAATCATCTGTAGTTCCTTTTCTTCCTTACCAATTTCCCCTCTTCTGGACAGGGCATCAACCACCCTGTTAGTACTTCCCACCTTATACACAATCTCAAAATCATATCCCATCAATTTTGCCATCCAATTTTATTGATTTTGAGTTATTATTCTTTTCTCTAGCAAATAGTTTAGGCTTCGCTGGTCAGTATGTACAATGAACTTCTGTCCCAACAAGTATGACCTCCAATGTTGAATAGCCATTACTAAAGCCATCAACTCTTTTTCATAGATCGATTTGCTTAGAGACCTTTCCGATAGAGCCTTGCTGAAAAAGGCTATTGGTTTTTTCCCTTGAGTCAGCACTGCTCCCACTCCTCCCCTAGAAGCATCACATTCGATATGAAAGGGTTGGGAAAAATCTGGCAATGTCAGTACCGGTGCAGATGTAACAACTTCCTTCAGCCTTGTCATTGCAGTCGTGGCTTGATCAGACCAAACAAAGTTACCCTTCTTCAACAGCTCTGTTAAGGGTTTTGCAATTTTTCCATACCCCTGTACAAAACGTCTGTAGTAGCCGGTTAAGCCAAGAAATCCCCTCAAAGCTTTTAGGTTCTTCGGTTCTTCCCATTCCAAGACCGCCTGAATTTTCTCTGGGTCCATCTCAACCCCTTCTTCTGAAATTTGATGCCCCAAGTATCTAATCTGTCTTCTCTCGAATTCACACTTCTTTTTATTGGCTGCCCATTCATTCTGCTGTAACATGTGTAGCACCAAACTCACTTGCTCTAGGTGGTCTTCCCAAGTAGAGTTGTACACCAGAATATTGTCAAAGAAGACCAAAACAAACCTCCTTAGATATGGCTGTAGTAAACTATTCATGGCACTTTGAAACGTTGAGGGTGCGTTGGTGAGGCCAAAGGGCATCACTAAAAATTCGTAGTGGCCCTGATGTGTCTGAAACGGTGTTTTACACACATCCTCCTCTCCCATCCGAATTTGATTGTATCCCGCTTTTAAATCTATTTTTGAGAAATAGGTAGCCCCTCTCAACTCATCCAAGAGTTCTTCTATTACTGGAATGGGAAACTTATCTGGTATCGTTGCTCTATTCAAGGCCCGGTAGTCCACACAAAAACGCCAGCTGCCATCTTTCTTCTTTACCAAAATAATGGGACTTGAATATGGGCTAATGCTTGGTCGAATTATCCCTGCTTTAAACATATCAGCAACCTGTTTCTCAATTTCTTCCTTTAAGAGATGCGGATAACGATAAGGTCGAACATTTACAGGAGCTTCTCCTTCTTTAAAGGTGATGCGGTGCACCATATTTCTTTATGGCGGTAGGCCACCTCTTTCTTGAAAAACACGGGAATGTGAGTCTAGAATTTTCTCCATCTCTGCATGTTGTTTTTCAGACAGCCCCTGACATACTATTGTTTCTTCTTTCTTTTCCACGTGACCCAGGTCCCACACCAAGGTCCAGGATTCCACCTCTATAATTTTTAATAAAGACTTTGGCCCCACCACTCGTCTAGCCAAAGTCGGATCTCCTTTAATAGTCACCTTCTCGCTGCCCTATTTATACACCATAGTCATCTCCCCCTAGTTAAGCATCACTTCTCCTAACTTTGCCAACCATTCCACCCCTAAGATGACATCCACACCTCCCAACTCAAACAAGTGGAACCTCTCTTCAACGTCTGTCCCAACTAATGTAATCATCACCTTCTCATAGTACCCTCATGTTCTCTTTCGATGCCCATCACCAAGACTTACTTGATAAGGGGGTGTGTCCGTTATCGGCAGCTTCAGCTCCTCCGCCAGTGTCCGACTAATAAAGTTGTGGCTAGCGCCACTGTCGATGAGTACCAGTACTCTTCTGTCTCCAATTCGCCCTACTAGTTTCATCGTTTTGGGCTACGTTATCCCCTCCGCCGAGCACGCCGACAATTCCATGGGCTTCTGGTCAGCGTCGGCTACTTCTACATTATCCTCTTCTTCCTCATCCTCCACCAGGAGCACCACCCGTAAACTCTTCTCTGGACAATGGTGTCCAGGGGCAAACGGACCCCACAACGAAAACATCGGCCCTCTTCTTTTCTCTTCAAGAATTCCGGATAGGGAAGGTTTCTCACCAATCTTCCCCTATTATCACTTCCCCCGACATTGCTAGATCTCGCGTTGCCGTTCGTCGCGACGCCCTCTCTCCTCACTGAACCGACACTCTCCATTCCTCCTGGGCGACTCATGCTTGGTCTCGGGATTTCATTACGTGATACCACCCCCATCGCTCGCGGCCCCGATTGACTGCTCTTGAACCCATTCCAACTTCCTCCTCTAGCTCGGCGTGCAGCGTCCTCGACATCCCTCGTGATTCTCATCGCCACCATTAATTCTTGCGGATCGTGGATACGGACCTGTCCCTTAATATCCTCGCGCAGACCGACGAGAAAATACTCCAACATCTGCTCATCTGAAACACCCTGTGCTTGCCCCACCAGAATCTCAAATTCACGGACATAATCCTCGACGGTCTCCTCCTGTCACAGCGTTGCCAATCGTTCAAACACAGTTCCCCGATATCCGCCTCCAAAACGGCCAATCATGGCTGTTTTCAAGCCCTCCCACGAACGATTTGTGGCCTTCTCTCTCCAGAACTTGAACCAGTAACTCCCGCCACCCTCCATGCTTATGTAGGCGAGATCTACCTTCTCCTCTTCCGCCACTTTTTGAATATCAAAGAACCGTTCCGCCCGATTGATCCAACTGAAAGGTTCTACGCCTTCGAACATGGGTAAGTCCACCTTCTTCCTCCAATTACTCTGTACCTCTGGTGGATCGCCGTTTCTTCTACCTCCATTTTCCTCCTCACGCCTCCGCTGATTCCCATTTACGGATGCTTGACTTCCATCCGACTGGCCGTCGTTGTTATTCGTCTGAGCCCCCATCATCCTCATTAGTTGTTGCAAATCCCTTCGTACGACAGCGGACTCCGCCTTCATCCCCTCCATCGTAATCTCCAATGCCTCCAGTCTTCCTTCAGTGGTTACCTCCATTTTTGGTTTTCTCGCTCAATTTGGGATCCGACAAGTCGGACCAAATTGATAGGTTTCTTCTCAAGAAACCTTCACAAACAGTCACAGACTACACCAAAGACACACTATCAACTGATGAATAACCTCATCCTTTTATTAACAATAACCCAAAGTGCAGTATATCAGAAACAAAGAGAGCCTAACCTCTCCCACAAGATAACAATTCTTGTCAGAATTCACAATTAATCAAAAGCTGTATAAAAAGTTTATTCTAAAACTATTTATATGAAGTTATTTCTCGCCCTTCCTAACTGCCCAGGCAGTTAGGCTATTCACGTTTCTTACGTCTCTCATATACCTTCAACCTCCTAACATATTGTTGCAGTATTTTAATTCTTGTTGAATGCCTTTGAGTGTCTTTTTGTTGTGTTTATATGGAGTTGGGTGAGGAGCTACGGGTGATAACTAAAGATTTTGATTTGGGCTGCGTAGTAGACGTGAATGAGGGAGTCCTAGGATTATTAGGGTTCTCTTTATATTGAGGAATGTGAAAGTCACAGTTGGAATGTTGTAAACGAATGAGTGGGTATGTTTTGTTGATTTTTGGGTGAAGATTGGGTATCAGTGTATGGCGGAGGCATGCATGGGGAGAGAATAAGTTTAGTGAGAAGTGTGTATAGAGGAAATAAAAAAAATAATAATGGAAAAGAAGAATGTATGTGTGTCTTGTTGTGGAATTGAAAAGTGGTGCATACTTGTTTTAGTCTTGGTGCGCGTAAGGGAGATAAGGGTTAAGTGCATGGAAGTTATTTAAGGTGGGGGTCCTTGGGATGTTTAAAAAAAGATAGAATGAATGCTACCTTGTATATATGCATGGCTTAACGTGAAAAGTGAGTTAAAGAATGAAAAAAAAAGTGTGAAATCCTTAAGGAAGTATATATGTGACGTGAAAAAGGAAGAAGCATGATTTATGGTGGAAAATTTATTGCTTGGGACCCGCGATAGAAAAAGTAAGGAAATCATGCTTTTTATTAGACCAAGCCCAACATTGTGCACTTAAGCTGAAGGAAGCCCAATGCATGTGTTGGCCCGTAAAGGGAATAAATCTGAGGGTGAGATGCCTGGGTGGCATAAGACTGAAGTGAAAAGAAAAAGGGAGAGAGAGCGAGACGCGAAGGTGCGAGAAGCGATGGAGGGAGAAGCAGACGAAGGGCTGCCGACGACGTTCAGGCACGGTGGTTGTCGGTGCCGTAGAAGACAAAAATGTAGATCGCAGCAAGAGAGGTAAGGAAAACGAATCCTTTTCTTATTTCAGTAAACATGAATGGTAAACATTGTTTTTCATACATTAGGGGAAAGGGAAGGAACTCTATATACATAGAGTTCCATGGGAAAACGAAATAAACAGAATAACTGTCATTCAGACAGTTAGGAGAACCATACGGTTCCCAATAGCCTCCCCTCAAGCTGGACGATGTATACTGATCAGTCCAAGCTTGGGTATAATGGCTCCAAATCTGACACGGTGCGAAAATTTGGTGAAGATGTCGACCAGTTGTTCCTTGGATCGGACAGGAAGAAGATGCAGAAGACGCTCTTGTATCTTTTTACGAACAACGTGACAATCAAGCTCTATATGCTTGGTCCGTTCGTGGAAGCTCTGATTATGAGCTATGTGGCGCGCTGATTTGTTGTCACAAAATAGAACAGGTACTCCAGATTCTTCTGCTTGAAGGTCTTGTAGGAGATAGTGGAGCCACTACAGTGGCTGCAAGTGCCCTGTATTCAGCTTCAGTAAAGGATCTGGACACAGTCCTTTGCTTTTTAGACTTCCAGGAAATGAGAGATAACCCAAGGAAAATACAGAATCTCGTAGTAGATCTTCTTGTGTTGGGACATGTTGCCCAATCTGAGTCGCTAAAAGCCTTTAAATGCTTAGGAGAGTCAGCAGCAAAAAATAACCCTTCAGATGGTGAGGATTTAATATACCTAAGAATATGTTGAATAGCCTGATAATGGTAGTTAGTGGGTGATTGCATAAATTGACTAAGCAAATTAATTGTAAAGCATAAGTCAGGTCTGGTATTAGTAAGGTAGAGTAACTTCCCAATCAACCTTCTATAGGGTTCAGGATCATCCAGATAGTTGTCTTCCCTGTACAATGGGCTTGTGTCTTTTAGGAAAGGAGTAGAAGAAGGCTTGCACCCCTGCATCCCTGTTTCCTCAAGTATGTCTAAAGCATACTTCCTCTGACATAAATGAATTCCCTTTTTAGATCTAGCTACTTCAAGTCCAAGGAAGTATTTAAGCTCTCCAAGATTCTTTATTCGAAACTTTTTGTGTAAAACTTCTTTCATGCAGCTAATTTCCTCCATAGAATTTCCTGCCAACACAATGTCATCCACATATACAAGCAAAGCAGTAAAACTTGTAGTAGTTCGTTTAGTAAATAATGAGTGGTCGGATTTAGATTGGTTGTAATTAGCAGAGATTAGATAGGAGGATAATTTTTCAAACCATTGCCTACTGGCTTGTTTTAAACCATACAAAGATTTAGTCAGCTTGCAAACCTGTCCTTTTTTGTGGGTATTCAGACCTGGAGGCAATTGCATATAGACCTCTTCATTTAGATCACCATGTAGAAAAGCATTGTCAACATCAAGTTGATGTAGGAACCAATTGTTGGAGGCAGCAAGGGCAATGAGAAGTCTGACAGTTGTAAGTTTGGCCACAGGTGAAAAGGTGTCCAGGTAGTCTATTCCTTCCTGTTGAGTGTATCCCTTTGCCACCAATCGGGCTTTGTGCCTTTCAATACTGCCATCAGCTCTATATTTAGTTTTATACACCCATTTACATCCTATGGGAGTTTTTCCTGGAGGCAACTGAGTTAGGACCCAAGTATCATTGTCTTGTAAAGCTTTAATCTCCTTTTGCATAGCTTCAACCCATTCGTTCTTGACTTTAGCTTCATTATAAGACTGTGGTTCCTTATTGTTAGTGACAACCATGGTGTATCTTGAGTGCTTTTCTGACAAATTTTCACAACATAACAGATCAAAAATTGGGTAAGGAGTCTTAAAAACATTTTTTACAGTTAGGGATTGATTGACCTGATGAACATAGTCTTTTAGGTATTCAAGAGTCTTTCTCAGCCTGTCAGATCTCCTATGTCCGTGATTCTCCTGATTATCAATGGTGTTGTTGTTGTTGTCTCTGTCAGTAGAGGATTGTTGTTCTTCTTGATTAAAAACATTTAACTCATCGTGTATGTCTTCATCAAGGGAATAATGATCTCTTAAAAGACCATTGAGAGAATCGGCTTTCTCTTCTTCTGTGATAGTATCCTGTCTATTTCCTTGCAGATTATTGTAAGGAAAAATGTTTTCATGAAATATAACATTTCTGCTTATGAAAAGTTCTTTGTTATTTATGTCTAGCACAATGTAACCTTTGACACCACTCTTATATCCTAAAAAAACTCCTTTTCTAGCTCTAGGATCCAGTTTATTTCTGTTGTTTTCTAGGGTGGAAGCAAAACATAAACATCCAAAAACCTTGAGATCTAAGTAAGTAGGAGGAATATTATAAAGCATATCATAAGGAGTTTTATTATCAAGAATAGGTGAAGGCATCCTATTTATTAAATAGACAGCATGTCCAACAGCATATGACCAATAAGCATTAGGTATGTTAGATTGAAAAAGGAGACTTCGTGTTACATTGAGTATGTGTTGATGTTTCCTTTCAACAACAGAGTTTTGTTCAGGGGTTTCAACACAACTCTTTTGATGATTGATTCCATACATGTCATAAAAATTCCCACATTTAAACTCAGGTCCATTGTCGGATCTAATGTTTTTAATCATTTTGTTGAACTGATTCTTGACCTTAATGATAAAATTCTGCAGTAGGTTTCTAGTCTGCCCTTTATTATTCATTAGAAAAACCCATGTGTGTCTACTATAGTCATCTACTATAGTGAGAAAATATCTATGGCCATGAACATAATTCGTGTTTAGAGGACCCCATATGTCACAGTGAATGATTTCAAAGCATTCAGTAGTAGCAGAAATACCTTTTGGAAACGATAACTTGTGTTGTTTGGCATAATGACAAGTGTCACAAACAAAATTAGCATCTATCTTAACATAAGGAAACTTTTCACATATATGTCTTATAACTTTGTGTCCAGGATGGCCTAGTCTAAGATGCCACAGGTTAACATCAACATTCTTAAAAGAGAAAACAGTCTTTGAAGTGTAATTTTGATCAGGTTTAGGAAAAGCTTGTAGATAATAGAGCCTATTCCAAGAGTTAGCAGATCCAATCATCTTCAATGTACAATTCTCCCTTATCTGGCAATGCTTAGAGGAAAAAATTAGGCTGCAATTCAGATCTTTGATAAGACTTTGTACAGATATCAAATTGAAACAAAAATCTGGTATGTAAAGAACATTGAAAATGACAAATTTTTTAGTAAATTGCACTGTTCCTGCATGTTCAGCAGTAAGTATAGTGTTATTGGGTAATTTGATAGAAATTGGTTTAATTTTGTAGAAGGTAACAAAATTAGTTTTGTCATGGGTAACATGATCTGTAGCACCGGTATCAATAATCCAAGACAAATTACCTTGTTTATTCTCGGTTTCATTTCTCTGAACCTGATTGACTTTGTGTGTAGATGGTTCATCAATCTTGTCTATTATTTTGAGTAGTTTGTACATCTGTTCTGGTGTAAAGGGATTGAAATTGTTACCATTGTTGATCTGTTGAGCTTTCTGATTGCCCTTTGATTCAGCATTGCTTTGACAAGTGTTGACAATAGTCCAGTCATTTTTCTTGTCTTCCTTTTTATACCAAGGTGGGTAGCCATGCTTGGAATAACATTCGTCAACAGTATGGTTCATTTTGTTGCAGTATGAACATTGTTTTCCGTAATTAGGATTTCTTCCCCTTCTTCTGCCTTGACCACGGGAAACAACACCCCTTCCTTGATTTTTCCAATTCTAATCAGGTCTCCATTGTCCGTTTCTTTCAGCAACATTAGCCATGATTTTGGTCTCTACAGGAGTTTGTTTTTCTTGTCTTTCTTGTTGAATGATAAGCGAGAAAACACGGTTGACATTGGGGAGAGGATCCATTAAAAGAATCTGTGTCCTAACAATGTTGTAAGAGTCGTTTAATCCCTTCAAAAACCATATTACATGCTCGACTTCTCTATATTTCAATGAAACTTTTGATAGATCACAACTGCAAGGAGTCGCAGATGTGCAAGTAGGTATAGGTCTCAAAGATTCTAGTTCTTCCCACATGATTTTCAGATCTGTAAAAAACTGACTCACCCCTCTTTCACCTTGTCTGATAGAATGTATATCTTGTAATAAGTCAGAGATCTTAAAATAATCTCCCTTAGAAAATCTTTCCTTGAGCTCATCCCATAATTCTTTAGCCTCTTCGACGTAAATCACACTTTCAGCAATGTGTGGAGACAATGTCTTCGTTATCCATGATAGAATCATCATGTTACATCTTTCCCAGGCATCATAAATAGCATCAGTTTTCTGAGGTCTCTTTATGGACCCATCAATGAATTTCACTTTATTCTTGGAAAGCAAAGCTCTCCTCATGCTTCTGCTCCAAGATGAGTAGTTATTCTCGTTTAAAACTTGAGTAATCAGAGTGAGGCCTGGGTTTTCACCTGGGTGTAGATAGAAAGGATTGGTTGGGTTGTTTTCTTGATCAGCTTGATCCATGGCAGAAGAAAGAAGGCCCAAGAAGATACCAAGAACAGCGGAAGAGCGACGGAAGCAGAGCAGGCACTAGACCTGCTCTGATACCATATTAGACGAAGCTCAACAATGTGCACTTAAGCTGAAGGAAGCCTAATGCATGTGTTGGCCCGTAAAGGGAATAAATCTGAGGGTGAGATGCCTGCGTGGTATAAGACTGAAGTGAAAAGAAAAAGGGAGAGAGAGCGAGACGCGAAGGTGCGAGAAGCGATGGAGGGAGAAGCAGACGAAGGGCTGTCGGTGACGTTCAGGCACGGTGGTTGCCGGTGCCGTAGAAGACAAAAATGTAGATCGCAGCAAGAGAGGTAAGGAAAACGAATCTTTTTCGTATTTCAGTAAACATGAATGGTAAACATTGTTTTTCATACATTAGGGGAAAGGGAAGGAACTCTATATACATAGAGTTCCATGGGAAAACGAAATAAACAGAATAACTGTCATTCAGACAGTTAGGAGAACCATACGGTTCCCAATACCTTTAAATATACTAACGTGAAGATGTGCAGAGGATGGGTAATGGAATTCGTGGTTTTTACCTTGGGTGATATAATATTATATAATTGTTATTAATGGTATGCAATTGTTTTGTTTTGCATATGCGAATGTTGCATTGGTTGCTACTGTGAAAGGGTAGATTATATTGAATATTGAACGCGTGCAGATAGGTTACTTGAAACCTAACGGATGGTGGTGGACTGTGGTGGGTCCGCCTTGGGATTGCACATTTGTGTTTTGTCAGGAGGTATGTGAATTATTAAAAGGAGGGGTATGGAAAGCAAAATGTTGACCTAAACTTGGTTTAAGTTTGACTTGAATCTTGGTGAAATTATTGGATTTGTTCTCTTTACTGTTCATCTTCTATCTATACTTCTTTGAATCGGGTTTGGACCTTTCCTCCTGCGAGAGGGTAGAAAGGTAGATCTCTTCGTTTGGAATAGGTGGTGGAAGAGATGAGTCTCTTCGTCCTGAAAGAGCGATAGAAGGGATTGAGGAATTGGGTGTCACTTTTCCTCTTTTAGGAGGGTAGAAAAGTGAATCTCTTTGTCTATGAGAGGCGGTGGAAAAGATGAGTCTCTTCGTCCTAGAGGGGCGGTAGAAGAGACTGGAAATTCGAGTGCTGACCTTTCCTCTTGCGGAAGGGTAGAAAGGGATGAATGTCTTGCCCGTAGGGTTCCGACTCATGTTGAGTTCGGTGTCATGATGGACATCTTGGAGTAGTGGAGACAGGTCCGAAGCTGCTGTGGAGGACCACTCGAATGGTTTTGATTGGTAAAATGGAATATCCGTGGAAGTATAGAAGAAGAAAAAGGTCATAAGAGAATTTTGGTACAGGCACGAGTTGCCTTTTGCTCGACAAGTGAGGTAAAGCTAATGGAAATGGTACATATTCCAGTAAGGGAAGGAATTAGGAGGGATAATGATGGTTGTTATAGTCTCATAGCGTATTGGTGACTTTTTGAATGAGATAACATTGTGTTGAAGACTTAACAAATGAGATGTAAATGTTATATCAATTGTTTTGATGGTTATTCTGTTAGCTCACCCTTACATTTTCTTGTGGTTGTGTTTCCACCTGCGATGATTGTATGACTCGGGTTGTTATACGGGAGTAGATGATGATACAGGTAGTCTGGTGGATGCTTAATGCAGCGAGGATCATGAGAGACTGGGAGATTTTATTTCATTGGGAATTTTTGAATACAGATTATGTTTATAAGAATGTTTAACGGATTACAGTCTCAATTTGTTGTTATGAATTTAATAATGGATATTTGAAAGTGTTGAATTAATTATTTTTATTTTATCTTAATGATTTAATTTCAATTATACAGTGAAAATGTTTTACTTGGAATGTCTGAAAATGGGATGTTACAGTTGTAGTATTAATATTTAAGTTATGCATTAACATTATAAAATGATTCAATTGTATTTAATAAGCCTGCACTAGGAATTTTGTTGTTTATAGAAGTATGATACAACATTATTATCATTTTACATGTAACATCCTATTTTTAGCAGCTCACAACTGATAAAATAAGACATTGTAAGGTTGATAAAACAAAATAGATTGTCCCAAAATATAAATATACATAATATTAATACAATTATTTAAAAAAATAACCATAATAATAAATATATATAGTATAATATTAGGATATGTCCCTACTAATCCCCCATATGTCAATGCATACACTAAGATCATTACCACAAATAATTTATCCTTGCAAGTTTTTCAACATAGTCACCATACATGTCCACAACCATATCATCACCTCAAATCAAACACAATAATAATCATAAACATACATAAAGTCTATTATAGATCTATCTCAAACAATTAAAGAAGAAAATAGATCCAACCATACAAAAATTGGTGCTCAAATGTGATGCTTAGAGTCAAACCTTTTACAAAGAGTGACACTCAACAATAATATTAAAACTCAATGCCATTTTTCTCGCAAAATTTTTCACTCAACAACAATTTTTGTTGCTCAGGATCCTAAAGCTATATTGCTTTAGCCTTGGTACAAAGATGACGCTCAACAGTGCTCTATTGTCGCTCAACACCAAAGCATTCGGAAAAAGTGTCGTTCAGTAGTACAATTTGTTGCTCAACACCCTAAAGCTAAAGTACTTGCAAACCTACAACACAAATTGGTGCTCAACACCACTTTGATACAACTCAATGTCATATCAGTTGACAACAAATGGATTTTGTGATTTTAAGTGAACTTTAACCTGATCAATTACTCAAATTAATATTATTTTCTCAATGCATTGATTCAAAATAGTTTTAAACATGAAAACATGGAACAATTTGTCCAATTGCTCAGATTCTAAATTCTTTCAGTCACACAAACCCAAGCACCAGAATCATGAACAAATCATTCAATTTAAAACAATCATGTAAAGCAATCAAATTCATCAATATGCAAAACATTAAATTATCAAACTCATGTAGATCAAAACAACTAACTTCCCTTACCTGACCAATGGCTTATAAGCCCTTAACCAATGAAACTCCTCACAATTGGCACGATGCACTATCTAGATATAGAAACATCACAAGAACGATAAGGACATATTATTATGATCATTGGTTAATGTAAGACACAAGAAAAAATGTAGTAATTAGGGAATAAAGTGGTTTTGAGACTCGAGTATTATTGTTTAGTAATTGGTGTTTAATGTTTAGGTGTTTCTTAGAATTATAATTGTTATGTTGATTATTTAATATTATTGCTATGTTAATAATTTAATGTTAGTATTGATAAAGTGCAATACATGATTAGTATGGTATTAAATTGGTGATTTATGTGTGTGATATTACCAATATGATGTATTAGTTTATTGGTAGGATATGGTTTAGGATTGAATGAATGAGGGTTCAATTCCTAGGGAGAAGAGTTTAATAGAAGCTTAGTTTTAATTGTATTTTTGGCTTAAGGGCAAAAGAGTCTTTTTTACCTTCATTAAATGGTGTAGAAATTAAGTTAAGGGGGTGTAGAAAGTAAAGAATGAAATTAAAGTAGGATTTAGTAGTTGTTGATATTTTAAAAAGTAGTTGAGATAAAATAGAAGAGAAAATCTTGATGGATTTTAAGAGATAAAGTGAGAGATTTTATAAAACCAAAAAGATAGAGATAGAGAGAGAAAAAGATAAAAAGGAGAAGAGTAAAAATGGTTTGCACATTGTTACCCTAATGCAAGGAAAGAGATGTTTTCTAGGAGAAAAGAGAAAGAGATGCAGAAAACCTTAATGCAAGGAAAGAATTGTGGTGTTTTTAGAGTATAGATAAACCCTAGTATTGGCTAAGGTATGTGGAAGCTTACCTTTGTTTGTTGTATGCTATGAAAATCTTGCATGGAACTCCTTATTTTGATACATGTTATGATTATTCGTTGTTATTGTTGGGAAATGGTTTGTGTATGCATGATGATTAAGTTTATATCATAATTGTGTTGGGTTTTCCCTATCATAATATGTATGGTTTTGTTAGGTTATCCCATAATAGATATTAATGCTAAGGGGGAACGAAGTTATGATGCTTGGGGATTTTACCATGCAAATATGTTACAAAGATGGTATGATAATCATATGTAGAATATTGGGTTGTTTGGGTTATAATTTGTATAATCATGAGTTTTGAATGATTCAAGTGATGTAATGAATGGACTAGGGTCTCTTCATAAGAGTATTCGAGGTCTGATTACATGCATGATGAATTGTGTATGTTCCTTCGTGATTTATGGTTGATGTATGTGTGTTTCGAACACTTGAATTTTGTCTAGGATGTGTTTCGATTCGACAATAGTCAATTATCATTAGTTATAATTATGAGTGTTGTTTTGAGAATAATCGATTATCTAGGATGATAATCAATTATCCTTTCATATATTTGGAAATTTATTATGTCAAAACCACTGAAATAATCGATTATCGTAGTGTATTTTTGTGTAAATTTGAACGTTTCAAGAATAATTGATTATCACTTATGATAATGCATGACTATTTTGTTCAACTAAGAGAATCAATGTCTTATATTATTTTTTTTTAAGGAAGACAATTTTCTGTTTTAATATTTAATTAGTATTTTTTCAGGATTTTTAGAAAAAGTCTCCGCATTATTTAAAAAATACACACTCCAAATTAATTTAAAAATGATTTTTAAAGAACTCGTGATTAAAAATATCCAACTGCACTTAAAAAACCGCAATATAAATTGAGTTGGGTGGTTTTCCCACCCATTTTTACTATTCAAAATTATTAATAATTAAAATAATTCTGTTTTAAATTATTCAAAATTATTCCTAAATATGAAAAATATATTTTATATGTTTTGAAAGTTTTATTATGAATATATTTAATGTGTTTTGAAAAATTTATTATAAAAATTCTGTTTCAGAAATTTTATTTTGAAAATTTTATTATGGAAATCATATTCCAAAAATTCTAGATAACTTGTTTTGAAAAGTTTTCAAAACAGGGAACCGAAAGTCATTTTAATGAAGAATGAGAAATGTGAAGGTGTAGTTACAAATTGTAGGAGTACAGGAAGAAAAAGTGTTCAAAATATAACAACTCGACGTTAAAAAAGTTTGAGGGTTTCATTTGCAACTCCAATCCTTTCATCTTACACCTCCAAATTTTTCAAAAATATCTAATTTATCCCGTAATTAAAGGATATGAATATTTAAAAAATTTAAACTGGTCAAAATTCTTTTTCAACAGTGGATGAACAACACACAACACAGGCACTCTCAGTTTGTTCTTCCTCTCCCCATTCTCGTAAACCACTTTGCACAGACAGTCCCGTTTGCTCTTCCTCTCTCCATTATAGCATAATATGATAAAAGATGATAAATAGAAGAATGGGTTTACAGTGTGCTATGATTCGGCTATGGAGAGCCGATACCGATTCAGCCCTCATCGGATTTTGAGATGCAATGTAGATAGTTTTTTTTTCATTTTAATGTTATTAAATTTATATTTAATATACTGGTAACTGTTATACTGTATGTTCTGTCTAAATTTTTTTAAAATTCATCTATGAAAAATCGCACTACTTTAGTAAATGATACTAGGTATTATCCATGCTTTAACTTCGCAGATATTTGGGATAAAGATATCTGAACAAAATGTTACCATAACCAACTTCAACACATTAGGAAATAAAATTTAAAAATGACTGACATATTAGAATAATAGTTTGTTAAATAAAACCCCAACACTATATTTAATCAAATTTATTCTGACGGGTAGTTCGTCCATGACTCGGTCTTCTACGATACTATATTAAAAAATTATTTCTTTTCAACGCCTTGTGTGTGATGTAATTAGTAACATTCATGAACATATACATGATTAATTAAATAAAAAGAAAATGGTTTTAATATATTATAATTATGAATTTAAAAACAACGAAACGTCGGATGCTGATATCTGCAAATTCATCGGATATGTATATCGGATGGTCACGGTAATTTTTTTAATCTAAATTACTTCTATTAATTTTTAATAAATTCATATATATTAATTTATATTAATTAAAAATTATATTACTATTTATAAACATATAAAAAATTATATAATTTTCAAAATAATTATAAACTAATAAAATAATTAAAAATGTAATATAATTAAAGTTTTATTATATTAAAAGTGTAGTTGTAGTATAATAAGGTGGTGGTCGATAAGGTGAAGAGGAATAAGATGATAATCGCGTAGGGAGAAGAGTGGGGTTGGTCGGTTGAGCCAGTAAACTGATCGGTCGAGTATGCGAGAAGTACGGGCATGGTTGGCGGATGATTGATGGATTTAGTCAGCGGATATCACGAGCATGATGCGGCAGTTACAACTGATGAGCGGATCTTGCGGGATGCAGGTTAGCGGTTACAGGAAGTTAATGCCCATTACTTGAGTCTGATACCTATAAATACAGAAATGTTAGCCAGGTATTTCACTTTTGAGCTAATCACATTTACACTTATTACATCGTGACTTTGCTGACTTGAGCGTTGAAGTACTAACTTGCAGGTCACAACCGATCGGTGAAAGAATGTAGAAGATCTTGGGAACAACACAGTGAGAACGGTTTGGATTGTGTTCGATCTTAGATCCTCCATCCGAAACATTTTGACACCCACCGTGGGGCCCGAGATTTCATATACAACCCAAACACGATCACAATGGCGGGAGAGTTTCACTTGCAGCTGTTGCAAGAGATGCCAAGGCAGATGCAAGAGATGAGGGCAGAGATGACGACGATAAGGGCTGAACGTGGTAATGAAGTGGATGGACAGTCGGCTTAGTCTATGAATGTTGAAATTGTCCATTCTGAGAATGGAGAAGAGGGTAATCCTATAACACAAGGAAATGGAACGAGGGGGGAAACCAATGTTGGACCTGGCAGGCATGGTGGACGAGGAAATGGACGAGGGAATGGATGAGGAAGAGGGGGACCTAGGGGAGGTAGAGGTGGAAATGGGTGAGGAGGGGAAGGGAACGGGCATAATGGGGGTGGAGGGGGACACAGAGAGGGAAACTTTGATGATCAAAGCGGCGAGGAAGAGGGATATGAAAATGCATCACAGGCACAAAATCCATCGATCGACGATCGGGCACTAAACGAGTTGCCCGATCAGGTTGAAGGACTTCATCCCTTCACTGCGCGTGTTATGAGAGCTGCCATGCCGGAGAACAAGGTGTTGCCATCGATGGAGAGATATGGGGGTTCGACGGATCCGATTAAACACCTTCGTTCTTTTGTTGATGCTATGGCAGTTTACTCTTCAAACGAACTGGTATGGTGTAGAGTTTTTTCCCTATCATTGAAGGGAGAAGCATTAGATTGGTTTCACTCATTGTTACCTCGAACTATAGACAATTTTGCTACACTGAGACAACTTTTTAGTCAACAATATGTGTCAATTCCAACTCCAGGCGTGACATATACAGCTTTGGTAAGAATGAGACAGGGTAGGGAGGAATCCCTTGAGGTATTCATGGATAGATTTAACCGAACAACGCGACAAGTAAGAAACGCTGAGCAGAGGTTAATAGTGAGCGCCTTAACTACTACTTTAAGACCAGGACCATTTGTTGATTATTTGTATGCAAAAGAACCTCAGACGATGGGTGAATTACAGAATCGGTTGGCGAGTTTTATTCGCATAGAGGAGGGAATGGCTTATCAGAAAGGGCAGGAGGTTGAACCGACCAACAAAATGAGGAGGGAGAACGGGGGCAGAAGAATGTTCAGGAGGGATGAAGGAACACACCGCTCAACGCCCCCTGAGCTAGAGTAATGGAAGAGGCTCTGAGGGCTGATCTATTGACGGTGGTTCGGGTTCCAACACCTTTAGGGGCCGATGAGAGTAAGTACTGCCGATATCATCCAAAATATGGGGCATACCACAAAAGACTGCAATACTTTGAAGGACAAATTGGAAAGTTTAGTACAAGCGGGACATTTGCAGAAGTTCGTCCAGCGCGGAATCCAGAATGGAACAAGAGGATCGACTAGAAATGTTCCAATTAAACGGGACGAACGAAAAGGGCCAAGTCGTAGCAGGAGTAGAAGTAGAAGTCAGGAGAGGACGCCTCGTGGAATTATAAATACTATTTCTGGAAGATTTGCAGGAGGAGGCTCAACGGTTTCGGCTCGAAAAAGGCATCTGAGAGGATTACATAACGTCAATCGGGCAGAAGTAATCAGGAAGTCGATGCCCGTAATTACATTCTCGAATGAGGATTTTCACGCTCTTGATCCTGATCAGGATGACCCTATGGTTATAATGGCTATGATTGCCCGATACCAAGTAGGGAAGGTGTTGATTGATCAGGGGAGTTCGGCCAAAATTCTATATTGGAAGACCTTCCAACAGATGGACATACCCGACGGGGCCATAAGGCCTTTTCACGAGCAGATTGTGGGGTTTGCGGGTGAACGGGTGGATACGAGGGAATATGTGGACCTAAAGGTGAGTTTGGGGTTGGAGAAGAATGTAAAGGAATTGCAGGTGCGATTCCTCTTAGTAGAAGCAAAAACCTCATATAATGTTTTATTGGGTCGACCATGCTTAAACGCTTTCGATGCCATTGTTTGTACGCCTCACTTAGTTTTGAAATATCCTTTTGATGAGGGGAAAGTGTGTATCGTCCGGGCGAACCAAAAGATGGCCAAAGAATGTTATGCCGCGGGGTTGAAAGTCAAGCCACGATCCGTAGGAAAGCTGGAGGACCGCTCGATAGTGGCCATGGCAGACTTGGATCCTAGAGTGAATACAGATGATCGTATAGAGCCGATGGGAGAGACCCAACCCTTCATCCTAGGAAAAAAACGAGGATCAGGTAACTTTAATTGGAAGGGGTTTGAAGGATGACCAGGCGCGAGAGGTAGGTCGGGTATTGGCCAATAATAAAGATTTGTTCGCTTGGGTGCCATCAGATATGCCAGGAATACATCTGGGAGTGATCTCCCACAAGTTATCTTTATTCCAAGACGCGTGACCGGTGGCGCAAAAGAAGAGAAGGTTGGGGTTGGAGAAGAGACATGCAGTGGATGAGGAGGTGTGAAAGCTTCTTGAAGTAGGGTTCATAAGAGAAGTAAAGTACACGACCTAGTTGGCTAATGTAGTTATGGTGAAAAAGTCTAACGGCAAGTGGAGAATGTGTACGAATTTTACTGATCTAAACAAAACATGTCCCAAAGATACGTACCCTCTTCCTAGTATCGATGGGTTGATGGATGGAGTTTCGGGGTACGAAGTTCTTAGTTTTTTGGATGCTTACTCGGGGTATAATCAGATCCCTATGTATCAACCGGATAGTGAGAAGATTGCTTTCATCACCGAACGGTCGACGTATTGTTACAAAGTCATGTCGTTCGGGTTAAAGAATGCTAGAGCAACTTATCAACGGCTTATGGACAAAGTGTTCCACAATCAGATTGGAAGGTGCATGGAGGTGTACGTTGATGACATGGTAGTACGTAGCCGGTCAATAGAGGACCACATCAGAGATTTGGAAGAGGTGTTTGGACAGGTTAGGAAGTATGGGATGTAGTTGAACCCAGCCAAATGCACGTTCGAGGTGAATGCAGGGAGATTTTTGGGATTCCTGTTAACTGCTAGGGGAATAGAGGCCAATCCCGACAAGTGCAAGGCCATTTTGGAAATGCGTAGCCCTAATAATTTGAAGGAGGTACAAAGACTAGTCGAGCGCTTGACGTCTCTGTCTAGGTTTATACCCAATTTGGCGGAAAGGATCAAGCCCATCTTGAAGGTTATCCGAAAAAGTTCACGAGGAGGGTGGAGTGAAGAATGTGAAAAAGCGTTTGGGGAGGTGAAGGGAATCTTGACCGAACCACCCGTTATGGGCCGACCGGACCCTGGACACGAGTTTCAAATTTTCTTGGCAGTCACGGAGGAGGAAATAAGTGCAGCACTAATCCAGGAGAAGCCTCAATTCAAGTTGATCTATTTTGTTAGTCGAAGCTTGAAGGAGGCAGAGGTTCGGTATCAGCAGTTGGAGAAGGTAGCTTTGTCTTTGTTATATGTCGCTCGACGTCTTAGGCCATATTTCCAAGGACACCAAGTAATAATGCGAACTGATTATCCAATTGCAAAGATTTTGCGAAAACCTGACTTGGCGGGGAGAATGATAGGATGGTTGGTGGAATTGTCAGAATTCGGATTGTATTATGAACCAAGAGGATCGGTCAAAGGCCAGCATTTGGCGGATTTTGCAGTAGAATTACTAGTGAAAGAAATAGGGGAAATCTGGTGGAGATTATACGTAGATGGGTCAGCCTGTAAAAATGGAGGAGAAGCGAGAATAGTTCTAGAAGGGCCGGACGGACTAATTGTAGAACAATCCATTATTTTTAAGTTTAAAATCAGCAACAATCAGGCCGAATACGAAGCATTGATAGTTGGAATGGAATTAGCAGGAGATATGGGGGTAGAATCTTTAGAATGTCGGACGGACTCTCAGGTGGTTGAAGGGCACATGAACGGTAGCTTTCCGGTTAAAGATGACCAGTTGTTGCAGTATTTCCACAAGGCAAAACAATTAGAAACACGTTTTAAGACGATTAACATAAAACATGTTCCACGAGAAGAAAACACCTGAGCCGATATGTTGTCTAAGTTGGCTAGCGGGAAAGAAGAGGGTTACCTGAATTCAGTTATCAGACAGGTACTTCAAAAACCAACAATCGAATGCTTCGGTGTTTGCACTGTCGATGGTCAAGAGTGTTGGAGGAACGAGATCATTCGGCTGATCAAGGATCAAGATGAAGGGAAGAATCTACAGGCTGATAAGGCAAAGAAAATATCTAGATATTGTATGATCGGGGAAGACCTGTATAGAAGGGGGTATGTCACACCTATTATGAAATGCTTATCGGTAGAAGAGGCGGACTATGTCGTTCGGGAATTGCATTATGGAATTTGTGGGAGACATACAGGAGGCCGAGCACTGAAAGCTCGTGTTCTAAGAGCAAGATTTTTTTGGCCCACACTAGAGAAGGATTGTATGAACTTTGTACAGAAATGCTTGGCTTGTCAAAAGCATGGGAATGTTTTTCATACTCCTGCAGCAGAATTGCATAACATTATAGCTCCTTGGCCGTTCGCCCAATGGGGAATGGATATAGTGGGACCATTCCCGATCGGGAGGGCACAAAAAAAGTTTCTCTTAGTAGCAGTGGACTATTTTCCCAAGTGAGTGGAAGCCGAATCATTAGCAAGGATTTCGGCCACTTAGGTAAAACGATTTGTATGGAGATTGGTGTGCAGGTTCGGTCTACCCAAAACCATCGTGACAGATAATGGCAGACAATTTATTGACAAGAAATTACTAGCCTTTTATAAAGAATTGGGAATCATTAATGTAACAAGCTCAGTCGAACATCCTAAGACGAACGGGCAGGCTAAGGCTGCTAACAAGATCATCGTTCAAGAGTTGAAGAAACGGTTGAGTTAAGCAAAAAAAGGGTGGGTAGATGAGATTGACCAAGTGTTATAGGGGTACCGTTGCTCTCCACATGGTTCGACTGGAGAATCACCCTTCAACCTGACGTATGGAACGAATGCAATGTTACCGGTTGTGATAGGAGAACCTACCGTCAGAAGACAGTTGAACGCAGAACAAATTCGAAGTAATCTGGATGTATTGGAAGAGCGGAGGAACGTAGCTGCAGTGAGAAATGAGGCTCAGAAAAGACTGGTGGCGAGAAGATATAATACAAAGGTACGACCTAGGCGATTTATTGAGGGAGATTTGGTGTGGCGCAAGACGGCTGACGCTCGGAAGAAAGCATCGAAGGGGAAGTTGACAGCGAATTGGGAAGGCCCATTTAGGGTAAAGGAAGATTTGAACAATGACGCCTACCGATTGGAGCACTTGACTGGGGAAGTTGTACCAAATACTTGGAATGCAACACATTTAAAATTTTATTTCAGTTGAATATTTTGTAATCTTCTTTTACTCATTAATAAGATCAAGATGTTATCCTATAAATTGACTCCTGATCGTATGGTAGAAATGGAGGAATGAAGTCAGAAAATTGACTTCGATGAATCTCAGGATGTCAGAAAATTGACTCCTGATCGGGTATTATGGAGGGAGAAGGAATGAAGTCAGAAAATTGACTTCGATGAATCTCAGGATGTCAGAAAATTGACTCCTGATCGGGTGTTATGAAGGGAGAAGGAATGAAGTCAGAAAATTGACTTCGCAGAACCTTAGAATATCAGAAAATTGACTCCTGATCTGGTACTGTAGAGGGAGGAAGCACAAAGTTAGAAAATTGACTTCGATGAATCCCGAGAAGTCAGGAAATTGACTCCTGATCGGGTGGTATGGAGGAAGGAGGAATGAAGTCAAAAAATTGACTTCGATGAATCTCAGGATGTCAGAAAATTGACTCCTGATCGGGTGTTATGGAGGAAGGAGGAATGAAGTTAGAAAACTGACTTCGATGAATCTCAGGATGTCAGAAAATTGAATCCTGATCGGGTACTGTAGAGGGAGGAAACACGAAGTCAGAAAATTGACTTCGAAGAATCTCGAAAAGTTAGGAAATTGGCTCCTGAACGGTTATGATTTGAAAGGCTATGAAACCAGAGAATTGATTTTGAAAAATCAAGTGGGTGGCAAATTACTCCCGGATAGAAGCAGTAGAATTTTGTTGATCGGGGAAAACATTGAGTTACAAGATTATAATATAAAAACACGTACATTCAAGCAGAATTAAACCGATTAGCGCATTTAAGAAAGCATGAAGTGAAGCGAAATAAAATGTTTTTACATTACCGGACGGAACCTACCTATAACTAGCATTATGAAATTACGACATATAAGTGTTTGTACAATACATAAGTGTTGTAAAAATTAAGCCTGAGCATCAGAAGATGGGCTTGTAGGAGGATCGGTATGGGCTCCTTCGGGGACGGTCGGGTTGGCTGCAGGTACCTCTTCGATGGGGGACGAAACTTGAACTGATAGATCTACAAGTTGACTGTCCACTTATACCTTCATGATATCAAAATTGGGGTGCTCCAAAGGAGTGTTGAAGAAACAGTGGCACTGAGCAATCCCCTGATTAAACCCAAGTTGGCGTTCCTGGCAAATTTTGTCTCCCAGGAAAGCGTTTTCGACTACTAATTTGTCTCGTTCGGTAATGAGGGCATCTCTTTCTTTAATTAGCTCGTCACGATGGGCAGTGGCTTTCTGCAAGTCTAGATTCAGGGTGTCAACTGACCGTTTGAGAGAAGCCACTTCACCCTAAGCTTTTTTCAGATTACCAGCAGCCTTTACCCGTTCGTCTTCGGCATCCTTGGTCATTTCTTCGATGCAGAGTGATAGGGTAGTGTTCTTCGTCTTCACAACTTCTAGATCCTTATGGGCGATTTCTAACTCGGCCACCAGTAAAGGTTTGTTTGTCCCAGCGGTATAGTTCAAACAAACACTGGCCCGAGCAATGAGCTCATAGGCCATATTTAAAGACTCACTGGGAGTCATCCCTTTGAATGGTTTCCTTTCTTCAGCATTGAGGTGGAACTGCAGACGATCAACAACATGAACGTTGGGGTCTAATGGACCGGTGAGCAGGGGGTGGTCATTTTTCTTTTCTTCGGAGGGGAGGGAGATTTTTCTTGGGTGGACTTTCGTTTCGGTTTGTTTTTCACAGCGTTAAGATCGGTGGGTTTGGTATCAGCAGGGGAAGTTGGCACACCTGACACCTTCAGGGCTGGATTCACCGAGTGGGAAGGGACCGAACTTGAGGCACCGATCAACTTGGTGGAGGAAGAAGTGCCTTCACCGGTTTTTCCTACATTCTTTTTTCGGGCCATCATGCGTATGAATGATTGATGTTGCTCCATCCCTCCAAAGAAATCTGTAATAAAGAAGCAAATTTAGACAAGTTAATATTCACCAATCAATGAATGGAAGAGAGAACAAACTTACCAAACACTCTAGCGCGTAGAGTGTCGGTCCCGAGCAGGTCTATGAGCTTGCGAGACGAGGTCTTCCGGGGTAGCAGATCGATTTGGCTTATTACATCAAGCTCGTTCTCAGTCATTTTAGATTTGGCTCACGAATCCACACGGTTCGGGTTTTCTGTCAAGTAGACTGGAAATCTCGGACGACCATCATCGAAAAAATACTTTGACCGACCGGGCTCTCGTATGGCTATTTTACAAAAAATTGATTTAAAGTCTTTATATGAGGAGTTGAAGGAGGTGAACAATTGCTTATCTTTTATGGGAATTAGTGATACCCACGATCGGTTAGCATTTGGTAAGGCACGAAAGAAGTACAAAAAGGAAGTAGGTGTCGGGGTTAAAAGTAAGCCGGTGCAGAGCACACGGAAGGCTTGCATAAATGCCCACCCGTTCGGGTGTAGTTGGGCTGGACAAATGTTTAACCTTCTCAAAACACCTATTTGGAATTCAGAAAAGGGAAGCCTTATACCTAAGTCACGAAATAAAGTTATGTACACGTAGAAAAAATCTAATTCGTATCCCTCCCGACCATGACAGGTCCGTTCATTTGAACGACACACAACAAAAGAATAATCATTGACATCTCAAAGGTTAGCTAGTAAATCTACTCGTTCTAACAAATGCCTAATGGAGGCGGTGGTAATGAAATAAGGGAGATAATTCCGAACCTCGTGAGGGGCCTAACCATACCCCTACAATGCGGGGGGAGGGGCAATAAAAGACCATGCCCGAGAGTTGTCTACGTTGAATTTCACATCTTCATAGCCAACCTCTCGACAATCGGGAGAACGAGATGAGCTAGTGGATGAAGAACCAGACAACGACGACGAAGCTGCCACATCGTCAGCATACCCCCGACCCTTGTCCTTAGACCCATTGGTTGATCAAGAAGAAACAAACATTACCTTGAGATAGAAGATCGGTGTAAGATAGAGGAAGATCGGTAAGAAGATTCTGAGAGAAAAAATAATGAAAATGAAGAGGGACCCTCCATCTATTTATAGCCGTAAAAAACGGTTTCATGGACTCATCATAGCCGTCCCTTGTGATGGGATCCAAGGGCGGAAGACAAACGCCTTTTCGAATCTAACATTGAGAGACAGGCGAAACAATCTCGACCTTTCATGCAAGGTTGATCGTAAGGATAGGGAGTCGCGACTCTTCAAATCCAACCCATATTATGAAACACGTCTAACACTGACATTCCATTAAGGTTTTCTAATCGGTACTTAAACCCCTTCGCTTATGGCAACGCTTGGGCTTGGGGGGCCTATGTAGTATAATAAGGTGGTGGTCGATAAGGTAAAGAGGAATAAGATGATAATCGTGTAGGGAGAAGAGTGGGGGTCGGTTGGTTGAGCTAGTAAACCGATCGGTCGAGTATGCGAGAAGTACGAGCATGGTTGGCGGATGATTGATGGATTTAGTCAGCGGATATCACGGGCATGATGCGGCAGTTACAAGTGATGAGCGAATCTTGCGGGATGCAGGTTAGCGGTTATAGGAAGTTAATGCCCATTACTTGAGCCTGATACCTATAAATACAGAAATGTTAGCCAGGTATTTCACTTTTGAGCTAATCACATTTACACTGATTACATCGTGACTTTGCTGACTTAAGCGTCGTAGTGCTAACTTGCAGGTCACAATCGATCGGTGAAAGAACGTGGAAGATCTTGGGAATAGCACAGTGAGAACGGTTTGGATTGTGTTCGATCTTGGATCCTACATCCGAAACAGTAGTGATATTCGAAATCTTAAACATCGGATCTCGATATCCGATTTTTACACATTCTAATTTTCATATTTGATTTTTTCATTTTCAGTTTTTTTTTCATTCAAAATTACTTTTATTAATTTTAATACATTCGTAAAATTATTTTATATTAATTAAATTATATAATACATTATAAACTCATAAATAAAATGCCAAAAAAAATTAAACTTATATAAAATGAAATTAGGTGCAAAAGTAGAGGGGGTGTAGGGTTTTTTTATAAAGGACAGATCCATGGGTGTAGGGGTGCAAGGGATGTCAGGTACAGTAGGAATACATGTTTGTTGATTGGAGAAAAATGGAGGTAAAGTTAATACTGTGCACAAAAATCTTCAATAATAAAAGATTAAACTTTTAAATCATTTAGTAATTAGGGACATTTTAAGAAATTGAACGTGCAAGGATGAAATCCTTTGAGGTGGAGGATAAAACACTCAAAAAGTTCGTGTAGAAGTTAAAAAGCCCAACATATCGGAAAGAGAAGCCCAACCCAAGTTTATGACATAAAACTCAACGGTTAGTGGTTGCTTTTCTAAACCCTAATTCTAATTCTAATTCTAATAGTACCCTGGTTTCAGTTTCAGTTACAAGGGGTTTATGTTATGCTTCTGAAGCAACACAAACCGCTTAGCACGAAAACAGTAAAATGGCTGCACGATCAACAATTTGAGATCAGCAGGAAATTGAATATTGGGAATACCGCTCCGGATGGGCCTTGTCCTTCTCCCGCACAAGATTCTCTCTTGTTCCTTTTCATTTACTTACTTTTGGACATTCCCATGTCGAGTAAAGTGTTATTTGTTATCGCTGTGCATTCACGTCTGATTATGAAATGTAAACTATTTTTAGTATCAACAAGTCGGTAATCACAGTTTAAAAGTAAATGGAGGTAATTGCTGTAAAAGTAAATAATGGTTATTTGTGATTAGATGATGATAGTTTAAAACTACATTACGGCTTATAGATAGTTTTCTTTATTTTTCATTTGCCATTGTTAGTTTGTGTTTTGGTGTTTTGTTATTGCTTGTTCTGTTTTGTAGGCTGTAGTTTGTGCTTGTGTTCATATGAGATGTATCTTTGGTGGTGACCATTTTTTTAAGTTGCTGCCACGTATTAGCTGGCTTTGGTGCCGCGGTGTTTTTGTCTGCAGGGGTTATTATAGGGATGTAATTTGATGATAAAGACATGTGGGGGGAGGTGGAAAAGGTACAACGTGTTTGAGTTGTTTGGAATGGTTACGGCAACTGTATCAGTACACTTAGTACAAGCAAATATGTATGGAGATTGCCCCATATGGGATGAGTTGTCATGGTTTTTTTAATTAGTTTAGATGGATTGGGAAAGATGTTCCACTGGAAATATTCTTCTTGTTATTGCTTCAACTCATTCCCAAAAAAGTAGTTCCAGCTTTAATAGCTCCGAATAAATTCAGGACATGCAATAAGATACGAATGTTTCTCATTCCAGAACCACAAAATCACTTTTTAACTTTTTTCATATACATACCAGAGGATTTCACTTGGAAAAGAAAATGTCCCATACTTCACAACTATGGGTTCAAATGTACGGATAGGGTGCATTAGTTTAAGGATGAAATGTAAGGTTGGATCTGCCATGTTTTGCCTCTTCATAAAGAAAAACTTCCATTGTTCCATTGTATGTTTATTTCTGTCATGTGAGTGAGTGATTGAGTGAGGTTATCTGTGATTATTTTTGTGTATTTTATTCTTTATTCTTTATGGTTAATAATTCACTTTTCTGCACTCTACCATTGTTTTCTCTTCCTCTAACATGTGTGGTTTCTCTCTATTTGCAATTCAGTTAATGTTAATAATGCTGAGGAAATAAGAGATGGTCATGGGAATGATGAGTTGAGGGACAAAGTTAATATTAATAGCGCTGATAAAGTAAGAGATGGTGCAGTGAATGTTGAGTCAAGGGACAATCATGCGTTGGTTGACAATAATACTGCACAAAGTCTGACGGGTGAAGATATAGAAGCCATGAGAAGGTGAGTTCATCTTCTCGTGGTTGAATTTCTATTCTTGGTAATAGCTTAGAAGTATTTTGACTAGAACAGTAAATATTTGTCATCATCTTTTTTCCCCCATTTCAGTTCACTTGCCTTTAATTATTGTGTGCCTATGATGGTGTTAAATATACTCCGAGATTCATTTCTATGATATAAACTTGGATCTGAGGCACTAGCTTTGTCTTCCTTAATGATGGTTCATACTGTAAAGTGTTTTAATGGTTTTGCTACACCACTTGTTGTGGAGCTAAAGCTTCTGTTATTTTGCCTATTTTTATTTTTATATTTGTTAGCATGATTGAATTGCAACAGTGATGTTGTCGGTATAAGTTACTGCATGCGATTGCATTTATGATCTAGCTTCTCCTGTCTTGTGTGAATATTTAAAGACCATAATTAGAGACTGTAAATGTTTGAGTAATACGCAGATGATGAAAAAATAGACAGGGACATCAGCACTCCAAAGGAGAATGTTGACTTCGTCTAATGGGAATCTCTATGATGCGTTTGTGTTTTTTTGTAACTCTTTTTTAAGAAAGAATTTGCATGGGTTGTTTTGAGTCATTATACAATTGCAAGTGACGATAACTTAGACAGGGACATCGGTACTTATGCTAAGGATGGTGATTTGTCTTTGGGACTCTCTCTGATGCATAATGAATTTTCTTGATACTGACGTAGATTGTTAACCAAGTTAGTACTTATTTCTTGATACTGACGTAGATTGTTAACCAAGTTAGTACTTATGCTAAGGATGGTGATTTGTCTTTGGGACTCTCTCTGATGCATAATGAATTGTCATGATACAGACGTAGATTGTTATCCAAGTTGACTTTTGTTGATCCAATGTGTTCTAAAAGTAATATTTATCATTTTTATTAACTGATGAGGAATATTATAGAAAAATTTAATTTGGTATATAACCCCATCTTGGGGTAGCGTGCTCTAAATGTTGTGTTGGTAAGTGTATGTGTAATATTGATAATTGATGCTTCTAGTATTGATTTGGCCAATGATGTATCATTTTGCACGTATTATCAGATGTGTTTATGATGATATCTTAATTGTCACTACCTCTGAGCCCATTTTTTTTCTTTGGTTTTTATGTCATTTTTGTCTAACACCCTGTGTTTTGATACGAATTAGTTATGTTTTAACTATTGATTCTTTCTCTGTTGTGGGTTTATTTGGTTGGTTTTTCCTGGTTGATTTGTGTTTTTGTTTTATTACTTCCTATTTAATTATTTTTGCTTAAAAACCATTCTGATGAATGCAGTTGTTATACAATTTTCATCGACTTTTACCAACTGCCATGAAATTGGTTTATTGGATTTTTGAGCTGTGGCTATTGAATGATCTCTAACTCGGTGGTCCATGTCATATACGCATTTTGCTCATGTATTGAGATTATTTGTTATTGAAAGTCACTGCTGTTTCCATAAAAATAACAGCTTCCTTGGCCTCTAAATTTGATTTTGTTGTCTGTATTTTACAAGTCTGGTGATTGCCACTAAGAACGGAGATTTCTAGATGCTTTTGTCGAAGTTTGATCAAATTTGGGCTCCAAGAGCATAGTAAGAAATAAAATGTTTATATTGGTGTAAATTTTGATTATGTAATGGAAATGGTTGTGTTTTGGAGGAAAGTCTCTGCCACACATTGGCGGATATGCTTTTGAAATATGATTATGAAGATTTAGTAGTTCATATTATTTTAATCTGTCTGACTTTTGGCTTGTTAGGTAATTGTGAGAACTGGACCATAGATTTCTTTGGTTTGACATTTAATGTTTAATTATATGCTTTATAACATGTTTTTAAATAAACTAACATAATACCTGCAGGGGAAGTGTCTTAGCCTATTTTCTCATGATGATTTCTAACTTATGATTTCAACGCCGTTTTAGTATTGCATTTACAGACAATTAAGGTGTATTGTATGAATGAAATATTTTAAATTTTGTTTTTTCCCTAAATTTTAAGTTTTTACATTTCGTTGTCTCATTATCTATTTTCCCCCATTTTAATTCACTTGCCTTTAGTTGCTGTGTGGCTATGATGGTGTTAAATATACTCCGAGATTCATTTCTATGATATAAACTTCGATCTGAGGCACTAGCTTTATCTTCCTCGATGATTTGTACAGTATAGTGTTTTATTGGTTTTGCTACACTACTTGTGGAGCTAAAGCTTCTGTTATTTTGCGTATTTTTATTTTTTATATTTGTTAGCATGATAGAATTGCAACGCTGATGTTGTTGGTATAAGTTACTGTGTGCGATTGCATGGCTAAGATCTAGCTTCTGCTATCTTGTGACTATTTAATGACCATAATTAGATACTGTAAATGTTTTAGTCGTACGCAGATGACGAAAAAAATAGACAGGGACATCAGCACTCCAAAGGAGTATGTTGACTTCGTCTAATGGGAATCTCTCTGATGCGTGTTTTTTTATCGTGACTTTTGTTAAGAAAGTATTTGCATGGGTTGTTTCGAGTTCCATTATACAATTTGCAGGTGACGATAACTTAGACAGGGACGTCAGTAATTATGCTAAGGATGGTGATTTGTTTTTGGTACTCTTTCTGATGCGTAATGAATTTTCATGATACAGACGGAGATTGTTAACCAAGTTAACTTTTGTTGATCCAATGTGTTCTAAAACCAATATTGATCACTTTTATTAACTGTTGAGGAATTTTATACAAAAAATTAATTTGGTATAACCCCATCTTGGGGTAGCGTGCTCTAAATGTGTTGGTAAGTGTATGTGTAATATTGATAATTGATACTTCTAGTATTGATTTGGCCAATGATGTATCATTTTGCACGTATTATCAGATGTGTTTATGATGATATCTTAATTGTCACTACCTAGGCCATCTTTTTGTTTGTTTTTTATGTCATTTTGTCTAACACACTGGGTTTTGCTACGAATTAGTTATGTTTTAACTATTGATTCTTTCTCTGTTGTGGGTTTATTTGGTTGGTTTTTCCGTGTTTATTTGTGTTTTTTGTTTTATTACTTCCTATTTAATGATATTTGCTTAAAAATTAAATCATTCTGATGAATGCAGCTGTTATACAATTTTCTTTGACTTTTACTAATTGCCATGGAATTGTTTCATTGGATTTTTGAGCTTTGGCTATTGAATGATCTCTAACTCGGTTGTCCATGTCATATACGCATTATGCTCATGTATTGAGATTATTTGTTATTGAAAGTCACAGTTGTTTCCATCAAAATAATAGCTTCCTTGGCCTTGAAATTTGATTTTGTTGTCTGTATTTTACAAGCCTGGTGATTGCCAATAAGAACGGAGATTTGAAGATGCTTTTGTCGAAGTTTGATCAAATTCAGGCTCCAAGAGCATCTTAAGAAATAAAATGTTTATATTTTTGTTAATGAAGGCTTGTAATCTCTGTTAAAGCTTTTGATTATGGAATGGAAATGGTTGTGTTTTGGAGGAAAGTCTCTGCCACACGTTGGTGGATATGCTTTTGAAATATGATTATTAAGATTTAATAGTTCATATTTTTTTAATCGGTCTGACTTTTGGCTTGTTAGGTAATTGTAAGCTTTAATTCCATGGAATTCGAAACTTTTTGGCTTGTTAGGAAATTGTGAGAACTAGACCACATAGATTTTTTTGGTTTGACTTGTTAATGTTTAGTTATATGCTTTATAACATGTTTTTAAATAAACTAACATAATACTTGCAGGGGAAGTGGCTTAGCCTTTCGATTGGTCTTTCTCCTGATCATTTCTAATTTATGATTTCCACGTCCTTTACAGACAATTAAGGTATATTGTATGAAATATTTTAAATTTTGTTTTTTTCCCCAAATTTTAAATTATGTTAAAAATTTTCACAGTTCGTTTTGTCTCATTATCTTTTTTTCCCCATTTTAATTCACTTGCCTTTAATTGCTGTGTGCCTATGATGGTGTTAAATATACTGAGATTCATAATTCTAAGGATGGTGATTTGTCTTTCGGATTCTCTGCGATGCATAATGAATTTTCATGATAATCTTGGAGAAAAGACCAAATGTAATTTCATTTGATAATGAGTTAATCAATTTGTTCAGATAAACTCTCTGAATTGCTTGCCCTAAGCCACATTTACAATGTCATGTCAGTGTATCAGTGGTATGATGGGTCTATGGGACGGTCCGTGGTTGAAGGTCAAAAATTAGATAATGGGTATGGTAATTTTGAATGCTTGTAACGGGGAAGCAAGTGTTCCTAAAACAATACATTTACTGACATAAGCAGTTTTATACTTTACAAATTAACAAACCTTAGTCCCATCTTTGAATCTAAGAAATGTATCCTTGAATTCTAGTGGATAAAATTTTGCTCTACAAATGTGGTGTTATCTGGTGAAAAATATACGAAAATTTTTAATCCCGACAAACGAGGTTCAGTTTGATAGAGGATCTTTGTGGAAAATAATTCATAAGCTTGTATTAGATAATAGAGTTTATAAAATTCAATTCCAATGTCATTTGTGACTCATTACAAAATCAAATTGTGTTTTAGCCAATAAATTATGTTGAAAAAGTTTTGATGTTTAATATTTTAGCTCATAAGTAAAAATCCACACGTATAACTTGAATGATTGTGAACGATGGTTAGAATTTCTTGTGCCTATGAATAAACATCAATAAGATTAAAATATCAACATAATCTACAAGAGTAAGAACAAACGTAAAACTGAAATCATTGGTAAAGGAAGCTCTCAGTTTTTAGCCAAATTGCAGATGTCATTGAAATAAAATTTGTCAAAGAAAACGGAGTTATCATAGGAAGCTGAGTTAACAATGTAAACTCGTTCCGGATTTGAAAGTGAGAATTGAATGATAGAATAAAGCTGAGTTAACAATATGGTCGATCAATTTTGCAATAGACAACATGTTAACCATAATAAGACTTGTTTCCGTTTGGTAACAAGACATTAGCCAACTTTACTATAGACAACATATCAAAGCCAGTTGGTAAGGAGCCATGAATATGAATATATTTTATTATAAGAAGTGAAATGAGACCAACAATTAGTAGAGAGTCATGAATATTAGTATGTGGTCAATGAGACTACTATTGAGAACTGAAGAATAAAAAGAGGTATTATTGTTAAGACAAAATTGTCTACAAAATAGATCGTATAAGTAATTTAGGTTTTAAAGTTTAATGAAAAGTTGAAATATTGTTATGTATGAAAAATGGTTTAAAGTAATAGTGTCTAAAAAAAGGAATATTTTATAACCTTTGAAGGCAAGCTTATATACATAAAATCTTTTAAACCAAGTTGTCTAAATAAATTAGAAAATTATAAACAGTGTTGAAAGAATGTATCTCTCTTTGAAATCATCTAATAGATTATATATCAAGTAAAACTTTCTAAATAAAACATGGTCTGATGAATGAATGACAGCTAAATGCTATAGCATTTGGAAAAGCATCTTATTTGATATCATCAGATGATTATACATATTGTATGTCTTAGTAAATAACGCATTTATGAATGAAATAAAATGTCTTGAACATGTTACACTATTTAATGCTTATCACTTAATGCATGTACGATAAATAACTTTGATGCTTGTATATTTTATTTCTTGATATTGGTGTATATCAATAAAGCAGAAAAATATTATCAAAATCACCACACCCAAGAAAAAGACATTATGACAGAAGAAGAACATTCTACAGATGTTTTCCTTGAAGCCATCTACTCTATCACATCATACAAGCTCAAGTTTCACTTAAGGCTATAAGAAAAAAAGCTTTAACCCCTATAAAGTAGATTAAAGTCTGACTTCCCACCTAAAGGCTACCTGCTCTCCTGAAGACAACTTCTCTGTTTGACGGTCATATTTCAAGAGAAGTTATATATACGGAAGAAAGCTTGAAGAGAAGATGATGATAACACAAGAAAGATAACTCAAGAAAGAATAATGAACTCGAGCTTGTTGTGCTCATATATCACCTAAAGCTAAAAATCTTTTGAGAGAAAAAGCTTAGCAAAATACAAAACATCTTATATTGTTTATATCCTCTCTTTGAGAGTTATCATTTGTACTTTTATTCTTAACATTATTTGTGTTGTAAATTCTAAAGAGAATTAAAACACATATCTAGACGTGTTGTTTACATTTAGAACAAGGAGTGACTAAACTCGGTTTTACTCGTGTTGACTAGGGAACCAGAATTGGTGAGAATACTTGTTGTAAATCAGGAGTGATTAAACTCGGTCTATCGTGTTGACTAGGGAATCAGGAGTGATGATAATACTCGGAGTAAACCTGGAGAGTTAAAACTAGTGTAATCTTACAAAGATTAGTAGAACCTCTTAAGAGTTCTTAAGAGAGAACTGAGTATAGTTCAGGTTGAGTGAACTAATATAGAAAAATTTCTCTATTGTTTTCTTTTTGAAAAGCTTTTGCAAAGCCTTTTGAAACATTATCGTCTGAACATATTATTTTTTGCAAATCTCTTAAAAGTCCATCAAATGCCATTTGCGAAAAGAATATAAAAAGCATTATTCACCCCCCTCTAGTGTTTTCTTGTGTTTTCACTTATTAATTTGTCTATAAACATCTAAAGGTCTACTACAAATCTTGCTTCTGTCAATATTAGAAAAGACATTGCCTCTAGGAAAGACATTGCCTTTATCACCATTTCTTCAACCTTCTTTACTAGCTAGTGCCATAGCCTTTGATTACTCAATTGCATCACCAAATATTCGTCTATCCAACTTAGTCATGGAGTGGAGAGTTGGCAATAGGTCCATGAGCACAATTTTGAAATTTTCCAGTAGAATAACCATCATTAAGCCCTTTGAAAAATTTAATCTTCTGATCTTTGACTTTATATTTGTCAATTGTGAGAAAAACATGAAATACAGAAAAACACTAGAAAGTGGGGTTTGAATAATGTTTTAAAATCTTTTCGAAAAAACAACGTTTAATGACTATTGCAAGTGTTAGATAAACTGCAATAATTGTTAAACGCTTATGTTTTCAAATAAGCATTTAGAAAAACGTTTAATAAGCAAAGTTATTGACACATATATTTTTATACTGATTCGTTCCAATATGAGCTATGTCCAGTTCTCTTTTAAAATCTTTTAAGGGGTTCCACTAACAATTAACAAGATTACAATGAGTACAACCTACTCATGATATACAAGTATTATCTGTAAGACCCGTGGAAAATAAAAATAAATTATTTTTATTTATATTTATATTAAGATAAATTATTGTGATTTTGTTTTTTAGGTTAAAAAGTGTTGAAGACGTAGATAAAAATTAATTTTAATTGTTTTGATTAGTCTTGAAAATGTGTAAAATATATGACTTAAACCCTCCATTGGTTCTCATATTTGTGTGCAAATCTCAGTTTGGTCCTCAAGTTTTGAACTGTCTCAATTGGGTCATAATTTTTGTAAAAATGCACACATTTTACCCTAACCGTTAAGTTGTCTCAAACGGTGTTAATTGATGCTGGGATGAATTTTTTATTTTAGGCTTAATCCCTCCCTTGGTCCGTATGTTTGTGTCAAAATCTCAGTTCAGTCCTCAAGTTTTTCCTCAATTCCTTATGAAATGCAAACATTTTACAATATTTTACCTCAACCGTTAAGTGTATTGAGATGGCGTTAACTTTGAACTGAGCTGTAATTTTTTTTTTATGTTTTAAAATCATTAAATCCACGTGGCTATGATCTTTCTTTCTCCTTCCAATCACTGATCACAATTCACTCATTCCTCCATCCTCAAACCCCCTGACTCACACCTTTTCTCCCTCTCAAACTAAAATATGTCGTCGTTGTCGACAGTTCAAAAATTATGACCCAATTGAGATAGTTCAAAACTTGAGGACCGAACTGAGATTTTCACACAAACATAAGGACCAAGGGAGGGATTAAGCCTAAAATAAAAAATTCATCTCAGCATCAATTAACGCCGTTTGAGACAACTTAATGGTTAGGGTAAAATGTGTGCATTTTTACAAAAATTATGACCCAATTGAGACAGTTCAAAACTTGAGGACCAAACTGAGATTTGCACACAAATATGAGGACCAATGGAGGGTTTAAGCCAAAATATATTAATTAGTAATATTTGCAGTACAAAATCAAGGAAAATGAATTGGACTAGTGGTTGTTGATGGTTGCCTCTAGATACCCTTCTCAAGGTCATGAGTTCGAATCTTGGAGGGGCATATGTTGCTTTTCATTTTGTCATTGATAAACGTGGGACCCACAGAAAAGAGAGAGAAGAAGTTTGGCTAAAAGAATTAATTGTAGAAAGAGGAAATACTATAAAGCTACCTAAATGGCTTTTGATTTTGAAGAGAGAGAGAGAAAATGATGGATTGAGCCTTTCAACATTATTCCCTTGCACAACCTCCTCACGGACCACTCGTCGCTCCGTTTTCCCGAGGTCCAAGCGACGGTGGAGGCGATGCGGGAAATCAGGGACCTCCGACGACCTCCGTTTGAGCAATGGCGGCAGAACATGGACCTCCTCGACTGGCTTGCGCTCTTTTTTGAATTCCAGCATGACAACGTTAGGAACCAGTGTGAGCATTTGGTTCTCCATCTCGCTAATGCCGCCGCTGGACAACATCGACATGCTCAACGCCGACGTGCTCTAACGGTTCCGCAAGAAGTTGTTGAAAAACTACGGGGCGTGGTGTTCCTACCTCGGGAAGAAGTCCAACATCTGGATCTCCGACAACCGGCGTGGTGGCGCGGGGGACGACCTTCGATGTGAGCTGCTCTATGTGTCTTTGTACCTCTTGATCTGGGGAGAGGCTGCAAATCTTCACTTCATGCCGGACTGCATCTGCTATATCTTCCACAACATGGTGAACGAGTTGAACAAAATTTTGGAAGATTATATCGACGAGAACACTGGGCAGCCGGTTATGCCCTCGAATTTTGGTGAGAACGCGTTTTGACTATATTTTTCACTTGGAGTGGTTTGAGGTTTGTGCAGAGTTTGCTTAATGTGGGGATGCAGTATAGGTTGGTGTCTCGGGAGACAATTGGGCTTGGAATGAGGATGATGCTGAAGTGTGTTGTGGCTGCTCCCTGGATTTTTGTGTTTGGTGTGTTTTATGCCAAGATTTGGAAGCAGAGGAACCAGGATAGGTGGTGGTCACCAGCAGCGAATGATCAGGTAATGAAGTTTCTGGAGGTTGTGGTTGTTTTCCTTATTCCGGAGCTTCTAGTTGTGGTTCTTTTTGTGCTTCCTTGGATTAGGAATTTTGTGGAGAAAACAAATTGGAAGATTTTCTACATGTTGTCATGGTGGTTTTAGACCATAAGTTTTGTGGGACGTGGTTTGAGGGAAGGTCTTGTGGACAATGTGAAGTATTTAGTTTTCTGGGTTGTGGTGCTGGCCAATTACTTTTTCCAGGTGAAACCCATGATTGCTTTGTGAATTTGACGGCAGACCTCTAAATGAATCAAGTAAAGAATAATAGGGACCCAATTGATATGCCAAAAAAAAGGGATTTATTTAAGATTTTGGACAAAATAGGGACCTCTGATAAGATTAAACCTTTCTTTTTATATTTTCATGCATAAACGTGTTGCAGTGGGAGGGTTTTCACTATTTGTTTTATTAGGAGAAGCTATTCGTTTTATTTTTTTTTAAAGTGGGAAATCTTAGTTAGTGGAGGAGTTAATAGGATAATTGGGCATCCCAGTAAGGATTAGAGCCCAAGTGTTAGGGCCCAGTTGTGAGAGGAATTAAGTATGGTTAGGTTAGGATTGGAAGGACAACACGTAGCCAATTGAGAGAGAAAAAGTAAATCCTAGAACTCATCGATACATAATCTTTAAGCGTTTGAGAAGAGAGTGATTTATTCTTAGACTTTGGGTTTGCATCTGAACGTAAGAAAGGGGAAGAACGTGAGAAAGAGACGCTGCCACAAGAAGGAGAAACACTGTCACGAGGGAAAAAGCTTCTAGGAAACTTTGGAGTCGGAGGTTTAAATCCAAAAAGGTAAAGGGATATGACTTTGTCTTGTTTCGTTTGATGTATATGTGTGATATTCATGAAGTGAATGACTGTAATCATGGTGCTGTGATGTTTGTAATATTTTGTTGTTTCGGTAATTCTTATATTGTTTCCTTCATGCTGTTTTGGGTTGCTTGAGAAACCTGGGGTACACTAAGAGTTGGGGTTTCATTTATGGAGTTCGGAAAAGGAAGAGGATGGCTTTTGTAAGGGAAGCTGTCTCTGCTTTGTCTGTTTGGGTATATAATGTCGTGAGTGATTGTATGAGTATGTAGTGTTGTGATCATGTCTTTCTGATGTTTTGGTGGTTCTCGTGGAATTTTCCTTACTGTTTTGACAAGGTGTAAAATGTGGGTATTATGTTTTGAGACCTTTGTGGTTTATGATGGGGTTGTTTTATTGCTTCAGGTAGAAAGGTATATTGTTAGTGTATGGGTGATTGTATTTTATGGTTTAGTTTTACAGTTTCTGTAACTTTTGCGTTGAGTGAGTTTTGTTGAGGGATGCTGATGAATTACTCGGTGTGTGGGAAACCTATAAGAGTTGGAAGTTAAACATGTGTTTATGAGTTATGAAGGTTTAAAATGATATTTTTTTAGGTTTATTACATGAGAATGGTGCACGTGATTTAGGAACAGTGGAAGTATATTGAATGTTTAAATTGAGGGTTACATGAGAGTAAATGAGAGAGTAACTAAGTTTTAAAATCTTGAGTGTGGTGGGGTCATGTGCATGGGCTGGAAAAGTCACTTTCTGCATAAACCATTTGGTAGAATAAGTTTTATTTAAGTTTTAGAAAGTTTAGCTTGGGTGAGTGGGGTCTGTGTTATTTATCTTGGAAAGAGAAAAGTTACTTTTGTTAATTTCATAAGTCATTTTAATGCTTAAAGGTGTGTGTTTGCATGCAAAGTGGATGTTTACGTGAAGTGGTGAGGGGTAGTGATTAGGTGGACCATGTGGGGTCCACTTAGATAGGTGAAAGAGTTTTTGATAGACTTAGGAAAACAGGGGTGTGTGTATAGTAAATAGTTGACTATTTTATTTTGGGATGACTCGTTATTATTTTTGTGGATGTTTAATAATTGTTTTGAGAATGTTGGGCGTGTGTGAATATTATTTGGTGGTTGTGTGAGTATGAAGATATTTATTTCATGTGAGACTGAATTTATGTTTGTGTGAAGCCCGATGAAGCTCCTGGAAGAGTGGTGGAAGTAGCACTGGTACTTGCTCAGTGAAGCTCTCTGAGAATAGAGTGGTGGAGGGTGTATACTTATCTGGTGAAGCCCAAGAGGATGGTGGAAAGTATATACTTGCCCAGGGAAGCTCTAAGAGAGTAGTGGGAAGTGGTGTATTTGCTGGTGAAGCCTTTCAGAGAGTGGTGTGAAATGTCTTTGTGTAACGGTGTCGTAAATTGTACCTGCCCGGTGAAGCTCTTTAAGAGAGTGGTGGGAGGTGACACCCGACCTTGTTTTGTATGCGAGAAACTCAGTGGTGATTCAATATATATAGTGAATGGTTTCAAATAAACTGGGGTATGAGTTGGTGAGTGACCAAGTGAGTTTGGGTGTGACTTGTTTACGTTGACAAAATTATTGTATGATTATATGTTGGTGACTTAGAATTATGATTGCGTGGATGTTAATGGTTTGATATGTTGTCATGTGAAGATATGTGTAAGAGAATGATGATATGTGTTATTCGATAATCTTATTCTTAGTTGATGTTTAATACTTATGTATGTTTATATGATATATTTCTGTTAAGCGCACCCTTGCATGTTGTGGTTGTTGTTTCTACCCGCGGTGATCGTACTTGTACGGGAGTAGAAACTGTTATAGTTGTAACTAAAGCGGAGTATGCGACGAGATACACGGGAGAACTGTGGGATTTTAGTTTCATTGTTAATATTTTTGTAATGGAATTTTATTAATGCTCTATATTTGCATTTGGTTTTAGAAGTTTTTATTTAAATAGTATTTCGAAATAGCATCAGAGTTAAATTTTAAAAATTTTTGTAACATATGACATCCCAAAAATCTGTGATGTTACGTTATCAACTACTTTTGGTTCTCACTATATATATTGTAGTGTTATCAAAATGGGTTAAAAGTTTTGATAGCACTAATATATTGTTATTTTCTGAACAAGTTATTCTAAGAGTGTTATACATTATTTCTTGTTTGGAAAAGAAGTGCTATGAAGCATTCATCTAGGAGAGGTGATAATGCTATAGGTTTTTCATTTTATAATCAATGATAATAACTTATATCTTTTTTTTTTTTTTATAATTGGATTTGAATTTCGTTCAGTAGTGTGTGGTGTGTTGGTGTAGGTAATTGAATGTTGTCATTATCTTTGTAAATCTTTGAAAGATGTTTTAAAGAATGATTTGCATATATCTTATTCTAGTTACACATATGTTTCTGTAATTGGAAAATTTAAAAATACAGTGAGAAATCTAGCTAAGGTTACTTGGATTAATAAGATGTAAATTTAGGAAATATAAAAATCTTTGTGTGTTTGATATTTTCTTAACATACTTTTTTTAATCTTTCTTATTTTTTTGTACTCATTAACCACTGCATTAGAATTATTTTATTAATTTTAAGTAAAGTTTTTTTTATAATCAATTTACTTTCTTTTTCTTTTTCTTGGTTATGAATGAGCCGTCTTCTTATTTAACAATATTAAAACTTATGTTGAGAAAAAAAAAATTCTAATATGTATTATATATTTCCACTTAATTAAGTATAATCTTATACAAAAATATTTATTTTATAAAAAATAAAAGTGACTGTATATTAAAAAATACTTAGTTTTCTTTCTTTAAGTTGAGATTGAAAATTATTGTAATTTAATAAATGACATATTTATTGGAAGTCATAAATGATATGAAAAATATTTATTTATACTCATTTATTCAATTAGCAAAATTTATACACCTAAAGAATTAATACTTACTTGATTAAATCAATATATAACAATTTGTGCTTCCTCTTTACATCTAATCTCACGGTTAAAAATCTTAGATGATGAAGTTCATTGCACTTATATTTTGAAAATCATTAAGATTCCAAATTTTCCCGAACAAGGTGTTGAATCCCCATTCTGATGTATTATTCATATTTGCATATAGATAGATGATTTCGGAATATACTTCGAAAAACTCATTCCATGATAACATTCAAAATATTAAAATAATAATTTCTATAAAAGATAATATTTCTAGAATTTTCAGGATGTATTCTGAAAATAAAAATTTCCTGTATGGGGGTGCAGAAAGCATTGTCATTTATTCTCTCCTCTACTATTTCGGCCGCGTCAAATCTTACAAAGCACCAAACCAATAAACTCATGAGGGTAAAATTTTACAAATTTGTGGTATAGGACGCAAATTGGAGGGTTGCTTCCTACATCAATATATACCAAAAATATCATTTTTCAACATATTTTGAAATTCGTTAAAATTTTCAAAAATTTCTTCTGAAATTCATTTTCGAAAAATTTCTTAATGAATTTTGATATCTGTTGTTGAAGGAAAACTTTTTCAACAAATTTGAACATTCTTTGGAATTGTTTTTAAAAATTTTAACGAATTTCAAAATTTATTAAATGTTTGAAAATTCTTCAATGAATGTAGAAGTCTGTTGAAGAATTTTTTCTTCAACAAATTTCAAAATTCGTTGAAGAAAAAAAGTGTGAGTGTAAGATTTTTTAATATAAAAAGGATAATTTTGAGATTTTTAAAAATTTGGTGGTGCAATAAGTAATATGGGGTGAAGGAAAGAGTAACCCTATGCAAATTGTTGGGTGTAAAAAGCAAAGGCCTTTAATTGGTGGGTACTTGGAATTTGTAGCCCCAAATGAATACACGCATATGGTATGACTTTCTCTTCCTGCACCCGATTATTTTTAAAATTTTAAAACATAATTTTTACAACAAAATTTTCTTAACATAGTTTTCTGGTACAAGTTTTCGATATAATATATAATACTTTCCAGAACAAGTTTTGTACAATGAACTATTAAAAAAAATTTTCAAAATATATAAAATATATTATGGAACAAGTTTTTCAAAATGAATTTTTGTCCGAAACGAGCTTATTCTTTCTATGGAATGGAGGTGCAGCAATAAAATACATGTGGTATGCATTCGATTCCAGCCTCATAATAATAACTTAAGAGTCTTGCTTACTAAATCAAGTTTCTTTTTGTTTATTAAAAAAGTAAAAGCAGAATTTAGTCATAATCATAACTTTTAACTGCATCACTTACCAATAATATTCCGAGTTAAATGGAACACGGTACACTCAGCGTGTAATATATTCTCATTTAAAAGCGATAATATAACTTTTTGGATAATTACTCTAAAGTTAATAACTTTATCATGATCATTTACAACTATATAAAAGTGAAAATCTAGTTTACACTAACTTTCTCTTTTCGAAGCAATAACGTTTTTTTCTTATATTATACATTAAGCATTCTCCTAAATTTTTGTTGCATTTTAATCTGATTATATATATCCACATGCATATTCATTCTTTCATTGTTGAAACTTTGATACCTGGAGTAGACAAAAATTAATGAAGCAACTTTATTCCAATCAACTTGTGTTGAATAATATTCCTTTTTTATTTTCTGTTGTTAAAAAATATATTGAACAAATGGTGTTCATTCAGTTTAGATAATACAGAAACTTTAGTTTTTAACAAGATCAAAAATTCACGTAACAGTTGTGGGAAATAATAGAAACAATGGAATAATGACTCATCTTTCACTCATAGCATAAAGGTAACATGTTCATGAGGGAAAAGGAATCCAAAGCTTATGCGTTAATTTTTTTTATTTTTTTTTTGTAGTTTTATGTTAGACAGAACAAACCAATTAAACCAAATCCAATCATCTATAATGGAGATTTGAGACAATTTTCTTTGTATGACATGTTAAAAAGACAAAGCACTAGTTTTGGATTAACAATGTTTAATTTGCATGGTTTCATTACAGTTTGGAAAAGAAAATTAAGAACTAATGTATGCAATATTAGGATATTATGATATTTTAGTAGTCATACTTTTAAATATAATTTTTTTCTTTAATTTTCTTAGACATCTTTTAACTCCATAATAAACAATTTCTCCTATGAGATGATTAATTCTAGCAATGTTGTTTGAACAAGTTGGAACACATGAATTAATTTGTAAAACACAAAAAAACACAGTGGATCCAAAAACATTGGTGGAGAAGAACTGAAGCACTGCAGAATTAATAGAAACCTCAAACATATTTAGTCACTTTAATTTACATTAGGACTTGTGGTACAGAAGTTTGTAAGATCAAAGAACCTGAAAATTAAAGAACATACAAATGTTACACATCAATGGGATTTTGCAGTGTTTTCTTCTCTGGTGGAGGTGGATTGAAGCAGCACAAGAGGAGAAAGAAGGGGTATGGGATCTTTACTAGTGAAGAAGGAATTTAAGGAAGATGAAGTTGAAGCAGTTTCCATTGAGTTCTGTTCTCCACTGCAAGCAAAAGATTTTATCTCATTAGGTTTTATCTGAAGTGGACATGGTGCCATCTTTTGTAGCCTACTCATGGACCTTCTGAACACAAACTCATCTTTATGACTGTAAATCTGAAAACCAGGAAATTCAACTCTTGAGTCCATTTTTTCCCTCTCAGCTCTTCCTTTCTTTTGGAGTACTTAACTTGAAGGAAGAGACCAATAGTGAAGAAAATTGAAACTGGGAAGGGAGAGTCAAAGATTAACTAATAATAATGAATGTTTGAATATTTCTGGTGAAGTTAAGGTTCATTGAATAACCGTAACACCCTTCATAAGGGTCTTTGGTTTCTTGATTTGGCACTTGAAAATTGTGACATGCATGTGGTCACTTAAATTATGGTGTGGCTAAATAATAATATAGTCTGTTATAATGTTGTTTTTAAAGGAGTCCTTTCCCTTACATGTGAGGAAAGTTATGGGGTTTGAACGTTTCTCATTCATGTGAGGGAAGAATCAATGCACTTATGCACAGATTTTTAAAAGATCTAAGTTTCTGTGACAGTGACACTCAAAGTGAGGCACATGATACTCTTTGTGATTTCTTATTGCATTGTTTTTCCCCCACTTTCTTTTGAAAAGTTAGGAACGTGATTCCTCTATTATTAATACCATTTGGCAGCTGAAGTTGTGGCTATTGTCTGGTAAACCGCCTTATTTTGAGCAAGATAATTTCGGGGTGTCAGATATTACTCTATTCTCTCTTAAAATTTGTGATCATGATTTGGCCATGATTGTCATGCCAACAAAGATGATTCAATTCAACTTAAAGAAGTGATATTTTGCAAGCATTTGACACTCCACACATTTGTTTATATTTCATGTTCTTTGTAGTAGTGAGACATGGTGAAGAGATTTGAGTGTTGACCACACTAAGAACGAAAATGGTAAATGATCTAACTAGGCGAAGGTTTGTCTTTAATTCCTCTTCTTTTCCCTTACAAGGTGCATGCACTTGTATTAAAAAGAAGGTCTGCATAATGGATGAGAAGAAATCAGGAAAATTAGCTTTTGCAGTTATGTAAAACCTGAACAGGAGTTACTAGTTTCTTTGGCTTCACCCAAAAGTAGACAAATGAGTAGAAAACTATATATATATATATATATATATATTTTGCCAAAATATCAAAGACAAAAAAAATAATGAGATTTCTTTGTTTAAAATTGCTTACTTATATACCTCTTTTCATAAATAATGTAGCATAAAATATTTTTACATTAATATTGAAGATTACAAGAGATATACAATAAAAGGAAAGATCATAACAAATTTCTTGTTTACATGTAGTAAAAGCGAATAAATCCTAATAATAATCTATTAAAGGTAAAAAATAATAATATAATAAAGACTAATAGACTCTTGTTAGAATTTATTTGCATTTACTCCCTATATAAACATGAATCACCTATAATTCTCTCTTATTGAAAAAAACTAAGAAATTCATTAGACATATATTCTCCTTCAGAATCAAATGTTAAGATTTTTATGTGAGGAGAGAATTAAGTCTTAAGGAACGAGACAAAACATTGAAAAATAGAGAAAACGTCTCTTTTAGATTGAAGAAAATATACTAAGTAAATATATTGTAGTTATCTATGAATGTAACAAAGTACTTATAACAAGTATCTTGAAAGAGACAAAAACAAAAGAAGCGTTTACTTGACTAGACGATAGCCTGAACCTAACAAGTACCTCATCTAACGATGAAGTATCTATCCACGCTTAGTATCTGTAGATAAAAGAGCTTAATTGCAAAACGTTACCTAATAGTAGAAAATCAAAAAAACACTTTGTTGTTCTGAGCAAGCATTAAATGACATTAAATGTTCAACGTTAAAAAACAATAAGAGTGATAAGAAAAGACATATCTCTTGCATACACAAATTACTCTATTCTTGCAGATAAACTATTATACACGCATCCATAGAGCTACAAATCAAATATCAAAAAGTGAACGTTAGGGACAAAGGAGATATTCACACAATGTTCTTCACTTGAAGTCATACCTATAAAGATCATACTACCTACTTCAAGCAAAGTTCTGAAAAAGCATGTCTGCACTAACAAGTTGACTTACCCAACGACTGTTGTACGAAGAAGAAAGAGAAAGCACAAATATCATGGCTACAAACTCAATCTAACAGACAAATATTCATGAAGCCTTTAAATAGAAGAACTATTGAAAGAAAAATCAAAAGGATAGCTTAAGAGGATAGTGAAGCAAAGCTTACAACGAAATATTCATCCTGAAAAGCAAAAGAGAAAGAGCTAGAGAAAAAGAATATATCTAAGCTGAAGAGAAGAGAAAAAAAAGAAAAGAAATACTCTTAAGATTCATTGTCATATTGCTTACTATTTTAAGTCAAAAGAGAGAAACACCTACGAGTGTTTAAATTGTTTTGTATTGTATTTACAAATGAACTTTGTTTGAGTTGAGGAATCTTGGCAAGGTTGCTAAGTACCAGGAGTAGTTTGAATACTCAAAGGAAATCTCGGCTAAGATTGTTGAGTACCAGGAGTGGTGCAAATACTCAAAAGAAATCTCGACAGGGTTGTTGAGTACCAGGACTGGTGCTAATACTCATTTGTAATCGTGTGAAGATTATAGTGGAACCCTTTGTGGAGGAGGCTGAATGTAACTTAGTTGGAGCGAACCAATATAAAATCTCTTGTGCAATCATCTATTTTCTTGTCTATACGATCCTCTTACAAAAACATACAGTTGTGCTTTAATTTCTAAACATTCCAAGCTAAAACGTTTATTTTTCATAAAGGAAGTTCTTACAAAACGTTGCAATACATATTCTAAATAGCACGTCAAACTGTCCACAGACATTTATCAAGTCGAGCATCTAAGCATTGAAAAGAAAATTTCAAGAGCTCGATAACATGCTATATCAGAAGGGTTCCGAAAAGTTTTCCATTAACACTATTCAACCCCTTCCCCACCTATGACAAGTAGTTGTATGCCCTTATGAGGTGCCTACAAACTTAAGAGCACTACAAAGTCTCCAAAGATTTTGCCATACATAGTGACCATGAGACACTTAAGTTTTTGAAGGGACAACATAAGTTGAATAAGAGACATGTTAGGTGGATGGAATATCTTGAACAATTCCCTTATGTGATCAAATAGAAGAAGAGAAAAACAAATGTTGACTGACACACTTTCTAGGAGGCGCAACCTTTTCTTAAAACTTGGATCCCAAATTCTTGGATTTAATCATATGGGACAGTTGTATGCACAAGATGGTTTCTCTTTCTCCATGTTTGAAAGTTGCCAAGAGAAGTCACACAACGGGTTCTATGTGTCCAAGGTTTATTTTTTAAAGAGGAAAAATTATGTGTGCCTCAAGGGTCCCATAGGAAACCCCTCATCAAGGAGTCACATAAGGGAGGTCTCATGGGCCACTTTGGAGTTGATAAAAGACTAAACATTCTTCAAGAGAAATTCTATTGACCCTACATGAGAAAAGATGTTCAAAAACATATTGCATGCTTACAAGCCAAGGCCTAAACTATGCCTCATGGCTTGTATACTCCTCTCCTAATTGTCTCCTCTCCATGGGAAGACATGAGCATGAATTTTATCCATGGTCTTCCAAAAACTTAAAGGGGATTTGCCTCTATTTTTTTGGTTGTGGATAGGTTTAATATGATGGCTCATTTCATTCAATGCCACAAGGTAGATGATGCGAGTTACATAGCCAAACTCTTCTATAGAGATGTTGTGAAACACCATGGCTTGCTTAGTACCATCGTGCCTGATAAAGACACCAAATTTCTTAGCCATTATGGAAAAACTTTGGTCTAGGTTAGAAATTAAGCTTTTCTTCTCCACCTCTAGCCACCCCCAAACCGAGGATGTCAATAGGACCTTAGATACCATGTTGAAGGCTCTTTTGAAGGGAAACCACAAATCTTGGGAAGAACACCTCTCCCATATTGAGTTTACATATAACATGGTGGTTCACAAGACCATCAAAATGTCTCTCCTTTTGTGGTTGTATGTAGTTTCAATCCTCTCACCCCTCTAGACCTCATACCTCTCCCAAATCCTAGTAATTTCATTCATAAGAAAGGGGTATCCAGGTTCGAATTTGTGAAGAAAATTCATGAAAAAGTTAATTCACGAATTCAACACCAAAACGAGAGGTATACCAAACACAACAACAAAGGGAAAAGAGAGTTGATGTTGGAAGAAGGAGATTGGGTTTAAATCCATTTGAGCAAAGATAGATTTCCAAAACAAAGGAGATCCAAACTCAATTCTCGTGGTGATAGACCTTTTAGAGTGATTCAAAGGATTAATAATAATGTATATAGGTTAGAGTTGCCAAATGAGTATGATGTGAGTGCTACTTTTAATATATGTGATCTAACCCCCTTTGTAGGTGATTTGGAGCATAGTGAAGATGAAGAGCCAATTGATTTGAGGTCAAATCCTCTTCAAGAGGAAGAGGATGATGGAAAAATCCTAGCCAAGAGTTCAATCACTAGAAGCATAGCCAAGCTCTTAAAATAAGAACCATCTTTAGAAGGTGAAGCAAAGCTTTTCTTCACTTGGGCCATCATGAAAGATGAAAATTAGTGTAGGATGTTTATTTATGTTCCAAACCATCATTATCATGGAAGTTTCCATCAAAGAGTAAGTTAACGACAACAATTCGACATCTCCTGGTTTGTTTTTCTCTCATTTTTCTTCCATTGTTATTCTTACTCCATAAAATTTTGTTTCTCTAATAATACATTTAGAGATTGATTTGGACATCATAAATACAAAACCAACAATGACCCTTGATTTTATGTTCCTTCACCTTTCTATTTCACTTTCAAACTTCACTTTCGCTTCAAATACTACATTGGAAAAAGATTAGGAATGTTTCTTTAATAATATGAATTTTAACAATTTATTTTGCTCACTGCTTTGGTAGGAAGCCTATTATGACATCTTTAGATGTTGATTGTAAACCACAGGTTGGTATGGAATTTGATAGCATAGACAAAACTTGGAATTATTGGTTCATATATCGTGCACATACAGGCTTTGGAATTAGATTACAATACACAAATAAGAGAAGGGGCAATAACACCATTGGTTCATGTAGGTTTATTTGCTGCAAGAAAGGGAAGCAAAAAACAAACAAGGTGCTTGGTTTAGCAATCATATACTCAATACTAGAATTGATTGCAAAGCAGAAATTTCACTTGCATTAAATAATGAAAAACTCGTTGTTCATGAGTTTATAGAGAAGCATAACTACCTTCTACAACTTCGAAATACAACACATATGCTTGCACCATAGAAAAATACGTGAAGTCCAAACATATGAGATTGATCGAGCAGAATACTCTAAAGTAAAGCAAAAGGAAGCATTTCAACATATGAGCACACATGTAGGGCATAAAGCTAATCTTGGATATACACAGTTGGATGTAAATAATTACCTTAATGCAAAAAGACAAAGAAGCATGGTGTATAGCGAAGCTGGATGTCTTTTGCAATATTTTCAAAGACAATTGTTGGAGAACCCATATTTCTTCAATGCATTTCATAGCGATATTAATGAACAAATAACAATTGTATTTTGGGTTGATGCAAATATGTTGTTAGATTATGGATATTTTGGTTATCTTATGTCATTGGATATTACATATTGTACCAATTGTGCAAATAAACCCTTTGCTTTATTTTTTGGTTTCAACCATTATAGGGGTGCAACCGTTTTTGGAGCAGCATTGGTGTATGACGAAAAAATTGAATCATTTAAATTGTTGCTTGAGACATTTTTTAAGCACACAACAAAAAAAGACATCTCAAACTATTTTTACTTTCCAAGACCAGGCAATGGCAAAGGTACATGCCAAATAATAAGCATGGTTTATGTACTTGGCATTTGTTGCAAAATCTAATTAAACACCTTAGGAACTTCATAATGGGAGGAACTTATTTTCTAAGAGACTTTAAGAAATGTTACAATGAATTTGGCACTGAAACAAAGTTTGGAATAACTTGGACACAATTAATCTTAAATTATAATGTTCATGAAAATAATTGAATCAAACCAGTTTATTATTAAGACAAGATCGTCTAGAGAATAAACCATCTAAGCAACTTAGGTTTTGAGGTTTAACAAAAAGCATTAAATAAAATATTGTCGAGTATAAAAATATGTGGTTTATTACTTTGATATTCAAAACATTTTTCATTTACATATCTCATAAATCAGCTTCTAAACATCTTGTAATCCATATACATTTTCTTTACAAGTCATCAGAGGCTACTTTGCGAAATAATTTTGAAAACACTATTCACCCCCTCATCTAGTGTTCTTCTTGTGATTTGGATCCCTCTTCTTAACCACATCGTACAAGCTAAATTCCACTTTAAGGCTATGAGAAAAATATCTAAACTCTACAACATAGACCTAAGTCTTATCAAGCTACCTAAAATGGCTATGAAGCCTATCTTGAAATCAACTCAGTGTCTAATGGTCATCTCACAAAATAACACACACACACACACACATATAGATGATCGGCTGAAGAGAAGTGAGAGGTTATTGAAGAAGATATCAAAAGAAGTGAAAAATGAGAAAGAAAAGGAAAGAGTATGTTCAAGAAAGATCATAAAATATTGGCTCCATTCTATCTCAATTCCTATATCCTCTAATGATCTTCAACCCAGAGAAAAATGATGAAAGTAAGCTCAAGCAAAGAAAATAAGAAGAAAAGGCTATCATCACATCTATCTTCCTACTTCGCCTCCAAGCCTACAACCTTTGAAGTTTCAGAGTGAAAGAAAGAGTAGAAGAAAAAAAAAGAGAATAGAAGAAAAAAGAGAAAGAACTTCATGAACTCATATCGTCTAATGCTCTTCAACCTAAAGAGAAGAAACCTCATGAGTTCATGGATTGATTTGTATCTTTGTAATCCTCTCCATCTGAGTTTATTCAATCTGTATTTGTAATCAAACACCAAGTGTGTTTGTAATCAAACACTCATATTATTCATGTACTAGTCAGATTAGACTAGGGAACTAGGAGTGGTTGACAATACTTGAAAACTAGGAGTAGCTATAATACTCAGCAACTAGGAATGGGTAAACTCGGACTAGTTCGGATTGGCTAGGGGAACAAGGAGTGGTTTATAATACTCAAACTAGTCAGGATTCACTAGGGAAACCGAAAGTGGTTTAGAATACTCAAACAAGTCAAGATTGACTAGGGGACTAGGAGTGGTAATAATACTTGTAACTAGGAGTGGTTAAACTCGTTGTAATCTTTGATAAGATTAATGAAATCCCTTAAGAGTTCTTAAGGGAGAACTGGACGTAGCTCAGGTTACGTGAACAAGTGTAAAAACTTTGTTGTATTGTTTTCCTTCGTTAAAAATTGGTATTAAGTTTTGTATGTCATTGTCTGAACAATATCCTTATTTGGTAATCCTTTGAAAACTCATCAAACACTCCTTGCGAAATTTTTTAAAGAACACTATTCAACCCCCATTTCCCCCCTTCCTCTAGTGTTTTCCTATGTATTTCATTTATTCCATAAAAGAAAAATGGGCATCTTGTTACATGAAAGAAGCATTCACACTTGGGATGCGGAGTACCCAATTAAGTGAAAGTATGAATTCTTATTTCAAATCTTGTATGAAACCGAATTGGATATTGTTCAATTCTTCAAACACTTTGAATGGGTTATTGATGAGAAGAGATCCAATTAGTTAATATATGAGTGTGAGTCTCATCATAAGCTTACGATGTTGAGATATGATTTTCACCAATACTATTACAAATGACAAAAGAGTACACACATATTGTATTTCACTTGTACCAGAATGAGTTTAAGCTTTTCTTAGCTTCATGCATATGAGAGAAATGAATCTCAATCTTTATGTCAATATGTTATCACTAGGGTTAACCATGAACGAGCCAAGAGAGTATTATTTGGTCATGCTTCAACTTCCATTTCATGTAGTTGTAGAAAGTTTGAGACATTTGGGATACTTTCTTCACATGCATTAGTGAATAACTTTTTCTTCACATGCATTAGTGAATAATGTTAAGGTTGTCCCAAATAAGTATATTTCAAAATGTTTGCACTGAAGGGGAAAGAGGTTGAAGGAGATCCAAATTATCTAGCGAAAGGAGATTTAAGTAACTTGTCTCAAAATTTGTTAAACTAGCATCGGAGGTGTCAACTTGTGAAAAATATCACAATATTGTAGATAATATTGCAAATCCCCTATTTAAGCAAATAACAAAACTTCACTTACAAGCAAGAAAGATTAGTAGTCATAATAATGATGTTAGTGACTATGTTATGCAATCGAAGGGATTTAAGAATTGGCATGGATGAAAAAGACATCGAAGATTAAAGAGTTGGGTTGAGTGTCGATCCAATAGAATAAAAAAAATGCTCCAACTAAAGGACAACTAAGATTTAAAAAGTCATAAGGTTAATGAAGCATCTTGTTTGACACCTCCTACTTATGTACCCTTTCTAACACAAGAGAACCAATTTAGTTTCATTAGACTTTTGATGGTAATAAACTCTATGATTACTTGGATTATGATCTTTCTTTCTTATTTGTAATCATGTTGATAAACTTGTGTTTTTATGGAGGCGCCCCTTATTGTAACATCCTAATTTTTGGATGTCACGGTTACGAATAAATATTTAAAATTTTAAAACATATTATCATTATGGAAATCCAAATTCAATAAGTCTTTACAATTAACCAAAACTAAATCATAACTCCAATTGATTACAAAATAAAATTGCTAATAAAATATTTTATTTAAAATAAACCCATAAATTTCTCAATTCTCTTAATTCGTTCGTCGTGTTATACCACATCCGAACAATCTGCATGATCATCTGCTCCCGTATAACGATCATCGCAGGTGGAAACCACAACCATAAACAAAGGGGTGAGCTAACTGAGGATCAATCATAATAAGCATAATAATATAACTAACAAATGCTAAACATTCATTACAATCATAAACACATCAACAACACACCAACAACTTAATTATGGTCACCCATCATCATCACAACTAGTGGTCTATCTCCCATACACTACCATACCACCTAATCAACACATTAATTCAGTACAACTCATACAATACCCTATTCTCATATCCCACAACCAAAGAGAACATTTTTTCCCCAACATACAGCCAAAATGATCATCAACACATGAACCATCATCTTCCTACACCACACGGCCGAAGATAACCCATTTCCCTCATCACACAGCCAAAAGAGTCGTCATCTTTTTATCTATCATATTCCCACATCACACGGCCGAAAAGAATTTCTTTCTGTCATCGCACGGCCAAAAGAGTTATCCATACTCAAATCATATTGTCCAACAACCTTACTCAAATTAATTCTCCCATGATACATGAACCCATGCCCTTTCCACAACAAGTGACACTGTACTTCAAAACCTCCACCACTGCACACAAAGGCCCATCATTTAAAGCTAAACGCATATTATACAAGCACATTCAAGGACCAAAACAGTTGGTGACGACACCACAACATTCATGAATCCTTCAAACATAATACCAAAAACAAGAAGAAGAAATGGAAATCAACACAACACCCAGTTCATGAAATACAGCCCAAGTTAACTCACATCCAACATGTACACGACCACCAGCATTCAAATGAATTAAACATTGATCATAAAAAGCCAAAACAAAAACCATTCATTAGAAAGAAACCTAGGTTAAATCCCCCTACCTGGTCTTGTACGATTTTTGTTTCCAAGATCACGAAGAAAACTTCACAACGTCACCGATGGTCCTACCCTTTCCGATGCCCCGTTCTCAGCTCTATTTTCTCCTACAAAACGTCTTTTCTCTCCCTTATCTTTCTAATTTTCGTTTTTTGCTTTTAGGGTAACAAAATATCGACCCCTTTTTACTCTTTTTCTTTTTATCCTCTTCTATTCTATCTCTATCTTTTTAGTTTTAATAAAATCTTTCAGTTTATCTCTAAAACCACTGAAACTTCCTTTCTTATTCTCTCTTAACTACTTTTTAAAATATCATCAACCACCAAATCTTTTTAAAATCCACGTAATCTTTAAAATATCTACTATATCTAATAATGATTTTTTCTATTAATAATATCTCTTTTAATATTTAAACTCACCAAGATTATATCTCCTATTTTCATTTAACTAATTTTTAAAATAACAACTAAATCTTCTAAAAGATTGACATAATATCATTTTATTCAATATCCAGATCATTTAATTTACATATTTTTTCTTTCTACACCCCTCTTAATTAATTTCTACACCAAATAAATAAAGGTAATAGACCATTTTGCCCCAAGGCAAAAATATAAAAATAACGAAACAACATAACAATCATCTTCTAACAAAAAATATACACTCAATAACACTAATTTTCAAACAAAAACCCAAAGTCTCAAAACTACTTTGTTTTTAAAAGCCCTATTTTTACGGATCTTACATTCACCCCTTCACAAAAGAATTTTCGTCCCCGAAAATTGCACTCATAAGAAAGCATAAACCATACAAAACTTCAAATGCTTTCCCAAAAATTACATAAATTTTCATAATACAATAATAATAACAATTTTTTAATAGATCAAAAGAACACCACAACAAACTCAATGTATTCTAAATAATAAATAAAAAAACAAAAACTACAATCTATTCACAACTATAAATAACAAGACTCAACCGATATTCTCATCATGTAAACAAACTATAAAGATTCAAACTAAAAACAAAATCAATTCTAAATTAATTTACACATAGATTACCAAACCATATACAAAAAGAAACATTAGAATCCTTCCCAAGAGACTCAACAAAAATCCACCTATTCTTACACATACAAATGCAATTCACACAATCATACACATACTCATACATTAAAGTCACACAACAAAAGCTAGACGAGCTCACTCTCCAAAAGCCCCAAAATATTTAAAACATATTATCATTGCAGAAATCCAAATTCAATAAGTCTTTACAATTAACCAAAACTAAAAAATAAGTCCAATTGATTACAAAATAAAATTGCTAGTAAAATATTTTATTTAAAATAAACCTGTAAATTTCTCAATTCTCTTAATTCGCTCGTCTTGTTATACTACATCCAAATTATTTGCATGATCATCTGCTCTTGTATAACTAACAAATGCTAAACATTCAACACAAATAAACACATCAACAACACACCGACAACTTAAATATGGCCACCCATCATCATCACAGCCAGTGGTCTATCTCTCGTACACTACCATACCACCAAATCAACACACCAATTCAGTACAACTCACACAACACCCTTTTCTCATATCCCACAACCAAAGATAACCTCTTTTTCGCATCACACGACCAAAAGGATCATCAACACCTGAACCATCCTCTTCCTGCATCACACAACCGAAGAGAACCCCTTTCTCGCATCACACGACCAAAAGAGTCATCATCTCTTTATCTATCCTATTCTCGCATCACACGACCAAAAAGAATTTCTTTCCCGCCTCGCACGACCGAAAGAGTTATCCATACTCAAATCATATTGTCCAACAACCTTACTCATAAATTAATTCTCCCATGATACATGAACCCATGCCCTTTCCACAACGAGAGACATTGTACTTCAAAACCTCCACTACCACACACAAAGGCCCATCATTTAAAGCTAAATGTATATTATACAAGCACATTCAAGGACCAAAACAGTGGGTAACGACACCACAACATTCATGAATAATTCAAACATAATACCAAAAACAAGAAGAAGAAACGGAAATCAACACAACACCCCAGTTCATGAAATACAACCCAAGTTAACTCACATGCAACATGTACACGACCACCAACATTCAAATGAATTAAACAGTGATTATACAAAACCAAAACAACAACCATTCATTAGAAAAAAAACCCAGCAGGTTAACTCTCCCTACATGGTCTCGTATGTTTTTTTTTCCAAGATCACCAAGAAAGCTTCACAACGTCACCGATGGTCCTCCCCTTTTCGATGTCCCGTTCTCGGCTCTATTTTCTCCTAGAAAACGTCTTTTCTCTCCCTTATCTTTCTAATTTTCGTTTTTTGCTTTTAGGGTAACAAAATGTCGACCCATTTTTACTCTTCTCCTTTTTATCCTCTACTATTCTATCTCTATCTTTTTATTTTTAATAAAATCTCTTAGTTTATTTCTAAAACCTCTAAGATTTCCTCTCTTATTCTCTCTTAACTACTTTTTAAAATATCATCAACCACCAAATCTTTTTAAAATCCACGTAATCTTTAAAATATCTACAATATCTAATAATGATTTTCTCTAATAATAATATCTCTTCTAATCTTTAAACCCACCAAGATTATATCTCCTATTTTTATTTAACTAATTTTTAAAATAACAACAACTAAATCTTCTTAAATATTTACATGATATCATTTTATTAAATATCCAGATTTAATTTGCATGCTTTTCCTTTTTACACCCCTCTTAATTAATTTCTATACCAAATAAATAAAGGTAAAAGAACCTTTTGCCCCAAATATAAAATTAGAGAAACAACATAACAATTATGTTCTAACAAAAAATATACATTCAATAACATTAATTTCCAAACAAAGACTTAAAGTCTCAAAACTATTTTGTTTTTAAAATTCCTATTTTTCCGAATCTTACAATTATGAAATGTCTCAAATCCAAAATCTACATTCAAATTGATTCTTAACAACATTGTTATCCTATAATGGCTTGAAATTTTTTAGTATTATTAATTTTTATACAAAGAAAAATCAATAGCTAAAAAATAACAATAACTTATTTTTTACCTATAAAAATTTATTGTTATCAAAATATATTCTATTGATTATTAGAAAAGATAGTTAAAAAATAAACCATTGATAGTGGATTAGGAAGATTTAACAAGTGAATCATTGGATTGAGAAACTTGTTACATGAATATTTGCGTTAATGATAATGAAAAAAGAAAAGGAAAAATATTAGGAGAAGCATGAAGTTAGCGAGGAAGAAGGAGAAGCTAACAAATATACTTTTAAAAGAAATTGATTTCTTAGGACAACTGACATAATGTACTCTAGTTGATTTATCCAATGCTTAAAAATTGAAGAAAGTTAATGACTTTTCCAGCAAAAAAAAGAGTCACTTAATCCACTCCCCACATTTATGGTAAGACAGTTTATCTCTATAGTTGTAACATCTCATTTTAATAGTTTTAACACTATTATGTAAGCATCACATATTCAATAAATAAAAATAGTTAACTTAAAAAAAAAGATATAAAGTGTCATTACAATCATCCAAAATTAACCATAACATCAGACTTTATATATGCAACAAGTTTCTAAAACTAAGAGTGCTTATACATAAACTAACAGTTTTAAGATATGCTTTCAAAAACTTCAAATACAAAAAAACTCATCATACTATCTATACATATGTGCCATCGCTGCCCAACATTTTCTCCACTAAAACATCATTATCCTCTACTCACACCAATCAGGTATCATTGCAAAAAAAATAAATAATACAAACATATATACAAACAAAACAAAAAGGTAAGCTAATTTTACCAAATAGATAAATATAAATTTTTAAGTTAATAATACAATAATTGAACATAAGTAAATCAAACAATTACTAAGTATACATACATTAACTCTAGACATGACCATCTAGATATATGTATTAATGTCAGACCATGACAAGTTTTTCACTTGTAGTGGTGTAACAACTTGTCCACCCAAGCTACCACATAAGGATGGTTCGTCTACCACCTATGGCAAAAGAATCAAACCATAGACTAGGACCTCATGCTACTCCTCACCACATAACTCTCTTTCTTTACTTGAGATAAAGTGGTTATTGGAGTGTAAAAATAACTTTCAAGAATGAGTCCCTACATTAATATATCACACTACTAAATGTTAACATAGAATCTACTCATGAGATCCATGGAATTAGCCAAACAATTAACTAATGAACGCCACCATGAAATCTCACCACGAGGTCCATTGAGTTACGCCAAACATTTAAATTATACCAATAACCAGAATTCAATATCACCTTCATATCATACTTGAAATAACAGGTGGGGCTTAGCATCCTGGAGCCTAGTGGCTCTCAGGTTTCATTACACTCAAGCGCCACACAGGATTTCTCATCTCTATACTAGTTGACAAGAACTTCTAAACTTGATATAAATGCACTCAAAACCTATCCAAATGACCAAATTGGTATCCTTGACACTAGAAATGATTTAAAAACATGTTTATAATTCACATTAAATACCAATTTTCTTATTTCGCTAGGAACAAGGTTCATAAGATCAAACTTACAACCCAAAAAATCATACCTTATATTTCACTCAATATATATCATATTTTATTGAATAAAAGGCTAAATAAGTCTTAATTGGCACAAAAATAGACTCCAAACCTCAAGTTCCTTTCCAAACCAACTCCTCTAGAAATTTACTTGTTAAAACCCCATTTTAGACCGAAACCAACCAAAATTCTCATCTTTCACTACATCAAGACTGAACAACAAACTTCCAACCAATTATAATCTCCAATACATCAACTCAAGTGATCAAGCAGATAATATTTAACAAGAACTCACAGAAAGACTCTTCCAATATAAAACAACAAATATTCATTCCAATTTCATGAAATTAGGCTACAAAACAAGGAAATTTCAGCAAGCTCACATTCAACAATTCCATATACTAATTCATCAATTTCAAATCAAGTCAAAAATGAAACACAGAAGATCTAAACATTATCAATATCAAAAAGCGGTAGTTATCTTCCTTTGCTTGTTGGAAAAATCAAACAGCTCTAAGAGAACAAAACCACTCCCTCAATTTAGAGAACTCTATCTGCACCTACATACCACAAAATCATGATCAGGATACGTGGTTAGAACAACCAATCAATAGGGAACATACTAGAAAGCTAGGTAGACACATGCGACAGAAGATTGCTCACATGCATGGAAGAAATGTACAACTCAAAAACAAAGTAGAAACTAACTTACTCTTTTGAAAAAATCGATCGGGTGGAAATAAAGATCTTGTTGCCTTGATCACCTAGGTACTTCCTGGTCTTCAAAGAGATGACTTAGCAGTTAAAACTCAAATAGAAAAGTTAGAGAAGACTCAGAGAACGAGTTTTAGAAAAATCGTATGTGTTTCAAGTAATGAGACTCCTTAATGAAATTTCTATTTATACTTTTAGTTATTTTAATGTTAAAATAACATGGTCTCATTATTTAATGTTAAAATAACATAGTCTCATTATTTAAACACCATATCAATTTTTAATACTCCATTTTTTAGGTTTTTACACAAGTTATGATATTAAACATTTATACTTTTAATATTGTTAAAAAGTTATAAGTTTGAAATAGGTATTTTTTAAAATTTAAATTATAAAGTAATATTTATTTCAATATTTAGGTAAAATGATTTAATATATAAATTCTATAAAAATATTTTAATATATATATTAGATATAATTAAACTTAATTACTAATTTGGTCCTATTTTTTTTTTTAAAAAGAAAAACTTTAAAAAAATTAAAACTCAATTAAATAAAAAATTAAGTACAAGACACTTAATATTTATTCTTAATTATGTTAAATATTTAAATGTCAATTTCTTTTAAATTAATATTTGATTATGTAAATATTAACCGATCAATCACCAGAAGAAATTATATAAAAGGTTTGGAAATAGTGGACGCCATTTCGTGTTAGAACTCCTAAACAATTTTGTATGAAGTTGGATATTAACTTTCAGTAAAGCTCATTATTTGTGTATTAGATCATCAAAATTTTATTTAAAAATCATTCTTGGAAATTGTGTTTATGATGTAGGGTATTTGTTGAATGTCACCAAAATTTAAGAAAAACATCTTTTCATGATAATTAAGTATTACTTTTTATGGCAGTATTTAAACATTATAAAAGGTAATGCATTTTATGACATCTGAAACATTACTTGTTATAGAAAGTATTATTTCTTTTATGATGGGTGTAATTTTAACAGTCATAGAAAATAGGCTGAAAACATTCAATAAATTAATCTAGTTTTGTATGGTTTGATTTTAGAAAATTTTAAGTTGAATCACTATTTCCTGAAACTTTCCTCTCATCACACCTCTTACAGAACTAGAATTCATTAGTTTTTTTTTTCCAAGGAATTGAGTTTTAGATTTCGTTTTAGTTTTAACATTTTTTTTGTGTGGAATGTATTTGGAAGTATACTCTTGATGAATTTTGAGTTTCATGCGGAATGTTAAACATATATTCAGAATTTATTGAAAAGGAAAATTTGGTTCAATTTGAATTGTTTAGGAATTGAAAATATAATAAATTTGTTCATTATTTGTGCAGATATCTCTTTAATAAATAGTTACGGGTATTTTAAAACTCGTGAATATTTGTAGATATTAGTAAATATTTAAAAATATATATTTTATAAATTTTTAAAATAAAATTTAAATAAAATTATAAAATAAATATAAAAAATATAATATAAATTAAATTTTAATTTTAATTAAATATAACCTGATAAAATAATTTAATTTTAATTTTAATTTAATTTATCTTAATAAAATATAAATTAAATTTTTAATTTTTGTTATAGGTAGTATAGTACTTATTGTGAGAACCTGAAAAACAAAGTCAAAAGAGTAAATACGCTTATTACACTAATGGCACAAGTTTTTAATATTAAAGCACACATTCCATATAAATAGATTTTTAGAACATCGTGGTTCATTAGTCTAATCAGCCTATCTCTCTAGAACTCAGTTCTTCAAGTTCTTTTGCCTTCTCTCTACCATTTCTTCTCACTGAACTGTTGGATTGTCGATCAGGTGGTGCCTAGGCGTCCACGACGTAGAAGGCTTCACAACTGACCGATTAACTTCTCATTCTTTAGCTGGTAAGTTGTTCTCCTCTTCTCCGTGTTTTTAGGGCTGTGAGCATGCAACGATTTTGTCTTGCATGTGGTTAGTAGTTTCCCTTCTCCAATTTCTAGCTCAATTTAGTTTTAAGAGCTGTTCTTGATCACCAAACGATGATATGTAAGGTCCTGTTGAGTATTCCGTGTGGTGCTAGTAAGCGGTCGGAGTTGAGTTCTTTTGTGCTGTGAATCTTGAGGTAAGGGGAACTAGAATACTTCTTTAAATTTGTGGTATGATATGTATGTGTGTTGAAATTTGACTTGGTGTGCTATTTTAGAGTGGTATTTTAGGTCTTAAGTACATGATGCGGTTTATGCTGAAACTGAAATCTATGAAATTGTGTTGTGATGTTTGGAACTGATTTGAATGAGTTAGAATTGCTATAATTGATCAAATTGGAAGTGATTGAAGTGTGAAATCTGTTATAACTTTGGTTAGATAGAAAATTTGGAGTTTTAGTAATTTTTAGGTTAGTCCAATGAAGTAAGGTAGTGAAATTTAGAATTAGGAGCCAAGGGCTTTTGGGGTTGGTTGGGACAACTTAAATAGGTCATTTGTAACTTGTTAGGAGCATCAAATTGGTCAAAAATATGTTTTTAGTAGTAAAATTTGATTTGGGACTTTTAGATGAAGAGCTTAGTGTTTTAGGGCAAGGATGGAGTCTTAATCACTTTAGAATTGTATTAGGAACATTTAGAATCAATTATACATGTTTAATTAAGTATAAAACTCAAATTAGGGGTGTTAGAAGTTGGGAAATTTAAATGAAAATGGTAAAAGGGTGTGTGAGTGCATAATTCTGCAGAACTTGTGTTCTGTAGATTATGCAGACTCGCTATGCGAATGGTCTCGCATAGCGAGTCCCTGTAGAGGGTGCTCTCTGTTTGAGTCATTCGTTGTGCGAGCTGGTGCGCTGTGCGAATGATTGGAGGGTGCTGCTCTCTGTCTAGTGATTCACATAGCGAATTTGGTCCCTATGCGACTGGTGGTGGCCTGGAGCCACTGCCAGTTTAATTTGAAAGGTGAATTGGGTGCATAGCGAAAGTTTTAGGGTGTTGATCTCTGTCTGGACTCTCGCATAGCGACCTGAGTGCGTTATGCGAGAGACCTGAGGTCTGGCACCTCTACGAGCTAATTCGCTATGCGAGTAATGTGCGCTGTGCGAAAAGCTCTTTGTCTCGCTCTGCGAATGGGTGCGTTGTGTGAGACGTCCAAAGTTTTATTCTCTATCTTTTCTTTTATCTTGTTTCATATAGAGTCGAATGTTGTATGGTTTATGAAGCATGCATTGGAGCATATTGTATTGTATGATGAGATTCAAACGTGATGTTAATTACTGTTAGAAAGTATATGATCATAAAGGTTGTGATTGGTATTGAAAATCATAAGTGTGGTTATTGGACGTAATTCCATGATCCTCAAGGAGATGATCCATGGTGGTGCCCTTAGTGTGTTTAGAATGATTTGCATGGAAGCTCAGTATTGAGGGTTATCCTGAAGCCCCAATAGTCTTTCTTCTCACTTAGAGAAGATCGATCTATGTCCTGAGGAGTAGTAGGGGACTTAGTCTTGGAGGCTTCCAGTATGCTCCAAGGCGCGGTACAGACTAACCTCATGAGTGTGGTAGGATGAAACACATTGGCAACGGCTTTGCAAAGCAGTAGAAGCCACCACGAGTGCATGACCCGCCATAGCTCGACAATCATTCTAAGTCCGGACGAGTCAAGTTTAAAAGTGTAACAAGTTGTGTTATGTGAGCTAGTATATTTGAATTAGAATTGCATATTGTGTGTGATTGTTATAACATGATTTTGTATATCTAGCTCACCCTTTCTGCTTGTTTGTGTGTTTTGTTATGTGCTGTGTTTTCTTTTGCAATGACATCCACTTGGATGTGAGCAGAGGTATATGAGGTTCCATTGGAGCAGGCCCTGGAGGGTGATGATGCTGCAGCTTAGTTTAGTTAGGATTTCTCAGTTATTTTATGTCATTTTGAAATACTCTATTGCCTATAAAGTTTTAAATTATGACCATTTTGGATGACTGTAAGTTAATCACCTTATCTGCGAGTCGTTAACTATTTTATTATATCGTGATGTTGACTACTCTTTTATATAGTTTATTCTATATAACTTGGGATGTTACACTTATACTCAATCCATTTTTAAACGAGTATTAAGATATCTATTAGTTAGTATCCGTAGAAAATAAATATTTCTAGATATCAATCATGGGTAGTAGATTTTATATATTTATCATTCCTAACAAATGATGTATTTATCATCTCTATTTGTTAGGAATGTGAAATTAATATCTAATAATTATTGTGAAAGTGAAATTGAGGTAGGTGCTTTGTTTTCACAACTTTAAAATCTAGATTTTCTACACAATCTACTTGGTGGTTTAGCATATTTAAGACAAGGTTGAAATGAGATTACTTGAAGATTTTGCTTAACAAAATCACTATGATGGTAAATAAAAAAAATTGTGAAACACTGCTATACAAATTTAAATTTCACTTATCAAACATCGTATTCAGTTTTAAAATGAAATATTCTGAGATTGATGTGAATATGAACATTATATATGTGGTAATTATTCTAATTAGAGTTTAGTTTATGTTGAATAGTGGTGTTATTAATAAAACGAGATATTTATTTTTCACTAAGATGATTTTCTTAAATGTATAGTAGGCAGATATATATACATGTTAGTCTTTCAAGGAGACTTACCATCAATTACTCTATAAGAGTTTATAATGTCATCTCTAATATAAAATCTTACGTTTTTTCTTGTTTATATCTTTTATATATATATATATATATATATATATATATATATATAAGATATTAACTAAAAATTAATATTGTGTGTTGAAACGTTTATGCATAAAACAAATATATATTTAAGGGACTTTAGATATAATTCAGTAAGATAGGATTCAATCTAAAGAAGTACAGAACATTTTATATAATTGAGAAAATTAAAGATAAATATAATCAAGTGCTTATTTTTTAAAGAAAAATAAAATACATGGAAATTCGTGTTTATTTATAATTGTAAGAATCAATATTTTTTTACAAAAAAAGAAACAAATGATTATAAAATAAGTCAATCGAGACATTTTCTTTTATTTTATTCAGATTTTAGAAAATCTTGTTACTTCTTACTATTTTAAGCTTAAACAAACACCTAAAAAAACTAAAGGAAGTAATTATTTTTTAAATGAAATTGGCTATTATGCTTAGTGTGCAAATCATATAATAAAATTAAAATAAACAGAAGTTTGAGACCCAACTCAATCCTTGAATATTTAGAATACGCTCGAATTTCAATTTAAATAAGTTGTAACATCCGATATACATTTATTCCAATCAGTAATTCTTGACACTGTTTGAAAAATTCTGAATATGAAATAAACACAAGCACTTTAGCTTAAACTGCGTAGTATTTCTCATAAAAGAAAACAACATGTTGAAGTACTTCGAACCATGTAAAAAGCGGTAACAATCTACTGAAAGATGCACAAATTGATTATCTTTATAATAGAACTGTTTCTGGTCATACTTTATTTGAAGCTTATCTATGTTAGTTACCTTAGGTAGCATTCTAATTGAGCAAAAGGACACGTGGCAACACCCCATGTAACTGTTGCCTCTCTTCGGATAACGATGTGATCTTAAAAATAGGAAAAATAAATAATAAAATAATATAAATGAAAGAGAGGAAGAGAGAAAAGAAAATGTGTTTGTTTTATTTGCTTTTTGTTCCTTTTAAACACATTTTTTGTTGATAGGGCATTTTCTCTTGCTTCTTTTGAAAGGCCAAAGCACTAGTATGAGACACTGTTTGGTCAAAAGGAATATTCAAATGGGTGTGGATTGGGCAAGAAGTGTTTTGTAGTGGACCATTTCAAATGGGTGGGAAAGTTCTTGATGACGACAAAAATAGCTTATTATTAAAGCAGCAGAAACTTTTTGATTTCTAAATCCTAATCCTGACTAATTGGATTGACCATTATAGTGAGTTTGTATGATAATTGAGGGAAGAAGTTGAATGTCACAAAAGATACGTATTTTTTGCTAGCCTAACCCAACCCATAGTAGTGCAAGTCTCAATCAGACAGCGATGCAAAATAAATTGGCATTTAAATTTGGCATACGCTTCAATATTTGGTAGCCAACACTATGCACAAAGTTAGCCGCCATTGAATTTCCTGTCTAATAAGACATGGAATGAGAACATAGCTATAGGTCCTTGCTACGCCATGGAAATTTCTCACGTTAATAATGGAAGGACAAAAACAATTAACTACATATATGCCATATCCAACTTTGCTCAATTCTGACGCATGTCAAGGCGTGTTTCACTGTAATTTCCCATGTCATGTCCTTTTTCATTGTTTTTTATGTTCTAATTGTATCATTTCCTTTCAAGGATTTGCGTCAAACCCAATCTTGCACATCAAATAGGACCAAAGGGTTTAAAGGATGATGCTGATATTTCAAATTATTTTAATCAATACTTGCAGAAAAAGATTATGGCTGAGATTATCCGAGATTAGACCCATCGCAGCAGCCAATGATGTGGAGGTATCATTCTCCTACAACCTTGGCTTGTGAGCAAAGATTTGAAGAATAATTTTGTTTATGACGAAATTTGGGTCATTATACTTTATGTTGAAAATTTCTGACTCAAAAGTTACTTGCTCACACCAGTAATTTGTTGTTGCCAAAAAGTTTAAATGATATTTTATCAAACTTTAACTAAAGGAACCAATCTTAAGCAGCCACAATGAGATGGAAGAAATAGAAAGCAGACAAAAGTAAGAGAGATGGAAGATGAGAGGATTATAACTGGTGCTGCTAGAAAATGAATGAATATATACAAATGATGTGCTTGAAACTAATTGTTTCAAGGTTACACAACCAAGTGATTGGATTCCACAGTGGAAAAACATAAAGGAGAAGAAGGGGTAGAGAATTTACAAGCCACTTTCTCTAGCGTGTGATATGATGGTGTTCCTACTTCACTAAACTAAAGTCGTGTCACACTTCTTAGTAAGCCCTTTGCATCTTTCACCTCTTTCACTGTACAAGAAAAGATGGGCATGTGTGATGGCTTTCTCAAGAATAAGACTTAACCAAGCCAAAGTTCACAAAAGATCTGGACTTGAAAAGACCACTAAACAGGGATCTGGAGGGAGAATCCTGAGGAACAGATTTCATCTCTGAAGGGCTACCCTTTACTTTAAGGATTGTGTTTCCTATTGTTTGCCTAATGGATTCTATGGTCTTCAAATCAACAGGGAAACCAGATGCCCCGCGAACATAGAAAGTGTTAACAGCTTTGCCTCCTTTTGTGGACACTTCTGCCCTTGTAACTGTGAGGCTATTCTCTCTGAAGATACGCGTGACATCAGATAGAAGTCCAACTCTGTCGGTGGTGCAGAGTTCTAGCTTCAAACCCTGAATCAGGATCAAAAATAACAAATTAATAGTCATATAAAATAATAGGAGACCAACAAAACAGTAGGTAGATGGAGAAACAAACCAAAAATACCTAACTGGCAATTGTCTAGAGTATATAAGAACAGACATTTTGCGGTCCAGATGATTTCATGACAAAGAATGAAGATTAAGGAGAATTATAGAGCAAAGGATACTAATCAATAATATAAAAATATGAAAGGGTACTGTTTGTTTCCTGAAATTTTACTTAGGTTCTTGCAGAGCCAAGAATAATGTGACAAATACTCAAATTAGCATACTTATTAACTAAACGAAAAAGAAATCTAGTTGAACAAGTCTATTTCAACCCCAATAAGAAAATCAATTTGGTTGTGGGACATAACAACTGTAGTCAAAGTCCACCAACTGCATTTCAACTAATCTTGGACCACTACTAATCACATGATATAAAAAATACAAGGGTCACAGTTCAGCTTGAAGTTTGGGAGAAGATTAAGAATAAATCACAGCACAGACAAAATAAGGCCTCACAGGCAAGCACAACAATGAAGAACATGGCTGTAGGAATTACGTGTGGAAATATAAATCAAGAAAGCTCAAATTCAGCAACATTAAGCTACTCACGTCAGAAACTCTTCTCTCAATTGCAGCTGCAAGACATTGTATAACTCTTTGTCTTTCTGCATCTGATTTCACAGGGGACCCGTCAATATGCTTGATGTAATATTCCTGAACAAGCAACCATAAAATATTTAGCTAATGTTCTTAAAAGACCAACATCTAGCACCAAGCAACAAATGGAATCTCACGTCGTGTCCATGTGTGTACGTTCAGAACAAAGTGGTAAATCTGATATACCTGATATGCTTCCGGCCCCTCAGCATCGATATTTGCATGAAAAACCACATACTCCATGTCTGTCAAAGTACAAACTGTGTCGAAGAGAAGCTTTGGCCTGTCCTTACTTTGAATAGTTACTACTGAATAATCATTGTCAGACCAATTCACAACATTCACATTTGGTCTTTGCTTCTCATCAAAGCCATCATCATTATCTCGTTCATAATCCCTATCAGCAAACATCATTTGGTGAAGCCTTCTCTCAGTGTGTGTGACTTCATCTGTGACAACAGTTTTAGCTCCCCTCTTCTTGTTGCCACCACCAAGCACATTGCATAGAAGTTCCTTGATCATAGAGAGCCTCTTAGGATCAGTGATAGCTGATCCGGTTTCTTCATCTGTCACGTGCATTACAGCGGCTGCCCTGGTGTTGTGAGTCCACACCTCTGCATTCACTATATTGCACTTGAGGTTGGTCAAAACAGCACTGACTTCTGAAAGCAATCCTGGCCTATCACTTCCCATAAGCTCAATTGCTGTGTGGTCCATTATTTGCTCAACCCCAACAGATCTAATGGGAGAAGTAACACAAGATTCGGGACCGAGAGACTAAAAACATAAATGCCACCAAACACATGGTCAGTGATTGTTAGATAAAGGCAGAGAAGATAAAGTAAGTTCACCAAATGAGACACCCACCTTTCTAATGTAATCCAAAATGGCCTCGTCAGTAACCTTGTTTCCATCTTGTCCAGTAACATTAAAAACTGGTACAATAAAATAAATTACTCGATTTTTCAACACCCATCCAGAACTTATGATTAACAATGTATTTGTAATAGAAATTAATTAATATCAAAGAAAATAATTACCATCCATGAACCATCCACCATCAGAAGATATGTAAGCCTTGGTTATGATGAGGTTTAGATCAGTGAGGATCTGTACAACTTCAAGAAGTATTCCATGCTTGTTTGCACTATCAACCTGCAAAATTAAATTCACTCTCAACAACCCATCAAATAAAGTGTTATCAAACCAGGCAAAAGTTCTTCAATCATAGAAGCATGAATTGCAGTCCAGAAAGGGAAGAAGGAACTAGAAAACATTTAAAAAGGAGAAATAGGCATAGGCATACCCGTATAACAGTGGCATTCTTGCAGGATTCATTATCAATTACAACCCTGACAAGACAAGACAACATGTGGACAAATATGTGAGGACGGAATCATTTAAATTCTCTATCATTTTCCTTTGTTTTCCAAAGTCGAAGACTTATTTTCTTTCATCAAATGGGAAGTGAAAATTGGTACCTGGGAGGGTTCATTCTCCGGAAGAGTTTCTCGTATTCATCATCCATGTAGTGAGAGAAGCTCATGTTGACCTCCGACATAAAAGCTATGAGAGAGAAAACAAACCAATCAGAGGACGAAACATGGCAATAACAGAACCCCCATAGCCAATGAGAATCAAAAGCAAGACCAATAAATATATACAGAGAGAGAGAGAAGACAATGATGGAAAAAACCTCTTTGCAAAATACTAAAACACAGCACAGTGAGAGAGAGAGAGAGAGAGAGAGAGAGTATAAGAGCTGGGGACAAGAGGCTGAGGTGGGTAAAAGAGAGTGGCCAGTGGTAAAGAGATGAATAAACACAAAAGAATAACCGAGCAATGAAGAAAACCAGAACCCAAAAAAGTCGTTTGGTACGAATAAGCCTCGTGCTGTATGATTAGCTGTTAATATGCTAAAAGAAGGAATCACAAAACAGAACCCATTAGGACAATGAAACCATGTGAACAATAATCCACCACACACACCTCATAGTCAGAGAGAGAGAAAGCTCATAGATTATGGAAACAAAGAAGAAGAAGTAAATACTCGCCCCAAATCAACAGAGTTCAACTAATTGGTTACTCAGAGCGAAAGCCTTCAAATTTCACAACAAAACAGAAAACACAGAATTGTACACAACATATCTTGCCACCCAATTGCAGACACAATTCCTCTCCCCCAAAACAAACATAGAGATTCACAAAACCCAGAAAGCAAAAAAGGGAGGGAAACAAAAACAAAAAAGAACAAAACTTCAGAATGCCCAAAACAAAGAAACAAGATTCCAAGAACAAAGCACGAGAAACCCATAACAAATCAAAAGCAAAAAAAAAAAGAAAAAAAAAACACCACGAACACGACCTACCCATTGCAGTTTCTGAGGATTCGTGATCTGCCACACAACACCACACCAAAATTTTCGTAGATTCTCTCTCTTGCAAACAAAGTGGCTCTGCGGATGTGTTGTTGGTACGAAGCAACAAACAGTACATATATATAATAATAATACGAAAAAAATATGAGCGTGTTTATATGAATATAATAATATGAACACCCCACAGGGATCTCACACCCGCACCTTCAATCTTCTCTCTATAACTTTGGAAAGAAAAAGTAATTTAAGTAATTATAAATTGTCATAACAGTAAAATAATAGTTTTTTTTTTCAATATAAAAAATTATTAACCAGAAAAATGAAAAAAAAAAAGACCCCTCTAATAAAATCAGAACCTCCCCGACACGATGCTCCAAAACCTGCAAATCCGAAAAGTACCCAAAAAAATCGCAAACTCTCTTTCCTTTTTTTTTTCTTTCTGTCTGTCACCTTCTCTGTCTTTCTCTTACCCGTTTCTGTTACTATTGGAAAACAGTATTATGTGTCGCTATTTTTAATTTTATATTATTTAGCCAAAAAGGTGGAGGGGAAGGAAAAGAGCCCCGGTGCATGTTAGCAAGGCGGGTTTTTTTTAGGGGGTCCTGCTAGAGTGCACGTAAGGTTGAATGAACTATGAACATGTGTGACGCGAATGAATGAATAAATAGTGGATTTAGTTTAACTGTTTGATTGAGTTGAGTTCTAATATCTTAAAATTGTTTTGTAAAATAAATATTTGAAATAGGTTGTCCAAAACTATAAAAAAAATCTATTTCATGACATTGCTTATAATAGAATAATTCGTGTATTATTAATGCAATCCTTTACATAATTAATCAATTATGAATTAAAGTAACTGATTTTTAAAGTATTTCATGTATATTCAAAAATTTAGTATCACTCAAATACTATATAATATATTAATGATGATTTATAATTTTTTTTTTAATTTAATGACAAATTTTTAGTTAAGAATAATATGAAACTCATGTTATCTTGATTTTATTATTGATATTATTAATAATTTTTTTTATAGGAAATTTGAAATTAAAGTAAAGATATTATTTTTTGAGAAAATAAGAATTAGGTCACGTCAAATTTCACTTAAGATATGTTTAGTATATCTCAATGTTTTATATTGTTTAAGAGATCAAAAATAATTTATAAACAAAGTCTCAATAAGATTTATAAAACCTTCTATTAACATATTGTGGTATGATATGAAATATATTTATCTTAGTGTTTATTAAGAAGATCTCATAAAACTCTCGTCAACATCAAATATTTCTTCAAAAACATGCTAAACTTGTTATATGCCAGCATGCATCTTGACATGCCTTTTGTCACTAGAAAGGTTATCTAATAAATCAAGTCAACTATTAGGATGTTGTTTAAAGAAGATATAAACGTTTAATGTTACATGGAGTGTGTTTAATGTTACATGGAATGTGTTTCATGCTATATGAAGTGCATTTAATACATCTTCATTTCTTCCCGTGAATAAACAAAAGCTTTTAAGGTAAAGATTTTAGTTCAAGATTCTCAAGAGACTTAAAAGAACACTTTATAAAATGCATTCTTCCAAGTTAAAGAAAAATAATAGGTGATTTAGAGTTGATAGAATGGTATCAATATTCTCACTGAGTTTTATGAGCCCTAAGCTTCACAAGAACACTGTTTGTGTTCAATAGCAAAGTATAATAGTATATAAGTCATATATCTGTCAAAAGGTGTTAACTCTCCATATATTAAGCAAAACCTCGTGATCGTTTAGATCAATCAAACTTTTTTGTAAAAACCTTTTTGATGGAGATTGCTTTGAGAATGCTCCTTCAACATAAGATGATCTTCCAAGTGTGTTGATGAAGCTTCTTTAAAGGGTGGACTCCATATGAACAATGATAGTAGGGGAAGAAAATAGAGATGAAGAGATGATGATGTTGGTGTTGTATGGTCTTGGTAGATGTCCTTCTAGGAGGTTAGGTTAACCATGAAGGAGAAGGTATGAAGAAGTCTAGAAGAAGACAATTTCATAAGGTGAGAACTCAAGAAAAGAAGTCTTGCAATTTTGGCAAAAGACTTTACATTCAATCAAATTCTAAGGATTACAAAAAGGTGTATCTCCTTTTATAGGTGAAGGTGAAGGCTAGAGTACATGGAGTACTTAGAAGTCTTTCCATCATTTAATGAGGAGCCTCATCATTAAATGAGGAGCCTAAGCATTAAATGAAGAGCCTAAGCATTAAATGAGAAGTCAACATTAAATGTGAGGAGCCTTATGCTTTGTAACTAACTTAGTCAAAACATTTAATGCAAAGGCTCCTTGCAACTAACTCCTTCCAAAACCCATTCTTAACCCATTTCTAACTTATTTTTAACTCTTAAAGCCACAAAGCCTTCTAAACAAAGCTAAACAAAGTGTCTTGGCCAAATACAAGGCCTAAAAATGAGCTATATTTCATATTTACAAAAAGTGTTTTAAGATAAAGAAGAAGACCAAAATGTGATCCTCCACAAGAGTAGAATCCTTGAAGCTCCATCTTCTTTGACATTGGCTCTTTATGAGAGGTCCAATGTCTTCTAAGGCTTGAGGGAAAGCAAGAACAAGCTTGAAAGTCCTTCTTCTTCTTCCAATCTCTTAGCCTTAGTTTAAGTTGATCCTCCTTTCATGGATCTCCATTTAGTTCCAAAAACGGATTCCATCATACCCCCCCTCTTGAAAACGATCTGTCCTCAGATTGGAAAGATATTTGAGGAAGCACAACTTTGGTTTAATGATCTCCTCCTGGATCAAAAACATACCTACAACAAATTGAAAATAGTAGTATTATTAAAAGAATATACCTAAACAAAAGAACAAAAAAAGAAGGCCTTTTGTTTTTCGAAAATGTTTTATGAAGAAGATTGTTGGCCTTTATTTCAAAAAGTTGTTGTAGTGATAAAAGCATATACAAAAGAAGAAAGAAATAAGGCCTTTTATTTTTTAAAAGATTTTCTTTAGGAAAATTTATTTTTTCTACAGAACCTAAAACTTTTTCTTTACTAGGTGAAGAAGGAGAGCTATCCAAACTTCTAGTATGTTGATCTTTTAAAAGCAATGTTCTTTAGGGAAAACATTCCAAAGAAATGTTCCCTTTCTTAAAACACTTTAAGCATTGGACATCTCTTGTTCTAGTTTTATATTTTTCTTCAAAATTTATAAGACCTATTTTACAAAAAGTTTTTTGTTCACCTTGACTTATTTGTAACTTGTGAGGTAAAAACAACTCAAAGAGTGATTTTTCAAAGGTTATTGAGGAGTTAAAAATAATGGGGAGTGAAAGTGGAGGTAAAAGACTTTCAAAAGTAAAGGTCGAAAATAAGAGACGAGAATCATTAGTAAAAGAATAAGAGTTCAAAGTTTGGAAAACTCCCTTTAGAACTCTTGAATCAATTATGATTAGGAGAGTGAGAGGTCCCTTAAGTAATACTTCTTCTTTGAGTAGGATTTCTTTCTTCGCCTTTTCTCTCCTCTCAATCTCTTTTTTCTCTTTCCTTTGTTTCTTTTCCCTCTTTCTTCTCTCATTTTCTTCTTTCTCTTTTTTTTCTTTCTCCTCCCTTTCTTTTCTTTCATTTTCTTCTTTGTCTTTCTTTTCTCTCTCCTCCCTTTCTCTTCTAGCTTCCTCTTCTATAACTTTTTTCTCTAGTTGTATTTGTTTCTCTTTCTTTCTTTCAATTTCTCTTTTTTCCTTATCCCTCAAGAGCTTCTCACATTCTTCAAACTCCTTCTCTTTAAGAAAGAACTTTTTTTCACCTCTAATAAATTGTCTATCTTTCTCCATGAGTTCTCTCTTTTCATGTTTAAGCTCTTGATTTCTCTTGAAAGAAGGTGGAACAAATTTTCTTCTCATGCAAGCTCTTAGATCATTCCAATCTCTAATTGGTGATTTGACACCATTTTTAACATCATTTTGCCTTTGATACCACCAATCATATGCATGCCTCTCAAATCTAGAAGAACACAACCAAACTATATGACATTTACTACACTTAATAATGAATGGATGAAGTTTTTCAACCTTTTCGTCCTAGGCTAAGTATGACATCGGATCAACTTCTTTACCAAAATGTGGAATGTCATTCTCAGCTCTTAAATACAACTCATTCTCAGTATACCTATAATAGAAATGGTCATGATCCCAAGAACGATCATGCAAACTAGAATGGTAGAAGTTTTCATTGTGGTGACTATTTTGAAGCTCATTTCTACTATGAGAGGTGGTTGTTTCTCTAGTGTACCTTCTTCTATTGGATGACTCAACTTGTTGTTTTTCTCTCCTTTTTTCCATCACAAACTCAGTAAACATACTTTCTAACTTGCTTACTTTTTGTGTAAGTTCATACCTAAGGTGTAGGTCCTCTTGACTATCTCTTGTACTACCATGAACACTTGAATGAGAACGATCACTCATGTTGTAAAGTTTAAAATATTTTCACAAAGGTTTTCAAAACACTGTACAATTATGAGTGAGAAAGGTTTTCACAATTAAACTTTTTGTTTTTGATGGATGATTTCAAAAGAGAAACAATAGAGTAAGAATGTTCTAAGTAGCTCCCAAGAAGGAGAGGTGAGTCACAATGGACAAGGTTAAAAACCAAGTCCTTCCTAGCCAGAGTTTCCTCAAATTACCCTTACCTAAGCTTCTAAATAAAAATCTTCCAAAACTTTTTTAAATGCAAATGCAAAGAATTCTCCAAAATCAAAGAAAGATTCATCTAAGATTATTTCAAACAACCTAAGTACCAAGGAGACTTAAAAGATAAACAAGACAATGTATAAAAGGAAAGTAAAAGGAATTGAAAACTATGTAAACAAGTGAACTAACGACCCTATGTGATTATGCAAATGACATTTAAGAGTTACTTGACACACCTTCACTTCTAAGAGTGAAAACTAAACTATTACACAACTTTAGAAATGGAGATGAGATTGTACCAAATACATTTTCCCAAGACACCAAGCAAATAAGCAAACAAAACCGAAAAAGTTACAAGAACACAAAGGTTTCATGATACAAAACAACAAATAAAAGTGCAAAAATGGCTCCTAAATTCTTGGTTTCATGAAATGCTTATCCTTTCTTTATATTCACTCCAAATCCATGTAAGAACTCCTTCTTCCCAACTCCAAAGAAATACTTCTATTAACCTTCTTTCAAGCCTTCAACATGCTACCTTCAAAGTTAGTTAAACTCCCAAAAGAAAACACCAACCAAATATGATTTCAAGCAACAAAGAGGCTAAAGAATGAAAGCAACAAAGAGGCTAAAGAATGAAAGCAACAAAAGCAAAATTCGAAAGTTAAACTCAAATGGAGTAAGAATGACAAGCAAAAAAATTAAGGCAAGTCAAATAGGAAGGCACTCAAATGAAATTCCTAAAGAGAGGTGCTAGAATAGATTATTAAAACAAAATAAAACTAAGATTACAAGTCCAATCAGATTAGCCAAGGTCTATAAAGACGTCAGACATGGTATTTAACCGACGTCTATAACGACGTCGGACCTTACCGGTCCGATGTCCCATTAACGTCACCCATAAAGACGTCGGGTATGGATGTGATGTTAAAAACCCACAATAACAGACGTCTAAAGCCCTTTCTGAACTAGTGAATTAATCCTAAAGTGCAAAGAAATAAAATATGAAACTAATTTTAATTTTTAAATTTAGTGACTTTTAAATAAGTATGATCAAAGTTGGTCAATATTAATGTAGATTGTTATATTGTTATTCTAAGCTAACGAAATTTATCAATCAATAAATATATATATATATATATATATATATATATATTTATTTGAAAAATGGAAGATGTCGTTTGCGTATCTACATTAAATTCATTTATTTATTTCCTTGGTAAGAGTTTTTGAGTTATTATTTAATGATTTAATAATAAAATTTTTATTAATGTAATGTTTTTTGTTTAAATTATCAAAATAGATACACATTTTAAAAACTAAAAAAAAGAGACAATTGTATTTGAAAAGGATTCTTTGTTTTACAAATAACACACACAAGTGATTAAAAATTTCATCTTCTTCTAAGTTTTTTTATGGGTATTTGATATTGTGAACACCTAAAAAAATACTTAAGTACATTTATGTTTTTATAAAAAGATAATACTATAATGTTTTAATAATAAAAAAGTTTAAATTATATATAGGTTTTTAATAATTGAATTTTATTTTTATAAAATCACCATTTTTTTAAATTTTAAATCTTGTATCTAGATCTTCTCTTATCATTTCTCTTTATTTCTCACTCTAATCTTCATTTATTTGAAGATCAAGGATCACATATCAACCCTTGTAAGAAACTCTTCATAACCATTTAATCAAAGATTTGAATAGAGTAAGTTTTCGTTATACCCTCTTTTAGGTGTTTTATCCCTTGGATTGCATGTGAACTATAAGACAATGCATGTGACTCAATGTTGTTCTTAGTGAATTTTTGTTGCTATGATCATGATGTTGTGCTTAATTGAAATTTTGATCGAATGATTACATGATCATGTGTTCTCTAGAGCTCTAAGGAGCAACAATGTGAGAAAGGAAATTGTTTCAGGAGAGGAAAGTTAATTATAACTAATTCATTATTGAATTGGTTGATTTTCGTTTTCGATTTTTGGTAGTGCAAGTGATTGTGATTGTGTGATCAAATTGGCATTTTAATTTTGTGAACAAGTGGTATGAAATGAAGAATCTCAAATTTCATGTTTATGTGTGTGTTGTGAATATTAGGGCTTTCTATGGTATGTATGATGAATGTATTAATTGTGATTAAGTTGAGTTGTTTCAACACAAAATTGATGTGTTGGTGATTTGTATGATGCTCGTTGGGTAAATCGGGTTGAACTAAATAAGTCAAAAAACGTACTTGAATGAATTTAAATTGAGTTATAATTTTGGAGATCTTTTTTAATCTTCTAAGATTTCTACTTATCTACAAAAATGTTCCACAAATAAAATTGAAATACTTTTCTTTCCAAAATTATTTAATAAATTATTTAAAAGAATATAATAAAAAATCAAATAAAGGGTAAAAGTGAGCAAGAAAAACTAATGATAATGACAATTATCATTTTCACTCTCAAATTAAAGGATTTTATAGTTTACGTTATGCACACTCGTTAGGCGAGCCCTAGTCTCTCTTGGCGATGACAAAAAATGAGTTTGGTAGAGAGTTAGGGGTGTTAGGATAAAGCTGAAAAGCACAAATTTTGATGATGTCCCAAGTCAAGTCTCAAGTGCTCTTATTGCAAGAAGATCTTCATGAAGACTTGTTTTCATATTAAAGCTTTTGTATTTTAGTAGATTGATGTATAAGATGTGATTTATACTTTATTTTGTGTATTGCTTGTCTTAGGGTGCGTTTAAAACCGCTTTAAATAAGAAAACCTCATTTTATACTCATGATAATTAATTACCACTTATGATAATCGATTATGACTTGCCATAATTGATTATCACGACCAATTATGAGAATTTTCAAGCAAGTTTTTTATTGTTGTGCATTCAATGATAAATAATCAATTACCATATTAGGATAATCGATTATTACATGCTAAATAGCTGACAAAGGATGTTTGGAGGTATCCTCGAGTGAGATCTCTATAAATTGGATTGGGACTCTGATTCTAACATACAATATACGAAATAAGTGTATTTCGAAATTCTTATTTGTAGTGTGCGGTGATAAGTGTTCTAAGGTTTGTGGAACCCTTGTGTTGTGGCTTTGAGAACTTTGTGTGTTGGCATAGAGAAAGAACTTTCATTGGGAGTGTGACTGAGTGTTGTTGTTGTTGTTGTTTTTGAGTTGAAAGCATGTCATTCTTTGTGAAGATTCAAAGGAGGTGTTCATCTTTTGTGAAGATTCAAAGGAGTTGGTCATCCTTTGTGAAGCATTTAGAAGAGGTGTTCATCCCTTGTGGGTTATAGGAGAAGTGAATTTCATCTCTTGGGGTAACAAGAAAGGTGTTCTAATCTTTAATTGTTTTATTTTCTTTGTGATTGTAACAGTTTGTTCGTTTATGCTAGTGAAGCGTTAATTCTCGGTTGAGATTAACAATTGGACGTAGGATCTCTATGATCCGAACCAGTATATAAATTATCTATTCAATTTTCTCTCTTCCTTACTCTTTAAATTTGTTTAAATTGCTTTTAAGGAATTTATATTTACAAGAAAATTATTAAAAGAACGATTTGCGATAAGAAACCAATTCACCCCCCTCTTGGTTTGTTGAACGCATTACCATTTTGTTGCGCTGCTCTAACAATTGGTATCAGAGCTTGCTTTGATAGTAATTCAAATGATGAGGCAACATCAAACCTTTGATGATGGTGCCTCTATCAATAGACCTCCATTGTTTACTGGAGAAAACTATGCTTTTAGGAAAGTGAGAATGCAAATTTTCATTCAATCTATTGAAAGTGAGATTTGGGAAACTGTCACAAATGGTCCTTTTGTTCCTATTGTATTTATTAAAAATTTGTAGGAACCCAAACCGCGAGAACAATGGAATGTGGAAGATAGACGAAGATCCCAACTCGATGTTAAGGCTCGTAATATAATATAATCTGCTCTAATTGTTGATGAGTCAAGAAATGTGGGAGACGTTAAGAGTCACCCATGAAGGAACTGATGATGTTAGGAAAGCCAAAAGAATTTCTCTAATCCAAGAGTATGAGATGTTCCGAATGAAGCAGGGAGAAACAATTATAGATGTCCAAAAACGGTTCACACACATATTGAATCATCTCATTGGGTTAAGTAAGTCCTCAACCTTTTCCTACAAAACTGCCTCATAGTCGGCCTCGAGCCTAGCTTGAGTATCCACCACATCCTTGGCCTTTTCCTTACTAGATGAACCAGGCTAGAGCCTCAAAGAGAATCAGTGCTTCAATGTTATACTTTAGGTAACAATAGTCCTCAATGTTTTTATGGTGTCGTCCTCGGGGAAAGATTGTTGGGGCTCAGGAAGCTGAATGAGTTTTATGTTGGACGCTTCTTCTATTATAGTGGCCCCTACTGGCATTCAAGGGAGTGCAATGTATGTACCTGCTTATAGCTCAACCAACGACGTTGTCCTTCCTATTCTTTCCCCTGTTGGGACATTGGTCTTCTTTACCCTTTTTCACATGTTTTCTTCAATGGCCATGTACTTGGACACTTGGCCATGTAAGATCATCCATGTTATCCAGTTTCTCTGTAAAGAGGAAGTTTGAGAAGGGTCTGAGATGTAAACCACAAATTAGTGAGTGAATGATAATCGATGGACTAACATTCGAGATCGTTGTCATTATCATGGTAAACCTTTCGATGAAATGTATGAGGGTCTCATTTTCCCGCTACTCTATGTATTTTAGGGTTGCTGAACTCTAAACATAGTGTTCAATGTCTAAAACGAGTCTACTGAGTATAAAGATAGTGTGTAGTACCAGTCTAGGGTCGGTCCATCAAGGGTAGATGGAACGAACCAACAAAAGACTTTTTCATTGTGTATAAATACACTTACCTAGATCAGATCAACTTTTAGATGTGTGGTCGAGTCAATCATCCCATCATATTTTCGAATGTTGATGACGACTCCCTTGGGGATTTAGGCCCGAGCAACTTTTGTTGTGAAAGGATGAAAGTTCTCAACATGATCGGTCTTAACTTGGAGATTTGATTGTTCTTTGAGGGAAACCGACGTTCTTCACGACGTATCTACTTGCCAAGGTGTCTTATGGAATATTGGGACTACACTGATTCTGCCTGTCAGTGTGGGCTACGATATTTGCATCAACCGGATTCTTGTTCGAAATGACGAGATCATCCACGACTTTCTCTCATTCTATGTCAGCCTGACCTGTTTCATTCTCTCTGAGTTCGACATTGAGAAGATTGGTCTTGGTTGGAGTGGTGGGAGCATCCATGAGTCTTTCCCGTTCATTGTCAAGTTGACCTGCTCTGGTGTTTAGGAGATCAGTCACGACTTTTACTGGAAACTTACCAAGCTGACGGGCTTCGCTCTATCTATGAGTTGTAAGGGTCTTCTTCCAGGGAGTTTCACTGAGGCTGGGGAGATGGTTTTCCATTCTCTAGGTTGGTCAATTTTTGCTGAAGTTCTTGGATCTCGTGGAGATTCACCTGTCAGGGCTTGAAGCTCGACATCACAATGTTGGAGCTCGTGGAGGTATTACATGTAAATAGGTGTGAAGGGATTCGAGCTCGGCATTGTAATATCTGTGTTGTTCATTGTTATGTTGGATTATCATCTACATTTGATGTTGCATGGTCGCCATTTGGTTGGATTCCATCTCTTGGAAAACTTGTGCTTAACTTCGGGTGGTGACCATGGGAAAATGAGACTAGGGAAGAGTTTTACCGAGGCCCCAAAGTGGGCACCAATGTTTCAACCCCAAATCCGTCGAGTGACACCATTAGGGTCAATCTCCATATATTTGAGGTATTGTCCACTTTGAAGTATTTTTCATCACGGTTTTGTCCTTCAAGGTGCCTTAGAGGATGGAAGGAGGAAGGAGTATTTAAATTATCATAGGCCTTGACTCCTGAGCGATGTGGAACTATTGACCGTGGTAGGAACATAAGCCTTTTAGTCAAGGTTTAAGTGGAATGACTGAAGTTGCGGAAAAACACTAGAAGGGGGTTGAATAGTGTTTTCATAATTATTTTTCGTCTATAAAGATGATCCTGATGTACGTAGCACTTATGAGTTAGTTGTGTTTTATCTATAAACGTTATTCTGTGTAGATCGTTTATAGAACTAACTCAATGTTTCCCAAGAGGTATCTAGGTAGTAACCCATTGAAGATATAAAACCTTGCTAACAACTTGCTATCAACTTGAGTGTGTATAAGGACAACATTCATTGTGAAACAATCATTTACTAGATAGACTACAACTGTCAAGCAACTTTTATACTGGTTCACTTGTTAAAGCTACATCTAGTTCTCCTATAAGCTAACTTAGAGGGTTCCATTAAATATTCATTAAAGTACATTTGAGTATTTTAAACCACTCCTAGTGTTCCTAGTTCTATTAAGTAACCATTGTTACTTATGACTTGTTGAGTTTCACTCACTCCTGATTGCATTGTATTATTTATCACTCCTAGTATTCCTAGAAGTTTTTGGTATCACTCTGATACACCTTCTAGTTGAGTTAACGCACTCTTGGTTGTGAAGTATTCTTCACAACTTCTGGTATTCTTGATCAACGAATAACCTTCAGTTACCCTAGACTGGTTGAGTATTCTCACCACTCCCGATATCCTCAATCAGTGAATAACCTTCAGTTACCTTAGATTGAATGAGTATTCATACCACTCCTAGTATCCCTGACCCGCGAATAACCTTCTGTTACCTTAGATTAATTCAGTATTAGCATCACTCCTGATATCCTCAGTTAGCGAATAATCTTCAGTTATCCTAGACTGGATGAGTATTCACATCACTCCTGGTATTTGTGATTAGTGAATAACCTTTTGTTATCCTAGATCAGATGAGTATTCGCACCACTCTTGGTACTAGACAACACCGCCTAGATTTCCTTTACTCCATTGAGTTAAGTTACAAGTTTTTTTATTCCCTCCAGAATTGCAATCGATGAATGCTTACAAGTCATTCAGACTATTACTCTCATGGAGAGAATGTATGTTTGATACAATATAGTCTAAACAACCGTAAGAGTTTCTCTCATCACTTTTTTCTCTCTACTTACAAAAGTAAGCAAATATTACAATGAAACTTGAGAGTACTACTTGACTACTTTTTTTTTCTCTCTTCTCTCTTACAAAAATAAGTAGATATTACAATGAAGCTTGTGAGAACTTCTCAGTATTTCACTTTATTACTCTTTCTTCTTTCTTCTTTCAAAATTAAGCTAATATTCTGATGAAGCTTAAGAGTATTTCTTCTCTTGAGCTCTTCTCTTTCTCTATATCCTTGGTTAGAGGAATTTTACTCTAATGGATCAAAGATATTTCCTTGCTCAATTTTGATGATACTATTTCTTCATATTCTTCTTTCATTTTTCATCATCATCTTCTTCTGTTGATCTTCTATTTATACACCTTGATGATATTGTTAAGACAAGACAAGCTCGCCTATAGAAACCTCGGTTTTGAAGTTTAACTAAACACTAAACAATAGGAATCCTAAGTTAGAAAGAACAGGTATCCATACAATAGGAAGATTGAAGAAGTCTCGCAGAATAGAAAACTAACATCAAACAATAGGAATCCTAAGTTAGAAAGAACAAGTATCCACATAATAGGAAGTGTTACTATTCACTTAGCTTTACCCACCGAATTGTGTTAGTGAATTGGGTTTAATTCTTCATTATTGTCTCATTTTCACTATTTGGGCTCAATTGGACTAATAATTCTTATTTTAATTAATTCGAATTATTTGGTCTTAATTATTCTAGTTATTATTTGCAGGACAATTTTGGAATCATATTTTGGGACAAGAAGAGCCTGACCACGTCAACATTATAGTTTAATTTCATTTAAAATTCGTTTATAATGTAATTGGGTCAAACTTTATGACTTTGGAACCATTTTTGGTCAACATTTAGGAAAAACTTATATTAAGGGCAGTTTTGTCTTTTTGGGTTTTTAAATACCCAAATAAGATTTGGGGATTCCTCTCCCCCTCATTTTCACATTTTTCCTAGGGTTTGGAGCATTGAAGTGTTTTTCTTCTTTCCTCCCTTTTGGGGGTTTTAGGTTCTTTCTTCCATTCTCCATTTTTGTATTGAATCTCGTTTTAATTGCAATTTAGTTTTGTGCTCTTCCATTTTCGTTTCACTTGCTGTTTTAATTTACGTTTTGCAATTGCATTTTCGTGTTCCATTTCTGTTTCATTAACCTATGCCTATTTCATTTTCTACTACAAGTTTATTGTCCAATTTCGTTGCCCAAATTCAATTCTGTGTGTTTTCATTTTGTGCATTTTCGTGCAGATTTAATGATGAATTGCATTCTATTTTGCTGTGTTGATTTCGTTTTAATGGTAGGTTAAGTGTTCTTGGTTGGTCATTAGTGATTTCTCATTGTTTCCTTGAGATTTCTGAGCTGGAAGTGTGTAATTTGCTGCTCTGATTTGGCATTCTATTAAATCTGATTGTGTTCTTGCAATGGGTATACGCTTAGTTTCCCAATTGGTGATTGAATATTCGCTTAGTTGATCAATTTGTATACAACATAATGGATGGAATAGGTGTGTTGCGTTCGTTTAGTTTGTAATTATGAAACATGGTTAATTTTCGCTTAGTTGGTTAGCTTGTGTTGGATTAGGGGTTAGAGTAGTGTGTATTTGTTGCTAATCTGTCATTGGAAGCATGAAATTAATCTATGTTAACTTTGAGTTTTAATTTGTTTGATTTCATTTCCCAAAACCACCTTCAAACCCCCCACCAAGTGTTCGACTTAATTCTTGAACCACAGTTTGGTCCTTGAGAGACGACCTAGGAGTCATTTCCTAGTCTATACTTCACTTTAATTGCATATTAAATTTGAATCGGGTACAACCTCGATCAAATTTTGACACCGTTGTCAGGGACCAACGATTCGGTCTTAGGTTCTTTGTTGTGTTTAGTGTGTGTTGTGTGTGCTGTTATGTTCTATGTGTGCGTGTCGCGTGTGTAATTGTGTTATCTTTTGCTTGTTTGAGTCACAATTAGGAGAAATTGGATGCTATTTGGCTTGAGGCACAAGAATGCAATGGAATAGTTGCACACATAGTGAATATTGCGTGAATAATGTCCAATTTTTCCTAATTAATTGGATTTTTTCGTTTTGATAGCTAGGGGTCTTGCTTTTTGTTGAAATCTGGTGTCGTCACTTCTTTTACTCCATATTTTCATAGAAAGATCCCAAAAGCAGTATTGGTTGTCCAGATTCAGTTTTGTGAAAAACAGGTGAGCCCAAACTTCCAAGAACAGTAACTTTTGCTCACGGAGTCGGAATTGGACAAATCATATGTGTTTTTTGGGTAGAAAAATGTGAGTAATGCAATGGTCATCACTTTAGCCACAAGTCCATGTCTCAAAATCCAAAAAAAGGCTATTTACTATTTCTTTTTTATTTTTTAAGTTTTACTTTTACCGTTTTTCATACTTTCCTGTGTTGGTTGACCTAGCTATACTTTGAATTTTCCTTTGAAATTTTTTGTGCTATCTTTTAATGATTTTAGGTTGTTTGTCACAAATTTTCAGCCCATTCTGGATCAGTTTGCTTATACTTGATGTTTTATCCCCCTATGTTTTTACTGTGTTGACTTATGCTGATAGAGTTGACTTAGTGTATGACTAGGGGAAATCTTGAACCATTACCACCCTTTTGATCTCGAATATGATAGCACTTTTCATAGATTAGTTAGGCATTCTAAGAATTTGTTGTCTTTGCATTTAGATAGCTTAACCTTAATTAGTTGCATAACTCACTAGTGCATTCTCTCTCATGTCTATCTATTTCAGTTTTGTGTATACTGCTTTGATTATGATTCTCCTTTGCATCTAACTTTGATTATGATTCTCATATATATTTTGTTGATTTCTATGCTGAGAACAATATAGTTCATCCTCCAACTCGTGAGAGTGCTCCTTGTGAGCTGGTTGCACATGATGAGGATGTTCCATGCATTCTTAACACTAGACTGATACATTTGCTGTCTAAGTTTCATGATTTTACAAGAGAATGCGTAAAGAATAAATTATGATGATGTGATAGCAATGTTGTAGTATATATAATTAGAGAATGGTGCGAGTAGAATGCACATGGTTTAAGCAAGGAAAATGGCATGCAGTGTTGATGAGATGTGTCGTGTTGAAATGGAATTATGATGCGCTAGCACACATGCGTGTTTTGGGCTCACGTGCCGCCCTAGTGTCCCTCCCCACGTGCCTCCATCTCTCTTCTTTCTTCTTCCTTTTTCTGCTCTTGCTTCCACTTTTTCAGTTGCACCTCATAAATGCCCTTTTCATGTAACATCTTCTTTTGTTTATATAGTATTGCATGTGGTCAGGAAAATTGATTATGGAATGTTGACCACTTTACTAACGACTTTCAAAATCTACATATCTTTCACACTTGTTGCTTAAGTTTATACCAATCCTTACACTTCAACCTCATAAGATAACTTGTGCAAAGATAACTTCAACGACTTTTGATTTATTTGGTGCGCTGCTCCTAGAAATTGGGATGCCTTTTCTTCTAAAATGATAGATTTATTAGTTACAAAATAGTAAAAAATATTAATAAAGATTTTAAAGAAATTTTTTTAATTATTTATTATTAATTTATTTCAAATTGATGTGTAATAAAGTTTCACTTGCTTATTCAAAAGGTCCTTTGACAGAGTATATTGTTTTTTCCTTGAGGAATTTTTAAAAAAGAAAATGACTCAATTAACAAATGAAGGTTTTGGAATTTTTCTTTGAGATTTTGAATGTGATGAGTGGGCAATTTCTTCTTTGTATATTATAAGATTGGCTAAATAATTCTGGCCTTTAATATATTTAACGTTTGTGGAAAAGGTTATCATTATGAATCAACTATAAAAGAAAAAACATCAAGAAATGTAAGAGAAACTTTTAAATATAAATACCACAATACTTCATGTTCTTTGTGGTTGGCATAATCTTAACTTGACACTTTTTTGACACTTTTATGATATGAGAAACACATACTACAGTTACAGTTTTTTTTTCTTTCAATACTTCAGATTCTATTTAGAGACAACAAATTTTGAAAGATAATATAAAGATTAATTCCTAAGTCGTTAAAGTTAGATCCTTAAAAAACAATGAGTTTGGTAATTTTGAGATTTTAATTTTCATAATTATTTGGTTACTTGGTAGATTTTTAATATTAAAGAATATGCTCACTCATGTTAGCCTTTGAAAAAAAAATATAGGAATTGATTGTTGATACAGAGACAAACTTAATTTATGGAGAAGAATACAATATTTAATAATAATCCTAAACGTTATAATCCTTGAAAAAACATTTTATGTTAATATTATATAATGATTATACATGTTATATGTCTTCTCAAACAATGCATTTATGAATGGTATGACAAATGATAAAATGTCTTATATAATAAAATATTTTCCTGTTTGTATACTTTGTTTCTATCGCTTATTAATTGATTCATATTTCCTAATTCAATAAGTTTATTGGATTGAACCACTTAATTGTTCTAACTTGGGATTTCAATTTTTAAATAACTATGATAGGTGAAATTGTAGGAATGTTGTGAATTGACATTTCAATTTCTCGTTTTACATTTTTCATCTCTCTTTTACGTTTTCAATCCATAAACACCCCTATTTGTACCGAAAGAACATAAATACTGAATCAATGAATATGTATTTTGTAACATGTCAAAAATTATAGCATAATACTATAGTAGGAGTTATCATATAATAATATTATAGATAGTCATTGGAATTAAAATAATATTTACAAAAGTCCTAAAATACTTAAACATCGTCAAAGTTTGCAAGAAGCATAAGTCTATTAAATAAACTTATGAAACATACCAAACATTTATACCATTAAGCTGTATAAACCGGACGATTTACAAAAGATATACTCATAACTACTAGCCGAACGCTCCTAAACTAAATCTTCAGGGTTCTCGCCGTCCAGCGCTTGTTCAAGTGAACACTCTTCAACTTCTGCTCACATCCAAAGGATGATCATTACAAGAGAAAGGATGACCGAACGACAACAGAAAACAGGACAGAAACAATGCAGGGTAAGCTAGTGTAATTTAATTAATCATAAAACATAACAGTTGTATAACCATAAATTCAATCAAAACTTTATAGCATACAATCATCAAACATGCATTTTAAGCAGTGACCGAACGTAACATACATACAATGACCGAATACTTGACTCGACCATCCGAATTGTATGAATATGTAGCTTGTGGCCGTTCTTGCACCCGGGTGGTGTAGTAACTAGAAACCCCTCAGCTGCCACCCGAGATTAGCCTGTTATACCTCACCTAAGGTCCCCCCTTAGGCTAGAGCCTCCTGCCATTCTCATCACATGACTTACCCATCTCTACTTGAGAACTGGTAATCATTAGAATTTCAGGATGAACGCCGTGAATTTCACTATCCATATTCATACTTTACCAATTCAATAACCAATTACTGAGACATTCCTCCTTGGAATTCTCTTTCATACCACTTGAAATATATGATCAACGTACTTCCTCATCCAGGATACATTTAAGTAAATTAAACCAAACCTTAAGAATAATCATCATCATCAAAACAACCGAACAGAAATCATAACATTTACTAAGAATAAGACCGAACGGAAATATTATTTCCTATAGGTGAACATGACCGAACGGTCATGTGAAGAGTAACAACTCACGCATGAGCCGAACGTCCCTGAAGCCGAACATCCGAACAATCCAATTCTAAAGCTAAACCGAACACTTGAATATTACATCGAACACTTATGACCTAGAACGAACACTATTGGTTTGAGCCAAAAATCCCTTAACTTAGACCGAAAACTATTACTTTAATCCTAACACTAATGGTTTAGACATAATACTATGGTTTAGGCTAAACGCACTACAAAACCGAATACTAGTACAAACCGAGTACTCTAAATAACCAAGTATTAATACAAGACCGAACACTACCAAGATCGAGTATCAATACAAGACTGAACGCTCTTTGCTAATAACTTAAATATTTAAGATTGACAACGATAATTTTCCTAACATCTATTCACCTACTTCAGACACGTAAATTCTTGAATACTTAATCTATTTTAGTACCTTGACTAAATTAACTATTAAGTAGAAAAAGAAAACCTTAATTAAACCAATTGCTCACTTTCTACATACTAATAGAAGACTGATCGGTCATCAACTGAAGCTCTTTGCAAGAAGAGAATCCAGTCAAGACCGAACACACCAAGATAAAACCGAACGGTCACGAATGACTCTCGGCGACAAATTACAAAATTCTGCAAAATGCAGTAGAATTAAGACTTAACCCTATTCATGTACAGTTCTTGACAATTTATCAACAAAGCATACAATCAATCATACGACATTCCAATCTCAACCAATTCATCAACATATCATCATTCAAAGCATACAACCATTCATAACAAAGAATCATAATTAAATCACAAGCTTCCCTTACCTTTTTAACCGAACGGTGAGTCAATCTACAGCAGAATTTGCTCCCTCAAATACCGATCCTTTCTATTACACCTATAACCCATCGAATACGAAAGAAAGACGAAGACATGATCAGGATTTTGTGAAGATGAAGCAGACGAACGCATTCAACCAGAGCTTTGGTTTGCATGTGTCCAAAAATAAGTTTTCTCGTGAATAAGAAGAACTTACTGACTCAGAACGAAGATTTGATCGGTGCAAATGTGAACCTTTGAGACCAGGAGAGCTTAGGCTTGGTCTAATTTGTGATCAACAGTGAAAAGAGTGAAAATTTGTAGAGAGAAGAAGAAGAGAAGTTAGAGAGAAGACGGAGAAAATGGAAATTTCAGAAGCTTGGGGAAGAAGGTGCATGTGGAAAGTGGTAGAAATTTTAAAATCCCAAGTTATATACTACTGTCAAAACCGAACGGTCCACTCCCTGACAGCCACCTGGATCCCACTAAGCTACTGAATTTAAGGGTTCTGATATATTCTTTGAAATCGACCTAATTTGTATTTTATATTAAAAAATTTTAGAAAAAACTTGATTACTGAAAAAAAAATGTTAAACAAGTTGCTATAGAAAAAGTGAAATTCAAATAATGAAGTTGAAAATTCAAATTCATTATGCGGTTGCTTTGTGATTCAAATTATTATACGGTTAACTATTTTCTTTAAGTAATTGATTAGTTATTTTTTGTGCTTAATTATTAGTCAATGGCTTTTTTTTAATAGTTGATTTTATTAATATACAGAATATGAAAGTATCTTTGGTTTATTGTATACTTCTCATATGTTGTCACAACTGGATGATACAATTTCAAAGTCTGGTTGTAGTATGTTTAAAAATACACTTAAGCATAATCAACAATATGATATCTATGGGAATGATGTATTTGTAGAGTTGATGTTAGTGAAGTATTTCTCTAAAAATGGCTCCGTTTTGAAAGTTTTGAGAATCTTAGATTTTTTTTCCTAATCCTATTGCATAAAGAATGTTGTTGATTATCCCTAGTATAATTTCATTTGCATAGAGGAGGAGTTTTTCAAAATTAAAGATACTGAAATCCTAATTGCATTACAATGTCACAAGAAAGACTAAATGGATCAACGTTGATAGCGATTGAAAATTATATTTTAGAGAAAGTACAAAATGATAACTTGATTCACTAGTGCAAAAAAAGGCCTTTAACGTCACCCTTTAGACGTTTGACCCTCGAATATCAGACGTAAAAAATGATCGGTGGCATTTTTCGTAAATAAAACAACTATTTAGACGTCGGCTACAAGGGGATCCGACTTCTAAAGCTATTTAGACGCCTATTAAGGCGGGAACCGACTTTTAAATCCTCAGCCCAGAAATCTAAAAAGTCACTTTTTGACTCCATTTAGACGTCTGATCCCGCCACTCTGATTTCTAAAGCACTTTAGACGTCTGTTGTGGAGGGAACCGACGTCTATAGACGTTTGTTATGGCGGGAACCGACTTCTAAATACTCAGCCAAAAATTTAAAAAGTCACTTTTTGCCTCCATTTAGACGTCTGATCCCGCCACTCCGACTTCTAAAGCTTTTAGACATCTGTTGTGGGGAGAACCGACGTCTAAAGACTCAGCTCAGAAATTTAAAAAGTCACTTTTTGACTCCATTTAGACGTCTGATCCCGCCACTCCGACTTCTAAAGCCTTTTAGACGTCTGTTGTGGGGGGAACTGACGTCTGTAGACGTCTGTTATGGGGGGAACCGACTTCTAAATGTCTGCATTAAAGCACTGCGAACGCGAGGCAGCAGTTACGCGCACTCATTGTTCATCATCGTCCTCGCATTTTCTCTCCACGGGCTACAAGTTCGTTTTCTCACTTTTGCACTGTTTAAAATTAATTTTACTCCGATTACATTACTATTTGATGAATTATCTTTCATTTCAACCGATTAAAATGCGTTTTCGTTGAGTTTTGTCCAGTTTTGCTCGTGTCCTTGGGCAGCGTTCTTGGACGACGATTTATTGCGTTTTGCACTCCTCTAATTCCCTCCACTACATTATTAAAACAATCCAATACAAAAAAAGCGTACAATCCATTCTCTTCAACTAAAATATAAAGTTGTAAACTCGAATCACCATAAGCCAGAAGCAACTCGAGAGGCCTCAAGCGGAGAAAGATCCTAGCAAATACGACGACATTTTAGACCTCTGACCTATAGAGTCCGACGTCTATATAGACGTCTGACCTATATAGTCCGACGTTTACATAGACGTCGATCATATTCTGACCGATGTGTAATTAACGTCACCCGAATAGACGTCGGTTCCATATGTGACGTTAAAAGCCCAAAATAACCGATGTTAAACAGCGTTTTTCCACTAGTGATTGATGAATTTGATTCAAAAGTGTTAGAAGAATAACGTTTTTTATGTATAAGATTGTTTTACTTTGATATTCAATTTGGATGTTATTATTGTTGGGATAAACTTAAATTTTAGAGATTTATTATTTTATTAGTTTTGGGTCTAGTAATATTTCGTTTGATTTGATAGAGATAAAATAGGATGAGTAGTTATGATTTTCTAGTTATCTAGGTAGAATATTATTTTATGATAGAATAAGCAGAATTTATTTTTAAGTGAGTTGATATTTTATTGTCAGTTTTTATTATTTGTATTTGGCCCAAGACCTGATTTGCACCTATTTAAAGGTTGCCAATGTTTAATGAAAATCACCCACAATGGATTGAAGAGTAAAATTATTTGTGTGGGTCACCGTTTTTAATTCCTCTTCCTTGATAAACCCAACAGTGGTATTAGAGTCGATGGTTTGTCTTGGTGACCGGCTCAAACGAGTATAATGATCCCTTTACCGAAAGTCTTCCTGGGAAAAGGTATTTAGGTAAAAGAGAGACTAAGAGATGGCTAATCTTGCAAATATTGTTTTCTTGATTCAGTTGGCAAAGAGAGTCAACTATGGTAATTGAGTGCGGTGAAAAAGACGCACTATGGTAATTGGAGTGCGGTGAAAAAGACGATTATGATAATTGGAGTGCGGTGAAAAAGACGCACTATGGTAATTAGAGTGCGGTGAAAAAGACGCACTATGGTAATTGGAGGTAATTGGAGTGCGGTGAAAAAGACGCACTATGATAATTGGAGTGCGGTGAAAAAGACGCACTATGAAGACGTGTACAAGGGACAACTGTGTTAAGCAAGATTAGTTTCAAACTTGAAGGGGAGAAGTTCGGAACACTCAAGGGCGTAGACGATCCTAGAAGCAGATTTCGAGAAGAATGAAGAGAGAAGAAGGGAGAGAAGAATGTGAAGAATTTAAGTTTATAGAGATTTATTATTTTATTAGTTTTGGGTCTAGTAATATTTGGTTTGATTTGATAGAGATAAAATAGGGATGAGTAGTTATGATTTTCTATTTATCTAGGTAGAATATTATTTTATGATAGAATAAGCAGATTTTATTTTTAAGTGAGTTGATATTTTATTGTCAGTTTTTATTATTTGTACTTGGCCCAAGTCCCGATTTGCACCTATTTAAAGGTTGCCAAGGTTTAATAAAAATCACCCACAATGGATTGAAGAGTAAAATTACTTGTGTGGAACACCTTTTTTAACCCCTCCTCCTTGATAAACCCAACAATTATTAATATAAATAAAGTAGTTTGGATTTTTCATGCTTTATTTTGGAAAAATTATAATCATTTTAAAAATATTTTGAAGTGTTGAAATTAATTATAATTTTGTTTTTTAAAATATTAAGGGTGGAGGGAGCAATATTCATGATAAGAATAAGTTCTTCAAAAATTTCGAACCTTAGATTTGTAAGATTAGTTGAAAGTGTTTCTTCGAATTCTTCTTTTATGAGGAGAAGCTTGAAATTTAAATTTAAATAAATTAGTCATTATTAAGAAGGAAAAGTCGAATTGCTTGATTATATATGTATTTTTTTTTCGAAAGTTACTTTAAGTTTGTGAAAAAATAATTGCAGGATCATATATTTCTATGCATGATTTTACCGTGCTTGCATTAAAATTATATTTATCAAAATAATTGTAGGACCATATATTTCTATGTATGATTAGGAGTAGTGAGAATACTCATCTAACCTAGGGTAACAGGAAGTTACTCACTGAATGAGAAGACTGGGAGTGGTGTGAATACTTAGTGTAATCTTGCGAAGATTATAGTGGAACTCTTTACGGAAGAGATTGGACGTAGCTCAGATGGAGTGAACTAGTATAAAATATCTGTGTAATTACTTGCAATTGATTTTTTTTTAATTTCTAAACGCACGAACTTTCCAAGCTAAACGATTGTTATTAAACAAAGAAAGTTTCTATAAATTCTGTAGTGTGCATTCTGAATAACACGACAAAAGTATTTCTTGAAACAATCTTTTGTTAGGTTGAGTGTTTAAACTTTTCTATAGGCTTTGGTTATCCTTGAACCATTGCCTATATTTTCACAAATACCTTAAATATTTTCATAGGTTCATAGTAACTCCTAGCTAACATCTTGAGAACTCTTTCTACAAGTGACTTCGTACTTAATCAAGTATTCTTTATCTAGTCGTCTATGGTTTAATTAAGTATTCTTTTCCAGGCCTCTTTTAGATTAATACAAGTATTTTTTTGACTCCTAACCATTATTAACTGACCCTGTTCAAATATTCTTTTTATAAGAAACTTCAACAAGTATTCTCTTATAAATCACTTATGTCATAAGCAAGTATTCTTTTATAGGTCATGTATTATATGTGACTAAGACTATCTCGGATAATATAATATGCCAGTATTGCATATTGCCAAGTCTATCTCGACCAATATCTTGAGTAACATAATGTGACACCATGTCAGAAAGAACATATCGCCCAAAGTAAATGCTGATTAGCATAATGGACAAGGAGATTAAGACATAAGATGGATTAATAAAATCTTAAGTAGCTTAACCGAGGTAACCATCTAGATAGCCTAGGCCCAAGCAAGTAAAAACCCATGAAACCACTATAAATAGCATTCTTCACGAAGTAAATATTACATATTTAATATAGCATTTATTACTGTCTAACACATATACTTGAGTGTTAGAATGTCTTTTTACAGGCATATCCCGGTCTTGAATGTTGACGATATCGAATCCTTGATACATCTCAGACTACTTGGAAACGAAGGAGGAAACATCTTGGATTAGAGGATAAAGAGTATTAGCAAGAACTTCTTGAGGTATTAGGAAACATCTTGGATCAGAGGTTGTAGTGTCTTGGAATAATATATTTTGGCTTTATGAGAACATACCACATCTAACTTAAACATGTATTCTTTACCAAACAATCACTCTAGGATAATAACCAAGTATTATTTATCAAACAACCATTCATGTCTAAGATGTAGAGATTGGATATTTTGTGATCTCAGATCACGTTTGAGCTACTAGGTGAAGATAATTGTCTGCCAACGTGTGAGAGATTGAAACACTCTTCCTTTTAGCTCAATAAATTTTAACTCTGGAAGTGTTACTTTTTAAAGTTTTAGATGGCTTAGAAAAATTTGCAGTGTTTGGATATATGTGTGTTATATTTATCTTTCTTCTCCTTTTTGAAGTCTTTAAATAGACAAAATAAAATAGCTATTACAAGTTTGTTTCTAGCTGTTGAGAAGCTTCATCTCTTTTGAATGCCTTTCTTTACCTTCTGAGCTTGATGGATGCATCTAATGCATTTCATGAATAGTAAATGTTTTTTCTTTATTTAGACAATATCCATATAGTTTGATACATTTATCTCCTTCATGAGCAATGTGCATTTCCTTGAATAAGCTTGTATTGCAGTCTCGTACAAAGTTAAGAGTTCTTCCAAAGTTGACAATGATTTGTTCAAGAATTTGGTGAAGTTAAAATAATTTTAACTCTTTACTCGAAAGATCTTTTTATATGTGTTTTCCTTTGGCCAACATCTCTTTGTTAAATAGAAATAATAGGAATTCCTTACAATCATACAATAATATATATATATATATATATATATATATATATATATATATAAAAGGTTAGTTAACTTCTATGTGCTTTTATCACTTGAGTGCTTTCTCATTTTATCAAACGTAATATAAGAATGCACAATGTTGTATCATATGTTACATGAAGCACTTGTATCTTATATCATTTATTATTCATTTAACTCATTGTCTTTCAAGGAAGCATGATGATCATATTTTACGTTTTGGTTTTTTTAGCACTTATAAAAAAGATAAGGTGTTGGACTTTTTCTCTAACATATATTCTATTTATTGATGGTTTAATCATATAGATTAAAACATTGGTTGATGAGGTATCTTTATGTTTTCCAAATATGTTTTCTATGTATCAAATGTTAATCTTTATGTTTTCTTTGACATTCTTCTTGTTCAATTATAATCGTATCTTAATTTTGTCTATATCTAAATTTCTTTAATGTATATTTTAGTAATATTTTTTTATTTTAATGGTTTTTATTTTTGTATTATTACATTATGAAAAACCAAATTTGCTCACCATGCTCATGCAAAGAGTTTTCTCTTTCATGACAACTTTTTCATGTCGACAAAACTTATAAACAAAATGAAGTTATTTTGAGAATTTTTTGCAACAAAAGCTCACTTCATTATTTGTTGAACTATACTTTTTACTCCTAATTATGTGATATTTTATGTATGTTTAGTAAAAATAATATTAAAAGATATTTAGAGGTGTTGGACTTAATTGTTGTTGGAGATCATGAAGACAACGAAGATCACGAAAATAATGAATATAATATTATAAAATAATGAAATTTGTTATGTAGTAAAGAAATATTTTTAGATATATTATATTTTAGCTTTGTAGCTTTAACTTTGAATATGTTACTAATGACTTCTAGATAGTTATTTTATGTAGTTTGAACTCTAATATTGAAATATGTGTATAAATGATATTTATTTATGAATTCTATTATGGATATTTTGCTTATTGTTTGATCTGTTGGTAGAGTGTGGTCTCTAAATGTTTAATATTGTGATTTGGAGACATACAATTTTCTCATAATGACTTTTGTATAAGCAACAATTTAATAAATGTGTCTTAAACAAGGCGACATTAAAGTAGGTGTGGTTTAAAATAGTTTAAAATCTCGTCTATTGTGAGGATTTTAAATAATGATTTTAAAAGTGTTATCATATTAAAGATCTGTTGCCTATTACCTATGGTTATGCTCGCCTACACCATACAGAAAAAATGATGGTCTAAACTTTAGGCCACAGTTTATATAGTTTAGCCACAATTTTTTGGGATTGTCTAAAGTGATTTTTGTTACAGAAATTCCTAATATAGAGCAAATTATTGATAATAACTATACTAAAATAACAATTAAAAAAAAATATGGGAAATGAATTGTCTTAATGCCATCTTATAGAATATAACAAAATTACAAGAACTCACAAAAACATTCACTTTCCAGTTATCATATAAAGACATTGTTGAATAATTATACCATGCAACATTAATTAACATGCAAATATAAAAATTAATAGAAAACTATTGAACAAAGTGTAAGCCTTTGTCCACATTTTCATGACTTGAAAGGTAAGTACACAAGTGTCTACTTATGTTAGTTTCACAAAACAACTCACTCTGATTTATTTATTTATTTATTTTCAATTTCAGTTTATTTAATTCTTTTGTTTATTTATTATATTGTGGTCAAAATGGTAGTGATTAGGGTCTGGCCTGTGGTAAGCTAAAGGACAATATACTCCAAAAAAAAAAAAACATGCTATACAATGAGTGGTGTAGTAGGGTATACACAATAGGATTGTGATATCTAAATATGTTGGCGATGAGTGCAGAGCAGATTCAGGGTATAGTTAATGCAAGCATATGGTGGTGTTTCATCCAAGTGCCTTCCACTTTGACCATTTGCCACTGAAAAGGAAGGGCAGACCTAGAGGTGGCATTGGAGAAGGTGAGGATCATCCATGTGGTGTCCCTGGGCCTAGGCACCACCCCCATTAAGGGTAACTTGATGAGGTACCTTACCAAAGTCATGGCAATTTTGTCTCAAGTTGTTTGACCATCACTCTAGTGGAGTCCTAATCACCTCCTTTTCTAAGGAACATTTTCTATGCTACCATGGTGCCTTTCACATAACAAAACACGTCACTTTCCACACATTCATTGTGGATCGTGTTATCTGCGTTAAAAATCTAACATCAACTAGATATAAAATCAATTCATAATATATAAATAAATGTAAATTTCATTCTACAAACCAATTTTACAAAATTAAATTAAATTTAAAGCTTACTTCTATTAATATTAAAATCGTCGTTGAAACCTATCCTATCATCCGATATCGAGAATTCCTCTTCAAGTAACATGGACAAGGAAGTGCTACATGAATGGTTGACATATTTACCATCATGCACACTTTTATCTCTTTCTGTATCGATAATCACACTTTGATAAAAATATAATGAAAAATAGGGACAACAATTTCTCATCTTGGTCGCTGGTGACAGGATATAAAATTTAATAGATACGACACTTGACAGTGGACTAAGATGTATAGAGTAGACAAGTTACTGAGCTACGTACTTTTCTCTGAAACCAGACATGTGAAAAACACATGGAAGTGGCAGTGCAAAACTTGGTTTTGGACGAGGTAACCAAGGCATGTCCCATGACATTTCGTCTCCTGTTTTTTAACGAAAGAATTATATTTTATGGCAGTTATTAATTATTATTATTTTATTAATTAAGATTTGGGGAACCCGATAGTGACTGAAAATTATACCCTGGAAAGTAAGAAAGAAAAGCTATGATAGTATAGGTTTATGTATGTTTGTTATGGTTGAAATTCTGGTCCACATCACATGCAATGTGAATTGTTGTTTTTTGCATCTGCATGCACCAATTTGACTATAATGGAACCCATTCAGTACTTCACGTGAAGACAAAAATGACTTGATTCATGCACTAGAGATTCAAACCATGCTATAGCTCCTATCATTCCAAGAAACTTTATTTGACTAAAATAGCTTTGATCATATGGTGAAACCAAACTTAAATAGTTTTCTTTTTAGATTAGTTGTTAAACAAGAAGTTGGTAAATATTTTACTTTTATAAACAGCATGTTTACTAAATAATAAAAAGAAAGAGAAAACAAGGAATGGTGTTCATTACGAGCTTGTTGATAGTTATGATATTCTGTATATTTTTGGTAGATGTGATATTTATACTCGTATATATCTAAAAGAGTTGTAACATTCAATTGCTCATTATATTATATTAATTCTTTATTAATGATAGTTAGTTAGGAGCTTGTTGATTGCTGAAATTTGTTATTAATGATTCCGTGAAGATTCTTGATAAAATCATAAAAAAAATATATGGGACAAGATCATTGAGATAATTTAAGAAACTTTGTAAACCTTAAATTTACAAACATTAGAGGACAATTGTGAATGTGAACACATTCAATAATAAAAATGAACAAGTATATATAGCAACGTATAATAGCTATGAATACCAACGAAATACCTTTCGAGTTTGTCAGTCACAAACTTAATTAAAAATCTTAAAATGCTACCTTTACTAGTCTTATCATTTATATTTCAAAAATAAATACCGAAATTTATCAGTAAATTAACCTTTATATATATATATATAATGGGATAACTTTCAAAACATTAAAGTTGAGAGTAATTAACATTACATCCGTTTAAAGTGTAAAATATATTATGCACTTAAAATTTTCTAAAGTATTTAGTTTTGGAATCTCTTAATTAGTCTTGTACAATTCGTAAGGTTGTTTATAAGTAGAGCTGTCAAAAAGGGTAACCTGACTCGATCCGGCCTGACCCACCACGTGTTGGTTATTTAGTGAGTCAACCCAACTCGGCTCATTTATTAAGGAGCTGAAAATATTCGAATCCAACCCGACCTACCACAGGTTGGTGGGTTAAACGGGTTGATTCTTTGACTCGCGTAATTATAAGTTTTTTTAAATAAAAAAATTATAATTTTATTTCATTCAAATCTAAATAAATTCCACTCATGTTAAACTCCAAAGACAATTCAAAATAAATAAAAAAATATCATACAATCCAAGCATAATCCAAAAACAAGTACAAAAGACGAACAAATAAGTTTTTAATATTGATAATTTTTGTATCACATGTCCATCTATAATATTAGAATATTGAATAGATAAATTTATAACATTATTCTCTCTTGAAACATCTTTTTTTTTATCTCATCTACAATATAATAAAAAATGTAACTAATAATATTGAAACACAAAAAATTAAATAATTAAATTAAATTAGGTAAGTTAGTGAGCCAATCCGGCTCACCACGGATTTAACCCCGATGAGCCAGGTTCTAAGTGAATCGGATTAAAAACTAACCTACATAAAAAAAAATTACAATTTTTTCAAACCCAACTCGATTCAAACCCGTGGTGGGCCGAGTTGGCTCACGGGTTACAACCCATTTTGAAAGCACTATTTATAAGTTTAAAAAAAATTATATTTTTAATGATTTTCTATACCAAATATTTCATCCATCTAACCATCAAACTTTTTTTTTCAATGGGTTGATTTACAAAACTTCCGCAATTGAAGAAATATTCAACATATTATCAAAAAGGTTTATTTATTGTAAGATATTATTCAACATACCAAAAAGGAAAGAATCTTTGTGTCCACTTTGGAAGCTCACATAAAAACTTATTAAGATGTATACATATACAATTTGTGTCGACAAGCTCTTACTAATGAATGCGTTGCATGTACGATACGCAAGAAAAAATTAATTAAGAGGGACAAGGAATCTAAGTATTTGCTTGTCTATTTATTTTCGAAGATACAGACAGAGGAAGAAAGAACAACGTATGTTTGGTGGTTATGTACCATCTTGACGAAGATTCTTTCATTAAGAATATCACTGTTAATTAAATTAAACTTTTCAGATTTTGTACCTATCATTAAACTAGGATTTTGCTAGCTAGCCACCCTCGACCTCCTTTTTTTCTTCTTCAAAATCTGCTTAATGAGAGGCTTTTATCTTTCTTAAATCCTTAGTTCTTTAAAAGTGTTGAAAGTTCCACATCGATTAGAGATAAAACCAAATTATAATATATAAGTGAGGTGCAAACCTCATCTGGGATTGAGTTAGGCTTAAACCCACTTTCTAATATGGTATCAGAGCAATGTGAGACTTCTAACACACCCCCTTCACGTTGAGGTATAGACATCTCGTGCGTGATAGTAGAAATTGGGTGGTCCAATAGCGGCCTGACAAAGGGTGGAATAGAAACAGAATTGCCTACTTAGAACTCGCTAGGATAGGCTCTAACCATGGCTCTGATACCATATTAGAAAGTGAGTTTATGCCTAACTCAACCCTACAAAACCGGCTTGTAAGGTAAGGTTTGCACCTCACTTATATATTATAATTTGACCTTATCTCTAGTCGATGTGGGACTTCCAACACACCCCCTTCACGCCGAGGTATCGACATCTCGTGCGTGATAGTAGAAATTTGGTGGTCCAATAACGGCCCGACAATGGGTGGAAACAGAAATGCCCACTTAGAACTCGCTAGGATAGGCTCTAATCATAGCTCTGATACCATGTTAGAAAGTGAGTTTATGCCTAACTCAACTTCACAAAACTGGCTTGTAATATATATAAGTGAGGTGCAAACCTCATCTTACAAGCCGATTTTGTAGGGTTGAGTTAGGCATAAACTCACTTTCTAATATGGTATCAGAGCCATGGAAAAAAGCCTATCCTAGCGATATTTCTCGTTTCTTGGACATTTCTACTCCACCTGTTCGGGCCGCTATTGGACCACCCAATTTCTACTATCACGCACGACATGTCTATACCTCGGCGTGAAGGAGGTGTGTTGGAAGTCCTACATCAACTAGAGTTAAGGCCAAATTATAATTTATAAGTGAGGTGTAAACCTCACCTTAAAAAGTCGGTTTGTGAGGTTGAGTTAGGCACTAAAATCCACTTTCTAATATGGTATCAGAGCCAGGTTAGAGTCAGGTTAGAGCCTATCCTAGCGAGTTCTAAGTGGGCATTTCTGTTTCCACCCGTTGTCGGGCCGCTATTGGACCACCCAATTTCTACTATCACGCACGAGATGTCTATATCTCGGCGTGAAGGGGGTGTGTTGGAAGTCCCACATCGACTAGAGATAAGGCTAAATTATAATATATAAGTAAGGTGCAAACCTCACCTTAAAAAGCCGGTTTGTGAGGTTGAGTTAGGCACTAAAACCCACTTTCTAATAAAAGGGATTTTAAGTTTTGACTATTCTAAATTTCAAAAAAGGAGGATTAAGATGGCTTGAATTCATTTTGTGGTGGAAAATGATTTCTCACTACTTCTTCGTATTAGCTAATAACATTGTTAAAGAAGATAACGAGGAAGGATTTGGAAGATGTCCTTTGTTCGTTTCAACATATATGCTAGGATTTATTTACGAGGATTTGCGAAATATCATCCTTTTTGGTCACTTGCAAAATTGTTCCAATTTGGAGTGATTTATTTTAATATGTCAGCTTTGCCCTCAATTGTTTTTAAAATGACCATGTCTAAATGCAATGTATTCAATTTCAAATTTTGGATAATCAATTCCAACTTGGTTGGAGATGAAGATGAAGAATGAAGGCTCACATTGGTTGATGTTGCAACATTGAAGATGAAGATGAAGTATAGAGAGCTTGAAGATGAAGCATAGAGAGCTTGAAGATGAAGAAGAGATTAAAGAAGACCCCTTTTGGAACCGAATCCACCCTTGATGTATTCAATTACAACGTCCAAGTATATTCCCTTCAAGCGCATGTATTCGATTTTAGCTGAACTTTATTCGGTTCCACCTGAACCGTATTTGGTTCCACTCCAAAGCACAAAGTAAAGGATGTGCGAATTCGGTTCTATATTTCCTTTAAGTTTATATTTATTTTTTAAGATTGATTTAGAAGAATGGGAGTAAACGTGATATTATTTGAATTTAAGGAAAAAATAATAAGAAATGAAAAAAAAAATTGAAATGAAAATTATTAAATGATGTAGTTGGTTCACTAGTGGAAAAACGCTGTTTAACGTCGATTATTTTGAGCTTTTGACGTCACATGTTGAACCGACGTCTATTCCGGTGACGTTAACTTTACATTAGTCAGGTTTATGCCAAACGTCTATGTAGACGTCGGCTGTGTAGACAGACGACGTGGCAATCGACGTCAGGCATAGCCACAATAGACGTTCACATAGACGTCGGTGGTCAACAAAGGGGACGTCTGTACGCTCTGGAACGTTTTGTGCATTAGCCGACGTCTATGTACGTCGGTTTTGCATTAACCAACGTCTACTGGGTATTTGTTTTTTTAATAAATATTTTACTTTTCGAATAAAACCACACCTGAAATTCAGAAAATTTTCCCAGAACAATTGTTTATAATAAATATTGTTTGTTTGAGCTATAAATAGATATAATTCAATCAAAGATAAAAAAAATGAAATTATAAACTTCAACTAAACCTAAGTAATTGAAAACAACAAAAATAAAGTCTTGCTAGTTCCACTTTTGCAGAAGATAAGTTGTCCACTCCTGCCTTAGCTGCTTTATCGTGTCTTCGGGTAAAGTAGATGAATTGTTGAAGCGCTGCACAATTAAGAAATATTGATTATGGTTTGATATATGTTCAAAAGAATTAATTGATTTTTGAGGTTTTCAAAGTAAGCATGATTATTACCTCATTCCAGTTATCTGTAATGCTAGTTCGAATGATGGTCTTAATCCAAGACATCACATAGTACCCACATTCCCATGAATCTAGCTGTCTGTTACACTAAAATGACAAACTAAATATAGTCAAGAATTAAGATCATTGAATAACATAGTAAATGAATTATAAAACTATAAATGCACCAAACCTTGGGATACAAGACTTGATTTAGCTAACCTCGAGATTTACCCATTACTCTATTTACGTTAAAACAGAAAGTAATATTAATAGAAGTATGAAATCATAAAAAATTAAGGCCGACATGAATTTAAAAGTCATTTTAAGTAAAACACTTACCCTTGAAGAATGGTTTTGAAGTCATTTTTCATCTTCCTTTGCAACGAATAGAAGAAGACAATTGTACTTTGTTTGGGAATGAGGACCACCAGCTGCTAGTGAGCCCTGTTTGGAACATCATAAATAGTTAGTAAACTAATTAAGTAAACTTTAATTACCTTTTACATAAAACAACACATACCCATCAATGTATGGCACAAGGTATATGTCTCTGTTTGACTCAGCCATCCATGTTTGCAAATAATTTTGTTTGATTTCAGTTGTGTTACCAGAACGTTGAACGTGCTGAGATTCAACAAATCCGTAAACGGAAGACCGACCTTGGTCTACAATGACTGTGTCCATGTACCTATAACAACAAAGTTAACTTGTTACAAAGAATACATCTAAATTAAAATATTATGGTTGACAAAAGTAACCATCTTACATGCACCAGAGCTGAATAATGGAAATATTCAACATCTTGTCTCCCGCAATGATCTTCGATACATCATTGAATGTGATATATACTGGCATATGGGGGGGGGGAGACCAAATACTCGTAAATCCCAGTATATTTGTATTGGTCCTTTGTTGAACTTGGGAATGTTTGACAATAGTTTTGCTATGGGATCATCCTCCGCTTCAGCCATGTCATCACCATCATCATCATCATCATATTCAGGTATTGGTGCCTCATGCATCGGCTGTTTTTGAGGACGTGTGAACTGAAGATAAAATTTTCAAAGTTATGAACAAATATTTTTAAATGATAATATAAAATTAGTAATGATAAAAATATTATACATGTTGTGTACCAATGTGTGTGATAACCAATGCTCTAGGCCAGGCTAAAAAATGTCCTATTGCCTCCCCCACAAGTTGAACTTCATGAGTGGGTACAGGCACTTGAGCCTGTGAATCCCTAGCCTCGTTAATCATGACACACACGTGTTGGGGTGATATGGGAACACCATGAATACTCTCGCCTCCCTCAACTACTCGTCCGGCAGCCACAATGCGTGTCGGATCCCCATCAACCAACAAGTCATACTAACCAATGTAGTTAGTAGGCTCAACAGTAGAGCAGGATCCTTTGGTGCTGGCAGGAGGTGGTGTGGGAGTTTCAGTGGGCACACCCAGGGTGCCCTGCGTCATGGATTGCAGCTTCTCTTCAAGTGCTCTTTGAATTTGTTTTTGTTCTTCTAGCTGCTCAGTGAATCGTTGCTCCATGTGACGAATTCTTTGTTCCCACTGAAGATCCATCTGCCTCAGTGCCTCCTGATTCGTTGATTGAGTTGTTTTTTGTACAGGGCTAAAGTAGTCACGAAGACCAATGGACCTAGGAACTGCACGTACACGTCCTGGGTGCTCCGGTTTTCCAATGGCCATTGTTAAAATGTCCTCCCTAACTTGGGGAGTAAATGATCCTTGTGTCTGCTGCTCAACCAACTCATCCCGCACATTAAAAAATTACGTTACATAAATTGCAAGATACGATAAAAAAAAATAATCAAACAATGTTTACAATTTCAACTTACAATTCTCTGTGAGATCGCTACGGCTGAGGCAGATGTCATGTTCCCATCAGGTTTCGTCCGAGCAGCCTTCCACATCTCGTACCTTGTAGGTGGAGGTGCTAGGTTTGGGGACTCCAGCTCCAACTCATTCGCTCGACTCTTTCTAAGTGTCTTCTCAAGTTTTGCATACCCACCTCGTGATAACACGTGTGGTGCATCATTTAGCCTTTGCCTTTCTTAGGCGGCTAACCTTTGACCCTGTAAAACAATTTTTATGCATAACTATATAATAATAAAAACTGTTTTGAAGACGTTGTTGGTTAAGATAAATACCTTCCATTCCTCAATCTCTCTAGATTGACGAAACTGTATCCATTCTTCTTCTGTGAAGGAATAATGCTGAGATGGATTCTCATGTTGTCTGTCTCCAAATACATACAGACGTGTCAGCCTTGTCTTGAAATCCCTCCATCTCTTACATATTTGCGTTAAGATTTTCTTCGTCATCTCAAGTGTGTTTGGAAGATCATATTTTAGCTGTTTAAAACAAGAAAAATGTTAATAACATAATAAGATCAAAGAAATAATTATATCAAATTTCTTTTAAGTAACCATACCTGAACATCTTGCCATAAGAGGTTCTTCTCGACCTCTAGGACGTCATCCCAAGTTGCATGAAGGATAGAAACATGGGTTTTGGCTATCTTACCCAGATAACTACTAAATCCATCAGCATTTGGCCCTGATGCCACACTGGTTCTTGGGTCAATCTCAAGATGTCTCCTCTGCCCAGGAACCTGTCCGGATGACGCTTCTGGCAAACATGTCACTCCTCGTGTACGTATGCTCTATGCTGATGCTAAGTCTGAGGTCGACATACCTGAAAAAAATATACAAGGTTAGTATGAATTGAAATTGAAATTTTCATCTAAATATAAATTCATATAAAGTCTAAACAAAAAACAAGACGTTACTTATTAAGATATTTTTTTCTCCTAGATCCCTTCATCATGATCACTACGAATTGCATGTATGTCATCGGCAACGTCATCAATTGAGTCTTCAATGGGTCTTGATGTGCTACATGTTGTCTCAAGTACAGCAAGAGATTCTTCATCATCAAAATCGTGCATGTTTTTCCCTTCCAAAACCACTGACCATTTTTCATTCACTGGATCGCTGACGTAGAATATTTGCCTTGCTTGACTTGCCATAATAAATGGTTCATCAGTGAAACTCATCTTTTTAAGATCTACCAATGTGAAACCAGAGACATTTGTAATGATTCCAGAATTTATATCAACCCATTTACACTTGAAAACAGGGACTCTAAACCTCACATAATCCACCTCCCATATTTCTTGTATTACTCCAAAATAACTAATTGATGCAATGATTGGATTTTTGTCTTTAGAACTAGAGAAATGCACTGACTCAGCTTTTAGTGTAACCCCAGTATTTTGAACTTTACTTTTGTCATCTTCTTCCTTTGTCTGAAAAGAGATATTGTTAATATAGTACCCACCATATGTAATGACATCTGTGTTCGGCCCCCGAGATAACCTCAATAGAGTTTCAGAAACAATTGGAGTCGCATAAATCTTTTTCTTAAACCATGGTAAGAAGGTTTTGACATGTTCATTAAGCTGCCATTTTTCACTCATTCTTGGGTGTGATGCCTTTATTTCATTAACGTGTTCAGAAATGTAAGGAATAACATCATCAGTGTTGTTTAAGATGTACAAATGAGCTTGATCAACTTCTTTTCTACTCACATGTTGAATCCTCATACCACGACCCTTACCTTCACATTTTCCTTCATGTATGCTCTTCGGTAGACCCACTGGTTCACAACTTGGCATGTAAGCTGAACAAAATTCAATGGCTTCTTCTGCAATGTATCACTCTATGATTGAAGCTTCTGGTCTATACTGATTCTTGACATATCCCTTTAAGATTTTCATGTATCTTTCAACAGGATACATCCACCTTAGGTAAACCGGCCCACATATTCGAATTTCTTGGACTAGATCAACGATCAAATGAACCATGATATCAAAAAAAGAAGGTGGAAAATACATCTCCAATTCACATAGTAGTCTTATTCCTTCATTTTCCAATTGATCTAAACATCGAGGGTCAACAACTTTCTTGCAAATGGCATTAAAAAAAAACATAGACGTGTCAGAATACCCCTAACAGAAGGAGGTAATATGCCTCGAATAACAACTGGTAACAATTGTTGAATCAATATATGACAATCATGAGACTTTAAACCAACTAACTTTAGCTCTTGCATAGAAACAAGGTTACTAATATTAGAAGAATAACCTTGTGGAACCTTCACACTTCTTAAAGACTTACAAAAACTTTGTTTTTCTTTTTTAGAAAGAGTATGACAGGCTGAGGGCAAATAGGTGCGTCTACCTATTGTCTGTGATGTAACTTTGTTCGGATTCCCATGTCAGCCAAATCTTGTCTTGCTTTTATTCCATCTTTGGTCTTCCCTTTCACGTTTAATAAAGTTCCGATGACACTGTCACAAACATTTTTTCTACGTGCATCACATCAATACAATGTCTAACATCAAGTATAGACCAATAAGGAAGATTAAAAAATATTGATCATTTCTTCCAAACATTTTTTGCATATGTACTTTTACGATGTTTTCCGAATACAATGTTAATGTTTTTGACTTCGTTGTACACCTCTTCACCATTCCGGGGTCTGCACACAACCTCATCCTCGACACTTCCATTGAATGCTTTTTTCAATCTACGATAAGGGTGATTGCGAGGAAGGAATTTCTGATGTCTTGTATAAACCGTCTTCTGACCATGCTTCAATTGAAGGTAACTAGTGTTTTCTTCACAAATCGGACATGCAAAATGTCCTTTAACACTATAACCGCTCAAGTTTCCATAGGCTGGGAGATCATTTATAGTGCAAAACAACATTGCACGCAAACGGAAATTCTCTTCAACATCTGAATCAAACACTTCGACACCTTCTTCCGACAACAATTTCAAATCATCAATTAAAGGTTTCAAGTAAACATCAATGTCATTGCCAGGTTTTTTAGGACCAGATATCATCATTGACAACATGACATATTTTCTCTTCATGCACAACAAAGGAGAAAGATTGTATATCATCAACATAACTGGCCATGAACTGTGTTTGCTACTTAAGTTCCCGTACGGATTCATGCCATCAGTTGCAACTACAAGTCTTAAGTTTCTTGGATCTGCACCAAATTCTGGAAATATTTCATCGATCTTCTTCTACTGTGGTGAGTCTGCTGGGTGTCGAAGAAGATTATCGCACTTTCTTCCTAAAACGTGCCATTTAAGGTTCTTTGCATCCTCCTTAACAGAGAACATACGTTTGAACCTAGGTATTATAGGCAAATACCACATGACCTTACCAGGTGCACCATGATTACCTTCTTCAGTGTTTTTGTCAGATTTCTTTTTAAAACGGCGTAAACCACATGTTGGACAATACTTTACTGAAGCAAACTCCTTGATATACAAAACACAATCATTGGGGCAAGCATGTATCTTTTGATATTCAAGACCCATTGGACATAAAACTTTTTTGGCCTCGTAATTTCGAATAGGAAGAGTATTATTTTCTGGAAGCATCTCCTTCAGCAACTCCAACAACTCCGTGAAACTTTTATCGGTCCATCCATTCCTTGCTTTTAAACTGAACAACTTCAAAGTTGCAGACAAATGTGTAAAGTTCGTGCAGCCTGGGTACAACGGTTGCTCAGAATCATTGATTAGAAAATCGTACAAATTAGCTCTTCTAAAGTTATCTTCACCAACATCACGTATCATGTCCTCTAAATGATCACTCATCCATTCTTCCACATAATTTGTTCCTCGTGACGTCATAGGTTGGTCCAATACTTCTCCATGCCAAGTCCAAACGGTATACGTTCTCGTTGTGCCGAACATGAATGGATGATCATGCAAATTGCCCAAGTCTTGTCGTATTTGGTTAAGACAACGAACAAAAGGACAAAAATATGTCTCGTTCACAGACTTTGCATTTTCTTTAACATATTGCAAGAACACCGAAACACCCTTTTCATATTCTTCAGAGATGCGACGTGCATTCATCCAGCTTCGATCCATACTATGTTCGTAACATAGTTCATCAGTATAAAATTCTTAACTCTCACAAGGTTAGGCCCTACCCGTTCAGGAAAAATATTTTTCATAAATTGCTACGACATGTGCAAAGAAGTCTACATCATAAATTTGATAAAATTTCGGCAGCATTTTGCATTGATCCCCGAAATACACGAAATGACAGTAGTCACAAGAATGACCACAATCAAATATGCATCCGGAGAACAACACAAATAATGAACCGAAATTTCATCAGTCTTATGCATAAACTCCAACGTACATGTTATAGCAAATTTATGAAAAATAATTTTCCCAAACTGTCCAATTGGACAATTCAAAATTTAATACAAACGATTAAAAAATTAATCGTTTGTGTTAAATTTCAAACGGGAACTAAGTTTCACTCAGTGATTTCATACTAATGCATGCCAATTATAATAACACAACTAAACTTAATCACATGCGTATACTAACAATCTGCAAACACATGCATACCTTAACGTCAATATGAAATCATACAAAAAAAACCAATAAAATGCAAATTCAAAGTGTCAACATCATACACAAAAGCCAATAATATCCATACAAATTGAGTTTTCAAGAAACAACACCTAACCTTTTTAGCAGATTATATATAACCAATTGAGATAGATGTCGTAGTGCACGCCCAAATATAGGTCAAAAAAGCAGTCCAAAAACAGTCAAAAATGCAACCCAACAAGACGTTTGAAACTGCAACAAAACGCAATGAAATGAAATTATGATCGGTTCAAATGAAAGCTTTTTCATCAAAGCTTATTCAATCGGAGAAAAACTAAATTTAAACGGACAAAAACACAAAAAATGAACCTCTAATGGCGCGGCGGAGAAAATATCTGGACGAAGAAGACGATGAATAATGGAAACTGCTCGCGGGTTCGCGTTCTGAAGTTTATTAATATTGGCACGGATTATAGATATCAGGTATGTGCTCAATTGACGTCTATTTGCAGAATAATCATTCAGTTTCACCTAACTGTCAGGTTATAAACCATTAATGACACTCAACTACCTGTCAGGTTATAGACGTCTGTGTGTGCCCACCGACGTCTAACTCGCGACTGTTCACCACCTATGAGACCTTTAGACGTCGGTGGTTGTCATGTTGACGTCTATAGCTCGACTCTCCACCTTACCTAGCAGACCTTTAGACGTTTCTGTTGAAGGGCCCCAACGTCTATAGTTCTTCACTCATCGATTAGATCTTGCCCCGACGTCTAGTTGCCCTACTTAATTACGAAGTTGCCACCGGTCATCATTTTACGTCAGTTGACCAAACAACCGACGTCTATGTGGTGACGTCAAACAACGTTTTTCCACTAGTGGTTTGATAGATTAAAAAAAATATTTTAATTTAATAGAAACAAAATTATGATTTTATCCTTGATCATAAAATAATAATAATAATAATAAGGTTTAAACCATCGGTTGGTCCTCGCTTTTGTAGGGTAATCCCAGTTGGGTCCTCATTTTTGCAACTGTCTCAATTGGGTCATATTTTTTGTAAAAATGAATACATTTTACCCTAACCGTTAAGTGGTCTCAGACGGCGTTAAATTTAGCTGAGCTGTATTTGCTGACGTGCATTGTTTGATTAGATGGAATTTTTATTTAAATTAAAAAGTTATGACGTGGCAAAATTGAATTGATTTATGTTAAAATAATATATTAGGGATTGAAAAGGGAGAATGAATTAAAAAGGAAATTAGGGATCTGGACATTAACCATCGTTCTTCATCAAGTCAGGTCATGGGCTTGCTTGCCGGCCGCCGGTCACGGCCGGAGGAGAATTGAAATTCTGATAAAACCAGAAACTATTTCCACAGTCTCGAACTCGAAGAAGAGGGAAAGGGTTTCCCTGCTTGCGAGTGAATCGGAGGAGTCAGCGTTGGTGACGTTGATGCGGTGACCAACGGTGAGCTTGGCGGTGACTGGTGGCGCTGGTGGCACCTTGGCTCACGCCTCGCGGCGGCCTAGCTCGCACAAGAGGCGATTGACGGAGGAACGAGAGAGCTTCTCTCTCACGCGTGAAGAGAAGAAGGAGAAGGGATGACCCGACACCATGATCGGCGATGCCTCCGATGGTGAACAGCAGTGTTGTCGACGCCTTGGACCGTGACTCGCGGCGGCCGATTGGGTGGAAGCTGAGGCGGACACGCATGAACGGAGGAGATGAGCGCTTCTGGGTTCCTCTGGTTCCCTTTTGGATTCAAGTGGAGGATCTAATAAAATACCTTTGTACACAACCTCTCTCGCACCCCTTCTGATCTCTTCATTGAACCCCTGGTTTTGTGATTTTGCATTTCTTCCTTGGGTTTTTTGCAGGTTGGTGTTGATTTTCCCAAATTGGGTTTGTGCGATTCTAGGGTTTCCTCTTTGTGATCGGGGTTTCGAATCTATGTGCAGGTTTCGAATGGAGGTGCAAGCTGCCATGGTTGCGCGAGATTGATGATGGAGGTCGCGATTGAGAAGATGTTCGCGATCTGGTTCTCTCTGTAAATGCGTGTTGATGGTGATGTGCGAAGATGGTGTTCAGGCACGGTGGAGATTTCGAGTAGGGTGGTCTCTCTAGCGACGACTTCTGCTCCGATTGGGTTTTTCGCTCTCTGTATTTCCCCTGCAGGTTGAAGGCTTGTGCGTGGTGGAAAGATGTTTGTTGGTGGCGCTGGAGCACTTCTGTGTCGCGCTAGAGTACTTCTGCGGGTTGCGTCCTCTACGTTGGTGGCCATGGATGCATGCCGAGGTGTTGCAATGAAGGAGATGATGTGCGAAGATGGTGGCAGCGTGCGAACTGGTTTCGTGTAGAGGTTGCAGCGGTGATCTCTAGCTAGAGGAGGACTCGCACAATGGCTTTTATCTTTTTAATTACCCAATCAATGGTATGCTCTACTAATGACTGGCGTCGGCGAAGCTCCGCGACCGGCGACCGGTGACCAGCGACCGACGACGAGGTCCATGTGAAGGAGTCTGACCAGATCTGGATGAGCTTATGTGAGGTTCTATTAGGAATAAATTTTTCCATGTCAAAAACTCTTAATTTTAAAAAAAAGTCCACATAATAAAACACTTTTACATCAGTGTTCACCACGTCAGTGACTGTCAGCACCAATTAACGCCGTTTTTGAGAACTTAACGGACAAGGCAAAATTGGCTCAATTTTACAAATATTAGGACCCAATTGAGACAGTTACAAATATGAGGACCCACTTGAGATTCTCATACAAATATGAGGATCATCTAAGGGATTAAACCTAATAATAATAATAATAATTTTTATTTATTATTATCATTATTAATATTATTTCTGAAATGCACATGATTTTTTTTATTTCAAATGCATATGAGCTTCATAAATGGAGAGAGGAGTAAAAGATTCAGGGTATAAGAGTAATTTTAGATATCGTGATCTGTTTTATTTACATTTTTCTTCGTATGAGGAGCCTAAATTCATTCTCTCTCTCTCTTCTTTTTAAAATAGTTGAGATCTTTTATTGAAAAATCTGAATGAAAGAAGAATAAACAAAAAATAATAAAGCTTTATATTAATGTCGCATACTTTTATTTAATTTTTTTTTTAAAGATTTAGAGAGTCATTATAATATTTAAATGAAAAATATTAGTAAATAAAAATTGTTTTTCCTTTATTCTACAATAACTTTGTTTAGAGTTCTTTCAAATATATATAAAAACAACAATAAATGCCATTTTAAAACCTTTACTAAAATAATTTCTGTTTCAATAAATACAATGATTTAATAGACAAATAGAGTAATTAATTTTAGGACAAACTGAGAAGAAAAAATTAATGTTTTAATAAAAGATACGAACATGAAGCAATTAATCTAGTGTTGAATTATAGGGGTAACCATGTGTTTGGATGTGATTAAATAAATAAGAAGAAAATAGGTGAGTCAGAAAGCAAAAGATAAAAGAAATATGATGAATTGATATTGTTTGGTTGAAAAAAATATATGAATGAAATAAAGTATAGATAAATTTGATAGGTTGTTTGGTTGGAGAGAATAAAAGAGAAGAGAACAAATTTATTATTTTTAAAAATAATTGTTATTATAATCGATTCTGGATATTGACTATTGAAGAAGATAATGGTGAGCATATTAAACTATTATGGACATAGATAATTGGTTATGATTTTTATGTTGTACTATACGGTATGTATCAATCAGTCAGGAGAGTTTTTTAATTAAAGCAACAATCAATCGATTATACGATACCACAAGTAAGGTAGAAAACATTAATGATTAATTAATAAGTTTAATGGTCATATCATATACGAATATATGGTATTAATAAGTAATTAGCAGATTATATCGTTTAAAAATATATTGTATTAATGGATAATTAATGGACTTGATGATTATGAAGTCTATAAATACAATACTAATGTCGAGGTAAAGACACTTTTTCGATAATCATATAGACCTTCTTGAGAAACATATCTGACTTGAGCGTCAGAGTGTTCTCTTCAGGTCACCCACCGGTCGGTAGCAAGTAATCTAAAGAAATTAAGTCATTTTGCAAACGAAACAGAACAGGAAGGTGGACGTTCAGAGTGGAGTGCAAGAGTAAGCAAACGAAGCAGAGAGGAAGGACGACCGACCTCAGACCCTTTCAACCGAAACATTTGACCCCACTGTGGGGCTCGAGGACTATAGGAGAAGCCAAGTTGAGACCACAATGGCAGAGCAGTTTTAGTTGGAAATACTTCAGGAGATGCAGAGACAAATGCAGGAATTGAGAGCAAAGGTGGCAGCTTTGAGAGCTGAGGTAGCAGCCTTGAGGGTAGAGCAAGGTGATGCTCAAAGGGAACAGTCGGTTCAACAATCGGTGATGCCGACACAAGCCCATAGAGCTGAAAATGTTCAAACAGTTCAGGCAAAGGACAGAGGCCAGGAGGCAAATAGTGTTGTTGCAAGGACGGCTCAAGAGGTTCAACTTACCCCGGTGGTCCGTCCCGATCGGGTAGTTGTACTTGACCCGGTGATGCGTCCAGATCAGGCGAAAGGACTTCATCCTTTTACAGCCGCAGTCTTGGGGGCACCAATGCCAAATAACATGATGCTCCCTACGATAGGGAGGCGACTAGAAGCGTAGGGATTTACCTAAGGGGCCCACGTATACACACTACACGCCCTTGAATGTGCCTTGGGCAAGAGTGATGGAGGAAGCATTGAAGGCCGACCTGCTAACTTTGGTGTAGTTGACTATCCCGAAGAATGTTGATGGACAAAAGCACTGTTAGTATCACCAGAACCTAGGGCATACTGCATAGGATTACGTTACCCTCAAGGATAAATTGGAGGGGTTGTAAGAGAGGGACACCTCAAGAAGTACATGTAGGAGAAGAAACGAAGGGATCCGCCGAGGAGAAATAGCCGCCCTCTTAGGAGAAAAAGTTGTCAGCTAAGGGGGGACGATCGGTGTCATGATGATCGACGTAGCCGGAGTAGGAGCGGTGGACGACTCCTAAGGGGTCATATTAATACAATTTCAGGTGGTTTCACTGGAGGTTGTTCAACTTCGTCACCACGAAAGAGGCACTTGAGGGGATTGAGAAGTGTTAACAGGGCGAATGTTGTGAGGAGATCCATGCCTAAGATTACATTTTCCGATGAGGACTTTCATGCTCCTAATCCTAATCAGGATGATCTGATGGTTATAACGGCGGTGATAGCCCGTTACATTGTGGGCAAGGTTCTCATCGACCAAGGAAGCTCAACCAATATTCTATATTGGAATACTTTTCAACAGATGGACCTGTCTAAGGACCTAATTGTACCCTATAATGAGCAAATTCTAGGATTTGTAGGGGAAAGGGTTGACACTAGGGGTTATGTTGACTTGAGGACTTGCCTTGGAACCGAGTGGGGTGTGAGGGAGTTGAAGATCAGGTTCTTGTTGGTCGAGACTAATACCACGTATAACATCTTGTTGGGCAAACCTTATTTGAATGCCTTCGGAGCAATAATGTCAACGCCTCATTTAACAATGAAGTATCTATTGGATGTTGGCACGATGTTGATAGGGGGAGCAATATGAGTGTTGAACCCAATCCCTAATGTGTTTGATTTTTGATGATGATAACACATTGATTGTAACAACACATACATGTTTTCATAAAACAACAAAAATGTGTATTTGTGATTGATACATATGTTGCTATGTAAATGTTTCTTGATGATTAATACATATGATGATATATTGATTGGTCTGCATACTACTGCGATCATGATTGTGTTTATATCTTTAGTATGAATACTAAACATTTTTGTGTGATAAAACCACAAGCACAAAGCAACTCTGTATGAAATAATTGATTACAATGATGTTGTAATCAATTAAGTTCATCATATAGCTTATGTTTTAAACTATGGCAAAACAACAAGTTTTAACCGATTACATTAATTGTAAAATCGATTAAAACTCATGTCTTTGCAAACATCTTTTTGAAATCTACTCTGATGAGTTTTGAAGAGAAAAAGTTTTCAAATTTTTTTAAGTGTATAGCTTAATCGATTACACTGGTTATGTAATCAATTAAGTCTGTTATAATTTGAAAACTGTTTTCAAGCTAAGTGATAACAATGTTAACAATCATATTTTTAAATATATTGACTAGTATTTATTGCAAATCGATTACATTAATTATGCATTCAATTAGAACTATGTTAATTGTAATTCTGTTACATTTGTTACTAATGTAACCAATGACATTACTAACGTAATCGATTGATTTGCATCTGTTGTGAGGAAAATTATAAATTGACGCACTACACACAACTCTTAAGACATTTGATCAATCTAAACTTTCATATCTGATTTATGGGAATTGAGAAAAGAGTTACAGGTGTGTTGAGACGCTAAAAAAAACAAGATTCCTAAAAGTTTATTATCTTGAAGGTTTCTTGAAGAACTGATTTGGGTTTTCACTGCTGATTAACTACTGCACTATTGAGGTGTACTCTTAACTGATCAGACTACGTTTTCTGATATCTTGGATTGTGTTGTTACCTATGCGTGCAGCCAAGAAGAAGAGGGGGGAGTTCTAAGTACTTTGAGAGGGGTTCTTAAAGGGTGTTGAAGTAAAGACGAGTGGTTCTTTATGCAGGTGTTATTATTGTTGAGTGGGAGAGGTGTTTACATTTTGAGAGAATTCTCTTAAAACCTCTACATAAGTATGCATACAAACACACACACACACACACACACACACATATATATATGTGTGTGTGTGTGTGTGTGTGTATGTATATGTATATATATGTATGTATATGTATATATATGTATGTATATGCATATATATGTATGTATATGTATATATATGTATGTATATGTATATATATCTATGTATATGTATATATATCTATGTATATGTATATATATCTATGTATATGTATATATATCTATGTATATGTATATATATGTATGTATATGTATATATATGTTTTTAGTTGAGACACCTTTAGGGTGTTTTTAGAGAGAGACTCTAGAGAGTCTTCTCACCTATATCTTTTGTAATTAATAGAACATAGTTAGAGGATTAGAGGATATATCTTCTTCATTGTTTATACTTCTTCCTATTATTTATGAGGAGCTAAATCTCCTTCGTGTTGGAGCAAATACGTAAATAAATTTGAACTCTCTTATATTCGATAAAACCTTCCATTTATGAATGATTTTTTTGGTTTAAAGTTTGTTAATTGATTTATACTTATCTAACTAGTATAAGATTGAGCGAAAACTAGTCTTAAGTTGTGGTCCAATTAAAATAAAGTATTAATCTTAACGCAGGTGAGTTGTATGCAGTCATTGACAAGTTTCAAACTAGAAACCTAATGGTAGTGGAAATATGGTGCGTATATGGTAGTTTTGATGTGATGAGATGATGACTCCTCCTCCAAACTATATGACTCAACTAAGGGGGATAGACTATGATAGTGTTTGGGTGTTCTCTAGAAAGGTTTGACCAACTCTTAAGGAAGGTAACCAGAGGAAACCTAGAAAGGGTGCTCTAGCCTTAGTGACCTAAGCTGAGTAGTACGACACAACAGAATAATACTTAATTCAAAGGTAGTTTTTACATAGGAGAGAGACCTCTATTTATAGCTTAAAGGTGTCTCATAAAATGAGAAGGAAAACCCTAATTCTAGTAACTTAGAGACCAAGGCTAAAATTCTCTCCATTAAGAGAATGATACATGGTTATGAAATCTTCTCCATTAAAAGAATGACATATGACCACTAACCCTCTCCATTAGGAGCATGCCACATGGTCACCACTCTCCCAAGGATGAAAAACCAAGAAGCTTTTAAACTTCCAGAGCAAGCCTTCTCCAAATAGGTGTATGTTAACTAGGGTCAAGTCTTCCAAATGTGCCCCATCATACAAATTTCTTCCAAGCCCAAAAATCATATACTACTTGACCCATTATACAAAGTCCAAAAAAAATCATATATTATTAGGCCTATAATATAAAGCCCAAAAAAAAATCTACTATATTTATTATAACTTATATAGATCCAAAAAATATAAGTTTAATCCATCTTTCACAAATGACATTCATCCTCTTTTAAGCTCTTGACAATAACTACAAAAGTTGTCATCACTTAAATCGAATACATCTAAATTTTCTTGAGCGTATGTAGTAATCATAATTTAAAAAAAAAACAATCATATTAGTAAAAACTGGTAATTCAAATTTGTATATAAGAACCGTAATTACAATGAGACATATATACCAACATATATGTTTTTTTGACTTCATGAAAGGATTGTACAATTTCATTCGTAAAAACAAAAACGAACAACTCCATTCGGTTCTTTTTATAACGAGATTAAAATTAGAAATCTCACTTGTGAATTTTTAGGTGAACCAAATTAAAATGCACCATTATTAATTGCTTTTACATAATATTCTTACTACGAGTCATATTTTGAGTTCAATAAATAAAATAATTAAGATACAATAATATTTTTAATTATTTGAAGTAAAATTCGTTAATTTTAAAAAGACCTTATTTTGCAATGAGATTTTTTAAATAATATAATTTGTTTTCATCAAATTGATAAAAAATATATTTCACATGATATCACTGTTAGTTTACACAAAAACTTAGTTACATTATTTTTAAAAGTAATGGAATCAAATTAAAAATATTTAAAAATAATGAGGTAACATTACAAAAATTATGAAACAAAAAAAATATTTTCTTTATCTTAAAAATAATATAAATAAAAATATACGTTAAAATATTAAAATTATCAAGAGTAAAAGCATCTTTGTAATATTACTACTAAAAAGTATAAAGTTTTAAAATAAATATAATCTTACAAACTAAAACAAAAAGTAAGTAATCCATTTAATATAAATCACATTTCAGTTTTAATATAATAATAGTAATATTATTACTATATAATTTTAATTTTATAAACATTATTTAAAATTTTCTAATAATTAATAATATGAATATAAGTGATAGTTATATATATTATAGAATAAAAATATTAATTTTACAAATTTTATTTCAATTTCGTTAAAAATTAATAATATTTTATAATATTAATAATATTTCGTTAAACTTTTTAAATATGTTAATTTTTGTTCTGACCATGTTTTATCCTAAATTATAAGCTTTTTATTAGAAATAATAACAACTCTTCCGTCCTCCTTTATAACACGCGAATCAATAGTTGTGCGTGTGCACCCGTAATGCTCCGTACAGTATAAAACCCATAGTCTAACGACTACTGCTTTCTAACTGTCATCCACTAAGCCTTTTCCATGATGATTAGTTAGGTAAGAGAAGTTGTGTCTAACTGTACCGTTATGCGAACTTGGAGCACCGTACAACTCATGGTCAACGGTCCATACGATTAGACCCTCTAGCCTTTCGCAGGGTTACTTTCGTAATTATCTTTCCTTCTTTTCACTTTTTCATTCATTTTTACTTGTCGGTAAAGGGGAAAAGATTTTTTTTGAATTGCCGGTTGAGCTTTTCGAAACGGAGCAGTGGCACGTGACATGTGGGTGGATCTTGTCAACTGCTAGCTGGCATGGGTGTCACGGTCCCAGCACGTGCGGATAGATCATAGTGTTCTTTTCTTTGTTTCATTTTTTACTGGGAATCGTGAAACGGAAAGGGGAATGGAAATAAATGTTCCAAGACGATTGGGAACATCAAGGGTCGACATAGAATACAGAGAAGTTTTTCAAAATAGGACCATGTGACTAATAATTTATATAAATGATAGTAGGCAGTGTTAATAACATTAAATTTTGTAGAGAAAAAAACTATAAAAGCAATTTTCAAGACTTTATGGGAGAGTATAATTGGGATTTGAAATGAAAAATTTACCTAAAAATCTAAACGTAATAAATTTGAAAACAAATTATTTGAATTAAAAAATAACATAAAAAATTATAATGTAATCAATGTAAAACATTAGAATATATATATAATAGTTTTATTATTAGAATAAGTCTTTTTGTTCTGATTGTTTAGGAGTAGTGATTTTTTTTTTCTTTCATTGTAGTCACGATTAAATCATAGACAATGTTTAGTTTCCGTAGGTTTTACAAATAGTTAAATTATCTCATTTAATAAAACAACGGCTAATTGCATATCCCATCTATCTAACATTGAACAGTTATATCAGAATCCACACATGGAACTTGATACTTAAACACTTAGAGAGCTAAAACAATATCCAATTAGGCTAACAATAATAGTTTCTTCTTTCTCAAATTTAATATGATCATTAGTCCATGCTTATGAAAAATTTGTTGAGATCGAAAGAGTACTAGAGGATGGTGAAGTAAGGCTTTAAGGAGACTAAGCTCTTGGAATTCCTTAAAAGCATAGAACCAAGATTTTTAGAGGAGCAAAAATTAAAAGACTTGAGAGTAAAAAATATTTTTGGAGGCCCAGTTTATAAGCAAGAGTTATAGAGTTAAAGAAAATCACATAAAAGATTTTATCCTGGTTCGAATCAACATATTATACGTCCAGTCGTTAATATAAAGAGTGATTTATCTTTTTCATTATAATTTTGTTTCAGATTGCAAACAAATTTATGCAAAGATTAAGAAACAGAAAACACATTCCTTCGACAGACAATGAAAAGGAACCCACCTCAATCAACTTAAAGAGAACTGTTTGACCTTAGACACATTAAACAAGTTTCTCCTTCTCACAAGACTTGATTGAACTCTCTCTAAGACTTGAAAACTTCCTCAGCACTATTATGTATTCTCAAAAGGCTTAGCTAACCTTTTAAAAGTTTATGAAAGCTGTATATATAGGCTAGGGTTCAAAAACTATAAAACCTGCAACCAACTGTCAATGATAATCGATTACCATAAGTGATAATCGATTATTTGAGGCCGTTATGGAGTTTTAGAAAACATGATAATCGATTATCCTTAGTGATAATTGATTATTGTCAAACCTTGGACAATATCAAATTAAGCAGTGATAATTGATTATTCCCTGTGATAATCAATTATTGTCGCGAGCAACCCTTTTTCTATTTTAGCTTGTGATAATCGATTATCCCCTATGATAATCGATTATTGCCGTAAAGAATCACTAGATATTAAACTTCTAAATGTTTTTACAAATGCAAAATGGTTCCTATACAATTGTTTCTACAAAGAATGTTTTTAACATTTATACAAAAAGATTCTTCAAGTCTTCAACAGTAACATCATCAAAATCACTTCAAGACACCAATGCTCTTCATTAGTAACAAATAATAATGGACGACCAAGTGAACCATCACTTGAGACTACCACTAATGAATCAAGGTTAGTATCCTCTAATTCTTCTTCTAAAATATCTTTTTCATCTTATTCTCCACCTCCTCCATATCCAAATCGATTAAAGCCGAGAAACAAGAAAATGGAGAAATTAGACCAAATAGATTTCTATATCTTAGATATGAAGGATGATGAAGGAATTAGTCCAACAACTATTATCTTGGGAAAACCCTTCATGATGCCAACACGAACCAAGATAGATGTGCATGAAGGATCATTGACATTGGAGATAGGAGACGAAAAAATGCAGTTCAACGTGTTGGAAGTCATGAAGCATCTGATGTAAGAGCATTCTCTATTTTGCATTGATTTATTAAGTGATGTTGTAAATAACTTTTCTTCTAGTTTTTCAAACGTTTTTTTTTCCAGATTTTCCTCCATCTTTGGACTCTTTTTTCAAAAGTGTTGTTCATAACTTTGGACGACAAAAAAAATCATAAAGTAGGTGATATTGAGGACGTGGTGTCAATAAATGATATCTCTATGGTGATGCTGGGGTGGCTGAGACAACCTTAGGCAATACAATATTGCCATATGTGGTACAACCACCCACTTTGGAGTTGAAACCCTTACATTTAAAATATGCTTATCTTGAGAAGGGTGGGAAACTCCCTGTTATTATATATGTTTTACTTACTGATGAGCAGGAAAAACAGTTGTTACAGGTTATTAGATATTACAAAAAAGCAATAGGCTGGACTTTGGCAGATATTCCTAGTATTAGCCCCTCTTTTTGTATGCAGATAATACTTTTGGAGAGGAATGCTAAACCAGTGAGACAACCTCAAAGAAGACTAAATCCTCAAGTAATGGAGGTTGTCAAGAAAGAGGTCACTAAGTTGCTACAAACAGGTATTATATACCTCATTTCTAATAGCACTTAGGTGAGCCATTTACATGTGGTTCCCAAAAAAATATGGAATCACAATGGTCAAGAACGAGAAGGACAAGTTGACTCCTATTTAATACAGAAAAGGGGCACATAACTTAGTAGTTGATTGTCTCAGTAGGATTGAAAAGGAAAAAGATAAAAATCTGATCCAAGATGACTTTTCTGATGAAGTCCTACTAGCATTCCTTCCACCATGAAGGAGGTAAGTACCCTCATACTTACTCTTTGCATTTTATATAAGGCATACATTGAGGACAAAGCATAGTTTAAATGTGGGGGTGTGAGGAAACAATTTACTTTGTTCCTTATTTTTTTATCTTTAATAAATATTTGCAATCGATTTGAGAGTTTGAATCAGTAACTAAGATGATCATGAATTCAAGAGAGAGAAAAAAATGAAAAATGAGTCATGTTGACATGAGTAGATTGCTTCTATGATTTGTTGATTGAGTTGACCTGAGAATTTTATGATTAAATCTTTTGTGAAAGAAATTTGAACCATGTGAGTTTTGGGTCGAATTAAGGATGGATCACCATATGCCATCCTATTTTTCTTGTGTGATTTGCTCATGTTTTGTTGATACTCTAATATTTAGCTTGATTTTGTGTTGTGCAACTGAGGTAAATATGCATGATTTGATATGATTGAAACATTTCTTGTTTTAGCTACTTGGCGAAATAAACTTGTCCTAACATTAAGTCTATTTCCTTGTTTTCAATCATTGTCAAATGAGAAAATGAGAAAAATCATATGTTCCTTATCTTATGAAGAAAGAAGGAGTAATTGATTATGTTAAAAGTAAGTGATAAATAAGTGTGTGGGTGAGTATCTCACCCACAAAATAATAAAAATGGCAAAAGCAAAGGAAGATAAAAAGTTAAGAGTTTTGAAAAAAAAGGAAACGAAAAATCTTCCTTAAAAAAAAGCAACAAGTAATAAAGTTAGTTTTGGAAATCAAGTGTTATTACTCTTTTTATATCTATTTCAAAAACTTAAAAATTCGAAATACTTTCCTACCTTTGCCTTGGCCTCATTATAGTTTTTAAAAAGTCTACATGATCATCAATTGCATGTTTTTTGAAGTATGCGAATATTAGAGTCTTGCAAAATACCAAAGATGTTACATGGGTATTTTAAGCGTAAATACAAGCCAAAAACACTTGAGAAAGTTTAAGAGAAATAGATACATTTTGACTTGAGTGATATCTTTTATATTTGGTTTTCTTGTGAATTTAAAAGGTCAACTCATGTGTGAAGAATAGAGTGATTTCATTTGCATGTCCATGACAACTTGATTTCTAGATGATTGATTTGTATCTGGTATTATTCATTCTTTTGATCCAAATGCAAATATGGAGTAAAGTGATCTAGAACAAAGTCTTGAAATTAGTCAATTTTTCCTAGGAGTGCAAAAGGATAACTGTGGTGGTGTGATGAGTGCATATTTATGCCCACATTTTATATTTAATTTCAAAATTTTAGTGAAATAATTATGCTTAAATGATTGATTTGAATAAGATTTGTGATGATTAGCTTTATCAGGATTGAGAATTAAAGAGGCTTAAAATGTGATTTTAGTTGCATAAATAATTTTGGATAGTCTAATGTTTGTTGATGCAGTTGGAATTAAAGTTTGAATTACAATTTTAAAAAAGAGAGAAAGAGTTAAAGTGTAAATAGAGGAAATTTTTAGGCTTCTCTACAATTTTAGAAAATTAAGAAAGGCGTAAATGGAATTTAGGAGACAATTCAGTTGATATTTTAAAGATAATTAATTAAATCTAGAAATATCAATAGAAAATATCTTCTAAATATTTTTATAATTATCTAAATCTTTTAATTATTTGGAAGATATAAGATAAAAGATCTTATTCGGACTTCAAGCCCAATCAAACCCTGTATAAAGAGACCTAGGAGAGGCAGAAATCATAACTCATTCATTCTCTCAGAGTCCTCCATGGAAGCCATCATTCACCACTCCTCTCACTTTTATTTTACCACGTGTTTCACTCCATTCATGGAGGGCTAAACTTTTAGGGCTATTCCACAGTAATTTCATTATGGATTCTGAGATTAAGTTGAATTAATGAATTTGTTTCTTTTGATTATTGATTTGAGTTATTCTTCTTTTATGTCTTTCATCTCTCAATCATATTAAAAGCAATGATTTTTGCATCATAAGGTGTTTGAATCTTCATGCATATTAATCATGAGTTCAAGGGTTTCTAGGTTTGATTGAGAATTTACTTTGACTGAATTTAGGAACTTTCATATGATTAAATGAGTTTTTTCTACTAATTGAGAATGTACTTTGATTGGTGGTAAGAATTTCAACTATAATTAATTGAGAATTTACTTTGATTAATTAGCAGGCATGATTAAACATAATAAGATTTAATTAAGAATGTAATTTGGTTGAATTCATTGTGAATAATTTAGAAAGGTCTTGCATTTGATTGAGAATATACTTTGGTTTATTGTATGATCACCCTCAAGTTAATTGAGAATGTACTTTTATTAATTTGAAACTCGAACAATAATCAATTGAACAATGTCCTATGGATAACTGATGATGAATCTATCTTGGAAAAATAGTGGAATTAGCCTATTTCATTATAATTGTTTCTAGGTTTCCTATTTGTTCTTCAAACATTCTTCAAACATTTTTCAAACATTAATTTCATTAGCATAGTTTCTCACTTTTATTCTTGAGCATTACATAACATTCATAAGAGTCAAATATTGAAAAACAATTCCATATTCGTTGGGAGACGACTCAGGGTTACTTTAACTCTGTCTACTTTATCGACTACTAACTTGGCAATACTGAAGTTGCTTTGAAAAGTAGTATTAATTTGATAGCTTCAACGATAGTGTATCACAAGAACACAGAGAACTCCCCTCTTAATGCATTCTCTTTTCCTAACTCAATATCACATATAGCACAAGATGTGAATCACCTCTCAACCCAAAAAGAAATCCCAACTTTCTGTAACCTTAGAGCAATCCCAACTCTAAAAACTAGAACACAAACATTCTCTTCCTAGCACACAACAATAGGGAAACACAATCCTTTTGATTATAGGTAGACACTGATCCTGAATGTATACACCAGATGTGCATAATTGATCAGCAATGTGAAAGAACAGCTTCTTTGCAAGAATCTTTATGAATTTCCTTCCAAATGAGTAATCTTGATTCTCCAAGAGGATTAAAACGCTCCTGCAATTAATTCTCAACAAACAAATCAGTTTTGAAAGTGTAAGATCATAAAATCAAGTTGAGACAATGAGCAATGCATCTATTAGAATTTTCAAACTCTAGCGTAGTTGAATCGATTAAGCACGTAATGTAATCTATTAAGCTTTTCCTTTTACTTTAACAGTTTTACAATTGTATCAGATTTAACAGATTAAATGGATCATGCAATCGATTATACAAATCATACAAGCCAGTAACAAACAAATATGACCATTATAAGCAGTTATGGCTTTTCAAGAAAATGATTTTCACAAAAGACACATTTTAACTTATGAGGAAAATAACATAATCGGTTTAGTTTCATACTTAAAATTTGAAAACATTTTCCATTTTAAACACATCAATGCACTCAGCAAACACATGTTGGCATAGCAGCGTGTTTTAATCGATTATACAATTAATATAATCGGTTAAATCAGAGTTGTTTTATCCTTGATAAGCATATATTGAAATATGGAGAATTTTAATAGATTATGTAAACAATGTAATCGATTATTTCTATCAGATATACAAAGTGCAATATGTTTCAACCTATGATTCATTTCCATACAATGAATGCATATTCCAATCAGTTCAAGCACAAACACAATAAAGACCAATCAACTATTTTGCCATTTGTTGTGCAAGAATCTATAAAACATTTCTTTTGTTGATCATCAAAAACTCATATATGAGATGGGTTCAGCTATACACAGCTCCCCCTATCAACAGTTCAGATATTTTCCTCAAGTCCTACTAAGAATTAACCTTTGAGGATAACTTTGATACCAACTGAAACATAAAAAAAAATTAGAAGGAGATGGTTAAATATAGTTTTCAAAAACCTTTCACAAATAAGTGTTTAAGCTCTTTTGCAAGAGTTAAACGTCTACAACAAATATTAAAACTTAAGTTTTCAAACAGGTTATGGTATATTGGTTGAGTTATTGCATCATTGTTAAAATCCAATCCTGTTATATCTTTTTATATATTCTTTTATTCTACTTGAAACACCAAAAGCTAAGTAATTTTACTTCAAGTGCTTGAAACAACAAATTAATTTTTATATTCTGACTATTAAAAATGCAAACACATCTCTATAACCCAAGCTAACTTAAAATTTAGGACAACATTAACTTTCTCACTTATAATAATTTATTGATTATTTTAAAGCTTAAAAAACTAATAACTAAGCTAAGTTTTAGCTCTTCAAAAATCCTATTTTTCTTCCTAACCCTACATGTTTATGTTCTTCAGGTGAACTCATGTATGTTCCTTAAGTGAAGAAAGAAAGAAAATTTGAAAAGAGAAGTTAAATTATGTTCATTAAGTGAAGAAAGAAACAACTTCACAAGGAGGAGTTAGAGTAAGATTACCTCGAATGCGTTTAGGTAGATTGAAAGTAGAATTTCATAAAAAGGGAAAGAATGTGTATGTTTGTATGGGATGGAGAGAGCAATAAAAGGAATTGGAGAAGAGAAATTGAAGAAATAAAAAAGAATCTTATGATTTTAGAAAGAACAAAAAGAGAGAAACTTTCAACTCACTATGGACATTTATTCCATGTTAATGTAACCACCTTCTTAGCACATTATTCATAAATATAATCTCATATTAAACCTCTAAAATGTCTACCATCTCCCTCTTTTTTTTTTTTCAAACAACTATCATCCTCTTATGAAACCAAAACTAATCCACGAAACTTATACATACCTTACATACAATATTTATTAAATTAAAAGTTAAACAGAAATTAAATTTAATTATCACTTTAAATGTATTTAATCACATAAACATAATTTATTGCACTCTTACTTTTCATAATGTACCCTCTTTCTCGTCGTCTTCTATATTCCCCTCTCTATGTATATATTTTCAATTTTTCACATAATAACATAAAAGCAAATATACCCTTTATCATTTTTTTTCCAATCAAATCATACAATTTTTAAATAATCCCACTTTTCCTTTACTTTTTTCTCTCTCAACAAATCAAAGTTAAAAGTCAAAAGAAACTTGATTCCTTTCCTTTAAAAGGCATAACAAATAGAAAAGTTGTACAAATCTAATATATGGTAATTTTTTTGTAACATTGTTACTAGTAGGGGATTTTGAAGGACATGAAGGACAAAAGGGAGTACCCTATGGAAGAAGGGAAAATTTTGGACCACTTGCTTTTCCTCAAAGGTCAACAAAAGGCTCACCAATCTCTTCGCTGTTCTTAAAAAGATTGAGTCTTTAACATGAAATGGAATTAAACTATATATTTTCGATATGATCCACATAAACACAACTTAACACTCAAGCTTCTAATATTAAGAAGAGTGACATTGCATTTCGTAATGTAATTTTGATTCCACATGAACACAACTAAACACCCATTAAAGAAGACAAGAGTAAATGGTGAAGTAATTTTACAATAGTATACTCATTTATACACATAGAAAAACTATATATCTTTGAGATATGATCCACACTTAAACTATAAACTCTTATCATGATACTATATTTCGTAATGTAATTAAGATTAATTATTATTTTTTTCAAATTCATCATTTATATATACAATTACTTGAATTAAACTAAGGATTTGTAAATTGTATGTAAAGGAGAAGTAGTGAAAGGCTTCATATATAAAAGTAAAAATTTCAGAAAAAAAAGTATTAAAAAAATATCATGTATTAGTATATAAATAAAAAGGAAGATAAATCCAATTATATTTTCATTATATATCAATAGTATAACATTATTATAGTAATTTAAAATACTTTTACTTTGTTTACTTGTACCTTTGCATGCATTTTTTAAAATAGATTAAATATGTTTTTATTTCTAAATTATCAGAAAATTTAGATTTTCGTTATTTTTTAAAATTTTGATCATTTTCATCTCTTTTTTTAAAAAGTCTTAAATTTAGTTTTCAAATGACTAACAACATTAATTTTTTTTTGACATAACTAATAATGTCTCATGTCCTCAAGACATGTGTAGTGACATTCTCATTTGAATTTTTATAGGTCATTATACATGTATTAATTATAATTTTATTTTTAGATGGTAATTAAAATTAAAAAAAAAACATTAAACTTGTAAGGCCAAAATTAAGAATTCCTCTTCTTCGTTCTTCTTCGTTCACGCATAAGGAAATTTTCTCTTTCTATGTTCATGTCAAATGGAAGCATCTAAGGTTGCCATCAACAATGACGCCGTTATAGCCTTTTTCATCCTCCATTCCTTGTATTCCCAGATTAAAAGTGACATTGCTCTCCTACTACACCATTCAGAGTCGCAACCATCAGATCGCTATGATTGCCTATAACAGTGGCCACCATTAATGTCGTCAACTAGCACAACCCTTTCCTTCAAGGTTTCTCTCACCATTGATAGTGCAGGGTCATGTGTGTGTGAAAGAGAAACATTGAGAATGGTAATAGCATAGTGAGAAGGACAGAAGGAATACAAACTAAATATATGAGAACGGAGATTAATTCTCATTGAAGTAGAACTGCCTTATATAGGCAAAGTACATGAGTAACAGATAACAAATAAAACTGTTTTACAGAGTACCAAAGTTTGGATTCTTCGAGAGGCTAATGGTTGATTTGTTGTCAACCAAGAGTTGTACTGGTTTCTTGTATTCAACCTTCAATTCATCTAGAATAGTTTCAATCCAAGAGCTTTGGCACGCTGTCTCAGCTAGGGCAATGTACTCCGCTTCACATGAAGAGAGTGCTACTACATTCTGCTTTCTAGAGCACCAAGAGATTGATGCTCCTCCATACTTGAATAGGTAACCGTGTGTGCTTTTCCTTTCAACCTGATCACCACACCAATCTGAATCACTCCAAACCTCCAATACTCTATTCATACTACTGGGTTCTTTTGGAAAGAACAATCCAAAATCTAAAGTTGCCTTCAAGTAACGTAGGATGTGTTTGGCAGTAACGAGATGAGTATGTCTTGGGTCACTCATAAATCTGCATACCAATCTAACTGCAAAGCTGATATCCGGTCTACTATTGCACACAAATCTGAGTGATCCTACTATTTGTTTGTAAAGAGTTGCATCTACCTTTCTCTCTTCTTCCAAGTTAGACAGCTTTACGTTTGCAATGATCGGAACTACAATGTTGTTGCAATTTAACATGTTGAATATCTTCAGGACCTCATTAATATACCTTCTTTGGTGGATTGAAATTCCATTTGTTCTTTGCACAAACTTCAGCCCGAGGAAGTAGCTCAAGTGACCAAGATCGGTCATGTCATATTCCTTTTTCATGCTCCTTTTAAATTCTGCAATTTCTTCTTCAGAGCCTCCTGTTACCAGGAGATCATCAACATACAAGCATATCAGCAGTGTGCTTTATTGTCCGATTGTCTTCACGTGCACTCCAAATTCCACTAGACACTTCTGAAATCCCATTCTCAAGAGCAACGCACTTATGTGATTATTCCAGGCCTGAGGTGCCTGTCTGAGTCCGTATAAAGCTTTGTCTAGCCTGTAAACTTTCTGTTCTTCTCCCTTCTTTACGAAGCCAGGTGGTAGTGTTACATACACTTCCTCCTCGAGTGGGTTGTTCAAGAACGCAGACTTAACATCCAATTGATGGATTTTCCAGTTTCTCAGATTTGTAAAAGCTACAATCAGTCTCATAGTTTCTAGTCTTGCAATTGGTGCAAAGACATCAGTAAAATCAATCCTAGGTTCCTACAAGAAGCCCTTTGCTACTAATTTGGCTTTCAACTTAGCTATGCTGCCATCTGGTTTGTACTTTGTCTTAAACACCCACTTAACTTCAATGGCGCGCTTATTCTGTGGTAACTCCACCATCTTCCAAGTTCTATTCTTTTCTATGGATTTCAACTCCTCCGGCATGGCCTCCTTCCAATCTTTGATGCTTAACGCTTGTTCCCACGAGAGTGTTTCAGCACCAGCAAGCAAGGCATAATATACAATGTCACCTGAGTCTGTAACTTCGTTGTCTGTGAGCACCTCATGATCTGCAAGCCTTGAAGATGGGAACTGAGTTCTTTGTGATCGTCTGAAGTTAACTTCTCTATCATTAACTGCCTGTTCAACCTCGTTAGGTTTCTTCTCCTTCAGCCAACTTGTAACAACAACATCAGAATTCAGGTTCAAACCAGTCTCAGTTTCCACCCATTTGAACGTTGCACCCTCATCTACTATTACATCTCTACTTATCACGATTTGCCTCTTCTCTGGATCATACAACCTGTACGCACCTATTGTGTTATAGCCTACAAAGATGAGAGTCTCATTTTTGTCATTAAGCTTTTTCCTTCTTTCAACTGGGACGTGCTTGTAGCACACCGAACCAAAAATCTTCAAGTGGTGCACATGCGGTTTCCTTCCTGTCCAAGCTTCTTTTGGGGTGCAATCAGGCAAGGCTTTAGTCGAGCTCCTATTCAACAAGTAGACTGTAGTTGAAACCGCTTCTCCCCATAGATTTTAAGGCAAACCCTTCCCTTTAATCATGCATCTTGTCATGTCCAGAAGAGTTCTGTTTCTTCTCTCGGCGAGGCCATTATGTTGGGGTGTGTAGGGGGCTATCACCTCATGAACAATTCCCTTGTCTTAGCAGAATTTGTTCATCTCTCCCGAATTGAATTCTCCACCACCATCAGTTCTAAAGACTTTGATCTGCAGAGCTTTTTCTCTCTCAACCATGGCACAAAATTGAAGAAAGTGTGAGTAGACTTCCTTCTTCTCTTTAAGCAAATAAAGCCACATTTTTCTAGTATATTCATGAACAAAAAGTAGGAAGTATTTATTACCTCCAAATGTTTGCACGTCAAAAGGTCCACAAACGTCAGAATAGACAACTTCTAGAGGCTGTTTGGCTCTTTTGATCATGACCTTCTTGAACTCTTTCCTAGTTTGCTGATCTTGTGTGATGCAACAATTGTAGGGATACCTTTCACCAAATCTTTATATCTCAGCTGTCCTAAACTTCTGAAATTCAAGTGTCCGTACTTGTAATCCCATGCCCAAGTTTCCTCTTCAACATTCAGAAAGGATAAACATTGTATTATGGCTGCGCTTAGATTGACTTTGAACGTTATATTCTTGGCCAATGGGGCTTTAGTAACCAAACTCTTCTTCTTATCAAACACATCTATCAGATTCTTGTGCATGTGCATGGTGTACCCTTTCTCCAGGAGTTGACCGAGACTCAACAAGTTGCTTTTCATCATCGGGATGTACAATATGTCGTCCATGTATGCCATTCCACCGTTCTTGCAATTGATCAGCACTCTACCTACACCTTCTGCCATCATGGTACTATCATCAACAAATCTTACAGTGCTCTTTTTCTTCAGATCAAGATTTACCATCCACTCCCTTCTTTCGGTCATGTGATTGGAACACCCAGTGTCTAAATACCAACATGAGTCGTTCCTTATGTCATAATTCTTTCTTCCTCTTCCTCTGGATTTTCTTCCTCCCCTATTGTTTCCTTCCTTTTGTTCATTGCAACTCTCGTCCTTGGGCTGCTATGAATTCATTCTGCCTCTGGTTCTACCACCACACGATCTTCCTCTACCTCTTCCATGATTCTTGAAATTCTGGCCGCTTGTATCCTGCAAAGCTTGGTTCGTGCTCTGTGTATCATTCTTCTCCGCCATTCTTCTCTCGGTCAGGCGCTGTTCATGTGCCTCGAGGGAGTTTTGTAACTCTTCCACCTTCATCTTTTCCAAGTCTTTGCTCTCTTTGATCGCCACAACGATATGATCGTACTGGGGTGCCAATGATCTCAAGAGCTTTTCAACAATCTTTTTTCTTTTACCACTTTATCACATGTTCGCATTGCGTTAACGATAACTTGAATTCTGCCAACGTATTCCTCAATGGTCTCTTATTCTCCCATGCTTAACAACTCATACACTCTCTACAGTGACTGCAATTTCACTTTCTTCACCCTTCCTGAATTTCCATATCCATCTTGCAATATGTCCCAAGCTTCCTTGGTAGTTGCTGCTCTTGAAACTTTCTGAAATATTGTCGTAGAGATACATTGATGAAGAAGCATCCGCGCCTTGCAATCTAGTTTTTTGTTTTCTTTGTAGGTTTTCTACGTTTCTTCCGAATCTCCTTTTGAAGGTTCTTTAATACCTCTCTTCACGATCTCATCAACATCTTGAAAGCCCAGGATAACATCCATCTTCACACACCAGTCGTCATAATTCTTGTCGTCAAACACCGGTAAATTGCTTTGGATTAACCCTGCCATTGCTTCCCCTCGGAACCTCTTCTTGCAACGTCTTCTTGAACGTAACTGATCTCTACTAGGTTTCGGAACTGTAGCTCCTGATACCACTTAATAGTGCAGGGTCGTGTGTGTGTGTGAAAGAGAAACAATGAGAACGTTGATAGCACAGTGAGAAGGACAGAAGGAATACAAACTGAATATATGAGAAAGGAGATTAATTCTCATTGAAGTAGAGCTGCCTTATATAGGCAAAGTACATGAGTAACAGATAATAGATAAAACTTTTTTTACAGAGTATCAGAGTTTGGATTATATTACAATAACCATCACACTTCATCATCATGCTCCCAAAAGATAAAAGAAACAGCACAAACCAAACAAAAAAATTATTGATAGGGGCCTTCATCCTTTATGGCCCGATGGAAGATTTATATTCCCCTCATAAACTAAATGAAAGGAAACAACTTAGTTTTACTAATGAATTTACACAAAGATAAAGGCCAATTTTAAAATCGAGAATTTTTTTCCACTGTTACTCGATCTTAACAAAATCTAGAAAGCTACTTTCAAACTATCTCTTTGAACACTTTCCCACCCTAATCTCAACCTTTTATCTGGGTAAGCTAATGATCTAATTACATCCAACAAAAGATAAAACTCATAAAAATTGAAACTTATCAACACAAACTTGAACGAACTCAAACATGAAGAAATTAAGCTAGAAGGTCGTAACTAATTCCAATTACATTAACAATGACAATAAAGATTATTAGAACAATAATAATGACACGACTAAATAAATGTTATGTTTTGGCAAAGAAAGAGAAGAAAGGAATAGGAATATGAAAGCATCATTTGAGAAATGAACCAGAAAGAAAAGTATTATGGAAAAATGAATCTTTAGTTCTCTTTCACCTTCTATATCCAAATCACTAAAAAGAGAGACAACAACGAGGTGAGTTACCTAATACAGAGAGTGGCTAAGATGAAAAAAAAGAGTTCAAAATTTATTCTTGTGTGTATGTTTCAGTGAAACAAAGTTGGAAAGTAACTACTAAATGGGAAATGAGAAGGGGAAGAGACCAAAAAAATGAGTTTCGTCAAATTTTTTGCTAGGAGGTTCAACGAAGATGCTACACCTTGCATGCTTCCGTTTGGCATGAACAATGAAAAGGGAAGTTTCCCTACGAGTGAACGAAGAAGAAGAGAGATTCCCACTTTGGTCCTATAAGTTTAATGTTTTTTTTTTAATTTTAATTACCAATAGAAACAAAATTATAATTGACACATGTACAATTACCCGTCAAAAAATCAAATGACAAGGTGGGGATACCACTACACGTGTCTTGAGGACATGGCACACCGTTAGCCAAGTTAGAAAAAAATAACTAATGTCGTTAGTCATTGATGACTAAATCCAGGACTTTTAAAAAGGGAGATGAAAATGGATCAAAGTTTCAGAGAGAGACAAAAACTTAAATTGCGTCATAGTTTAGAGACCAAAAACATATTTAATCATTTAAAATTTAGTAATACTTCACATTCTGTTTTAAATACAAAAATTTTTTGGCCATAATTTTTTTGGGAAAAATTCAATTGTTGATAATTTATTAGATATTTTACAAAATAATTAATTTAATTATATATGAAAATATCAACCAAGAATATCTTTCAAATATTTTTAAAAACTAATCAAACTTGTTAATTATTTCATCAACAAAAAAGTCAAGATCCAACAAGCCCAATCAAGTTTTATATAAAGAGACATAGGGGTAGCAAAAAGGAGGCATTAGCAACTCTGGTATGTTGCAGCTATTATCCATCACATCTATCACATTTTTTCCACCCTTTTATTAGGGTTGGTTCCACCGTAATTTCATTATGAATTTTGAGGTTAGGTTAAAATAATTTCTTTGTTCTTTTGATTATTGTTTTGGGTTATCTTGAATCTATGTCTTTTATCTCTTAATCACGTAAAAAGTAATAATTTTTACATCATAGCTAATTAGCGAGATATTTTAATCTATATGCATGTTGATTATATAAGTCTAAAGGTTTTTTATTTTAATTGAGAATATATTTCAATTAAAGTTAAGAACCTTCATATGATTGAATGGGTTTACCTACCAATTGAGAATGTACTTTAATTAATAGTAAAAACTTTAACAATAGTTAGTCAAAAATATACTTTGATTAATTAACTTTTAACTTTGATTATCAGTTAAGAATAATCAATATATATATATATATATATATATATATATTACAAAGAAATAAATAATTGGTAAGTATAAATTTAAATCATACATAAAAAAAGAAAAAAAATAAAAAACATATAATAAAAAAATCCATAAACTTAATATTGATAAATTCATTATTTTAAATTTTCAAATTAAGATGTCTTATTCAGTTTTGACTTAGATTTAGATGAATTTTTCGCACAAAAATATTAAATGATTATCTTATCTACTTTAAAAATATGTTTAGCTAGTTAAGGAAAAATAAATATATTTAGCTAATCAAGAATTTCAATGTCCTATATTGTTGCGTAATTTTCCTATATAAGCAAGTGACCAAGTTTATTATACATTTTACAAAGTCTATGTTAGTTTGATTAAAATGTTTGTATATAGTTTTTTGACAAATTAAAAATACTTAGATTTATGACAGATTAAAAGTTAATTTCATTTTTTCTTGTACTCAAAATGAACATTTTTTCTAAAAACAAAAACCCATATATCTCGAATTTATATTTTTTTTCTTACAAAGAGTAATCAAGACGTGATGTTATGTATATCACACTTTTCTTTCAAAAAATATGAAAGCAACCATCTTAAAATGATCATAATGTAGAGTTGGAAAAGTTTGAACTACATTTGAAGATTTCTTGCGGCGTTTGTTGTAGTTTTCCAAAGAAGAAAAAAGAAACAAAATTTATGAAGTAACTAAATGTTTGGCTTTCCCCTTTGGGGTGTTGCCCTTAATTAACCAAACAAGACACTCTACCTTATAATTAAAACGACGTTTCGTACAAAAGTATATGTACGTACATGTCACATACAATGAAAAAGAAAAAAGAAATCGTACAAGGTGTGGAAGAAAACACGTATGATATAGTACATGTACATGTCCACATATTAACTCCTCCAAACTCCCGTCCCCAAAACCATTTTTCTTTAATGCTTGCTTACTATGAAAGCATTAGCCACCTCAAATATGGATATCATATATGTCTTTAATACGACATTAATGTATAATTTATATACTTAATAACAACTTTAATACTTTTAAGTTTTGTAACTTTTGTAGCTTTAGTCTTTAATCTTTTACAAATATTTCATATCATAGTCTATTATATTAAAAAACGAAAATTAGATTCACATTGTAATTCATGAATTTGTTTTTAGATATTAAGACATAATTACAATAAAATTTGAGTAAAACCCATATGAGGAATTAATATGGTTTCTAATCTAAAATTAAAATAATAAGTTTTTTTTTCTTATATTAGTTTAACTTTTTTATTTTACACAATATAAAACTTAGATTTATATTTAAATTTTATATATTACTCTGTATTAGTCATGACACTTTATTTAGTATGTGAGTTATTTGTATTAGACATATCTATCTTTTATAAAACGGGAATAAGTCATAAAGACATATGAAGATTTGGAACATGTGAGGAACTAATAAAATTCAAAATAAAACTTCAAATGTTTAATAATCGAAAAATAAAAAATTGGAACGATAATCATATTTAAGTTTGTTAATATTTATAAAAGAAAAATAGATTTGACATAATGTAAAATTCTAATATTATAAAATACATTCTTAACAAATTGTATTGTTTTTCATTCCTAAAAATTTCAATATACTTATATAATTATTGTTACTAATACTAATATATAAATGAAAAACTTAAATAAATGAAGGTGTTAACAAAGTGCTATTTGCAAAACAAACACTTGTCATTTTAAACTCACGTTAAAACTGTTATATATATATATATATATATATATATATATATATATATATATATATATATTACTGATCATCTAATAAATGTTTGACTAATTATAAGAAAGTACTAAACTAAAACCTCCGGTATCTTAAAAAATATAAAAATGTATTTGCTATTTATTAAATAAAATAGTTGAAAATATTGTATTAGAATTTAACAAATTATTGTTTGTACAGTTTTATTAATTCACGTGGAAATCCGCATTCATTATTAATGCCAAGAAAATATTTATCTTGTTCCTATTTTATCTTATCTTTTCTTTTCGGCTCATTTCTTTTTTCTTGTGTACATCTTTTTATTTACCTGTCTTTCTACTTATAAATATATATAGAATTTTATACCTATGTAAAAACATTCTATCATTGTAAATGGTTAAATTTCACTTTTACTTTCACATTTTTTTTTCATGTTTTTATCAAAAATGAAAAATATATAAAGACGCTTAAAGTGCTTCAATCCTTTTATATATAAAAAAAAAACAAATGTTAAAACCTTAAAAAATTAAGAAAAATTAACATTCATAACCTATCATAGAAAAAAAAAGACTATAAAGTGTTTATCATAATTATTTTATAAGTAAATAGAACATATTAATAAAAATAATAGAGATAAAATATATGATAAAGATTTCATGAGTACAAGAATATCACAAGAAAATCAGCCACTATCTTTCAATAAGTTAAAATTTACTTTTAAACTATTTATATCAAATGCATCAGACCCTGAAATATTACATGTTTGGAGACAGACAAATGTCTCAAAATAAGAAGACCTAATGTTTCATATAATTAGAAAAGTCCAAGCAAAGATGTCTCATTTTATCTTCTGCATCTCTCTAAAACGTAAATTTAAGCTTTTCTCCTCTTTCTTTTTAGAATTTTTTTTTCTCACTTCATCTTTCATCATTCAGACATTACCTAAGACATTCTGGCGTCAAGAAGTCTCGTTTCCATTGATCCAAATTTAGTTTAGAATTGGTAAGTTTCATTCTCCTAAATCCTTGTGAAATTCTGAAACTTTTTGATATCTGCAAGCCAAGTTTCTGGTTGCATGTGTTCATTCCTCTCCCCAATTTTAATCTCATTTTGGTCTTTTGGATGGTCTCTTCTCATCAATCGGTGAGCTATAGGTATTTCTAGGAGTTTCTGGTGTAGTGAGCTAAATTCTACAATTGTTGAGTTGTTCGGTCCAATTGAGAGGTAAGGGAAGCTAGTTAATTTAATTACTTGGTGTATGATGTAAGAAAATATTGTATGATGATTCTGCATGTGTATGAAACTGAATGATTGTGTGTTCGGTATTGTTATTGAAGACTATTAAGTATTGTATTCATGTTGTTTGTGGTTCTACATAATTTTGGTTTGTATGGAGAATTTGGGTAAGTTGTTTAAGACTTGTTAGAATTCTTAAGTCACTAAAAAATGTATCGAAAGTAAGAAATATGATTTTCGGTCATTAAGTTCATGATTCTGCAGAATTGACTCTCAAATCTGAGATGAAAATCTCTAACTAATGTGAGGAATGTGTAGATGTTCTTAGAGAAGTGTATAGTTCTATATAATATAAGTTTGGAGGATTAGAAGTTGGGAAAATGAAGTGAAATTGGTAAAGATAGGTGTTGATCATAATTCTGCAGTCATTCTGCAGAATTAGGCAGATCGTCGAATGTCATTCGTTGACCGTTCGGCCTTCTTCTGGTGCTCGGTCTTAACTAAATTCTACTATTGTGGATCTTCAGTTAATGACTGATCGGTCTTGTGCTAATATTCAATTGAATATAGCGTTCGTTCTAGTCATAGCCTTTAGTCTTAACTGCCTTGATCTTAACTGCCTTCGGTCTTAACTGCGTTCGGTCTGTTATAGGCCTCACCTATTAATGACCACTCGACCATGTACTAGCACTCGGTCCTAGTAGTGCTCAGTCTTTTACTAGCACTCGGTCTCTTCGTAGTATTCGGTCTTAACTGTGTTCGAACTCTTATGGGTCTTACCGTTAATGACCGTTCGATTATATGTTAATGCTCGACCTAAGTCCGAAGTGTTCGACCTAAGTCAATAGTGTTCAGCCTAAGCCAATGACGTTCGGCCTAAGTTAATAATGTTCGGCCTAAGCCCTGAGTGTTCGGCCTAAGCCAATAGTGTTCAGCCTAAGTCAATGGCATTCAGTATAAGCCAATAGTGTTCGTTCTAAATCATAAGTGTTCGGTTTCACTTTAGTATTTGATTGTTTTGGTTTTCGGCTCCAAAATCGTGTTCGGCTCATGCTTGAGTCTTACTCTTTAAATGACCGTTTGATCATGTTGACATATTGGGAGTGTTCTTCCGTTCGGTCGTGCTCAAGGGTGGGGTTGTTTTACTGTTCGGTTTGATTTTACTTAAATGTGTTATGGATGAGGAAGTATGTTGGTATTGAAGTATGGTATGATAATTCTAACGTAATTTGAAATAGAATTCCAAGGAGGAATGTCTAAGTGGTGGTTTCATTGTGGTAAAAGTATGAATATGGGAAGCTCAGTCTTGGCGTTCATCCTGACATTCTAATGGTCACTGATTCTCAAGTAGAGAGTGGTGAGGCATGTGGTGAGAATAGCCGAAGGCCTGGTCGCGTGGTAGCTTGGGTTTCCAACTAAGGTAAAAGATAACGGACTAAACTCATGTAGTAGCTTGGGTTTCCAGCTACAGTGAGGGATGAAGGGCTAACCTCATGTGGCAATTGTGGGTTTCCCGGTTATGGTAATCGTGAGGTTTCTAGGTTACCTCGCATGAGTGCACAAACGACCATAGCTACATATTCATACTTGTCCGGACGATCAGAGAAAAGTGGTCGATCATAACATGCTTATATGATATATGTAGGTGTATGATTGTATTATATATTTGTGTGAATTGCATGTTCATATGATTAATTAAATTACACTAGCTTACCCTTATTTCCTGTCGTGTCATGTTGTCCATTCGATATTCTTCCTTGTGATGATCACCTTGTGGGTGTGAGCAGAGAGAGAGGAGTTTTCTCCAAAGAAATATCTGGAAGCAGAGGATCCAGCTACTTAGGTGTGAGACCGTTCGGTCTTGTACATAGTTTGTATCAGCGTAGGATTTTGTAAAGTTTTTAATTAGTTAGTTATTTTAGGATAATTGTAAGATAATTTTCCTACAGTATCTTTTTGTCTTATTATTATGTGATATCTCATTAATGTAGTTTCATACTATAATTTTTGGGATGTTATATTCTACATAGAACCTGTCTATATAGATTCTCTTAACATGTTTCTAGTGGTTCATGGTTCTATTCATGAGATTTCTTTTTTAGGTAAATTCCTCCAAGATTTAAGTTGTATGTTCCTAGGCTGGAGCCTTCATAAGATTATTTCATGATGAAAAATTCTTCATGGTTTGAACTTTAGGTCAGACTTTGAAAAAACTATTTATGATGAGTTTTCCCTTTGTGTTCAAACCTTCGTTTAGTGTTGGAGTCGTTCTGTAGATAGATTATTAAAATGTGCTTGAAATCTTTCAATTTTTCATCCTTCCTTTTATTCTCTTATTTCTTCTAAACCTGTAAAACAAATCCAAGTGAGGTGATTATGATAGATATTACATTGAATTATAATAAGATAAGTGTTAATTTAACATTAAAATCAACTCATATAGTAACACAAATCTAGCTAATAGAGAGCATTTAAAATAAAATAAATTTTGTGAAGGATTTAATTTATTTTAAAAAAATCTAAAGCTAAATTGATTCATATTTATAAAAAAAAACTAAAAGAACATCTTGATTCTCTAAATTTAATAATTGAAGAAAACATATGATTCGGTTGATGGTTGCATGAAGATGAGTGTGTTTCATTGTCGTTTTCCAATTAACCATCATTTGTCTGAATGTGTAAAATAGATGCCATGTTTCTAGTTTCATCAATTCAGTTAATGTAGTTCAGTTAAAGAAAACAAAAAAGTTGATGCTGAAGTTTCAGTTTTCGTGTTCCACCTTTTTTTTTAATAACCTAAAAAAATATAAAAGAAATAGTGTTTAAAGACATTGCTTCTTTATTTACTGTAATAACGTGTATTAAAATGAATGGTACAAGAAAAACCTTATAAGTAAGATATATAGGAGAAATATTAATACAAACAATATTAATTTTGTTCACCTACTTATAATTCAACCAAACTATATTAATTAAAAATATTTAATTTATTAATTTTGATTAAACTTCTTTAATCATTATAGAAGTAATTGAATATATATTTGATTTTTAGTAGATGTAATATATAATTTATTTAATAAAAAGTAATGTTATTAAATATTTCCTTAATTATATATTAATATTAAATTTTTCTTAAATAAAAACATAGGATAATTACTAAATACTAAACATTTGTTAAATATTTTAATCATTTTTAGAGATCAAACCAAATTAATATAATTATTTTTTACAGTAAATTCTTTTATTGTGCTTACAAAAAGTATGTATATCAAATTATTACAATGAAATTTTAGGATTAATTTTATTATAATATAACTCTAATTTCAAAAGAAAATAATATCTTATGATCTTTCAACTTTTTTTATCAATCTTACCTTCGGTTCTTATAGTTTAAAATTACGAATTCCATTTTCAAACCATTTCTTAAAAAATTATTGCAGTCCTTCTTTATATCAAACTTAACATTTAGTGATTTTTTTGTACCATCACAGATATGTTAAAATGCCTTAATTCACATATGTTTTTAAAGTTTGACGATTCATTAATCAATTTTTAAAGTACGAGCATCAAAACCAAAGTTTAAGAGAAACTACATAGACCCAAAATGCATTTAATTATTTAAAAAATATTTTAATTTGAATTTTATTTGTTTTAATTATTTTACATTAGTGTAAAAACGCTGTTTAACGTCGATTATTTTGGGCTTTTAACGTCATATTTGGAATCGACGTCTATATGGGTGACGTTAATTATACATCGATCAGGTTATCATAGACGTCTATATAGACGTCGACTGTGTACATAACCGACGTGTAAATAGACGTCGGTCATAGATACAATAAACGTTTATATAGACGTCTGGTGTCAACATACGAGACGTCTATGCGCTCTGAAACGTTTTGTCCACTGTAACTTATTGGACGTCGATTTGTGCACTGATAGATGTATGTAGACGTCAGTTTTGCATTAACCGACGTCTACTGGGTTTTTTTTTTAAAAAAAATATGTTATTTTTCGAATAAAACCACACTTGAAAATCAGAAAATTTTCCCAAAACAATTCTTTATAATAAATATTTTAGTTTGAGCTATAAATAGATATAATTCAATCAAAGATCAAAAATATGAAATTATAAACTTAAACTAAACCTAAGTAATGTTCAACAACAAATATAAGTCTTGCTAGTTCCACTTTTGCAGAAAATAAGTTGTCCACTCCTGCCTTAGCTGCTTTATGGTGTCTTGGGGTAAAGGAGATAAATTGTTGAAGCGCTGCACAATTAAGAAATATTGATTATGGTTTGATATATGTTCAAAAGTATTAATTGATTTATGATGTTTTCAAAGTAAGCATGATTATTACCTCATTCCAGTTATCTGTAATGCTAGCTCGAATGATGGTCTTAATCCAAGACATCACATAGTACCCACATTCCCATGAATCTACCTGTCTGTTACACTAAAATGACAAACAAAATATAGTCAAGAATTAAGATAATTGAATAACATAGTAAATGAACTAAAACTATAAATGCACCAAACCTTTGGATACATGACTTGATTTAGCTGACCTCGAGATTTACCCATTACTCTATTTACATTAAAACACAAAGTAATATTAATATAAGTATCAAATCATAAAACATTAAGGCCGACATGAATTTAAAAGTCATTTTTGGCGAAACACTTACCCTTGAAGCATGTTTCTCAAGTCATTTTTCATCTTCATTTACAGCGAACAGAAGAATACAACTGTACTTTTTTTGGGAATGAGGACCAACAGCTTCCAGTGAGCCTTGTTTGGAACATCATAAAAAGTTAGTAAACTAATTAAGTAAACTTTAATTACTTTTTACATAAAACAACACATACCCATCAATGTATGGCACAAGGTATATGTCTCTGTTTGACTCAATCATCCATGTTTGCAAATAATTTTGTTTGGTTTCAACTGTGTTACCACAACGTTGAATGGTCTGAGGTTCAACAAATCCGTAAACCGAAGACCGACCTTGGTCTACAATGACTGTGTCCATGTACCTATAACAACAAAGTTAATTTGTTACAAAGTAGGCATCTAAATTAAAATATTATGGTAGACAAAATTAACTATCTTACATGCACCAGAGTTGAATAATGGAAATATTCAACATCTTGTCTCTCGCAATGTTCTCCGATACATCATTAAATGTGATATATATTGGCATATGGGGGGGGAGACCAAATACTCTTAAATCCCAGTATATTTTTATTGATCCTTTGTTGAACCTGGGAATTCATGACAATATAGTTTTGCTATGGGATCATCCTCCGCTTCAGCCATTTCATCATCATCATCTGCCTCAGTTATTGGTGCCTCATGCATATGGGGGGGAAACCAAATACTCTTAAATCCCAATATATTTGTATTGATCCTTTGTTGAACTTGGGAATTCATGACAATATAATTTTGCTATGGGATCATCCTCTGCTTCAGCCATTTCATCATCATCATCTGCCTCAGTTATTGGTGCCTCATGCATCAGCTGCTTTTGAGGACGTGTGAACTGAAGATAACATTTTCAAAGTTATGAACAAATATTTTTAAATGATATAAAATTAGTAATGATAAAAATATTATACCTGTTGTGTAGCAATGTGTGTGATAACCAATGCTCTAGGCTCGAATAAAAAACTTCCTATGGCCTCCCCTACAAATTGAACTTCTGGAGTGGGTACAGGCACCTGAGCCTAGGCATCCCGAACCTCGTCAATCATGACACGCACATGATGGGGTGATATGGGAACACCATGAATAGTCTGGCCTCCCTCAACTACTCGTCTGACAGCCACAATGCGTGCGAGATCCCCACCAACCAACAAGTCATATTGACCAATGTAGTCAGTAGGTTCAAAGCAGAGCAAGATCCTTTGGTGCTGGCAGGAGGTTGTGTGGGAGTTTCAGTGGGCACACCCAGGGTGCCTTACACCATGGATTGCAGCTTCTCTTCAAGCGCTCTTTGTATTTGTTTTTGTTCTTCTAGTTGCTCATTGAATCGTTGCTCCATTTGACGAATTCTTTGTTTCCACTGAAGATTCATCTGCCTCAATGCCTCTTGATTCGTTGATTGAGTTGTTTTTTGTACAGGGCCAAAGTAGTCACGAAGACCAATCGACCCAGGAACTGCACGTACACGTCTTGGGTGCTCCGGTTTTCCAATGGCCGTTGTTAAAATGTCCTCCCTACCTTGGGGAGTAAATTTTCCCTGTGTCTGCTGCTCAACCAACTCATCCTGCACATTAAAAAAATTACGTTACTTAAATTGCAAGATATGATAAAAACACAATAAAACAATGTTTACAATTTCAACTTACAATTCTCTGTGAGATCACTACGGCTGAGGCAGAAGTCATGTTCCCATCTGATTTCGTCCGAGCAGCTTTCCAAATCTCGTACCTTGTAGGTGGAGGTGCTAGGTCCGGGGACTCAAGCCCCAACTCATTCGCTTGACTCTTTCTAATTTTCTTCTCCAGTTTGGCATAACCACCTCGTGATAACACGTGTGGTGCATCATTTAGCCTTTGCCTTTCTTGGACGGCTAACCTTTTACCCTGTAAAACCATTTATATGCATAACTATATAATAATAAAAACTGCTTTGAAGACGTTGTTGGTTAAGATAAATACCTTCCATTCCTTAGTCTCTCTAGATTGATGAAACTGCATCCATTCTTCTTCTGTGAAGGAATAATGTTGAGATGGATTCTCATGTTGTCTGTCTCCAAACACATACAGACGTGTCAGCCTTGTCTTGAAATCCCTCCATCTCTTACATATCTACGATAAGACTTTCTTCCTCATCTCAAGTGTGTTTGGAACATCATATTTTAGCTGTTTAAAACAAGGAACATGTGAATGATATAATAAGATCAAAGGAATGAATATATAAGGAAATTTTTTTTAAGTAACCATACCTGAACATCTTGCCATAAGAGGTTTTTCTCGACCTCTGGGACGTCATCCCAAGTTGGATAAAGGATAGAAACATGGGTTTTGGCTATCTTACCCAGATGACTACTAAATCTATCAGCATTTAGCCCTGATGCCACACCGGTTCTGGGGTCAATCTCTAGATGTATCCTCTGCCCAAGAACCTATCCAGATGTCGCTTCTGGTAAACATGTCACTCCACGTGTACATCTGGTTTGTCCTGATGCTGAGTCTAAGGTCGACATACTTGAAAAATATATACAAGGTTAGTATGAATTGAAATTGAAATATTCATCTGAATATAAGTACATATAAAGTCTAAACAAAAAAAAAGACGTTACTTATTAAGATATTATTTTCTCCCAGATCCCTTCATCGTGATCACTACGAATTGCATGTATGTCATCAGCAACGTCATCAACTAAGTCTTCAATGGGTCTTGATGTGGCACATGTTGTCTCAAGTATATCAAGAGATTCTTCATCATCAAACCCGTGCATGTTTTTTCCTTCCAAAACCACTACCATTTTTCATTCGCTGGATCACTGACGTAGAATATTTGCCTTGCTTGACTTGCCATAATAAATGGTTCATCAGTGTAACTCATCTTTTTAAGATCTATCAATGTGAAACCAGAGCCATCTGTAATGATTCCAGAATTTATATCAACCCATTTACACTTGAAAATGGAGACTCTAAACCTCACATAATCCACCTCCCATATTTCTTGTATTACTCCAAAATAACTAATTGATGCAGTGATTGGATTTTTGTCTTTAGAACTAGAGAAGTGCACTGACTTAGCTTTTAGTGTAACCCCACTATTTTGAACTCTACTTTTGTCATCTTCTTCCTTTGTCTGGAAAGAGATATTGTTAATATACTACCCATCATATGTAATGACATTTGTGTTCGGCCCCCGAGATAACCTCAATAGAGTTTCAGAAACATGTGGAGTCGCATAAATCTTTTTCTTAAACCATTGTAAGAAGGTTTTGACATGTTCATTAAGATGTCATTTTTCACTCATTCTTTGTGTGATGCCTTTATTTCATTAACGTGTTCAAAAATGTAAGGAATAACATCATCAATGTTGTTTAAGATGTAAAAATGAGCTTGATCAACTTCTTTTCTACTCACACTTTGAATCCTCACACCACGACCCATACCTTCACATTTTCCTTCATGTATGCTCTTGGGTAGACCCACTGGTTCACAACTTGGCATGTAAGCTGAACAAAATTCAATGGCTTCTTCTGCAATGTATCGCTCTATGATTGAAGCTTCTGGTCTATACTGATTCTTGACATATTCCTTAAGTATACCAGCCCACATATTTGAATTTCTCGGACTAGATGAACTATCAAAGGAACCATGATATCAATAAAAGAAGGTGGAAAATACATCTCCAATTCACATAGTAGTCTTATTCCTTCATTTTCTAATTGATCTAAACATTGAGGGTCAACAACTTTCTTGCAAATGACATTAAAGAACAAACACAAACGTGTCAGAATACCCCTAACAGAAGGAGGTAATATGCCTCGAATAACAACTTGTAACAATTGTTGCATCAATATATGACAATCATGAGATTTTAAACCAACTAACTTTAGCTCTTGCATAGAAACAAGGTTACTAGTATTTGAAGAATAACCTTGTGGAACCTTCACACTTCTTAAAGAGTTACAAAAACTTTGTTTTTCTTTTTTAGAAAGAGTGTGACAGGCTGGGGGCAGATAGGTGCGTCTTCCTATTGTCTGTGGATGTAACTCAGTTCGGATTCCCATTTCAGCCAAATCTTGTCTTGCTTTTATTCCATGTTTGGTCTTCCCTTTCACGTTTAATAAAGTTTCGATGACACTGTCACATACATTTTTTTCTACGTGCATCACATCAATACAATGTCTAACATCAAGTTTAGACCAATAAGGAAAATTAAAAAATATTGATCGTTTCTTCCAAACATTTTTTGCAAATGTACTTTTATGATGTTTTCCGTATACAATGTTAATGGTTTTGACTTCGTTGTACACCTCTTCACCATTCTGGGGTCTGCACACAACCTCATCCTCGACACTTCCATTGAATACTTTTTTCAATCTACGATAAGGGTGATTGCGAGGAAGGAATTTCCGATGTCTTGTATAAACCGTCTTTTGACCATGCTTCAATTGAAGGTAACTAGTGTTTTCTTCACAAATCGGACATGCAAAATGTCCTTTAACATTATAACCGCTCAAGTTTCCATAGGCTGGGAAATCATTTATAGTGCAAAACAACATTGCACGCAAACGGAAATTCTCTTCAACATCTGAATCAAACACTTCGACACCTTCTTCCCACAACAATTTCAAATCATCAATTAAAGGTTTCAAGTAAACATCAATGTCATTGCCAGGTTGTTTAGGACCGGATATCATCATTGACAACATGACATATTTTCTCTTCATGCACAACAAAGGAGAAAGATTGTATATCATCAACATAACTGGCCATGAACTGTGTTTGCTACTTAAGTTCCCGTACGAATTCATGCCATCAGTTGCAACTGCAAGTCTTAAGTTGCTTGGATCTGCACCAAATTCTGGAAATGTTTCATCGATCTACTTCCACTGTGGTGAGTCTGTTGGGTGTCGAAGAAGATTATCGCACTTTCTTCCTAAAACGTGCCATTTAAGGTTCTTTGCATCCTCCTTAACAGAGAACATACGTTTGAACCTAGGTATTATAGGCAAATACCACATCACCTTACCAGGTGCACCATCATTACCTTCTTCACCAGTGTTTTTGTCAGATTTCTTTTTGAAACGGCTTAAACCACATGTTGGACAATACTTTAGCGAAGCAAACTCCTTGATGTACAAAACACAATCATTGGGGCAAGCATGTATCTTCTGATATTCAAGACCCATTGGACATAAAAGTTTTTTGGACTCGTAATTACGAATAGGAAGAGTATTATTTTCTGGAAGCATCTCCTTCAGCAACTCCAACAACTCCGTGAAACTTTTATTGGTCCATCCGTTCCTTGCTTTTAAACTAAACAACTTCAAAGTTCCAGACAAACATGTAAAATTCGTGCAGTCTGGGTACAACGATTGCTCTAAATCATTGATAAGAGAATCGTACAAATTAGCTCTTCTAAAGTTATCTTCACCAACATCACGTATCATGTCCTCTAAATGATCACTCATCCATTCGTCCACATAATTTGTTCCTCGTGACGTGGTAGGCTGGTCCAGTACTTCTCCACGCCAAGTCCAAACGGTATATATACGTTCTCGTTATGCCGAACATGAATAGATGATCATGCAAATTGCCTATGTCTTGTCGTATTTGATTAAGACAACGAACACAAGGACAAAAATATGTCACGTTCACAGACTTTGCATTTTCTTTAACATATTGCAAGAACACCGAAACACCCTTCTCATATTCTTCAGAGATGTGACGTTCATTCATCCAGCTTCGATCCATACTATGTTCGTAACACAGTTCATCAGTATAAATTTCTTAACTCTCACAAGGTTAGGCCCTACCCATTCAGGAAAAATATTTTTCATAAATTGCTAAGACATGTGCAAAGAAGTTTACATCATAAATTTGATAAAATTTTGGCAATATTTCGCATTGGTCTTCGAAATACACGAAATGAGAGTAGTCACAAGGATGACCACAATCAAATATGCATCCGGAGAACAACACAAATAATGGACCGAAATTTCATCAATCTTATGCATAAACTCCAACGTACATGTTATAGCAAATTTATGAAAAATAATTTTCCCAAGCTGTCCAATCAGACAATTCAAAATTTAATACAAATGATTAAAAAATTTATCGTTTGTATTAAATTTCAAACGGGAACTAGGTTTCACTCAATGATTTGATAGTAATAATGTAACATGCTAATTATAATAACAAAACAAAACTTTTTGACATGCATATATTAAAAATCTCCAAACACATGCATACCTAAATGTCAATATGAATTCATACAAAAAAAAAGCCAATAAAATGCATATTCACAAATGGCAATAACATGCATACACAAAAGCCAATAACATGCACACACAAAAGCCAATAATGTACATAGAAATTAAGTTTTACACGAAGAACCTAACCTTTTCAGAAGAATAAATTAGCAATGGAGCAAAATGAAGGACTGCACGCCCAATTATATCTCAGAAACGCAGGCTAAAAACGGTCTACAACGCCACCCAACAAGACGAAGAAACTGCAACAAAACGCAACCAAATCAAATTTTAATCGGTTCAAATCAAAGGTTTTTCATCAAAGACTAATGTAATCGATGCAAAACAACGTTTAAACGTTGTAAAACAAAGAAAACGAACCTCTCAATGCCGAAGCGGACCAAAAGCTTGAGGAAGAAGATGATGAATACTGGTAACTGATCGCGGGTTCGCATTCTGTACTATAATGCACTATAGACATCGGTTTAGCTTACCAACCAACGTCTACGTCATTATAGACGTCGGTGATCTCACTAATTTGACGTCTTTATGATTTAAATATTAATAGTGGCGCGGATTTTAGGCGTCCATTGCATGGCGGCCCGACGTCTATACAGTTTTAGACGTCACCTACATTTTGGCCAACGTCTATATGGCGGACAAATTATTACAATTCACCTAACTGTCATGCTATAGACGTCAGTTCTCAAGGGGCACCGACGTCTATATTATGGAACATTAATTACATGCACCAACCTGTCAGGCCAGGGACGTCGGTACTCAGCTACCCGACGTCTACATGGCGACTATTGACCTTCCTGGCAAAACTATAGACGTCTCTGGTTCCCTGGCGACGTCTAAAGACGAGTATAGACGTCGGTGTGGTCGTATGCGACGTCCATATGGCGACTATTCGCCTTCCTGCAGACCTTTTAGACGTCCATGTGCAGTGTGCCCGACGTCTGTAGTGTTTGGGACATCGGTTAGCCAGATAACCGACGTCTCCTCATCTGAGTTATTTACGAATTTGCCACCGGTCATCATATTACGTCAGTGCACCCTCTAGTGTTACTTTTAAAATGAGCTAAAATAGTCTGTTGATTCTTGAATTAAAATTCGCTACTCATTTAAAATGCTAAATTGACACTAATATATCACTTCTACATAGTACAAAATTGCATCAACTTCTACTTACATACATTTAAATATAAAATCATTCCTTACTTTTAGAATACAACATGAAATAATTATCCACATATTTCTCCAGCATTTTATTAATCTCCAAAGTGTTGAAAAAAATGCATATGTGATTCTTGTAAAACCATTTGCAACATTGCTCCAAATTGATCCGACTTTTCCACACATGAAGAATATATGTAATTTTCTTTTCCTTATCCTTTTCCACAACCAACACAATGATTGCTACTATATTTATTTCCTCCTTCGCAATGATCCATCCATATATGTACATATATTTGTATTCCTCCTTTATAATCTATGTTTTGTTCATGTTTTATACTAATATTTTTCACTTAAACTAATAATGAGATACTATTTCCATTTGCACATCCACTTATCTTCTTTGTTCTAATTACTCACATTTTATTAAAGTACTATAGTTGGCACCAACAAATTTTTATACATATTCTACATACATTATTTTACCTTTTAATCTCTCTTTCTTTATAAATATAATTAAAAGTTAACTTTTTTCTAATAACCAAAATATCCCTAAAACTGGATTATGCAATTTCATTTTGTTATAATGTTTTCAGTTGTGTAGTGTAGAATCTTTCGGTCCTTTCTTTATTTATCCAATTTCTTTTTCATATATATAAATTTATATGAAATAAATAAATAAATATATATATATATATATATATATATATATATATATATATATATATATATAAATATATATATATATATATGAACTAGCTTCTCACCATTGTTGCATTCATCCTCTCAATTTATTTTTCTTTTGCTTTCACCTTCACCAATCATTTCCAATGTGCTTTCAAACCACTTGTTTTGGTTTTCCAACAATATATATTCCTTAAATCTCTCAACCATATTTTGATCTTCCCTTGCTAACTCTCCAACCACCATACTTACTTTGAATCCACAATTGCACCACACAAACTTCCTCCATGATCTAGTAGGTGCCAACCTCATTAAAAATCTCAATATATTTTAACACCTAATTCACCTTTATCCTTTGTAAAACAATTTTCTACTTCATCATGCAATTTTTATACTCACTCCTTAACTACCCACAAGAAGTTTCATAATTTCCTTCTCACTTTTTTTTTAACAATGGAAGTGAAGCAATTACCATATTAATCAAGCACACCCTTCCTCCAAAAAGATAAACTTTGTGTCTCATATTCCTTTTCCTCTTTAGATTAGGACCAATTGAGATGCTTTATGTTTACATACCTTTTTACACTTAATCTACTCCAAAAGTTTCAAGCTTACTCATCTCAAATCATCTTAGGAAGATTTTAATGATAAAGAAACATTTTTTCTCATGGACCTTTCCGAAACAGATTCCATCATTTATATATGGTAACAAATTCACTTTCTCTTTTATTCTGTCTCTTCCATTCTAGAGAACAATTACTTCTTTGGAAGCTTGTCTAATTAAGTATTGGATACAATACTAAAAAGAATAAAGTTAGTCGATAAACCCTTTTTCATTCTAAACACAGAAAAAAAAACTTTTATTTATACTATTCACCGTCCACTTTTTTTCATCTTATACATTAAAAATTCTCACAATATACATATAATATAATTGTACACTGAACACGAGAAAAGTGACATTCTCAACCACCAAAGTTTCGATAATTTTAAAAATCTTTCTCTCACTATATGTCTTCTAAATAATTTTCTATCCGAGGTTCTATATTAGGTTTTTTAAGCTAAAAAATTGGGTTCTTGATGATAATATTTAAATTCAGTCTTGTTTGGTTATTGTTAAACAAACCCTCAGGGTCATCAAAACTTTGGTATTTTCTACCTTTAGTAACAAAATCCATTATAAAAGTGTTACTTAAATTAAAATAATCAATCTACAAAGTTTTTATAGTAACTGTATTAATTAGATTTCTAAAAAAAAACCACGCCTACGTGAAAGTTATTGACATATCTTCATTTTTCCTTTTTCTTTTTCAATATTAATAAAATTATCAATGAGACTCATGGTCCAAGGCGTGTTAATGTCAAACTCAATATTCGTGTCAAAGTAACATTATTGAAAAATGTGACATTCCAATTATATAGCAAGGATATATAATAATAAGACGTCATCAAGTATAATATAATAAAGCAGTTAAGACATGTAATAAAGTATTAGGATTTTACAGTCATCCTTCAATAGGTAGGAATTTAAGACTTTAGACCTAACAGAGTATTTCAAAATAACATAAAGTAAACAGAACTCCTAAGGGACTAGGCTGCAACATCGTCTTCCTCCAATGCCTACTCCAGAGGAACCTCATCTTCCTCTGCTCACATCCAAGTGGATGATCATCACAAAGGAAAACACACACAAACATGGCACAAACACAAAAGCAAGGATAAGCTAATTATATAAAAAGCAAACAACGTGACAACATATATATATATATATATATATATATATATATATATATATATATACAAGAATTAACTTCAATCAAAGCAAGATAGAACATACATCCTAACATGTTGTATACTAGACTTGACTCGTTTGGACTTTAGAATGATAGTCGAGCTATGGCGGGTCATGCACCCATGGTGGCTTATGATACTTGGGTTCCCCACCCTACCACACTCACGAGGTTAGCCTGTTCCGGGCCTTGAGGCATACTGGAAGCCCCCAAGACTAAGACCTCCTGCTACTACTCACCACATGGTTCAATCCTCTCTACTTGAGAATGATTGACCATTGAAGTTTCAGGAAGACCCCCAAGATTGAGCCCCTAGTTTTATTCTAAAACATAATTAAAACCAACACTAAAAAGTTCCTCCATGGAACCCGTTTTACCAACTGTGAACCCATTTGAATCCATATAAAACCATGTACATATAACCCTTCAACTTTACATTGCATACAAACATATATATATATATATATATATATATATTAATTACACTTCAAAAGACCACAAACAACCCAATAAGTCATCAAAAATCGTATGAAATAATTCCATATACACTACCAGACAATAACGGTCCTAGAAGAACCCCTAAACAACACAAAACTCCCATAAACTCATACTTAGAAAAAGAAAATGACTTTGAAACCATCACCAACAGTTTCAGAAGGGTCTAAAACCCCCCAAAACGACCTAAAGTACGTCCAAAAATGATACCCGGAACCCCGAAAACCACCCAAAATTGTCTTGGATGATTTTTTGACGACAATAATCGATTATCATATGTAATAATCGATTATTTACGACAGCTTTGAAGAAAATATTGTTGAGATTGCTGACAACACAAACTCTATATCAACCGGACCATATGCTCCTGAAGCCAGATTAGAAGCAATCAGAATACTTCTAGCTATCGCATCCACAATGAAAATCAAGTTATATCAAATGGATGTGAAGAGCGCCTTTCTAAATTGATACATCAAGGAAGAAGTCTATGTTGAACAGCCACCTGGATTTAAAGATTTTGAATACCCTGATCATATTTACAAACTGAGAAAAGCTTTATATGGATTAAAACAAGCACCGATATCGTGGTATGAAAGGTTAAGTGAATTTCTCATAAAGAAAGGACAGTCAAGAGGAAAAGTTGATTCCACCTTATTCATAAAATGGCCAAATAGGGATAAACTGTATGTGCAAATTTATGTTGATGACATTATTTTCGGTTCTACTAACCCTGTGCTGTGCAAAGAATTTTCAAAAATCATGCAGCAAGAATTTGAAATGTCCATGATGGGAGAATTAACATACTTCCTTGGTGGACTGCAAATATTCATTCATCAATCCAAATACTGCAATGATTTGCTGAAAAGATTCAAGATGCTGGACTGCAAATATGCTGTAACTCCCATGGCAACTAATTGTTACTTGGATCTAGATGAGGCTGGAAAAAATGTTGATCAAAAAATGTATCGAGGTATGATAGGATCACTACTTTATCTTACTGCTAGTAGGCCTGACATAATGCATAGTGTTTGTCTCTGTGCTAGGTTTCAATCTACACCTAAAGAATCACATCTTACAGCTGTAAAAAGAATTTTAAAGTACCTCAAAGGTACCAAAGGCTTTGGACTATGGTATCCAAATGGCACAATTCTTTTTCTAAATGGTTATAGTGATTCTGATTTTGGAGGTTGCAAACTAGACAGAAAAAGCACCAGTGGCACATGTCACTTACCTGGATCATCATTGATCTCTTGGCATTCAAAGAAACAAGCATGTGTGGCTTTATCTACCACAAAAGTTGAGTACATAGCAGCTGGAAGCTGTTGTGCACAGTCTCTTTGGATAAAGAGTCAATTAGAGGATTATGGCATTAAGCTAGAAAACATTCCTTTAAAATGTGACAGTACTAGTGCTATAAACTAAACAAAGAATCCCATTTTACCCTCGAAAACTAAGCATATTGAAATAAAACATAATTTCATTCGAGATCATATAAATAAGGGTGAAATCAAAATTGAGTATGTTGATACTTTACATCATTGGGCTGATATCTTTACAAAACCTCTGAACAAAGAAAGATTTTTTACAATCCGAAATGAACTAGGAATTCTAAGTGATAGTAGTGTAAAATGATATATTCGACTATGTCTTCAGTGAAGCCAATTATGCTTATTCTGTCATACATCTTTTCATATTGACTTCTGTTGTTATTTGATTATAATTCTTGCTTAACCATAATGCTTGATCTAGAAAAGGTTGTTGAAAGGTTTTGCAGGAAGGACATTACTTTGGAAGCTACAATTGGAATTCAACATTTGGAAAATCAATGCATTCGACTGATGATTTGAAGCATTCGACTGCGTATAACAGGGTTAACAATTCCATATCTGGAATCTGGTTTTATCTTTACTGATTGCTTAAATCCAATATAATTTGTTATTATCTCTGCTTTTATCTGTTGCAAATATCTGAATCGAGATAATATTGTGAGATTGTTGAAGTTCGTATCATTGCATATCTATATGGTTTGATAATCTGACTTTGATACAACTCTGTGCTTAAACTGCTATCAAATCTGTGATATACTGCATTATGCATCTGATTTGATTTTATTATGCATAATGACAGGGGGAGTATCACTTTTTTTTACACATTTTACATCACATGCCTACATTTTAGGGGGAGTTAACATTGTTTTGTGATGAAATTGTGGTTATGAGAGCATCATTGTATTTTAAAAATTGCATATCTTTCTGATGCATCTCTGTTTTCAAATCTGCATAAATATCTGAAGCATTCCTTTTTGTTAATGCACAAAGGGGGAGAGATATATATGAGAGTATGATAGTTAGTATAAATGCTTTATGAAAGGGGGAGAATAGCTATTATGTCCTGTCTCATACTTTATCTGCTTGATATTATGTTGTATCTTGTGTTGAATTGTACAAACATGGTTGAGTTATTAATCATGGTTGTGCATCATCAAAAAAGGGGGAGATTGTTGAGATTGTTGACAATAAAAACTCTATATCAATCTAGTTTTTTATGATGACAACACTATGCTTAATAACAGTACACATGTTGTTGTATTACATGTTCTTATTCTGAACTGATTGTTATATCTGCTAAACATGTTTTGATGTACTGTGATGTATGTTCCTATGTTAATTGTGTGATATATTTGTGGAACATGCTTATATGATTATGTGCAATATGAACTGCTGTATCAAAAATATTTTACTGCACATTCTGGAAAGTGAAAAATCACAAGAACTTTTATAAACTTATAATTGTGTGACAAAGTTCTAGTCCAGTCGAATACATCTGTAATGGATTCGACTATTCTAAAACCTTTGTACAGATTTTGAGAATCAGTGCTCTATGATGCTTTGAATTGAAAAGAATTTCAAAATGTTTTTCCATGTGTCAATCGACTATGTCCAGAGTACATTCGACTGTATTATTGATCTGTTTTGGAATTCTATTATGCTTACATGCTCCAACGACTATATTTTTAAAAGTTAGTTAAGCATTGATGACTTGGTCAACTGTATTAATTGTGTGTTAATTTTCGTTGACTGAGAGCTACTATGTTGACTGTCTGTTATAATTGTAATAATGCAGTCGACTGAATTAGTAGTCTATTCGACTGAGAAACAATCTGACTGACAGAAATCTATAAATTGGCTGAACACGATTTGTTCAGAGACTTTGACGCTTTAACATTTTCATCTCTTGTTTTAGATTGAATTCTCCGTGTTAACAGCTCCAAGAATTCTCCAAGAAGATAGTGGTGATCTATCTGGAGAAAGATTCAAAGGGAGAAGGCTTATGTGCTGACTGTGTGATAAGAAACTGAACAAAGAAGGTGCTTCTTGATTGATCATTGTAGGCTTGGCATGCTGTGAAGACTGCTGCATTGTTTGAAGGCTTGACATCCTGTGAAGAGTGTTGGAATTGACCTGTTGTTACACGTTGAGTGTTTGACGTGGGTTCAGATTGCAAAAGATGGGATTCTTGCTGTAAGTCTGGTTTTGGTTATTGCAGCTATATTTTGGTTTTGGGTTAGAGAGGAGATTTATATTTTTGACGTGAGGTTTTCTATAAATTCCTTGTTGTAAAAAGCGCAACCTATATAGTGCATTTGCTTCCTGGGTTGGAAGGACACTAGACGTAGGCATTATTGGCTAAACCAGTATAAAAAGCAGTGTTTGCTTTTCTCTATCCCTGCACTCTTTATTTCAGTCGACTATATCTGTTACGCAGTCAACCACGTTTTTCCGCTGCATAGAAATTTCCATTACTTGCATTTCAAGAAAGATAAAAAAGTTTTATACTTTTGATTAAAGATTGCGAAAAGATTTTGTTTTTGAAAGAACACCAATTCACCCCCCTCTTGGTGTAAAACCGAAGCCTACCTGTTTTCCCACAAATATGACGTTCTGACTAGAATAATCGATTACCAAGTGAGATAATCGATTATTCTTATCAGTTTTTGACAGCAACCTGATTTTTCTGGTTTTAGTGCATTTGAGACACTTCAAAATGATTAATTTAAAATATGTAACACTAACATTGATATGAAATATGTTTATAGATGAAAGTAAAGTATTTTTAAATCATAACTTTTAAATAAGAAAGATTATTCTATTAAAAGATACATGAAAGGATTAAGTATTAAAGAAATATACTTTACTTATGCATAGGCGGATAGTTTGCTTTTCCATACCCATTTTCAATGAAAAAATTCATTCCTATCTATCTAAACCTAGTGGATATAAAATTTGTATCGCATCTCTATCCCCATTGAGTAATAGGTATATACCTATACTCGTGTTCAATATGTTCTTTTACTGTTTTAATATCAATTAAATAATTTTATAAAATAAAAAAAATTCAAAAAAAACCGAATATTATCAAATATTCAATATTAAAAAGACTGTTTTTCCAATATTAAATATTTAAAAAGAAATTATAATTATATACGTTTCAAATTAAAGTGTCAAACAAAATTTTATAAGAACCAAACCATTTAATAAATTTGCACACATTAATGAAACTAAAAAATTTAAAAATATTTTTAACAAAATACAAAGAAAAAACGAATATTAAATTTATAAATATTTTAAATGTCTATTTACTTTCATTCTTTAAATTCTAATGATTTTTTTACACTAATAAAAATTATAATATATCACTTAATTGAAATCACACAAAAAGAAAGATTAAATTAACAATAATTCAAATTTATCATATATATATATATATATATATATATATATATATATATATATATATATATATAAAATCTTTTGAACTTCAATATATGTTAAATGATGATAAACAAAGATCATGACAATGACATTAAATTATTATTATAGTAAATATTCTTTTTATACAATTGTAGTAATAAAATTACATTTATGATAATGAGTTAGAAAACAAATAAATAAAAAATAAAAATATTAAAAAGAAATAAAAATAATCAAATGTGTGTCTTAAAAAATTCTTTTAGCAAAACAAAAAAAAATTCTTCAAATAAAAAAATTAAAAGAATTTACGAAAAATTACACCATTTTTGAAAATTATAATTTCTAGACTTTAAAATAGTAAAAGTTGTTAATTCTAAAATCATAAAAAAAAAGTATTTTATCAAACATCTCTTTAACATGTTTTGTTTACAATATTTTATTCTTGAATAGACCTCATTCCCCCAAAAAAAAGATAAAAAGAAAAGAACAAAACTACTTAAAGCAATGGCTAAATTTTGTTTGAAGGGTGATGGGAAAGGCATGACTCACATAAGAATTTGCATTTGAATAAAAAATATAGAGAAGTTTAAAATATAAATGGAAGACAGAGAGAACATGAAAGTATGAAGAAAAAAAAACATGGAAGTTATTGTGAAGTTGAAAGGGTATGGCACTTTGCGATGACCCTACGCATTACAGTGTCTTTTTCAGATCTCTTTATTTTAGATTTGTTTGGGTCATGAGATCTAAGCTTGGGTTATGTTTGTTTCATCTTTTGTTGTGAGTTTCCACTTGTGCCCTTCTATGTATCATTGAGCCAAAGAGTTTTATATATTAACAATTTTTTTTAACAACTTTTTAATAATAGGATACATATTATTATTTTATTAATCTGTTTAAATTTATTTTTAAAAAAATATTTAAAACAAATCCATCATAAGTCATTGATATTATAAAAAAATTATAAGGCTACTCTTTGAATTAGTTGAAGGACATGTTCACTTCCATTTATGATTTTATACTTTTTATTCTTCTAATACATTTATTCAAATATGCATCTTAATTTCATAGGATGTACATTTTTAAATTCTATACATATCTTCATGATTTTAAATACTTTTTTCTTTCTTTCTTGTTTATATTTATTTAATTTAAGAAATATCCATATCATAGAAGTGACAAGTGAATTGTGCTAGTAAAGCATACTAGTCTCATGTTTGGGCCAGATGTGAAGAAGCCTATGGGCCAGGTCCAAAACAAACTACACAGCATAACAGCATACCAGATTTTGCTATTAGCACACCTATCTTTTCAATTTACTATTATATCTTCTCACTCTCTTGTTACATAGGGATCGAAAATTGGACTTGGATCCGTTGCACTAATTAGCTAACCTATTACTTTTTAGTAAAATATCATTTTAAAAATTTTAGGGTTGTACAAAGAATTGTGGGTGGTACAGAAAGTAAAAACTATGTAGGTGGAATAAGGTGGTGCATTCCGTCACTTCATTTCAGGTTGTTTTGTTAATTATCCCATTATTTGTCTTAATATTTATTAGATATTTGTAAAAAAATGCATTTGCATTTTTTTATATAGATGTGAGTATTTATAGACAACAATAATTTTTTATTTATTTTAACATTAAATTCTTTTAAAATATAAAATCAAATAAAAAATAATTTTAAAGTATAATTCACATAAAATTTATAACAAAATATTAACGTAAATAAATTTAATATATTTATAAAAAAGAATTAAATAAATAATACCACAAAGTATAATTTTTTAAAATAATTGATTTAAAAATAACTTAAAATAGGAGTGTCAAAGTATTAATAATATTTAATGAAACTCAATTATTATAAAGTAAAGAGTATTCATGCGTTGAATATCATAATACAATAAGTAAGTAATTAAAATATTAGTTCAATATCCATTTAACATGAACTAGGTAATGTTTCGTTTCCTCATCATACTGGTGAGGTAGTAAGTTAACATATCTTTTTCTTTAAGGGTGTGTTCACTTGAGGTGAATTTATTATTCACGAAGATTGACAGCGACAAATTGGAAAAAAACTGTGTTCACTTGAGGTGAATTGAGCGGAATGAATTGAAGCGATTTACGGGATGGGTGTACTGTTCAATCACCCGCATCTGAGAAGAGATTTGGAGGGATGAAAGCGACTTTCTCTGAAATGCCCCTCTTGTTAAAATAAATTCTCAGCTGAGACCACACACTATTTTTTTGTTAAAATAAATATTATCCACTTGCAACATTCACTTGCACTGTTCCCAGCTAAGACGTCCATTATGCATTCACAAGTATATTGTTATGAGGTAGAAGCTTGTGATAAAGCAGGTCTGAGCTTCTGAAGTTGCTTCGTAAAGCCATTCAACAGTGAAGATTCCTACATTGCAAACAGAAGAGATTCCTGCACCACCATTAACAATACACTGAAAAGATTCCTGCACCATTGCTTCATAGAGACATGCTTTTTGACCGCTCAACAAGCATTAATATGTGCTTCGTATTTGGTTTTTGTGTTCGTTGAGCAAGACCATTTTGTGTGGAAGAGGAGAAAGCTGAAGTGTGGAAGAGGAGAACACTGCAGAGAAAGCTCGCGTTGGAAGAGGAGAAAGAACACAGAGCTCAGGTGAGGATCCATATGGGTGAATTGTTGTTAGCGAAGCATGTTTCTGTCATTTTTGCAAGGTTAGTGGTAGATGAAGAAGGTCACATTATTGGAAGATGAAGAAAGGAGGTGATTGATGAAGAGAAGTTGTGGTTGGTGATGATGGAGGATGTAGACACCATGGGTCGATGATGATGAAGAAGAAGTTGTCCGTCATGGTGGAGCATGCAGCGATGATAGCATGCGCGGATCCGGTTACACGGGACGTGGAGAAGGACACGAACTTGGAGAATGTAGAGAAGAGTCAATCATCTCCCGTGCATGCAATGGAGTCGATATAGGTGGGTGAAAGCTGAGCACACCTAACCCTTTTTTTGTGATGCAGGTGTTGACTGGTTTGAGGTACTGTCAGCGTGGTGGAGCAACGTGCTTGAAGCTGCATCAAGGTGGTGGAGATTTGGCAAACAGGTGGAGCATTTCTGTGCTGTGTACGCTAGGCAAGGTGGTAGAGGTTGATCAACAACATTGTGTGTGTAATTCGTATTGTTTGTAAGTTTGTAAGTTTGTTTGTTCATAATGCAAAAGAAGTGTATGATGACTTTGACATTGTAAGAAAGCCTTGTTAACCAATTTTGATACACTTCCATTGTTAGGAAAGAGGTGGCTGCGAGGTTGGTTGTGAAGGTGGGGGATTGTGGTGCATCAGGGAGCCAAGTGGTACATTTTAATGTAACATCCAAAGTTGTACAAAGCTTTGTGTGCATTGTTGAAGCATTTTGATGTATAATGATTTGATATAATTATGTTTGCAGGTTTGGTTTGTTTTAGGGTGATAGTTATTTTTGTAAATTGACATTCGAAGTTAGCATATGCAAAAGAAGAAATTGCATATCTGAATGGAGAATATGTGAGTGGCTTATTGCTTAATCCCATCAAATCTTTATACGTCTTCAAGGTCTTTAAGAGGTAAGTGCTATACAGTCCTTCTTTTTAATAAATATATGAATGTGTGAATCAGTGGTGCTTATTTGTATGTTTATGAGGTTGAATATATGAATGCAATGTATTATGTTAACTTAATATATTAGTATATAATATATGTATGTATGATGTTTTCTAAATATATGTATTATGTTGACTTATATATGAATGTATGATGTTTTGTAAATATATGTATTATGTTAACTTAATATATTAATATATAATATATGAATGTATGATGGTTTGTAAATATATGTATGTAGTTGATAATAAATCTGTGAATGAGGTTATTGTGTAGAGTTATTTTTTTTATTCGTAATTTTAATGAATATATGAATGTATTGATGTATATACGAATTATGTTTAAAGAATATATGAATGAATGAACTATGTTTAATGAACATATGAATGCATGATGTTAAATATAGGGAGTAAATTACAAACAAGTAAATATAGATGGAAGAAGAATTAGACTTGTCGTACTTGGACCGTGTAGATATAGATGATGATGTGGTTGGTGTTGACTTTAATATAGTCGCAATGTTACATCAACACTTACAAATAACCACCTCCCTGGCTGCACTAACAATGTTATGCATTGTTTGTCATCCCTTGAATATATTGAATATGTTCTCGAGTGATCCAAGTAGTGTTAGCAATTTTCTTCCCGACAAAGACCGTCGCAGACAACAATTAATGTCGTACCTAGTGCATACTACTCGATGTCGTGACATTATTCGGATGGGTCCAGAGGCATTTATTAATCTTTGTGAGAGATTAAAAACAACGAGGTTAGTTAAAGACGCCATTCGCTCGACAGTGGAGGAACAAGTAGCTCAATTTCTTCATATAATTTGGCATAATGTTAAGAATCAAAGTGTGACATTTTTCTTTCATCGATCTGGGCGACAGTTAGCAAACACTTTCACAATGTGTTGGATGCTATTATAACTCTAGAATCAGAATTTTTAAGTCGGCCATCAGGAGATGAGGTTCATCCATATGTCTTGAACAACAGTCGTTTTATCCTTACTTCAAGGTAATGATTTTAATGTGTCAGTCACACTAATATTTTATGAAACGATGTTAATGTTATGTAGTTGTATGATGACTTCTTAATTCAATGTTTAGGATTGCTTAGGGGCCATAGATGGTACTCATGTTCGTGTAAGGGTGCCAAGAGAAGATGCTCCGAGATTTCGTGGTAGAAAAGATTGGTCAACTCAAAATGTGTTTGTTGCATGTGACTTTGATATGAAATTCACATAAGTTCTAGCTGGGTGGGAAGGCACAACATCTGATTCTAGAATCTTAAAAAATGCTCTTGATCGAGATGATCCGTTGGTGATCCCCCAAGGTAAGTGTCTTCATTGGGATTTAATGATTGGTTCTTTATTAGTTAATAAATACTGATGTGTACATTCCTGTAGGAAAATACTATCTTGGCAACGTTGGATTTATGCTGAAAAGTACGGTTATGACACCGTATAGAGGCGTCAGATATCACCTTAAAGAATTTACATGCAGAGGACCACAAAATGCACGCGAGCTCTTTAACCATCGACATTCATCATTGAGAAATGTTATTGAAAGAACATTTGGTGTATTGAAGAAACGGTTCCCTATCATTGCAAGTGGAACTGAACCACATTATGGCCTGGAGACAATGACAAACATTATTTTAGCTTGTCGTATCCTACACAACTTTATTCGTGGAGTTGATAAGGATGACCCATTACTTAATGAGGTTGATAATGAGTTGAATGAAAGAGAAAAGCAGAATGTGACATCCTCTCAAGTTCGAGAAGATGATCATAGGGTTGGTAGTACTATTAGGGATGCAATAGCGGATTAAATGTGGCGAAATTATCAAAATTCATAGCTATTGTAAATCATACGCTTGGGTTATGACTCTTTTATTTGAATATGACATCTTTTTGGTTTTATCAATAATTGAACTTCACTTACCATTTTCTTTATGAAATAGGTTTAATATGGACAGGGGTAAGGGAGTTGCCGCTGAGTCCTCCGATGGTATGAGAGAGTTCTGCAAATGGACTGAGGACATAGATGCAAGGCTTTTGCATTCTATGATTGAGGAGAATCGTTTTGGTAATAGGGTTGATGGCAGCTGGACAACCCAAGCGTATAATAACATGGTTCAATACCTTCATAACTGTGGTTATTTTCATGTTAGTAAAACTAATGTAAAAAATCGTCAAAAGGTATTGAAAGACAGATGGCGTGAGGTTCATGACGTCTTTGGTGGATTGAGTGGTTTTGCTTGGAACACCGTCACTATGAGGTTTGAAGCTGAAGACGAAGTCTGGGCTGACCTCATTCAGGTATTTGTTAAACATTCAGATTTGGTGGATTCTAAAAATACATAAGTATGACCACTAACTATTTCATTTACATTGTTTCACTCGAGGCCAGCTGCTACAAAGTGGAGGGTTACCAGCATAAGACATTATGATTTAATTGTGGAGCTATGGGCGGCTGATAGACCTACTGGGAGTGGTGTTCGGACCGCTTGCCAAACATGTCGTCAGCGGGTTGCGCCTCGTGTCACTGTTGATCTGAATCAGAATATTGAGTACATTCCAGAGCAGCTTGACTGGACAGGGTATAGAGACCCAACTCCACCATCTTCCATCTATAGATGAATATAGTCCAGGGAACACTCAACCTGTGCCTTCCGTTCCATCCGGTGGAACTTCATCCTCAAGAGGCTCCAAAAGGAAGGCACCTATGGTCGATGTCGTTGATGCTCGTTTCGAAAAGTTGACGACCAGCCTGGACGGTTTCACAACTGCCCTTACCACTTCAAATGTGCATTTCAGGGTAATTTCTAATGCAGCTGTAGAACAAGTCTCAGCGATGAAAGAAAGGAATGAAATTCTTCGTCGCACCCCGAACTACACATATACAGAAGCTGACATTTATGAAATGTTGAGTGGTATGAACATTTCTGATGAATCTTTGTTCGACCAATGTTATGACTTCTTATGTGGAAACCCCACATGTACGAAGAGGTTGATGGGACTTCCACCACACAAGCGGTGGAACAAATTATGTAAAATGATCTCGGGCGGTGACATTTAGGAAGTCTATCTGACTATACTTGTATTAGTATTATATTTTGAGATGTACATGTAATGTAATTACACTAGTGCAAAAACAACGTATAAAGTCACGCGTTTAACGTCGAATCAATCAATAGCCAATGTTAAAAATGAGCAGTGGCATTTTTGTAAATAAATGCAATTATTAAACGTCGTTTAGAATTGTAATTCGTCATAAAAGAATATAAAACGTCGAATGTCCCAGCATTAGACGTTAAAAGGTTAGTGAATTCAAAAAAAAATTGAGCGGGAGATTGAAAATTCATTCACTTTATCTTAGTGCGCAGGATCTCTTTCTCTGCTCAAACTTTTTTTGAACGAACTTTGACGACCATCACATGTAATCTTTCTTTCTTTTGATACAAATGCATGTTAATTAACTACTTTGGGTATGATTTTCGTTTGTTTTCACCGATTATTTTCGTGTTTTTGTCCTTCATAGGCGCATTCTGCTTTCTCTCTCACTGGAGGCAACACTTTATTCCGATGAACCCAGGTTACTTTTCGTTTTCGTTTTCGTTTTCGTTTTGAAGAACTTATTTGTTGATAACTTGTTTGTTATTTTTTTTTTTGAACTTGTTTGTTGTTGTTGTTGTTTGGTTGAACTTGTTTGTTGTTATTGTTTAATTGAACTTGTTGTTTGATTGAACTTCTTTGTTATTTGTTATTGTTCTTTGATTGATCCTATATTACTATTCATAGTTCATGCTTTATAAAATACACAAAACTGAAAATTGTTTGTTTTTTCTACTTTTCAGGTCTCGTGGAGCTGTAAAAAGGATCACAATTAATTTAAAAAAATATAAAAAATTGATTAACGTCATATATTGACAAAATTTGACGTTAAATTAACGTCTCCCGCTATAACGTCGTTCTCGAATTCGACGTGAAAGGCCAAAAATATTCGACGTTATAGGTTGTTTTTGTACTAGTGTTATGACTTGGTTTTCATCAATCCACTATTTCAAGTTATGCTTATGGTTTTGATCTAATGCTTTGTCTTTGTTTGTTGTTATTTTTAATATTCCATAATTTTTATCACTTACCTTGTTATTGTTTTCATTAATTGTTTTGTTGAAGAAATTGTGAAATGGCCTCATCATCAACCAAAAGGACTAGAAAAAGTCGTAAGGGAAAAGAAACCGTAACTGAGGCAAAAGATGCAGCCTATGTCAGACCATATGTTGCAGAACAATTAGATCAACGTCGTTTCTTCAGTCATAGCCATCAGATGCAAAACTATGCAGCTGAGTTCTACACAAGGAATATTGTCGTTCCTAAAATAATGAATTTCGAATCATTTGCCGGTTCAGGGCTATTTTTCCAACATCATCTTATATTTCAAGGGGTGGTTGAATTTCTTACATTGCAGGCACCCTTCTATCCCGATTTAAGCAAAGTTTTTTATTCAAATCTGAAGATTTCTGCGAATGGATATTTTCTCAGTGAGGTCCACAAGAGAAGAATCAGATTGAAACCTATCGATTGGTTGAATATTGCTAATCTGAAGTATTAGGGGCAAAAGTTGTGTTATTCGACTATCCCAGACGACTTTCCCTATGATCGGGAGATGACATTACCTACTATGCTTAGAGCAGAAATGCAGGGTCAACGTCTTAAAATAATTGGTTCTTTGAATATTAATGATAGACTTCTGCATTATGTTATTGTGCACATGTTGACTCCACGACTTGGAAATTTGCAAGGTTATTGTAGGAGGATATCTTTATGATATGGGTGCTTAAAAATAATATAGCTATCAATTGGCCTCATCACATCATGCAACATATGCTCAAATGCAAGGCCGGTGACACCCCTACCATATGGTGTATTGATCACCCAAATCATGCAATATTGTGGAGTACATGTTGATGTCGATGCCAACACTCATATTGGGATGAGACATCATTTTTCAATTAATTCTATGAAGAGGTTGAATATTGTTAATGTCAACGGTGTTTGGCAACACGATGTCGGCGATGATGAAGAAGAAGACCAACCACAACATCATGACAACCTTGTGCAATCTCCTCCAGATCTTTCAAATCCTAATATGATGACTCAAATGTGGGAGGGGGTACAAGACTTGCAACACAGAATGCAGGGAATGGAACAAATGCAGGTGCGGGTTCAGCGCATTGAAGATAACTTGGCAAACCTATCTCTGGACATGAACCAACAATTTGCTCACCTGAATCAAAATGTTAACTTAATTCTTCACCATTTAGATGATTAAGTTGCTTACTATTACGTCGCTTAGCTACATGACTTTTTTCCTGTACTTGACTTTTGTGATTGATTTCTTACATTACCTATATATGAATTGTACTTGCTTTCACATCACTTTTCCCACTTTTATTTATTGTCAACTTATTAAACTATAAAACAGATGGATCCACGAATTTCTGATGAATTGGAAGGAATAATTACTCAAACAAGAAGACTGTATGCGGCTATTGAACACCAAGAACAGGCCGTGGACTGTCGAAATGAATTGTTGCGTCGAAATGAATGGTTAAGGGCTATGAATCAATCATATAATCCAACTTCGGAACAAATTCATAACTTATTACGGCCTATGAACATTCAGGATGACAATTTATTGAGACAGTGCTTTGACTTTCTATCTTCACATTCATCCCATACAAGACGTTTAATAGGGATGCCAACACAATATCGTTTCAATACATTGCTTAGATACCTTCGTGAAACAACTTCGTGATGATCTATTACAAATATATTTGTATGTTATTATGTTTGCATTTTTTATTTTATGTAATGGATAATTATAACTTCGGTTAATTATCGGTTGTATTCAAAATTAATAAATCTCACTTCCATAATAAATAAATTCATACTACTTGGAACTAAATTATATTACAAACAAATACTACATTTAAAAAAATTCATTTCACTAAATTATAATTTAATTAAATTTTTAAAATTATTTTTAATAAATATTCTAAATTTTTAACTCTTAATAAACATTTTTACAATTAAATATAACATTAACAAATATCATTTTATATTACTTTAATACCTAGGGGCATTTTGGTAATCTTCAATTTCTACCCAATTAAACAAATTTTTTAAAACTGTCACATCAATCAAATCCTACACTAATTCTCACAAATTTTTCCTCTGAATCCACTCTCAATTACCTTCAAATCCACTCAAGTAAATACAAAAAAAAAATCACTCTCAAATCTCCTCAAATCCACTCAATCACTCTCCCCCAAATCATCTCTCCCAATCACTCCAAGTGAACACACCCAAAACAATGAAAGTTTACTACATGTTTATTAAATCTTTATGCATATATTTTAGGATTTTATTATTATTACTATAATAGAAAACGTAAAACATTATTGGTATTAATGTTTGTTTGTATAAATACAAATTCACTAACGTTAATAAAAAATAATATTAAAGTTTTAGAAAAATTGTTAATGTACTTATATTTTTTAGCTAAATTTATCTGCTTAAATTAAATTTCTAAAATAAATATTTTTGTCTGTGAATATATGAAGTCATTCTTATATAGGACTTGTCTGGGGTATTCCATTTAAGGGATTGTTTTCTGTCTACACCTCCAACTTTTCTGCACATTTCATTTTACCTATACAAAATATATATTAAATAAATTAATAATTAATATATATATATATATATATATATATATATATTAAAAAAATTCACATGTAACCAGATTTTTAAATCTGGTGAACAAACAAAATTTTACATTTAATTGAATTTCAAAATTTAATAAAAAAATTAAATTTAATTGGATTTTGAAATATGTGAACAAACTAAATTTCACACACAATGTGACATCCCAAAATATCATACGACATATAATATAATAGGATTCACTATTATAATATGTAACAGCAGTTAGAGTAGCATAGACAGTGTTTAGGAGTACAGTTATCCAGAACACAGAGGAAATTTAAACTTAAATATAATCCTAAGGGTCTTCCAAAATACACAGTAACTGAAGATCTAAGGATGTCTAGAAAGTATTTTCAAAAATACAGATCATGTTGAAATAAAAGCTAGACGTTTCTCAAAATAAAGAAGCTATCTAAACTGGACTAGTAGAAGTCCTAAGAACTCAGAGTTGGGTCTTCGTTAGTCTCCGATGCTTACTCCAGTGGCACATCATCAGCTACTGCTCACATCCAAAGAATTGGATGATCATCGCAAGGAAGAAGGCAAGCCCATACAACACACAAAATGCAAGGGTAAGCTAGGTTTCTATAAACAACCAATCATACCAAAATTTATCTAATATGACCACCAACATTCACATTTACAAGCATGCAAGTCATCAGATATTATAAACATAGAAATTATATTCATACAATTCACCAAAGCAAACATCCTATCATATTATGACCTCTAGACTTGTCCGGACTTAGAATGAATGTCGATCTGGGGCGGGTTGTGCACTTGTGGTGGCCTTTACTGCTTTGCAAAGCCATTGCCGAGGGGTTTCACCCGACCACATACAAGGTTAGTCCGTTACAGCGCAATAGGCCTTCCAAGAAGCACCTACACTAGGACCTCCCACTACTCTCACCACATGCGTCAATCTTCTCTAAGTGAGAATGAAAGAGCATTAGAGTGTTGGGATAACCCCCCATGTGGAAGCCTCTTACATTCATTTTAAACACTAAGAATCTCACCGAAAGATTTTGTAATTACCATAATCAACACACTAGAAAATCATGTTTTATTCCTTTCCCAATTCACATACATTTGAACCACAATTCACAATCATATTCTTTCCCAACCACACAAGCTATATACATGTTCACATACAAGACACTCCTTAGTCATGTCATAAAAACAACTCATACATACTTAGACATTACATACTTTCACTGAAACATCACTTGTTAACATAAGTTTCTTTATAACCTTTAATTACCAATACTTAAATAATTCAAACAGCTTGGAGACCCTCACCAATGGCTCTGGAAGGGTCAAAAACCCCCCAAAACGACTTAAGGAACGTCCAAAACGAACATTCGAAACCCCACAAACTATCAAAAACAAAAACAACAGCAGAAAAGGGCGCCCAGCCCCCTTTAGGGGCGCCCAGGCGTGGCCTCTGCAGATTTTGCAGAACTCACACCCCTAAGTTTCGTTTCAGACCTTTTTATGAATTTCTTCCACCCCTAATTCGTCCTACAAGTTGAATTAAACTTGTTTAATTGATTTGAACACCTCCTAACCTCATTGTCTAACGATTAATCATGGTTTTATGCTTTAAATCTTCATTTCTATCAACTAAGACATCCAATTCTGATTTTACTACTTAGAAACTATTTTAAGCCATTTAGACACTTCTAACATGTTAGAAATAACCTATCTAAACTATCCCAATGGTCTAAGTTAGACCATAACTCCTAGATCTCAAAATCTCTATGCCACTTCCCTTAATTTAGCTTAAAACACTTAGCTCACTTAACTTTCTATCTAACAAGCTGCATAATAACAATTTCCAGCATCTCAGTAATTCCACCACACCACAAAATATCAATTATAACAGTTTCTAATCAACCATTCACAGTCTCATACACAATTCATCAACAAGCACATGTTCTAACACTTCAATTCATCCAATTTTCACTCAACAACAACATTTTCTTTTACACAGTTCACACATGCACAATATTTTACAATTTTAAACATAATCACAAGTCATGCAATTTTAATCCATTAAAAGAAAATGAATCATAGCTTCCCTTACCTCTAGTGTAGACAACCAAGCTCAAAAAGACTAGAAATGTCCCGCGTCTTTTGGAAACCTTAATGGTACCTATAGATCATCAATTTGATGATAGAATACAAATTTTAGAACCTAATAGAAGCTAAAAATTGAAGAAACGAGAAATGGGTCACATGCAACCAGATTTGTTGCATGATTACAACTCTAAGTGAAAGGGAAGAAATAGGTTTTCTTACCAGTTGAATAACAGGAAAATTGATCGGATGAAAACAAAGCTCCCTACGTCGTGATCACTTGGGTATCACCTGGACAGAAATCTATTGGTTTAATGTGGAGGAATGAGGGAAAGAAGATGGGGAGAATTGATAGAGTTTGAAGCAGGGGTGATGGCTTCTCAAATAAGAGGTAGTGAATTAGGATCAAATTTTTTTGCACTAAAAAATGAAACTTTTAGTTCTTTAAAATAAATAAAAAATAAAAAAAATAATTCAGCCCTTTTATCCGTTGCCATCTGTCACCCTCTAGTGCTAACTCATTTTTAGGTTATTACACAGCACCGTATTATCATTGTCACTGTATATATGTTCTCCATTTTCTTCATTGCTTAGGAAGAAGAAGAGAGATAATTTGTTTTGGAAAGAAACTCGCTCTGAAAAGTGAATGGATTTTATGTATAAAGCTCATTCATAAAATTCATTCTAAAATTTATTACATAGATTCCGAAAGATTTATTTAAAAAAAAAATTCTCAAAAGTCTATTCCAGCATGCATGAAAACTTGCTTCAGAGATATTTAAAAATCCTAGTTTAGAAATTTTAGAAAACCTGTTCCAAATATTTTTCAAAATAAGTAATTCCAAATTATTTCTAGGTAAAATGCTCATTTTAAAAATGATGGAAACACGTTAAGAAAAATTACATCTATTGTTTGAGGAGGAAGATCGAGGTCAAGAGTCTAAAATTTGATTAGTTGTTTTAAATCCAAAAGTTGTTTTGAAATTCAATTTTTGAGTCAGTAGCTAGGTAAAATAATTCAAAAAAAAATATTAAAGTCAACTTAACATTAACAGAAAGTAATTGTACAATAAATACATATCATCTAACTTATTACCTTAAACATGTATCTATAAAACATCAGTCTAATTATAGTTAAATTATGGATAATCATCTTTTATTTTGAAGTTCATCAAATATTAAAATTAAATATACTTACATATGGTTGATCGACTTATTTTAAAACTAACCAACCTTACTGATAACTCATCACATAATTAAAGTTAAAGTTAGAGTTATCAAAATGGGTAATCCGGCTCGACCCGGCCTAGCCCACCACGGGTTGGTCACTTAGTGAGCCAACCCAACCCGGTTCATTTATTAGCGAGCCAGAAAAATTTGAATCCGGCTCGACCCACCACGGGTTAGTGGATAAACGAGTTGGCTCACTGATCCACTTAATTACAATTTTTTTTAAATAAAAAATTACAAACCTTCTATAATTCAAATCTAAACAAATTTCACTCCTAAATTTCATTCCCAACATGGATGTTTAATTAATTTTGAAAATATGGAACTTAAATAATTTTTTCAAAAAAAAAATAATAATAAATATTTTTTTATAAAATTAAAATTAAATTTTAATAAAATAAAATTTGGTAAGTGGGTTGGTGGACAAATCCGGCCCACCACGAGTTCAACCCGCATGAGCCGGGTTTAAATGAGTCGGGTTTAAATCTGACCCGCATAAAAAAAATACAATTTTTTCAAACTCAATCCGACCTGAACCCGTGACGGGCTGGATTGGCTTGCGGGTTGTGACCCATTTTAACAGCTCTAGTTAAAGTTAATCATCCGGTCTCACTACACAATCATATGTACAGATATAGCTAAGTATTTCTTAAGAAAATATTTTTTTTTATGTTATTTGGAAAACTTATATAAAATCGAAAGGCATATATATATTTTTTTACTGAATACACGTTATAATATAAAGAAGAAAGAAGTTTTTATTTTGTGCAATGATCAACAGAAATATAGTGAATGAACAAATTTTCTTAAGACGTATTTTCATCATACTAAAAAGAAATACTTAAACCATATAAATAAATATTGCTATTAGCAAAAGAGGTCATGCAAATAACAAAAGACAAAAACTTTGGGCCTCTACCATCCCTCAGTCTTCATTCATTAATATCCAACTCCCAAGGCGGCCCAAAATTATAGTCTTGGACCTGTTGGAACTCATTTTGTAACTTGATAATAAACAATCCTAAACTACATTTACGGCCATATTTCTTCCTTCATTCTCGTATAAAATAAACCTTTTATTTTATTATTTGTGGATTACGTAAATCCGAAAGTAGAAAATGATGTCTAGAAAAGAATAATTTTTTAATTGTATAATCTAAAAATTATTTTTAATTTCTAAATTGTAAAAAAATTTAATTCTTTAAATAAAAAAATTCAAATTACACAATTCATAAATTACTTTTTATTTTCAGGTTTTTACCATCCGAAGAGGAAAAAAATGGGAAGTTTATTATTATGCAGGAAGAAACTGCCAACTATATGACTCTTATGAACCATTAAAACAGAACTTGCAATAGCTATCTCTTATACCCATGTGTTGAGTAATTGGGCAGTTCTAAGAGATCTGATTATTTACATTAACCAAGGTTTAAAAATATTCATCAATTGTTACTTCGTCTTGATTCTGATGAACACATTGCTTTGGGAGTAAATTTACACTTCTTAATTGCCCAAGTTTTATTTGACCATCTTCTCCTTTTGTTTTTATTTTAAGACGATTTAGAAAAAAAATCACTAGAGATTTTTAGAAGAGCCTAAGAACAAAAATTAAATGAGTTAATCTAAAAATTAAATTATATTTATACACAATATTAAATTAATTTCAGAGAAACTATATAAGACACTAGAAGAGACAGATAAATTAGTTAAATATAAATTAGTTCGTATGCTAAAATCATCCTTATTATTTTAAATAATTAAATTATTTTCTTATTTTATTGTTACTATTGTTAGGAAAAATTGAGTTAGCTTTATAGAGAATTTAATGTCAAAATGTGAAATGATTTTTAACTATGCCTTTATATGACTATTTTGTGCGTGTTATAATGATTTGCGTTGCACACGAATATCATGATTATAGTACCATTTGCAGAACGAAGGAGATTGAAATTGTTTTGGTGGTAGACACAATGAGTGTAGGGTTTATGCATGCCATTAAGGACTTTGGAATTGACTTTTATAAGTGTCCACATAAGACTTCGATTATGTATCAAAATTTAACTTACGAATATTTTTGTTGGGAGTTCTACTGTGAATTAAAAATATTTATAATATATAAATGAGATATAAACTTTATTTTACAAACTGATTTTATAGAGTTAAATTAGATTTAAATTCTACTTATTAATAGTTTTTGAAAAACTTTTTCTATATTATCAAGTGCCATAAATTAATATTGAGAGAATGGGTATATGCATATTTTTTAAATATTATAAAAGAGTGTTTATAGGAAGAGATTAATCTCTTGAATAAATTTTAGTATCTAGAGTGGTTCAACAGAAGAAAAGTAAGATTTTGTGCCCCTTTTGTTTTGGATTCATTCATGAGTAACCAAAATTTACAGAAAGTGATAGATTTTCGGAAGTGATGCAAGTATGTATCTGTGAACAAAGGAAGTATCCTATGATATATGTTTCTTAAGCATTATCTTATGTTTACATACGAGTCTCTAGATGATAAAAATACATGTAATTAAAGTTATCCATGAATAAAATTTGCACAAATAATTAATATTTGTAAATATTTATTACGAATTTTAATATTTATTTATAAACGAGTTAGTGATATCCCAATTATATTATAAAGATATATAATATAATAAAGGCATCACCATGAATAATACTAGAAAGCAGTTAAGAGTAATAGAATTACAGTCATCTTTAAACAATATTTAGAATTTGGAAGTGGAGTATTAAAGTTTCTCCCTGAAAATACAAGGAATTAAAAATTTTAAAACATGAAAAGCTTCTTCAAAATAACATGACTAAGAAAAATGAGGTCTAGTGGACTAGACTGCAGCACTGCCATCCCCATCAAGAACTGTTTCCAAAGTAGCCTCCTCACCATCTGCTCCCATCCAAGTGGATGATCATCGCAAGAGAAAACACACAGACATGGCACAACACAAACAAGCAAGCAAGGGTGAGTTAATTATATAAAAAACATGCAATTATACCAACATGAACATACAAGCAAGGCGGCAATATATACAACACAAATCCTAGCATGTTATCTTCTAGACTTGACTCGTCCGGACTTTAGAATGATAGTCGAGCTATGGCGGGTCATGCATCCGTGGTGGCTTGTGATACTTAGGCTCCCCCGCCTTGGGCTCCCCCGCCTTGGGCTCCCCCGCCCTAGGCTCCCCCCTCCTGCCACACTCACGAGGTTAGTCTATTTCGCGCCTTGGAGCATGATGGAAGCCTCCAAGACTAAGACCTCATGTTACTCCTCACCACATGGTTCAGTACTCTCTACGTGAGAAGAAAGACCATTGGAACGTCAGGAAGACTCCCAAAACTGAGCTCCTACTTTCATTCTAAAACACTAAGAATCTCATCAAGAGATTCTACACAGATGGAACTTTGTTTACTACTTGGATCGTACTTTCATCACTTTGTAATCATATACTTTTTTACCTCAATCAACATATAATAATCTCAACGATATGCATTACTCATCAATCACAAGTTATAAAAATAACATCTCTACAGTTGAATCTAAGTTAATCAATACCAATAACCAAGCAGTTTCAACTAACTCATAACAGCTCATAAAATGCATCAACTTATACATACCTACAAGTAATATAATTATTGATTAACACTCACGTTTTAATATAAGAAACAACTATCCTTACTTTATTATATATATATATATATATATATATATATATATATATATATATATATATATATATATATGGATTCTTACTTTAAATTTCAAACACACAGTGACTAACTTCCTAAAATTATAACTGACCAGAAATTAACGCATGATAACTTTATGCATCTATGTTAAACTGCTTTTTAGCCGCTTAAAACAGAACAAAATGGGTCCCCACTAATGCAATATAGGGCTGACCAAGATATCAATCCGTAGACTCGACAAAAATAAGTTTTAGAATGTAGAGTTAAAGTCTTATGTTATTTACTATTACTATGAAACAAGGTGGGAACACTAAAAGAATGAAATTAAAAAGAAAAGAATTAAAACTAAACTCTGCAAACTATTTAAAAGAAAGAAAGAAAATGAAATGGAAAGAAAATAAAAGAAAATAAGAGTCTAATTACCTAAAACAGAAAATAGAACCTAACTTCTATACCTAACATGATTACTGATTTACAAAGACACTAGACATGCAAATTGTAATTAAAATCCTAAAAGCTAACCAGCTTGGACAAATGGTAAAGAATCCGTGAAATTGAAATGTACACAAAAGCAGAACTTGAGTAAAAAATAGAGAAATTAAAATTCAAATCAAGAAAGAAATCAAAAACCTAAAAACTAAAAGCATAGAATCTAACAATGAAAGTTATAGTGCAATATCAGAGTAACAAACCCAAAATTTCAATAACTGGAATCATAGTGCAAAATCTTAAATTGCAAAGAAAGTAAATCAATAACAGAAACTAATTCTAGAATCAACTAAGCATCATAAAGGAATCAAACGGAAGCAGAAAATGTAATCGCGAAAGGAAAATCAACAGAAATTGAAATTTATTAAACGTAAAATGAAAAGTACAAGAGATTTCTACCGTAAAATAAATGCCGAGATACTCACGGGCTGTCATTCACCGTGAGTCTCGATCACCAGTCCAAGAACCATAATCTACTCTACACAAAGCAATAAACCTAAAGCTACAAGTGAATCAAACACTAAACCTATGCGTGACGTCTGTCACCCGCCACATTCTCGCTCTCTACTCAAAACTCTCGCCATCTCAAAGTCTCGTTCGCGGAGTCTGTCACCCTCTCGCGATTCCCTCTCAAAAATATGTACAAGTTTATTTTTTATAGACAAAACGAAAAGCAAAAAAATAGGAAAGGGGAAGAAGGCCTCTTTACGTTTCGTGCTTCATGATCCAACGATGGGCACTTCATCTGTTTCTATCTTCCTTTCTGACCATTCGATCATCTCCAACGATCAGCTCCGGTCAAGGTTCGGTCAGTGGCACCAAGGAGCTCCTTTCTTCTTTCTCGAACTCGCACGCACAAGCCCTAGCTCGAGACTTGCAATTGAGAAAAATAAACTCTGCACTTGAGAACCCCAAAAGCATCAGCTACCAAAAACGCACAGCTTCAATAAAGTTGGATCCAACCCATTCCAATTAGTAGTAGTGGCATTTAAGCCCAATCAGCGTTTTCAATTAATTTCAATGGTGGCATCAGATTTCCAGTGCAACAACAACCTTCCAGCGGCTCGATTGAGTCAGGACCCAAATCTGCAATCCATTTTAAAGAAACCAATCAACAATTATGATAAAGGGCATTTCAGCAATTAGAAAGATTAAAAACAAAAACAAAGAGAAGGATTTTTTTATTATTATTATTAAGATTTTCTAAAAAAAAAATATTATTTTTCTACTTATCTACAAAAATACTAAAAATTGCACTTAAAAATCTATTTTTGACTAAAATTCTATAAAACTAAAAAAATAAAAGAAAAACCTAAAACTAACCTAAATCTAGACAATTAAAAACTAAAATACCCTAATAAAAGCTTCTAATGAAAGAAAAATATGAAAATATTGAGAGTTATCACACTCCCACACTTAAACAACCGCCCTCCAGGGCAAGGACAAACTAAAAAGAAAAAGAAAAGTGAAAGACTCAAACTACAAAGAAAAGGCTAAAGACAAACTAAGAAACTTTTAAATTCTATTTCAACTAACTCAAACCTTCCAAAACACACCAATTTTAGCTATTTCATCAAATCAAAACTGCACAAAAGAATTCTTAACTTCAAATTGGTCACCAGAGAGGATCCAGATGTCTGAACGCATCAAACTCAACTTCGACGCCAACACATATGACTAGTCACAACTGACTGGACCAAGCCAGGACTGCTCTATGATCAGGGATGTGCCACCTCAGGTTTTTAAGGTTCCTCTATCCTACCAACAAAGAAAGGTTCTCAGTAATTAACAATTTATTTATTTAAATTATCTACCATGTTCTCTTATGCTCTATATTTGAAATGCCTAATTTTAATATTTCACTTCCCCTCACAACAACATTAAACAATATCTATAGACCTATTTAATACCCATATACATGCTATCACAGAGCCTTTACTCCAAACTGTCCAACCAGATCAATTTCACCCAAAACAGATTAACATTTTATATTCAATCATAACCAAATAAAAAAGGATTTCAGCATACTATATAATATATCATGTATAAATATAATATATTATATCAAAATCCTAAACTTTCTAACATATATTACATTATAATATTTTATATTCAATCCTAACTGAATAGATAGGGATTTCTTCCATCAACGCAGAACCCAGAATATAACCACTCCATACATCTCCTAACAGTCTAAATTAACGCAATCAAGTTCATCAAAACACGCCACATGCAATCAATCACAGGTTCATCATTTGCACAGTCCAATTCATGCTCAACAAATATATAAAACAGTGAGAAATGCAGTTCAAACAGTACATCAGCTTCAAATTCAACAAGCATATATTTTATAAAATAAATTCACACAATAATTAGCTCCTCTTACCTCTTTGGTTACGTAGAACAGTTACTTGGGGATGTCCTAACAGTACCCACACAGCAGTGAACTCACAGGACCTACAGATCACCAAATAGGTGATGGAGCACAACTCTTAGAGCTAGATTAGACTGAAAATGGAAGGTAGAACACACAAAGCACATGCAACCAGTAAAGTTGCATGCCCTAGGCTCAAGAATAGTGAAGAAAAAGGGGAAAATTTACTTACGAGTCGGAATGAAGAAATCGATCGGTAGAATTGAAGCTCTCTACACCAGTAATGATTTAGCAGCACCCAATAAAAAATTGAACGGTTCAAAGTGCTGGAAATGTAGAGAGAAGGCAGAGCACAAGGTTAGGACAAGGTTCAAGAGAGAGAAGGGAAAACCTAGCAAATGAAGTCTGACTTCTGAAAAAGCCTCCCTCTAAGGCTAAGGCCCCCTTAGCTCATGGGCCTGGCTGCTCCAATTATAAAGCCCAATGCTTTAAAAGAATTTTCAGGCCCTTACATTTTCCCCAACAATAAAAATTTTCGCCCCCGAAAATTAAACTTACCAGAGAGAAGGTACAACCTACTCTCTGCACATCCTCTAGTACAATCACATATTTTGACTAAGATACTACTCCCCAACGACCTTACTAACATGAAAACCACGCCTATGTGTTAAAATGCTCTAGTGTTCAATAGTGTAGATTGGTTTAGCCATTACTCTCAAGACAAATATGAACTCCTAAACTTTGGCTAGTAAGAAACTTTTTTTCGCACAACCAACCCCATTGTGTCTGCCACACTGATAACCACTCATCCACCTTCCGCTACTTCTTATAAATTTCTTCTAAAAGTTCCACTAATCTTGTCTTCAAATTAACCCTTGACCGATACTCATTTACCTCCTCTTGTTCCTTTCAAGAACCACCATAACTCTGACTTGATCACCACAATTTTCGAGTTAACTACCAACTGCTACATTCTTGATCACCTTTAATCACATCCATCCTGAGAGCTTCACATTGCTTTATCGATCTTCACTAATGAGTAGCATAGTTTCCAACTATACTATCTCATTACCAAAGTAAAACTCTTCTCCTTTGCAATATCAAACTAATTTGAGCACTCCAACTTTACTTTGTTATCTTACTAACACGAACTATATGCATTCCTTAATCCACTAGCTTGAAATCATACTTAGATATGTATCTTCCTCAACTTGAGATCACTAGCTTAATCAGTACCATGTCAACTTATGATGCATCTCAAGCTAGGACTGTCCAAACTGCGTTTTCTCAACCATTTTGAGAAACCCACTAGTTATAGTATTTCAACTATACTAAAGGAATCTCCTTACCTCTTTACTTCAAACCCCATTCTTCATATTCTTCGACCGTCTCTTAATCAATTCTTACTAAGCTAAAAACTTAAATCTTCTTTTAGCTTCCACTCTCGATTAACGCTTGCTCACCTCAGAATTGACCTTACAACTTAAAACTCATCCCAGTTCATTTCCTTCATTCACTGACCCTCTTCTCCTACTCCACGTCCATTTATTCTCCTACTTCCAGGTCAACACTACAATTCGAAACCATAGCTCAATTCATCTTCTTCATCCCTTAACCCACTCTTCCTGTTCCAAATTCATTAATACTTCCTCACCTTAAAGTTGACCTTGTAACTTGAAACCGCACTTATCTTCTCTTCCTGATACCTATTTCTTCCGTACTTGAACTTATTTCTGACTCTTGAAGATTACCAAACACTCCCCCAACTCATTTTCATAAAACAATACCAATATGGTTCAAAGAACTCGTCCCTCACAAACCACCAATCTATAATTATAAAAGCTCTTCATGCGTACCTATTTCTGATAATAACATGCTCATCATCATTCGCTGCGCTACTCTAATCCTTAAACTCCCTTGCTCACTAGTTTACTAAAAGAACACTTCCTTCATGACAATTGTAACCCGAAGATCATCACCCTTGAAGAACTTCTCCAAAACTTCCATGACTTTGCAAAATCCTGGTAACTCTTTTCTTCCATGATAACCTTGTCATTCCATTTTCCTCAACACTGATTTTCTACTCCACAAAACGACCACGCTTGAAATCACTTATGATTGCCAAGACTTATACTGGACTGTTCCAACCTGTCCTCTAATTCTCTTCTGAGATTCTTCAACCTTGTGGTTCTTCCTATGATCACACTGAGTCCAAACACGGCTGCCCTAACCCAACTTCCACCTTCTTCTTGTATTACATAACTTCAACAGGAACCATCCATAAAGACATTACCAACACCGATTTTTCTTAGACACTATTCCAAAATGAGCATCACTTCTCCAAGGCATAAAATTCCCATACTTGTTGCAGAACACAAACCAAAACCCTTATGCTAAAAAGATCCATCTTTTCTTCTTTGCTTAACCTTGCTAAACTATTATGACTTCCCCAACCCTTTGTCTTCACATTTCGACTTGATCCACAATTGAAGTATAACCACTGTCTTTTCTTCTTGAAATGCAAAGCTTCTCTTGAAGATCATAAAGCGCTAGAGAACTATTTGAAGCAACAACCTCCCTTGAATCATACCTCAAACTTACTAAAGAATAACATCATCTCTTCTTCACTCGCACTTTGATAACTGTCTAAAAACCGTTATTTTCATGCTTAAATTGATATCAAAATACACCCTTTATGGCTTAGAATGAGCTTAGAATCAAGTAAAACACTTAAGTTGAGTCATTTGAGAGTCAAAAGCTGGTTTTATAGATATTATGCTTGTTTTGCATTGTTTTGCAGGGTTTTGATGAGAATTAAGGATGGAATTGAAGAAGGAAGGTCTTAGACTCAAGGAAGAAGAAGAAAAATGAAGAAAATAAGAGTAATAGGATTACAATCATCCTTAAACAGTATTTAGAATTTGGAAGTGGAGTACTAAAGTTTCTCCCTGAAAATACAAGGAATTAAAAATTTTAAAACATGAAAAGCTTTTTCAAAATAACATGACTAAGAGAAATGAGGTCTAGGGGACTAGACTGCAGCACTGCCATTCCCATCAAGAGTTGTTTCCAAAGTAGCCTCCTCGCCATCTGTTCTCATCCAAGTGGATGATCATCACAAGGGAAAACACGCAGACATGGCACAACACAAACAAGCAAGCAAGGGTGAGCTAATTATATAAAAAGGATGCAATTATACCAACATGAATATACAAGCAAGGCAATATATACAACACAGATCCTAGCATGTTATCTTCTAGACTTGACTCGTCCGAACTTTAGAATAATTCGAGCTATGGCGGGTCATGCATCTGTGGTGGCTTGTGATACTTAGGTTCCCCCGCCTTGGGCTCCCCCGCCCTGGGCTCCCCTGCCCTGCCACACTCACGAGGTTAGTCTATTTCGCGCCCTGGAGCATGATGGAAGCCTCCAAGACTAAGACCTCCTACTACTCCTTACCACATGGTTCAATCCTCTCTATGTGAGAAGAAAGACCATTGGAGCGTCAGGAAGACCCCTAAAACTAAGCTCCTACTTTCATTCTAAAACACTAAGAATCTCACCAAGAGATTCTACACAGATGGAACTTTGTTTACTACTTGGATCATACTTTCATCACTTTGTAATCATATACTTTTTGCCTCAATCAACATATACATAATCTCAACGATATGCATTACTCACCGATCACAAGTAATAAAAATAACATCTCCACAGTTGAATCTAAGCTAATCAATACCAATAACCAAGCAACTTCAACTAACCCATAACAGCTCATAAAATGCATCAACTTATACATACCTACAAGTAATATAATTATTGATTAACGGTTTAATATATATATATATATATATATATATATATATATATTTATATTATATTAAACTAATATGTATATGGATTCTTATTTTAAATTTCAAACACACAGTGACTAACTTTCCAGAAATTAACGCATGATAACTTTATGCATCTACAATAAACTTGTTTTATTTTATTTTTATCATAATAGAGATCTTACTTTCCTCCAATTGGTCACCGGAGAGGACCCAGATGTCTGAACGCATCAAACTCACCTTCGACGCCAGCACATATGACTAGTCACAACTGACTGGACCAGGCCAAGGCTGCTCTATGATCAGGGATGTGCCAACTCAGGTTTTTAAGGTTCCTCTATCCTACCAACAAAGAAAGGTTCTCAACAATTAACAATTAATTTATTTAAATTATCTACCCTGTTCTCTTATGCTCTAAATCTGAAATGCCTAATTTTAATATTTCACTTCCCCTCACAACAACCTTAAATAATACCTATACACCTATTTAATACCCATATACATGCTATCACAGAGCCCTTACTCCAAACCCTCCAACCAGATCAATTTCACCAAAAACAGATTAACATTTTATATTCAATCCTAACCAAATAAAAAAGGATTTCAGCATACTGTATAATATATCATGTATAAAATATAATATATTATATCAAAATCCTAAACTTTCTAACATATATTACATTATAATATTTTATATTTAATCCTAACCGAATAGAAAGGAATTTCTTCCATCAACGCAGAACCCAGAATATAACCACTCCATACATCTCCTAACAGTCTAAATTACCGCAATCAAGTTCATCAAAACACGCCACAGGAAATCAATCACAGGTTCATCATTTGCACAGTCCAGTTTATGCTCAACAGATATATAAAACTGTGAGAAATGTAGTTCAAACAGTACATCAGCTTCAAGTTCAACAAGCATATATTTTATAAAATAAATTCACACAAAATAATTAGCTCATTTTACCTCTTTGGTTACATAAAACAATTACTTGGGGATGTCCTAACAATACCCGCACAACAGTGAACTCAGAGGACCTACAGATCACCAAACAGGTGATGGAGCACAGCTCTTAGAGCTAGAATAAACTGAAAATGGAAGGTAGAACATGCAAAGCACATGCAACCAGTAAAGTTGCATGCCCTAGGCTCAAGAACAGTGAAGAAAAAGGGGAAAATTTACTTACCAGTCGGAATGAAGAAATAGATCGGTAGAATTGAAGCTCTCTACACCAAGAATGATTTGGCAGCACCCAATAAAAAATTGAACGGTTCAAAGTGCTGGAAATGTAGAGAGAAGGCAGAGCACAAGGTTAGGGCAAGGTTCAAGAGAGAGAAGGAAAAACTTAGCAAATGAAGTCTGACTTTTGAAAAAACCTCCCTCTAAGGCTAAGGCACCCTTAGCTCATGGGCCTGGCTGCTCCAATTATAAGACCCAATGGTTTTAAAAGAATTTTCAGGCCCTTACAAGTTAGGTATAATATCCATATTTATTGAATATCTATTATTTATAAAAAATTAAAATTAAAATTTAATTTATATTTTATTAAATTAAATTTAATATATATTTTATTAGGTTAAATTTAATTAAAATTAATTTTTAATTTATACTTATATTAATTTATATTATATATTTTTTCTAATGTTATTTAGATTTGTTTTTGAAAATTTATAAAATATATATTTTTAAATATATGTTATATATTTTTTTAATGTTATTTAGATTTTATTTTCAAAATTTATAAAATATATTTTTTTAAATACATGTAGATATATTTGAATATTCATAAATATTTTTAAACTGATATTATGTGAATAACAAGACAAATAACATATAAATGTTTATATTGAGGATTGAATAAGAGATAAACACTGATTTTATCATCTTATACATGTATCTCTCTTTTATCTTATAGATAAGAATATCTTACTACTTCTTTTTATGAAGGACAATCATAATCTATTTAAATTGTTTACTAATATATAAACTATAGTAGAACACAAACAATATCAAATGGTTTAGATTTCTTTCCATTAATTAGACTCTTATGCTATATGACGAAATTAGTGTTAGGGTTTCCAAGAATTATTCATGAGATAGTTCTAATGGCTAGGTTAAAAGCTAAAGTCTTGTGGGGTTAGAAATCAAGATACTACTATAGTTGTCTTTATCCTGGATCATATATTTACTATTAAATAAAAAAAAATATAGCTGATAGTTTGAGTATATCTTCTTCTACTTAAAAATAAAATAATGTAAGTAGCACAATTTATGATATGGTCTGATTATTGCTATTGTCTCGTTAATTTTGAAACACATAGTTAGAAGCAAAATAGTAGAAAAATAAAAAGAAATGGTAAAAAAGTTTAGTGTAATTAAGCACATTGTGTATTCTAATAAGTGTTTTATTTTGATATCTCTCAATATTATAAGACATGGAGACTAAAACTCCATGATATTAGGATAATGATACTTAAATAATATTCTTTTTGACAATATTTGAATATAATCTATGTGTCATTATGTGATTGGTCTAAAATTACTCCACAATCAATAATAATAATCATAAACACTACTATGGATCAATCACAATATGACACGTAAATGATGTTCAAATGTTGTCAAAAAAATGTTGTCTAAATATTATTATCCTAATTATGTTAATCCTAAGATATTCTTATTTTTACCTAATTTGAGTTTTATGATAAATTTAAAAAAGATAGATCATGAATGGTGTTAAATAAAATAATTAATTTCATGGTTGTACTCATCAACAATGCCTGAAAATCTAGTAACTTTTCTGTTTTGATGTGTTCTGCATAATCATAACTAAGATGTAAAGATACAAATTGCTGAAAATCTAGCAATTTCAACTAAAGCATAAAAGTCTTACGTGTTAAGACTTGAAGAAAGATATATTTTTGTTTTGTGATTTTTGATGAACTAAAAGGATTATAAAAGTTTCTTCGCAATTGAGGATTTTTTTATAGCTTAAATTAAGACCACATGTTAAAACCAAGTCAATTATTTTATTCTTGTTAAAGTGAAGCTAAACCAAAGTGTTTGAGGTTCTTTCGTACTTAATTAAAGAGTTAAAGACTGAACTGAGATTTTAAGTAGGTGTGACATTGATTGATAGAGAATGACAAACTTATGATAGAAAAAAAAAAAAGAAACTAAAACTAAAGAATTTGAATTCAATGTCATTGGTTTAAGTTTTAACTCAATTCGATGAAATTGATGAAGTTTTAACCACTTCGCATATTCACCAATTTGTTGGTAATTTTATCATGATCTTAATAACAATTACCAATCATGTATAGTTTTAGTCCTTTTGTTTTTATTCTATACCGATTATGTTTTTATATTTAAAAAATAAACAATTTTAATTTTCACCCCACTTTTCGTTTGTAAGCAACTTTTAAGTATTATTTATTTAAATATTTAAAATATTATGATAGATATGAAATATGGAATAACTACAAGAGTTTATAATTAAAAAATTATTGCAAGATTAGGATTCAAATAGGTAGACTTTTGTTTGGGTTTTGCTTCGAGTAAACTTTGATGTTTAAGTTGACATTTTTACTTAGAAAAGTATTCAAAACAATTTGATTGATTCAATGCGGAAATTATAGTGGAAATTGAGAATGTAAAGAATTTACAAAGAAAAAATATTTGAAACAATGGAATTTATATAGTTTTAAAATTGGCGAGAAATTGTGGAAAAAAGTCAACCACATATTATGACATGGCCTTAGTATAGAAATTTAATTTTTCTTGCCAAATTGCAATATGTGGGTCTAAATTAGTTATACTTCCCAATCTATATTTATCTAAACCACATGCAAATTTTAAATACTATACACTACCAAATTATAAAAGAAAAACCCTCTGACCTTTGAAATAAATTTTATAGTATTTGTGGGAGAACACAATACATTGGTGTACAATTTTCTCTATACAATGAATGAAAAATATAGATAGTAATTGTGGAATGAGTTGAATTAGGCAAGTAAATGAAAAAAAAAGAAAAGAATGAATGAATGAATGAAAGGCACATTTACATGTTATTGGGTTGGGCCTAGTGGATTTTGTGTGGCTATTGAGTCCACTTGTTGCTACCAAGTGGTGTGGAATGTAGGGTAAAGAAAAGGTAGAATTTTTAAGGTGTTGTTGATTCCTCCCATCATAATCACATAGGTAAAGAAAACTACATCTTGAATAGGACAACATAAATCTCATAAATCAAATGTTTTGAAATCATTACAAACAAAGATCATGTTTCAAATATTAATTACACACTTGCACAAAAGTAATTGTGAAGGCTAAAACCTAAAAGATGCTCAAATTGTCAAAGTGCTCATAACAAATACACTAACTTTATCACTAATGAATGAATGCCTTTTGACCCAAGTGCAAGAGAAATTCACTAAAGAAATATCAACACTTGTCTACAAACATATATGGTCTCCTTGATTTTTTGAATTATCCCAAATTGACATTATGAAGTGTCTTCTATGTTTTTCTTTCTCAAATGGAATTACGTGTGACCTCTTTTTTAGGTCAAAATAAGCCAATCTTATACTATGACTCATGGTGTGTTTTTCATCAAAATAAGCAATTGCTTTTATAGTTTCCAACATTGTTCATTGGATCATTTAGTCCACTTCAATGCTTTCATTGCTTGGACATTTTTTTAAGGCTGTTCCAAAGTCAACATATTAGATGATGATGCATATATATATATATATATATATATATATATATATATATATATATATATATCCACGTATCGGATTATGTTAGCAACTCTTGGCATGTCTTGGAGAGTGGAATTGACATTATTATTATTATTGTACAATTAGAGTAAACTGTACAACTAATTTTGTCCTATAATTTAATTATAAAATATTACAACTTTGTTAATTTATAATAAATTTTATTAAATTATTTTAGAAGGAGGGCTTTAATATAAAAGTTACATATGAGTGTTTAACTGGTCATAAGTTCAAATGTAGAGAAATATTTGTTTCTGAAAAGTTTTAACTCTTTTAAATGATGATCTATGAAATATTTTCAAACTTTTTGTTTTGGTCTATGAAAAATAGTATATATATCATGTTTATGGTCAAATAATTATGTGTGAAGCTGACATAATGAAGGATAAATGGTTATAAAATCATATTTTTCAGAATAAAATGTTGGATGCGATCTATCATATAAAGAAATATAAAAATTAATATCATATTCCAAATTAACAATTATAATAAACATGTAATATATAATAAACATGGAATTTAGACATACACAGTGTTGTGATTATTCCTAGTTTACTATTGTTAATGTGTAAAGTCTCAATAAAGCAACTTCATTCTTGAGTATTTTAAGTCAATATGGACAAATTTACTTATAAGAGACAATTCATACATAAGATTTTCCACATCACCAATATTACTAATAGTATTCTATTATAATAATAAACATAATAATCCCAACAAACATTAAAAGAAAAGAATGATCATATAATTAAGGTCAATAAAATAATATAACTTTATATTAATTATATATTAATTTAAAATTATCAGTTTTAAAAAAATTAATAACACTTGCTATGATGTTCATCATAAAGTAATCCAAATAAAATTAAGAAATTATCAAAAATAAAAAAAGAAATTGAAATATATATAAAAGACAAAAAGATATTTTGGTTTTATCATTATATATAAATTGAAATCATAAAGACAAAAAGGGAAAAAAGTTTGACAATATTATTTTTTTAGAAAAATTCACATTTTTAAACAATAAATTAGATTTATATTAGTCCTAATTCAATTTTCATATTATCTTTTAAAATAATTTAAGGATCTAGAATTTTTTTTTTAAAGAGTAAAAATGGTTTTAAATTCTACTAAGATATTTTATTGTTAAAAAGTCAAATTATAAAAATAAATTCTACTATATAAGTTTCATTTTATAAAAACCTTTCATTTTTTTTTAAATTTGCTCTCTAAATCTTTTCTACCTTTTTTCTAATTTCCTTATTCAATCTTTATTCTTTTTATGATATAAACCCACCTTAAGACTCCTGAAGTGGGAAGCATCACAAACAATAAATCAGTTTTGTGATTAATGTGTTCTTTTTCTTGAGTTTTTGTTTATGTAGGTTGCATGTGCTCTTTGAAAGGACACATGTGACCTTAGATAGCTTACTTTGAATCTATGTTCTTTTGTGGGTAAGTTCTCCTTACTCCATCTAGGGTCCCAAGTCGACCTACTAGGCTTCTTTGCTTCTAGTAGGCTCTTAGGTCGACTTGATGGGTTCTTTTGCTTTCATCCAAGCTCTTAGGCCGACCTGGCGGATTCTCCTATTTCCAGTCGGGCCCTTCAATTGACCTTTCTACTTACATCCCAGCTCCATCTTGATGGTCAGTCTGTCGAGCTCTCTATTGAAGGCCAAGCTATTGAGCTACTTTCTGAAGGTCGGGTTGCTGAGCTGTGTACAAAAGACCAACCTTTCTTCTATAATATATATTAACACTCTAATTACTACTATAATTGTGAATATAGAATGTTATATATAACATAATTTAAACTTTTTAATTTTTATCGAGAATTTAACTGTCACAAAATATACAAATTATTTGAAATTTAAAATTATTTAATCATTATAAAATATAAGTTAGTGATGTTTTTTTTGTAATAATTATTTCTTTTTTGTTGAAGTTTGTGAAGATAATTTTACTTGATAACAACATTGACAAATATTGGTTGAGGTTATTTTTTATTGGATTACATTGTTTTAAATGACATTGTTTATAATTATTTCTTTTTTGTCGTTAGTCAAGATTTTTTTGTCACAGGTAGAACAAAATTACAATCCATAGAGATATAACATTACGCTACACAAAGGCAACACATTTACAATCCTTAGAGGTATAACAGTGCACTACAGCCTAGATAGCATAATTACAACCCACATAGGTATAAGAGTGCACTACCCGCAGTGGTAGGTAAATTCCAAGCCATATAGTTATAACAGTGCACTACTCGTCGAGATAGCACATTCATAACCTGTAGAGGTATACCACTGCACTACTTGTTGAGGTAGCACAACTACAACCCATAAAGGTATAACATTGCACTACCTTTTGAGCTAGCACAATTATAACCTATAGAGGTACATGTACACTACCAGCCAAGGTAGCACACAATTACAACCCACAAGTACAACTTGTGCTTTACTGACCCAGGTAGCATAATGCACTATACATCAAGGTAGGACAAAATTTCAACCCAATGTGTAACTTGTGCTTAACTCACCAATGTATTTGAAAGTATTTGAAGTAATTGAACTGTGTTACTGAGACAATTGAAAATGTGTTTGATTGTGGACTGTACAACATGGTTTTATTAATCATGGTTGTGCATCATAAAAAAAGGGGGATATTGTTGATAGGGGAGCACAATGTTAGATAAACCCACTCCTTGATGGTTGTTTTTTATGATAACAACACATAGTTAATAAAAACACATGTGTGTGTATTGTGTATTCTGTTATATATGCTTAAGCTTACTGTGAAATTTGCACATGCATATTTGTCAACACATTGTGTTGATTGATGCATACTATTGTGTTTATAAAGTGATAATATTACTGTGAAACTTGCACATGCATATTTGTGAACACATTGTGTTGATTGATGCATACTACTGTGTTTATAAAGTGATCATATTTGTGTATGCATGATATATGTTTTGGAAATGGAAAAACCACATGCACAAAAGTATATCTATATGACTTGATCGATTACAATGTTGTGATAATAAATTAAGGTCATCAGACAACTTAAGTTTTAAACTATGGCAAAACAACAAGTTTTGAATCAATTACGTTAATTGAAAAATGATTAAAACCCGTGTGTTTGCACATATATTTTTCAAGTGTGCTGTGATGAATTTTGGAAAGAAAAGTTTTCAAAAATATGCTAAGTTTTGAAGCTTAATTGATTACATGGATTATGTATTCAATTAAGTCTATTGAAGATTTGAAAATTGTTTCATGCTTGTCATAACTGTTTCAAAGTCATATTTTTAAATGTGTTGACTAAGCATTAATTGAAAATCGATTACATTAAATGAACATTCAATTAATTGCTTTGATTGTTGTTAATCTGTTACAAGTGTTTAATGTAACCGATTAGATTAATAGAGTAATCAATTAAAATGTGTCAGATTTGACTAACACTATATATAGACCCATTGTTTGAATTTCTGTATGACAATTGAGACTAACATTTTCATATCTGATTCAGATTAAGTTGAGAAGTTTTACAAAGGTGATCAAACGCTCTAAGAAACAAGAAATTAAAGTGGTGGACTATTCTTGAAGATTTCTTGAGAGACAAGATTGACTGAGTTGAAGTGTCTGATCTTTCTGCAAAACTGAGGTGCTTGCTGTGTGATCAGGAGAAGATTCGCAAACGCTGTTTTTTTTCCTGTGCATGTTGCCAGGAAGAAGAACGAGGAGTTCTTGTACTTTGAGAAGGTTCTCAAAGGGGTGACTGTAGGAGAGGATTGTTCTTGCTGTAGGTATTTTGTATTTGGCTATATTAGATTAGTGAGTTAGAGAGGTGATTTACATTTTGACAGTTGTTGTTAAAACTCAGATCTTTATAATGCAATTGGCTTTCAATCACGGGTTGATTAAAAGGACAATGGATGTAGGCAGTTGAGGCCGATCCAGTATAAAACTCAAAGTTTGAATTTTCTTCTCCCTATCTCTCTACATTAATCGATTACATATTGTCTTTATTCGAATACGCATACGGTTACATTGCATACATTTTTGCTTGCTGTTCAAGAAAGGTTTAAAGACTTATGCTATTTGCGAAAAGATTTCAAAAGCGAGTATTTTTATAAAACACCAATTCACCCCCTCGCCCTCTTGGTGTTGAGAAACAAACTCATCTTTTATAACAATTGGCACCAGAGTTGGTTTTCAAAAATTATTTGAAAAACAAATTGATTAACATTTTTTGCCTAATCGATTGTTCGATCCTGAGATGGCGACTATTTCTCAAACGATGAGGAAAAGTGAATTTGTTTTTGAGTTTGTGCATGTTACTTGTATTGATAAGTGCAATTCAATCACTAATGGTTTTTATGTGTCTTTTGAAGTAGGTTTATTGCGATACAAAAAAAATGGTATAAATAAACTGGAATCCATAGTTGAAAGGGTGAACTTGCAGGCTCAAAAATTTACTAGATTTCTCAACAAAAAGAAAGATGACGAGCATCAAATGTTGGAAAACAGGTTGGCTCAGTTTCAACACCAAAAGGGAGGGTGAATTGGTGAGGTTTCAAAATCAGAGTCTTTTTAAAATCTTTTTCACACAGTAGAAACCTCTGCACAATTTCTTGAATCGCAAGTAATGAAAAATTTAGGTGTAGCGGAATTACTAAGTACACTACGAAAACAGTAAAGTCAATTGAATGTAAAAGTGTAAGGATAGAGAATTCAAACACAGGTTTTTATACTGGTTCGGCCTCAATGCCTACATCCAGTTTCCTTCCAATCCCAAGAAGCAAATCCACTATAATGGTCAAGGTTTTTACAACAAGGCTTTTATAGAGACCTCCACGTCAAAAATATAAAACACCTCTCTAACCCTCTAACCAAAATATAAGCAATAAAAACAACAAAGATCTGCAGCAAGAATCCCCTCTCCTCCAATCTTCAACCCACTTTGAACAATCCTCAAAGTGTCCACACTCTACGAGTCTATCCCCTGTAATCACAACAGGTACAACAACAACCAATGAATGGTAACACGAGCATTGATCAACCAAAGAACACCTCAATTGTGCAGATAAGATCAAGCAGTGAGCACAACAGAATTCTCCTTCAGAGCCTCTTCAAAGAATGATCTCCACGGTCTTCTTGATGAGTTCTTGGAGTACTAAATCACAGAGAAATAATCTGAAACAGAATATGAAAATGTCAGTTCTATCAAAAGTTCTCTGAATAACTCAGGTCTCGTCTATCTATAGATTTCCATAAATTAGATGCTATTGTAGTCGATTAAGCTACTAATAGAGTCGACTGTCCCCTGACAGTTATAACAGTTAAGTCAAACTAGTAGCAGTCAAGTCAAACAAATTAATTCCACATTCAATACATTTGACTTCATTCAATGCTTAACTAACTTTTAAAAATATAGTTGTTACTATTCACAAGCATAAAAGAATTTGAAATCAAACAACTAACAAAGTCGAATGCAAAGCACACATAGTCGACTTTGACACATCTGCACATATTGAAATTCTTTTTAATGTAAAATCTCACATAGAACAGTATTTGAAAATCTGTGCAAAGTCTTTAGTCTTAGTCGATACTATTAATAATGAAGTCGACTTAGGATTTGCAGATTTGCCACACAATATAAGTTCATCAAAGTGCTTGTGGTTTTCCTTTTCCAAAACATATGCAATGCAATCACAACAGATGTAACATATATCAGAACAATGAATATGCATTCATATATCAAGATCAACATAAAACATGTTCAATAAGATATCAATCAATAACCAACAGAACATGTAACACATCAACAATGCATGTGTTATTAATAATGTGTTGTCATCAAAAAAACCAGAGTGAATAGAGCACTGTGAGATTAAGGTATAGCTAAACCAATGCTTCCCTTATCAAAATCTCAACAATCTCCCCCTTTTTTGATGATGCACAACCATGATTATTAAACAACCATGTTTGTACACAAACAACACAATAAATCAGTCAAGTAATCACTCCAAATCAAGCAAACAGTAAGTGCAAGTGATTAAATGATCTTTCCAGTGTATCAAAGCAGTTTTCAGAGTATAAAGCAAGTAAAAGAAATATTTCAGCTTTGTAAAGAACCTTTACTCTTAAAAAGCATTATCAAGCAATCACAAATTAAGCATATTACCCTTTTGTAAGCAATCAAAGATAATCAAACATATAATCAAACATTTCTCCCCCTTTGTGCATTAACAAAAAAGGTATGCTTGTAGATATGATATGCTGATACACATAAGAGATGCATCAAAGTAAAAAACATTTTACAATCAGAGATGCTCCCCCTAACATATAAATTCACATGAAAAAGATAACCTCCCCCTGAAGTGTACGCATGTGAAGAAATATGTAAGTATGTAATGCTCCCTCTGTCATCATGCATAATTTTCTCAATCAAATTCAGATGCATAATGCAGTAAAGTAAGAATTAGAGCATACATTCAGCATAAAATAGAATTGTATAATAGTTATGATTTCAAGCAAATTTATCATGCAAAGATACAATCATCAACAACCTCACAATATAATCTCTTATATGAAATATACAATCATTACGAAACAGAGATATATTGAAGATAAACAGAATAAAATGATCAATCAATATAATAACCAAATTCCAGTGATAGAATTTATAACCCATGTTATGATTCAGTCGATTGAATTATTTTTGCAGTCGATTTCATTGTTTTCCAATCAATTTTGATTCCAACTATGAATTCCAAAGCAATGTTTTCCTGCAAAACTTTCACGATCTTTTGAAGATCAAGCATTTTAGAATCATAGAAGTGCAAGAAATATACAATGGAGAAGTGAATATGCAGATCAATTAATGTAACAGTAAAATGTATGCATAGACAACTTCAGTCATCACAAAGTCGATTTCAATCATTCAATCAGAGCAAATTTAATCAATCAGATTAAAGCAAATGATATTTTAATCAAAATACTAATTTCATTACTTGCTCATAAAGGTATTACATTGGATAGACCAGACCAAGACCAAACCAATCAAAACATAAAATGGCATTCTAAGCCATAAACCATAAAATGAAAACAACACCTAAGACACCCCAAGACACAAAACACAATCATAGACACAAGGACACAAAGACTTCAAAATGCCTTGATCTGAGTCAGTAAGACTCTATTGATTCTTCCTCAAAGGAACTCTCTACATCAAGCCGCGGGGCAACATATCGTTCCCTTGCAAGATAGTCGAATTTCTCATGTAGAATTATGATTTGCTCAGCTGCATATTTTTCAAACTTTGACTCAAGAAAGAAATCCGAGTTGTCCTTCTTTACAGTATTAGAGTATCCCAGGATGTGTTCAGATTTATCTTCTCCCATAAAGATCCAGCCATTTATGGTTTTCACCAAACCAAGATACTTCAAAGACTCTCTGTCGAACACATTTGAGGAGATCCAAAAACATCTTTGCTCATTTCTTTTTCAACACCTTGAAGAACCAAAACCTTGCTTATGAGTCTGGCATATGGTAGATACAGAGACCTTTTCAGTGTCGCGTTCTTCATGTAATCTTTTACCACTTGTAGCCAGTTTGTAGGAATGTTATTCTTTATGGCATGAAGAAGATGGACATCTTTAGTAGTCATTCTATCTTTTCTTATTCTTCTGGGCAGAATAATCTTTGCTAGTAGATGTGGCACAATCTTTTCTTCTTTCTGTAGTCCCTCATGTGCAAAAACATTTTCTGTGACGTACATGCCAGGAAATCTCATCCATTCCCTGTATACCCGTTTCTTGTTTAACAAGGTATTGATTTCAGTGGTGGGAAGATGAGATAAGGTCCCCTAAGATGGCAAGTTGGTGATAATGTTCTAGATGAAATCATTAATGTGGATATCAATGCCTTTTACCTTGGAGTATATGACATTGTCTTCCACCTTCAGGTTGTGGTAGAAAACCTTGACGAGATCAGGACACCAGTACCCTTTTCATTTCTACAAAGATTGATAGCCCTTATCTCTCAAACTAGTAAGGAAACATGAAGCCTTCGTTCTTGAACAAATTCAGATTTATGCTCATTGGGTTAGCAACAGTTTTAGGGGTATCAATCAAGAACTTCTCTTTTCCTTCATTTCTGAGGGCAGTGAGATTGGTGGAAGCCATGAAGATTGAGTTCCTTGAGGAATCTTCTTTCTCAGACAGGGTTTCTTGTAGTTTCGACAAGACACATACGTATGAATTCAACTCGAGACTTCCAAAGACTCATATAAAAAGGGCACGAACAAACCAAGCAAAGACCCATTTAAAAATTCAAAATTTTTGTAAATCGAAAACAGAGGTTTTAAGTCGATTTGATTAAAATGAAAGTTGACTCATGTAACAGACAGAGTTTTCAAAAACAGAGTTGAACATGTAAAGACATATAGTCGAATAAGTTCATAATCAAGTCGACTAAAGTTCGTGAACTATTTTTTTCAAAACAAATCAATCATTCAAGCATACAGACAATCATACACATAATCAGACATCAAACAATCAATCAATTAATGCATGATGCAGTGAGGTAATACATGTTACCAGTTGTAGATACTCAAGATGGTTGATATAGCCATGTTAGTTTATCCTTGAGTTCTCACTGCACATCCTTGCATCAGATTGCTATCCTGCAAAACAACTCAAATTTTTGTTGCAGGTACCCATTTTACTTTAGGTCCTTGATTGTCAGTTTTAGTTAGTAGTTCCTTTGGTTTCCATACATACAATCCTTTAGGAACACCAACAGTTCTATAATAACAATTTCTAACAGTGTGACCAACCCAATTACAATAAAAGCAAGCATTTTTGGTAGGTTTGCTTGAATCAATAAACTTCTTTGCATTGAACCTGTTAGATTGAGCTTTATAGCCTATTCTTTGTCTGTAAATAGCTCTACCAGAAGACTTTAATACAACATTTAAATTGTCTCTACCTTGAGTGAATTTGGCTAGAATGCTAGTCAAGTAATCTATTTGCTCAATATGAGTAGGACATTTTTCACAAGCTTTTTCTACTGTAACAGTCTCAATTTTAACTTCATTGGTAGACATTAAAGCATCATCTAAATATTTATGTAATTTCTCATTATCAGCCACAAGGTTATTAATTTTGTGCTCATAATCTCTTCTCTCAGAGTTAAGTCGATTAACCTTGTATTGTAGTCGCATAGCTTCAGCATGGATTTCTTTGAATGCTTCAATAAGCAGATCATACTTCACCTCCAGTGGTTCATTCTCCAAATCTACATCGTTGTCATAATCATCCCATGTTGCTCTAGCCATATAGCATATATTTGATTCTTCTTCATGATCGACATCTTCATCACTTTATGCATCAGAATCACTGTTTTCCAGGTAATGTAACTCCTTTGTGCTTTCTATTTTTGTCCTGTGGAAACCTTCTATTGGCTTTCTACTTTGGCTTTAATTCTGGACAATCTGGTTTGATATGTCCTTCTTTGCTGCATTCTTAGCATTGGACAACATTTGATCTAAAGCCTTTCTTTGCTTTACTGTGACTTGCATGGTTAGTAAGTTGACTATCATTTTTCATAAGTCGACTAAGCTTCCTTACCATCATGGTCACCATTTCTTTGTCATCCATCTTTGCATCTGAGTCATCATGGTTGTCAGCTTCTGTTCAGACTCTTCAATATCTTGATATTGATTTCCTCTTTGTCAAACACTTTGCCAAGAGCCATAAGGTGATTTACAATGTGTGTGAATCTTTTCTGGACTTCATAGATTGTGTCTCCAGCCTTCATCCTGAAATGTTCATACTCCTGAATCAAAGAATTCTTCCTTTCTCTCTTGACTTCATCAGTGCCTTCATGTGTGACTTCCAAGACATCCCACATCTCCTTAGTAGATTTGCATTGAGATATCCTAAAAAATTCATCAACAGAGGCAATGATATTTCTAGCTTTGACATCATACTGTGCTTTTCTATATTCATCTTGAGACAATTCAGAAAAAATTTTCAAAACAGTTTTTTCATCAACAGTATGAGTACGCTCAAAAGGACCATTCAAAGTTGCATCCCAAATTCCTCTATCCACGGATTCAAGAAATATTTGCATTTTGATTTTCCAAAAAGGATAATTTTCACCAGCAAACAGAGGTGGTATGTTTGTAGATGCACTTTCACCAAAAGTTTGAAAACTGGAAGCCATCCCCAGGTATATAGTCGATTCAAGAAAAACAAAAGTCGACTAGTTTTTCAAATATCTTATGAAAACCAGCTCTGGTGCCAATTATTGGAAAACAGGTTGGCTTAGTTTCAACACCAAGAGGGGGGGGGTGAATTGGTGAGGTTTCAAAATCAGAGTCTTTTTAAAATCTTTTTCACACAGTATAACCCTTTGCCAAATTTCTTGAATCGCAAGTAATGAAAAATTTAAGTGCAACAGAATTACTAATTAGACTACGACAATAGTAAAGTCGACTGAATGTAAAAGTGTAAGGATAGAGAAATCAAATGCAGGTTTTTATACTGGTTCGGGCTCAATGCCTACATCCAGTGTCCTTCCAATCCCAGGAAGCAAATGCATTATAATGGTCAAGGTTTTTACAACAATGCTTTTATAGAGACCTCCACGTCAAAAATATAAAACACATCTATAACCCTCTAACCAAAATATAGGCAATACAAACAACAAAGATCTGTAGCAAGAATCCACTCTCCTGCAATCTTCAGCCCACTTTGAACAATCCTTAAAGTGTCCAGACTTTACGAGTCTATCCCCTGTAATCACAACAGGTACAACAACAACCAATGAATGGTAACACCAGCCTTAATCAACCAAAGAACACCTCAATTGTGCAGATAATGATCTCCACCGTCTTCTTGATGAGTTCTTGGAGTACTAAATCATAGAGAAATAATTTGAAACAGAATATGAAAATGTCAGTTCTACCAAAAGTTCTCTGAATAACTCAAGTCTCGTCTATCTATAGATTTCCATAAATCAGACGCTCCTGTTGTTGACTAAGCTACTAATAGAGTCGACTGTCCCTTGATAATTATAACAGTTAAGTCAAACTAGTAGCAGTCAAGTTAAACAAATTAATTCCACATTCAATACAGTTGACCTCATTCAATGCTTAACTAACTTTTAAAAATATAGTCGTTACTATTCACAAGCATAACAAAATTTCAAATCAAACAACTAACAAAGTCGAATGCAAAGTGCACACAGTCGAATTTGACACATTTGCACATATTGAAATTCTTTTTAATTTAAAATCTCACATAGCACTGTATTTGAAAATCTTTGCAAAGCCTTTAGTCTTAGTGGATCCTATTAATAATGAAGTCGACTTAGGACTTGCAGATTTGTCACACAATATAAGTTCATCAAAGTGCTTGTGGTTTTCCTTTTCCAAAACATATGCAATGCAATCATAACAGATGTAACATATATCAAAACAATGAATATGCATTCATATATCAAGATCAACACAAAACATGTTCAATAAGATATCAATCAATAAGCAACAGAACATGTAACACACAACAATACATGTGTTATTAATAATGTGTTGTCATGATAAAAAACCAGAGTGAATAGAGCATTGTGAGATTAAGGTATAGCTAAACCAGTGCTTCCCTTATCAACAATGTCAACATCAAAATGATGACAAAAACAAGATCAAGAAAGAGAATTTGTCACAGACTGATCTCATGATGATGGCCAAGTCAAAAACAACAAAAGCATGTCTAGAACATGAAAAAAAGGGATCCATGTGGTATCTGGATAGCGGATGTCCAAGGCATATGACAGGAGATCCAACAAAATTCATAAGCATCTCTCATAGGACTACTAGTCTTGTCACTTATGGTGATAATAACAAGGGTAAAATCATCGGTATTGGTAAAATTCAAACACCTTCTACATATGAAATTGATAATGTACTGCTTGTTGAAGGTTTGAAACATAATATGCTTAGTATTAGCCAATTGTGTGACAAAGGACTAAAGATAACGTTTGAACCAAACTATTGTATGATAAGCAATGATTCAACAGATGAATTGTTATTAATAGGAAAGAGATACAACAACATATACATAATTAACTTTAGAAAAACACCATTCAAGTCTGTTGTATGTCTTATGTCTAAAGAAGGTGATGCATGGTTATGGCACAAGAGATTAACTCACATTAATATTGGTTAGTTAAACAAACTTGTGTATAAGGATCTTGTTATCGATCTTCCAAATATACGTTATGCTTCTGAAAGATTATGTGGCGCTGTTAAGACCCTGGCAAGTGTACCAGATCGTATCAAGTAATAAAAATCGGTAATCCCAATATCGTTCTTCCCAGAGGACTCTTAAGGCCTCATCTTTCATGTAAACAAATTGTTTAAGACTTGAGTAAAAGAAAATTAGTTTAAATGGTTTGAATGCAAAATAGAAATAAACATGCAAATGCAGGAATTCAATTGACTAAGAGAAACTATGAATGAATGAGGTTGTTGGGGTTTACAATTTCATCTTATTCACCCTCATATATCTACTCTTCTTATTTACTTTGCTTATTTATCATATTGCCATGCAAACTTTCTTGGTCTACCCTTAACCCAATCCCTTGGTGAAAAAAGCCTATTACTAATTACCGGCTTGCTATCCCTAGCCTCCCCTAGTAATTAATAATGCATGATAAGCGGAAGCAAAATACAATTGATCGTCCTACCCCTATCCCTAGGAGGTATTAACATAATCAAGGAATTCTCCCAGTTCATGACATTACTGTACGTCCCCGTATCAATAAAGACAAACAACATCTACCGAATGAGTTAAACGGTAAAAGCATTAAATACAGGTAAAGAACCCAACAATTGATAAATCAAGCATATGCAAGCATATAAAGTAAACAAGAATTTGGATATATGAGAGTTACAAAAGATTACATTGTTCCCCAACAACAAAGGGTTTAGTTCACCATAGTCATGGTGAAACTAGATGAAATATAACAGGAGAATGGAAAAGCAAACCCTAGATTTGATAAAGTGGAGCCTAAGCATCCAAGAAATCTCCTCCAAAGGTGTAAAACTATTGTGGACGTTGTTCTCTGCCAAAAGAATTACATTTGGATTCGCACTAGAGCTATATATAAGCCAAAAAGATAACATAAAGATCTCAAAATCCAAAATATAAAAACAGACAACCACCCAGGCGCCCAAATTGGCCGCTCAGCGGTTTGCCTCAACACACGCCACCGCCCAGGCGCCTAAAATGACCGCTGAGCGGTTTGCCTCTTGTTGCCTGGACGCTCAGCGGTGGAATTTACCGTTGAGCGGTTCACAGACTCTTCTTTTCTTCCTTTTTCTCCTTCATTCTTGAGTCTGTGACCTTCCTCTTCATTGCCATCTTCAATTTTCATCAAAAACCCTGCAAAACAATGCAAAACAAGCATAATATCTCTATAAACAACTTTTGACTCTCATGTGACACAACTTAAGAGTTTTACTTGATTCTAAGCTCATTTTAAGCTATAAAGGGTGTGATTTAATATCAAATTTATGCATAAAAATAACGGTTTTGAGACCGTTATTAGGCGCCTGTCAAAAAGGGAAACAAACAAGAACGTCCTTTAAAAATAAAAGAGAAATGTCTACTACTAGACCTCTTGAATTATTACATATGGACTTGTTTGGTCCCTCATGGGTCAAGAGTCTTGGAGGTAATTTGTATGGTTTGGTGATTGTTGATGATTATTCTCGTTATACCTGAACTTTCTTTATTTCTGCCAAAAGTGAAACTTTCAGTGTGTTCAAGAAATTTGCTGTTGTGATACAAAACGAAAAGGAACTCAGGATAAAATCCATAAGAAGTGATCATGGCAAAGAATTCCAGAATGAAGTGTTTGATGACTATTGTGCGGAAATGGGAATTTCTCACAACTTTTCTGCACCAAGAACCCCTCAGCAGAATGGAGTTGTGTAAAGGAAGAATAGAGCATTAGAGGAGCTAGCAAGAACTATGCTCAACGAGAGAGACTTACCAAAATATACTTTTGGGCAGATGCTGTAAACACGACTTGCTATGTACTTAACTGGACTGTGATCAGATCAATGCTGAAAGTAACTCCCTACGAGCTATTCAAGGGAAGAAAGCCAAACATTACACACCTGATGATTTTTGGATGTAAGTGTTTTGTTCTTAACAATGGTAAGGAAAGGCTAGGTAAGTTCGATTCTAAAGCCGATGAGGCTATCTTTATTGGTTATTCTCTTACAAGTAAAGCTTATAGAGAATGTACTCCAGAAAGTCTATAGATGCAGGTGATTCTGTAGGTGAGGAAGAGGAAAACGAAGAAATTTAGGAAGAGGAAACTTCTGAGAATATAGTTAATCCTCCCAGAACAGAATCAATTAAGGAGTGGAAAACACCAAGAAATTTTTCAACTAGCAACATCATTGGAGATATCACGAGAGGTGTTTCCACTAGGCAGCAACTTAATCAATTTTGTATGAATGTTGCATATGTTTCTAAGATTGAACCCAAGAATATTGAAGTTGCACTGGCTGATGAAAATTGGATGTCGGATATGCTAGAAGAGTTGAATCCGTTTAAAAGAAACAACGTGTGGGAACTGGTTCCAAGAACATAAACTCAGCAGGTGATAGGCACAAAGTGGGTATTCAGAAACAAAATGGATGATTCAGGACAGATAATAAAAAATAAGGCTAGATTAGTTGCAAAGGGCTACAATCAAGAAGAGGGAATCGATTATGATGAGACTTATACTCCAGTGGCCATATTGGAAGCAATAAGAATTTTGCTAGCCATTGCTTCAGTAATGAAATTTAAATTGTACCAGATGGACATTGAGAGTGTATTTCTAAACGGGTATTAAGGAAGAAGTCTACATTGAACAACCACCAGGCTTTCAAGACTATGAGTATCCAAATTATGTATTCAAACTGAAAAAGGCTCTGTATGGACTGAAATAGGCACCGAGATCTTGGCATGAGCATCTAAGTGACTTTCTGGTCAAGAAAGGATTTACAAGGGGTAAAGTTGATTCAACCATTTTCATCAAAAACTCCAAAAATGATAAATTGTATGTACAAATTTATGTTTATGATATCATATTTGGTACAACTAATCCTGTTTTATGCAAAGAATTCTCTAAGACAATGCAGGAGGAGTTTGAGATGTCCATGATGGGAGAACTCACGTATTTTCTAGGGCTTCAAGTAAAACAGATTGAAAGTGGCATCTTTGTTCATCAATCCAAGTATTGCACTGATTTGTTGAAGAAGTACAAGATGCTGGAATGCAAAGAAGCTGCCACACCTATGGCAACAAATTGTTATCTTGACCTTAATGAAAAAGGCAATGTCGTAGATCAGAAAATTTACAGAGGTATGATCAACTTAACTACCAATAGACCAGATATCATGCATAGTGTCTGTCTTTGTGCTAGATTTCAGTCATAACCAAAAGAATCACATTTGACTGCTGTAAAAAGAATTTTAAAGTATCTAAAAGGAACCAAAAGTCTTGGACTGTGGTATCCTAGTGGATCAAATATTTTTCTAGAAGGATATAGTGATACAGATTTTGGTGGCTATAAATTAGACATAAAAAGCACTAGTGGTACATGTCATATGCTAGGATGTTCTTTAGTATCTTGGCATTCAAAGAAACAAGCTTGTGTGGCATTATCTACCACAGAAGTCGAATACATTGCAGCTGGAAGTTGTTGTGCTCGTTCTCTTTGGATTAAGAGCCAGCTAGAAGACTATGGTATCTCCTTAGATCATATTCCTCTAAAATGTGACAATACCAGTGCAATAAACTTAACCAAGAATCATGTTATTCGTTCTAAGACTAAGGATATTGAAATAAGGCATCATTTCATAAGAATTCACATCCTTAAGGATGAGACTAAAGTTGAGCATGTAGATACCTTGCATCAATAGGCTAACATTTACAAAACCTTTGAATAAGGAAAGATTTTACACTATTAGAAATGAATTAGGGATTATGGATCATAGTGCTATAAAGTAGCTATAATTGATTAAACAACTTGTATGTATGCAATTTGAACATTTCATTGTTACATCTTATCATTGCATAATCATACTGTGAAAATGATTAATGTACTGCATAAATACTAAAATGCTTGATCTAGTTAAATTTGAAAGGTTATGTAGGAATACTGATTGCTGACTGAGCTGAAATGCGAATTTGACATTACTTTGCAGCAAGGAATCGATTAAGAGGAAGTCCTAATCGATTGATATTCGTCATTTGGTTTGAAGTTTCTAAACTTCTGATTTCTATACTTTAAACCATGACTTGGTGTTTGGTATTTGTTTATTCATCTTATATCTCTTTGTGTTGATCCGTTGTGAATTTGATATGAGATTATAAGTGATTAAACTGATTTGGTTGATTCAAAATGTATCAAAATTGCTCTGATATGATATTTGTGAAACATTCTGATACATTGCTTGAACATGATACACATTGCTATATCTTTGCGATGCATTTGAGATTAATACATATTGATATGCATAGTGACAGGGGGAGTATTATATATTGATGTATGATAGTTCACATGTTATAAAAAGGGGAGAAAATGATAAAGTCATGTGAAGATTATTGACAGGGGGAGCATCAAAATAATTTAGTTATACTGATTGATGCACCTCTATTTGTTTCATTATCTCTGTTTCAATTATAGTGTACAACATGCCTTTTTTTGCTAATGCCCAAAGGGGGGGATGTATTTGAAAGTATTTGAAGTAATTGAACTGTGTTACTGAGATAATTGAAAATATGTTTGATTGTGGACTGTACAACATGGTTTTATTAATCATGGTTGTGTGTGCATCACCAAAAAAGGGGGAGAATGTTGTTAAGGGGAGCACAGTGTTACCTAAACCCACTCCCTGATGGTTGTTTTTTATGATGACAACACATAGTTAATAAAAACACATGTGTGTGTACTTTGTATTGTGTTATATATGCTTATGCTTACTATGAAATTTGCACATGCATATTTGTGAACACATTATGTTGATTGATGCATACTATTGTGTTTATAAAGTGATCATATTACTGTGAAATTTGCACATGCATATTTGTGAAAACATTGTGTTGATTGATGCATACTACTGTGTATGCACGATATATGTTTTGGAAATGGAAAAACCACATGCACAAAAGAATATTTGTATGACTTAATCGATTACAATGTTGTGATAATAAATTAAGGTCATCAGACAACTTGAGTTTTAAACTGTGGCAAAAAATAAGTTTTGAATCGATTACGTTAGTTGGTAAATCGATTAAAACTTGTGTGTTTGCACATATATTTTTCAAGTGTGTTGTGATGAATTTTGGAAAGAAAAGTTTTCAAAAATATGCTAAGTGTTGAAGCTTAATCGATTACATGAATTATGTATTCAATTAAGTCTGTTGAAGATTTGAAAATTGTTTCATGCTTGTCATAATTGTTTCAACGGTCATATTTTTAAATGTGTTGACTAAGCATTAAATGAAAATTGATTACATTAATTGAGCATTCAATTAATTGCTTTGACTGTTGTTAATCTGTTACAAGTGTTTAATGTAACCGAGTAGATTAATAGAGTAATCGATTAAAATGTGTCAAATTTGGCTAACCCTATATATAGACGCATTGATTGAATTTCTGTATGACAATTGAGACTAACATTTTCATATCTGATTCAAATTGAGTTGAGAAGTTTTACAGAGGTGATCAAACGTTCCAAGAAACAAGAAATTGAAGTGGTGGACTATTCTTGAAGATTTCTTGAGAGACAAGATTGACTGAGTTGAAGTGTCTGATCTCTCTTCACAACTGAGGTGCTTGCTATGTGATCAGGAGCAGATTCACAAACGTTGTGTTGTTGTTTCCCTATGCGTGTTTCCAAGAAGAAGAACGAGGAGTTCTTGTACTTTAACAAGGTTCTCAAAAGGGCAACTGTAGGAGAGGATTGTTCTTGTTGCAGGTCTTTTGTATTTGGCTATATTAAATTAGTGAGTTAGAGAGATGATTTACATTTTGAAAGTGTGGTCGCTGTAAAGCCCTTGTTGTAAAATCTCAGATCTTTATAGTGCAATTAGCTTTCAATCTCGGGTTGATTGAAAGGACACTGGATGTAGGCAGTTGAGCCTGAACCAGTATAAAACTCAGAGTTTGAATTTTCTCCTCCCTATCTCTCTACATTAATCGATTACATATTGTCTTTATTCGAATACGCATACTGTTACATTACATACATTTTTGCTTGCTGTTCACGAAAGGTTTAAAGACTTATAATATTTGTGAAAAGATTTCAAAAGCGAGTATTTTTATAAAACACGAATTCACCCCCCTCTTGGTGTTGAGAAACAAAGCTCATCTTTTCTAACAACTAGGAAATGACTCATAGATCGTCTCTCAAGGACCAAATATTGGTTCAGTCATTAAATGAAACACTTGGTAGGGGTGTTTTTTTTGGACAAATTTTGTGTATGAAATGAATAAAATTAAAACTCGAATTCAACACAGATTAAAACATAGTTGATTGCTACCTCAATTACACGTTTCCAATCACAGATTAACCAACAACACACTACTCTAACACCTAATCCAACACAAGTAACTAAGCGAAGATTAACAATATTTTTATAAAAGCGAATTAAGCAAACGCAATGCTTATACCCAATCAATCCTGCACAATACAGTTTCATCAACTAAGAGAAGATTAATCACCAATTAGGTAACTAAGCGTATACCCAATCGCAAGCGCAAAACAGACTGAATATTAAGCCAAATCAGATCAGCAAAATCACAATTATAGTCTAGAAATCTCATGGAAGCGATGTAATTTCATTAATGACCAACCACGCACATCTAAGCTACCATTAAAACAAAACTCAAACAGTAAAACAAAACCGAAATCAACATTAAATCTGAACGTAAATGCACAAAACGAAATTACAAAACAAATTAAAAAATGCAACAAAATTGGTAGAACAAAATTGAAATTGGACAACAAACTTGCAACACTAAAAAAAAATAGAAATAGGGAAATTAAACTGAAATAAAAAATGAAGCAAGAAACAGAAACACAAATGCAATTGGAATTAAAAACGAGAATCATTCATTAATTTAAAGGAAAAGAGAACAAAACCTAAAACCCCCAAAGGGGAGGTGTGGAAAACATCCCAAGCTCCAAAACCTATAGGAAAAACATAAAATGAGGGAGAAGAGAGATTCCAAATCTGATTTGGGGTCTTTAAAAGGCCAAAAGATGAAACTGTGCTCCATATGGCCTTCTCCTAAAGTTGACCAAAAATAGGTCCAAAAGTCAAATCTGGTCCAAAATTAAAGTAATTAAAATTACAAACGAAATTAAAAACAATTGTTGGTGTAGCCACACTATTGTTGTCTCAAAATATGATTCCAAAATTGTCCTGCAAATAATAATCGAAATAATTAAGCTCAAATAATTCAAATTAATTAAAATAAGAATTATTGGTCAAGTTAAGGCGAAATAGTGAAAATGAGATATAATGGAGAATTAAATACAATCACTAATACAATTTGGTGCGAAAAACTAAGTGAATATTATAAAATAGTGATTAATCAGTTTATCACAAAATATTAAATCATAGTAAACACAATTATGAGGATAATATACCACAAATCTCATTAAATTTGATAATTGATATACATAATAAATTAAATGGAGTATAATTTGTCAATCGATGATATTACTAGAGCATAATATGTCATTGTAATGATATTAAAAATTAATTACCTTAACAATCTACACTTTCTTATAAATATAACGCATTCTTTGAAGGAATACACATATTCAATCTCATAATTTTCTATACTCATTTTTTATTTATTTTCTTACTAACTTGAGCATTAAAAAATCTTCTGATAGATCTTTCTCTAATTTTATTTGAGAATCAACTATCAACCTCTCTATGTCATTTTAGAATATTTAAAATCTTTCAGTAAGAACAATATTTTTTCAAAATCAAAGTGATAATAAAAGAAACTAAAAATAAAAAATAAACATATATCTAATCATACGAGAAAGTATAAAAAATTAAATTCAATGTTTTTGGTGGAGTTTAAAATTATATAATTTGAAATTATTAAATTATCTTAATATAATTCTAAAATTTATTTGGAATTTCCTATTCGTTATCATAAATTACTTCAGATTATATAAAAAAAATTTGCACTCTAAAAAACTATCGAAAGTGAACCAACAGCCCTCAAAGAGAAAAATACTAAAAGAAGAAACATAGAAATGAAAGAAAAAAAATAAAAAATAAGAATTCTTATTTTTTTAAATATAGTTTAAAAGATTTATTATTTTAATTAATTAAATTACTCAATTTGTTTTTTAAAAATTCATATTTAAAAAATACATTATATCACAAAAATATTTCAAATTATTTGAAAAATAAATTACTCTAAAAAAATTGTTATTTTGAAACATGCTATAAAGCTAACTAATAACTAAAGGAAATTAAATATTGAAGGGTTGTTAGGCCGACAAAGACAGTATCACATAAAGCTGGAGGTTCCAATTGTCAGAAGAGATTCAAAATAAAGGTAGCCCCAACCAAACAATAATAATAATAATAATAATAATAATAATAATAATAATAATAATAATAATAATAATAGAATAACATAGCAGGTTTTGTCCTTAGTAGACAATGTCTACCTCTAGCACCAGCAGTAGATGGCAAAGCTTCTCAATGGCTCCTTTTTCATGCTTCCTTGTTGCTTTCGTCGTTTCTTTGCACTTTAATGCTTTTATATTTTTGGACTAACCATTTTTTCTTCCATTTCTTTACTTTCAGTTTCTTAACATCTTTTTGTCTCGCAGGAATAACTCAGACAGACAGCAACATCACCGATTTTCTCTACCACTATTCCACATTTTTTTAATTCTCTTCACCTATTCATCAATAATTCAATAATATTTTTATCACTTAAAAATTAAAATCACAATAATTTAAATAATTTCTTTTTTAATTTTCGAAGACGTCTAAAATTATAACAAAAAAACAAAAACTAGAATACAATGATTAACCTTAAAAAGATATTATCTCAACAAATATTTAAAAAGTGAACTTCAACTTAATTCAACTATAAAACTAAATATTAATAGATAATTTAATAATAATTTATAGTAATTGAGTAATAAATAAAATAAATAAAAAACATCACTACAGTAAACTTTAATATATAGTTAATAACAAAATCATCAAAAATTCGAGATTTTATGTAAACTCAACTCGTAAATTCAATTCATAAATTCGTAAAATTTACTTTAGATAAAATAAAATTATATAAATAATATCTTAATTTAAATAAGTCTACAAAATTATATAATTTTAAATAAATAAAATTCACAGTTATATTGTTCATAAAAATAAATATTATAAAACATAAATACTTGAATTATTGTAATCAATTTTTATGCATTTCATTAAATATATATTTTTCAAACTCGCATAATCGTTCTAAACTCGTGATTCTGCATGATTCTATCAATTTCACAGTGAATTCTACCGAGTTTACGCAGAAAACAAGTTTGCTTCCGAATTAACTCGAGAGTTTAATAACCATGATTAGGAAATAGATTTAAGTAACTTTTAATATAAAGTTTGTATTAACTTTTATGATATAAATTGATATTATAAAAGACTTTCAATTACAAACTTAAATTCGGATGAATTTACTTTTTTAAATTGATTATTATTTATGTTCATGTTGTATTCATAATAGGTGAAGAGATGAAGTGAACAAACAAACACCTTTGAATCATGGTCGCTTCGATAACAATTTATACTACAATTATTGTCCATTTGTTTTAAGTGTTTTACATAAAAAAGGAACCTTAAATTCTCGTGTTGTAGAGGGAAAGCAAAAAATAAATGTCTCTTTCAGTGATTTTACTAATTCAATATGCATAATTGGCCATGCTAATTAGTTAAATATATAGCTTATAAATGAGGGAATCCTTGTGATCCAAGAGTTAGGTTTTGGTCATATGAACCACCAAAAATGTCATTATTGTATCATCATTTTATATTCTTGCTTTTCAATTCCGTAGCATGACTAATCACTTAGATGTGATGTGAATAGCGTTTATAGGTAGGTAGGTTTCAGTCGAATTCAAATCAAAATAAACTTTGGATCAATAAATTTTTTATTAATTTAAAACATTTTTACACAATCTAAATCAAACCCTTTTCCAGTCCAATTCTATTAACAGTTGGTTGTTTCAATTGTCAATCAGATTCTTTATTGTGAAAATGTCTCAATTAAAACATATTTTCTTGTAATTGGTTTATACAAATTAAATAATAGAAAAACTGAAAAATACTTTATATCATAAAACTTCATTCAATTTACATCATTCATTTGTTTAGAGTTTACAGAAATTGTAAAATCATATCTAATACTTAAAATAAATTATCATTAAATTTGGTATTTATCCTTAAAATAAATCATTATTAAAATATTAGATCTAATTTTTGGTATTTATCATCACTGTTAACTAATAAATTAATAAAATATTTCTTAGTCGTGCATCATTTCACAAAATTCACTTTTAATCTTTATTTGGTATTTGTCTTATAATAGTTTAACATTAAAAAAATTGTATTACCTTAAAAATTGTTAGGAAACATATTGAATAACCAATATTTTAGCATAGAACTATTGAGATATATTGTTGAGGTTGCTGTTCTGTTATACAAAGCTTCGGTGAAGATATGAAAATTTGATGAATTCAACTTTATCAAGACTTCTTATCATATGAAGATTGAATACTTAAATGCCTAGAGAATGTGTCTTTGTTTAGTATGAAATACGTTTTTTTTTTTATTAGAGTATATTATTGCTAAATTTCTCTATTATGATTGTAACATCCCGACAAGTTACAGGGAATGTTGATTGTTCCCACACATCAACACAAAACTTTGCATTTTGTTGATATGAGTAGTCTGTCAGCACCGTATTGGGAGATGCTAGGCTTTGATACCACTTGTAACATCCCGGTAACTTATCAGGAATGTTGACTATCCCCACACATGGAGTTCTTATGGGTTAGGCTACCGAAATGCAAATGCATTTTGTTGATATGAGTAGTCAAATCAATTTCTTTAAACTATCCTTCAACTGTATAGTTTCATACCTATACAGTCTCTAGATCCTTAGTGTATGTTCAATTCATTCATGTGTCCCTTCCACTAGAAGCCTGCCAGGAGCTGTACTTTGTGCCTCTCGCACGCGATCACTCCTGTTCTCGTCAGTGTCCGAATGTCACAATGATCATATAAATAATTTTAGAAAGCTACTTGAAATTGTTTTAAAACTTAACTTCATTATAATAAGTTAAAATGTTATTATTTGAAAGAGAATATTTTAATTAATTAGATAACACCGATTTTAACAGATTAAACTTTTAAGTGCTTTCAGAGGTTCTTCTCTCCTTTAAGTTGTTAAAAAATAGTTTCAATTCATTAATTTTGTAAATAAGTAGGGTTAATAAATTCAAAAGAAGTTTTAATATATTTAAATAAAGAGTTTACATCTATATATTAAAAGAAGTTTTGAGTGAATTTCTTTTGAAGTCTTTACACTTTTGAAAGAGTTATACTTGAGTAGAAACAACTTTTTTGAAGAAATCTTAAAGATCTTTTAAAGATCATTGACAAAAAACCCGATTGAATAAGCTTTGTCAAATAAAAACAAGTTTTCCATTACTAATAAAGTATAGTATAGAGGTCAACCTAGGTCAAATATAAGAAAACACAAATCTAATGAATTCATTGGTTGATTTTAAAATGAAGAAAACACAAATGTAATGAAATTCATTGATTGATTTTAAAATGAAGAATTTGACACTGAAAAGCTTTAAACTAGAATTGAAAAGTAAAGTAATAGAAGCAATGGGTAAAGAAAAATTGTAGGTGGAAGCAGTGTAAAATTGTAAAAGAAAATTTCTAAGTGAAAGAAAAACAAGGTATTGGGCGATAGAAATGTAAAGGACAGGATATTCAAATTAAAGAATTAGACAACAAAAATTGAAGCAGTAGATGATATAAAAGCAAGACATCAAACGATTCAAAATCAATGCAGTAGTCAATATGAAATTAGAGCTATAGACGAACTAAAAAATATCATGACTGGCAATATAAAAGAAAAGCACTAGATGATAGGAAGAAAATGTAGTACACGAAACAGTGTAATGACTCAAATGATTAACAATAACAACATCACTCTTAAGAAAAATTACAAACAATTAACTAATCAACAAGTGCTCTAAACTAGTGCTAAAATTAGAGAGAAAAATCAACAATTAGCATAACAAACTAGCGCAAAACTAGTGGTAGGAATTGAAGGTTAGAAGCTTAAAGATTAATGTTAGCAAAAAAGTATTAAAGAATGAAGATTTGGTGAACCTTGAAGATTGATGAAGTGTTGAGTGTCACGTAACAATTAAATATACCAATAAGTATGTTGGGTAGTTTATCGTATAAAAAGTATCGTATTTATAGGGATTTGGCAAAAAAAAATAATGTTTTAACTAGTTTGGTCATTGATAAAATAGTGAATGAGTTATAAGATGTACAAAACAAATTTGGTTCATGAAAACAGAGTAAAAACAATGATAGAACTGTTTGGATTAAAAGCAATTGACTTTCAAATGATTAAAATGTGTTGAAGTTTGACTCCACCACTTTTTCTCTCTCTTGTAATGGTTCTATTGTTAAATGTGACGTTGGAAATAATCAAGTCCTAGGAGTTCTCTTTGAATGTAACTCTAGGTCTATTATTGGCACCAAGAGCCTAGGATTACCAAATTTCAGTATGATTCCTAAATGGTTGCTTGAATAGATCATCAACATTAAGATCAATACTCTATAACTAGCTGCAATCTTACATATATTCCTAGCATCTTAAAGCATACATGAAAATTGATTGGACCACAACTTGAAACTAGTTTCCACTCAATCTTAAATCAATGAAATAAGATGAGTAATCAGTTCATCCAACAACAGGTATAAACCAATTAATAAACATGTAATTAAAAGCACGCATTCATAAATGTTAGATATATTATCTTTATCTTTTATCTTTAATTAGTTTGTTATTATTTCTTATTTATATTTTGGACTTAACTCATATTTCTTTTATTATAAATAGAGGACCCTATGTGTATATTCAATACAAGGGATATTAATTCCATACATAATTATCATTATATTCAAGACAAGATGTCTTCCAATACAAGATGTTAATCGAGCTTCCTTGGTTTATCAGCACCTTACTTACTCCATGTGGAGCAATATCTGTTGTAATCACCATAGGGTCATCCTGATTAGGGACAAGGGCTTGAAAATTTTCATCTGTGAAGGTGATTGGCAGCATGAACTTTTGTTTTTTCTCCACCAAGTGGACCATCTTCATGGCCCGTACACGACGTTTTTTAGCAGAAGAAGAGGACTCGTCTCCCATGAATCGTCCTCATATAGTGTTGATATGACTGCGAAAGGGATGTTCTTGGCTTCTGCTTCTACTACGAGTCCTCTATCTTAAGTCGCGTCATCGTTCGGTTCCTATCGTATAGCAGGGACACCCCCTTCTTTTAGGGCTTCTCCTCCGAGGGCTTCTCTCTTGTCGCTCGGTCTTCACATGCTTCTTTTGTTGACCGACACAGATCAACTCCTCGATATTGTCTTTGAGAGTTCGTGGTGTGTCCCATGTTTTTGTGGTATAGGCAATGTTTGTTGTCATCCAATTCAGGTGGGGTTAGCCTCCTTTTGGTGGCAAGCATCAGGTCTGCACTCAGTGCTTCCTACAGAATTTTTCCCTTAGGCATTCAAGGGGTATACTACGTAAAACGGGCCCCCTAGGTAGGTCTGTGGGACAAAAACTACTCAATTTTTCATTACCTCAGTTCAGTTTCTTCCCATCTCTCTTCTCCCCTATAACTGCTTCTTGTTATTGCTTTTTATGACACTCCTGCATGTCATCCACCCTTATGTCCTATATTGCTCGATCCCTCAACTATTTCATCGACTTGGGTGGCTTTCAACATAACATGGGCATTCTTCTTGGCAAGAATTATTGCAATAGGATAATAGCTAAGAGGATTTGAAAATCATTATGACATTAAGATTTCCAAGCTTTAGTCAAGGCTTAGGTCAAGACCCCACTACTCGTCGTATTTGGTTTGGTATTGCTACCGCACATGACTTCGAAAGTCATGATGATATTATTGAGGAACGTCTTTATCGGAATATTTTTGCTTCCCATTTCGGGCAATTAGCAATCATTTTTCTGTGGACTTCCGGGAATCTCTTTCATGTAGCTTGGCAAGGTAATTTTGAGACATGGGTACATGATCCTTTACATGTAAGACCTATCAGCAAACATCCCTGACTTCAAAGTTGTTATGAGATGTTGTAGGGGGAAGTCTGTAACGCCCTAATTTCCAAGATTTCACGAGTTATTAAAAACTGTAAATTTCAACATTTTATCATAACGTGGAAACGTATTTTTCAAAACCATAACATTTAAACATGCATAATTAGTCGAAGTATATGAGTACCAAAAAACTTATCCAATTACATTATTCAATTAATGGAAATAACAAATGAATTAAAATAACCCCAACTACATTGTCTTAAATTTAACAAAAATAACTTTCATTAAAAATCTAAAGTGTATTTCCCGTCATTTCTCCAATCTATCATGCCTCAGCACCATCTACAACATCATCTACTCACATACAACAGATTATATGATCATCACCAATAATTTCATTTACAACATCCAAACACAAACACGTGTGAGATAAGCTACCGATAAAACAATCATAATAATAATAAGATATTAACACACTAAATATATATCAACCATAAACAGCCACCCCATACCTAAGAGTAATAACAATAAGATTCCTAATCCTTTAGCATGACAACTTAATCGCAATTAATTACTCACATCTCGATCCCCGATGCTTGATCTTCGATGCTTGATCCTTGATTCCTTGACCCTTAATGTCATCACTAACATCTCACGCATGGACCCTTGTCTATGCACTCATTAGCATCTCTGCTAACTACTTACTATAACAAATATATTAACACCACTTTCAACATAGCATCACCTGGAGCATCTTCAATACCATGATCACCATCATAGATATACCACCATCATGACTATCCCAGTCATGAAAAACAACATGAGCATCATCGTACCATGAACACTATAGTGGAAAGAATCAGTCTCACCCATGTACCTTGCCTCACCGGCTTATAGCCACTCCTACATACCCATAAGCAGCCTCCCCTACATATCTACTCGAGTAGTCCCGCAATCCAACTAAGGAACATGTAATCCTACAACACAAGGACAAGAAAAACACCATCACCCCCACACAAGGAAGGTTCAATACCCTTCCTATGGACACAAGGCAAAAGAAAACACCTATTCACAGATAAAACTAAGATTTACTAAGTACATCAAGTAGACCTATCATCCACTCTCATGCTCATCAATCACATACTCAGGTACACCCCAACACTCACTCATGCTTCAACCTCAACCACAAGTTAAACTTGATCCCAAACATCGTCATTAATCTCATTATCTAATTTTCATCACGTTCTACAGGCCCTCAAGCTTGGTCCACGTTCATTTTTCATCAAAACGAACTTTTCAAGTAAAAATACACTTGGATAATCGATTATCAAAACTGATAATTTATTATTCCTGAAGCGTTCATAATTACCCAAAATCGATTATTCAGTGGTTCTACACAATCAATTACCAGAAATTATCACTTATGACAGAATAATCGATTGTCATCCTAGATAAGCGATTATTCTCGAAATCATACTAAAAACAAATGAGCAAATAATTGATTACGACTAATGATAATCAATTATTGTCTAATCGAAAGACATCGTGGACAGACATCATCATACCACTATATGACGAGGAAACATACCCCAAACAACATACATCATTCAAGCCTCACATACTCTTATGAATAGACCTTAATACATACATTACATCACTTGAATCATCAAAAACCCATCATTATGCAGATTATAACCCAAACAAACCCAACATTTTACATATGATCCTCATACCACTCTTTACAACATATATTTGTATGGTAAAACCCACAACAACATACCTTTTTTCCTTCCTTAGCATCAATACATATTATCATGGGATATCCTTGATAAAGTCATACATACTTCATAGAAAAAACCCAACACGATCATGATATAAAACCTATCATCATGCATACACAAATCTTTACCCAACAATAGCAACATATAATCATAACTATAATCATGTACACATGCATCAAAACAAGGATTACCATTCAAGATAATCAAGAACATATAACATACAACAACAAGAGAAAAAAAAAGGTAAGCTTACCTATACATTGGCAAATACTAGGGCTTTATCTATATTCTAAAAACATCACAAATCCTCCCTTGCACTAAGGTTTGTTGCAGCCCTTTCTCTTCTCTCCCAAAAATGCCTCTCTTCTCTCTCCTTATCTCTCTTTTTTGTTTTTAGATTTAGAGTAGTAATGTGTAGACCTTTTTTCCTATTCTTCTTTATATTCTTTTTACTCGATCTCTATTTTTTTTGGTTAAAATAAGACTTCTCGCTTAATCTCTAAAATCACTAATATTTCCTCTCTTATTTTCTCCCAATTACTTTTTAAAATATCAACAATTATCAAATCCTCCTAAGATTCCCGTAAGTTCTTATTTACATTTCAGATTTTCTATTATTTTCACCCTTTTTCTTTTTACACCCCCTAACTTAATTTCTGCACCATTTAATAAAGGTGAAAAAACCATTTTTCCCCTAAGCCAAAAATATAATTAAAAACCTAAATTTCTATTAAACCCTTTTCCCTAGGAATGGAATTTCATCCATTAAATCCTAAATAACATCTCTACCAACAAACCAACACATTTCATTCGTAATGTCTCGCTCACACAAAATAAATAACATATCAATCATGTGTTGCACTTTATGAATAATAACATTGATGAATCATTATTTTGTCCTATTTACTTAGCTTTTCACACCGAATTTAATTAGTGAATTGTACTTAATTGTCCATTATTTTCTCAGTTTTGCTAATTGAGTTTAATTTGATCAGTAATTCATATTTTAATTAATTTGAATAATCTGAGTTTAATTATTCTTATTATTATTTTCAAGGCAATGTTTGGGATTATATTTTGGGACATAAAGAGAGTTGTCACGTCATCTGTTAAATTCTACCTTAGCATTTTAGTTCAATATATTTTGTAATTTCGTTTTTAATATGTATTTTGGACCAGATTTTGTAGAAACCCAAAGTGTGGGCAGATTTGGGTGCTAGGTTTTAAGACCCCAAAGGACCAAAAACGAAACTCTTTCCTTCTCACTCTCGTTTTAGGTATTGGGATATTTTTCAACTCCCTTTTTTTGGGGATTTAGGTTTGCTTTCATTTCTCTTTACTTGTACTGCATCAATTAATTTCGTTTTAGTTTTAGTTATGTTTAATTGCATTTTTGTTAGCTTCTCTTCGTTGCATTTTTGTTTTTTCCCATTTCATCACAGTTCCGTTTCATGCTCCAATTTTGTTCTAGCTTTCAAGTTCATTTTACAGTTTTAATTCCAATTTTTGTTTCTGTCTCTGCATTTTCAATTGGGTTCTGTAATTTCGTTTGAGATCAATTTTGGTGCTGTATTGAATTTTGTTTAATGGAAGTTAGATTCTATTTGGGTTTGCCCTAGGGAGATTGAATTGTTTCCATGAGATTTCTGCACTGTGAATTGTTATTCTGTTGCTCTAGCCTAGCTTAATATTGAATTTATTTTGTACTTGCAATTGGGTACATGCTTAGTTGCTTAATTGATGTTTAATCTCCGCTTAGTTGATAAAATTGTGTGGTGCGGAATTGATTGAATATGAGCATTATATTTGCTTAATTCGCAATTTTGAAGACCGGATTAACCTTCGCTTAATTGGTTAATTCGTGTTGGATTAGGGGTCAGAGTAGTATTTAATCGTTGTGAATCTATGATTGGAACATTGCAATCGAAGTAGTGACCAATCATTTTTAATTAGTGTTTGAATTCATGTTTTAATTGGTTAATTTTAGTTCACAAAAATCTGTCCTAATTCCCCCACCCCCTACCCACTACGTGTTTGATCTAATGACTGAACCAAATGTTAGTCCTTGAGAGACGACCTAGGAGTCACTTCCTAGTATATATTACACTTTAACCGTATATTAATTTGATTCGAGTACGGCCTTGATCAAACAACAAATAATTAACATAACAATTATAATTCTAAGAAATATCTAAACATTAAACACCAATTACCACACAATAATACTCAAGTCTAAAAACCATTTTGTTCCTTAATTACTATATTTTTCTCGAGTTTTACCTAGGTAGTTTTTGAGTTAAAAAAGGGTTTTGACAGGTTAAAAGTTAAGATAAAGGTTATCTTGGAAATACATTATTTTAGGATTTCTCTAAGGATTGATTAAGACTTGTTTGAGTCATATGTTAGCAGGTTTCTGATATAGAACTGGTTGTTAGCTTTTTGAGTGTGTTTTGGTATGGTTTTTAGTTCATTTTTAGGGGTTTTAACTAGTTTATTTTGATTTAGGATGCCTGGAGATAATGTGAGGTTTTGGGGGGTTGTTATTAAGTTTATTTAGACTTGTTTAAGTTGGTAGATGCAGAATATTGGTAAGCAAAAGTATAAAATGGAGTTTGAGTGATCTTAAGTGGTTAAATGGGTATAAGATAGAAAATCTAAGTTGGAGATTTATTTTTCAAGGTTATTATAGGTACAGAAGGTCCTAAGGGTCATTAGAAGGTAGGGGGAAAGTGTCCAGGTCAAAATTAGAAGAATAATATTTTATTGATAGCGCTGAGCGCCTAAATTGGCATTGAGCACATGAAAATGTGAAAGTTGCGTTCAGGACGCTGAAAACCAACGCTCGGCGCTATTTCTGGGCGCTACTAGGTGACGCTACAATAATTTTGGATGGTTTTCGGGGTTGTGGGTGTCCGTTTTAGACGTTCTTTAAGTCGTTTTGGGCCCTTTGGAGCTATTCCTAAGGGTTTTAAAGTTGTTTCCCTTGTTGAAGTTTGAGTTTAAAGGAGTTTAATGTTGTTTAGTGGTTCTTCTTATTAAGTGAGTATAGTGGTCTTGTGGTTGTATGAATTATTTGTTCTCAAATGTTTTTAATTGATAAAGCAAATTATTATCTAATGTTTTGCTTATATCTAGCTTACCCTTGCTTTTGTGTTATCTGTTGTGTGTTATTTTTCTCTTTTCCAATGATTACCTAAATGGTGTGAACTTAGGGAGACAGTCATTTTAGTTGTTCCAGCGAGAGATGACGGCAAAGCAGATGAGTGATAGGTGGATCTACAAAAGTAGATCTATGGTCTTCTTGTAGGTTTGTTTTCATCCAAATAATTCTATTATCATATATGTAACAAAACATTTTATTAGTTTTTATACTATAAAAAACGGGATGTTACAATTTTAAAGATGTTTATATATTTGTAACTGTTCGTTCACCTTTGTAGTCTGGTTCAATGATTTATTATTCAAGCTCTGATATGCATTTTTTCTATCGTACACCATTCGATTAATGGCTGACAAGGTGGTCATATAATATAATAATAATAATAATATTTAGTTTAAAGTATATTTAACAAATTTCATAATTTTTTTCAAGTTTAAAATCTTCGGTTACCATCATATGGGAAGGTTGAAACATCCCATAAAGTAATTTGTGTCCTCTCTAATATGAGTTCCCTCCTTATTTACAAACGAGGAAAACTTATAGCGTTTTTTCAAGGATATGTTTGTCGTCTTTTATATATATATATATATATATATATATATATATATATATATATATATATATATTCATTCGTGAGCCTCGTTCTACTACTAATTTTGGAAAAGCTAAACATGGATTGGTATTTAATTTGATCTCGGAGTCTCACTCTTTCTAGATATGCATCAACTTTATTTGTAAGGACATGTTGGACTACCCAAAACTTACAAATTCTAATCTAATAATTCATATTAATAATTCTATTTTTATATTATTTGAAATGTCGCCCCCACACAAGTAGATATTTTCAAAACATTCTTGTTCCACCTAGACTGAACCAAATATGTACCACAAAGTTTTTCATTCAAATATGTTTCCCAACTGCAACGTCTATATGATTTATTCCAATTGTACATAGCATTTATTGGTCGCAACAATTTTTTTGGCAATATAAACAATAATTAATTCATTCGTATTAGTAATAAATTTTAAAAAGTGTATCACTTTAATTTTTTTAAATGAAGTGTTAAAAAGACGTTAGATTAATATATAACTTTTTCAATATGATTTATGTAAGTTTTTTAATCTGTTAAATTTCAAAATATAATTATTAAGTAATGTAAGACGTACATATTTTTTTCATATGTTATGTTTATATTCAATTATATTACGTATGTATTTATTTATTAGGCTTAAACCCTCCATTGGTCTTCATATTTGTGTGCAAATCTTAGTTTAGTCCTTTAAGTTTTGAACTGTCTCATTTAGGTCATAATTTTTGTAAAAAAGCACACATTTTACCCTAACCGTTAAGTTGTCTCAAACGGCGTTAATTGATGCTGAGATGAATTTTTTATTTTAGGCTTAATCTCTCCCTTGATTCTTATGTTTGTGTGAAAATCTCAGTTCGGTCCTCAAGTTTTAAACTGTGTCAATTGGGTCATAATTTTTAAAACTTGAGGACCGAACTGAGATTTTCACACACATAAGGACCAAGAAGTGAGGGATTAAGCCTAAAATAAAAAATTCATCCCAGCATTAATTAACGCCCGTTTGAAACAACTTAACAATTAGGTAAAATATATGCACAAATAGACTAAGGAATCTATGGCCATCAAATTTTTTCTTTCTGTGTATAAAAACAAGTGCCCGCACAAAACACAAAATCCTTATACTAAATCTGAATTTAATTTATTTTATTTTAAATTTTTTTAATATTTTACTCTAAGTTTATAATTGTTTTTTAAGACAATATAATTGTATGTGAAGTCAAATTATTTTTTTTTTCATAATGTATAATAATAGCAATAAAAAGTATTATATTATTGTTGTTTTTGGTAAAATATGAAAAATGTTTTTAAAAGGAGAACTTTTTGAAAAAATATTACTGTTGATAAGGAACACAGTTGAATGGTTTAAAAAAATAAAACGTTGTAGTAAATTTATTTGTAAATCCATTCTAAGTTGATAATTAACTTTTTAAATTTCATGTGAAGTTAACTATAAATTTTTTTAATAGTAATATTAACTTGAACAAAATAGTATGCAAACTTTAATTTTTTATTATTATTCCATATTAAAAAACTAAGAAATAAAATAATCAATTAATATAACAATATTAACAGTATTTGTATATAATAAATAATTAAAATTTCATCTAAGATAATATAAAATAATAATTAAATAATTAATATAATAAATAATGATTGCATTATTTACCAATTAATATATAATATATTATAAAGGTAATTTGAAAAATGTAAATAAATTTAGTTAATTAAAGAAAGAATTAACAATACAATTTGATTTGTATAACTGCAAATAAGTATTATATTAATGATTTCATATTAATGTATTAAATAATAATTATTAATTTGAAAATTAATATTAAAAGATGAATTAAATTTTATCAATTAATATATGATATATTAAAAAGATAATTAATGTTTGGCTTTTAAAAATGTAACTAAATTTAATTAATTAAAGAAAGAATTAATCATACAATTTAATTTGTATAACTGCTAACATTAATATAATAAAAATATATCTAATGCTAACTAATTATTACAACAATTTTTTTTTCAATAAATAGAAATATAAATTCATAAATACAAAATTTTAATTCAATCAAAGCTTTATCTTATAAATAAATGTTAAGATATCATTGATTGTTAATATATCATTGATTGCTAGTATACATAATACATAGGACATAGTATATAATAGATAATAGATAATATAAATATTATATTATTATATTGTTAGTGTAAATAAGTATAATTTCCGTAAATTTCTAACATATATAGATTAAAATTAAAAAATTCAATAAGAATTAACTATTTCTTTAATTCATATTAATTATTATGTCAAATTTGACCAATTAATATATAAATTATTAAGATAACATATACACCGTTTGACTTTGAAAATGTAATTAAAATAACTAACGAAACGATTAATCATAAATTAACTTGTATAACTATCAGTATCAATAACAATAAGTATATATATGCATAATGTATAGTATATAATATATATAGTATCTAATATATAATATAGATAATATATTGTTTGCGTTCAAATATATAATTTCTTCAAGTAATTTTTTAGTTTTCCATTTTCTTAAAAAAAAAAACATTTAATAATTTCTTGAAAATATTTAATAAGAAGAAATTAACATATGAAGTTACCATGAATATTAAAAGTAAAATGGTGAAATGAGAATAAAAAATGACACATTTAAAGTAAAATGTTCTGATGTCAAGAACAACATATTTAGAGAATTACGTATAACTTAAAAAAATTGTGAAAGACATAAAAAAAACATTATATGAGTACAACAATAACTTTTTTCAAGTATGATTCTAAGTGATTAAATGTTATTTCTCTTCTTAGAAGAAATTGTTCATCCTTTATATTATTTAAAACAAGGAATATATCATTCATCTCTTATGATTTTAAGAAATATGTTTTCTTTTTCTAAACTGTTTTAACGTGCTTCAAATATTAGTTTATATATAAGTAATATAAAGATATATTGTGCAATTTTTCCTTTTCCTATTCTCTTTAATTATATATTAATTATATTAATGAAAAATCGTTTTTATCCGTATCATTATATATATAAAGATATACATATTCATAAATATATATATATATATATATATATATATATATATATATTAATTTTTCAATTTCACTGTTTAATAAATAAAGTTTTTTAATTAAAATAATTATCTTACTTATTTTACTTATCATTTCTTAAAATTTAATTACTTTTTAAATTAAAATAATTATTAATAACAAAAAAATTATTCAAAAAATAATTATTCACAAATAAACTCCTGAAACAATGTTTTCAATGTTAAAGAGTATCTGAATTTTCCAAATTTATGTTAAGAAAGTATTTTTATTTTCTAAATTTTGTTGTAGAACATAACAATAATATTATCAAATTTGAATAATAGATTTGTTTTTCTTTTTAAAACTAGTATAAACACATGTGATCAGGCCGATGTGTTTGTATTTTTAAAATATTTATAAAGTAATATAGTTATAGATTAAATGAAACTACTCCTTGATAGTATATTTATAGATAGATAATATAAAGTAATAATTATAAATTAAATGAAACTACTCCTTGATCGTATATTTAAATAAAGTTGTGAATATGAGGATAAGTTCCATAAATCAATGTGCTGAAGGTTCATAATGAACCTAAGAAGTAGCCGCTGCTAAAAAATTGGTCACTGCATTAGTCAAATAGTCTACCAAACACGAAAGAGCAGAAAAACCAAACAACGACTATTACTGCTTCCTCATTATGTAATGCCAAATTTTCAACTACTTTATTTAAGACAATGTTTGCTTCAGTAATATTTTAGAACAAACTATTTTAAATGTTAAAAAAACCAAAAGAAAAAGGCCTACAAAGTAAATTAACGATATGCTAGTAACAATTTTAAAAATAAGTTAAATTAACTAGATGTTTATGAATCATTTGACAAATTTTAATTAGATTACTGAGTTATTTTTCTCTTCAATTGAGTTTGTTAAATTTGTGTTTTGCCTTTTGACTATGTTTATTGTCAACTCCGTTGAGAAAAGTAATGGTAGCAACCAAATTAGAGAACAAATATAAATTCGGACCCAATTGAAAAAAGAAGAGAGTTTATGAGTAATTTTAAAATAATAAATATGCAAAAACAAAATTATATCACTTAATTAAAGAGTGTAAAAGGAATGGACTTAGTATGAAAGAAGAATTCGAGATGAGCATGACGGGCGAGCAAAAATTCTTTCTTGGATTACAAATCAAGTAAGAAGATGACGTAACCTACATACATCAAACGAAGTATATCTGAAAGCTACTCAAAAAGTTTAAAATGAATTACACAAAGGAGATGAAAACTCCAATGCATCCAACAACTAGCCTAGGGCTAGATGAAAGCTAAGATAGGTGGACAATACTCTTTATCGTCAAATGATAGGTTCACTTTTGTATCTCATAGTGTCTAGACCTGATATTATATTCAGTGTCTATCTTTGTGCAAGATTTCAGTTAGATCCCAAAGAGACCCATCTTAGTGCTGTTAAATGCATATTTCGCTATCTAAAAGGAACATCGTCTCTTGGTCTGTGCTATAAAAGGAGTGAGAGATTTGATCTTGAAGGATATTGTGATGCTGATTTTGCTGGAGATAAAGTTGAGCGAAAAAGTACAAGTGGAGGTTATCACTTTATTGGAAGAAACCTAGTATCATGGTTGAGCAAGAAGTAGAACACAATTGTGCTATCAATCGCTAAAGCTGAATATATATTGGTTGTACACTGCTGCTCTCAACTGTTATGGATTAGGAATTAACTAGAAGATTACAATCTCACTTAACGTACGATTCCTATATTCTATGAGGATAATGCTGCAATTAGTTTGTCTAGAAATCCAACATTGCATTCACGCGCTAAGCATATTCAGGTCAAACATCACTTCATACGTGATCATGTTAACAAGGGTACTATGGACTTACAATATGTAAACACTGAAGATTAGTTTGTTGACATCTTCACTAAGCCATTAGTTGAATATAGACTCAACCATCTAATAACCCTTATTGGTATGAGAAACATTGAATGAATATTTGATTCAAATATGTGTAGTGTGTTCATATAGTGTTCATATAGGAGCCTAGAGAGTCAATCGTCTAGGACACATAGTCCACAAGACGTCATTCTGTTGCTTCGTCTCAAAAAAATTGTCAATAAGACAACTGCGTTCATGCATTAGGTGTGTCTAATTACTCAACCCTCCTCTAGAAGTTGTCTAGGATTTCCTAATTCCAAACCCTCTCTCCTATTTGCCAAATCTTCTATGCGTCAATCAAGCCATCTTCCTCTCTATCAAAGCCCAATCTCTCTCTTCCTCGAAACCCTAAACATCTGATTTCAACGCTTCCCACTCTTATCCGCTGTTGGCTAACATCTTCTCAAAAATCTTCTCAAAAATCTTCTCAGTATTCAAAGAGATGTAAATCTCTTTCGAATCTTTTCGTACTAACCTCATTAAATGAACGAGACCGATCAATCGCCCATGACTAACTTTTTCTTCTATTTAAATACGCTTCTCTTGTCATCTTCTCAACTCATTCTTCTCAAACCCTAATTCCTCTCTCATTGTCATGTCCTCTACATCTTTGAGTCTGCAGACCTTCAATATTTCAAGCCCATGAAGCCTTCTTTCGAACCAGTTGGCCATCATCGTCATTTCATTTGATCATTGAAACAAGATGAACATGATAATCCAACCTCCTCCCCTACTCCTATTTTCAGAACTTACCTGCCTTATGCACGTAGTTCTTCTATGAAACCTACATTGTTCATCCTTGGCCATCTCATCCCTTCCACTTGTTCCTTTTTTCCTTTCTTCACTTTGTTGGGCTGTGATTTCCTTTCTCTTCCACTTCCCTTTTGATGTTTATCAAATAAGGGGAGAATAGACAAAGAGTAGAAGTGTCAACATCTAGGAGCATGTACTCAGGGGGAGTACACTAGAAGGTAGGATAGTATAGAACCAGGGGGAGTTTCTCCAGATTCTTGGAGTTCATCTTAGGAGTCCATGTTTACATTCATATTATCTATTTTATTTTAATAAATAGTCTGTGAATGTTGTTTATTTTGTGATTATTTTCTATTTACTTGTTGCTTATTTATCGCTTTATCTGTTTTTATTTTCATTTAGTCGTTTATTCACAATATTTTTTTTCAACTGTGTCCACTAACAAGAAGCAAAAGATAAAAATAGAAAATTATAAAACAGACAAAACTTAAAACTAAAAGTTGAACTAAGAATGAATACATCGTTTAAATGTGTATTTGTTAAACATCAAAAGGGGGGAGATTGTTAAAGACAAAATCGTCTATGCGAACAAACGCTCTCATGTTTTGAAGTTTAATTAAATAACATTAAAATGAGTTAACAATAAGAAAATAACATAGGGTGAAAATATAAGACTTAGAACCTAAACCCCAAACAAACACAACCTAAAACTTGAACCCCAAGCATAGAAAAACATAAGAAAACACTTAGGTCTTAGGAAATAGAAAAACATCTTGGTCAAAACACCTGGACGCATGGCTTGACGATGTCCAAAAGAGATTAAGACAAACACTTAATGCTTATAATACCTAGATTATATATTTGACTTCTCTCAATAAAGAAAATAGGTCGAGACAATGTCTCTAACAAAACACATTAAAAGATTTAATCATCAAAATATGTAAGAAAGCTTAAGCAAGTTAAATGCTATCTGTCTAAAAAGAAATAAAAGTTAAAGAAGAGTTTACTTGATCAAACAATACCAAGAGCTCAACAAGTGCCTCATCTTTTGATGAAGTATATATCTACGCTTGGTATCTTCAAAAAAACGAACTTAATTGTAAAATGCTACCTAACGGTAGGAAATCAAAAGCACTTTGTTGTTTAAGCAAGCATTAAATGACATTAAATGCTCAACGTTCAAAAAAAAAAGTGATAAGAAAAGTCATATCTACTGCATGCACAGTTTACTCTAATTTTGTAGATAAACTATTCTACACGCATCCACAGTGCTATAGACCAAATATTAAAATGTAGACGTTAGAGACAAAGGAGATATTCACGGAATGTTCCTCACTTGAAGCAAAGTCTAAAAAGATCATACAACCTACTTTAAGCAACGAACTATAAAAAAGCATGCCTGCTCTGACAAAGTTGACTTACACAACGACTGTTGTAAAAAGAAGAAAGAGAAAACACAAGTACCAAGTCTATAAACTACAAACTCAGTCTAACAGAAAAATATCCATGACGTCTATAAATAGAAGATCTCTCAAGAAGAAAGGAGAAAGAGCTCAAGAAAGAGAACACATATGAGCTGAAGAAAAGAGAAGAGAAGAGAAAAAGAGAAAGAGCTCAAGAAAAAGAATACATTTGAGCTGAAGAAAAGAGAAGAGAAGGGAAAAAGAGAAAGAGATACGCTCGAGCTTATGCGTCAAATTTATTACTACTGTAAGAAAGAAGAGAGAAACACTTACGAGTGTTTAGACTGTATTGTATTGTAATAAAATGCTATCATTGAGAGATATAATCTGAACTACGTGTAAGTAATCATTGATTCACTTGCAATTGAACTATGTTTGAGTTTAGGAATCTAGGCACGGTAGTCTAGTACCAGGGGTGGTTCGAATACTCAAAGGAAATCTCGGCTAGGGTTGCACAATACTAGGAGTGGTGCGAATACTCAAAGCAAATCTCAGCAAGGTGTTGAGTACCAGGAGTGGTGCTAATACTCAGAGGAAATCTCAGTATGGTAGTTGAGTACTAGGAGTGGTGCTAATACTCATTTGTAATCATGTGAAGATTATAATGGAACCCTCTGCGGAGGAGACTAGGCTAGCTCAGTTGGAGCGAACTAGTATAAAATCTTTCATGTTATTTTCTCTTCTCTTAATCGTCTTGCAAAACCTGCAGTTGAGCTTTACATTTCAAATACAAGAACTTTCAAGCTAAAGGATTATTTCTCTTTAAGGAAGTTCATATAAAACACTACAATAGATATATTTTGAATAACACGACAAACTTATCAACGCTTATACATATATTTCAAGTCGAGCGTCTAAGCTTTCAAAAAAAATTTCAAGAGCTCGATAGCGTGCTATATCAGAAGGGTTGCGATAAACATTTTCCATTAACACTATTCAACCCCCCTTTTGGTGTTTTTTAGGTACTTCAGCTTAAGTGTCATTCCCCTTCATGTTTCTAATATCATTTGTCTTCCTAGGGGTTTTGTCAAAGGATCTGCTAGATTATGTTCTTACTTCACATAATCAATGAAAATAGTTCCACTCTTTAACAAGTGCCTCACCAAATTGTGTCTTAATTATACATGTATATTCTTTCCATTGTAATTATTGTATTTAGTTATAGTTATTGCCGATTAGTAATCACAGTGTATTGACACATTTGAGGTTGGTTTCATTCCTAATGGAATGTTTGGTAAGAAGTTTTTCAACCAGTTAACCTCACTACCAACCATCTCAAGAGAAACAAACTCAAATTTCATTGTTGATCTTGCAATAATTGTTTTTCTAGTTAATCTCTATGTAATCACACCACCCCTAAGTGTGAATACATAATCACTAGTGGATTTTGTCTCATCTGAACCACGGATCTGATTAGCATCATTGTACCCTTCTAGTATAAAAGGAAATAAACTATATTTAATGGCATAAATCATTAAACCTCTTAAGTATCTCAAAAGGGTTGTTTTAACATACATCTGGTGTATCATTAGTTTTTGGATAGCTACTAGAGCTAACAACACTCAAATGGAGGAAATCCTAGTCACAAGAGCAAAGGTATCAAAGTCATCTATGTTGGGTTTTTGAGTAAAACCTATTGCTACTAATCTTGCCTTATACTTCTCTATAGATCCATCAGGGTGATACTTTTTTATTAAAGATCCACTTACAACCGATTGGTTTTTCTCCTTTAGGTAAATCTTCTAAGGTCCAAGTATTATTTTTCTGAATTGATTCAATTTTATTCCTAATGGCTTTATCCCACTGCTTAGCATCAGGAGCACTATAGCTTCTATAAAGCTACTTAGATCATTATCAGCTAGATAGGTATACAAATCATTACCAAAGGATGTTTCCTTCCTTTTTCTTTTAATTCTTCTTAAATCCTCACATAATGCATCACTATTATTATTATCGTCTACAGGTTGAGATGTCTCACTAACCTTTAAAGAAAAACATGTTCAAAAAATTTAGCATTTTTTGTCTTCATTATAGTGTTATGCTCAATCAGGTCACTTTTAAGAACCAGAAACCAATAGGTAGCACTATGTTCTGCATACCTTATGAACATGCAATCAGAGGTTTTAGAACCTATTTTCCTTTTCTTAGGATCGGGTAACATCACCTTAGCTAGACACCCACACACTCTTTGATATTTAAGGTTAGGTTGATAACCTCTCCAAAACTCATAGGGATTTTTACCAGTTTTCTTATGAGGTATTCTATTTTGTAAAAAACATGCAGTAACCAATACTTCTCCCCAAATGTTATTAGGTGCACCAGAACTAATAAGCATATCATTAATAATCTCCGTAAGAGTTTTATTCTTTTTCTCAGCTACTCCATTAGACTCAAGTAAATATGGTGGGGTCACTTCATAGATAATACCTTCTTTAACACAAAAGTCATTAAACAATACATATTCACCACCTCTATCTGATCTAATCCTCTTAATTTTCTTATTTAATTGATTTTTTACTTCTACTTTATAGGTTAGAAACACATCAAAGGCTTCATCTTTATGTTTGATTAAATACACTTTAGTGTATCTAGAATAATCATCTATAAAAGTTACAAAATAATTTTTTCCTCCTCTAAACATGGTTTATTTAAATTATCTAGATCAATATGAATTAACCATAACAATTCAGTTTGACGTTCTACATGATAACATGTTTTCTTTGTCATTTTAGATTATACACATATATCACATTTACTATTCTGTTTATCATGCATATTAATTAATCCTAGTCATTGTAATTTCAAAACATATAAGGAATTCACATGTCCTAATCTAGCATGCCATATATCATATGAGTCAACAATATAAGCAGAAGAACTTGATTCATTAAAAATTTCATAAACATTCAGCATGAAGAGTCCTTGATCACAATATCGTTTTCCCACGAAAACATTATTTTTTTGTTATAAGAATCTTATCAGATTCGAATGACACTTTAGCCTCCATTTTTCCCAGTAGTTCTACATATATTAAATTAACTGTGATAGAGGGCATATGCATCACATCGCTCAAGGCCAAAGTTTTCCCAGATGTGAGTTTAAGAAGAAACTTTCCTTTTCCTAGGACAAGAGTTGTCCTCGAATCACTGAGGTACACATGTTCTTCTCCATCTCTTACATTAATGTAAGAGGTAAAAACACTTATGTTTCCACATATATGCCTAGTAGCCTCAGAGTTTACCACCCACTTACTCATATTGCTCATCAGATATAATTGAGAAATGATTGCAGCAATGATGTCATCTCCTTCTACGCCTACATTGTGTTGCATGATGGCCCAGTTTTTCACATACAAAGTAATTTCCTTTCTTCTTAAAGGTGGGGCTAGACTATTGGGACAAGATTTTCAAAAATTATTTTTCTTATTCTGATCAGGTTTGTGTTTGTACCTTTTTGGAGTAGGTTTTTCTTGAGAAAAAGTGACTTCACACATGCCTGAAAGGGCAGACACACGTTCTTGCTAGCATTTGTCCAGAGAATACCTTGACTTTTGATACATCCAAAAGCGGTTTGTTGATGTCAGTCATAAGTCCTTAAGATTGTTGTAGAAAAGCTGACAAAATCAGGAACAAAATTTCTCGAGGCATGTAGATCACTATCCTTAAGGACTTATCTGCAGTGTATTGCACAAGTCCCCTAGGATACAATAGGAATTTCTCAGAAATTTCTTAGGATCTCAGAACTAGCAAAGAACTCTAAAGAGAGTAAAAGAATAAATTCAGGATATAAAGAGGATAAAAAAAGAAAGGAAGAAAAACTAAGAAGATAGCTTGAGGAATAAAGTTTCCTTTTGAGAGGAGAAGAGAAAGCTTGATTTGGTGTATTTTTTGGAATGTAGGAAATGCTCTATTTATAGAGCAGAAACTTGGTCAAAAACCTCTACCACAATAATGAATAATAAAAACTGACCGTTGGTACTTATGAACTTTAATGAAAGAAAAAAAAATGTGCACTTATGAACATCAATGAGAAAATAAAATTGTTGGTTAACGTTTAAAACTAACGTTTTTTTTGCAATTATTATTATGTTATAACACAATGTCTATGTTTATATTCTTCTCTTAGAAACAAGATTTCGCACTCGTGTTTACTGACAAGTCTTTAAGAATTATTATTCTATGTTTTACCTTGTATTCTTGTTTTATTATCATGTTCTTGTTCTTACGTTAAAAGTTTTACTCTTATTTAATCTCATAGATTAAATTCATTTCAAGTGGTGAATATATTTGAGCTTCATGTTTTGTGTGCCTAAAATTATAAAAAAAAATAGATAAATGAATTCAAGTTTTTATGTTAAATCATGATAATTAAAGTTAGACTCTTGTTAGAAAGAGAACAATAACATAGAAAGGATGTCCAATAAGTTCCACTCATATTAAATGAGCTTCACTCTTTGGATAATTATACAATCCTTATGATCATATTGCCATTATTTAAGTAGCTTTCCAAAGCAATAAAGACCTTATGTGATGATCTTAGGAATGCCCAAAGGTTTAGATAACATGTTACTTAAAGAATTTATGGATATCTTGAAAGTACACAAGTTAGATTTCCAACAAGACAAACTTATCAAGAAGAAAAAAAAAACCCTCGCACACAAAGTGAAGAACATGTGGTACACTCTCGAAAAAGTAACGAATGTTGAAGAATTACTAGACATACTCTTAAAGAAAAACCTTTGAAGAAAAAGATCATTCCTTCTTCATATATAGAAAAACCCATTAGATGGAAGGAATAAACAAGATTTTAGAGGAAAGACCAAACCAAGAAAAGGGCTCAAAGGGCAATATAACTCAAGTTTTGTTTTTCTATAAGAACAATAAATCTAATCAATTCAAATATAAATCTCCAATGAAGAATATAAGTTAAGATAAGCATAGACATGTCCTTAAATGAAGGATGTGTAGGTTCTTATATCTACTAGGAATTACCTAAATGACTTTGAATCTAAAGAAGAGGAAATAAAAAAGGTTGCAAACCTTTCTCTCATGAAAGAGAGTTTGACAAGGTGCTACATTTTTGTAACTATTAAAAACCGGCCCAAGAAAACAAAATAGGCCCAAAAGCCCTTTAACTCAATGTGCGGTAAAGAACTTCCTCGAGAAGTTTCATAGTGTCAGACATCAGATGCGGTGGAAAGCTGAGTGACGAGTGAGAGAAGCAGAACTTCCAGGGCCTTCCACAGAGACGCACCGACAGAACAAAGGAGGAGAATTTCACCCGATAAAAGTGCAACAACTCAAGGAAAAGAGAAAGCCACTCGAACAAAGGTAAGAGAAAGCCAAAACTCTAAAAACATTTCATTGATCTTGTGTGTATCTTATTACAAAAAGCAAATACCGGGAGCCCTTTATAATATAGGGTTCCGGTGAGGGGGATCTAGAATAATCCCTAACAGAAAACAATAAATGTTAAGAAACAGAATAAACGGAACAGTAAAGTTTCTCTTCGAAGCGACAAACACAAAGGTACAGATTTTAATAGCCTCCCCTCAAGCTGGATGGTGGATGTTCACTAATCCAAGCTTGGGGATGATGGATCTGAAGCGTGTGCGATGAGGGAACTTGGTAAAGACGTCGGCAAGCTGTTCTTCTGATTGAATGGGCAAAAGACGTAGGAACTTAGCTTGGATCTTTTCGTGTACCACATGACAATCCAATTCTATATGTTTGGTGAGTTCATGGAAGCTCTGGTTGTGAGCGATATGCCTTGCGGAATCATTGTCACAGTAGAGAATAACATCTACGTCGGGTTGAACCTGGAGATCCTGGAGTATGTAATGAAGCCATTGCATCTCACACACGGTAGCTGTTAAGGCACGATACTCGGCTTCTGTGGAGGACCTAGAAACAGTGCTTTGTTTCTTCGACCTCCATGAAACAAGGGATGTCCCTAGAAACACACAATACCCAATAGTGGACCTTCGTGTATTAGGACAAGTGGCCCAGTCGGAGTCACTGAAACCCTTTATTTGAATGCTAGAATCAGCCGCAAAGAAAAGTCCTTCAGAGGGACTTGACTTAATATACCTGAGGACATGCTGCAAAGCCTGATATTGAAAGTTAGTGGGCTCTTGCATAAACTGACTTAAGAGATTAACAGTAAAGCATAAATCCGGTCTAGTATTAGTGAGATAGAAAAGCTTCCCTATTAATATGTGATAGATGCTGGGATCATCCATATAGTTCTCTATTTTGTACAAGGAACTGTTGTTGCTTAGAAAAGGGGTGCAACTAGGTTTGCTTCCCAGCATTCCTGTTTCTTCTAGAATGTCCAGTGCATACTTTCTTTGATAAAGGTGTATCCCCTTCTTTGATCTAGCCACTTCAAAACCCAAAAAGTATTTGAGTTCTCCAAGATCTTTTATTTGAAATTGTTGATGTAGAAGAGCCTTCATATGTGTGATTTCGCTCATGGAATTCCCTGCTAATACAATGTCATCAACATATACGAGTAAAGCAGTGAAGTTCATGGAGGTTTTCTTGACAAATAAGGAGTGGTCAGATTTGGACTGAACATAATCTACAGATATAAGGAAACTGGACAGTTTTTCAAACCACTGGTTGCTTGCCTGTTTTAAACCGTACAGAGATTTTGTGGGCTTACAAACCTGCCTTCTTGTATCAATATCTAAACCTGGTGGGGGATCCATGCAAACTTCCTTATTTAGATCTCCATGTAATAAGGCATTGTCAACGTCAAGTTGCTGTAGGAACCATTTCTCAGAGGCAGCGAGAGCAAGCATGAGTCTGACAGTGGTAAGTTTAGCAACAGGGGAAAGTTCAGCCAATAGACTTCTTTCCAGGAGGAAGTTCAGTTAAAAACCACGTCCCATTATTTTGCAGAGCTTTAATCTCTTTCTTCATTGCATTAGTCCATTCAGGGCTCATTCTAGCTTCTGCATATGAATTAGGCTCTTTAGCAGCATTTATGGCAAAAGTATATCTTAATTGTTTGTTAGATAAGGACTCATAAGACAGAATACTATTGATAGGATAAGGAGTTCTTAACTCATTTTTGAGACATAAAGATGTAGTAGATGACTGACCAGTTTGAACATAGTCTTTCAAGTATTCAGGAACTCTTTTCACCTTATTAGATCTTCTCTGGGTATTTCTCTGTTCTTCCTCAACGAAATTTGAACTCTCAGTATTGTCAACATTACTGTTAGTGGGATTCTGATCATTTCTCTGACCATTGGTTTGGGATTCTCTCTGGCTGCAAGGAAAATTATACAGAAAAGATGCACATTCCTCATTCTCATTGTAGTTATCATTATTAGCCTGTTTACTTTTGTAAGGAAAAATATCTTCATAAAATATCACATTTCTACTAATAAAGATTTCCCTAGTGTTAACATCAAGCACAATGTATCCTTTTAACCCATTTTTATATCCCAGAAAAATCCCTTTTCTGGCCCTAGAATCAAGTTTGCTTCTGTTATTCTCTAAAGTGGAGGCAAAACATAAGCACCCAAAGACCCTTAGGTTAAGATAAGTAGGGGAATCACAATTCAAAATATCATAGGGAGTTCTATCCTTAATAACAGGCAAGGCAATCTATTTATTAAGTAAATGGCGTGAGATAGAGCATAAGACCAATAGGCATAAGGAATATTTGATTGAAAAACCAAACTACGAGTAACATTCAAAATATGTTGGTGTTTTCGCTCCACAACAGAATTCTGTTGTGGAGTTTCTACACAGCTGGTTTGATGTTCAATGTCATATGTGTTATAAATGTTAGGACATTTAAATTCTGGACCATTGGTCGGTCCTGATTACTTTAACAGTTTTATTGAATTGGGTTTTGATTTTCAAGAAAAAAGACTGTAATAATTCTCTAGTTTGGCCCTTATTGTGCATAAGAAAACCCTAAGTGTGCCTGCTACAATCATCAACAATAGTGAGGAAATATTTGTGCCCATGCACAGAAGGGGTGGATATAGGACCCCAAATATCGCAATGTATAAGATCAAAACAGTTAGCAGACAAGGAATTATGCTTAGAAAATGGCAATTGGTGTTGCTTTGCATAATGACAAATATCACAAGCATTGTTTGAATCAGTTTGAACATAAGGAAACTCTCTGCATATTCTTTCAACAACTTTATGTCCTGGATGGCCTAGCCTATAGTGCCACAAATTTATTTTTACATGTTCATAAGAGAAAGCAAAGCTAGATTCCAAATTCTTTCCAATAGATTGTAAGTAGTAGAGTCCATTGTACACTCTAGCGCATCCAATCATCTTCAATGTAGTTCTGTCCTGGATTTCACACAGCTCAGAAGAGAAAGTTAGTGTGCAGTTTGTCTCTAGTCAAAGATTGGACAAATATTAAGTTGAAAGTAAATTCTGGTATGTATAAAACATTGAAAATAATGAAATTATGAGAGAATTGCACGGTTCCAGCATAATGAGTTGTGACAATAGAATTATTTGGTAATCTAACTGATATAGGCTTGATTTTATTGAAAGTTATGAATAAATCTTTGTTATGAGTTATGTGATTTGTGGCTCCTGTGTCCATGATCCAAGAATTTGTACCTTGTCTATCCTCTGTGGTATCTTTATGCATTTGACTAATACTGTGAGAAGACTTTTCTGTTTTATCAAGCATTTCCAGTAATTTCTTCATTTGTTCCATAGTGAAAGAGCTTTGAATGGTATTGGTGTTGTTTTGTTGATTATTCTGTGATTCTGCTGAAGCAATGTAGGCATTTGTGTATCCCCACTCATTCTGTCCAGCACTATTTTGTCCATCGTTGTCACCCTTTTTGTACCATGAAGGATATCCATGTTTTGAATAACATTCGTCTATAGTATTATTCATTTTATGACAGTAAGAACATTGTTTTCCTTGATTCAGATTTCTTCCTCTCCCTCTTCCTTGGCTGCGACTGGGAAAACCACACCCATGACCTTTCCAATTTTGTTCATTCTTCCAATTGCTTTGTCTATCAGTTTTGTTGGCAAGAATTTTGATTTTAGTATGCCCAGAATCATGTTTCTCCTGTCTTTCTTATTGTATGATGAGGGAAAAGACACGATTAATGCTTGGTAGGGGCTCCATCAATAGAATTTGTGTCCTAACAGTGTTATAACAATCGTTGAGGCCTTTTAGGAAGCAGATAACGTGTTCCATTTCCCTGTATTTGTGGACAACTTTTGATAGATCACAACTGCAAGGGATTTTGCAGCTGCAACGAGGAATGGGTCTCAAAAATTCTAGCTCCTCCCATAGTATTTTCAAATCAGTGAAATACTGATTCACGCTTCTCTCTCATTGCTTGATTGAATGTGTTTCTTGTAACAGATCTGAGAATTTGAAATGATCTCCCTTTGAAAACCTTTCTTTTAACTCTTCCCATAATTCTTGAGCGTCTTCAACATAAACAACGCTTTCTGCTATTTGAACTGATAGAGTCTTGATAATCCAAGACAGTACCATCATGTTGTTTCTCTCCCAAGAATCATAAAGGGGATCCTCTCTTTGTTATAAACTTCAGTTTGTTCTTGGATAATAATGCCCTTCTCATACTTTTCCTCCAAGAAGTATAATTTGATTCATCAAGAACTTGTGAGATAAGCGATATACCTGGGTTTTCTCCCGGGTGGAGATAATAGGGACTTAAAGGGTTGTTGACTTGATCCATACTGGCAGTGGTAGAAGCAGCAAGAAAGCAAAGAACACCAAGAAAACATTAACCAAGGATGCAGCAGAAACAGAAGCAGAACAGGTTCGAAACCTGCTCTGATGCCATATTAAAAACCGGCCTAAGAAAACAGAATAGGCCCAAAAGCCCTTTAACTCAATGTGCGATAAAGAACTTCCTCGAGAAGTTTCATAGTGTCAGACATCAGATGCGGTGGAAAGCTGAGTGACGAGTGAGAGAAGCAGAACTTTCAGGGCCTTCCACGGAGACGCACCGACAGAACAAAGGAGAAGAAATTCACCCGATAAAAGCACAACAACTCAAGGAAAAGAGAAAGCCACTCGAACAAAGGTAAGAGAAAGCCAAAACTCTAAAAACATTTCATTGATCTTGTGTGTATCTTATTACAGAAAGCATATACCGGGAGCCCTTTATAATATAGGGTTCCGGTGAGGGGTATCTAGAATAATCCCTAACAGAAAACAATAAATGTTAAGAAACAGAATAAACGAAACACTAAAGTTGCTCTTCGGAGTGACAAACACAAAGGTACAGATTTTAATAGTAACCAAAGCATATCTTGAGTTTTTTTTTTCACATTTTTCTCCTTTTTCAAGCTTGCAAAATATTATAAAGAGAAATATATTTTTAAAATAAATGAAGTCATTAAAAGTAAAACCTTGCAGGAGAAAAAATAATAAATATTACTATAGAAGATGTTTCCAAAAAAAATGTTGATTTGATAAAGGACCACAAAATAATTATAAATAAAAAAAAACCCTATCACGAAAATGATTTCAATTAGATTTTGACAAATAATGCTCAAAATTGAGTACTGAAAATGACTTTCTCTTTTTCAAAATTTCTTTACCTCCATCATGTCTAAATTAAACATTGTCAAAATTTCCCAAACTTGTTCTTGTCCTCACGCAAAAGAATAAAACTATGGTAGACAAAACGTATATAAGCATTGACTTTGAGCAGTGGTATTGTCAAAAGAAACCATGAAATAATGCCAACCAACGTTAATTCTTAACTATGTTAGCAATCATTGCAATCTTCTCATGAGAAAATCACAACATTGTAAGACCTCACCTTTAATGTCACCCTCTTCATTACAAGTGTATGTATCTCTTAACTTTTCATATAATTAACCACACAATTTAACTTTATGTTTCATCTCACTCAAAACTAGAGCTGTCAAAATAGGTAGCCCGACCTGATCTACCACGGGTTGGTCACTTAGTGAGTCAACCCAACCCGACTTATTTATTAGCGAGTCAGAAAAATTCGAACCCGACCTGACCCAGCACGGGTTGGTGGATAAACGAGTTGGCTCACTGGCTCACTTAATTACAATTTTTTTAAAATAAAAGAAATTACAAACTTTTTATAATTCAAATCTAAAGAAATTTCACTCCCAAATTTGACTCCCAACATGGATGTTTAATTAATTTTGAAAATAGGAAACTTAAATAATTTTTTCAAGCAAAAATAAAAATAATAAATATCTTTTTATAAAATTAAAATTAAATTTTAATAAAATAAATTTAGATAGGTGGGTTGGTGGGCCAACCCGGCCCACCAAAGATTCAACCCCGCATGAGCCGGGTTTAAATGAGCCGGGTTGAAATCTGACCCATATAGAAAAAATACAATTTTTTCAAATCCAATCCGGTTCGAACCCATGGTGGGCCGAGTTATCCCATGGATTGTGACCCATTTTGACAACTCTAATCAAAACCATACATTTTTCACCCAAAAATGAGAGCACAATTTTCATTGATATAGCGTTTCACATACTCCCCTTTTCTTCACTTCATTCTTCTCATAACCCCAAATAAAAGGTAACCCAATTAATTCGTAACCAAACTTAACAACAATTGTGCCAACATTACATTTAAACTCACATGGGTTAGTGATTCTCATGAATGTTATGCCACATTCATCAATTCATATCAATGAACCCAAAATATGCTCTAACAAATAAAAAAGGATTTTCATGACAAAAATTAAGCGAGAAACTAAAAGTAGACAAGTTTTTTTAGATAATCTAAATCTATAATTAATAAATTTAAAATTTCATCAAAAAGGAAAACATATTTAACTTTAAATATCATCTCTGATATTTCAATTTTTGCAATCTAAGAATTATCATAAAACATGCTAAAATCAAATTACATTCACTACATGTAACTAAATTCAAAGAATATAAGGTAAATAATGTTATTTATATACAATATAATGAAAGTTACATTGAAACGATACATTCAATAAAGGGTGTGGACTAAAAAGTGTCATTTTTTTGATCATTATGAGCAATGAAACAACTTGCAAGCAACAACTCAAATAAGGATATGCGAGATCTGAGAAATATAAGGAGAGATAATGTTAAAATGTTATCGATGTTGGTATTCCATCACCATTTCCTTTTGTACATAAATTATTTGTTAGAAACGAAAGAATAGTTCAACCAATGCAACAGAATTAGAAGGCTTTAAAAATGAGTTAGTTGTAAACACTCGAGTATAGTTTGGTTATAAAATTCTCTTTTCTGCATTAGTTAGAAGCAATCAACCTTTACCACTTAATACAATAAGTTAATGCATTGCTTTTCTTGATTTTACGACCTTTTCTTATTTCTTATATTGTTTTATGAATGAAAAATAAAAACACAACCAAGTATACAAGATCCACAAAAAAAAAATTAATAATTTAAAAGAGGTCTATTTTTACATTATCAAGAATTTAAAACCCTAAACTGGGTTTAAAACCTTCCGTATCTACTATAAATTTTAAATTTTTGTAAAATTTTATGAATTTTAGATTTTTTATAAAGATGAAACCTGTTACAATTCACTCAAAGGATCAGTCCCAAGAATAATTTCCTTAACGTCAGAATTATGGTTAAATAATATTTCAAAAGATATTTGTTAGTATATATATTAAGAGAATATGTGATTAAATTTTAGTAGTTTCATTACTTTATAATATCCTTTAATATCATATATCAACGTAAAATACTACATTATGTTAATTTACATATAAACAATATATTGTTATATTTATTGATATTATCTTGATATTGTAAGTTATTACAACAAATCTCATAGACCAAGAAATCTTATGAAAACATATAATATTTCACTAAAAAAATACACATTAAAATTATCTCACACTCTCTCTTATATTAATATAAATCACACTCTGAATCTCGATAACAAAATATATCTATATATATATATATAGATAACAAAATATATATATATATATATATATATTTTTTTTTTTTCTTTTTCTTTTTATCGCTAAGATAAAAAAATGATAGATTTAAAACTAGATATATTTATATGGTTATCTAAATTATAACTAAAGGATATATATCACTTAGCTTCACCTAGCTATATAATGTCTTCCATTTAGTTAAAAAATTTCAAAATATAAAGTAAAATAATAAGATTTTAGGATTGTTTTTTTTTAGAATTTGATTATATATATCATCATGTCTAGCTTTCTACTACATCTCTAGACTACAATGTTTGTAGCTTTTGGAATGAAGAAAAGAGTAGAAGCACAAGAAGAGAAAAGAAAAGGAGAAAGGAGCAAGTATTAGAAATATGGCTACACTACTATGCTTCAAGCATACATCGTTTGATGCTCATCAGCTCAAAAGAACAACTTCATCAGTTATCAGATTAGGCATCAATACTTTTATCCTCTCTTAAAGAGTTAGTCAAGTATGTAACCAAACAAGATTTCATATTGTATTGTACTGAAAGTGTATTCTCTCATTGAGAGTTTCTAATCTGTATCTTTTAAGAATCTCGTAGTGGATTTGTTGTAAATTCTACAGATAATTAAAACACTTGCAATTAGAAATGTTTGTTAGAAATAATGGGGCTTGTTTCTTCACACCAAAAGGGGGGAGGGGTGAATTGGTGTTTAATAAAAACGTGTACTTTTAAAATCTTTTTGAGAAATTAGAAAGTTCTTTGAATCTTTCTTGCACGGTAAGCAATGTAAGTATGCAATCAAAATGTAAAGAGATAAGGAGAGAAAATCAAACACAATTTTTATATTGATTCGGCCTCAATGCCTACATCCAGTCACTCTCCCAATCAACCTTAGATTGGAGAGTAATTCACTACAATGATCAGAGTATTACAACAAAGGCTTTACAGAGCACACTCTAATGTAAACACCTCTCAAACTCTCAATCAAATATAGAAACAGAATACACCTGCCAACACAGCACCCTACGGTCTTGTTGCAGAAACCCTTTGAGAATCCCCTCTCAAAGTCAAGAGCATGCCACTCTTCTTCCTAACGTCGCACGTCTAGGGAAACAACTAGTCAAAGATTGCAAATCTTCCTCTGGTCAAAGATAGTTGCACCTTCAGTCGTGCTAATGTGATTAGTCAATGTAATCCACAAGAATGTCTCACAAGAGTTCCTCAAGATTCTTCAAACTCTTCAAGTTCTTGATTTTTAGAGTGTATTGAGTAATATGTAAACTTGCTAATATCAAAACAATCAAGTATGAAAGTGTCAGAATGATCAAAAGTTACAGAAATACAAATTGTGCGTCAATTTATAGTTACTGTCATATCAGACGTAAAGTAATCGATTAGGTTAGTAGTGTAATCGGTTACATAAGACTGTTGTAACAATATTACAACTAACTCAGCTCATTAATTGAATGTTCAATTAATGTAATCGATTAACATTAAATGTTAGTCAAACACATTTAAAAAAATGACCATTATAGCAGTTATGACTAGAATCCAATTAGTTGTCAAAACATAACAGACTTAATTGAATACATAAAAAGAGTAACCGATTAAGTTTATCACTTAAGCAAATTTTGAAAACTTTTCTTCTCAAAAACTCATCACAGCATATTTGAAAAAGATATATGCAAACACACGAGTTTTAATCGATTCAACAACTAATGTAATCGATTCAAAACTAGTTGTTTTGCCAAAGTTCAAAAACTAAGTTGTCTGATGACCTTAATTGCTTATCACAACATTGTAATCGATTAAGTCATGCAAATATGTTTTTGTGCATGTGGTTTTCTTTTCTCAAAAACATATAGTGAGCATACACAGATATAATCTCTTCATAATCATAATAGTATACATCAATCAAAAGTATGTTCAACATTTGCATGTATCATAGTATGTGCATATTACATAGTAACCATACACACATTCAACATATGTATAACACAACACAGAAACATCTTTCTATTGTAACATGACAACATTCATGTGTTGTTGCTATTAATGTGTTGTCATCATCAAAAACAACATACAAGGATTGGGTTCAGCTATCATAGTGCTCACCCTATCAACAATGTTGTCTAGGAGACCAAAAGTGGTGTAAGAATACTCAACTAGAAGTGGGTAAACTCGAACTTGATAGCTTTCTTAAGTAAGATCTTGGAGAGGCTAAACTCATTCTAGTCATGTTGACTAGGGAACTAGGAGTGGTGTTAATACTCGTTGCAACCTGGAGTGGTGCTAATACTCGAATAGATCCTGGAGAGGCTAAACTCGGACTAGACATATTGTCTAGGGGACTAGGAGTGGTGTAAGAATACTCAACCAGGAGTGGTGTAAGAATATATAATCAAAAGTGGGGTAAACTCATGTAATCTTGAAAATATCAGTGGAACCCCTTAAGAGTTCTTCAGGTAGAACTGGACGTAGCTCAAGATTGAGTGAACTAGTATAAAACTTGTACCTTATTGGTTTCTGTTGATAGGGGGAGCTATTTAAAAGCTAAACCCAAACCCTTGTGTGTTTTTGAGGATGACAACAACATAAATGTTTTAATAGTTTCTTGCACACATTATGCAAAGTTGTGTTTATATGTTTGTTTGTGCTTGAACTATTTCTTTTGAATACTTATTGTGGTTATACATGAGCTTATATCTGTGGTATGCATATTCATGGTTTTGAATGATAAAACTCTTTGCACAATGCATATCTGTATGAACTAATTGATTACAATGCTTATGTAATCAGTTAGATTTATCAGATATCAATAAATGCTTAACTGTGGCAAACTATAAGTTTTAACCAATTACATTATGTGTATAATCGATTAAAACTCGTGCCTTTGATTATACTTGTTTGCTAAGTGCAGTGATATGTTTTCAAATAAAAAAGTTTTCAAATTTGCTTAAGTGTTATACTTAACCGATTAAACTGTTTTCTTAATCGGTTAAATCTCGTGCACATTGAAAACTATTTTCTTGATAAGTCTTAACAACCATAACGGTCATATTTTGAATTGTTTTGAGTTACATTAATTGTGCAATCGATTACATTAAATGTGTAATGTGTTAAATGTGGTTTAATGTAATTCTGTTATAGCAATGTTAATTACTTAACCGATTACATTAATATTGTAATTGATTAAGATGCGTCAGACTTGAGAAAATTATATATTGACGCATAACTCTCTGCATTAAAAACAACTTTTGGAATAATATCGTTAATATCTGACAAAGTTAGTTGAGATGAAAGATTGCAGGAGTGTTCATTCTCCAAGAATCAAGAAGCGTTTAGTTTGGAAGATTCAAAGGATTCTTGAAGGATTTCTTGTGTGCTTACGTTTGCTGATCACCATCCGCACTCTTAGGTGTTCTGAATCTGATCAATGTTGTTTTTGCATTCTGTGGATTGTGGTTTCCCTGTTGCCAGTGGCCAGGAAGAGAACGTGGAGTTCTGTTTTCTTTGAGGGGTGACTTAAAGGGTTTCTGCAGCAAGGGGATTGTTCTTTTTGTGTTGTTTTTTCTATATTAGATTTGGAGTTGCAGAGGAGATTGCATTGAGAGAGAGTCTCTGTAATTCTTGTTATATAACTCAATCGATATAGTGAAGTGGCTTTCAATCTCAGGTTGATTGAAAGTGAACTGGATGTAGGCATTGAGGCCGAACCAGTATATAAACTTGGTGTTTGTCTTTTCTATCCCTTATCTCCTTCATTTCATTACATTCTTTATTTTCTTGTATTTCAAGAAAGGTTTAAAGATTTTCCAAAGTTTTTGAAAAGAACAATTTTTTTTAATACAAAACCAATTCACCCCCCCTCCCCCTGTCTTGGTTGGGAAATAAGGCCTATATTTTTCTACAATTTCCTCTTTTAAAAACTATTAAGTTTCCTATGTCATCGTCTGAAAGAATTATTATTTGCTCATCTCATAAACACAATTTCTAAACATAGTTTTCTTTTGTATACTCTCATTACAAGTCATTAGACGCTGTCTTGCAAAAATATTTTGAAAACACTATTCACCCTCTCCTCCCTCTAGTTTTTTCCTGTGTACTTTAATTGGTATCAGAGCTTACCTCAAAAGTTAATTTCTAATAAAACTTGAGGAAATGATTTTGATTGCAATGAAAAACACAGGACATGTTTTTAAAATGATTTCTCTTTCAAAACTAAATTTTTTTTATTTACCAAAAGCAATGAACTATCATAAGTCATGTGCGACAATGAGAAGAATAATAACCTCTTTTCAAAACAGCTTGTGAATCCACATGGTCAACATTGTTTTAAAATCATGCTATGATATCTACTTTACAAGGCTCAAACATGATGCTGATAAGTAGTCAATATGACAACAAATACATTTGAAAAAGCATCATTGACAAGCTTGATCATCATTGCAAGAAGACTCTTGAGCTTCTAACCTATTTTCGAACTGAGGCTATAATATAAATCATTTCTAACCTTTTCTAAAGAGACGAAAACCTAAAACCATTTTGTGAACTAATTGCTTTTTCTGAGCTCTTTGTGTTTTAAGTGAGTTTGAGAAACTTGGTACTAAATGGAAGGAATTGTTGGTCTTAATATATCTAAGTGTGGTAGCACATCTGTTGATCAAATTTTAGCTAGTCCATCCACTAATGGAAAATATACTTTTTATAGTTACTTTTTATGTCTATTGAAATCCACCAGGTATTTTGTAAATATGAGAAACTTTTCTGTTCCGGTTATACCGAAAACAAGTATAGAAAGTGGTGTGATGGAAAAATTGTAATAAAATACAAATATTTCTATACCGGTTGCAATCAGAACACGTATAGAAATATATTTTTCTATACCTGTTAAACCTAGAACATGTATAGATTATTTTTATATACCAGTTAGATATTATAACCAATATAGATTATTTTACTTTCTATTTAATTTCTCCTTTCTCACAATACTTTTAATGTTTTTGCAATTTCTTTCTCATTCTCGTTCTCCTTCATTCATTCTACTTCTCCTTCATTGTCCCTCATCTGTATGTGTGTCAAAAGGAGGTGCTTTCAATCTCTTGTTAGTCAAGAGAGGTGTATTCTAAACCTATACCCTACTTCATTTTGTAAGTTTTTGGTTTATTCCTAGTTATTAGTTAATAAATCTTTTAGAGAGATTAACAATTGATCATAAGATCATTTTGATCTGAATTAATATCAAATTACTTGTGCAAGCTTTTCTCTTTTATACTCTTTTATTTACTTGCTTTAATTTTTCTTGATTTTTCTGTTCCGTGAAGTTACTTTTTTAAAAGGAAAGTATGTTTAGAAAGAAGCTAGTTGTATTATAAAGCCATTTCACTCCTTGTCTTGGTTATTGTCCAATACCAAAAATTCTGTTGTGTATTTCTAACACATAGACACACACAAACACACACACACGCACACACACAGACATGCGTGTGCACGCGCACACACACACACACACAGAGACACACACACAGAATCACACACACACACACAGAGACGCACACAGACACACATGGACACACACAAATTCACGCACACACACAAACATACACACACAAACACACACACACACACACACACACAGACACACTGACACAGACACACAAAAACCACAGACACAGACACACACACACACACAGAAACACACACACACACAAACAAATACACATACACACACATACCCACACACACACAAACAAACACATATACACACAAAGACACAAACATACGCATACACAGACACATAAACACACACACACACAGACATAGACACACAAACACACACACACACACACGTGCGCACAAACGCAAACACACACACACAGACACACATACATACAGACACAGACACACAAACACACACGCATACACATAGACACACATACAAACACAGATACATATACACACAGACACATACAGACACACACAGACACACAGACACACACACATGCACAAGAGCACACACACACACACACCTAGACAAACAGACATAGAAACATAGACACACACAAACATAGACACACACACACAAAGACATAAAAACACACACATAAACACACACACACAGACACAAACACAGACACATACACACACATACAAAGAAGCACACACAAACACACACACACAACACAACACACATAACACAACACACACACACAGAGACTCACACACAGACATATACACAAACACATAAACACAGAGACACAGATACACAAACACAGAGACACAGATACACAAACACAGAGACACACATAGACATACACACACACACACATAGACATATGTACACACACACAAACATAAACACACACAAACATAGACACACACAAAGACACACAGACACATACAGACACCCTCATACACACACACACAGACACACACAAACACACACAGACACACACAAACACACACAAACACACACACACACACAAAGACACACACATGCACAAACACACACACACGCGTGCGCACACAAAAACACACACAAACACACACACACACACACACACATAGACATAGACATACATGCACAGACATAGACACACGCACACACACACACGCACACACACAGATACAAACACAACACACACACATACAAACAAACACAAACACACAGACACACAAACCTCATATTCTATATTATATAATATTTTAATAAAGAAATAGTAATCAAATTAAAATAGAAACTATCCTGGAGGGCTTTGTAACTATGAAGAAGAAGATCAAGGGGAAAAAGTGATACCGTTGAGTGGCTCTTGTGAAATGAAGACGCATGAAAAAATGGGAGGCTAATGCGCTAACGTTCCTAGCAATATTGAAAAATGCACCACTTGGGGGGACTGGTGACAAGGAACATTGACGATGGCGCAATGCGAAGCAGCAAAGACCATACACAATGCGTACACGAACAAGTTCACTACAGAGTAGCGGCAGAGGTGCAACAAACTACTAATGAAGGTGAGACAATGGCAAAGGTGTGGTGGACTAGCGACAAAGGTGTGGCAGAAATGGTGCTAACACAAAGCTTGTGGGTTTGAGAAAGAAAAAAGAGAGAGCAGAGCAATAACATAATAGGAGATGCACATAAGAGAAGTAAAAAGGTAAAAACTTTTGAAGAATGAGAACCACTTTCGACTATAGCTGTTGTATGTAATCGTCGTGGTATATGTACAACTTCATTTTCAATGACAAATCTTAAAGGAACTGTTGTCATATATGTCTTATTTCATTTTCAACAACAGTTAAGAGGACAACTGTTGTTAAAAAGCTTCAAATATTTACATTTTTGTCACCAAATTTTTTTAAATTATGATAATGTTTTATTTGCCATTATTCTCTCGTATTAAAAAGACATTTTTCCACTAGTGAATTGATGATGATTTACCTCAACATAAAAAAAATCGTTATTATATTCATATTCTTAAAATATATATGATCAATTTTTATTTATTTTTTACTTAGTCCATTGTATATGGTCTCTTTTGCATGTTTGGTTGAGAGTGTTTTTAATGTGGTTTTGCATTATTTTGGTGATCTTTATTGTATACAACATGGGTGGTTTGTTTGGAAGGGAGAAAACTGATAGAACTGAGTTTACTTTTGGTCATGATTTATAATATGCTTTTTATCGTCAATAAATAACATGATTTATTTTTCAAGATGATTCTTATAATTTGATTTTGTCTTTTATTTTTTATAGCATTAGGATTCACTCAGGCCTTGTTCACTTGAGTGGATTTGAGGGAGAGTAATTAAGTGGATTTGAGAGGATTTGAAGGTAATTCTTTTTGTTGTTTATTTGGGTGAATTTGGAGGTAAACGAGAATGGATTTGAAAGTAAAGTTTGTGAGAATTAATGTAAGATTTAATTTATATGGCAGATTAAAAAAATTTACTTCCAAATCCACACTCGTTTACCTCCAAATTCACTCAAATAAACAACAAAAAAAATTACCTTCAAATCCTCTCAAATCCACTTAATTACTTTCTCTCAAATACACTCAAGTGAACAAGGCCTTAGGGTCGGTTTAAGGTTAATACTCGGGGGAGTGATGTTACAATTTTATGTTTTCGTCCATTCTTGTTTATTATTCAAATTCTAAGTAATTTTCTGATTAGTTATTATAGAATCTCTTATATTGTTTTCATATATTAATTTATTTCTTAATATAGGACACAATGTTTTGCTGAATATTAAATTTGAAGAATTTTTTTAACAAAACCAATCACACAAGTTCTTACTGTTAAAACAAAAAATAAGCAACACCATTAAATAAATAACAACATTAATTAATATATTCACTATCAGATATAACACAACAATTTCTTTTTGAAATTTTGTTACTGTATATAATAAACTTATTAGTTTGACTTTCATGTACGTACTAATCAGATTCTTATCAGTTATTGACTAAATCATTAAATATAATTCATATAACATAACGTAGCATAACATATTTATTAATTATTTAAATTTAATTGAGAAAACTAAACTTAATTAAAATGTAGATAATTTTATACTGCCAGTTAATTTAAAGATCAGATTTGATTAAATTATTAATTTCAACTACTAAAAATATTGTTAAAAATATACATTAAATTAAATTTTTAGAGAAAATGTTGAAGCATAAAATGGTGCGTTAGTCAACTTGACACGCCAAACATGTGTTGATAACCTTAGATATCATCAGCAATTTTAGTCGGGATGTGATGTACGAATGGGATCGTGCGTGCCCACAGCATGGGCAAAATCCTCACCGCAGAGAATCTCCGTTGCGAAATGAAAACTAATAATTTTGAAAAGCCAAAGTTGGTTGGCCATTCGTGAGTGGGGAAGACGAAAATTTGAACCTCTTAATTGGTTGGGTGGGACCCACCAAAGCTAAAGATGGAAAAAACAAAACATAGTCAAAGGAAATAAGAAGAAAAGAAAAAGAGAAAAAGAATGCAGGGCATATATAAAGAGATCGAAAGAGAAGATGAAAACAGAAGCACGTACAGACAGCTCAGTTGGTACGTGAGAGCCAGTTTCAGATTTGGGTTACAGCTAAGTTCTTTTCTTTCTCTCTTTCAAGTGTTGAGTTATTACATATAACACCAGAATCTGAAGAGAGTGTAGGAATCCTACGGTGGGTGGAGCGGCAGAGTAATAATTCTGCAACGGAACATGCTTCATCTGTGAGGTGGGGTGAAGAGAGGAGAGGTGAGTTTCATACGAAAACTCGTAGTGGGTTGGTTTTGTTTTGTCGTGTTTGTTTTTACGTTCATTGTTTTTGGGTTTGTTAAGGTTGAAGTCAAAGGTTTCGTCGTTTAGTGTTATGTTGTGCTCGTTTTTTGTTCTGCTCCTTTGGAGTTCGGTCGACGGATCCGAGGCAGCAATGTGGTCGTGTTTTTTCTTTTATTGGCGGTGAGATTTTCTCGGGAAAATTCTGGGTTTGTGGGGAAGCGGGATAGAAAATAAAAGGGGGTGATGATGATGGTGATGATAATGGTGAGTGGGGAAAAGGTAGAGAATCTGATAAAGATGGAGTCTTTGGAGAGAAACAATAGTGGGAAATGAAGGACACTGGGAAAAGTGAGAAGGATAAGGAAAGAAAGTAAAGTTGCATATTTTTGGTGTGAAATTTAATTTTGATTTTTGGGGAGGGGAAGCGTTAGAGGTGAAAATTTAATGCTACAATATACCCTATTGAATTTGGGTATTGGAGGGTAGGGTCGGGGCTTCGTTTTACTGTTTTTAATGCATTTATTGCAGAAGGAGAAGGTGGAGTGTGTGATGTGTGAAGGGATTAAGAAAGAGAGAGAAAGAAGAAAGAAAGAGAGAGAGTAACGGTTGACCATTATGAATGCTATAATTACAACTCATCCATCATCTCTTAGTACTCTGTGGTTGCTTTTATTATTAGTATTAATTAATTAATTAATTGATTAAATTTTATTACTAGTATATTAGCATATCTCTTCCTTTCGATCATCCTTAAGCATCCAAGTACGTTTACCGACATAAGCAAACTCTTTCTTCTTCGCCAGTTTTGGACTTTGGTAAATTCTAAATTCTTTCTGCTCTGATTTCATCTCAGCCCTATGATTGTCTCTCTTCCACTTTCTGACTTACATGTTTTTTGTTCAACCAATTTTGTTTCACTTTTGAAACCAAAAGATTATTATATACCTTCTGGTTCTGAATGCTGCCACTTTGTTTTATTTTTAAACACTTTAATCTGCAGGTGAAATTGGAATTTTCTCTGAAATTGTCTGTTCTGAAGTTTTTGATAAAATGGTTTTTTTGCTGGCAAATCCTTTTATATTTTAATATGAGAATAGCTTTTTAGCCCTTGACTATTTTATGGGTATAGGAAGGTTTTGGGATCTGAGATAGATCTCTATCGTTTTGACCATGTTCCCTGATTTCTTTCGTGCGATTCCTGTTTAAGTTTTCACTCTGCTGGTGTTTTTATTCACTGTACCATTTTCTGGTTTTCTAAACTTGTTTATTCTGATGAGTCAGATCTTAATCAGGGCTAGAGGACAAATTATTGGTAGGGATTTTGTAGGGAGTCATCTTGTTATGTAGGCCTTTTGATTTAAAATTTCGGTTTGTAATTTTGTAGTTGAAAACTTTCGAAAAAGTTTGAGATTTTTAAACTTTTTTCTTGTCCTATTATACCTTCTGTACCTTCCTTGGATTCTACTTAGGCGAAATCTTTTACTTATAAAAAGAAAAGGCAGCATACTGCTACTTGCTTTTTAGTACTTAAATGTTATGATATATGTAATTTATATGTTGTGTGGATATTAAAAGCTTAATATAGAAAATGGTCCCAGTTATTCTGCCTTAATATAAACCTTTGTTCTTAGAAATATTGGTAAATTCTTCATTTTTTTTCTCTTATTCTTTCTGCTTTATTTTATGTTTGGAGTGATGACTGGAGTTGGATTCTGTTAAATTTTCATGTTTGTTTGGGAATCAGGAATTTGGGGTAATAGTGACATAATCCTTTGTTCTTTTGTACTGCAATCCAAATAAATATTTTATTATTTCTTATGATTAGAGAATTGCTCTTTCTTTCTTTATCTTTTCACTTTTTTCTTCTTTTTTTTATCCTTTGGAACAGTAGAGTAGAATGTTGTTATTGGTTTTTAACTTTGAGTGCTTGTATAGATCATGGAATCCATTATTGCTTCTTGTTTTCATTACATGCAGTTAATTTAGTTACTTGCTAACCCATCATTGTTATTGTTTGCTATTTTTCAGATCTCTGAAGAACAGTGTAATCAGACTAGTCTCTTTGGTTGAAAATAGTCGAAGAAACACCTGCGACTGTTGATGAAAATTTATCCATGAATCTCTACCTGGCTGCACCATGAAATTAGGTGACATACTGATTATTTATTATCCCTGCAATTGGTTGTTTTACTGTATCTTGCTGACCTCTTGTTTTTTGCTTTAATATGGGTTAGACAGGTATAGCTTTGGTTTACCATTTGTGTTTTATCAAGATTGTGACCCCTCAAATGAGGCTCACATACATATAATTTAAATTTGTTGGGCCATGATTCTCAATTCTAGTTCAGGGTGTTTTGTTTCTTGATCTGTGTGTTGAATGTGGGTTAAGCATGGTTCTTACCAGTTCTTTAAAGCAATTATGTAACTATTCTAAACACCTGTTCTCCTTATGATTTGCTTAGTTCTAAATGGTATCCAATTATCAAATGTTTTAAATGGTATTGTTTCATTTATTATCAATTTTCTTGCTTTTAAATTCTAGCCTAACTAATTTTTGACAGTATCATAATGAATGTGCAGAAGGAAAAGTGGCTTTTCGGCATTCAAATATTGGTCTTGAGCCTGAATCTCAGTCGTTTGTGTTCATCGACGATCGAATTTCTGATGGATACAAATTACCGAGCCAGAAACTGAAGGAATATGAGAATGAAATGCCTGCCTTTCTAGAGAAAACTGAACAAGGTTTAGATTCATTACAATATGACATGGAGTCAGTTGATTGTGAAAAAACTGAATATAAAGCAAAGGTAAAGGACTTGGTTGAGTCAGTATCTCACTCTTCTAAGGATGTAGAGTCGTTATTGAAGTTTCCAAACGATATAGAATCAGTTAAAAGGTCTCCTTCACCCATCTCTAATCGTAGAGAGGGAGAAGGGTCACCTAGGAATTCTGTGGATGTTTACATGGTCAAAACTGTTACAGAATGTGAACCACATCCAGAAGTGGGTTTCAATGAGAGTAATTATCATGTTGTCAAGGATATATGCATCGATGAAGGAGTCCTTAAGAAGGATAATGTGGTGTTTGTGAATCCTGTCGACGAAAAGGCCAGCGATTTCTTCCCTTTTGAGAGTTGTGAAACTAAAGAAAAACAGAAAGACAACACCAATATCAATGTACTAAGCCTAACACCACCAGAGAAGTCTGATAAGGTTTCTGCTAATCATAATCAGCACAAGGATTTGATGCTCAGTGAAGTTTCTGGTGATGTCAACAAAGAGACACCTTCACTGGGAGACAAGGTTCTGTTGCAAGATTTATTCACTGAGGACTCTGCATCTTCGGATGACAAGGGTGAACAGGTATCACTAGTTAAGCCCACAAGTTTGATATTTTCTGAGATCAAACTGACAAATGACAAATGTGTTATATGTGCAGATCTCCCTATTGGAAGAGTCCAAAAGTACAGACGAGGAAGCAATGTTGAGTAGCCCTTCTTTGGAAGTGGCAGATGATGAATCAAAGAAAGACAACAAGCCTCAAGAGAATGCAACCTTCACTCGGCAAGTTGATCCTTCAGCTCCTGCAGATTGTGGTAAAGAAGAATGGAAGAGTGATGAAATCCATCATACAACCAGGCCAATAGAATGGAAGAGTGATGATCAGGCTGTAACCAGCCTCATTCGTCACAGCTTAGGTGAGTCAAGTTTCTCTGCGGTCGGTCCGGTGTCAGGTCGAATAAGTTACTCAGGGCCGGTACCTTACTCCGGCAGCATCTCCCTTCGATCGGATAGCAGCACGACTAGCACGCGATCCTTTGCATTTCCTATGTAAAGTGCCAGAAAACTTGTTGAGTTGATACTTTTGCATTGGCCCTTTTGGTAAGAAATCCATGACTGATAAGCTGATTTTTTTTCCTCTGCAGAATTCAATCTGAATGGAATAGCAGCCCGGTTAGGATGGCGAAGGCTGACCGGAGGCATCACCGGAAGCAGCGGTGCTGCTGGGCGGATGGCTTTCTTTGCTGTAAATTCTGAGAGATTAGTTTCCTTTTGAATAGGTTCTAAAGATTCTCATATATGATTAAAATTCTACCTGAGTTTTTCATGCTTATACATCATCATCCTAGCTGTTGAGTAGTGTGCGGTAGGTTTAGAATGGCCAGCCAATGCTCTGAATGTTTGCAGGCAAACAAAGTAGTCTTTAGCTTAGTTTGCTTATGCTTCTCTTTTTTTTTTTTTTTTTTTTTTTTTTTTTTTCTCTTTTCCTATACATGGTTTCATTGATTTTTTTATTTTATTTCAATTACAAACAATGCGCAGTACATATTAGCTTTTCATCTTTTCATGTATAACTAACTGCAAGCTTTTGAGTTAGAAGGTGGTTAGTTTAATCATTGAAGCCTTCTTGATTTGGATATGAATCTAATTTAAAATGTTTCCCATGTTCTTTTCACCACAAATGCTATCCAATTATGGAATTGAGAATAGAGAATTTTCCTTTCAAAAGTGTCATATATGTATTTTTGTTTAATTTCCTTAACCAATGTTCCAAGGAACTGGTTGTGAGGATTTTTTTTATAGCAGGATTGAGACTTAAGATACATTTGTTTTTCGAGAAAATATGGAAAGTATATAAAATAAGTATTTTTGCATATATAAGCAAATAACAAAGGTTGTTCCAAGAAATTTGGAAAAATATTTTTAATGAAAATATGTGAATATGTCTCGTTATATTTTTTTCCAATCTAATATATTTTAGTCATTCTTAAAAATTATTATTATTTGTTATAGTTTTTCCTGTTCTGTTGTCAAACCAAGTTGTTCTCTTGCACTTTATTATTTAAGGCTTAAGCAAATCTATTCAATTTCTTGCAATGAAGCTATTCAATACCTGCATTAACAGTTAGAACACTAGCTTCTTGCCCTCAACGGTTTCAAGTATTCCTTATCTTTCTACAACAAAAATATCAATTTAATTTAATTCAATAATTTTCAATAACTCCTTTTTTTATATACTCGTTATATATCATTACCAACTTTTCATTTCTAATTTAGATCTTTCTCAAATAATTTTTTTTTACTATAAGTATAACAATATTAAATAGTTAAAATAATTATTATAGACTTTTGTTTGTGGTAAGAAAATAAGAAAATATGTTAGGAAGAAATGAAATATTAAAGTAAAATAAGAAATAAAATTTAGACATATACTTCTAAGAATATAAGTATAAATATACAAATAATTCATAATTAATGGCTGGACAAGATTGTTGAACTCGTCTATCAATTGATTAACTTTGAATGCAATCAAGTTTTAGCAATCAACAAAACATATATGACATAAAATAGTAAATATATTCAATTATATTCATTATACAAAACAATTGTATACAACTAGGATGAGGCTATGCAGGCCAATGGGCTAAAATGTTTAGTTCACACCATGCTTTTATTATGGGTTAGGAGGTTAACTCACATTAATTAATTTAAGGATTAAATATGTTTTAGTTTTTAAAATTAGACACAAAATTAAAATTTGTTCATGTATTTTTATATAAATTGTTTGTCAAACTTTAAAATGAATAGATATAATCTTTTTAACCCAACTGCATATTTTTATTTTAATTGTAAATGACATTTGATATTGGTGTTTGAGCTATTTAAATCATTTGACATGTTCTAGCTTAAATGTCACGTTAGAACATCATTTAACATGTAAATTTATTTTAATTGGATTAAAAGGATCATATTCATTCTTTTTTAATGTTTTAGAATATAAATGTATCAAAGTTTGAGACAAACTAATAATTTCATATATAAGTTTATAGACTAAAAACATATTTAATCTTTAATTTAATGATAACATAAGTGGTTATGTTGTATTATTAGTTGTTATTATAGAGATAACATGATGATAGCGATTAGAGATGTCAATTTGATTCATGACCCATGGGTCAGTTCTAACTCAATTTCAAAAAAGCCTCCTCTTAAAAAGCTCCTCAAATGGAGATAAAAAAAAGCTCTAATCCTCAAAGCTCCCTCTCAAATATGATGTGATCATAGTTAAGGTGAATTTAACCCCACTACAAAATTTTAATTAATTTTTAGAAACAATATCATTTATATATATATATATATATATATATTATTAGATAATTTAATATATTATAATTTTATTATATTTAGATTAATATTTATATATCATATTTATTATTATGTTATTAAATAAAATATATAATTACAATTAATACTTTTAAATTTTCATATATTAAATAAATATAGTTTTTATATATTTATATCTTACTTATATATTAAATTTTCATATATTAAATAAATAAATACTTTTATATATTTAGATCTGGTTATATATATCAATCTTCAAAAAAACACTTCATATATTTATCATATATCTCTCATAAATTGTAAAAATTAAAATATCAACACAGAAACGAAACAGCTTGTCCATTGTTCAGATAAATATCCATTAACATATATTCTAAAAAATTAATATTTTATTATATTTAAAATTAGTTTTTAATGTCGCTTTAGAGTCGGTTAAGCTAACGCTACTATCGTATCATGACCAACGTTATCTTTTAAAAACTAAACTCCACCATTATAGTAACTATTAAAAGAACTAATTTTTATACTTATCTAATTGATTTCTTATTTCAAATTATTAAATGAAACTAATTAATTATAGTATAATACAATATTTAATATTCAAAATAACCACTTTTTAAATAATTAAAAACAATTGCAAACCACAAACTTAATTTTATATAACTAATATTGGAAATAGTATTACAAATTTATTTTTCTAAAATATTATAAAAATGCTTTACTTTTGTTGTCAATTTTAATACAATTATGCTTTATATTGAGACACCAGCTATTAGAAAATTATATATAATTAGTAATATCAAAATAACCCCAATGAAAAATAAAGAGATAATAACATATTAATTTAATATTTGCACTGCTTTTATAGTTTTTAAAAAAAAAATCGTTGTTTTGTTTCCTTGACTTCTAAAATATTATTCAATCTGTTTTTAATTATTTAAAATTCAAAATAGTTCAAAAATTTATTATCTAAAATTTTTGGATAAAAATAGTGTTAATATTTTTTGATCAATATGTTTTTCAACTTATTTTTTATAGCAATTATTTTTTTAACAAATTAGGAGTTAATTATGTTTTTCTTATTAAAAAAAACTTATAGGTTAATCTTGGTCACAAAGTTTTTATATATATTTTGGTCTTATGGGCTTTTCTTTAGAAACTTTTAGGTTCTATGAATTTTTCTGGTCCCAATCCACGTAGGTTAGAGTCAAACCATGTAAGAAGAACTAAATTGACAGATCTAATGGTGATAAAAATAATAATTATAATAACAATGGTAGAAAATGATATGTTTTATTCAAAATAGGTCATTAATAACATTTTTTAATGATGTTTATTAGAGGACGTCAATGTAAAAAATAGATAGTAGTAATTTTGTAATTAACTTTTTCCTTTTGATTATTGGGCTTAAAGAATGACATCAAGTCATGTTTCCTAGAAGAGTTTAACGAAGTTGGTTTTGATGTTGATGTTTGAAATTTGAAAACATGGTATTGAATATGTAATACTTGTTATAACTTTCATTGCATGTGTTATGAGTGTGCAAACAAGGTGAACAACAAGTTAGTCTAAATACACAACCTTGTCTATAAAAATTGTTTTGAAAAAGGTTTTAATTTCGGTTTAATCAATTATGCTTTTATATATAATCAATTAAATTATTTTTGATATGTTTCTATAACAAAGTAATCAATTATCACTTTTGATAATGGATAAAAATAGAGAACAAAAAATAATTTTTTAATTGGACTCTAAAAATAATTAATAAACTTAATTATTTATTATTATGTGTTAAGTTTTTCCAAAATTGTTAAAGAATAAAATAATCAATTAAAATAGAGAATGTTTTTACTTAAATTTACCTAATTACAATAATTATTCATTAAAAACTTAAAATAATCAATTGAATGTATCTTAATCTGTTTTTAACCAACATTTTGAAAATTTTATAAATTGAACCTTTTAATCAATATGAAATAACTTTTATAAAACATTACGAACAACATTTTGAAAATTTTATAAATTGAACCTTTTAATCAATATGAAATAACTTTTATAAAACATTACGAAGCTCTATCTTAAATGTTTAGAATGATAGAAATAAATTGTTTTCACATAGTTTTAAGAGGGCATTCATAAATCTTTGAAGAAGTCTTTCAAACTCCCTTAGTTTTCTCAAAAAATTTAAAATGTTGTTTTTATCCTATCTTGTATATAGTACTTATAAATGACATATAAAGATAATGAATTTTGATAATAGTGAGATTGAGTCAATAAGAGTGAATGTGCGATTTAATGTGATTTGAATTAATATAAAACAATGTGTAACATTTCTCGTCATTTCTCAACCTTTATGTATAGATATTGTTATTTTTATTTTTATAGTGAGCAAGCTTTATCAATTTTGATTCCTCAATTAATTGCATTAGATTTTTTCGTTAATTAAACTTACTTTCAAAAGATTTAAAAAAAGGGGTTAATCTTTTCATGAAAGTTTTGCAAAATCAATTCAAAAGAGTTGTAAATAAAAGTTTTAAGATTTTTAAAATGAGAAAAAATGAATATCAAAGTGACTTAGGGATAAAAGTAAATAAACAAATGTGAAATGATAAAATACCTTTCAAAGATTGATTTTACTATCTTTTCCCAAGTAGTTCACTCTTTTCTAGGACGACAATCTACAAAATATTTTTTTAAAGATAGTTAATAATTAACATTTATTCAGAATACATCCGAAATACAAGAAAAAGCATTCCCAATGCAAACATCATGCTCGTAATTATTGTGCATCTGAAACCATCACATATACAATATTATCTGCTCATATATAATGTAAGTCATACGATCATCATAGGTAAAAATTGCAACCACAAACATACAAGGGTGAGCTAACTTAAAAGAAAACATAATAATTAAAATTACAAATATATAATTATAACACATCATAACACTCCCCCTTCAATATTTCATTAATTTATAATTAACATATAATCAAATAAATAGTATTATTGTGGTACCATCTACCAACAATGAATCTACACATAGACTCGGACCAAGAGGTTCAATCATTAACATAACCGTCGCATATAGCTTACCATCCAAAACCTCAAGTGTCACTTCCCGTCACTCTCTGAAAGAGCTTCCCTAGGGAAGCACACAGTGCCACTTCCTATCACTCTCAAAAAGAGTTTCCCCAGATAAGTACACGGTGCCACTTTCCATCACTCTTCAAAAGAGCTTCCTCGGGAAAGTATATAGTGCTACTTTCCATCACTCTCTGAAAGAGCTTCTTCAGGCATGTACATAGTGCCACTTCCCATCACTCTCCAAAAGAGCTTCCCCAGGTAAGTACACAGTGTCACTTCCCATCACTCTCTGAAAGAGTTTCCTAAGGCAAATGCACCTCCGGAACTGCTACGTCGAGTCCACCACTACCCATTGCACTCTTAGAGACCGTACTTGGTGTCCTCAAGGTTAGCTTCCAGAGTCCCCTCACCTTTGGTTGAGAATCATATTTCTCATCCGCACCATCACATCACATATGCAAGCATCATGTTCACAATAAAAAAATTTATTTCATATTATCAAACAACCACTTAACTTAAACTCACATCATTACTACATGCAATTTAAAAATCACATCATATCCCTTAACCAACATTCTAACTCGATCCATGATCATGCTTTAGCTCAAAAACATGTTATCAAACCAACAATGCAACCACACATGATGACACAAAACGTTCTCACGCAATGCATCAACTCGTATAAGCCACTTGATATATCTAGGTAAGGATGGGTCTGAAACAACTTAGCCAAGGTTGGACAAGGTCTAATAAAGCTCGACCAAGATCTGAAACATCTTAGCCAAGGTTGGATACAGCTTGACCAAGGTCGGATACATCTCAGCCAAGGTCGGATATAGCTCAGCAAGGTCAACTACAACTCGACCAAGGTCAGGTGCAACTTGCTCAAGGTCAGATACAACTCTGCCAAGGTGGAAAATAACTTGCTTAAGGCCAGGTACAACTCGCTCAAGGTCGGATACAACTCCACCAAGGTCAATTAGAGCTTGACCATGGTCAATTACAACTTACCAATGTCGAATTTATCTTGAACAAGGATTAAAGGTATGAGACGAGTACATCTTTGGACTGAGATTGCCTAGCTTCGACAAGGCAGTAATTCACCCTTTTAACATTAAAACCATTACGAGAGAGTAACTATTATTTTATAGTAATACAAAAATTATAATTACTGTAAGAAAAGAAAGGCCTTATATCTTAAGCCAAGAGAGGGGGAGTGAATTGGATTAACCCTTTTAAATGATCTTTTCGAAATCTTTATAAGTTCTTAGCTTTCTTGAAATCAATAAACAAAATGTAATGAATCAATAAGAGATAAAGAGTAGAGAAAGATCAACACAAAAAATCTATATTAGTTCGGCTATCACAAGCCTACATCCAGTCCACCTTCAACAACTTGAGTTGAAGGGAATCCACTATAATAGATTGAGTTTACAGAAATAGAAAGACAACCCTCTTAATGCACTCCTCTCACCACATAAAATCAATATAGCAACCCAAGAGATGAACAACATCGACCTCTTACAATACAAGAACAATCACAACCCTTAACCATTGGAAAACCCGCATAGGTACTCAGTCACAAATTGTTTAAGATGAACCTGATATCTAAGATATACTCTTCTAGTGCAGATTGAATAAGAACAACTTTGGCACAAATCTTCAACGAATCTTGATGGGTAATCAACCAATGAAGCCTTGATTCTCCAAGAACGCTTCTTGAAAGCACCTATAATCATAATTCAATGAAAATATTAGAATTTGAAAATGATAGCATTTTTTTTGAAACAGGTCTCAAGTCACTTATATATAAGATTCTTCAAATCTTGTCGTATTATAATTGATTAGGATATTTATGTAATCTGTTAAGCTTTTGCTTAAGTTTAACATATTATCCTAAGCATGTAATTGATTATCTAAACACATAAGCCTATTCTTGATTCATTTCACAGTTATAACATATCAGACCATAAATGAAAAGAATTAGACTGTTATATTATTTAATCGATTACGAAACTTATGTAATCGATTATTCCAAAACCTAAGCATATTGTCTATCCAATTTCAATTCTTAACACATTATCTCACTTATGAAACAAATTATGACATGCTTTTTGTTTTATTCGGTTATATACCTTATATAGTCTATTAAGACAGAACAATTTGCCCCTGTTAAGCTTTATAAGTGATATGGTTAAATCTAACAGATTATATACCATGTTTAATCGATTATTTCAACCAAAAAAGAGATTATCAATCTGTTTTAAGTATGATTCATTCGATAATAATGAATTCAAATCAAGCATAAACAAGATAAAGATAAAACAATTGTTATGTCATTTCTTGTGCAAGAAACCATTAAACCTGTTGGAAACAGGATGACTTAGTTTCAACACCAAGAGGGGGGGGGGTGAATTGGTTTAAAAATCCGAGACTTTTCAAAATCTGTTTAGCAAAGTAAAAACCTTTACAAAGTTTCTTGAATCGCAAGGAATGCAAATTCTAAGTGCAGCGAAAATGTAAAGTTGACTACGAATACAGTTAAGTCGACTGAATGTAAAAGTGTAAGGATAGAAAGATCAAACGCATATTTTTATACTGGTTTAGCCTCAATGCCTACATCTAGTGTCCTTCCACTATCCGAAAACAATTGCACTATAATGGTCAAGGTTTTTACAACAAGGCTTTTATAGAGACCTCCACGTCAAAAATATAAAACACCTCTCTAACCTTCTAACCGAAATATAGGCTGCAACAATACAAAGATCTACAACAAGATATCCCCTCTTCTGCAATCTTTACCCCACTTTGAACAATCCTCAAAGTGTACTGACTCCACGAGTCAACCTCCTGTAATGACAACAACATAACCAATCTCGAATAGATTGAAAACAGTCTTGATCAATGTGAACACACTAGCTGTGCATATTTCTGATCAAACAGTAAGCTCAAACCAATTTCTCCTTAAGACACTCTTCCAAGAAAGATCTCCACCGTCTTCTTGATGAGTTCTTGGAGCTTTTTCTCAGAGATCACAATCTGTAAATCAAATTGAAAGTGTTAGAATAGCCAAAGTCCTTGTGATCAACTGAGTCACGTCTATTTAAAGTTTTCTATAATTCAGAAGCTCCTGTAGTCGACTGTGCTACTAATAAGTCTATTGTCTCGTGACAGTTATAGTAGTTAAGCAAATTAGCAGCAGTCATAGCAACCTAATTGACTTTACATTTAATACAGTTGACTATCATAAATGTTTTAACAGACATTTGAAATATAGTCGTTACTGTACACACACATTAACAAAATTTCAAATGAAATAACTAACTAAGTCGGATCCACTGCGCATGTAGTGGACTTAGGCACTTCAGCACAATTTGAAAATCTTTTCAATGCAAAATTTCATATAGCCCTGCTTTTGAAAATCTGTGCATAGTCACAAGTTTTAATCGACTTACTTCATAATGAAGTCAAATTAAAACTTGTAGTTATGCCACACAATATAAGTTCATCAAAGTGCATGTGGTTTTCCTTTTCATAAGCATAGGTAATGCAATCACATGTGATGTATCATCTATAAGAGCAATGATTATGCATACATATATCAGAATCAACATAAACATGTTCATTTAGATATCAACCATAATAAAGAATAAAACATGTAACACATAACAATACATGTGTTATTAATAATGTGTTGTCATCATAAAAAACCAGAGTAACTGGAGCACTGTGAGATTAAGGTTAACTAAACTAGTGCTTCCCTTATCAACAATCTCAACAATCTCCCCCTTTTTTGATGATGCACAACCATGATTAATAAGCAACCATGTTTTTACACAAACAACTCATAAAAATTAGTATCAGATCATAAAATCAGTATCAGATCAAGCAAATTATAAAACTAGTATCAGAGCAAGCAAATTTACTGATTTTCAAATGTAACCAAATTAACTGATTTTCGAATGTAATAGAGCAATGTATCAGAGTAAGTAAAGGATAGTTTCAACATATTTAAGCTTCAATTACTCTAAATAAATCAGTATCAAGCAAACAATCACATATCAAGCAAGTAATCTATCTTTCTTTTCACATATTTCTCCCCTTTTGTGCATTAGCTAAAAAGGTTTGCTTCAGATATGGATATGTTGATAACATGATATACTAGAGATGCATCAGTGTAAAACAATGTAAATATATTAAACATGCACAAATGCTTCCCTTATCATAGATATTCACATGAGATAGATAAACTCCTCCTAGAGTGTAGGCATATGAAAAATTTATGCAATCAAGTAATGTTCCCCCTTTCATTATGCATATTATAAAATCAAGTTCAGATGCACAATGCAGTTTCTCAAATATCAGAGCATACTATTAAGATGTATTACAATTGTATCTGAGATATAAATGTAAGCAATTTAATCAAGCAAAGATACAATTATCAAAAATCTCACAATATAATCTCATTGATAAACAATCATATAAGAGCATAGATATTGATGAAAACTGATATAAAATGATCAAACAACTTAATAAGAAAATTCCAATTTATGGAATTTATAACCCCCTGTAGGTGATAAGTTGAATGACCAAATTGTCAAGTCGATTCCATTGCTTTCCAGACAGTTGTGATTTCAGCAGTAAGTTCCAAAGCAATGTTTCCTGCAAAACCTTTCATAGTCTTTTGAAGACCAAGCATTTCAGAATAATAGTAATGCAAGAAATTACACAATTAAGAAGTGAGTATGCAAAACATTTAAAACAGTAAGCATATGCATAGTCAACTTCAATAATCACTCAGTCGATTCAACAGTTAAAAATCTTTCTCTTTTAAGAGGGTTTTTAAAAATATATGCCCATTGATGTAAGGTATCAACATATTCGATTTTAATTTCACCCTTGAGTATGTGATCACGTATGAAGTGATACCTTATTTCAATGTGCTTGGTTTTCGAATGAAGAACAAGGTTTTTTGTCAAATTAATTGCAATTGTGCTATCACATTTCAGTGGAATGTTATCTAACTTAATGCCATAATCTTCTAATTGAATCTTAATCTAAAGAGATTGTGCACAACAACTTCCTGCTGCTATGTACTCAGCTTCTGTGGTGGATAGTGCCACACAAGCTTGCTTCTTTGAATGCCAAGAAATCAGCGAAGATCTAAGTAAATGACAAGTGCCATTGGTGCTATTTCTATCTAGCTTACAACCTCCAAAATCAGAATCACTATAACCTTCCAGAAAAAAATTTGTTCCATTTGGATACCAGAATCCAAGACTTTTGGTTCCTTTGAGATATTTTAAAATTCTTTTAACAGCAGTTAAATGTGTTTCTTTAGGAGAAGACTGAAACCTAGCACAAAGACATACATTGTGCATTATGTCAGGTCTACTAGCAGTTAGATATAGTAATGATCAAATCATACCTCTGTACATTTTTTGATCAACACTCTTTCTAGCTTCATCAAGATCTAGGTAGCAATTTGTTGCCATAGGAGTAGCAGCCTCCTTGCAGTCTAGCATCTTGAATTTCCTCAGTAGATCAGTGCAATACTTGGATTGGTGAATAAAAATTTCCATTTCTTGCTTGCTTTACTTGAAGGCCAAGGAAGTACGTTAGCTTACCCATCATGGACATTTCAAACTCATCCTGCATTGTCTTAGAAAATTCTTTGCATAGCACATGATTAGTTAATCCAAAAATGATATCATCAACATAAATTTGCACATACAGATTATCTTTATCTAAACTTTTGATAAACAGGGTTGAATCTACTTTACCCCTTGAGAACCCTTTCTTTATAAGAAACTCACTCAGGCGCTCATACCAGGATCTTGGTGCTTGCTTCAATCCATATAGAGTTTTTATTAGCTTGAATACATGGTTAGGATGTTCAAAATCTTCAAATCCGGGTGGTTGTTCCACATATACTTCTTCCTTGATATATCCATTCAAGAAGGCACTCTTAACATCCATATGATACAGCTTGAATACATGGTTAGGATGTTCAAAATCTTCAAATCCGGGTGGTTGTTCCACATATACTTCTTCCTTGATATATCCATTCAAGAAGGCACTCTTAACATCCATATGATACAACTTGAATTTCATCATTGAAGCAATGGCAAGCATAATTCTTATAGCTTCTAATCTTGCCACAGGTGCATAGGTTTCATCATAGTCGATTCCCTCTTCTTGACTGTAACCTTTTGTCTGGCCTTATTTTCTATGATTTCTCCATAGTCATGCATCTTGTTTCCAAAGACCCATTTTGTGCTTATGAGTTGTAAATCCTCTTGAACTAGTTCAGTTCTTCTTGCATGGCCATCATCCAATTTTCATCTCTAAGAGCATCTTCAATCTTTTTCGGCTCAAATTTGGATACAAAGGCAAAATTCATGCAGAATCGATTCAATTGTCGTCTTGTAGACACACCTCTTGAAATATCACCAATTATATTATCAGTAGAGACATTTTTGGGCACTTTCCATTCCTTAATCGACTCTGTTTTGGGGGAGTCGATTATCTCTTCAACATTCCCTTTATCTGGTGAAATTTCACATTCTTCCTCTTCACCAGTTGAGTTCTCCGCTTCAATGGTTTTTCTGTTGATTTCAGGATTCACAGTAGACTTAATATATTCATCAAATGCCACATGAACCGACTTTTCAACATACATAACTCTTTTATTGTAGACACGATATGCTTAGCTAGTTAGAGAGTATCCTATGAGGATTGCTTCATCAACCTTGGAATCAAACTTTCCAAGATTTTCCTTTCCATTGTTTAGCACAAAGCATTTACTTCCAAAGACTATAAGATGAGAGATATTCGGTTTCCTTCCCTTCAGAAGCTCATAAGGAGTTAACTTTAGTATTGATCTAATGATGGTTCTGTTCAGCACGTAGCAGGCTTTGCTAACTGCATCTGCTCAGAAGTACTTAGGTATATTCCTTTCATTCAGCATAGTCCTGGCAAGATCTTCTAGAGCCCTATTTTTCCTTTCCATCACTCCATTTTGCAGAGGAGTTCTAGGTGCACAAAAGTTGTGTGATATTCCCATTTCAGCAAGGTATTCATCAAATGCTTCATTTTGAAATTCTCTCCCGTGGTCACTTCTGATTGATTTAATTCTGAGTTCCATTTCATTCTGAATAACATCAGCAAATCTTTTGAATACTTTAAGTGTGTCACTCTTTGCAGCAATGAAGTATGTCCATGTATACCGGGAATAGTCATCAACTATAACAAGTCCATAAGAATTTCCACCAAGGCTTTTCACTCTTGAAGGTCCAAATAGGCCCATATGCATTAGCTGCAGAGGTCTTGAAGTCGACATTTCTCTTTTGTTCTTGAAAGGTTACAATGTTTGTTTTCCCTTTTGACGCATCACATAGTCTCTCTGAAGTATAGCGAAATTTAGGAAGGCCAATCACAAGATCCTTTGAAACAAGTTTGTTTAATTGACCTATGCTGATGTGAGCAAGTCTCTTGTGCCACAACCACACATCATCTTCTTTAGTCATCAAGCATACTACTAATTTGAATGATGTTTCCTTGAAGTCGATTACATAAATGTTGTTAAACCTTTTTCCAACAAGTAACAATTCATCTGTTGACCCATTGCTAATCAAACAATAATTAGGCTCAAAGGTAATCTTTAATCCTCTGTCACATAGCTGACTAATGCTGAGTAGATTATGCTTTAACCCTTCAACAAGAAGAACATTTTTAATTTCATAAGATGAAGGAGTTTAAATTTTACCTATACCGATGATGTTTCCTTTGTTATTGTCACCATATGTAACATGGCCAGTAGTTTTGTAAGAGATGTTTGAGAATTTTGTAGGATCTCCTGTCATGTGTCTCCAGCATCCACTGTCCAAGTACCATGTGGAACTTTTCGCTTCTTGTTTCAGATCAGCTTCTGCTACTTTGGATTTTGCCATCATGATCAGATCATCTTCAGTTGTGATACTCTTGTCATTACCTTGACTCTTTTGTCCATCCTTTTCATTTAGAAATCTTGTGAATTTATCAGCAAGCAGATTTAATCTTTGTGATTTCCCACCATGCGTTGCCTTGTCTTGCAAGATTCCTGTTTCAAGATATTCATAAAACCCATCAGTAATAGAATTTGACTTTTCATTGCATGTAGCTGATATCAATTCAAACATAGATTCACATATCCTTTTTGTTCGAAAAACAGAAGCCATACCTAGGAATAGTCGATTCAAAGAAAACAGAAGTCGACTAGTTTTTCAAATATCCTATGAAATCCAGCACTGGTGCCAATTGTTGGAAACATGATGGCTGAGTTTCAACCCCAATAGTGGGGGTGAATTTGTGAGGTTTAAAAATCAGAGTCTTTTCAAAATCTTTTTAGCAAAGTAAAAACCTTTAGAAAGTTTCTTGAATCGCAAGGAATGAAAATTCTAATTGCAACGAAAATGTAAAGTTGACTACGAATACAGTTATGTCGACTGATGTAAAAGTGTAAGGATAGAGAGATCAAATGCATCATTTTATACTGGTTCAGCCTCAATGCCTACATCCAGTGTCCTTCCACAATCCGGAAACAAATGCACTATAATGGTCAAGGTTTTTACAAGAAGGCTTTTATAGAGACCTCCATGTCAAAAATATAAAACACCTCTCTAACCCTTTAACCAAAATATAGGCAACAACAACACAAAGATCTGCAGCAAGATATCACCTCTTCTGCAATCTTTACCCCACTTTGAACAATCCTCAAAGTGTACAGACTCCACGAGTCAACCTCCTGTAATCACAACAGGATAACTAATCTAGAATAGATTGAAAGCAGTCTTGATCAATGTGAATACACCAGCTGTGCATATTTCTGATCAAACAATAAGCTCAAACCAATTTCTCCTTAAGACACTCTTCCAAGAAAGATCTCCACCGTCTTCTTGATGAGTTCTTGGAGCTTTTTCTCAGATATCACAATCTTTAATCAAATTGAAAGTGTTAGAATAACCAAAGTCCTTGTGATCAACTGAGTCACGTCTATTTATAGTTTTCTGTAAATCAGAAGATCCTGTAGTCGACTGTGCTACTAATAAAGTCGACTATCTTGTGACAGTTATAACAGTTAAGCAAATTAGCAGCAGTCATAACAACCTAATTGACTTTGCATTTAATACAGTTGACTATCATAAATGTTTTAACAGACATTTGAAATATAGCTGTTACTGTACACAAACATTAACAGAATTTCAAATCAAATAACTAACTAAGTCGGATCCACTGTGCATGTAGTGGACTTAGGCACTTCAGAACAATTTGAAAATCTTTTCAATGCAAAATCTCACATAGCATTGCTTTTGAAAATCTGTGCATAGTCACGAGTTTTAATCGACTTACTTCATAATGAAGTCAACTTAAAACTTGTAGTTATGCCACACAATATAAGTTCATCAAAATGCATGTGGTTTTCCTTTTCATAAGCATATGTAGTGCAATCACAGGTGATGTATCATCTATAAGATCAATTATTATGCCTACATATATCAGAATCAACACAAACATGTTCATTTAGATGTCAACCATAATAAAGAATAGAACATGTAACACATAACAATACATGTGTTATTAATAATGTGTTGTCATAATCAAAAACCAGAGTAACTAGAGCACTGTGAGATTAAGGTTAGCTAAACCAGTGCTTCCCTTATCAACAATCTCAACAAAACCATTATATTGTTCATCATAAAAAACAAAGATATAAAGAGGTAGGTTTAGCTCCCCCTATTAATAAGATTTCAATAAAAGAATTTTGTATCACAACACACTCACAAATTTTCCCCCTTTCCCCTATTTAGAGTTTTCTGTCTTAACCTAATTTAATAAGGAGGTTCGACTAATCCTAATTCTAGAGTGTCTAGGTTTATCCCTCCAAGGCTTTGTAAATGCACATTAATACAAAAATAAAATCATAAAAAAAATTTAATCCTTAATTAAATTGTCATTATCAGCCCTTAAATATCACACTTTAACCTTCCTGTGCTACCCAAAAGCATGTCATGCCTGTCCTAGAGTCCATTCTTCACATGGCTAAACAAATTAAGGTTCCAAAAATGCTTTCAATAATATTCCACAAAATACTTTGCATAAATCTCCTTACTCTTAATTGAACCCATGACCTTTCTATCATCACAAGTTACTATCATCTAAGCTATCACATATCTTTTTGTCTTGCTTACGATTTTTATAGAATTTAATGTTACTTTCGTCATTTCTACCCATAACTAAGAAAATAAAAAAAAATAAATAAATCAATACATCATGAGTAAGACTGGAACCCAATACCTCACCTTCAACATAAGGCTTATAAGCAAACAAGCTATCTCAACCTTTTAACATAATAATTTAAATACATATTACTATTTATTATCTATTTTATCTCATGTAAAAAAATTTCCAGGTCTTACAGGACTCATCTTAACCTTTATCCAAGACTAACTCGGCTCAACCATTGACCACAATTAATTCGACTTAATCATCAACTCGGACTAACTTGGCTCAATCATCGATTGGGGTTGACTCAGCTCAACCTTTTTCCTAGGCTGACATTGATAAAGTAGACGAGTCCTAACAACCAATAAGATTTTGATGATAACAAAATCCTCTACGAGACGAGTAAGTCTTTTGTCAAAAGTGAAATGTGATTAGACATTGAATATAGAGAGCATCTAATGGAAATATTAAGAATGAGAAATTGATCAATGTTTTTAGAAGATCAAAATATATTATGTACATTGTTGCTTGCATGTTCTAAATGATTAATATTTGTATATTGTGTGTGTCAACAAAAGAAATAAGTCTAGTTAATACAAATACCAAATCTAAGCACTAGATGAGTCTAAGGATTAGACGAGTCAAGGTGACAACTCTAATTGTAGAAATCATCAGGTGAATGTTGTAACACCCGTCTCAGAGTATCACTTGTAGCTTAAAATACAACCATTTATGAAACCATTACAAAATCGAACATAAAAGAAACTTCAATCACTAGGAAACTTTATTTCAGTAAACATAACACTAACAACAATTCAAGTTTATTAAAAACTAAAAACTTCAAATGTTCCAAACTACAATTTTAATATCCCCAAAGATTCTTAGCTCCTTTTGCCACTTCAACTAGTACCAACGTCATCTGCAACTGCATATGCTCACATATACTACATGAGTTATACGATCATCACATAAACACAGATAAAGCAAGGGTGATAAGCTAACCAAAACTTAACATGATAACCAATCAACGAACACACACACCCAAACCAATAATATCCACACATGAATCACCAATACTAATATAACACACCAATATTGATATCATTAAACCACATCAACTATTAGGTTTTTTATTTCTCGTAACATACCATTGCTCTAACCACCATTAGATTCATCATGCTTGCTCTTAAAAGTCTTACGAGTACAACTACACTTAAGCTCAAAGCCTTATGGTTAGACCTCCATATGCCTGCTTCCATGAGCCTTACAAGTTTACTCCGCTTAAGCCCAAATCCTTACGGTCAGGATCAACCACCTTTTTCCCCGACTTAGCCAAGTTTTAGATGAAAGATTACAATACCCCAACTTTATAGTTACAATAACAAAAGCCTTAACACAATGAAATGCACCAACAATTCAACCCCCAAGTTATACAATTTAGGAAATAACCATGCTCAACTCATTAAGAATGGGTATAACTTGCACAACATGTATAACTTCTAATCTACAAGCTTAACTTTTCCAAATAGCAAGACTCAACCAAACAAACACCAAAACAACATATCCATTTTAATCAACAAAACACCAACTTTGAATATTGCATATGAAAGGACAACACATAGTTTATGAATCATGCACATAGCAAGATGAAAATAACTCAAGTAAAAGACTAAAACAAATTATATACCTTAACCCCATGGTTTATTCCCAAACATCTCTACCCATACAAAAATTAACAATTAATATAACTCAAAACAGATTCTGAAATGTAATAAACATCACCAAAAATATTCCAATAGTTTAATAATTACAAAAAATTTCCACACATAAACACATAATTAAACTAGAAAAAATTCCATGAAAAACTGGACTTCAAAGAATTTTTCCTAGCACCTTACTTAATCACTTAACATCACCAAAACTGCATGCTCCAAAACTATGTACCAATCCTACAACTCATATAGTCTTCCTTATTTACTAATGTAGAAAATCAATTCTCTAGCATCTTCTATCCAAATATGCACCTATGCCAATTATGCTAAACCAATTGGCAGTACCATACAACATGTCCATCAACTATTAGTTTATAAAGAACAAGGTTCACTTCCAAAATTCTGCACGTTCAGAACTTACATAAAAATTGCTTTTGTCTGGAAATAGAATGTTGTCTCAAAACCATATTTATGTGTCAATTACACCAAGCATCATATGCGTCAACTACTGCACCAAAATTGAGAGGTATGCATCAACTGCACTAGGCTGCAATATATGTTCCAGCTACACCAAACTGCAAGTCTTTCCAGTGTTCAAACAGTTTAGAAAATAAAAACACTACATCAAGTTCACTAATCCAGCAATTCCAGTTCATGCACCAAACTCCATAATTCCTTCAAGGACTCACATACTTAAAATAGCCAATATAATCTTATCATTGAACCATAAATCCCGTGACCATTGGTGAACCAATTCAAATACTATGCACTAGTTTTAATAAACTATAGACTTAAGCTTCCACAATCAACATATTTATCCAACACATTTATCCAACACTATATAGCAACATGACTTATATCTAACATTTAGATCAACCATACACACCACATATACATATAAAGCTTCATGTTCAAACTTAAAACACCACATTTTTCTAACCAGAATTCTCAAGACACACCATGCATCAACTACAAAAACTATATCCCTGGATTAACATTATATAGTCCATATTATCATTGTATCCAACTGTTTTAGTTAGCATACTAAATTCTTTTTTTTAACTAATACAAATTTCCTGCACCAAACCAGATTTTGTGTCAGCTTAACAAACCAATTCTCAGTAAAATACCAGAGCAAAAACTTTAATTCCAGGCTTGAATTTTTCAATCCAGAAGCATGCATAAGTTATGTTTTTGGTAAAGATTACCATTGATTTAACCAATTAAAGTAATCTATGTGGATAATGTAATTAGCATCTTCAGCTACTGCACTTTTAAAAACAATTTTAAAGCCTAAAATCATCCTAACTAGACCAGAATTACCATTGCACCATAACTATCAGGTTTTAAAGTATAAAATTGGTTTTTGCATCTAATAACTTCACTGCACCAAGGCCAATTTCGGAAAAGAGCCAGTACACCACTAAATTCCAAGTACAAGTTTTCTTTTTACAGAAACTTAACAGCATAAGACCCATAAAATTGTAATGTGCTGAACCATAAAACATGACCACTTAATCACTTAATATTCTGCACCTAAAACAACAAGTATACATTTTCTATGAATTATACAGGAAGCATTCACAGCCTTAATTCAAAAACGCACAACCATCCAATTGAACTGAAAATTATAATTGCTTAAACTAATCACACACTTGCATACCTGACTTGATTACACTGCAACCAAAATTAAGCATCTTAATATAAAGGATTATATTCCCAAAACACATTTAACAGGACATGCTCAACACATAACATCCCCAAACATCTACTAAAATTCACGTCCAAGCATTTGTTCAGTGTATCATTTCTGCACATACAAAATCACTAAGGTTTAGCACCCCTTACCTCTTTTCCAAAAAAACAAAAAAATATTTAGCTCTTTATGTTATTAATTCTACAGCCATTTCCTTTGCTAGTTCTCACCCCCAACAAATGCACAAAAAAATTCTAAGGTCACAACACTCACTTTCTAGCTCTCCTGCTCACAACTGTTATCATGTTAACTTAAAATAACTAAAGCCACACATAACTCAGTCCCTTAGGATGCTGATTTTCACTTTGAAACGCCTAGGATTCTCCATCAGAAGATCAACGTTAAAAAATAAAATTATTGCACCGTTAATCATCTTAATTCACCTTAATTTTTCTGTTATCCAAAGTGCCTGTGACCAGATTCGATGTATTTTGCCTAGCACCAAAACTAAAAAAAACTATTCTTGCTCTAGCCAAAGTTCAAACACACTACACTCATGTTCCAAGCAAACACATCAAACCACAAAGGCTATACGATCCAAAGTGTTAGATGACCTGAGACAACTTAAATTATTAGGCAACCTAAGTATCATATGACCAAGGTATTAAACGATCCAAATCAGCTTAAGTCATTATACGACCTAAGTGGCATATGACCTTTAATCCTAAAACATTTAAGAAATACTTGATGAATGAACTGTTTGATTGAATGAAAGGTATTATTCCTCTAACGATTCAAATGCAGAATCAAGTTGTACAAAGTTTATGTTAGGTTACTTTACGTGAATAACCTAATCGAGACTCTCTTCTCACCACAACTCTTGAATAAAGAATGGAAAAGTATGTATGTATGTATTAATGATGTATGAATGAATCAGGATACAAGAATCACCCAAGGAAGCCTAACCTTCCTCCTCTGGAAAATATCCAGTCTAAACTCTCAACAAAATATTCACCCCCCTCTCCCCCTCGGATTATTATTTATACTCTCTCTTTTCTAACAAACTATAACATATTACTCTCCTTACACGTGTCTCACACATGTTTAACTTACTCTCTTTTATTCCTAACATTACTCCACTCCTCAAAATCAACTTTGTCCTCAAGGTTGAAGTTAGGAACTGTTATTTGCAGTCTGGAGGCTTGGGTGGTGGCAAATCCTCCTCCAATATCTTCCGTTCTTCTTGAATTCTAGTAACTTCCAGCATTTCATAAATGTACTTAGCAAGGGAAGATTGAGTTGATCCCACTGCATCAAGTCTCTTTATTATATCCCTCCCTTCATCCTTTCCGGTGTCTGACTATCCCCGTGTAGCTTCCAATGCTTCTACCTCCGCCATATAATCCTTTCCAGTGTTCAAAACGTCAATTATGCTAACAGCTTCTCTTAGTCCACTCATAATTGTACCACCAACAATATCTGGTTGCTCTTGGCAGGCTACCCAATTAGTCATCACATAGGCAACCTGTTCTGGAACTGAATCCTGCCCAACAAATTTTTGGAGAACCTTCAAGGCATGTTTAACATGATCAGAAGTGCTCAAGCTTTGACCCTCTATGGCTGCCTTACTAACCAGTAATGCAATAAGGACAGGAGCCCCAATTATTTTCCTAACATTCCTGAACATAAAGCATTGACCTCTACTGTTTCTCTCCTCAGCTGTTGCTCCAAAGTACTCATTCACTATAGAAACTTTGATTTTATAACTTTGAACAGGCTCCTTAATGTAGGTTGCTAGTCCGAAATCTGCCATTGAGCGAGTTCCAACACATGGGAAAAAAATTGCATACTTGCTGTGTCCAACAAAAGATTCTAAGTTATCCACATATGTGGCACACATTATGTGAATGTCGCCAAAATGTAAACCTGGATTTCTGTAGACCAACACATCCCTGGTAATTTGGCGATTCCCATGTATTATACAATCTTGATCCTTCTCTAGGCATCCAGTGGGATCAACAATCCCCATTAAATAGAAACATTTAGGCATATATAGCTTTCCTCCTCTAAGCTTCTTGCGTTCCTCCCTTGCAAGTATAGACAAATGATACTGCAAAAATGGCTCATCCAGAGGAATTCCATATAAAATCATTTCTGCCGCAATGTATTCATCAATGGTGCCATTATTAATGGATGCTCTGAGTGCAACGCGCTTGTTGTAGAAAACATGATTTTCATCTTCCAAATTACTCTCTAGTAAAGCCTTGAAGAATTCATTTGGCACCCCTCCATAGCTCAAAAGTGTAATCAGATTTTTTGATAAATAAGTTCTATTTGGCTTGATGCTTGTGTTCACTACCTCTAATGAATTTATGCTTTGCATATTCAGACTAAGGTCTTTCTCAACTTTAATCATTGAATGCCTGACCTGTATTATCCTAGGAAAAAGCTTTCTGTTAATCAAAAGAGTGCCCTTAATTGTGCGACCCATGTGAAAGAGACTGTACCGAAGCAACAAAGGCGGTTGATGTGTGCTCAGCTTCAGCTTCGTTTCTCCTATTCCCTTACCCATATTCTCCAGATCTAAGAGATTTTTAATTTTCTCATCTTCTTCGTCTTCCTGCCCTCCGCCGACATTGATAGATCCCTCCGGTTGCACCTCTGCCATCCTCTCACCCACGCCCGATGCTTGTGCCACCAAAATTTCAAACTCCTGGGTGTATTTGTCGATGCTCCCCTTCTGCTGCATCGCCGCCAAATTCTCAAGAACGGTGCCTCGATTCAGTCCGTCGAACCTCCACGTCAGCGCTTCCGTGAACATCTTCCAATTCGGATGTCTGGTCTTCTTCCACCAGAAGCGGATCCAATAGTAGCTCGCGCCTCTCTCCATACAGGTATATACCAGCTTCATCTTTTTCCTCTCCGTCACATTCTGTAGATCGAAAAATTTCTCTTCCTTTGCGATCCAGCCCATGGGGTCCACTCCTTTGAACGTTGGTAGTTCAACGCGCTTCATCCCGCTACGTTGCACGTCTCCTTTGTCGTCTTCCGCTTCGTCCTTCGACTTCTCTAGTGGTAGCCGTTTACGTTCAGCGTTGACGGAATCGCGACTTCCTTCGGAGCTCCAACGCTGGTTCCTTCTTCTCCCACGGTTGCGATTAATGTTTCGTCTTCCACGGTCGCCATTCGCGTTTCGAGCCATTCCCCTTTACTCCGCTCGAATTTCCTCCAACGTCGCCTCCATGGAATCAAGTATTCCCTCCAATGCACTCACCCTGTTTTTCGTTGTACTCACCCTGTTTTACATCTCGTCTCCCCTCCAATCTGGATCCGGCAAGTCGGACCAAATTGTTAGGTTACTTTACGTGAATAACCTAATCGAGACTCTCTTCTCACCACAACTCTTGAATAAAGAATGGAAAAGTATGTATGTATGTATTAATGATGTATGAATGAATCAGGATACAAGAATCACCCCAAGGAAGCCTAACCTTCCTCCTCTGGAAAATATCCAGTCTAAACTCTCAACAAAATATTCACCCCCCTCTCCCCCTCAGATTATTATTTATACTCTCTCTCTTCTAACAAACTATAACATATTACTCTCCTTATACGTGTCTCACACATGTCTAACTTACTCTCTTTTATTCCTAACAGTTTCCTTAAAAAGACAATTTATAAATGTTGAAGAGAGAAGAATTCAAAATGAAGTCTAAGGTTAATCACAAAAGGAAATAAGATATCCTAAAGAGCACCAATTGATTCAAAATTGAAGTCTTGAAGATTGATTTTGAAGATTCAAATTGAAGAATCAACTTAAAGAATTAAAGAAGTGATCAAGTCATTATGAGTTCATGACTCCACCAAAGCACTTAAAGTACCTTTGTAGGAGGGTCACAAGGAGAGTTACTAGAAAGGAGACCTCTAATTCATCTTCTATAGGACCCATGAAAAATAAAATATCTAGAAGGGTGGTATGGGTATGGGCGAAAATAATTAAAATAAGAAATGATAAGTTATACAAAAGAAAGTGTAACATATTTAGTTAGAGATGCTTGTTATGGGTTGAAGGTCATGTGTCGATGCTTACTATGTGCATTATTGGACAAGTTTTTATTTCTTTTATTATTATATCAATTGAACATGTGTGTGATGATGTTTGTATTGTTTATTGTGTGTGTATGAGTTGTTGGAATAATCGATATCGCACAGTGAAATAAAAACGTTGAGAACAAGCATGTTACGATTGATAACCAAGAAGGGAGGGGTGAATTGGTTCTTTCAAAAATCGTGATTTTCTTTTGGGACTTTTATTAGACAATTAGAGTGCTAAAAGTGTAAGGTTAGAAAAAATCAACACAAATTATTTTTATATTGGTTTGAATCCAAAGATTCTACGTCCAATTGTTAATCACTATAAGAAGTGATTAACTATTTCACTAAAAAGTAGTTTGCAGATTGATGGGAAAATCTCTCACGTTACACACACTCAAATATTTTTCTAAAATTAAGTCTATTATTCATTGATAATTGAAGGACTTTAAATAGTTGTGATACTTACAATATTACGGGAATAAAAATCAAATCTGAAAATAAAATATCAACTGTCTTAAAAATAAAATATGCTTAATCTACCATAAAATAATATTCTACCTAGATAAAAAGCAAATCATAACTACCTATCCCTATTTTATCTCTATCAAATCAAACTAAATATTACTAGACCCAAAACTAATAAAATAAGATTTAAACAAAATTATTAATAAAACCCTAAAATTTAAGTTTATCCCAACAAACTCCCCCATAAACTTAAATTCTTCCTTGTTTTGTATGTGCATCATCCCACATCGGGTTTGCTTCTTTCAATCAGATTTGAGTTGGAGTTATCCAAGCTCTTGCTAGTCATATCTTGTTTCAAACATCTTCTCTCCATGATTTTCAGCTCTAGTTCATACAACCGTTTCTTCTTTGCTTTTACCTGGGTTGCTAGACGACCATGCTTATCATTTAAATACAATACCTGATTTTTCATAAAAATTGAATTACCTTTTTCAATTATCTGACCCATGCTTAAAATATTACTCTTCAATTCCGGAAGATAGTAAACATCCCGAATCTCTCCAACTCGTCCATTCTTTTGCAATACCGAATTGTTCCACGCCCTTTCACGACCACCTTGGAGTCATCTTTGAAAGACACAAATTTGGCCTCCACCTTGGTGAGTTTATAAAAAAAGTTCTCGTTTCCACACATATGATTGCTTGCCCCAATATCTAGATACCATAACGAGTTGGTAGAAATTTCATCAGTCTTCATCTCTTCTTCATCTTCTTCCTTATTTTTATCTGGTTCAATAACGTTAGATGCTTTCTCTTCCTTTTCAGGAGTCGTCTTCTTCAGCTCCTCAAGCTCAACCCTCTGTTTATTCATAATTTCATTAGTTTCATCCAGAAGCTTCCCTATCCGCTGAATCTCTTCATCTTTTTGTTTGAGTTCCTTTTCCACGTTTGTTGCACCTTTTACCAAGATCACTTCATCCACTATTAAGACCGAATTTTCCATGTCCACTGTATCCGAGCTCTTTGCTAGCAACAATTCTTCTACATCTTCAGTAACGAGATTCATCTCCCCCTTTGTCTCGGTCTTGCAATACTTTGCAATATGACCAACCTTGCCACAATGGTAGCACTTGGTTGATCTACAGTCATTTGCATAGTGGCCATATTGCCAAACTTAAAACACCAAACTCTTGACCAATCTCCTTGGCCTTTCCCTTATCTTCGGTCACGCCAATTCTGCTGATCGGTTTTCTCTTCACTATAATTCTCAAAATTACCTCGGCCACGTCCACCTCGTCCTCGACCTCCTTACCATTTGCCGCCAGGACCTCGGCTCTGAGTAATCCGAGATTTATTCGAGTCAAACTATACCTGTAGTGCTTGATCGTCAAGCTCAACCTGATCATCCCAACTCCTTCTCCTTTGTTCGTGGGCTTCTAATGACCCAGCATGTTCATCCACTATGAGAACCGACAAGTCCTTCGATTCTTCGATGGCGCACACAATACTTTCGAAATATCTTGTAAGGATATCAAAAAATTTCCTACAACTCGGCTAGATGGTCTTTGTTCTCCATTCCTGCCGAGTTGGATGACCACCTTCTCCACCCAAGTTATGTACTCGGTTATATGCTCTTTGGGCTCCATCTTCAACTGTTCAAACTCTCCTCTAAGGGCTTGTATTTGGACTTGTCTAACGTGGTTGTCACCTTTATACCCAACCTCTAATATCTTGCAGGCTTCCTTTGTTGATTTGGCATTCGCTATTTTTTGAATCCCGACTCATCTACTGCATTGTAGAGAAAATACAATGCTGACCCATCTTTTGCACGTGTTTTCTTCAATGTTGCTATATGTGCCACCGTCTGATGTTCTTCCGCATCAGGTTCAACGTACCCGTCTTCCACCATATCCTAAACGTCTTGGGATCTCAATAATGCTTTCATCTATAGGCACCAATTATCATAATTGGTTTTTCTCTTCAATTGTGGTACACTTATACCATTAACAACATTTGCCATCTCTAAAAAAAAATCAAGCATTCATTTTTTCTCTCACGATGTTTGACTCCCTGCTCTCTCTCTCTCTCTTTTTCTCTCTCTCGGTACTCGAAGCATAAAGCTCTGATACCACTGATGGGAAAATCTCACATTACACATACTCAAATATTTTTCTAAAATTGAGTCTATTATTCATTGATAATTGAAGGACTTTAAATAGTCGTGATACTTACAATATTACGGAAATAAAAATAAAATATGAAAATAAAATATCAACTGTCTTAAAAATAAAATCTCCTTAATCTACCATAAAATAATATTCTACCTAGATAAACAGAAAATGATAACTACTTATCCCTATTTTATCTCTATCAAATCAAACTAAATATTACTGGACCCAAAACTAATAAAATAAGATTTAAACAAAATTATTAATATAAACCTAAAATTTAAGTTTATCCCAACACAGATTACAATAAGATGAAATAGAAATTAAGAAAAGAAAACACCTTCCATCGACAAACGAACGGAAGACTTCAGCTCAATCAACTTGTAGATAAGCGCTCCAACCTTAGACACATTAATTAAGTGTGAGCTTCTCCTATTCACAAGACTTGACTTGAGCAACTCTAAAAGTTGAGAACTTCCTCAGAGCGTTTCTGTATTCTTAAATGACTTAGATCCCTTTTCACTCACAGAGAGCTTTCCTTAGACACACAACTCTAATACTCTTATATGAAAAGTTATGAAAAGTTACTGTCTAAAAGCTGTCAAGACCTCTATTTATAGCCCAAGGTTCAAAAAATGAAAAGACAACTCCCAACTGTTAGTGATAATCAATTATCATAAGTGATAATCGATTATTTGTGACCGTTATGGGGTTTTCAAAAAAGTGATAATCGATTATCCTGAGGAATAATTGATTAATTGCGCGAGCAACTCTTTTCCAAACAGGCTGGTAATAATCGATTATTTGTGACCGTTATGGGGTTTTCAAAAAAGTGATAATCGATTATCTTGAGGAATAATTGACTATTTGCGCGAGCAACTCTTTTCCAAACAGGCTGGTGATAATCGATTATTACACCAAATAATCAATTATTGGTGCAAACTTTCTCTAGACAGGAAAACTTCTACGTGTTTTTGCATCAACAAAGTTATTCCTATACAATTAATTATACAAAATGCTTTTAAAGTAAATACAACAAGAGTCTTCAAGTCTTCATCTTGTAACATCATCAAAACTATAATATCTTCAAGATACCAATGCTCTTCATTAGTTACAATCTCCTCTTTTTGATGATGATAAAAAAAATCTCTTATTTAAAAACATCTCTAATTTCCTGCACAGATTTCAGACTTACAAACATACAAACATGTTAGTAATAGATGCACTAGTTAGAAGTTTTCTCCCCCTTTTTTTTATCATAAGCAAAAGTTAAATAATAAAGTCTCCGCCTTAAATGTTGCTCCCCCCAACAAAAGAAAGATGCAATTCAAATATTATAGAATTGAAATTTCATAAAATGAGAGGCAAATACATCATGAAATACAAAAATATAGATAAATAACAAGATATCTAACAAACACATATATTTCATCCTCAAATAGGTACCAGTTATCAAAAGATTATCACATAAGATGTCAATAAAAAAAATTTCACCCCTTTTTTATCATAATAAAAAAATCATCTAATATTTATTTATGCTCCCCATAAATTAGGCAATTCAAAAAGAATTTATGTCCTTTAAATTAGGAACATCAAAATGTTTGATTCTACATTTATTAGAAGTGTGCCCCTTTTTCATATAGTATAATCATGTGACAACATTTGAGTTTCTATAACAAAAAATTCCTCTTTCAACCCATTGATTACGATTGATTTTACATGTTTTTGTGTATATATTTTGTGAATAAATCAACTCCTTCATAGCTTTTACCTTGTTTTATCCTCAAGTTTATTGTGTTTTCTAGTTTCCTTGTGTTTTATTTAGTATATGCTTGTTTTTACCTCTAATCCCTTTATTTGAGTGTGTGAAATAAATGAATAGGAAGCAATTCTAGTGGAGGAAAACAAGCAATAACTCAAGAGAACATGTTTTGGGACAATAAAAGATCAATTTGAAGTAAATACCCATGTTGGACGCCTTTGGAGCATGCAGAACTGTAGAAAAAGAGAAAAAGATGCAGTGCAAAAAAATCAGGCCCGGGCACCCCAGAAGGGGGCTGGGCGCCCTTTGCCTCGCTGACTTTGTGCAAACCTCGCACCTGGGCACCCCAGAAAGGGGGCTAAGCGCTGATGGTGCTGATGTGTCAAAATGGGTTATTTAAACATGGGTCTCGCGATTTTTTGGGTAATCTTCTCCTCCTACACTTCATTCTTCACCTAGAGAGATTAGGAGAGGCCCTTGGAGGCTGTTTGGGGTGTTGGGAAGCTCTCCCACTCCTCCTTGGGTCTTTAAGCTTCATTAATGGTGATTTTGCCCCTTTTGGGTTGAGGAAGAAGATGGGTCACAAATTGGAGATGGAGATGCGAAGGCGAGGCACAAATGGAGCATGGAGCAACTGCCAAGAACCTTGGGAAAGGCTGTGCATCTTCTCTTTGGTTCGAATTTCTTCCCTATCTCTTCAATTTTGTAGAACCCTAAGTTCTCCACCATGGAGGGCTTTTCCTATTTGTTGAGATTAGTTTAAAACATGGAATTATTATGTATTTTGTAATGTTAATGCTATATGTTTTTCCAATTCATGTTAGTATTCAATTTTTGAAAGACTTCTTCTTAACTCCATTATATACAAGATGCAGATTGTCTAGCCTTAAGCAAATTTTCTAAACTATCAATATTAAACATATGACTTTTACATGATAAACATTCAACATGATGTTCAACATTTGCAGACTCTTTCATTTCTAAATTTCAGATTTTATTTCTTAAAATAAATTCCTCAACTATTGCCTTCTCACATTTAATTTGAAATTCTTTAAATTCCTTTTTCAAATTTTTATGAGCAGCATTCAATTTCTCAAATTCATCAAGTAATTCAAGAAAGCCTTTTGTAAATCAAATTCACTAGTGTCAAGGCTAGAGCAACTTACTTGGCTTACAATGTCATCAATATTAGCTGTCAAATACAAGTTTGCTTCTTCAACATAATCACTTGAACTAGAGGTGCTTGATGCATTATCCTCCCAAGCAATGTAGACCTTCTTCTTTTTGTGAATTTTCTTAATGATTGGACAAACGACTTTGACATGGCCTCTTTCACCACATCCATAACATTTATAGCTTGATGAGGAGCCTTGGTTGTCGTTCTTTTTCTTCAAGAATTGGCTTCCAGATGATTCATCGTTGGCTATCAAGCATAAATTTTCTTGCTTATTAGAATCGTTTGAGCTTGAGGAGATTGATGTAGAACTTGAATTCGAAAAATTCAACTTAGCCACATTCGAGACTTCATCATGAGTGACTTTTAAAAAATTCCACATTTCCTGAGCACTTTTAAAAACAGAAACCTTAAAGAATTCATCAAGGGTTAACATCATATTGTGCCATTATGTTTTCGTCCATTGTCCATAAAAAATAAGGTTTTTCTTCCTGCATATTATTTACAATAATGGTGGGAACAAAGGGTCCATTTAAAACAGCTTCCCAAATACCGCTGTCAACAGATTCTAAAAATGTTTGTATTTTCCCCAAAAAGCATAATTTTCCCCCGGAAGCAAAAGAGGTCTATCAATAGAAGCACCCTTTGTCTACATTTGGTTACGACCGCCCATTTTCAAAAAAATTGAAAAACCTATCAAAGCAAGCTTCGATACAAATTGTTGGAACAATCGGTATCGCGTAGCGGAATAAAAACGTTGAGAACGAGCGTGTTACGATCGATAACCAAAAGGGGAGGGGTGAATTAGTTCTTTCAAAATTCGTGATTTTCTTTTGGGACTTTTATCAAACTGTTAGAGTGCTATAAGTGTAAGGTCAAAGAAAATCAGCACAAATGATTTTTATACTGGTTCGGATAAGAAGATTCTACGTCCAATTGTTAATCACTATAAAGAGTGATTAACTATTTCACTAAAAAGTAGTTTGCAGATTACAATCAGATGAAATAGAAATTAAGAAAAGAAAAAACCTTCCTTTGACAAACGAACGAAAGACTTTACCTCAATCAACTTGAAGAGAATCGCTCCGACCTTAGGCATACTAAGTACGAGCTTCTCATATTCACAAGACTTGACTTGAGCAACTTTAACACTTGAGAACTTCCTCAATGTGTTTCTATATTCTCAAATGACTTAGATCCATTTTCACTCACAGGGAGCTTCCCTTAGGCACACAACTCTAATACTCTCAAATGAAAAGTTATTGTCTAAAAGCTGTGAAGAGCCCAAGGTTCAGAAAATGAAAAGACAACTCCCAACTACCAGTGATAATTGATTATTTGTGACCGTTATGGGGTTTTCGAAAAAGTTATAATCGATTATCCTGAGGAATAATCGATTATTTGCGTGAAACAGGCTCATGATAATCAATTATTACACCAAATAATCGATTATCTACGCAAATTTTCTCTAGACAAGAAAACTTCTAAGTGTTTTTACATCAACAAAGTTATTCCCATACAATTAATTCTACAAATTGCTTTTAAAGTAAATACAACAAGAGTCTTCAAGTCTTCATCTTGTAACATCATCAAAACTATAATATTTTCAAGATACCAATGCTCTTCATTGGTAACAAGATAAATGTGATAGTGTATTTGTTTTGAAATGTTAGTTTGGAATCTGGCGGTGGTGAGGTCGAACCTTGGCTAGAGTAAATGCATATTATTTAGGGTTTTACGTTTTTGTGGAAGGTGAAGAGATGTAAACATATTTGTTGTATTCGGTCATAAGCATAAGAAATAATAGACAATTAAAGTAAATTATAGTTCTGGGTCAAAGCCATGCAAGAAGAGCTTGATCACTTTAATAAAAATGATATATGAACGCTCATGGATCTACCTCAAGGCAAGAACATCATCGAAGAAAAATGGGTCTTTTTGTAACAAGCTAGACAAATATGGGAAGGTAATATGAAACAAGGCAAGACTTATAGAAAAAAGATACTATCAACAGGAAGATATTGATTACATTGAAACTTATGCTCTTGTTGCAAGGTTAGAAGCAATTAGAATATTATTTTCTTCTGCAACATTCAATAAAATTAACCTTTATCAAATGGAAGTAAAAAGTGCATTCTTAAATGGTGAAATCAAAGAAGAAGTGTATGTGGAACAACCTCCCGGTTTTGAATGTTCAATCAATTCTAAACATGTTTTCAAACTTAACACAACTTTGTATGGTTTAAATTCATCTTTTTCTTATCTCATTGGAACATCTAACCTCGATCTTTTGCTTCAAAGGAACAAAAAAGTATAGATTGCACGAATATTGTGATGCATATTATGTTGGAGATAAGATTGATAGAAAAAGTATGAGTGAAGGTTGTTACTTCATTGGAGGAAACTTCGTTTCCTAAACAAGCAAGAAATAAGGAACAATTTCTCTTTCCACAACTAAAGCAGAATACATACCGTCACACTTAAACTACGCATTTTCCTCAATGTATGCCTTATATATAGAATGCAAAGAAAAAGTATGAGGATATTTACCTCCTTCATGGTGGAAGGAATGGTAGTAGGACTTTATCGGAAAAGTCATCTTGGATCAAAATGTTATCTTTTCCCTTTTTAATCCTAAGATGGTCAGCTACTAAGTTATGTGCCCCAATTCTGTACTGAAGAGGAGTAAATGTGTCCTTCTCGTTCCTCCATATTTTTTGGGAACCACATGTATAGGGCTCACCCAAGTGCTGCTAGAAATGGGGTATATAATACTTGTTTGTAGGAACCTAGTGACCTCTTTCTTGACAACATCCATCAGTCTTATTTGAGGTTGTCTTACTAGCTTAGCATCGACTTCCAAAAGTATACTGTGCAATCAAAAAGTATGGCTAATACCAGGAAAATCTACCAAACTCCAGCTTATTGCTTTCTTCTGTTCTCTGATAACTTGCAACCATTGTTCTTCCTACTCATCAGTAAGCAAAACATATATAATAACAGGGAAATTCTCACCCTTCTCAAGATAAGCATATTTCAAATGATATGATAAAGGTTTCAACTCCAAAGTGGGTGGTTGTACCACAGATGACAACATTTTATTGCCTAAGGTAATCTCAGCCACCTTTGCATCACATTCAGATGCCACAAAGGTATCATCTATTGACACTGCATCCTTATTATATCAGCTACTTTATAATTTTTTTCGTCATCCAAAGTTATGAAAGACGTTTTTGAAAAAGAAGAGTCCAAAGATGGAGAAAAAATTGAAAAAAGGTCTAAGAAACTAGAAGAAAAATTATTTACAGCATCACTTAATAAGTCAATGCAAAACAAAGAATGATCTTCCATCGGGTGCTTCACGGCTTCCAATATGTTGAACTGCACTTTCTCGTATCCTTCATTGTCAATGATCATGCATGCACATTTATCTTGGTTCGTGTTGTTATCATGAAGGGTCTTCCCAAGATAATAGTTGTTGGACTGATTCCTTCATCATCCTTCATATCCAAGATATGGAAATTTGTAGGAAAAATTAACTTGTCTACTTAGAGAAGCACGTCCTTAAGCACACCTAAAAGTTTAACTATGCTATGGTTGGGCAGTTGAATGACCACACCAATAGTCCCAAGAGGTCCCAGAGATAAAGAAGTAAATATTGATAAAGGTATTACATTTATGGAGGCCACTAAATGCAGCATGGCATTGTCAAACTTTGAATTTCCAATAACACAAGGAACAAAAAAATACCTAGATCCTTGCATTTTCGCGATATTTCAATATGCTTCTTAATCAAGCTTGACACATTTCTTCCCAAATTTATTACCTCATTATCCCTAATACGCCTTTTACTTGTGCAAAGTTCTTTTAAAAACTTAACGTATTTTGGGATTTTTTTTTATTGAATCTAACAAAGGGATGTTGATCTCCACCTTTTTGAAAGTATTCAAGATCTCTTGGTCTAATTCCTTCATTTTCTTGTTTCTCGGCTTCAAATGGTTTGGATATGGAGGAGGTGGAGAATAAGATAAAGAAGAATTTTTAGAAGAAGAATTAAAAGATATTAACCTTAATTCATCAGTGGTAGTCTTAGGTGCTGGTTCACTCGGTCCTCCATTGTTATCGATATGTGTGTCTTCTTTATATTAACTTCATCCTTTTGGGCTCCTTTAGGGCCTTGTACTTGTTTAACCGCTCTTAAAGTTATAGCACTTACATTTCGCGGGTTGATCACAGTTTGTGCATGCAATTTACTTGATTTTTTAGCTTCTAACTTATCTACCGTCTAAGTTGTAATTGATTTCTTAATTTTTTTCATTTTTCTTAACTATTGTCTTCATGAAATCCTGTAGCGACATATCTAGTTGAGATTGCTGCCTTAACTGAGGTGGAACATAAGGTTGCTTGTGTTGTTGATATGGTTCATTGCTTCCAAACATGTTTGCAACAAGAGCTTGAGATGGTTCCTCCATGGTAGTTTCTGTTAAGCTAGGACATTCATTAGTATAATGTCTTGATAAAGTGAAAATTCCACACACCTTAGCAAGTTGTGGAGTGGAAGTTTTAACCAAGATCACAATTTCGTCGAGCTTTTTCTCTAGCCCGTTTATTCTTTCATTTATCATTTTTTCATCTATTGCACCTCTTTCCCCTTCATGTACTCTCTTCAACAAGGTCCCTGAATTTGCTTTTGTTTCAAACTGACGTGGCAGGCTGATGAGGTGTCAAGGATGACTATGTGACATGTTCTGATTGGACAAATCTTTAAATATTAGGATTCCCAGATGGCTTGATTAAATATTTTCAACATTTGTTCCAAGTGATCCAAACTTATATGTTGTTCAATAGAGATATAAGTTGTTAGAAAAAAAACCACCGCAATAATTAAAGAAATAAAAAATATTTTTTATTATTCTATGTAAAATAGAACAAAACCTATTTGCACTTTTATTCTTCCCCAATGTTAAATGTTTTAATTTAAAAATAAAAAAGAAATGTGACTATATGTAGAAAAGCAAAACAAACGAATGATACTAACTATTTAGTTTACGTTACGGAATTTATCAGTACTTGTTATCCACAAACATTTTCCACAAAGAAAAGTAATTAAAGTAAAACAAAAATACTTTTTAATAAACTAATAAATTTAATACATGTAAAAGTTAAAAATATTGAAAAAAATTACATGAAAGAGTTTCTACAAATTAAATAATGGACTTATTTAGACAAATTTTTTATAAACATTTCAAAAAGAAAATTTAATAAAAGAAAATTCTTAAAATATTAAAATTAACTAATACCTAGAAATTGGTTTATATAATTTTTTTGAATTTATATAACTAATTCTATTTAATAAAAACTAATTTTATCACCTTAAAGTACGAATAAAAGAAGTTGTCTAAATTTTAATTTATAAAAAAATAAAACAAAAGAATAAATTTGTTTTAAACACTCCACGATGAACTTGGATACTTAGCTACTCATAGTGTTCATTAAAAAAACAAAATGAATGAATATCACATAATTTTATATTTGGGAGGCACATTTGGACAAAAAGCTAACCTTTCCTGAAACACTGCGCCCTAATGTTTGATGAAAAGCGTTGCATGTGGGCAGCTTCGAAAAGCACAAGTATTTCTAGGACGATGATGATGAACATGCGTTTTGACTATAAGATGGAAGCTTGAAGTGATACCTTTGAATCATTTTCTGATTCAGTTTGCAGTTCCCACTACAGTTACTAACAACACAATGTAGCATCTATTTTTGTTTTGACTTGCATGAATGTTGGTCCACTTGGTGAGTTTCGAGAGCCTAATAAAGTGGTTTGTGGAACAGTATAGTAACCGCGTACAGTTGTAGAACTGTTATGTCATGTGAATCGTCGTAAAAATTTCAGTTTACAATGTACGATCTTCACTTCCTAGGTACGTAGTCTGCTAGCTACAAAGTTCCATTCCCATAGCTTTCTCTCTTTCTTGTAATACTACAGTCAAAGTATTTATAGGGTGCTGTAATCTCTTTTTTTTAAATAATTATAATGAGTACGTGTTATCGATGTAAAATTTTCATGAGAAAATGAGGTCATCTAAACAAATCTTGACGGTGATGAAGCATTGTTAGTCTCATTCAAGTTGTATAATTGATGTTAAGAGTATGTATTGAATACAAACGATATAAAAATACGAAATTCTTCAAAATTTACACTATTATAAAAATTAAAATTATCGTTTGTTAAAATTTGTTAATAATGTTTAAAATCAATCGGGTAAATTAAAATTACTAATGGAAAAAAATTTAATGGTAAAATTTATTCATAATTATTAATGAAAAAATTTGTTAGTAATGACCAACAAAATAATTTGTCAAATAAAATTTGTCGATAAATATTATCATCTAAATTGTATTAAGAATTTCAAATTATCGATGAATTTTATAGACAAATTTTAAGGTATGCAATTACTAAAGAATGTATCATGAATTTTATATACAAAATTATATCCATCAATAAAATTTGTCGATAATATAAACTTTAAAATCTATCAGTGAAATCAATTAATAATTCGAATTACCAACAGATTTATTTTCGTCTATAATTTCGTGAATATATAATGACATGAGAAACCTTATGATGGAGGACTATCTAGAACTCGTATTGGACCTCTAACAAGAGTCATGTCCAAGAGAATTCAAAAGGAAGAAGGATTACAAAGCACTTTACTTTTATGGGAAATCAATTATTAATCCTTCATTCTCTTCTAATATTTTACTCCATTCTTGTTTCTATAGGGTCAATAAAACTAGGAGATCATCGATCAACCAGCCAAAAGCCTCTTAGATCAAAGGAAGAAAAAGAGCAAAAAAAGGGCAAAATTCTGGTTACCTTCCGAATTGGGAAGCTTGTTTTCCAGATTGAATTTGTGAAGGAAAACAGCTTCCGAAACAGAGGGATGCTCAACTGAAACCTTGTCAAAGCCAAACCATGCAAGTGGCATTTTCCATGTGAAGTGTCTGTCCATGTGAGCAAACCTGGTTCATGTGCAACGACAACTAGTTTCTTTTGAATTTTTAGAGGGAAAAATGATCAGACTTTGAGGCTCCCTCCAAAAGAAGGGGGTGAATTGGTGGGTTTTCAAAATCAGAATCGTTTCGCAATCTTTAAAGCAAAGTAGAAAACTTTACAAACTTTCTTGAATCGCAAGTTATAGAAATTCGTTTGCAGCGGAAAAGTAAAGTAGACTACGCAGATAATAAAGTCGACTGAAAGTAAAAGTATAGGGATAGAGAATTCAAACGCAGGTTTTTATACCGATTCGGCCTCAATGCCTACATCCAGTGTCCTTCCAATACCAAGAAGCAACTGCATTATAATGGTCAAGGTTTTTACAACAAGGTTTTTATAGAAGACCTCTACGTCAAAAATATAAAACACCTTTCTAACCCTCTAACCAAAATATAGGCAAACACCACAGAAAGACTTGCAGCAAGATATCCCCTCTCCCACAATCTGCAACTCACTTTGAACAATCCTTAAAGTGTACCAGACTCCACGAGTCCAACCCATGTAGTCACAACAGGTAACAACAATCACAACAATCACCACGGATGCCAAACAATTTCTTGATCAACCCATAAGCACCTCAATTGTGCAAATTATGATAAGGCAGTATGCGCAACACAGTTCTCCTTCAGAAACTCTTCCAAGCAAGATCACAACCGTCTTCTTGATGAGTTCTTGAAGCTCTAAAATATAGAGAATCAATCTGAAATAGAATATGAAAATGTTAGTTTTCCAAAAGTCCTCTGTAAAGGATTAGGTCTCGTCTATTTATAGATTTCTATAAATCAGACGCTCCTATAGTCGAATATGCTACTAATAGAGTCGACTGTATTATAACAGTTATAACAGTTAAGACATAATAGCAACAATTCAGTCAAACTAATTAATTTCTCAGTCAATGCAGTTGATCAACATTCAATGCCCAACTAACACTTAAAAATATAGCCGTTGTAGTTCATGAGCATAACAGAATTTCAAAACAAGCAACTAATACAGTCGAATGTGTGGCGCACATAATCGACTTCGACACTGTAGTTCACTTTGAAATTCTTTTCAATGTAAAATCTCATATAGCACTATTTTTGAAAATCTGTGCATAGTCACGAGCTTAATTCTACTTCCCCCATAATGAAGTCGACTTACAACTTGCATTTATGCAACATAATGTAACTTCATAAAAGTGCTTATGGTTTTCATCTTTCAAATCATGTGAAATGCAACCAGATATGATGTAACATATATAAGCTCAGTAAAAATGCATTGACATATCATAAAACATGTTCAACAATATATCAATCAATAAGCAATAGAACATGTAACACATCAACAATACATGTGTTATTAAAAATGTGTTGTCATCATCAAAAACTATAGTGATATAGATATTGTGTTGTCAACAATCTCAACAATCTCCCTTTTTTTTTATGATGCACAACCATGATTAATAAACAACCATGTTTATACAATATCAAATCAGATTCAGAGTAATCACAAGATATAACAATCAGATTTCAGTTTAAATACTCTGAGTGCACACAAACAATCAGCACAATATCAAGCAGATAACATTTCATATCGCTTTCACAATACTTATCCCCCTTTATGCATTAACAAAAAAGGTATGCTTCTAGATATAATGAGCTAATAAACCAAATAGAGATGCATCAAACAGAATATGACAAGCATCCATGGGTACTATGTCACATAGCACACTATCCTCACAATTGCCTATTGATTAACTATCATTTCCTCATTATCATTAATCCATTAAAGTTGGTAAGGTTGAATATGGGGTAAGATAGTTAATGTTAGTTTATCAATCAACCTAGTGCTACAACAATTGCAACACGATCCACTATCCACAATAAGAGAACATGTGTTTTCTAAAATTTTACATCTTTTGAAGATGTTCTCTTTTTGTGTTAGTTCTTCAGAACTAGGTTGATTGTGGAGAGCTATTCTTATCATAAGAAGTTCTCCTTCACAAGGATGTGCATCTTCTTCCTTGGATGCGCTATGTTTTTCACTCTCACTCTCACTTTCCTCATCTTGGCTACTATAAGCATCATTACCCCTTAAGATCATGGTTCTTTTGTTAGGGCATTATGAGGCAGTGTGACCTCTACTAAGACATTTAAAACATTTAATGTCACTAGTGCGAGTGTGAGATGATGTTCCCACCCTTAGTATTTACTTTTCTTTCTCTTTCCCTAGATTCTCAGAGGGTTCTTCTTCTATCACTTGTTTACCCTCCCTTTGATGGTCTCTTTTGAAATTAATGTTATAGTAGGAAGTTTTAAATCCTTTTCTCAAAATTTGTTGTTCTACCTTGATGCTTATTTGTACCAAATCATTCAAATCTTGGTAAGGTAGCAACTTCACTCTATCTCTAATTTTAATATTAAGACCATTAAGAAACTTAGAGATGATGATCTCCCTTTCCTCTCTAATTCCCACCCTTATGGTATAAAGTTCCACCTTTTGTCTATATTTTTCTACACTTAGCTCTCCTTGTTGGAGCCTTTGGAGTTTATCCATTAGCTCACGATTGTAGTAGGAGGGGATGTGTCTCCTTCTCATGGCACTCTTGAGCTCATTCCAATATTGGATTGGAGGAAAATTAGATAGTCTTCTCTCTCTAACTAGGGAAGCCTACCAATGTAAGGAATTCCCTTGAAAACTAAGGGTGTCTAGCGAGACTCGCCTCTCTTCACCAATTTGGTGACACTAAAAAAGTTGTTCCACTTTCATCTCCCAATCTAGATATTCCTCCACATCTTCTTTCCCATGAAAATGGGGGAGGTCCACCCTAATCTCTATAGGAGGATTCTCTCTTTCACACTCTCTTCTCACTTTATTGGGTGAAGGTTGATAGTATTGGTTAACATTCCTATTACCTACCCCAAAATGTGTGGGAGAGTGTGTGTATTGAGTTGGAGTTTTTGAACTCCTCTTAGAGTGACTCCTACTTCTACTTTTACTCTTCCTTATTTCCTCTTGTACTTTCTCTTGTTTTGCATTGAGAACTCTAAGTTTCTCCTCCAATTTAGCAAGGTCTTCTTCTCTTTCCATCCTTTCTTTTGCTTTCAAAATAGACTTTTGCTTTGCCAAATTTTTAGTGACTTTAGCTCTTTAGCCAAGTTTTTCAAAGTGGGTTTGACTTCTTCACTAGAGTCACTACCAATTTCATAGGAGGCAGTCTTTAGACATTCTCAAAGTTTTCGAAGTATGTTATGCACAAATAATTAATTAGAATTTCAGAAGAAGTTCCTTAGGAGACTTAAGGAAGTAAAAGATACATAAGTTCCTTCCAAGAAAGGGAGGTGAATCACAAAAGATTTCTTAAGAACCAAGCCTTTCCTTGTCAAATCTTATCTTAGGTACTCTTACACCAAACTTCTCAAAGGGAACTAAAGTTGAAATAAAAGTAGACACACATTAAGTTATCACAATTAATAAAAGCAATTAAAGCTAAATTGTGCAACCTAATGGTGAAGTTAGAAGGAACTTTGGTTCCCTAACACTTACCAACTATGAAACGAAATTAATCAAAGTTTGATGTTCTTGTTAGAAAAACTCCCTAACAAGGCTGAATATTACAAGTCCAAGAGAAAGCAATTACAATTTTACAACTCAAAAGAAATACACACAAATCACTTTTCTTACCAAGTGTTTACTTTCTTGTCCTCTTGTCTTCAAGCCAAGACTTCAAGCTTACCATAAGGCCTCCTTCACCTTGGATATTACCTCAAGTTTTTGTGTTGGCTCTCCAAAGGAACCTCACTATTTTGGTTCACCAAAGAAACCTACACGAGAAGATAACACTATAAAGCCAAATAGAGTTTAAGGATAAAGCAAGAAAATGTCTAAAATGAACAAAAGGCTCTTGCAAAAGGAATTTATATGGACAAAATCGAGATTAATTAGGAGACAAGCAAGAAATAATGTTTAGCACAACAAAAGGTATTACCTAAAGAAAGGCACTATAATAGACCATAAAAACCAAAAACTACTAGAAAACACAAGGTGTTCTTTGTCTCTTGCAAGCTATGATCACAAGGTGCACTATGGACTCTTTTTTTGAAGCAAAATAGTTGTTGGACAGAGGTTCATTCACGTAACATGCATCAAGGAAAATCAACATAAAAGTGCACACAAAGTTGGTGGAAATGGTACATGTATATGCTTTTTTCTTTTACTTTTTGCTTTTGTTTTTTGTACTTTTTATCTACTTTTTCTTTTGTACCTTTTGTCTCTTCTTTTGTTTGAAATTTTCAGCACACACATACACCAAATCAGACCTCAAATCTTGAATGTAGCAAGGTTTTGAAGAGCACACAGATTTATAGCACCAAAATGAAGAAAACCTACTAGAATCAAATATAGCATGAAACACCAAAAATGACATAATGGAAACCAAACTCTATGAACTTGTTCATGATCTAACAACAAGTATGAACTCAAATATGTAACATAAAAGCACTCAAAGGCAAACATTTAAAAAAGTTTTGGAAAACACTATAGACATATGTTTTTGTAATTTTTCAAAGTTCAACTAGGAAGTAAGGACATCAAAATGACTGCACATAACTCTAGACAACATTGATGGATTTGAAAATCAATATGACTCAACATATGATGTATAACATTAACATAAAGAAAGACTCAAAAACATAAAATGCACACAAGAACACAAGAACATGAATTCCTAAACCAAAAGGCTGGATGGTTCTAAGAATAAAAAAGTGAAAACCATAGTGAACATGAACAAAGAATGTGAAATGGATAACAACACAAGACAAGAAAGGAACAACATATAACAACACGGAAAAAGAAATAACATAGATAAGGGACCAAGATACTTAGTTCTTGAAGAACCAAAGCTCTTGATACCAAATGATAGCAACTCCTTGGCTAGGTTGGACCAAAGCTAGAATGATGCAATGGAGATGGTCCCTTGAAGATATATGGTGCGAAAATGGTAGTGGATCATCAAGGATAGGGGTTGTAAAATGAGGAAGCTATTGTGTTGTGAGGCTAGAAGCTCATGATCTTATGGTGGTTGTAGGGTGGTGGTATGGTGTTTTGTGGCTCAAAGAGAGGTTATGTCAACTTATTGAGGAAGGTGACTAGAGAGGCCTCATGGGTTACTCTAGTCTTGATCTAAGAGAAGTATTATGGCCAAAAATGGGTAGCATAAGATTATATAACATCCAAGATGATTACAAGAGAGGAGACATCTCTATAGGCAATGGTGTCTCTTAAAAACCCTTAAAGCATTATCTTCCACTCTTGTACTCATTGGCCAAAAATGAGGCCTTCTAAGGAGTGGATAAGTGTCCATAAATCCTCTCCAATGAGGGGAGGACATGTGGCCACTCACAAAGCACAATCCTCTCCATTTCTAGAGTGTCATGTGGCAACTACTAAATCTAAATTCTCTTCAATGGAAGCATGAAACATGACACATACTTTGTACATGGTTTAAATGTTCAACATAAGGAAAAACTTTATACTAATTAGGCCTTAATACAAGCCTTAAACAAACCTACCTATTTGGCCGAATATACATGCCTGAAGAAACTTACACTACTTGGCCGAAATACATGACATAAAGAAACATACACTATTCTTCAACCTCCATGATATCTAAAAGAAAAAGTTTGTTTCGCCTTGCATAGATGACTCTAGATTATTCTTGAAAGTGTTTGAGCCATGACTAGGGATATGTCATCAAGGTTCAACCAGAACCACCTTAATAGACAATAGAAAATTGTATCAAAATTCAACCATAATTACCTTGACAAGCAACTGAGAATTATATATATTGTTTAACCATAATTGTCTTGTAAGACAACTAAAAACTAACATTATCCATCATAATAATGATAATTGAAAGCTTTTCTGTTAACATTATAAAAAAACCAACTATTGAAAAAAAAAAATAACATCTCTGTTGATAAAAAAAAATCATTGCAGACATTAAAAAAAAAGTCACCACAAACATGAAAAAAAAAATAACAACATATATCAATTGAAAAAGGTTTAATCAACATTCTAAGAAAATAGTTTCCTTAACATTGACAGAAAATTCGAACTAACGTCAGGTAAGAAATAATAGTGGTCTTAAAAAAATATTATAACACCATAAATCACAAAACTAAATCCTATTAACAAAAAAAAAAAAAAACAAAAAACATGAGTTGACACTAACCAAAAAGTAGTTAACTCGATAATGTATCGATTTTAATAAAGTCAATGACATTCACAACCAAAATCAAACTAGATATGAATAACAAAATGTGAATATTAGAATATGAAATTTTTTAATTTTTTACTTTTTAGATAAAATTTTAAATTCTTCAATTTTAAACAATCATTATCTTAATAAAATTATAAGATTTTAATTTGTTTTGAAATTCCTTACAAAATAAATTACTCCATTAAAATTTACTGTCCAAACATTATTAGTTGAATTTACTCATTGGAAATGCATTTAAGTACATAGGAGTCAAGAATTCAAACCACAAGTCATTATTCGAAAGGACTAAAAAGAGAGTTTCCATAGCCTCTTATGCATAAAAAGGGATAAAATTTGCCATATGCAGAAAAACTTATCATCCCTATCACTGACATCATCGAAGGGGGAAGGAAACTAATAAATTGTTCAAAATATCTTTAATTCCTATAATAGAAACATCATATCAAACTCTGATGACGAAATCATCAACATGTCAAATAACTGTTCTTCCTTTATGATACAAGTAAGAAAAGATGGAACTAGAAAGATTATTACAGGCTTGTGTGGTTGAGGGAGCAATGCACTGAGATAAAGCAAATTATTATCGAAAGTAAGAAACCAAGGGCCCTACAACATTAGGTGAATCAACAACAACCTGAATTGCGTGATGCCTCCTTAAAAAGTAAAAAGTAACAAGTAATAAATGTTTAAGATTTTCCTATGCTTGTTTCGGAACTCTGCATTTTGTGCTTTGTGTTTGCTTTCTTTCTCTCTCTTCTGCCCTTTTCTGTCTGTGAGGTTTCCTTCTTGGGTTTGTATATAAACCAAACCTACCTGCTGAAGAAAGTACCTCTCTGCATCATCTCAAGAAAAGAAATGGAGCTTCTAATCATCATCACTCTTCTTACCTTTTCCTTCTCTTATCTTTTACCAACTTCTTCTTCCCATATTCAGTTGCAACCTTCTTCACTCCAGCTTCAAGGTGGGAACAACCTCTTTTTATCTTCTTCTTCATGAACTTGTTGCAAGTGAATCAGTTTCCAAGTTTTTATTATCATTATCCATCAAACAAACTCCTTATTATAACTCTTCATATATATTCTTCCTTACAGATGATAATATGGGAACAGTCAATACAAACCTGCAGCTTTTTCTACCAGCGGTTCCCAGAAAGCTAAGATTCACTGAGAAAGTACTGCATGAGTATAAAAAAGCTTCTCTTTAGTTCTCTTAAGTAGTTTTCATCAATATTTATGTTCTTTGTTCTTTATAATTTTCCAAAAATTAGGTTAAAGAAGATGAAAAAGCCAGAGATCTTGGACCACACAAGCAGGATGATTCCTTTGCTGCAGGTAAAGATCGACAAAAAGTGTTTAATCATTACTCAAAATAACTCATTGACTGCATGAAAACTAGGTTAGCCGCAGTCTAGAGTCTATTTTACTTTCCCATGGTTCATGTACCAAATCAAGTGAGGTTAATTTCATCATGCTAGGGGTAAACAAAGAAGTGAAAAATGAAAAGTAGAGAAAATAGTTGCATTTGTTGGACTTTAGCGTTTAACACAAATAGTTGCTATCACACTTCCATTTTCATCCACTACTACTGAAAGATCTCATTCCTCTCCAACTCAATTATCACTTTGCATTATCTTATCAGTATTCATTGTTTGATATGAATTTGTATGTGTTGATGAGCATATTTTGCTTATGATTCATGTTCTAAAATTTTCATATTAAGTCACAAAGAAAAGCTCTAGCCACATATTATCCGGTACATCTTCACCTAAACTTAATTACTATATTCACTTTTATCAGCGTAGATAGAAACAGCAGCAACTTGTGTCTCCAACAAGTTTCAGTAATGTCACTTTGAGTAAAGCATGAACTATATATTAGAGAATTACTTGCATTATGTGCATTTAAGGTTTCTTACAGTACTAATCATTCTTTTTTCACAATCAATAATCCCTGTCAATACCATGTTTACAAATAAAAAATTTCACCTTCCTTAATTTTTCCTTTGTTTTTTGTGTCTTGTTTTTAATAAATCAAGATATATTGATGAAATATGGAGTATTCATGAGAATGAAGTGAAACCCACTTTATTCCATATTTTATAATTGAGCATAAACAATATTCTAAATCCAAAAAGGACTTGTATTATAATTTATGTCTGATTTGAATCCACTTTTATGCACTATTATATATTGGAAATAAAAGATTCACCAGCTAAACATGTTTATTAAATCATGCAATTTTTGCAGAGAAACAATACCATAGAAAGCAAAACATGGTGCTTGGCAACAAGGGGACAAGACAAGAATGGATGGAGGTTGATGACCCTTCACAATACTTTACCATGGATTATACCCGAGTGAGAAGACGACGTCCCATACACAACAAGAAATTGCCGGTTGGTCCATAAACATGGTGAAGAGAAAATACCATAATCATAAACAGTTTTCACTCTAGTTGGTTTTGAAGCTTGTACTTATATTAGGTTACAGTTTTGTTCAATGTGTTAAAAGTGTTAAAAACCTAAGTGTGAGTTTAAGTTATTGAGTAAAAAGATGAGAAAAGTTCCAAGGATCCATAAATGTGTAATTAGGAACATGTGCAGTGTGTATTGTGTCTTCACTTTTGCCTCCAATGTAGCATTGGGGAGCAAAAAACCCTAAAACTTGTATGAAAACTAGGACTTCACCTAACTAATTAACAAGTAATATTAGTCTAAATTAATTATTATTCTCAATGAATTTGTTTTTTCTTTTCCTTGGTGTTAGTAGTCAAAGGGGATTGGCATTGCCAACATTTCGTAAAACATGGTCTTGGAAAGTCAAACTTTGATTTGTATATTAGGAGGAACCCAACATAACGTGCTTGATTATCGTAAACAAATGTTTTAACCTGTCATGGAAGAATGCTATTATCATTGTGATTTACACACGGCATTGACATCCGGTGGTACCCACAGTTTGCTAATAACATGAAGACATACCATGATAAAGATTATATTGTAATATTCATTTTTTAAATTCTTGATAGCTTTTTTAATTTCATTTAATTGGAATATAAACATCACATAGTTACTTATGATAAGTAGGAGTATATTAGTCTTGGGTGCTTAAAATAATTCATAAGAGGGATTATAAACTAGTAAAAAATTGACTTTTAACAGTGCACATTATGTCACGGTTCACCGCATAATACTGCGCGGTGACTTTTTTGAAAATAAATCGAATGTATAGGCCGCGGTTCCCCTATGAACCGCGGCCTATTCCCAGTCAAACCTCTGCCTTTGACGCAACGTCAGAAAAACAATAAATTGGCAGGGGAATAGGTCGCGGTTATCTAAGCAACCGCGGCCTATTCCCCCTACAACTTCTGACATTCCCTAAAAGGCAGTTGGGAAGGCAATTGGAGGATTCAGAACGTCAGGGAATAGCGGTTGCTCTGAAAACCGCGGCCTATTCCCCTGCCAATTTATTGCAAGGGCTGACTAGCGAGGAAAGTCAGAAGTTGCAGGGGAATAGGCCGCACTTGCTCAAAGAACCGCGACCTATTCCCCCTGCAAACCTTCTGACATTCCTCAAAAGGCAGTTGGGAAGGCAGTTGGGGAATTCAGAACGTTAGGGAATAGACCGCGGTTGTTCTGAGAACCGCGGCCTATTCCCTGATCTGAATAAATTTTAAATAATTAAGGGAATAGACCGCGGTTGGACGCTGAACCGCGGCATATAGTTTGAAAAAAATATCAAAAATGTCATTTTGATTTTTTTTTTCAGGAGAATAGGTCGTGGTTCCCTTCACAATCGCGGCCTATTCCACTATATGACAGTGGTTTTGTTTTGAACCGCGGTAGTATTTTTTTAATTAGGTTAAACAAAATTGTGAACAGTTTCGTCTTCCACGCGAATTTCTGAAACTCAAACTCTCGAAGCTTTCTCTTCTCTGTCAGCCTCCGCCGTGAGTGTTCTTTTGCGAACTTTCCTCCGTCTGCCTCCACATTCCAGATTGACGTCAGCCATTCCTCGTCAGTCATTCCACATTGATGCCTATACTTCTCCGCCGCACCCCTTTTTCTGCTAACCTGGTTTGATTTCAATAACTACCTGATGTTTGATTGCATGTGATGAAATGTTGTTTTGCTACATAGCCAGTTACGTGTTTATGCGATTCCTTTTGCAGTTTGATGTTTTCATTATTTGTTTTAGTAATCTTAGCCAATACTAATGAGGTAAATATGCTAAATTTAGAAATCCTTGCTGGTAGAAATAATTGATTTTTGTTGTTTATGATGAAGAAGAAAAGAGGAAGAGAAATTCTAAATTTTTGTTTTATTTCCTATTTGTTTTTATTTGGTTTTCTTTGCCACTCCTTGTCTTTTACCTTCAATAATAATGTATCTTTTGGTTCACTGGCATATGTTATATATACAATTCTCAAAAAGGAAAGCATGAAATATGGTATCTTTTATTTTTCATTTTTCATCAATGCATGGGTTCAACAGGCCCGCATGTTTGAATGTGTGCTCTGCCTAACTATATAAATTTCATTGTATAAATAAAGTGTATATTTGTAGAAAAAAAATATTATTATGTAATTATAATTTTAGTTTTTTAAAAAATAATCAAATTTGTAATTAGCATTTTAAGACTTTTATTTTTATTTTTTAAAAAATGACTACTCTTACTTATTTAGAAAAATATTTTATTCAAATTAGTTTTTGTTTATTTTTTAAAAAGTCAAGTTATTTTATTTTCTACTTTAATAAATTGTCTTATGCATATTATGTCTTATGCAGTTTTGATGTAACATTTGAAGCCATATTCTTTCTTGTTATTGGCCAACTGGCCAATGATTATTTTATTGCATTTTTTATTATTTTGGATGATGAGACTTACGTTTTGTTGTATTTGTGTGTAGTTATTGTGATTTTGTTGCGTTACAAAACTCGGAAAGTCGTATCTTCTCTATTGTTGGCTCCTTTTTCACGCTCTCAGGTTCCTATTATTGTGTTTATTAAACTTTCTTTTGTAAATTTTTGATTTTTTGTATGTTGAATATATGTAATTATGTGTGATTGAATGTTTGAATTGATTATTTGAATGCTTATTAATTGTATGATTGTATGACTGAAGTGATTGTATGATTGAATTGATAATTTTATATAGAAAATTATATAATTGTAATTTTGTAATATTTAGGAATGGATCGAAATTGGATTAATTTACCATGCATTAGTGCTGAGTACGAGAGAGGGGTAGAGGAATTTATACAATATGCACAACGTAATGAGGGTATAAGTGATGATGAAGTAATGTTTAGATGTCCTTGTGTGAACTGTTTGAATGGGAGAAAGTTGAACGCAACCCAAATTAGAGAACATCTTATATGTGATGGTTTCTTAAGACCATATACAACATGGATATGGCACGGCGAAGAAATGCACTTTCCAACTAACACCCAAATTGAAAATGTTATTGATTCCACCATGGAAGAAGATCGACCAGATGAAGACAAATTAGAGAAAATGATCCGCGATGTTGGCGCAAAAAATTGTGCCAAAGCTCATGTCTATCCAACGATGTCAACTGATGCGGAAACACCTTTGTATGTCGGTTCAACTAAGTTCACACGTTTGTCAGTGGTGTTAAGGCTCATGAATTTGAAGGCGAGCAATGGATGGACTAATAAGAGTTTTACAGAATTGTTGACGTTATTGAATGAAATGCTGCCAGATGGAAATACACTACCCACTCGTAATTATGATGCGAAGAAAATTCTTTGTCCAATGGGTATGGAGTATAAAAGGATACATGTTTGTCCCAATGACTACATTTTATATAGGAAAGAGTTTGAATTTTTGACAAAGTGCCAAAAATGTGGGTTATCATGATACAAGTCAAAAAACAATAATGAAGATAATGGTCAGATAGAAAAAAATGGATCTGCTTTGAAAGTAGTTTGGTACCTTCCAATAGTGCCCAGACTTAAGAGTTTGTTTGTGAATCCCAAAGATGCTAAAAACCTTAGATGGCATGTAGATGAGAGAAAAATTGACGGGCTGCTTTGTCATCTAGCTGATTCAAAGCAATGGAAAAATATTGATCAACAATTCCCCGAATTTGGTAAAGAGTGTAGAAATCTTAGGCTTGGTTTAGCCACTGATGGAATGAACCCATTTGGTAATCTGAGTTCCAATCACAATTGTTGGCCAGTTATATTGATAATTTACAACTTATCTCCTGCATTGTGCATGAAGAGGAAGTACATGATGTTGTCTATGATTATATCTGGTCCAAAGCATCCTGGAAATGACATAGATGTTTATCTAAGCCCACTAGTTGAAGACTTGAAGCTTTTGTGGGTTGATGGGGTTGAAATATTTGATGCATTCGCTTCTGAAAATATTTGCGGGTCGGGTTGCAGGTAGGCACAATCCATGACCAATCCCTAGATGTGGCTGGCATTGGGTGAGGATTTTAGTGTTTAGTTTGCTTTCAAATGGTCTGTGAAGGCCATGCATTTATTACTTTATATGTGTGGGCCCTTGTGTCTGTATAAAGGATATGGATGTATGTTTTAAATCATTGGGTGAGACCATGAATAAGAAAGAAAGGAGAAGTGTGAGGCATGCATAAAACTTTCATGCAATAACGTGAAAGAAGAGAGATTTAGTTCACTATCATGGTGGTGGTTAGGGCCTTCGTGATTAATTTAGTGCACTGTCATGGAGGAGTAATGTGAAGTCTTGCATGCAAAATGCCTTGTAAAAGATGGAGATACAACTTGTAGAAAAACTAAATCAGATTTGATAGTTTTTAAAGCAAGAGATTGATGACAAGTTTGAATTCCTTGCTCATTCTCAATAACATACTCAAGGATCTTGAAGTTGTTTGAGTGAGCCTTAAAGATAGTTGTTTTGTTGCATATGGATCTTTCTCACACTAATGTAACTGTTGGAAGTCTCTCATTGACTAAAGATAAGGCCAATTTAGAGTACATTTGTGGGTGTAAACCTCACCTTACAAGTTTCTTTTGTAGGGTTGAGCTAGGCTTAAAGTTCACTTCTTAACATGGTACATGGTATCAGAGTCATGAGTTAGAGTTTATCCTAGCAAGATTTGTGTTTGTTAGGCATATCATTCCATCATTATCTGACCACCCATTAATGTTTAGTCTCATGCACGAGATGTATCTACCTTGGCATGAAAGGGGTGTTGGAAATCCCACATCAACTAAAGATAAGACCAATTTATAGTATATATGTTGGTACAAGTCTCACCTTACAAGCTGGTTTTGTGGGCTTAAGTTAGACTTTTAGTCCACTTTTTAATAATAGACAACTATTATAAGTTATATATGTTAAACATAATCCTCACATCTAATGCCACTTGGTCAAGTAGAAAATGAATGGTTAACAATTCATGGTGTCCCTTGAGGCCGACAATGTGGGTCGACCCTCTCCAATTTTTTTCCTTCATCTTATTTAACCCAGCAGGTTAATGGGTTTCCAAGCAATCCTACATGCATTAAAAAATGAAAAAAAAAAACAAAAAAATTATTTTGTAATATTTTAATTCAAAAGTTGATAATCTTATAAAAGTAGTTATTTATTGTAAGCATAACAATTATAAAAATAAAAACTTAAAGACTAAAGATTTGTTAGTAAAGTGAACCATGAAATAAAATATATATTTGTCCTTTAAATGTGTGATATCAATGACATAATGAATGAAAATATTTATTCATATTCAACACACAAATAATATTACATAGTAATAAAAGATAATAAAAAAATAATTTTGGTTACAAGACAAGCCTCTGCTAGATTATGGACTTAAATGTTCAGCTCACCCCACACTTTCATAATAGGTTGTGAGTCTACTTACATGGTCATCCTTGGTGTCCCTTATAGCCAATGCGATTAATTTAGTGCACTATAATGGAGGGGTAATGTGAACTGTTGCAGCCAGAATGCTTTGGAAAAGATGGAGATACAACTTGTAGAAAAACTAAATCAGATTTGACAGTTTTTAAAGCAAGAGTTTGATGACAAGTTTGAATTCCTTGCTCGTTCCCAATAACATACTCAAGGATCTTGAAGCTTTTTTAGTGAGCCTTAAAGAAAGTTGTGTTGTTGCATACAGATCTTTCTCACACTAATGTAATTGTTGGAAGTCTCTCATGAACTAGAGATAAGGCCAATTTAGAGTATATATGTGAGTACAAATATCACCTTACAAGTTGGTTTTGTGAGGTTGAGTTGGACTTAAAGTCCACTTCTTAACATGGTATCAAAGTCAAAGGTTGGAGTTTATCCTAGCAAGATTTGTGTTTATTGGGCATATTATTCCATCAGTATCGGACCACCCATTATTGTCTAGTCCCACGCACAAGATGTATGTACCTTGCCATAAGTAGGGTGTTGGAATTCCCACATCGACTAGAGAGATTACCAATTTAGAATATATGTGGTTGCAAACCTCACCTTACAAACTAGTTTTTTTAGGTTAAGTTAGACTTTTAGTCCACTTTTTAACCGTAGCAAATTAGAATAAGTTATATATGTTAAACATAATCCCTAAATCTAATGCCAATTGGTCAAGTAGAAGATTAATGGTTAACCAATCATGGTGTCCCTTGAGGCCGGCATTGGCGGTCAACCATCCTATTGTTATCCTTCATCTTATTTAACCTACCAAATGACCTAAGAAGGGCTACTCCATAAGACTTACAATTTAATTGGTCTGACTTATCTCATATAATTGTAGGTTAACGAATTTCCAAGCTAACCTATATGAAATAAAAAATCGGAAAAAAAATCTAAAATTCTTTTGTAATATCTTAATTCCAAAGTTGATAATCTTATAAAAATAGTTATTTATTGTAAGCATAACAATTATAAAAATAAACTTAAAGACTAAAGATTAATTTTACATAAGTAAATAAGGAAGCATTCTAAAAAATAATATTAAAGTGAACCGTGAAATAAAATATATATTTGTACTTTTAAATTTATGTTATCAATGACATAATGAATAAAAATATTTATTCATATTCAACACACAAATAATATTACGCAATAATAAAAGGTAAAAAAAAGTTTAGGTTATAGGACAAGTCTATACTAGATGATGAACTTAAATGTTTAGCTAGCTCCACACTTACATCGTAGGTTGTGAGCCTACTTGCATGGTCATCCTTGGTGCTCCTTATAGCCAAAGTAGACGTAGGTAATGGTTGATGAAGTGTGAGATGCTACTAGTTGAGTTGCCCGCCCAATACGAAGGTTAAATTGGTCATAAAGATTATAAACACATTTTTGGCTTGCTAAAAGACATTTGATCATGCAACTCTTAACATATGCAAATATATTATGTCATGTTTCTTTTTATTTTTCTTTATTCTTATAATTATATTAATGTTGAACTAACTTTAAACTTTTGTTAAAGTTTTGTCCATCATGGTAAATATATGTATTAAGAATATATAATTCATGATGATGATGAGATGGAAGAAGCTCAAGATGATTCCATAGGTTAGCTTTTGACATAATCAAGGTTGAGGAAGAAACCCTTACCAGCACAATAGGACAACAACGTTTTTTGTTGTTCTTATTTATATTTTCTCACTTAACACATTAGATATTATTGAGAAAACTTCATATTAAATATTTTACCCATACAACTCTGGGTCTTGTAAATTATGCTTTCATTTATCTTTCATGACATTATAATAATCACATTTAACCAATAATTTTATTTTATTAGGTACATTGAAAATTTGTTATGGAACTAGAAAATTTAGAAGTACATGAATATGTTATAACTCCATCTATCTAGAAGTTTGACAACCTAAATATTTAATAATGCTTACAAATATGAATGATTCTTAAATACATATATACTACTTGACTCCATGATAAGATGGGTTGGTTTTCAATATATTTTTATTTTTTAGCTATGTTTGTTTGTCATTGTATATAGGTCCCGTTAAAAATTAATTATTATTATACCAATATTATGTTGTGTAGTTTTGTTTACTCTTGTAAAAATCTACTGTAAAAATAATAAACTTATTATAAAGTAACTTCAACATTTTTCATTACACATTGAACTGTAAATATATTTAATTACATTTATATTTAATTTAATTAGAGTTATGGTTGGAACGATGGCAAAAAAATTCGTACCCGCGGATATTCGTATTCGTTTCGGGTATTTAGTACCCGCAGGTAGCAGGTATTTTAATACCCGCTTGTTAATGGGTCGGGGTTCGGCTATCACACTATCCGTATCCACGGGTATCCGTTACCCTTTTGAATAATGAAATTACAATTTTATCCCATTAGTTTTTTTTTAACTGTTTAATTTTTTGTAAAAATGGGCTAAAGCCCAAATCCCTTTTTAGGGTTTTCTCTTTAGATCAGAATACGGAAAAAGAGTTGTCCCCATTCCTTCTCATCCCCAATCAGCATGCTGCCCTCAAACCCTAAGGAGTTGCTCACATTCTTTCTCCTTCGTCTTTCTCACTTTCTCAATAATTAGACTTTCCCCATGTTTTCCCAAAAACGCAAGAAATCTCTCTCGCTCTCAAATATGTTGTCTTTCTTCTTCCCAGAAACCATAAAACCCCCAAAGTTTCGCTTTGAAATCCTCTAGGATTCATCCTCTCTCACCCTCGCGAACAAGTCAGCATCTCCTCCTTCCATTCTCTTACTCACGCCGCACATCCCTCCCAACATCTTAGGTTTTTTGATTTTCGAAGATAAGAAAAAAAATATAAAACGAAAAGAAAAATGAGGGTTTGCTTTTCTCCCCTTAACTCTTGTAGGCTTCTCTCATAGGCGACGGCGTCAGTAACAGTCTTGGTCGGCCGAAGGAGAACGCGATGCTTCTAGGTGGATGAAGGACAGTCCGCGAGTGGAGGAATGGAGGGTTGCTCTCTTTGAACTGAAAACCCTAGGGTTTGTGAGTTCTGAATAAGAAAGGAGAATAAAGTTTGGGCCAGAATTTGGGCTTGGTAATTGAAAAACGGGTATCCAACGGATATCTGCGGATTAGAAAAAATCCACGGTTTTTTTATGTAGGTAGTGGGGCAGATAACGGGTAGAGTTTTTTACATGCGGGTCGAGTTACGGATAAACATTATCCATGTCCGACCCGACCGGTTGTCATCCCTAGTTAAAACAAATATTTTATGTTGAAAAAAACATATGATTGTAATATATGTACCTTAAGATTTTGTCAATTTTTATACCTACACCAATTACTTATTTATAAACTTTCAAATAATATGTAATTTATTTGTCATATTAGTATAGATAAGATAACTTGTTTAAATAAACTAAAGAAAAATTTAGCAATTAGGAATCAAATATCACAAATTGGAAAGATTTTTTTTTAGACAATTAGTTCGACCATATTCTGGAAAAAACAAAAGAAAATATTTTAAAATGAAAGAAAAAGATATATTAAACAAGTAAGATGGTAAAAATATATTCAAACCATAATTAAAAGCAATAGAAGGTATGTGAAGTGAATATTCTCGCACTTTAAACAAGTGAAGTAATGGCAAGCATTATTATTCCCATGGGCCTATACAAACACCCAAATTGAAAGGCCCACATTCTCGCAATGTGCCTACAACAGAAAAGATCTCAAAAAATCTGGCCCATGCAGGTCTCGAACCTGCGACCTTCGCGTTATTAGCACGACGCTCTAACCAACTGAGCTAATAGGCCATTTGTTTATGAATATTTCAAATAAAGTAAAAGTAATAAAATAACAATTGAAGTGATAATTTAAAGAAAATAGAAAATTTAAAGATGGAAGAAAAAGAATGAATGATATTACAGCAAGTGAAATAGCTGTCTTGGCTCCTCTTTTCTGTTACTGTTACTGTCACCAAAGTCGATGTTTTATTCTCTTCTTCTCAACGCAGGTTTTCTCTCAGACACTATTTATACACACACACACACACATATATATATATATATATATGATTCTTTTTTCAAGAATTGCTTCGTTATTTGATTCATGTCCTAATTATTCCCAACTATAACCACTATGATTTAATCTTCTCTGCCTCCAATTATAACATTATGAACTATGAATACAACTCATATGTGGAGGTATGAAACCCCATTTTCATCTTCTCTTGCTCCAAAATCTCTTTTTATACGTTGTTGTTAAAGCTGATATAATTTCTAATTTTGCATACTGTTTTCCGAGGTTTCTTAGTATGTTTTGTTAAACATATATTTTCATCTATAGTAATTATTTCGGTTGAAAAGGTTCGAAGTCGATCATTTTGTTCTTCCTATGTTTTTCCGAGTTGTTTCTCCTCTTCTTCAACTTTCTTTGATCGTTAGATTTTTTTAGCTTTTCTTGTAATTGATGGTTAACTTGCAGAAAAAACTTTCACGCTCAAATTATATATGTTTTTTAAGAGAGTCTCAATATATTTCTAAAAAAAATGTCATTACTTGATTGTTACCTCATATTTATAGGCCTAAAAATCATAAAGTCCGTTAACTATCCATTAATATATTTTTAAGTAATAAAATTCGTTAATAATTCATTAATATCATATATTTATATCTGTTGTATTTATTAATCTAATTAATTAATCATTAATGTTTTCCAATTATCCGGCTAACTTAGCGTATAACCGATTGGTTAACCCAACTGATCGGAGTTTCTCAGTAAATCATGGACAGCTTATTATGTCCCCACCGGCATATTCTGTATAATACAGTAATCATTGTTCTTGATTTGAAATTTTTGAACCCATTTATGTATGCTAAATTTGGGACACTTCTTTCCTTCTATTAAGATTTTGTGCATCTGTTTAGTCAGTGAACGCGTTAATGAATAACACTTGAATTTAAAAAGGTAGCAAATTGTATATTAAATGTTTAATAGCTTGTGAAATTGTAAGAAAAATCCTGAGATTATAACATTATGCAGTTTTGGCAACCATAAGTCATTTTCTTATCACTAGGAAACCATTCATCTAAGACTACTTTATTACTTATTAAATACAAACATTACTCTAAATACCAACTTTTATGTCACTAGAAAGAAACAACGTTTTACACTCCCTACTCTTTTTGTATGCCTGTAAATTTGTCATTATTTATAAGTGTAAATAAGTAAAACGAAAGAAACAATTTTTTTTTCTGTTTTGCTCACAATTTTTAGCCAAAACTAATATTTTATGAAAACAAAAAGTTAATTTGACCTATAAATGAAATTAAGAGTCAATTTAAATTTATTCAGAGAATACAACACAACATGTTCTCTTCAAAACTGTCTCTCAAGTATAAGGAATAAGATTACGTAAAAAAACCGCATTTGTTAATTTTGATACTCAAGTTTGAACATTAAGATCGCATATAAGCAAAAGAATATTACTAATGAAATTTTCATTATGCCAAGTAATACCAAAAAGTCCTTTCAATAGCATGATTTTGTAATTTTACTATAAAAAACGATGAAAATAACTCATGAACATGAATGTGCTGCACTCTCCAATAGGAAAGTTTTCATCAGTGTTATGTTCATCTCCTCTCATGTTACTGTAACCAGGATAAAGATCAAGATAAAATTCATCTTCTTCCACCAACAATAAGCTCTGACGTTTAGTCAATCCTCTGATATTCCACTTACTGAAAGGGTGTGCTATCTGCTATCTTGTGAATAATGTGAATTTCTGCACCTTTGTTAAGAATGTATTTAGCATTGTAGAAAAATCCACTCACTAAATACCTGTGTAGCCTGCATTTATGTAGAATATAGGTAGTAACAGAGGTAAAAACATATAACCTAAAAAAGTCATTGACTATTTTTCTTCTGTTTTTTAAATGTGATGTGTTTTATGTGAAAATAATGAAAAACAACAAATCTTAGTAAAATAGTTACCGAGTTTTCAATTTTACACCTTCGTTTTTCAATTTCACAATAAATTAGTTTTTCACACCTCTACTTTCATAATAAATGTATAATCAACAAACACAATAAACTTTAATCAAATTAAAATTTCTTATTCACATGAAATGTATAAGTAAATAGAAACTGAGAGTATAAATTGAGAAAGAGATGTTGAATGTGGAATTGGTGAGTATTGATATTGGTGACTATTTTTAACTCATGCATTTAGAAGGAGTGGATTTAAAACTTTTTGGTTTTAAAACCCTTGCTCAGCCCAAAGTTTGGTTTTAAGCGCATATTTAAAAGGTTATTTATGAGATATTCAATGTCTTCTAAGGATTAAAAAAAAATGAGAATTCTTCTTCTAATTTTTTATCTTTAGTTTAAATTGATACTCCATTCATGAATTTTTATTTAATTTCCAAAACGGATTCCTTGAGTTTTCCTCATAATCAAATGTTTTAGCACTTTGTTCTTCATCTTTTCCTTTTTGGTTACTCTCTAATCCTTTTCATATCCAAGTTTGTACTTTTAGGATTTGCTATTATACTACTGTCTTTATTTCCCAGAAGAAAAATATGCTTTAGATATTAAGAATCACTGCTGTTAGAACCTTTATGTTGTCATTTTCTAGTTTGGAAAATAAATCACATAACATTGTGGAAGCTTTATCACGCATCTAAAGGCCTTGAAAAACCTGTTATGTAATATGTTAAATCATGCTAGAAGCTAGGTATAATGGTTCAAATGTAAACATAGTTTAAAATAGATATGTTAATAAAAAGACAGAAAAAAGATGAGGGAAAACATACTCATACTATAAGATTCAGAGAATTTAAACCAAGTCTATGTATAAATTGGATATTGAAATATCTTGATTAATAAAATGAAGTTTATTTTATTAGTATTAGAGGGTTTATTTAATAAGAGCATTTTTGTGTGTAAAATATTAGTGATTCATAAGTGTAGTGGTGATGTATGTGCGAAAGAATAGATTAAATATTTAATAAGTCTAGTGGTGAGGTTACGTGGGGTCTTGATTAGGTTTTATTTTTATTTTTTTTGCCTTCGTGGCTTATTTTTTTTTTCCACAAACTCATATTTGGGCCAAAACCTACGAGTTAAAAAAAAAATTTCACTTTGCACCTTCAACTCTTGGGTGTTACTCCCATCACCACCACTCTTTACTCTTTGCTTCCTTCACCTTCCCAACCGTCTGCGTAATCTTTTTAATTACAAATATAACATTTTTTATTTTTACTTCTCTTCATTTACTTTAATCTCAAATCCTAAATTTCTATCCATTTTCACTCTGGCATCCCACTTCTCAACTATCCTTCTCTACAAATTCCCACCCCTTAACTTCACATTCGTTTCTCATCTCGTAACTCTTACTTCTTTTTTGTTCCATATTTGTTTGTTCTTCATCATATTTGTGTAGTCTATAGATTCTTAAACGGATGTCAACATCCGTGAACGGATATCAATATCCATTAAAATATATCAATATTCATTCACGGATAATATCACGCGTTTAAGAATAAAAAGTTCACGGATGTTAACATCCTTCCAAATATCTCTTATGTGCGTGATGTTAACTCAAGCAAATGTTTAAGACCCTACTGCTTTTTCTGACAGGATGAGCAAAGCATGCACATATGCTAATTGCACACTTCTCTCTTTCGGAGGATTTAGACGTAAGAGGCAATGCTTCGTATGCATTCAACATGTATTATCAGACCATGAATCAACGCAAAGGTTCATGCAATTTCAATGGTCTCTGGCATCACTAACATCAACCCTTCACTCCCTCAAAGTTCTTGCCAGTTCAAAATCATGATTGATTTGGGGAAGCATGAAAAGAAGTCCACTACTCCTTCCGATGCACCAAAAATTAAACTCAACTCAATGGTGATGCTCCTGTCAAGCTTCATTTTCACCATGTTCTTGTTGTTTTGTGTATAGGTTTTTTTATTGCTCTTCTGCAGAGATTTACAACTTCACGCCACCAATTTTTTTCTTTAATCATTTAATTATTTTCCTTTCTGTATCTGTGAATTAAAAGGAGAGATTGGGTATTTAATAAAAAGTGAGGATACGTGAGAGACAAAGAAGAGAAGAATTTAGGAAAGAAGAAAACAAGGGGTACGTGTAAGAGGGAGAAGCTGGTGGTCTCAATTCAAGTTTAAGGACGTGTGGGTCCTCCTGGGTTCATTTCTTAATTCTTTTAGCATTCAGTTTTGGAGTGAGAGGCACGTGTGGTTTTTCACAGAGGAAGAGTTCTTTGCTCCTTTTGGTTTAAGGATTCATTTTAGTATATAAGATGGAAATGTGAGATTTGCTTAAATACTATAAACGTTAACGAGGTTATTCAACTAATTTAAGTTTTATTTAATATTATATTATGAATCTGATATATAAATATTAGCATTATTAAGTTTGGCAGGTGATTAGACTTTGACTGATATAAAATAAAAAATTAATGATGAGAGTGGTACGTTGTTACGGTACAGAGAAGAAGAATTCTCTTCTTTTGACTTGGTGGTGTTCTTTTATGAACAGAATGGTTAGGTGAAGAGGTCGAACTTTTTATTTTAAAAAAAGAAAAAAAGTATAAAAAAAATAATAATTAAGCTTTGCAAAATTTCTTTGACGTGTACGAAGGGGAGTCAGTGGCAATTCTTGAACAACATTTCTCAGGGAAGGATAATGAGGTGTTTACACCTCGAACTTCCCAATTGTACCTCCCTTCTGTAGTATGTGGAGGTGTAAGAGCGTCGAGGTATAGAAAGATTTAAGGTTTTAAAAAAGATAAATAAAATTAAATAATAAAAGTTAAATTAACTAAGATATTTTTAGAATAAAAAAAAGTTTAATACTTATTTTAGTTTTTCTTTTAGGAGGGTTTGTTCAAAGTGATCCTTTCTTTTTTAAAAAATTTATTAAAGTCCTAACTTTTGTAAAAACTGTGCAAATAGATCCTTTTTTGTTATGGCGTTAACTTTGCTAACAGTAGAGCTGCCAAGTGGCTAATATATGATGATGTGACATTGTTATGTGTTTTAAAAAAATAATTAATTGTGACGTATAAATTAATATAGTTAGGGTTAAATTAAAAAATGAATTTGGGATAATTTGGGGTGGGTAATTAAGTAAATTGATTTTAGTCAGAAAATTATTTGAGTAAAATTTGCGATTGGGATTGGAAAATTCTGAGTTAGGATTCATCAAGCATCTTCAATCCAATTCATACCAAAGCATGAAGGTATCTGCTGATTACTGGGAACTCAGTTCCCCGTTTTCTGCTGTTTCTGGCCTTTGTCAAGAACCTGAGGCAAAATCCTCGGTTCATGATTATATTCTTCCAGAACCTATGTTATAGAGGTCAACTCCAATATCAGAGAGGAAAGTTGTGGAACAACAGACATTGATGAAGCAATAGCATGGGCCAAGGAGAAGTTTCAATCACGAAATTCTGATGAAGAATCAAGCTTCAGAAATGAAAGCAGTGAACAAACTACAGCCGTGGAAGGTGATTGTCTTGACCTCAAATAAAATTTTGTTCTTGCTTTTTTCAACTTATCTTTAAAAGAATAATTTCAAACTAATTCGCTTGATATAATGGAGGAAGGTCTGATGCAGGTGAATGCCACAGTGATGAATCGGGAAACATTAAATCTTCCAAGGTAGTATGATAAATTCGATAGGGAGGGTGGAAGACCACAAAATCCCTAGAGCGCTGATGGAGATTATTGGATTGAAGATGATTGATGAACCCTAAGTCGTCCAGAATTTCTCAATTCCAATAGCAATTTTTACCCAAATAATTTTCTGACCAAAATTAATTTACTTAATTACCCACCCCAAATTACTCCAAATTCATTTTTTAATTTAACCCTAACTATATTAATTTACACGTCACAATTAATTATTTTTTTAAAACACATAACAATGCCACATCATTATATATTAGCCACCTGGCAGCTCTGCCGTTAGCAAAGTTAACGCCGTAACAAAAAAGGACCTACTTGCACAGTTTTTGCAAAAGCTAGGACTTTAGTGATCTTTTAAAAAAAAGGGAGGACCACTTTGAACAAACTCTCTCAAAAGAGGGACCAAAATAGATATTAAACAAAAAAAAATAATAAAAAAGTATAAGAGATACTTGAAACAGTAAAAGGAGCAACTTCTTTTGGAAAAAAGAGGTGGGACACTTGGAATAGTGGAGAGAGCAACTTTCTCTAAAAAGAAGGGATAAGACTACGCGAATACGATGAAGAACAAGAGAAAAAAAAATATAAGAGTTACAAGATGAGATAAAGATCTGGAGTTGGAGGGTGGGAATTTGCAGAAAGAAGAAGAGTTGGGAAGTGAGGCTGCGGAGTGAAAATGAATAGAAATTTAAGATTTAAAATTAAAGTAAATAAAAAGAAATAAAAATAAAAAAGGTTATATTTGTTATTAAAAACAGAAAGTTGGAGAGACGGAAGGAAAAAGGGTGATAGTGGAGGGAGCAACACTCCCAACCCTTTAATCCTGCACTTTCAAATTTTTAAACAATTTTCATATCACCCCTATTTAAAACTATTTAATATTTAGAAAAACGAAAAAAGAAATGATCAAAAATTCATTTAAAAACAACTTTTTCAGTATGTAAGTGCAAATTTCTAGACACACATATTTCTTTAAATAAATTAAAAAAAAAGTCATACAATTTATTTTATAACAAAATTAAAAATTAATAGAATAAATTAAATATTTATAATTAAATTATAAAATCAATAAAATAATCTAATAAACTTAAAAATAAAAACACCAAAAAAGTAATAATACTTAAAACTATATAATATTTTTTATAATTTTTTATATGAATTTTAAATAAATTCATATTTTTAATAAATTTAAAATACTCATACAAATGATCTATTTAAACATTTATAAATAATATAATTAAATATTTTAAATTAATCCAATAAACTTTTACATTTAAAATAAACAAACTTTTAAATTTTAAAATAATATAATAAAAGATTTAAACAAAAAAAACTTTTATGTATGCGAAACAGAAATTTGAAAATAATATAATAAAAGATTTTAAACATTTTAAACTAATCTAATGAAACAAAAATTTAATTTGCAAAACCGAAATTTTAAAAACATGTAATGTAATATAATGAAACATTAAATAATACAATGTAACAAAACAGTAAATAATATATTAAAAAAATTAATTACAAGAAGGCATCGGATTTGGAGGCGCGAAGCACAAATTTTAAATGTATGTATCGCATCTCGAATTAGGAAAAATAATTCTTTTGCCAAAATATATATTGGTATCGGATATTGTGATCCCAAATTCTCCTGATTGAGTTTTCATATTTGATGTATACATTTTCATACTTCTATTTTTATTTTTTTCATCAATTTTGTTTATTAAATTTAATAATATCTTACAAATTATATTTTAACATTATAAATTATCTAATTAAATATTTATAAATTAATAAAAATTTATATTAAAATTAAAAAAAAATTATAAACTAATACAATAATTAAAAAACTAATATAATGAAAGATTTTAAAAGAACATTTAAACATGAATCAGATATGGACATTCGAAAATCATAACATCGGATCCGATGTTAACATCCGATGTTGTGATTTTCAAATGTCATATCTGATTCATGTTTTAAATATTCTATATCTCATATCATGTACCTGGAAACAAATTCTAGATAGCAACCACCACCAGCTATGCCAACCACGAACATCACCAACATCAGTTATGCCAACCAGTAACACCACCACAACGAGTTACTTGGAAGCACCACCTCCAAGTTCAGTTTCCTAGAAGCACCACCAAATATCCTAAGCTGCCTCAACAAAAATCCCTCTCAAATCTCTCTCAACTCTGAAGACCGCACTCAGGAGGAGAACTGATGATATGGAGTAGAGAAAAACACACTAATTCAATGAAAACAAATGAAATGAAATGAAGAGAAACATTTAACGAAAAAGAAGAGATGAGTAGTGAAAATGGGGTGCAGGGTTAGGGTTTTTAATAGATGAAATCAAATGAGGGTTTTTTAATAGATGAAATCAAACGGGATGCATGTTTCCTAATAGAAAAAATGGGGTGTAAGATTTCAATGCTTTATTCAATGTATAAAAAAGGTTTAAACCCTCGTATCGTCCTCATATTTGTTGAGGAATCTCAAGTGGGCCCTCGTTTTTTGAACGGTCTCAATTGGGTCCTCGTGTTTTGAACGGTCTCAATTGGGTCCTCGTTTTTTAACGGTCTCAATTGGGTCCATATACTTGGAAAATTGAGTCAATTAAGCCTTGTCCATTAAGTTTTCACAGACAACGTTAAACTATAATGACGTGGTGCACACTTAAAATGCTGATGTACCAGTGTTATATTACGTGGAATTTTTTTAAGTGAACATTTTATGACATGGCACAAAATTTAATTGGAAATGTTAGGGATTTAGAGTATTCATCATCCTTAATCGTCTTCATCTTTCCTTTTGAGCATTTCAGCGAAAACTCGCTATCCAAACCTGAAAAAACGCATAATCATCAAATCAAAGATGGGATAGTTTATACAGGAGATTGAAAATGTGCAGCAGTGCAGACTCAAACCCTCCATTGCTCCCTGTCCTCCATGCTCTCCCTTACCGGCCCAGGCCTAATCATTGTGTCGATTCGCCGCCCTAGGAGAAGACTCTCCACCTGAAACCTCTCCGGTGAGTCCGCGACCAAGTTAGGGTCTAGCGACTCGAAAAGAGTGGAGAAGCGGTTCACAAAGCCAACACGTGTCAAGCTTGCCTCATACTCGCGCGAGGGTAACGATTTTGCGTTTGAGAGATTTCGCCAACCGGAGGGCAGTGTCAACGACGGTCGGAGGCTCATCGAGTAAGTTGTACAACTGGAGCATGAAGTTCACGGCCAAGGCCTCATCGAGGTCGAGGTCGTGAATGGGAGTGAGTGGCGAAAGCCTGCAAGAGCGCGACCCACTAAATCCCTTGGACGATGTCAAAGTCCAGGATGTGTATGTTGGAGGCGTCTTTGGTGGCTTCCAAGATGGCTTGGTTGGCAGTTAAGTGTGCGAACTTGGACTAAGGGCAGGCATTGTTGAGGGCTTTGTAAGACAATGTTAACTCCTCTAAGGTGGTTATCTTTGTGCTTTTGGGCTCTCCCTTGTAAGACAGCGTTAACAAGGAGCTTTGACCCATACAAAATTCTCATCAAAGCTTTGACCACGACAAGCCTCTTCCTCCACCTCACATCACACCTCAAATCAACTTCTTCTTCTTCTATCTCACCACTTTCTCTCTCCCATCTCTTTCAACACTCAAAAGCTGCAATCTTTCTTTGTTTTTTCCTCTTCTACTTCATCTTCCAACTTTTCCAGCCCTTCTCCATTGTTTTCCATTCTGCAATCACACCACACTACAACAAAAACCATTTTTTTTTCTGTTTATAGCGGTGACTTTTTCTAAACAAGCTTTGATGGTTGTGGTCATCTTTTTTCTCTTTTCTTCCTTCTTTGTTTCCTTTAAGCTATTTGCACTTTCTATTTCTGTGTTCCTTTATGTATTCCAACCGCAGCGACCTCTTCTTCAACCGCCAAACCATAAACCCCTCTTCCACACCCAAACACAAACCTAAACCTTTCAAGTTCTGGCCTCCAAGTTCTTTCACTGTTAATATCAAAACAACAAAACCCAATTAAAACCCAAAATTCACGAGACATAAAAAACATTGTTATCTTTGAAGAAAAAAAATTGAAATTGGAATTGAATGGTTAAAGCGGACATACTTGTTGAGGTGATTGCTCCTAAGGGGAATCAAAGAGGCACAAACAAAGAAAAAAAAGGGAAGACTTTTTGAAAACCCTAATTCGATTATTGATTGGAAATCGAGAGAATATCAAAAGGGGATTTGGGGCACAAAACCAACGACTTTCGGCACGCAAAAATCCATGCTGATGTCACGTGAAAATCATGATTGTAAAACACATCATCCACTGAATTTAATACACAATGACACGTCCTCTTTTCAAAATTATAGTTCAGCATCTCTCAATGTTGTCTATGAAAACTTAACGAACAAGGTTTAATGAGTTCAATTTTACAAGTATATGAATCCAATTGAGACCATTCAAAAAAAAGACCTACATGAGATTTTCCAACAAATATGATGAGAATTTGAGGATTTAAACCTATAAAAAAATACAAAATTAATTAAAGATAATCACTTAGAGGATATTTTGAAAAATTAGAATTGTGCGATAAAAGGTTGGAGGTATACGATGAAAGACTCAAGGAAAAAAAAACGAGCAAACTCTATATTATCTTCAACCTTCCGAACCCATCACCGTTTTGGGATTTTTTTTCCCTTTCTTCTTCGTTCTTATCTTTAGAAAACCACGGGAACCCTAGGTAAAGGGAAAGGAATGTGCGGCGAGAGGGAAGACGGGAGAAATTTTTGGGATTGTTGTAACATCCCTTTTTTTTTTGTCACAAGTCAATAACAGGTCATTTTGCTCTAAGTTGAAAAACTTACAAGAGCATCCCTATAAATCTTATACTGAAGGAAATAAATCTTAATCCTTTACATCCAAATAAAGACATTTATTACAAACTTGCAACATCAAACTCAATAAATCAAATAAACTAAAAATGTTTGAAAGAAAAACAAAACAAATCTTTTCCGGTTTCTCCCCAATTACTTGCCGCTCTAATCATCAATTGGAACATCTGTAATAACGTTTGCTCCCGTATAACAACACGAGTTATACAATCATCTCATTCACATACACAAACAATAAGGCTAAGCTACCATATTCATCATGTAATAAAACATCGACATAACAATTGGTGGTCATCAAAGTAATATTATAACATAACACATTTAATCAAGTATCCACCACAACGCAACCAATCCAATAAGGCACACATTGTTCCTTGGTACTCTACCGTACAAAACCTGTTCACCAAAACAGGACACATGTTCATCAAAACAGGACAGTCGACTCTTGTCTCTTCTACCATATCTTATAAAGAAAGAGCATCATATACGGTATTACAAAGTACACAAAAGGTTACAACGTATATGTTATTACAAACATAAAGGATAACTCATCACACGAACTCATACCGAATAATAATCACACTTAACACCATAACCAACCTTCATCGTCGATCTGTTCTTAAAATATTTCTACCGCACCAACTAATAAATGTCCAAGAACAAGTCCCATAATTTTCGAAACTAAGATTCTAAAACAACCAAAACATAACAGCTCCAAAACGAATAAGAATAAACCATTTATAAGAATAAACCATTTATATATCCAATATCGAAACTCACGTCACGTCCAATGCATAGTATCCAATGCATAATACGAAGATGATAACATATATAAATTATGCAAAATGTACCTATTAATACCAAAAACTCTACGCTTCACGGATACATAAGAAAATCCATGTACATTTGAAACTTATATATCTCTCCTAAATCTAACATACATATAAATTAATTAACTACTTCTGTAATGATTCAATAGGTGGCAACTTAAAATAAAAATAAAAATATTTCCTAGCCTTTCATTTTGTAACAGTAATAAATAAACCTAAACTTTATTCATATTTTTTTTTTCTTCTTTTTGAAATCCAATAAGACAATTTCAAGCTACTGAAATACAAACATGAAAGCACCTGATTAATTCTCGTTATCTCTCCATCAGCATCGTGGGACCCATTATTAAAGAAAACACAACTTCCTCTTATATGCAAAAATGTTGGGACGTGAGAATCATACAAATTTCTCTCAGCTTTCCTAGTTAGATCCACTGCCACCCCTTTATATAAAACCCTTTACCATTTTTAGTCTCTTTCTCCAACTTCTAATACCTTAATTCATGTTTTATACCTAATTAAACTTGTCTAAATGTTCCTAAACCTTCTTACTACCAATCTAAAGTGATTATGAACCAATTCTTAACCTAAAACACGTAATTCATCTACTTAAGGATCCAATTTCAATTCTACCATTTTGAACATGATTTTGACTAGTTTGATACTCCTAATAAGTCATAATTGACCTATTTAGACTGTCCCAATAACCCAAAAACGCTCTAGACCTCATTTACTCAAAGTCACTACTTCACTTCCTCTAAATTGCCCCAGAAACACTACAGTTCATTTAACATTCCATCTAATTAAAACTATAACAGATTTATCACTTCAAGCACTTCCAACATGCACAATTACAACAGCTAGATTCAACCAATTCAATTCACACACATCACGTTACAAATTCATACATCACACGTATCAACACATACAACTCAACTTACTTCAAAACTTAAACATGCAAACCATACAGCACACCAATACAAAATTCAACATGCATACCAATAATACAAACAAATTTAAAAATAGTATCTAGCTCCCCTTACCTTAGAGTTTCATCGCACAAAAGAACCCTAACCCCGACCACTTACTAGAACCACACAGAGTACTCAACAGAACCCTACAAATCACCATTTGGTGATCAAGAACAACTCTAAAAAATCAAGTTTGAGCTAGAAAGTGGAAAAAGGAGACTGCTAACCACATGCAAGATAGAAACGTTGCATGCTCACAGTCCCAAAAGCACGGAGGAGAAGAAGAACGACTCACCATCTGAAGAACGAGGAATTGATCGGTGATAATAAAGCCCTCAACACTAGGATCACCTAAGTACTTCCTGGTTGTTGAACAAATAACTCAGTGAAGAGGATTGTTAGAGAGAAGGCAGAGAAAAGAGAAGAACTGGTTTCTAGAGAGATAAAGTGCTCATGCTAATGAATCAGGATGTATTTTAAAAAAATCTATTTATACTATAAAAAAAATTTGATTCTATTATTATAATACACTTATTCACTCTTTTAATCCATTTTTCAGGTTCTCACATAAACAATTATATTTTAAATTAAGAAAAAATAAATAAAAAATCACGAACTAACATTTTGACATACCGCATTCATATTCATTAAAAAATTAAGACTATGTTGAACAAATAAAACAAAAATATAAAGAATTTAGACATTTTTTAATTATAAAATAAATAAAAACTATTAACAATAAAATTATAAAATTCATTTACATTTAATTTTATAATAATAATAAGGCTTAATCCCTCCATTGGTCCTCATATTTGTGTGCAAATCTCAGTTTGGTCCTCAAGTTTTGAACTGTCTCAATTGGGTCATAATTTTTGTAAAAATGAACAAATTTACCCTAACCGTTAAGTGCTACCAGACGGCGTTAAGTGTAGCTGAGTTGTAATTTATGTTTTTACCACGTGGCATTATGCACTAAAATTTAATGCCTTTGGTGGTTTATCCATGTGGATGACCAAGCCCTAAGATTTAAGGGCATCCCCTCTCATCCAAACCTAATTTTTGAATTGGGGAAGAAGAGGTCTTTCTTTCATCTTGGGGAAGAAGAGTTATCGCCAAGCAGTGTGGTCTTGAGGTGCTGGTAAGGATATGTCTCGTTCATCAACCTCTTGTAAATGTTTGGGTTTTGCCATGCAACACAGTAGTGGGAGTGTGAAGAGGTTGGGTGCAAAACCAACATGCTTCTGTGGTCAGAATGCAGTGTTTCGTATTGCCAGAACCCCTAAGAACAAGGGGAAAATTTTTTGGGGTTGCCCTAACTTCAAGGTGAGTTTTCCATAACCATGAATCTTTGTCTATTTATTTGGGTTTTCATGAAGGACTTTGTGTTGTTCTTGAACAGGGTGGGAGTGACGAATTGGTTGGGTGCAACTTCTTTGAGTGGTGCATTGAAGAAGGAAATCAAGGAGTGGTAGAAGAAAGGAGTGGTACTGTACGAGGTGAAGAAGTGGGTGTGATGAGCATGGAACACAGTGTACTGTAGATGGAAGAAAGTTATAGTGAAAAGACGAGAATGGCTGCTATGGAGAAAACCTTACTTAAGTTGGAAAAGTGGTTCAAATTCTTAGTGGGGATCTTATTTGTGATCTTTTTTTTTAATGTAATTTTATTGTCAATGTTGCTGAAAGTTGGCTGAAACTTGTATTAGTTTGGATTTTTTTGTGATCTTTTTTTTTCATTTCAGTTATGAAACTTGGCTGTTCATCAAATTAATGTTTTGATTTCAGTAATGTAATTGTAATGTGCCTTTTTTTTTATGAAGGTTGTTCATTACAGTAATGTTGTGTCTGATTTAATTTCTGTTAATTATTTTGGTACTTAATTAAGTGGAAAACAAACATCACAAATGAATGACCAATAAAGATGACGACTGATAAGGAAGTGATATCCAAAAGACATCCAAAATGATATCCAAAACACAAATGATATCCAAAACACATGAAGATTCATATCCAAAATGGTATCCAATATACATCAAATGGTTACATCATAAGCAAGTTATATCCAAAAGACATCAACATTCATATCCAAGACTGCCATGAATATTACATCATAAGAAAGTGGGTTCAAATGATTACATCCAAAATGATATCCAAAGATGATTACATCCAAAATGATAGAGTACAAAATATAATTAAGTTCAGCAGCATCAGATCATTCATCATTCATCACAGACGATCACATCATTCATCATATATAGGCATCATTCATGGTTGTTAAGATGGGTGGGTTCTGGTTGTTGAGGAACTATGTCAGTATGAAGCATAGTGGGTTCTGGTTGTTGAGGAGGACGTTCAGTACCAAGCAGAGTGGATTGTGTTTGTTGAGGACCACCTTCAGTACCAAGCACAGTGGATTCTTGAGTTATTGGAACATCTGTTGGTGGAGCTTGGGTGACTTGTGTTTGTTCAGAAGCATATTGGGCAGTATGTCTTTATGGACAACCTTTTTTATTGTGTCCAAGTTCTTTACAGATGACACATCTTTTTCTTTGCCCATCATTTCTTAATTCACTATCATTCTTCTTCAACTCTCACTCCTTCAATCTTCATTTCTTCTTGGGCCTTCCTGACATTGTCTTCTTCTTTGGTGGTAATATATCTGAATAGGGTGTAACCTCCCAGATATGTTGACCATTGATGGGGTTAATTATGGTGTTGTAAGTCTCTTCATAGGTGGACTTTCTAAACCAGTGGCCAATGTAATCTTCTGTATTGATGTTCAGAAATTTCATTGCAGTTATGGCATTCGTACAAGGAATGCCAGTAATTTCCCATTTTCTACATGTGCAGTCCATGGTCTCCACATTGACAACAAATTGGTGGCCAAATTGTGAAATATGTATAAGTACAAATAATTTCTCTCTTGACCACCTGTATTTAACACAGAATTTAGAACACATTTAGTTGGATCAAGATAAATGCCTAAAATAAATTGTCATAGAGTTTATAAAACTTACCTTGGTAACCAATATCTACCTAACCAAGACTCCTTCTGAAATTTGTTCCAAACCTTTGGGAAGACTGAAGCTTGATATTGTGTCATCTTTGTCCTATTGGCAGCCCATCTATTCATAATGTAAACTCTAATGTCTTCTAACATGCTAATAATAGGCTTAGACCTACTATGAACTAGCACATTATTAAAGGCCTCACACATGTTGTTCACAAGAGTGTTACATTGTGATCTAGAGGTGAATCTAGATCTTGACCAAAACCTAGCATAAGTAAATATAAGTTGTGAAGTATTTAAATATGACCTATGAGTATTTGAAATAAAAATAAGAACTAAGATATATACCTAGGTGGAATGGCAAACAAGTATTTAAAAGCATCTACATTTATGGCTTTAATATTCCTCATTTTAGCTTCCCATTCTTGTGGATGTGTGGCTATTGCTGCCCTCCACATGAGACGTTTAAGGTTTTTTTTCAGGAAATGTTTTTCTGAAATTTGAATATGCCTAACACAAAATCTTTGTTCTACCCCAGGTAGAAGATCTTGAAAAGCTGCCAAAAGACCCTGACATGTTCAACATATTGAGTTACATATACAATATATTGTGTACTGAAGATATTAAGTTATATGTAGAAGAAATTGATCATTCACTGACCTTTTGTTGGTCTGAAATAAATGTGATTCCTGCACAGACATCTTTCCCACCAAGGTCCTCAATTATAAGCTCCAAGAACCAAGTCCAGGTCTCTTTGTTTTCTCAACAACAACATATGTTATGGGCAACATTTGCTCGTTTCCATCTCTTCCCACTGCTGTTAGTAACTCCCCTCCATACTTGCCTTTCAAAAATCATCCATCCAACCCAATAATAGGTCTACAACAAACAAAGCTATCCTTGCATGCCTTCAAGAATGCATATAATCTTTGGAATATGACCTCACCATTAATGTTATCAACTTTAATTTGAACTGTTGTACCTGGATTTGTTTTCAGGAGCTCATGACCATAATCATAAAGTCTTTTATATTGTTCATTGAATGATCCTTCAATATTATCTTTCGCCATGGCTCTTGCCCTAAAAGCCATATTTCTTGATATCCCTATATTCCATTTCCTAGTGACTTTATCCTTAATGTCCATCACCTTCATAGTTGGGTTTTCTCTCACAGATTTCTCCATCCTTTGACTCAACCACTTAGAAGTTATCAACTTTACATCAAAATCCCTACTACAGCTGTGAGTATCAAACATTTTTCTTAGTTGCCATGCATTGACATCACTCCTAAAGGCACAATAGGCATACCATTTACATTTTCCTTTTCCACCCAAGCGCTTGACAGAAATCCTTTTCTTGTCATTCTTAATAAATTTTAGGTTTCTTCCATTACTTAGGGCATAAGTCCTAATGGCATCTGTGAATTCCTTTTTCTCAGTAGAAAAGGTTCCTACCTCCCATTTATAAGCCTCCAAACTTCTAGGCATATTAAAAGTGGGAAACCTTATCTTACTGGACCCATCATCGTCCTCACTTTCTGATCCACTGATCAACTCCTCTAACAGCCACTCATTGTCAGACAACCCACAAACATCATGCATATTCTTCTCATTGTCTGTTGATTGAGAAGACTCAAGTAGTGGACTGGAATGTTCTTCTCTAACATTTCCTTTAGAAATCCCAATGTCACACTGGACGGTGACATCAATTAGACTTTCTTCACTCACATCAACTTCTTCATCATGTAGATCTTCCTCCTCACTCTCTCCTCATGTACGTCCTCACCCTCACTGTCCTCTACATCATCATCATCTCCTAAATCCTCTACCTCAAAATCATCTACCTCATGTACCTCAGGTTCCTCTACATGATGGACCTCACCATCCTCAACCTCATGGACCTCATCATCCTCAACCTAGACCTCACCATCCTCAACCTCATGGACCTCACCATCCTTAACCTGATGGACCTCAGCATCCACACCATGACCCTCTTGGGCATCACCTTCAGTATGCACCTCATCATCCTCATCACCTTCATCATCAGCTTGACCACCAACCCAATCAATCATTTCTATTATTTATGGTTCCATCATATTATGAACCACATACAAACGGACTTCGTCATTTAACCTAGCAATGTTCAACATATGCATGACACCCTTATCATCAGTTAATAACTCTAACCTATCTGGGTGCACAGACTGACCTCTTAAACTGTACCATAATTCTTTGATGTCCATATGACCTAATTCTTTGACTAAGGCTACTATGCCAAAATAGCTCAACAAGTCTGCATCACAACACCATTCTGCTACCTCTCCATCAAATTTTAAGTCGCCATTATCATCATTCACAAAATGCCCACTATGGTGGACCACAATTTTAATTCGTTCCTCATCCATATCAACAACTTTCTTTTATAACTTGTACATTATGGGGGAGACAAATATTATTTCTATTTCAGTGCTACCACTAAGTGAGACACTCACTCACACCGACACGGATAGGGGGACAGGGAACAAACTTACAACCTCACTAACCCAACACTCACAGACAGGGGACCACTACAGCTCATAAACAATTCAACAAAGCATATTCGGGATCACAAAGTCTAAAGTACAATCTAACCACTCAACATGCAAAATGGGACCACAAATCATTATCAATACTTACACACACAAAAAAACCCAAATATCGAACACACACATGGTCGTAAAAGGAAAAACACATTTATACGTTACAACAAAGAAAATGACATACCTTACCTCTGTTCACGTCAACAATCGCTTGGATTCTCTTCGTGTTCTCCAACAATGAAGTGGGTGATCGTCTTTCGCTTCGTCTCGCAACGAGTTTAAGAAATCCCCAAATTCAATTTGAAATCCCTAAATCCCTATTTCTGATCTCTAATCTCATTTATCCCAAATCCAATTGCAAATGCCACATCACCACTACTTCTTTTAATGAAAATAGTCCACGTAAAAAAAAACACACATCACCACATTCTCTATGCAACACGTGGACTTCACTTAACACTGTCTAGTAGCACTTAACAGTTGGAGTAAAATGTATCCATTTTTACAAAAATTATGACCCAATTGAGATAGTTCAAAACTTGAGGACCAATGGAGGGATTAAGCCTAAATAATATGAGGCATAAACTTACTTAATTCCTACCTTTTTATATACATACGTATAAATCTATATTATATAAATATGAAAATGCGAAACTCTCTCTTTCTTATATATACTACAATAATAAATTATATTAACTTAAGTACATTTTTTTTCTTTGCACCCAACCCATTAAAGCCTTCCCAATACTGAATTCCCTAAAAGCTAACTCCCTCACCTCCACTTAAACACTAAAATCAACTGACTGTTCAACCTTGCTTGTACAACACAAGGGGAAGAAAGTTGGACAAGGGCAGACCACTCCATTTGGAAATGAAGTAGGAGGAATAGATATAGCTGAAGGGGATAATAAAGTCTCCCTTTGGTGTACTTATTGTAAGAAGTCGCAACACATTCAAAACAAATGCCGGAAACTTCATGGGAAGCCTGCAAATCCAAATCAAAATTGGACACCTAAAGGAAATCAAGGCGGAGGACATACTAAAGTTCATGTCATAAATAGGCTCAGTTGAAGGCAATTATTCATAACCTACCACAGTCTAACACAAAGGAGATTATGAAATTAAAGGGGTCGTTGGACACGTTAATAAAACTTTCAAACTTAGGCAATTGCTCCTTAGCATTTGCAGGTAATATTCCTTACTCCCATGCAACGCATTAAATTCCTATAAATAAGGTGTCAAGCTAGTTGATTTTGGAGCCACAGACCACATGACTCAATCATCTACTGGGTTTATATCTTATAGACCTTGTTCAACATTCGGGAAAGTAATTCTTAAAATCCACAACAACAAAAAAAACTGACCTTAAGATATTTTATTTATATTGTTACCAGAATTTTAAAATAAATTAAGTGGCTCTTACTAATAACTATTATCTACATAACTGTAATTCTTTTAAAACACATGGCCCCACAAAGAAAGATTCTCATCTTTCCACTGAAATAAAGGTACAAAATCTTAACTATTATACTACAAGTTTTCATTTTATTAGTACACACAAAAGCATATATGAAAATATAAATCACATTGTATATATTAAATAGTAAATTAATAAAACAAATAATTGATTTATTTATTCAGTAAAATTAGAGCACAAAACCATTAGCTCAATAAAGAGCTATCACTAATGGAACTACTGTTAGGAAGAAAAATAATGCTGAGGTGTTTACTAATGCTGATGCTAAAATTGATGGCCACATGGAAGATATAATGCACAAGGAGACAAATCCAGAGTTAGTTACTGGAAGGGGACAGCTGGCAATCAATTATGAAATCAAGGAACCAAGAAGGAGCAGCAGAAAGAGAATATCAAATAGGAGGTTACAGGACTTGGGGTAGCATGAAAAATCTGTGGTACAATTCTCCCTCTTAGATTCTCCCTTCTCTCTCCTGTAACAAATTCCCTAATCCTTACATTCTCTTCTCAGTTACTATGCCTCTGGAAAGGAAGCAGTGATCGTGGCTATCCTCTCTGCTAGGAGGATCTTTTTTTAGAGATGATAGGAAACATGTGGAATGTCTCCAATAATTCATTTATGATTGTATTGACTTTTCTTCATTAGAAATATACAACCAGTGCAGTTTTATTGCAGAGTGTTTGTTAAAATTTATTTGCTGCATAACATTTGGTGCTTTCATTGAGCATGGCCGACGGTACCAGGATGAAGACGATGGAAGCTGAGATTAAAAAACTCTATCAGCTCCTAGAAGGCAATGCGGAAGCTCATCGCGCTGAAATCGCCCGCATCAACGAGGCCACTCAATGTCGGATGAATGATATTCAACAATCCTTATCTCTGCTTTTACAGAACCAAAATGCTACTCACACTTCTTCATCCCACCAGGACCACAACCATGATACGAACTCCTATCCGGAAGTCCACACTGCAAATCATCAACCATTTCCAACACGACGAATGAATTTCGATCTTCCCCGATTTGATAGTTCTGATGCGCTTGGATGAATATTTAGCGTTGATCAATATTTCTCGTTTTATCAGATTCCAGACGAGCAACAACTTGCCATTGCAGGAATGCACATGTCAGGCCCAGCTATTCCATGGTTTCAGATGCAACAGCGCACAATGCCTTTCCGCTCATGGAACGAGATGAAACGTGCCCTCGAGATCGAGTTCAGACCCACTTTGTTTGAATCCCCACGCGAGTCTCTTTTCAAACTCCAACAGCAAGGTACTGTTTCAGAGTACTACACCAAATTCATTACCTTAGCCAATCACACCAACATTGAACCAGCAGAGGCCTTGCGCGACTGTTTCATTAGTGGGTTACACATGGACATTAGAAGAGAAGTAAAGGCTCAATGCCTAACTTCATTGATGCGTGCTATTAGTCTCGCCAAACTTTATGAAGATAAATTTTCTTCTTCGTTCAAAACCACTCCAGGTCCCAACCCATACCGTCCACCAAATTACAAAACCCCTTCCAATCCTCCAATCAAACAACCTCCAAGAACCTCACTACCACCATTGCTTCCCACACCCCCTCATACAAACCAAAATCACCACAACGGCACCCCAATCAAGAGACTCACTCCAGCGGAACAACAACTCAAGAGGGACAAGGGATTATGCTACTGGTGCGATGAAAAATTTACCCCCCAACACAAATTCCCTAACAAACATTTCATGTTATATCAATTAGAAGAAGTTCTTGAGCAGCCCATGCTACATCATGAACAAATAGAAAGGGAAGAGCAAGACCAGCAGCAGATGCAACAACTGGAAAACTAGGTGCTCGAACATCATCTTTCTTTAAATGCAATGAAGGGAACACCCGGATCGGGTACTATTCGATTAAAAGCTTTTGTGCATGGTATGGAGGTCCAAGTGTTAATTGATGGTGGTAGCTCGGATAGCTTTATTCAACCACGAATTGCAAAGTTTCTAAAACTGCCAGTACATCCAGCCCCTGGATTTCGGGTCATGGTAGGCAATTTTGATGTGATGCAGGTCGAGGGTCATCTTCCGTCTTTGGAAGTTTCAATCCAGGGACATTCGATCAATATTCCAGATGTTTATGTTCTTCATGTGGCAGGAGGAGACCAAGTTCTGGGAGCTACTTGGTTAAAAACTCTTAAAGCTCACATTGCAGATTATGACGCCTTATTCATCAAATTTCTCCATGAAGGGAAATTTATCACTATCAAAGGAGAGGAAACAACGACTCCAAGACACGCTCAATTCAATCATATGAAACGGCTTCTTAATACTAATGCAGTTGCGGCAGTTTTTACGCTACAGCTTGCCAAGGATGATTGCCCTAAATCGCCCCACTTGCAACTACCTACAAATCTACCACAGGAATTGGCATTATTATTGCAGAATTATGCAAAGGTTTTTCAGATGCCTTCAGGTCTACCACCTCCAAGGGAACATGACCATTCCATTCCATTGATGGAAGGAGCTCAACCAGTAAAGATCAAGCCTTACTGCTACCCACATAGTCAGAAAGAGCAAATTGAATCCATGATACAACAGATGTTAGCTGAGGGTATCATCCAACCAAGTAAGAGCCCTTTCTCCTCCCCAATATTATTAGTTAAAAAGAAGGACGACACATGGAGATTTTGCACGGATTATAGAGCACTAAATGCTTTGACTGTGAAGGACTTTTTTCTAATACCTACTGTTGACGAGTTAATCGATGAGTTATGTGGCTCTCAATACTTCTCAAAATTGGATTTAAGATCCGGCTATCACCAAATTTTGGTAACACCCGAAGATAGGCATAAGACAACATTTAGAACTCATCAAGGGCACTATGAATGGTTGGTCATGCCCTTTGGGTTAACCAATGCTCCAGCTACATTCCAATGCCTCATGAATAACATCTTTCAGCCCTTCTTGAGGAAATTCATTTTGGTGTTTTTTGATGACATTTTAGTTTTCAGTGCTTCCTGGAAGACCCATTTGTATCACTTAGAAGTAGTGCTGCAAGTTCTACAAAGAGAACAACTCTATGCAAACATTTCCAAATGTACATTTGGAACTCATCAAATAAACCATTTGGGTCACACCATTGAGGGTAATGGTGTTCACATGGATAAAGACAAGGTGCAGGCAGTGTTGGAATGGCCACAACCAAGGAACATCAAGCAATTGCGGGGATTTTTGGGTCTTACTGAATACTATAGAAGATTTATTAAGGGGTATGCTTCCCTTGCATCCCCACTGACTGAGTTGCTAAAAAGGAATGCTTTCCAATGGAATCAACAAGCTACTGAAGCTTTCCTATCCCTGAAACACGCCATTACTTCAGAACCGGTGTTAGCATTACCAAATTTTGAGGTTCCTTTTGAAATCGAGACCGATGCCTCCGGAATTGGTGTGGGTGCTGTACTTATTCAGAACAAACACCCCATTGCTTACTTTTCAAAAAAAATGTCTTCCACTATCCAGAAACAGTCAGCTTATGTTCGCGAGCTTTATGCTATCATAGAGGCACTTGCCAAATTCAGGCATTAGTTGTTAGGAAAGCGATTTATCATCAAAACCGATCAACAGAGTTTAAAATCTTTGCTTGATCAGACGCTGTCAACACCTAAACAACAAAAGTGGTTGCATAAGTTTTTGGAATATGACTTTGAGATCAAATATAAACCGGGTGCCCAAAATACTGCAACTGATGCTTTATCCCGCTGTTTCTTTGCTGCTTGGTCAACACCTCAATTGGACTGGTTGCCAACACTTAAAGAGGACTTGCTAAAGGATGAGAAAATCCAACACATCCTACAACAATGCATTAACACGGGGTCAACGGATAGCACGTATAGTTGTACAAATGGCTTACTATTATGGAGAAATAGGCTGGTAGTGCCCCAAAATAGTGGCATCATTCCTCTAATTCTTAAAGCATACCATGACACTATGGTGGGAGGACACTCCGGAATTGCTAAAACTGCAGCAAGAATTTGTTCTCAATTTTATTGGCCCAACATGCACAAACAGATCAGAGATTATGTGTTAAATTGCACCATTTTCCAACAAGCGAAAACTACTAATACGTTGCCTGCAGGATTGTTGCAACCTCTGCCTGTTCCATCACAAATTTGGGAACAAACCTGCATGGATTTTATCACTGCCTTACCCCTAGCACAAGGTTATTCGGTTATAATGGTTGTGATTGATCGACTATCGAAATTCGCGCACTTCTTACCGTTAAAACATGACTTCTATAGTCAACAAGTGGCGAAAACCTTCGTGCAACATATTATCAAACTTCATGGCTTTCCTAGATCAATTGTCTTTGACAGGGACAAAATCTTCATCAGCAAATTCTGGCAGCAACTATTTAAGCTCCAAGGAACAACTCTTTCCATGAGCTCCGCATACCATCCACAAACGGATGGCCAAAGCGAAATATTAAACAAGAACTTGGAAATGTATCTCAGGTGTTATTGTTTTGACAATTCAAAGAACTGGGTGAAGATGTTACCATGGGCCCAATATTGGTATAACACATCCTACCATAACAACATTAAAATGTCTCCATATAAGGCACTGTATGGCAGGGAACCCCCATCACTCATCAGCTATGAAATTTCTACACAGGATGATATTACACTACAACAAATATTGGTTGACAGGGATCACTTACTTGATTAGTTGCGCACTAACATGACCCGGTCTCAGCAATTCATGAAACATTTTGCTGACAAGCACAGACGCCATGAAGAATTCAAAGAAGGAGACTTAGTGCTAGTTAAGCTCCAACCCTACCGCCAACACTCATTCGCATTGCGGAAACACCAGAAAATTGGCCTTCGCTATTTTGGCCCATTCAAGATCAGTCACAAGTTGAGTTCTGTAGCGTATAAACTGGAATTACCTTCTGAGGCTAAAATTCACAATGTTTTTCACATATCACTACTTAAGAAGTTCAGGGGGAACACCAACAACATTATTTGCCACTACCCTTAAAGACATCAGAATGAGGTCCTATAATATCACCTACGGCTGTGCTAGATAACAGAACGATTTCAGTGGCAAGTGGCTGGAAAAGAATTACAACATATCCAAGTACAATGGGAAGAAGGGGAACACTCTTTCACCACGTGGGAGCCAACTGCAGAATTTTAGAAGGCATATCCGGAATTCAACCTTGAGGACAAGGTTGTTGTTAATGGGGAGGGTAATGTTTAGGGGTGGGCAAATTGAACTGAATTGTACTGCACTGCTAAAAACTGTACTGAACTAAAAACTAATTTGTTTAAACTGAACTGTAAAACAGTTCAGACAAACTGAACTGAACTATTTTTTGTTTTATCAAACTGAACTGTACTGTACTAAATTGTACTAAACTACAGTATAAACTGAACTGAACTATTAACTGAATTGTAAAGTGCACTAACTGAACTGAACTATTAACTGAATTGTAAACTGCACTAACTGAACTACTAGCTGAATTGTAAATTGTACTAAAACTACAATATAAACTGAACTGAACTACTAACTGAATTGTAAATTATACTAAACTACAATATAAACTGAACTGAACTACTAATTGAATTGTAAATTGTACTAAACTATAATATAAACTAAACTGAACTACTAACTGAATTGTAAATTGTATTAATTTTAACTGAATTACTAATTTTAAACTGAATTACACTAATTTTAATAGTACACTAGTTCTAAAATTTGATTTTACAATTATCTAATAACAAAGTAACTTATTCAAATGTCGTAAACACAACGTTAATTCGATTCACACAGTGTCTATAACTAAAATTTAAAACAGATTTATGTAAGAACTTATTCTTTCTGGATCTTAAATTGAATCACTGAGCATATTCGTGAAAGTCTTCGGCTAATATTTGAGAAAATCTTAATACCATTTAATGTTCTATTGACTAACAAGATTCAATTTGTTTCCTCGAATAACAGATTCTTGGAAATAACCTCCTATTATGCAAATTATGGAAATAAAACTCTCATTTTTAAGGAGAACGTCACCAAAAGTATAGAATTCTCACATGTTCAATAATAAAATATATGAACAAAACAATAAAACATCTCAAAAATCTGTTAAAAGGTTTAAAGATTATGCAGACCCCTGGGAGTGAAAGAACGACACCCACCAAAATTTATGATCTCCATTACATTAGAATCAATAGTAAAAGCATGTATCCCAACACTAATATATAAACAGGGAGTGCACTCCAACTGTTTGCATTTATAACAGCTCTAGCATTTGAACTTGCTGTGATGGATGAACAAAAGTTTTAATCATACATGGAACATTGGAACAACTTCTCTTGGCTTCTCCTTCTGCAACTTTGGAACATCAATTTCCAATACGAGGTTTATTATTAATTTCAACCAGCTTGAAAACAACACCTAAAGCAGCTTAAGCATAACACGTAACCAAGTATGTACCAATTCCATAGGCATCAATTTGATGACCCTGCAGAAAAAGATGCAATCCAATAAAAGAACTAGGATAAAAAAATAATTATGAATTCAGTTATAAACTGTTGTTTTAGCAACATTGTGCTCAATCTAAACCGTCATATTTTCCTTGAATCAATAGCATATAAGCTACAATTCCAGTTTGTAAACGAATTTACCTGTTTGTTTATCAATCTCATTAGCCCTTTGCTCTCTTTGGTTTATAACTTGTTGACCCTTGGCCAGCCTCTCTTCACCCTCTTGAAGTTTTTTCTCCCATTCCCACAAGTCTTCTCTCTGCTTAGACAATGTATTCTCATGTGCTTCTTGCCTGTCACAGATAAAAAAACAATTATTGCCCCAACAAATATTTAAATTGAAGGAGAGCAGAAAAATATTTAAACTGAAAAGAGAATGAACAGTAATAAGTACTCTGCAATGAAGGATAATCGATCCCTTCGAAGTACAGATTCTTAAGACTCCAGGTCTTGTGATTTCCTATCAAACTCTGAATTCTTTCTGCTGATTTCTGCAAATTTGGCATCAGCCGAACGTAATTTGGCTTCTACTTCTAAAGATTTCTCTTCAACGCTAGCCAATAAAGCATTTGCTTCAGCCAACTTTGACTCTGCTGTAATTTTAATTTTTGCATTTTCTGATCGCATCTCTCGCAGAGCCTTATCAAGCTGTTTGAATCACAAATTTCTAGATATAAGTAAGAAATAATAGAATAATACAGATACAGACTATACACAAATAAAGATCATACAGAAGTCTTGCATTTTTAATTAAGGGAGAAGTTGATTGATATGTATGTTGAAAAACTTATTTGTGGAGAAATCCCACCTTGCATTTTTGAACCATGTCATCAAAATACTTATGTTCCTGCAACCTCAACGTCTGGAACTTCTCCACTGCAATCAAATCCAAATTAACATCCTTCCTCTCTAGATCGGCAACAGCAAGAACAACCTTAACAGCCTTAACAAGAATAACCAATTAGAGTAAAACATTATGAAAAACAAAGCATTAAGGTTTTAATCTTACGTACATGTACTTTAGATAACTAACAAGTTGTGGCAAAGTTTCAATCATCGAAATTAATAGCAGCACTTGAAGGTCCCACTTCATCATGAGAGGTTATTTCTACAAAAATAAAATAAACTATTTCATAATTTTTGAACACTTAAAATATAAATTAAAAAATATATAAATTTGTCATATAATCTCACCTTGTTCAAATTTATCAAGTTCTTTAGGATCCTCATCAAAAAGTATAGAGAAAGGTGTTCCTTTTAACCAATCTTGTGTGCAAACAAGCGCTTCCACAATTTTAGGCGTTAGGCAACTACGATAAGGACTAACCACTCTTCCTCCTGTACTGAATGCACACTCTGATGCTACGGTAGAGATAGGAATGGCTAACACCTCTCGAGCCATATTCGCAAGGACAGGAAATCTGGTCGAGTTGACTTTCCACCAATGTAAAATATAAAACTCAACTGACATATAAGGTTCAGGATCCTCTCTCAAATATTTATCAAGCTCTGATATATAATCAAATCTACGTCCTGTAGCTCTTAGGTAGAAACGCATGCCATGAGGATCATCATCATCATCATCTAGTTGAGATTCTTGTTGGCTACTTTGAGAACCCTCCTCAATACCTTGATATTGTTCATAAAGAGTTTTTAAGGATGACAATAATTTTGCTTTCAATTCATTGGCCATACTAGATTCAAATAGATAGTCAATGAAGTAATTAACAAAATCCAACTTACTCCTAGGGTCAAGCACAACAGCAATCAATAATAAAATATTAATTCCATTAGGATTTCCCCAATATTTTTCATACTTGCCCTTCATCCTCATTGCCATCAGTTTTATGCTTACATCACCACTCTTAGAATATTGTCGAATCCTTTTACCGATTCCAAACACCTCATTCATATACATATGACTGGTGACATAAGAAGAACCAGAAATGCGTAGGGTAGAGTCATAAAAGATCTTTACAAATGGTAGAATAGACCTCGCATATTCCCAATCCTCTTCTAATGGCACACCACCATTAGTTTTGGCCATTTCAATATCGAATTTCTTATCTTGCATATCTAGCAAGACAAAGGCATCTTTGTACTTCAAGCTTGCCTCTAACATTAAGTAAGTTGAATTCCACCTGGTTTCAACGTCAAGACAAACAATACCTTTATAAGAAATTCCTTCTTGTTCAACACAGGCTTTGAATCTAGCAAATCTAACGGGAGAAGATTTCACATATTTAGCTGCACCCCGGATTTTTGAAATTGAATCTTTGATCTCTTTTAGGCCATCCTTCACAATCAAACTCAATATATGCGCACAACAGCGCATATGAACATATTCTCCCTTTAAGACAAGACAATTCCAGGATAACATCCTTCTTTTGAGGTATTGGACCCCAACATCATTTGTTGTAGCATTATCCACGGTGATACTAAGGACTCGCTTCAACTCCCAATTATTCAAACAAGCCTCAACATGTTTAGCAATGAGCTCCCCTGAATGTCCCGCTGTTTGAGAAAAATTCAAAATTTTCTTTTGAAGTTTCCAATCATTATCAATAAAGTGAGCTGTTAAACTCATGTAATTTAGGTTTTGGATTGAAGTCCAAGTGTCTGTGGTTAAACAAACCCTCTCACACTGCTTTGACAGAAACATTTTCAACTTTGCTTTTTCCTCTTCATAGAGTTCCCACATTTCACGGCTCAATGTAGTGCGGGATGGGAGTTCAAATCGTCGTTGCAAGGACCATACAAAGTCACGGAAGCCCTCGTTTTCCACAAATCGAAAAGGAAGCTTCGACTGCACAAACATCTTCACCAACTTCATTCGAGATGCATTTTGATCAAATTTAGAAATAGTTGGTGAAGGGCTAACACTAACTTCTGTAGTTGATGATGAAAGTTTTTGCCTTTTGAATGCTTCTCTATTAGGATTTTCTTTGCATCTCATCAAATGATTCCTCATCCCGCTTGTTCCACCCGAATATTTAATCAAATCACCACAATAATTGCATTTAGCCTTCTTCTCAGAATAAGGTTCTTGTTTAGTAAAATGTCCCCAAACATCTGATCGACCTTTACTATTCTCAGTTAACGATGAATCGATACAAGGAGGTAAATGATCCATTCCAGAGGTGGCAGTTGGTGGTAGGGGTGTGGCTGTGGTAGTTACCCGTTTTCCAATGGAGTAGAAACGTCCAGTTGGGCCTCTTGTAGTTGTAGGTGTCAGGGATGGAGTTCGTTGGCTAATTGACAAGTAGTTAGGACTTGATTAAGTGAATTGATTAAGTTTAAAATTGGAAATGGGCTAGGGAAATAATGAATTGATTAAGTGATTTGCACTCAACGGGCTGAATTTATATGCATAAAGAAAACAAGTTCACTCATAATATAAATGAAAGCATTTGAGTTGTCTATTGTTTCTATTTGAGTTGTATTTGAGTTGTCTATTGTATTGTATTATCACTCAATGGGCTGTATTTATTATTAGAGAATATCGAACACCCTATATTGTATTGTTTCTAGTTTCTCAATATAAATGAAAGCATTTGAGTTGTCTTAAAGACACGCGATTTTAGCTCAATGCCTCTCTCTTTCTTATAGTTTAGTAGTTACTATTTAATGATTTCAATGCTTTTAATACAACCATGAACTGCTTACTTCCAATCAGCATCGAAACCTCTGCCCCTCCATAATCTACGTGAGACCTTTGTAACATTTAATTTGTGCAAACGTGTTGTACATATGTGCAGTTAGTGTGATCTATTTTTTGTGGATTTTTCAGTTATGCTTTTCCCTTTAATCCATTAATTACTTTAATGCAGTGGCTTTCACATTAGGATAAAGTATGCCTGTCTATCTTCCTCAAAGTGTAACAAAATTACTCTGAATTCCTATGAAATCCACCCTTTTAAAACCACAAAGACGCCTATGTGGTTTCTATCTTTTTCAAATTTAAATAAACATTTTAATTAGTATCAAATTCATCAGACAAAATTAATAGATGAATGCCTTATAGATAGACATTCCGCATAAAGATATCATGATCCCTTGCAGACAAACTTAATTTACGGAAACTGATAAAATAGCACATTTCTACCAAAGACCAATACTACAAACCAATAAGGGTTCTACAATGGACCCAAAAACAATAATATACATAGATTATGCAACTTCTATTACTGAAGCATAAAGACACAGAAACTAGTTTTCTGATGGGTAATAATAGTTTTATAAGAAACAAATATGGATTAGAAGAAATTACCTTCCCACCAAATAATTATCAGTTGGAAAAATAATCCGTGCATTCACACAGTCAAATACCCATTGTGGTTGAACGTAATCTCTTGAGAAGAACCTATGTCCTTGTGCTTCCCTGTCAACAATCTAAACATATGAAAGTAGTAGCTTAGCAAACCTAAAAAGAGGAAGTCAAGAAATGTAAAATAAACGGACACCTAAAGATGGCATACTTAATCACAAACCTGATGAATGATGCTCTAATCGAATTCCCCAAAGGGTGCCCCTTCTCCCTCCCAAGAAACTATGCCCCCAAAAGCAGGAATAACAAAAAGCAATGATTCCCTTGGTACCTTAATAATTAGACCAAAAAAAATGCAGGCAACGTCAAAACTAAACAACCACAAGGAAACTTCCAAAAACTCAAACCAAAAGTTAAAAAACAAGCCATCTCGAACCAAAATTGATACGATGTATTGTGCTATATGCATATACACAAATCATATGAGATCAATCTAAACAATATCAAAATAAGTAGAAATATTATATACATTGTCCAAGAAGCAACACAACACACAAATTCACAATTTAAATCATAATATATGCCGAAGTATTTGAGAAATAGCTCCTTTGTTTCCTGCAAAAGTAAAGCCATTAATTTAAGAGAACTTTTCTTTTGGTAAGTTTAGGAGACAGGAAACGCTTTAACAAGGGTTTACAATGGCAAAAATGGCGAAAAGAAGAAACCCCAACACATTAAAAATGGCGAACCCAGCCAACGATGTTCGAGGCGACGGCGACGGCGACTGAGCGCGACAGCGACTGAGTGTGACGACGGCGACTGAGCGCGACAGCGACTGAGTGTGACGACAACGACTAAGCGCGACGGCGACTGAGTGTGCCGGCGACTGAGTGTGACGGCGACAGCGACTGAGTGTGACGGCGATGACGATTGAGTGTGACGGCTACGACGACTGAGTGTGACGGCAACGACGATTGAGTGTGACGGCAACACGTTGTGAACGGCGAGCGGGATACACTGCGTCAGAGAATGTGAATCGCGAGACTCGAACCCTAATCTGATGTGGGAGAAAGATGAGAGAGAAAGTGATGCACGAGAATAAGGGCTTAAACCCTAATTTGATGTGGGAAAGGTAATTAACCTGGTTAGTCTCCTAAATAGATAGTACAGTTTACAGTTCGGTTTCTTCAGTTCAGAAAAATAACTGAACTGTACTGTACTATAGTTAACTGAACTAAAAATGTCTTTAGTTCAATTTTTAAAAACTGAAGTATAAAACAGTACATTTAAGTTATAGTACAAATGGATCAGTTTTTTTTAGTATAATATAATACAGTTAACTATAGTACAGTTCAGTTATTTTTGTGCAGCCCTAGTAATGTTAGGAAGAAAAATAATGCTGAGGTGTTTACTAATGTTGATGCTGAAATTGATGGCCACATGGAAGATATAATGCACAAGGAGACAAATCCAGAGTTAGTTACTGGAAGGGGACAGCTGGTAATCAATTATGAAATCAAGGAACCAAGAAAGAGCAGCAGAAAGAGAATATCAAATAGGAGGTTACAGGACTTGGAGTAGCATGAAAAATCTGTAGCACAATTCTCCCTCTTAGATTCTCCCTTCTCTCTCGTGTAACAAATTGCCTAATCCTTACATTCTCTTCTCAGGTACTATGCCTCTCGAAAGGAAGCAGTGACCCGTAACTATCCTCTCTGCTAGGAGGATCTTTTTTTAGAGATGATGTGGAATGTCTCCAATAATTCATTTATGATTGTATTGACTTTTCTTCGTTAGAAATATACAACCAGTGCAGTTTTATTGCAGAGTGTTTGTTAACATTTATTTGCTGCATAACAACTACATACATGACTCTCTATTTATCTTAAAGGTAGACCAAGATAGACTGTTATATTTATGCTCTACGGGTCTTACAATTGTTAGGGGTTTTTGGGTAAACATTGTAAGCAGGTGGTTAGTGGCTGATGGGGAGAGTGAGGAGCACGGGAACCAAAGTCGAATCGTGAGCAAGAGGGGGCGAGGAGGTTGAGAACGAGAGGTGCGAAGATTGTCGGGTCTAGGGTCTTACCGTGAGGAATTTTCGGATCAGGTATGGGGAGCTAAACTTTGTTTGTTTGACTAATGTATCTGCTTAATTTTTTTAGTTCTGGATTTGTGAATGCGGTTCGTTGTTTGAAATATTATTCATATAGCTAATTATACAATGTGATTGATATGTGATGTAACATTGGAATGTTCGTTTTGACCGGTAGATATTCACCTTGGATAGAGAAATGTGTTGTGTGTGCTCTGTTTTCGGTCCATGAAAGTGAAATGGTTAAAAAGAGTTTTTGGAATACCTGAATGAATTATTTTTGGATTATACTCTAACTGCTTTGAGTGTTAAACGTTTGATTTCATGGTTAACTGTTACGGTTGCTTGGCTGGCCAGTGATTCTGTGTTTGTGATATGGGAAAAGAGTAAAGGGGTGAGTATATAATGGATTTCAAACAGGTTGTAATGGGTTAAAATTGGCTAGATAGATGAGAATTGATGATGTCTCAAACTTTGTGTTGTCATGTACTAGCTTATTTAGTAATTGATTCCGTGATTGGGTAATGGTGTTGGATTGGGATTTTATGTATGAATGTAGCCCTTTTATTTTAAATGTTGAAGGTGCTATGATGTGTGAATGTTGGATGATGCGGTTCTTTTCATGATAAATACTTTAGCAGATTAGTTATACTATGTTCAAGTGTTCCAATTTATATATATTTGTGTGAAGCTAATTTTGCTGTTTGACGTGTTTTTGGCTGTTAGAAATTTCTGGTTGAAGATTCTTAGATGAAAAAGGAAAGGGGTAATGAATGTAACTCAGTAAATTTAACGTGGCTAGCATTGAAAATAGCTTCTGAGATACTATTAGGATTGGTTGGAAGAAGTGAGTCAATCTTTGGCTATCATATTGCATAAGTTTGTTGTCTCTGGTTGCTGGAATTCATTCTACACATTCAATTTATGTGTCCTAAGTTTAGAGAAAGGGCGTAACGAAATTCCAGGTTCATCAAGATGTGAAAGTACTATTTTAGTGGCTGTATTCTGAATTGTACGTGATGCTTCATAGCTGTTTAATGAATTGCAATCCTGGGAAAGAGATTGATACTGTTCAGCTATTATAATTGATATAAAGACTATGTGATTGATAATAAATTGATTGTAGTTCTCTCGGATAGCATTGGTTGTGGTTGTCATGGGTTGCTGCTGTGTGGCGATATTTGACGCTGGTATTGGCTGTTTGAACTAATTATAGCCCTTGGGATTATTGTTTGTTGTGTTTAGAGTTTGGTAGACGCTGATATCTCTTGATTGAGAGTCAAATCGTTGGGCTGTTATGTTTTTGTGCTGGTATGATAGTTTGGCTGTTCGAGTCAAGTTGTGGCTGCTGTTTTGTTACAACTGGTGGTGATGAAGATATTCATCATTGTTTGGACTGATTAAGGTTTTTAAGGGTTATTGTTTACGGTTGGGTGGTTGTTATTAAGTGAGGATTTTCAAATGGCTAGGATATGGCTGTAGGAGTGTGATATGTGAATTCTGGGATTTAAACCCAGCGGATGAGATGTTGGTGAAATGGATTTCCGGAAAAATTATGTAGTATTAAAGTGAGTGTCACGTTTTACTCACTACGAGGGATGGTGGTGGTGGTTATGTCTTCTTATCGTACTTTGTTAATTTGGGATTGTACCTTTTCTCTTTCGAGGAGTAGAAAGGTAGTCACCTTTTCTCTTGTGAGGGATAGAAAGGTGGATCTCTTTGTTTATAAGAGGCGGTGGAAGAGATGAATATTTTCATCTTAGGGGTAATTATGTTCGTTAGACTATATGTTGCTTGGTGACACTACAACTGATTCAAAATGAATATTTATGATAGGTGCTGGTAGAAGATAGACTTTTATGGTGGAATGTGATATGATGTAAATGTTTGAATGGTTGGTGTTGTGGTCATGTGTTGGAATAGTAATTATGAAGATTGAGAGTATCCTGTTCTAGTGTTATATTATATTATACTTGTATTTAAGTGCATATTACAATGATGTCAAAAGCTGTTGGGTATTGTTTTTGGCTGTGAATGCCTGTAAAGAAGCAAATTGAGAGGGTAGTTCTCTGTTTTATATGCTGATGGTCATACTCTGATGGTCCAATTGGAAACAATTGGGCTACAGTCATAAAAAGTGGAGTGTTTAGTTGATAGGCCATGGAAGCTGGAAGTTGTTTCAGAATTGCCAATTTTTGGGCAAGCTGGTATCTACCATGTATATGAGCTATTCGACAAAATTCACAAGTGAATATCAATACTGCCTTTAGAAAAATTATGGTCTACTGAAAAACTATCATTTCTTTTATTCATGTAATATATTGTTCAAACTTAGATTGGATTGTATTCATACAATGGTTGTATTAGCTTAAGTTATGGCAGAGTCAACCAAGCGGAGCATCAGTTTAGTTGAACTTTTCAATTGATTTATTATGGGGCTTACTAAGCAAAGTTGAAAAGTAATTCTTAGATAGAAAAGAAAACCAAGCACTATGTGGTGAAAGAATAATCAATAAGCTCCGATTCACATGCATCTCAAGCAGTGAAATCTTCAGTCATATATCATTTTCTGACACATTCCTCTAATTGAACCTGCAATCTTATTAGACTCACGTAGGATATGCTAAAATACTGTTGCTATGGCTTATTGTTGATTATTACAAAAAGGAGCAACGAAGCGTTGGTCCAAGAAGGCAGAGCTTTCCTCATACTAGGACTATTTTGAAAATACATTTTTTGGGTTCCTTGTGGTTTGGTTGTTCATTATTATGTCTTCCCCTCATAAGCAGTAATCACATTTTGTAGGTTGCATGAATCACATTCCATGTGCTTCTTTACACAGCATCCAACACTTGTGCAGTTTTAGTAGGCCATAAAAAGGATGCATGAAAACTTGCTTTTATATTTCTGACATAGCTTTTATATTATGACAATAATTGAAGTGACTACTAAAAGAAGACACGAAAGAGAGTTAAGATAGAGGAAGAGAATGGAAAACATTACAGCAAGTGAAGTAGCTGGCTTGGCAGTGGGTGCTCTCCTCTTCTCAGCCACCATTGCTGCCACCAAAGTCGATGCCTTCTTCTCTTCTTCTCAACGCAGGTTTTCTCTCTCAAACACTATTTATATGTGTGTGATTCTTTTTCAAGAACTGCTTCGTTATTTGATTGTGTCACTGTGTTGAATCTTTCACAAACCTTTGAGTTGTACTGCACGAATGATGAAGTGAACTTCGATAGCTAGATTTTGAACATTGTTGAGGAATAGATACTTTGTGTTATTGGGATAAATATAACGCAGTATATTCTGTACAAAAATGAGGACAAAATTTTGTAAACAAACCCTGCAATGGGAAATTGGTGCTTTTTCTTTTTTGATGTCCTCTCTTTATTGACACTGCAATGTTTTACTTGCAGCTCATTGGGGGTGTGCAAACGATGTGGCAACCTGAGGAGATTGGCTTGTTCCACCTGCAAAGGAACTGGCTCTATTAGAGAAGGGGAATTACTTGGTTTTAAGCCTCTTGAGGATTTGTTTGAAACAATTGATAAAAGTGAATCAAAGGTGAAGCAGATAGCATGTGTAAAATGTCAAGGCAAAGGTTACTTTTCATGTCTTAATTGTTCTCAACTATAACCACTCTGATTTAATCTTCTCTGTCTCCAATTATAGCATTATGAATTATGAATACAACTCCTCACATGTAGAGGTATGAAACTCCATTTTCTTCTTCTCATGTTCTAAAATCGCTTTATAGCTTGTGGCTAAAACTAATATAATTTGTAATTTTGTATATTACTTTGCCAGGTTTCTTGGTGTGGTTTGTATATTAATGACTATCATAAGGCATTCAAACATTATGGGCGTGAACATGTTGTTGGAATTGGTATGTGTATTCAATAATATTGTGGGGGAACCATCACATCATACCCACAGTAACATCGCTAAGCTATGAAGAATTAGCTTAGCTTCAGTTGACATCAACCATTACCATAACAGTCCAAGAGGAATTCATGCATATATATTGTTTGAGCTTAGCTTCCAAGGGTATCACATAACAAAGTCCTTCAAATGTGGATGTCAATGCTCCTTCTACAATACAAGTTAGCATAAAGGGGAATTGTGCCCATCCTACTACTAATCCTACTATTGTTGAACCTACTAGTGTTGGTCCATTAGAAGAGGACACCTATGCTAGTGACCATTGCAAGAGCTTACGAGGGAGTTTCAACCATTCATGATTTGACTTTAACATCTAATTTAGTGAATTTAGTGGTTGAAGAGGTTCAAAATGTTGACAATCAAGCCTTTGTCCCCATTGAAAAGGAAACGCTAGTTAGATGGACCTTGTAGGTATTCTTTTCTTGACCTAGACATACATGCCAATTTCTAATAAAGTATGTATTTTGATAAGAGTGTTAATCTTCAAGTTGCATAGAGATTAAACAAAAATCATAAATTCATCATCTAATGTAGTAGAGTGGCAACCAAGGTGTAAATCCAAGGAAATCCCAAAAGTTTGAGAAATTCTAGTATACAAATTGTCCTAATTATGATAGAATATAAATGGGACATATAACAATCACTAAAAGTCCTAAGTGAAAAAGATTATGCACAAGGTGTTTGTTAAAATTCCTAAAAGAATGAAAATTATGATTTATGCATAACAAATGCCTGGAGCAAGTTTCTATACTTATAACTAAGAGATGCATGCAGAACTATCTAAAAACTCGAAATGCTCAAAATCATTACTTAAACCAAATATGACCGCACTTGATAGCAAAGTCAGTGTTATTCAACATTTGACAATAAATATGAAATCTTGGTTTGATATGAAAGGTTCAGCTAGATGCAATGAGAACTATTTGAATCAACACAATTATGTATGGGATACATTTACAATCATTAAACAAATCCAAATTCATAATACCACAATGTAAACTAACACTGGCAGTGGCATTCACGCGACAACACTTTTTGCATTAGAGTTTCATTTCCTATTCTACTTTGCTGAAATGATTTTGTTGACAATATAAACATGCTTTAATTAACACCCCTTCGTAATGTTACTAAAAACTTAGAAATTTCTTACACGTATTTTAAACATATTAATTTTACATCATAAAATAAAAATAAAACGATCATTTATTTTATTAGATAGATATTTCCTTTCAAATAATAAGAAAATATTTTAAAATATTCAATAATTAAAATTTATCCAAAATACATTCAAAATAAAAGAAAATACATTCGAAATAAAAGAAAATACATTCCTAAAACAATTTCTAAATTCTTCTTTGTTATGTATTTGAATCACTATCACAACATCACATATAAGAGAAGTCATACAATCATCACAAGTGAAAACCACAACCACAATTATGCAATAATAAATTAACTTAAAAAAACATAATAATTAAACTTACAAATATATAATAATTATGTCATATTATGCCTTATTCTAATTTTCGTTAATTCATATAATAACATATAATCAAATAACAATTATTGTTGTATCATCCAACAAGAATGAATCTACGTGTAGACTCAATCCAAGGAATTCAATCATAACATAACCTTCGCATGTAGCTTATTATTCAAAACCAGCTCATCTCTAAAGCTAAAACCAATCTTCCTTGCTACTCCTTAAGAGTATCCAAACAAAATCTACTTTCCCTGTTTCTCCTCGAATCTTACGAGTAAAGTACACAAGTTTCACTTCTTTGAGAAAAATTTTCCAACAAAGTTCACCTTATGTATACAGTTACATCAAGTCTACCACTCTTTGTTGTTCTTTTAAAGACTACAACTAGATTCTTTATAGTTTACTCTTAAAGTCCTATCAAAATTAGCTCCGAGAGTTCTCTTTGTTGAGACACAGCTACACCTGTTACCCAATATCACAACACATGAATGTATTTGAGATATACTAACTCGTCATTATTTTCAAACTATCCAGAATAATATATCATATATTCGAAGTTTAATGTTTTCTAAGAATCCTGTAACCACACCACATTCAACACCTTTATGATATTATATTTACTTATCACACTCACCTACATTAACGGATTTTTAAAACAGTTGCAAATACTATAATCTGTATCACACCAACAACTTTTAACTAAATTTTTTTAACACAATGAAACCCAAACCCCAACCCCACCCCGAACTTAACATTAGTGAATCACCCATTGTAACAAAAACCTTTATTTAATTTACGTCACATAAAATTCGAAAGCTTATACAATATAATTTTAATCTTTAACAAAATTCAACCACACAAAAACACTGATAAAATAAAATAACATGAACAAACATTACTGTGCATCAAACCTGGAAGGTTAAAACACTTCAACATCACTCTAAATAATTCCCCACATAATGGAACATTAATATTAATATTCCCATGTTTATTATTATATTTTTTTTTCTTAAAACATAGATTGCAGTGAAGTTTTCACTGCCATCTAACTATGTATCACTTTCCAACTCTCCAATTTTTAATAAAATCTAAAACATTTCCCACATATACTAATTTACTTTTAAATTCTTGCACCAATCCATAGATTAACATTCCTCATTCCAATACAAGTATTGCCAAGTTGACCTAAATGAATAAAAACAATATTTAAATAAACGGCTGTAGAGTACCATACCATCACAGGTTAAGATCATTCCATCCAAAATTGTTGTTGTAATCATACTGATTAAAATGTTGCTGAGCAAGGAAGAATTCATCCAAAAACAGTCGCTTAAGATCTTTCCCAGTAGTGATGGATCCTGGAGGAAGACAATAAAGTCAATCCCTTGCTGCTCCTTGTAATGAGTGCGAAAATTCCCTTAAGAACATGTGATCATCTGGAACATATGGATGTTTCATTGTAGAGCAAATGATGTGGAACTCCTCCAAATGCTTGTGTAGGTATTCACCTGCAAAACCATGAAACTTGGGCAACAAATGTATCAGTCCAATATTGAGAATGCAATGAACATCATCCTCATTGGGTGGAACCGACTCCCAAAGAGAACTCTCACGAGTTGGAGAATGAGCCATATTGTTCTCAACATAAAAATCAGCATAATAGAAATCAGAATCAGGAGTAGAACTAGATGTAATATCCATAAAATATGGAGCAGTGGACACAGAAGGAGAATTGTAACCAAAGTTAGATGCAGAAGGAAATTCATAATTAGAGTCACTAGCAGAATAAGCACTATGCACATAACTAAAATAGGTAGACACAGTGAAAGAGAATGCAACAATAAAATATGCAACTACGATTATCTAAATGCAAAGACTAACAATTTCTAGAATGTCTAACTAATCTATCAAATTCAGGATCAAAGGGTGGTAATGGCCCAAGATTGTCCCTGGTCATACACTAAGTCAACTCTATCAGCAAAAGTCAACACAATGAAAACATAGGGGTTAAAACAACGATATATGCAAACCAAATCAGAATGGGCTGAAATTATTTAAGAAACCCCCTAAAATCATGAAAAGATAGCACAAAACATTTCAAAGCAAAATTCAAAGTGTAACTATGTCAACGAACACAAGAAAGGATGAAAAACAGTAAAAATAAAACTTCAAAAATCAAAAAGAAATAGTAAATGGTCTTTTTTCGGGTTTAAAGGCCTGCGCCCGTGGCATTATTCATGCACTATTCACTGTGTGCAACTCTTTCATTGCATTCCAATGCCTCAACAAGCCAAATGACATCCAATTTCTCCTATTTGTGACTCAAACAAACACAACACAACACAATTAAACAAGCAACATGCACACACAGACCATAATAACACACACAAAACACACACAACACATACTAACACAACAAAGAACCTAAGACCGAACCGTTGGTCCCCGGTAGCGGCGCCAAAATTTTTTTGAGGCCGTACCTGAATCAAATTTAATATGCAATAAAAGTGAAGTATAGACTAGGAAATGACTCCTAGGTCATCTCTCGAGGACCAATTATCGGTTCATTCATTAGATCGAACACGTGGTAAGGGTGGTTTTTGGACAGTTTTGAGTGAACCACTACAAGAAAAATCGCAATTATTTACAGCCAAAATCCTTATATAAGGCCCAAAATTTGTATATAATACTTTGTTATATACGGATTACATACGGGCAAAAATCCGTATATAATACCATCATACATAGATTTATATACGAATATTTCCATATATAATTTATATATGGATATTTCCATCATAGATAGATTTATATAAGGCCCTTGGAGGCTGTTTGGGGTGTTGGGAAGCTCTCCCACTCCTCCTTGGGTCTTCAAGTTTCATCAATGATGATTTTGCCCCTTTTGGGTTGAGGAAGAAGATGGGTCGCAAATTGGAGATGGAGATGCGAAGGGGAGACGCAAATGGAGCATGGAGCAGCTGCCAAGAACCTTGGGAAAGGCTGTGCATCTTCTCTTTGGTTCCAATTTCTTCCCTATCTCTTCAATTTTGTAGAACCCTAAGTTCTCCACCATGGAAGGCTTTTCCTATTTGTTGAAATTAGTTGTAAAACATGGAATTATTATGTATTTTGTGATGTTAATGCTATATGCTTTTCCAATTCATGTTAGTATTCAATTTATATGCTTAATCCTTGCTTTGGATTGATCACCCATGCATGAATTATGGTTCTTGATGTATTGACAAATATGAATGGAACCTAGAACTGAAATTGAACACATATTGGATGGAATTGAGATGTTTGTGGATGTATGAGAATGAAATGGATGAATTCTAGTCTTAACAAATTATAAATAAACTATGTTAAATTTCTTGCACACCAACTGTTTGATAAATTACCAAAAAGAGTTTCTTGTGTTTTTTGTGCATTTTTATGTCTAATGGAGTTATAAAAGGAAGAGTTATCATGTATTGCACAAGTCCCTTGGGAGAGAACGATATTTATCACTTGATACGTTGCGACCGGTGCACTTGTCGTTGGTTTTGCAGTCAACAAGTTTTTGGCACCGTTGTCGGGGACTTGTGTTCCAACACAAGGCCATTTGGGCATTTATGGCTCTTTTAGACTTTGTTATTTGTTTTGTCTTTGAATGTTGCTTTTTGTATATTTGGCTTTAGCTTTTAAGACTTTCCATTCATTTAGTTTGAACTTAATGCCTGTCTCGGGGTACGCCTTTGAGCTTGATGCAGTTATTGAAAGTTCTTAGGGATGAGATTTCATTAGCGGAACTAACTAAATCAAACCAGATGTGCAAATCACTAAGGATGGGGTTGTGTGTTTGGATTCACTATTTTGTAACATAAGGCAAGTTTGATGGACTTCTTACACCAAGGGATTGGGTGAGGGTTTGTCATACTTAGGTAGGCACAACAAGAGGGATCTGAGTGTTCTAACTTTAGAAAACATGGAAAGTGAAATTCTTTGCCAATTGTATGTTTGTTTTGTTTGTGTTTCTTTTATGAAGTTTGCCTACGAATGTTTATACTTTCCACTGGTTTGGTTTATGCTTAAAGCTTGTTTCAGGGTACGCCTTAAAACATGATCTAGTTGTTGGAAGGTCCTAGGGATGGGATTTCAACAGCCGAACTAGCTAAATCAACCCAGATATTACTAGTCACCCGTGTGACAGACGATGTGATTGTGTATTTAGACCCCATTGTTCTGGTTCTTAATGCAAGTTTTGATACATTCTTAGGCCAAGGGATTGGGTAAGGTGTGTCAAACTTGGATAAGCGCAACAAGAGGGATCTGAGTGTTTTTACCTTAGAGAACAGGGAAAGTAGTATTCATCACCTTAAGAGAGTACTAAGTGATCTTGCAACAAGAGGGATCTGAGTGAGGTCATTTAGGAAATCCATTTCAATCATTCTGCATATTGGAATTATTGTTTGGTTGGTGTGCTCACGTTCTGCAATTTTAGTTTCTTCTTTTCCTTATTTCTTTGTTTGTGTTTTTCATTTTTCTATTTCACTTTTCTATATGTTATTTTTATTTTTATCTTTATGTTTTCAATATTAATTCTCAAATCTTGGTTTTTATATAAATTGGACTAACATGTTTGTTCAAGTTTCTTGGTGTTCTTGTAAGTAATAGGTATGAATGTTGATGAAGAAGAATATACAAGGAGCTAAGGAATTTGAGCAGCAAGTTGGTCCGCCCAAAAAAAGAGTTTGCTTTTTCTTTCCCTTTCTATTTTCTTTTCTTGTTTTTTTTTTTTATAATAAGTGTGACTTGGCTGGTTTGACAAATATGATGCATTGGTTATGTGACTTTGAGTAAGTTTTGCATAACCTTGAGGAGAACCATTTGTGTTTGCTCATAAATTATTTTTTTGAATACTTTGAGAATGTGTTGTGATTTGGTGAAAACATATGCTTGTGGTTGTTCTCATTTAGGTATATTGAGAATGTTATTATTGTTTTTGTTGTGGTTAATGATTGTGGCATGGCGTATGACAACCATAGGAAACCAAAGAACTTAACCGGGTGAGATTTGGTGCCTCAGAGTTTTTATCTATGAGTGCTACCTCTCTTGGTTACAATTAACTTTGCTTGAGTTTCATTGCTAGTTGTTATTCATTTGCATGCTTACATTGAAACAAGGTTGTCTTTCTTTCCCTCTTTGCATCATATACCCAAAATAGCCAATTGTGTTTCAAAGATTAGAACCCTTGTGCAATCCTTTGAGCATTAAAAGAAACTTACCTTCACTTTTGAAACCTTAAGCCTTATTGAATATGATGGACCATCTCACCTTGATGGGAGAGTCAAGTTTCCATGGTCAGTAGCAGGATTCAAGTGTGGGGGAGGTTATTATTAAAAAGGGAGCATGAGTAACAATTGTGAATCGATGTTGGTTGATTTAATGCATTCTTGTATATATGTCATCTATAAAAGAAAAAGAAAAACAAAAGAAAAGAAAAAGAAAATATATGAATAAGGTGACTGCAAGTTGGTGTTTGGTTGTTCTAAGTTTCAGATAAAAGAGAGTATAATGATAAAATTGTAAAAATGATGTGATTGCTCTCTTTGCTCATTCACATTACCTAGATACACCGATTTCTTTCTTTGCCTTGTCCAAACATCAAATAAAGCCCTTGTTGTGTTTGTATGTTTTGATAATTCTTGGCTCTTGAAATGAAAGCAAAGTCAAATTGTGTGCTATTAGAGGTAGATGAGAAAATGACACACCCCTATACACTAGTGAGCTTGAGTGAAAACACTTTTTCTAGTGAGGTTTTGTTCCTTTGGTTGATCAATGAAAACATCTTTGCCATGATTGTTAATCTCTCTTAAAGCATGTACATTTATTCTTGTAATATTTGCATTGTGAGCACCATAGCTAAGGATTTACAATGTTACACATATTCTCTTTGGATTGGTGATGAAAAAAGAACATTCATGAATGTTAACCGATTTGATTGTGTGAACTTGCTTCTTTGTTATTTGACCATTGTTGAGCAGATGCTTTTCTTGGCCAAGTTACCTTTTGCTTGAGGACAAGCAAGGTTTTAAGTGTGGGGGAGTGATAACGGTTGATTTTACGTGTTTTTGTGTATATATTTTGTGAATAAATCAACTCCTTCATAGCTTTTACCTTGTTGTATCCTCAAGTTTAGTGTGTTTTCTAGTTTTCTTGTGTTTTATTTATTATATGCTTGTTTTTACCTCTAATCCCTTTATTTGAGTGTGTAAAATAAATGAATAGGACACAATTCTAGTGGAGGAAAACAAGCAAGAACTCAAGAGAACATGTTTTTGGACAATAGAAGATCAATTTGAAGCAAATACCCATGTTGGAAGCCTTTGGAGCAAGCAGATCTGCAGAAAAAGAGAAAAAGATGCAGTGCAAAAAAATCAGGCCCAAGCCCCCCAAGGGGGCTAGGTGCCCAGAAGGGGGCTGGGCGCCCTTTGCCTTGCTGACTTTGTGCAAACCTCGCGCCTCGACACCCTAGAAAGGGGGCCTAAGCTCTAAAGGTGTTGATGTGTCAAAATGGGTTATTTAAACATGGGTCTCGCGATTTTTTGGGTATTCTTCTCCTCCTACACTTCATTCTTCACCTAGAGAGATTGGGAGAGGCCCTTGGAGGCTGTTTGGGGTGTTGGAAAGCTCTCCCACTCCTCCTTGGGTCTTTAAGCTTCATCAATGGTGATTTTTCCCCTTTTGGGTTAAGGAAGAATATGGGTCGCAAATTGGAGATGGATATGCAAAGGGAAGGCGCAAATGGAGCATGGAGCAACTGCCAAGAACCTTGGGAAAGGTTGTGCATCTTCTCTTTGGTTCCAATTTGTTGACATTAGTTGTAAAACATGGAATTATTATGTATTTTGTGATGTTAATGTTATATGCTTTTCCAATTCATGTTAGTATTCAATTTCTATGCTTAATGCTTACTTTGGATTGATCACCCATGCATGAATTGTGGTTCTTGATGTATTGAGAAGTATGAATGGAACCTAGAACTGAAATTGAACACCTATTGGATGGAATTGAGATGTTTGTGGATGCATGAGAATGAAATGGATGAATTATAGTCTTAACAAATTGTAAATACATTATGTTAAATTTCTTGCACACCAACTGTTTGATAAAATACCAAAAAGAGTTTCTTGTGTTTTTTGTGAATTTTTATGTCTAATGGAGTTATAAAAGGAAGAGTTGTCATTTGTTGCACACGTCCCTTGGGAGAGAACGATATTTATCACTTGCTACGCTGCGACCGGTGCACTTGTCGTTGGTTTTGCAGTTAACAAGTTTTTTATCTTGGCTTTCCACAAAATTTGCATTCAAGCAACGCGCCATCATTCTTACCATATTCATTATCATAGAAGAGCATGCAACCATCCACGCAACAATCAATCCTCTGCGATTGTAATCCCAACTTTGATACACACTTTTTTGCATTGTAGTATGTGTTAGGCAAACCTGATTTGATGGGTGTTCCATCCATAACCATTTTTGCAATAAAATCTAAGCATTGGTTAGGAATATTCCAATTTGACTTGCAAGCTAATAGCCTGACACACATTGATAATTTCGAGTTTGATGCTCCTTCATACAACGGCTTGTTTGCATCCAACAAAAGATTATAAAACCTTTGTGTTTCTTCATTCAGAGCCTTTTCAATGTTATCTGAAGTAGATGCTTGGCACAATTCATTTTGCCTAAAAGCATCATGCACCATGTCTTCCATTATCATAAATTGGTTAATTGGACCTTGATTCTCTACATCATCTTATGGCATTCTTTCCCCATGATCCTTCCAAATGAAATAATTAGGCCTTAAACCCACCTTGTAGAGGTGAACCTTGACAACTCTTTCGTTCAGAATCTTTGTACAATCGCACTTCAAACATGGACATCAAAGACCCCCATCTCTGCGATAACATCTTGTTCACAAGCTTTACTTATAAACTCTTCAACACCCAATACAAAAGACTCTTTCAAAGCACATCTTCCTCTATAACACCTATCGTACATCCATGAACTATTTGGTGGAGCACGATCCGTGTTCTGTACATAAATCGATTACAAAACAATTAGCCAATGGTTAATACATGTCTCTATATTAGGACACACGCCCTATCAAATGGCTTTGTAAAGAATAATCTAAATTAATTTAGGTCCTCTTCTCTCTATCTTACAATGTTTTTCTACATGTCTCTATCTTACTATTGGGAACTTGTGCTAAGACAGGGTTCAATCATCAGAATAGTATATCAAATTACATAGTCTTAAAGTATATTCATGTTATATGCTTAAATGTAAATAAACTCTATGAATGACATAGGTATGCATTATATATAAGTTCAATTGTCAATACTCTTACCTTTTGTCTTGAAAACTTACTTGAGAAATTAAAAACAACCAATTAAAGAAACCCAAAGCTGCAAACACTAGCAAGCTTCAAGATCCCTAGCAATTAAAAATAGCTTACAATCAATATATTACTAAGCTGAGAGAGATTTTCAATAAAAGGCTACTTTTAGGTATATGTAACAGAGTTTTTAAATTATACCTCCACATGACCAGCGTGAAAGAGATCAAAAGCACCACCAATATATACAATGCGAGAATCAGGAGGTCCTGGACCTTGGAATAGAGTGAATAATCTATCATTTCTAATACAATTTTCTTTGTGTTGGCTGTTTTTAGATCATAAGCATATAAAGATTCCAAAGTTTAAATGAAATTGGTTGTTGTTCACAATGCAAACCACTGATTTTATTATCGAGAAGCACATTGACTTACCACATGTGACACAACAACATCATCTAGCATTTAACAATTAGTAGAATAAATACCATACAAGATGCAAGTAATATTTTCCTCTTGGCTTATAACAACTAAACATTTCTCTGCCATATACAATCTTGAATCAACAACCCAAAATTTACAACATACCATAATCCACTCTAATAGGCATTAATGCCTTACAGAGCCAATCATTCCTAGTTTAAAGTTGTTACAATAATTTTATAAAATCATCAAAGAAAAAAATAGATGTTGCTACGAAGAGGTGAACCCAAGAACTCCAATGCTAAACTAGTGTTTTGACCAATTAAACTACCTAACAAATTAAGCTAGAACATCAACTAACTATAGAATTAGCTAATTCCACTAGACTATCCACGTTAATTACTAAGTCCTAGTTCATGTACCAAAATCTCAAATATTGGTGTGGTTCTCGGAATTATAACCAATACTATGTGCAATTCTCCAACAGCCATAAAACAATGTATCTTAACCAGTTAAAATAATCCAATGCTCCAAAATAGCAGGTATTATTGGCTTAGGATTACCCCAGCAATCATACCTATCATACATGCATAAAGCACCTAAGATCAAATTTTTAATTACTACAAATAGTTATCATTCTAATTTCTTTCATAATTGAAAGCAGAAGCCGTTAAAGTAGATTATTTTTCTTTTTCATGTGATTTGGTATTAGAGGTACAAGTCAAACTTAGCTTTCTTTATTACCATTGTAATATGGAATTTGGGTGAGATAGATGAAAGAAACAAAGAGGGGTACCAAGAAATAGAAAGAAAGAGAAAGAGGATGGGAAGAGTGGACAAAACAGAATGGGAAGGTTTAAGAGAAAGAGGAGACATGTGTGGTCAAAGAACATGTGCAATGAACTTTATAATTACAATTTGATCTAGATTCAGTTGCACAGAATACAACAACTTACCTTTATGGGCAATTGCCAAACGGTATGAACTAACGGTAGATGAATAACTAAACATCCTTGTTTTATTTATATTTAAATATCATATTGTGCAATCGCTATAAGAGGTTACCATTCGAAATCAGACCTTTCTTATGGCCAAAAAGAGGTTAAAAATAACTCCATCACACCACCAAAATCAGGTTTCATTGTTTCTAAAGCTTAAGAAACACTGAAACAAACATAAGGAAGTATAAATGCACTGAACTAAGCTAGAACAATAAAGCTTAGCATGATTAACTAAGGACAACTAATTAATAAAGTGATAACTAAGGAAACCATCACTAACATAGGGGTAAACCTAAAAATAACCTTTATGTTATGCTTGGTCTTGTAATATTTGAAGACTACTTGTACATGTATATCAAATTCACATTTTCAGTATTTTACTTTTTTTTAATACTGTCATTGGATTGGATACTAAATAATCTTTAGACACTAACAACGGAGCATTCAACTTAAGGTGGAAGATCTCCTTTTACATGGTATTTTGATTGGTTCCTCCAGTATGATTAACTATCAAGATACCTGGTGTTCTCTACAAAAATAATATTAATTACATATAGTATTTAATAATGTACTTTATGTAAAAAGACAAGTTGAAGTCTTGGATGAATATCATGCATTATTGATTTTTTGTTCTTATCCATGACACTAGATAGTTGAGTTGTCTTGTTGACTACATACAATTTGATTTGAGTTCTAAATGAAGCTATGACTAAGAAACCATCTAGAATTAGTAACTACCAACCACAATCAAGAAGATATTAAACCATCAACAAAAATGCCACTTCAAAAAAATTATGACTTATATAGCAAGGTACGATGCTTTAAGTATATAATAATAACCAAATACCTTGGCAGGTATATCTATAGATGCTTCCCCTGGAGATTTTCTAGGGGCTAACTTTCTAGATCTCTTTTTACCTTTCTGTTAACATAGAAGCAAATTTAAGAAAGTGAGTCACATTATAACAACATAAAATTCTAAACCAAATAAAAACAACATATTACACCAAGTTAGGATTCAAAGAGGCCATAGAATACAACGCAACCATGGATATCTACTTCATTGGAAGTAATTATTTTCATTGATCCATCCCTTGAATTAAAATTTTTGTTTCAACAAAAAATGTTCAAAAATATAAGGATTGGATTCCAATAAGCATTTAATCACAGTGTTGTTTACAGGTGTTATTGATAACGGTTCAAAACACTGTTATTTGTTATGTGATTTTGATACTAAAAGCACCCTTTTTCACTCAAAAACTTGCTTGGACGCATGTTTTTTTAATAAATTGTGTGAATAAGAGAGTTGAGGTTGATTTCAATGATTTTATGACTAATTCCCCCTGTTTTGACAGAGATTGAGGTAATACTGGAAGAAGTGATGAAAGACCAAGAAGAGGAAGCTTAGAAGGGGTCAAGAGGCACCAGAAGGAGGGAAAACACGCAGCCTGAGCATCCAGAAGCGCAGCTGCAGTGAGAAAAATTGACGTTCGTCACCCGGGCGGTGGCCCTCGACGCCCAGGCGGCGCGACTTCGTAGCCTGGGCTTCCAAATCTGACGCTTGGGCCTTACATGACCCTCAATTCACGCCCGGGCGGCCCCCCTGCGACGCTTGAGCAAGAAATCACGTGGATCGGGCCCTATTTCTGCTCTGTTTTGATTCTTTTGGACCAAGCCTCGCTCTGGCATGCCTCTGACACTATTTAAAGTACCCTGGGCTCTAGGTTTTGCATCCCTGGTGTCGCAACCGGAAAATCGCGACGGAACGACGACGATCAAGGCAAGAAAACAACGTTATTTTTAAAAAGAGATGGAGTCGCCACCATAGTTTATTCTGGAAAACTACGGAAAAAAAAAATAAGGCAGTCTACGAAAACCAGATTTCGGATTCGGGAGTCGGTTACGTGTAGGGAAGGTATTAGCACCCTACAACGTCTGCCCGAAGCAGTACCTTTAATTAAATACGCTAATAAAATGTGGTTTTCAAAAATGTTTAACTTCCCCTAAAAAGAAAAATAAAATAAAACTCTAAAGAAAATAAAATATTTTTTTGTGTTTTTGTGCCCGACAAGGATTGACCTTGCTCCTACGTATTCTCAGTCAGACTGAGAAATCAGGGTTACGTAGTTCTAGCAAACCATTTGGAAAATTTGTTTGAGAAATTGTTTGGAAAATTTGTTTGGAGAATTGTTTGGAAAATTTGGATTTTTGGGAAAGTGAACCTGACAAGGACTGGCCTTGCTCCTACGTATCTCCACTCTTTGTGGAGAATCAAGGATCACGTAGTTCTGGCAGGCGATCTTGATTTAAAAAAAAAAAAGGTTGATATTTTTATTTTGAAGATTTTATGATTTTTTTTAGCATTTTTTATATAAAAAAGGAAAAAGGTTTTTAGCACAAGGCCTACGCGAGCGATCGCACGTGTGCTTTAAACCTTTAAAAACATATTTCGGTTATTATTATGAAAGAAGAGGAAAAGACTTTTAGCACAAGGCCGACGGAATGGTCGCACATGTGCTTAAACCTTTTAAAGTAAATTTTTGTTGATTTTGTTTTAGAAGAAGAAAAGGTTTTAACACAAGGACGATGCGTGCGATCACACATGTGCCTAAACCTTTAAAATATTTTTTATTATTTTTCTACTATTCATATATTTAGAAAAACATAGATAGATATTTAAAACAGAAAAGTGAGAAAATAAAATAAAATAAAATACAATAAAATAAAAAAAGTGAATAGTAAAACGTGAATAGTAAAACGTGAATAGTAAAAACGAACCTTATGTGTACCTTGTTGTGAGAAGAGTTAGATGAGAGGTAAAGAAGATGAACTTGGAGTAGAAATTTGGTATGAGATTTAATGGAAAGGTGTGAAAGAAAAATGAAGTAGAATTTTTGGATGAAGAGATTTGGTGTGAGAGAAGAAAGATGGATATTATGAAAGTGTGTGTAAATGTGTAGGTGTGTATGTGTGTGTGTAAAATGAAGTGAAGAGAATGAGGGTATTTATAGAGTTAAGGATGAAGAAGTGTTAAATAAAATATAATTTTTAAAAAAATGAGTGGAAGAATAAAAAAAGTTAATGTGAAAAATAAGTGAAAGAAATAATATAAAAAGTGGGTGGAGAAATTAGGTAAAATAAAAATATAATAAAAAAGTGAATAAAAAAAGGTTAATGTGGAAAATAAGTGAAAGAAATAATATAAAAAGTTGGTGGAGAAAGTGGATGAAATAAAATATGGTAAATAGTAAAAGTTAATGTGGAAATTAAGTTAAAGAAATAATATAAAAAGTTGGTGGAGAAATTATGTGAAATAAAATATAGTAAAAAGATGAATAGAAAAAGTTAATGTGGAAAATAAGTGAAAGAAATAATATAAAAAGTGGGTGGAGAAAGTAGATGAAATAAAATATAGTAAATAGTAAAAGTTAATGTGGAAATTAAGTGAAAGAAATAATATAAAAAGTTGGTGGGAAAATTAGGTGAAATAAAATATAATAAAAAAAGGTAAGTGGAAAAATTAGAAAAATTAGGAAGAAAAAAAAAATTAAATAAAAAATAAATATAAAAAATGTAATAGTAAATGAAAAAGGTATGTGATGTGGAAGGTGATGTGGAGGGTGATGTGGAAGGTGATGTGGAAGGTGATGTGGAAAATGAGGTGTGAAAAGAAAAATATGGTGGTAAGAAAAAAAAATGAGATTATTTTGGGCCATTGGGCCAAGGATAAAAAAAGTTAATTTGAGGGTGCAAATAGTAAAACGAATTAATATTTTTTATTTTTTTTATTTTTATTTTTATTTATTTTTGTGATGAATTTTATTTACCCGGACAAAATTGGGTGTTGACAACTGCCCCTCTTTACTTAGATTTTACTAGATCATATGGAAATTTAACATTTTCATATTATCGTAGTAAAAGATAAGTAAAGATAGAAACACTAATTTTGTTCGGGTTTCAGAAAAAAGAAAGAGACAAAATAAAGACTGATCCAAGAAGATATGATAAACAAAATGCAACAAAGAGAGTTTGACCGTTACACAGCAGAAGGTCGACAATTGCAGAAAAACTAAAGGTGCTAGATAAAGCTGGACTTAAAAAGCTAGACCAAAGTTGTGCTAGAGAGAAATGAGGTGTACAAACCTCGTGAAGGGTGTCACATCCCTATGGATGATGGTTTTGAGGTGTAACAACCTTATGGAGGGTGTAGTAACCCTATGGAAAAGTGAATGAGGTGTAATAATGTCGTGGAAGGTGTAATAACCTTATGGAATAGAATGAGGTGTAATAACCTCGTGGAGGGTGTACCAACCCTATGGATGAAGGTTTTGAGGTGTAACAACCTCGTGGAGGGTGTACCAACCCTATGGAAAAGTGAATGAATGAGGTGTAATAACCTCGTGGAGGGTGTAACAACCCTATGGATGAAGGTTTTGAGGCGTAACAACCTCGTGGAGGGTGTACCAACCCTATGGAAAAGTGAATGAATGAGGTGTATTAACCTCGTGGATGGTGTAACAACCCTATGGATGAAGGTTTTGAGGTATAACAACCTCGTGGAGGGTGTAATAACCCTATGGAAGAGTGAATGAATGAGGTGTAATAACCTCGTGGAGGGTGTAACAACCCTATGGATGAAGGTTTTGAGGTGTAACAACCTCGTGGAGGGTGTAATAACCCTATGGAAAAGTGAATGAGGTGTAATAACCTCGTGGAGGGTGTAACAACCCTATGGATGAAGGTTTTGAGGTGTACAAACCTCGTGGAGGGTGTACCAACCCTATGGATGAATGATGTGAGGTGTATTAACCTCGTGGAGGGTGTAACAACCCTATGGATGAAAGTTTTGAGGTGTACTAATCTCGTGGAGGGTGTACCAACCCTATGGATGTGATGTTGTTGGGTTCGACCATTGTCTTACAGAGGGCCGAAATCCCTAAGAAAAACTGAATTCGACCATTGCCTTGTTGAGGGCCGATATCGCAGAACAAAACTAAAATTCGACCATTGCCAAGCAGAAGGCCGATAGCAAAACTAAAACCTGGATTTGACCATTGCCTAGCATAGGGCCAAACTCACAGAACAGAAATTTAAATCCGACCATTGCCAAGCAGAGGGCCAAAATATAAAGGAAAACCTTAAGTTGGGCTTTGATTGCCAGATGAAACTTGGCTTGGGGGGCAGGCGAGCTGGGCTTGATTGGCCAGTGTAGAAACTTGGCTTATGGGCCAGGTGGAACTGGGCTTTGGGGGCCAGTGTAGAAACTGGGCTTTGAGGGCCAGTATGGAAACTGGGCTTTGGTGGGACAATATGGGCTTTGAGGGCCAGGCAAGCTGAGTTTGGTGGGCCAGTGTAGAAACTGAGCTTGATGGGCCAGGTGGAACTGGGCTTTGGGGGCCAGTGTAGAAACTGGGCTTTGGTGGCCAGTATGGAAACTGGGCTTTGGTGGGCCAAGCAAGTTGGGCTTGGTTGGCCAGGTGAAACTGTGCTTGGGAGGCAGACGAGCTGGGCTTTAGGGGTCATGTGAAACTGGGCTTTGGTGGGCAGGCGATCTGGGCTTGATTGGCCAGTGTAGAAACTGGGCTTGTGGGCCAGGTGGAACTGGGCTTTGGGGGCCAGTGTAGAAACTGGGCTTTGGTGGGCCAGTATGGAAACTTGGCTTTGGGGGCCAGTATGGAAACTGGGCTTTGGTGGGCCAATATGGGCTTTGAGGGCCAAGCAAGCTGAGTTTGGTGGGCCAGTGTAGAAACTGGGCTTATGGGCCAGTTGGAACTGGGCTTTGGGGGCGAGTGTAGAAACTGGGCTTTGGTGGGCCAAGCAAGTTGGGCTTGGTGGGCCAGGCGAGCTGGGCTTTTGGGGCTAGTGTAGAAACTTGGGCTTTGGTGGGCCAATATGGGCTTTGGGGGCCAACACACCAATGACAAAAAATTAAAATTGATTTTTTTTTTTTATTTTGTATTTTTTTTTTTTGAATTTTTTTTTTTGTTTTTTTTTGTTTTTTTTTTTGTTTTTTTTTTGTTGTTTTTTGTTTTCTTTTTTTTGGATGAACAAGAGAAAAAATTAAAAAGATTTTAATATTGGGTTCGATCATTGCCTTGTAGAGGACCTAAACACCAATGACAAAAATTTTAAAATTGGGCAGGACCATTGCCTAGCAGAGGGCCGAGACACCAATGACAAAAAATTAAAATTGATTTGTTTTTTATTTTGTATTTTTTTTTTGAAAATTTTTGTGAAATTGTTTTTTTTTTTTTTTTTTTAATTTTCAATTTTTTTTTGACCGACACTATTGAAAGCCTCCGGTAGATATGACCGGAACTGTAGCTACAGTAAATTTTTTTTTGCTATATAAGGAGGGTCGAACTGCGTTGAGCAACGTCGCGATTCTTGAGCGAGAGTGTGAGAGCTTCTAAAAGAGCGAGGCCTGAGCGAGTGAGATCTGAGCGAGAGTGAGATCTTCCTCCGAGACCTCTCTGTGGTCCTTCTTGTAGGCCGGTTCCGATTCTCTTTCCACGTTTGTAAGTTTCTCTCCTTCTCTCAACCCTTCTTTTTGTTCGAGCTTTCCTTTTATATTTTTCTCCTCCTTTGTGTTCTCTATTTTTTCTTTTTCGTTATGTATATGTACATATGAACACACTGTCTTAAAAATATGGGGTATATAGGCTGGAAAACCGTTGTTAATCTCCCTTCGTTTGAAGGTATGGCAGAGACATTCGGGTAGAACAACGCCACGTACCCCAATTAAAACAAACTAAAACAAAAAAATTGACTCTTTGAACTTAGATCTATTTAGGATCCTTTGCGAGGACCGTGAAACATACTTATTTATGGACATTGAGACTTCAAAGACTGGTCAATGGAAATTGAACTAAAAAGAAAAAACGAAATGAAAAACTAAATCTTTTTTTATTTTTACTCTTTGTTTTTGTTCCTTTGTTTTGTTTGTTTATTTTTTTTTTTTTGTTTTGTTAGAAGAAATATGGATATCGGTTATAAACGATGGAGGTCCACTCCTGAACAAGTTCAGATCTTATTGAACATTTATAACCATGGGATCATCAATCCCAATCGAGAACAAGTTCGGGAGATTGCTGAACGACTCCGTGAGTACGGAGAAATAGGAGAATATAGCGTTTATTGTTGGTTTCAGAACCATGGAAACCGATTAAAGCATAAACGCTTGTCTCAAGACGTTTCCAGTACGTCTGAACCTTCTTTCTCCCTCCTTCCATCGTTTATGTATGGTAAGTATTTATATATGTGCATTTTATTGTTTTTAACTACTATTATTCTTTTGTACAACTGGAGATCCTTTATGGTCCATTCCACAGACTCCACGGCTCTTGGATCTCTTCCCCATCCCCCCTATTCCTGAAGCAGGAAAGAGAGTCCCGTATTTCATACCATTTCACATCAATGCTCCATCCACGGAGCTCTCTCTCAGGCTGCCGTCTCCTTGAGGGGACCTTATTTGTATCATCATCATCATTATTTATGTTTTGTTATTTTTTTATTTTTTTATTTTTTTTTATTTTTTTTTATTTATTTATTATTTTGTTTTTTTTGGTTGGACTGTAAACTTAACGGCCACTTGTGGCCGACACCTAAACTCCTTATTTTTTTATTTTTTTATTTTTTTTTTGGAATGTAAACTTAACGGCCACTTGTGGCCGACACCTAAACTCCTAATTTTTTATTTTATTTTATTTTATTATTATTATTTTTTTTTATCTTTGGACTGTAAACTTAACGGCCAGTTGTGGCCGACACTTGAATATCTTATTTTATATTTTTTTTTTGTTTTTATTTCTGGACTGTACTACTAACGGCCGCTTGTGGCCGACACTGAGCATATTAAATTTTTTTTTTATGTATTTATTATTTGTTTTTTTTTGTTTATTATTATTATTTATGTACTGTAATCTTTACTTGCTTTTTTTTAATTTTATATTTGCATTGGTAATAAACAAGTTGAGTTTAATTATTCTTATTCCTCTGAAATTTTTGTTGATGCTTTTATGTTTTTTTTTTTTTTTTTTTTTTTTTTGCAACGAATTCCAATTTTCTGTTGTTATATCTGTAATTCAAATTCAAAATGAAATAATGACCACACAAGCTAAAAATATATTACAAAGTGTTAAAATCAAAACGTCAAGACGCTAACATGATTAACACGAAACTTGAATGCATATCATTTTTTTTTATATATTTTTGAAGAAAGATTCAATAACCATTCATATGAATGAAGAGGGTCGATACCACAGACCGACATTTTTGAAAAGTTGGTAAATGCTGAGCAAAACACGAGGATTTTTTTTTTTTTTTTTTTAAACAATTTTCCTTGCTTCTTTTGACATATATGATGTAATGGCATGAGGATGTATGGATGCGCAAACATATGAGACCTTTGTTTTGTTCTTTTCTTTTGCTCTTTCTTTCTCTTTCCTTATTATTTATTTTATTATTATTATTAATTTTTTTTTTTTTTTTTTTTTTAGAAAACTCCATGCTTGGAATCCATTGTCAATATCGTCGTTGAGCTTGATGTACATTTAAAAACTCTTTCATTGAAAGTAAGAGCCAATGAGTCGTTTGATGAAAAGGAAAAAGAGTGTAACCACGAATCCAAATTCCTTTTATTGCTTTTTGCAATCCAAACTAGCTTGAACCCTAGCAGGTGTGGGAAAGGGGTATGAAAGGTAGACGACTTAAATGATTATTCGTGAGTGATTATTCGTGAGCAATGTTAATGTCTGTGAATCCCTCCTCTAGGGGGAAATGCTGCTAACATGCCGGGTTCACAAGACTGCCCCAATTTTGCACAGTAAGTATGCTTTGGAGAGGTGGAAAGGTTTGGTTAGGAAGGATTGCCCCAAATAGGTGATTCTTGATTGACGGGGAGACTTCACATCTTTTCATTTTTCCTTTTCGATGCCCTTTTTTTTTATTTTTTATTTTTTTTTGTTATTTTTTATTTTTTTTTTCGAGTGATTGTGTCATTCACCGCATCATTTCATTCCAGAGCTAAATTCGTGAGAAAGATCAGAACAAACATTCTTCAGTCGGCGTGGACTTTACTTGGCTTGTATCGTGGCTAAGTCAAAGGGTTTTGAAAGAAATGGAAAATGAAGGCCCAAATAAGTGTTTGAAGGGTTAAATCATTTTAACAAGAGTCATTTGCAAGGTGTCTAGTCATCTGTCTCCAGGGATTTGAGAATTCGGGCATCCTCTTATTTTTCATAGTTTTTTTTTTTTTTTTGTTCGCTTTTTTTTTCTTTTCTTTCTTTCTTTTTTCTTTACTTTCCCTTTTGGGTCGTTTGCTTCGTTGCCCCTATTGTGAACATCTTTGTTTTTCATTTTCATTTTCATATTTTTCAGAAACTTTGTTCTTGATTTTGGATGCCCTTGATGTACCCTTTAGGTTGACATTGATATGCTAATGATTCTTGTCGAGGGTGACGAAAGCAATTATAATTTATGGCTGAAAGGGGTGCAATTGGATAAACTTCTTTTGTCTGAAAAAAAAATAAAAATGGCCACACGTCATTCTGAAGGTTGCTTGCCTTACTTTCTCGCGACCTTAAACCTGAAACAAGACTCTGTAGTGGTTGACACATCCACTTCATTTTATTTTTTTTTTCCGATCAACCGATCATTGGGCATGTGCACCCTGATGAAAACTTCCCCGTATCATATTCCTGACAATCCTTGTTTTGAAGGGAAATGAAAAGGTTAAAGGTTAAAGTAGTATGAATGCAGATGTTTTAGCAGGAAAAGAACATTGGTTACCCCCGAAACCTTGGATCAAGAGAAAACTCAACTTTGATATTTTTTCTAAACATGTTTTGCTTTTTCTTTTCGAAAATACTATGTCATTGACAACTTTATTGACAACGAATTCAACATGTGTCTTTTCTTTTTAGCTTTTTTCTTTTTGTTTCTCACGACATCCACCAGGACCGAGCTTGCCGACCGAATATACCCGTGATGCTTTTATTGACATTCGTTCAAATATTTTCATTTTCATTTTCCTTTATTTACCTAACAGCTCAACGCGAAATGCAAGATTTCCGAACAAAAATTAAAAGTGAGAATATGCGGTACAAGCTTTAAAGACAAATGTCAATCTCCTAATGGCATCCCCTATCGCGGAATCATCATGCATAAAACTTTTTGACAGCATCAGAATTGACCGGTAACGGTAACTCCTCTCCATCCATCCTTGTGAGAATTAGTGCCCCACCAGAGAACGCTTTCTTCACCGCAAATGGCCCTTCATAATTTGGAGTCCACTTGCCTTTATGATCCTTCTGAATTGGCAAAATCTTCTTCAACACCAGCTCGCCTTCATGAAACTCTCTTGGGTGCACCCTTTTGTCAAATGCCTTTTTCATTCTCCTTTGATATAGCTGTCCATGACACATAGCTGTTAACCTTTTTTCCTCGATTAGGTTGAGTTGGTCGAATCGGGCTCGAACCCACTCAGCTTCCTCTAACTGAGTTTCCATTAACACCCGTAAGGATGGGATTTTCACCTCAAATGGAAGTACTGCTTCCATCCCATACACTAACGAGAATGGTGTTGCCCCAGTCGATGTTCGTACCGATGTGCGGTATCCATGTAAAGCGAAAGGAAGCATTTCGTGCCAATCTTTGTAGGTGACCACCATCTTCTGCACAATCTTCTTGATATTCTTGTTAGTAGCTTCTACTGCCCCATTCATCTTTGGACGATAAGGAGAGGAATTATGGTGGTGAATTTTGAATTCTTCACACAACTCTGCCATCATCTGGTTGTTCAGGTTGGTGGCATTATCAGTGATTATCTTGTTAGGGAGCCCATATCTGCAAATCAATTCCTTTTTTATGAACCTCGTCACCACCTTTCTAGTCACGTTAGCATACGAGGCAGCCTCAACCCATTTGGTGAAGTAATCGATTGCAACAAGTATGAAGCGATGTCCATTTGACGCTTTTGGTTCTATAGCTCCGATGACATCTATGCCCCACATTGAAAATGGCCATGGTGCGGACAACACGTTCAGGGTCGTAGGTGGCGCATTGATATTATCTACATACATCTGACATTTCTCACACTTTCTAACATGTGTGCAGCAATCGTTTTCCATTGTCAACCAAAAGTATCCAGCCCGCAATATCTTCCTAGCCATTGAGTGCCCATTCATATGTGTGCCGAATGTGCCTTCGTGCACTTCTTTCAATATCAGCTCAGCTTCCTTTGCATCCACGCATCTTAGGAGAATCATGTCATAATTTCTCTTGTATAGAATATCCCCACTTAAGACGAAGCTGCCAGCCAGCCTCCTTAGCGATCTTTTATCGTTTTCAGATGTCTTCTCAGGATATTCTCGGGTCTTAAGATATTTCTTGATATCAAAATACCAAGGTTTACCATCTACCTCCTCTTCGATGAAATGACAATATGCTGGCTCTGCATGGCTCTTAATTTCAATCATAGGTAATTTCGCGTCTTGGTCAACTTCAAACATCGACGACAAGGTAGCCAACGCATCTGCTAATTGATTATCCTCCCGTGGTATGTGATTAAACGTGATGGAGTCGAAATACTCCATTAACCCCCTGATGAAAGCTTGGTAGGGAATTAATTTTGTATCCCTAGTCTCCCATTCTCCTTTCAACTAGTGGATGACCAAAGCTGAATCTCCATATACATCCAAAATTTTCACCTTAGATTCAATTGCAGCTCGAATACCCATAGCACATGCTTCATATTCAGCGATGTTATTCGTGCAATTAAAACACAGTCTTGCTGTCACTGGTAAATACTGATTCTCCGGAGAGATAAGCACTGCCCCTATGCCGTGTCCCATCGCATTCGAGGCGCCATCAAACAATATTGTCCATGCTTTCTCATTTCGGTCTCCTTGGTTCTCCTTAAATAGAGCCATGATATCTTCATCGGGAAATTCAGGTTGCATTGGCTGATAATCACTAATGGGTTGATGGGCCAGGTATTCTGCTAGAGCACTACCCTTAACGGATTTCTGAGCAACATACACAATGTCATGTTCGGACAATAGCATCTGCCACCGAGCTATCCTTCCAGTGAGAGCAGGCTTTTCGAAAATATACTTGATCGGATCCATCTTGGATATCAACCAGGTGGAATGACTCAACATGTACTGTCTTAAACGATGAGCAGTCCACGCTAATGCACAACAAGTTCGCTCTAATGAGGAATATCGTTGTTCATAGTCTGTGAATTTCTTGCTCAGGTAATATATAGCGTACTCTCTTTTCCCAGCTTCATCATGCTGGCCCAATACACAACCCATTGACTTATCCAATACAGTCAAATACAAAATGAGTGGCCTTCCTGGCTCAGGTGGACGCAACACAGGAGGGTCTTGCAGGTATTGTTTGACTTTTTCAAAAGCGGCCTGACAATCCTCATTCCAAACCACAGCCTGATTCTTTCATAATAACTTGAACAATGGCTCGCAAGTAGCGGTTAATTGGGAGATGAATCTAGCAATGTAGTTCAATTTACCCAAAAAACCTCGAACCTCCTTTTCCGTTCTAGGCGCAGGCATTTCCATTATCGCTCTCACTTTGTCAGGATCAACTTCTATCCCCTTTTGGCTGACAATAAAGCCCAGCAATTTCCCGGATTTCACTCCAAACGTGCATTTGGCGGGGTTTAACCTGAGTTTGTACTTTCTCAATCTTTCAAATAACTTTCTCAAATTGAGAATGTGTTCTTCTTCCGATTCGGACTTCGCAATCATGTCATCCACGTAAACCTCAATCTCCTTGTGCATCATATCATGAAAAAGTGCCACCATTGCTCTTTGATATGTTGCCCCAGTGTTCTTGAGCCCAAAAGACATCACTTTATAACAGAAAGTCCCCCACAAAGTGATGAAGGTTGTCTTTTCCATATCCTCAGGCGCCATCTTGATCTGATTATATCCCGAGAAACCATCCATAAATGAAAATAGTGAAAACTTGGCCGTATTATCCACTAAAGTGTCGATGTGTGGTAACGGGAAATTATCTTTTGGGCTTGCACGATTCAAATCACGATAATCGACACACATTCGAACTTTGCCATCCTTCTTAGGCACCGGCACAACGTTTGCTACCCATTGTGGGTATCTTGCCACAGCCAGAAACCCTGCATTGAATTGCTTCTGTACTTCCTCTTTGATTTTCAAGGACATTTCTGGTTTCAATCTTCTTAACTTTTGCTTCACCGGTGGGCATTCCGGCTTGAGTGGGAGCTTATGCTACACAATATCTGTGTCTAGACCTGGCATGTCGTTGTAAGACCAAGCAAACACATCTCTAAACTCCTTCAGTAAGGCACGCAACTTTTCTTTCACTTCTGCTTTCATGCTTATACCGATCTTTACTTCCTTTACATCATCCTCCTCTCCCAAATTGAGTACTTCAACATCTTCCTGGTGAGGTTTTATCTCTTTAGACTCTTGTTCCACCAATCTCAACAATTCAGGAGAGGGTTCCAGGTCATCATCACAATCATCTTCCGTATTATTGATAGGGTGCTCAAAATTAGGAATATCGACATGGTTATTTTCAAAACATTCATTGTCATATCTGCATTATTTAAGTTTATGAAAAAGGAAATAAATAAATAGGAAAACGATGAAGAATTCAAAATGATGATAAAAACACAAACAAACACGATTTGATTATCACGCTGGGCATAAAACTAAAAAATGTCAACCTATAAGTCACGAATCCTAAAGCCTTGGGTAAAGCTATAGGATTAGTTAAAATTATTACATCTTGTTGAAATTAAGCATCACGGGTAAATCGCGCGTCTCCCAATTGTCGAGTTGTGCATCTGGGGAGCAGGCCTGCACGAAACTTGAGCTTTCCACTCCATCTTCATTCTCCACGGCTGCTATCTGGCCAGTGTTAACCCATCCAACACTGCGAAAGCTCTCATTGAGGTTACAAATACGAATCTTTCCCACCTTGGGCTCCCGCCTTTCCGCCCGAGCCAGACTGCGCTCTCTCCTCCCTTCCATCAGCCTTTTCCTGTCCTCTTTGGTGGGCTTGTATCCCAGGCCATATCTATGCTTGTTTTCGACGACCTCCAGAGGGAATGTTCGCCCTTGTCCATACTTGCCCAAACCTTTCCCATGCGTATAACCTTCTTTCAGCATGACCTTGGCCATCATGATAGAGGCACGCGACAGATGCGGGTTTACTGGGAATGGCTCCACGTAGGTATTTCCCACAATCTCCAGAGATTGGAATGCTGTTTCGAGAGCTTCCTCGGTTGCCTCAATATAGCGTGTGGATGATGGCCCGCTCACCAGGAGATCCTCATCTCCTGCCACTATAACCAGTTTATCTCCCATGACATACTTCAGCTTCTGGTGCAGTGTGGAAGGCACAACCCCCGCAGAATGGATCCATGGGCGACCCAACAAACAACTGTAGGCCGGGAGGATGTCCATGACCTGAAATGTCACTTGAAAGACACACGGACCAACTTGGACCGGCAGTTCCACCTCTCCCATCACTTCCCTTTTACTACCATCAAAAGCTCTCACAATCATAGAGCTCGGCTTCATACGCATTCCATCACTGGGTAGCTTCTCCAATGTTGTTTTTGGCATGACGTTCAGGGAGGAGCCATTGTCCACCAAGACACGCGCTATTACATGATCCAGGCATTTCACCGAGACATGCAGAGCTTTGTTATGTCCTCTTCCTTCAATAGGTATCTCCTCATCGGTAAAGGTGAGGTAATTATTAGCAACGATGTTGCCAACAATGCCCTCGAACTTGTTCAGAGAAATACCTTGCTCCACATGAGCCTCACTGAGTATCTTCATTAACAGCTTACGGTGAGAAGCAGAATGCATAAGTAATTCCAGCAAGGAGATCCGGGCGGGCATACGATTCAGTTGTTCCACCACTTTATATTCACTCTGTTGTATGAATTTTAGGAATTCACCAACCTCTTCTTCGGATATCTCCTTCTTTTCCTCCTTGTCAGGGGTCTCTTCGGCCTGCACACTCTTCCCTTTCAAGAACTCCTTTGCTTTTGCAGCCATTGTTGTTTCCTTATCATTGGTTCTTTCTCTCACCAACTCTAGTGGTGTAAAGAGCCGTCCACTTCTGGTCATTCCACCAATGCCTGATATGTTTTCAACGGCCGGATCTGCATCATTTCTCTCATCTAACACAATTGCCCCATATCTCCACGGGACGGCCTTCTCGTTCTTGTAAGGAAAGGGAGATGACACTCGGATGACAACAGACGGATTTTCTTCAGTTACTGGTACAGGGGTGGTCCTAGTGAAATGGATCACCAACGGTTCTGGCAGAGTTACATCAGATTCTCCATCAGTTTGTGCAAACACTTCTTCCTCTCTGACCTTATGGCATACTTGTATCAGATTTCTATCAAGTAAATCTTGCAGAAAATTCTCGAATTCCACACATTCCTCAATAGAGTGCCCAACATCCGGATGGAGTGCGCATGTTATACCCAAATCATAATCGCCCTTCACTAGGCCCACCTTCAACAAAGCTTCTAAGATAAACTTCCTAGAACTTCGGATTTCGCCTACGTCTCTTATCAGGTCAGGCTTTTCAACCTCGACGGCATTCGTCGAGGAACTCCCATGCTCGGACAATGGATTAGCCTCGACGCTAGGCTTATCTTCTTGAAACTTTAACCAACCCGAGTCTATCAGAGCTTGTACTTTATATTTGAAAGCTACACATTGCTCAGTTGAGTGACCCACGCCTCCCCCATGATAATTACACCTGGCCTCTGCATCATAACCCCTGGGGTACGGAGGTTGTACAGGCTTCATCGGGCAAATGGCAACCAGACCCTTTTTCACCAGGTTAGGTAACAACTCTGTGTAAGTCATAGGGATAGGGGTGAACTTAATAAATTGATTCCTTCTGGGTTGGTGTTTTGACCCGCATTCAGATTCGGGCCTGCGTTTGCCCCAGCTCTCCAAGCTTCAGTTGGGATACGCTGCGATGAATAATACATTTGTTGTTGTTGAGGCCTAGTTTGTTGAGCAAACGAGGCGTTAGCAGCATAGGGTGGTGGGCTCAAGTATGGTCGGTAATTGGGAGTGGGGGCTTGACCTCTCCACACAGGCATTACCGACGCTGCATGTACATCCCCTTCTTTCTTCTTCCCCAGATTGAAACTGGGCTTTTTGTGGCTTGTAGCTACAGGTGGGCCATATGCTATCTTCCCGTTTTTCAACCCGATTTCTATCCTCTCGCCGATTATGATGATGTCAGCAAAATTGACAGATACATTCCCAACCATATGCTCATAAAAGGGTGGCTGGAGTGTATTTACGAACATCGCCACCATCTCTTTGTCAAACAACGGCGGCTCAACTTGTGCAGCCAACTCTCTCCATCGCTGGGCATATTCTTTGAAGGTTTCAATGTCCTTCTTTGTCATATTCTGCAGCTGCAGACGGTCGGGTGCGACATGCGTGTTGTACACGTACTGTTTCACAAAGGCGTCAGCCAGATCCGCCCAGCAACGAATTCGAGATGGCTCTAGGTGGGTATACCAGTTCAACGCTACCCCAGCCAAGCTTTCCTGGAAGACGTGGATGAGTAGCTGCTCTTCATGAGCATACGCAGCCATCTTTCTGCAGTACATGGTCACATGGCTCTTAGGGCAAGTGTTACCCTTATACTTCTCAAACTCAGGCGCCTTGAACTTAGGCGGTATTTTCACACCTGGAACCAAACTTAGCCTTGCGATATCTCCAAACCCATAGCTTTCAACCCCCTCAACAGCCCTCAATCTCGCCTCCAGACTCTCCAGCCTACCCTTAGTTCCAATGAGGCTACTAAACCCCCCAACCACCGTGGCGTGTGGTGCAGCTCCGACTGAAGAATCCTCCTTAGCAACCACATGTGGTACTGGGGTCACCCGTATTCCTTCAGTTGTGTTTGTCTCATTCATTCCCGTTCCCCCCATGGGAGCCGACATTGAGACAAGTCCCTGAGTGCCGATTGGCGGTATATTAACAGTCGTGGGAAATGAGAATGTGGCATGCCCTACCTCTGAGTATTCTCCTACGGGAGGAGTATAACCTGGGGGCAACCCATACAGTGGGAAAGGAACCGATTGGCTCGCAGCATTGATCATTGGGGGATAAAGGTGGGCATTCCCCTCAACGTGTGCAGACGAAGACTCTCCAGTAGTCTTCATGGATTCAAGAGCTGCCAAGATCTGGCTGACCTGGTCTTTCAACTGGCCAACGTCTGATTTAAGAGATTCTTGTGACTCCTCCCAGCTTTCCATGGCTCGTGAATTGGCTCGAGTCCTATATGGATGTTGTGGAAATTTGGCCGTTGTTTTTTCTCACTCGTACTGTTTTATTATTTTAATTGATTAGATGAAAATGAAACATGCTAAACACAAGAAAAGATGATGCATGCTAGTAATAGGGGGGAAATCACAGGATGACAATGGCATAACTGATGGAAATTAACACAAGTAGATACTAAACAAACATCCCACATCTTTCATTTAAAAGGAAACCAGTTAATTACATTTCCTATGGGAAACAAAATACAAAGAACTCCAAATACGTCATGCCCTAGCCCGAGTGATGAGGGATTTGATCTCGCCTACCAACCATTTACAATGATTAATAAAAAGCTCTATCTCCGCTGGCGGGCTACAAAAGTAAGTACTTGCTTCAGCTTCCAACACCATTTGGGGGATGTCTTCAATTGCTCCATTTGCCAAGGCAGCCAACTGAGAGAAGCTTTCCTTCCAATGCTTTATAGCTGTTTCTTGCTCTGCGATGTGCTCTTCCATTCTCTTTACCAAGGCCTGATGCCTTTCTTCAAATTCCATTGACCTCCATCGCTCCTCTCGCTCTTCGATGTAATCCTCCATCTGTTTTAGCATGGCTCGATATTCTTCTTCAGCTTCTGCTAGCTTCCAGCGCTCTTGATTCAACTCCGCCTCAAATGATGTAGCCATTTCCTTCATCTGATGCCCCACTTCTTGTACCTGAACTTGCACTTCTCTTAGTCTTTTCAGGGCTTCCCGCTTATCTCTTTTGGCTTCTTCGTAGAGTTGTCTCCACTGTCTGCCTTCTTCTAAAGCCACATTCTTCTCACTCACTCTAATGGCTAACTCTTTACTAGCAGCTGCAAGATCCTGCTTCACTCGGAATGTATAATCCCTCTCAGCCCTCTGGCTTTTAACAATGTTTTCATAAGCCTGTGACTTTTCTTCATTATCATTCCTCATGTCCACAAAATCGTTGCGCACACTCTGTAATTCTTTTTCCAACCTAACGTTTCTCTCCCTCAGCTTTTCCATCTCCATCTTCAGCTGTTTCACCTCTTCACTCTCTAGGACTTGGGATGGTCCTTCACTAGCTGATTGATCATTGATTGGCTTGAAAGGGAGTTTGACTTCTTTTACTCTCTCCAGAATCCAAGTGTGATAACTGACCCGGCTATCCACCACTCCAATCCTCAAATCCTTTTCTGCTCGCACCACATTTGCCCAGGCACTTCTGACTCTCCTCAACATTTCAGTGCAATGTCCGTCCTCATAGTAGATGAAGACAGCTATGAGATAGTCTGGTGAAGGTGCTCCCTTCATAGGATGTCCGAATTGTCTTTGAACCAGAACGGGATTGTAGTTGATACAGTATCTAGCACCTATGAGAGGTACATTAGGAAAACTGCCACAATGTTGGATAGACGATTTAATCCTAAGCCAAGGAAGATGCCACTTCACTTTCCCTCCATTCAACCCGGCCAAGAATTGGGCCCACTCATTGCCCCCTTTGTCTTTAAGCCCCTGGTGCGACGGACCCTCCGATGGACACCTGACATCAACTCCCTCTTTAAACATGCGTGCGGTCATCCATGCATACAATGCCGGCAAGCAACATAGGATTTTCTTCCCTTTTCTCTCATGGCAAAAACTCATGGTTCCATACACATCGGCGAGGACTGCTGTTACGGGGTTCTCTGACCGCGTCTTCCTTGCTACGAAGACATCAATAGCGGTGTAATCCACAAAGTCTTCTATCCTGGGAAACAAAACGATGCCATACACGGTGAGAGCTAACACATCCATAAAAGCCTCCCACTCTTTCCTATCGGCCAGATGATGCAAATGTTGTTCAAGATATCCTTGCGTCAGTCCACGCACTTGATTCCTCATTACCAACTTGTCTTCTAGTTCTTTGGGATGCAATTTCATTATGGCGGCAATGGTAGGGATGGAGGCGTGATGCTCCAAGTGCTGATACGGTGTGGTACCCTCTAGTGGCAAACCCAGGATGTGCTCAAATTCTTCTATAGTCGGCGCCAACTGGAAGTCTTGAAAGGTAAAACATCTTAGCGGAGAGTCATAATATCGAGCTAGGGCTGTGATAGCAGGCAGTTGTACTTCCATTTCCAATAGGCTCAAAAGATTTCCATACTTCTTCTTGAAAGTTTCCCTTTTTATGGTCTTGAGTCTCTTGCCTAAATATATCAGTCCTGTTAGATTTCCCCCATGAGTCCTTAGGCAAGGTTTCTTTCTTAAAATGGCAGAACCGGTCTGTTGTGTAGCACCAGATCTTGTATCAACTTCCATCTTGTATATGATCAAGCAAATACCTGTGATTTCCCCTAAAACTAGCATGTTACCAAATGATGTATGACGATATGACGAAGTAAAAATAACATGACCAACACAAATGCATGTATAGTATGAAGATGCAATGACATTATTATTATTTTTCTTAAAAAAAGCGTGGGGGTTATAGGAATACACATGTCTCCCTTTGTGCCCTAACAGAGGTTCGACGCTTAAGATTGAAAGTCAAGTATATGCAACCTCACAAGGATGGTCTCCTGAACCTAGAGGTCAATGGTCACTAGAGCTATGGCTCCCAACATAGTACCTCCACAACAGTCGAGTAATCAACTAGGTGTGAAGACACAAGTGAAGGGAACAAACTCTAGCTGAGGTTCTCACGATAGCCAAACAAGAAGTATATCCCAAGTGGCACCGCTACACAACCTCTCTATTTCTATGTTGCACTCAGACCCGGGTATAGGGCCTCACTCATGATATGCATAAAGTGTGTGTGTGAAGGGAGAATGCAATACACCCAAACCCTCACCTGCAAAACAACGAGAAAAAATTCCCAGGCAGATATAAACATGTTTTCTACCCTAGGGTTCAATATATAACAAGTAAAACAATTTGTACGTGATTATTCAAATATCAAACATAGATAAAGAAAAGGGGAAGAAAAACATAAAGAAAAACCACATTGAATTCGCGTATATAATTAAATGGCTTGACTCTATAGCGTCCCCAGTGAAGTCGCCATCTGTCGCAACCGGAAAATCGCGACGGAACGACGACGATCAAGGCAAGAAAACAACGTTATTTTTAAAAAGAGATGGAGTCGCCACCATAGTTTATTCTGGAAAACTACGGAAAAAAAAATAAGGCAGTCTACGAAAACCAGATTTCGGATTCGGGAGTCGGTTACGTGTAAGGAAGGTATTAGCACCCTACAACGTCTGCCCGAAGCAGTACCTTTAATTAAATACGCTAATAAAATGTGGCTTTCAAAAATGTTTAACTTCCCCTAAAAAGAAAAATAAAATAAAACTCTAAAGAAAATAAAATATTTTTTTGTGTTTTTGTGCCCGACAAGGATTGACCTTGCTCCTACGTATTCTCAGTCAGACTGAGAAATCAGGGTTACGTAGTTCTAGCAAACCATTTGGAAAATTTGTTTGAGAAATTGTTTGGAAAATTTGTTTGGAGAGTTGTTTGGAAAATTTGGATTTTTGGGAAAGTGAACCTGACAAGGACTGGCCTTGCTCCTACGTATCTCCACTCTTTGTGGAGAATCAAGGATCACGTAGTTCTGGCTGGCGATCTTGATTTAAAAAAAGAGGTTGATATTTTTATTTTGAAGATTTTATGATTTTTTTTAGCATTTTTTATATAAAAAAGGAAAAAGGTTTTTAGCACAAGGCCTACGCGAGCGGTCGCACGTGTGCTTTAAACCTTTAAAAACATATTTCGGTTATTATTATGAAAGAAGAGGAAAAGACTTTTAGCACAAGGCCGACGGAATGGTCGCACATGTGCTTAAACCTTTTAAAGTAAATTTTTGTTGATTTTGTTTTAGAAGAAGAAAAGGTTTTAACACAAGGACGATGCGTGCGATCACACATGTGCCTAAACCTTTAAAATATTTTTTATTATTTTTCTACTATTCATATATTTAGAAAAACATAGATAGATATTTAAAACAGAAAAGTGAGAAAATAAAATAAAATAAAATACAATAAAATAAAAAAAGTGAATAGTAAAACGTGAATAGTAAAACGTGAATAGTAAAAACGAACCTTATGTGTACCTTGTTGTGAGAAGAGTTAGATGAGAGGTAAAGAAGATGAACTTGGAGTAGAAATTTGGTATGAGATTTAATGGAAAGGTGTGAAAGAAAAATGAAGTAGAATTTTTGGATGAAGAGATTTGGTGTGAGAGAAGAAAGATGGATATTATGAAAGTGTGTGTAAATGTGTAGGTGTGTATGTGTGTGTAAAATGAAGTGAAGAGAATGAGGGTATTTATAGAGTTAAGGATGAAGAAGTGTTAAATAAAATATAATTTTTAAAAAAGTGAGTGGAAGAATAAAAAAAGTTAATGTGAAAAATAAGTGAAAGAAATAATATAAAAAGTGGGTGGAGAAATTAGGTAAAATAAAAATATAATAAAAAAGTGAATAAAAAAAGGTTAATGTGGAAAATAAGTGAAAGAAATAATATAAAAAGTTGGTGGAGAAAGTGGATGAAATAAAATATGGTAAATAGTAAAAGTTAATGTGGAAATTAAGTTAAAGAAATAATATAAAAAGTTGGTGGAGAAATTATGTGAAATAAAATATAGTAAAAAGATGAATAGAAAAAGTTAATGTGGAAAATAAGTGAAAGAAATAATATAAAAAGTGGGTGGAGAAAGTAGATGAAATAAAATATAGTAAATAGTAAAAGTTAATGTGGAAATTAAGTGAAAGAAATAATATAAAAAGTTGGTGGGAAAATTAGGTGAAATAAAATATAATAAAAAAAGGTAAGTGGAAAAATTAGAAAAATTAGGAAGAAAAAAAAAATTAAATAAAAAATAAATATAAAAAATGTAATAGTAAATGAAAAAGGTATGTGATGTGGAAGGTGATGTGGAGGGTGATGTGGAAGGTGATGTGGAAGGTGATGTGGAAAATGAGGTGTGAAAAGAAAAATATGGTGGTAAGAAAAAAAAATGAGATTATTTTGGGCCATTGGGCCAAGGATAAAAAAAGTTAATTTGAGGGTGCAAATAGTAAAACGAATTAATATTTTTTATTTTTTTTATTTTTATTTTTATTTATTTTTGTGATGAATTTTATTTACCCGGACAAAATTGGGTGTTGACACCTGGTAGAGAAGAGCATAGCAATACACTCTTAGCCTATTCTTAGTCTTCCATTCTCTTTCTTTCTTCCATTGTTCATAGAGTTCCCCCATGTCTATGGGGAACTAAATTCTATTTGTTGTTGGGGAATGATGTAACCTTGTAAACACTCATGTATTTGAATTGATTCTTAATTCCATATGCTTTTTCATTAATTGTTAGAGTAATTCATCTGTTTTATTCTTGCTTATACAATAGCATTATTTATGAATTGCATGAGTGTCGGGAGGTTCCTTTCAATTCAAGTTCTTGTTGAATTACTCCTAAGGGTTATATTTCTCAGGGAGGAGGGTATGAGTCTTAGTCGTCTTAACCTCTTGATCTTCACATCTTTTTACCAGGAATGCTAGGAATTGTATGAACTCGTAATTAGGGACAGACTTATTTACCGAGGGATTGGGTTTAAGTGATTTAGTGAGGGACGTTGACATTAATGCATAAAGAAGAATTCTTATATACATGAGAGGGAACTTGGTGAAATCTAACCCCAACAACATATCAATCTCATATAAATCAATCTTCATTCATCTCTGTGCTCCTTTGCCACTGATCAATTGCATCTTTATTTTATTTATTATTTTTGCACTCCAAACCCATGATCTCTTTTATTTTAAGTCTTAATTAATCTTGTTTTCACACAACTATTCAGCGTCGAGAGTCTTCCGGGATACGATACTTGGTCTTACCATTTTATATTACTTGTGTGACTCAGTTTAAACCGCAACTCAGCAGCCTCAATCGATGCCTCATCAAAATCCAACTACGTCTTGCCAAATGAACCAAAAATGGGCCAATTAAAATAAAATTAACACAGATTAGGGTTTAATTTTAAAGATTTATAGGCATTACAGATTACCAAAAAAATGAAGAAAGAGAAGAATCACTTACCAGATTTAGGGCTCGAGAGAAGAATGATTTAGGGCACGATAGGGTTTGACAGAAGAGGGGTGGAGTAGACCGACAACTACAGAGAAGAGAGGTTCGACACAATGGTTAATAGGGCTTGCGACCAGAGAAGTCGACCGACAACTGCAGAGAAGAGAGGTTCTAGAGGAGAGGTGACTGAAGGTTCGAGACGAGAGCTGACAGAAGGTTAGAGAGGAGAGGTGACAGTGTTTGATGAAGGATTGATGAAGAGGGCTGGATAGAGAAGAGCATTCGAGAGAGAAGAAAGTTCGAGAGAGAGAAGAGAGTTCCTAGGGTTCGAGAAAGAGGGGAAAAAGCTTCAGAGAGTGATACGCAACTCCAACATCCAATTAATCAGAAAAACATTTTTTTTTAAATTATTTCCCACATCCGTATATAATATCTGCAGTTAACAACTAGATTCCAACTGCATACGGATAATACGGGTTATAATTTCCGTATATAATATCTGTATATAACGCATTTTTTGATATCCGTATATAACTTCCATATATAATACCTGATTTATATACGGATTTAGATCCATATATAATGTTCCGTATGTAATTCCATTATTTCTTGTAGTGAACTAAAATGAACGAAATCAAACACTAATTAAAAACGATTGGTCACTAGCTCAATTACAATGTTTCCAATCACAGATTAACAACAATTACACACTACTCTTACCCCTAATCCAACACAAGCTAACCAACAAAGCGAATACTAGCCTTGTTTTCAAAATTGCGAACTAAGCGAACACAATGCCAATATTCAACAAATTCTGCACCATACAGTTTCATCAACTAAGCGAATATTATACACCAATTAGGCAACTAAGCGTATACCCAATCACAAGCGCAAAACATATTCAATCTTATCCAAGTTAGAGGAGCAAAAACACACTTCCAACTCAGAAATCTCATGGAAACAATGCAATTTTGCTAATGACCAACCAAGAACATTTAAGTTACCATTAAAGCGAGGTTAAAACAACAAAACGAAATGGAATTAATCAAACCCAGTAACATTAGAATAATAAAACACAATCTGGAATTAAAATGCAAAACAAAACGCAACTAGAAAACGTAAATTCAACTGGAAAATGTGTTGGGACGGATCGACAAATGTACCAAGTCGCACAAGTAATATAAAATGGTAAGACCAAGTATCGTATCCCAGAAGACTCTCAGTGCTAGACTGTTGTGTGATAACAAGATTAATTAAGACTTAAATAAAAAGAGATAGTTGGTTTTAAATGCAAGAACAGAAATTAAATATGAATGCAATTGGATCAATAGCAGAGTAACATAGATATGAACGGATTTTGTTTAATATGAGATGAATATGTTGTTGGAGTTAGATTTCACCAAGTTCCCTCTCATGTATGTAAGAATTCTTCTTTATGCATTAATGTTAAAATCACTCACTAAATCACCTAAACCCGATCCCTCGGCGAATAAGCATGTCCCAAATTACCAGTTCATGCAATTCCTAGCATTCCTAGTAATAAGATGTGAAGATCAAGAGCTTTAAGACGACCAAGACTGATACCCTCATCCCTAAGCAATATTACTCTTGGGAGTAATTCAACAAGAACCTGAATTGAAAGGAACCTCCCGACACTCATGCAATTCATAAATCATGCTAATGAATGAGTTAAACACAACAAGAATTGAAACAAATGAACTACTCTAATAATTAATGAAAAAACATATATTATTGAGAATCAATTCAAATACATGAGAGTTCACAAGGTTACATCATCCCCCAACGACAAATAGGGTTTAGTTCCCTAGAGACATGGAGAAACTATATGAACAATAGAAGAGAATGAGATAGAGAAATCCTAAGAATTAGGGAAAGAATGTGTTGTTGCGCTTCTCATTGCTAGAGATAGAAAACCTAGAGCGCCAGGGTCCTTTAAATAGACTCGGAGAAGAGCAGAAACAGGGCCCAGTCCAAAAGAGTCAAAACAGAGCAAAACATGGGCTTGACCCGCGAAGCTCGATGCTCGGGCACCCCACTTAGGGTGCCCGAGAGGTGGATGATCCTCATGTAGGGCTTGAGCCTTCGATCTGGGCGCCCAGGCTTTGTGACCCGACGCTCAGGCGCCCCAAGAGGGCGCTCGAGCAATGAACGTAGATTTTTCAATGCTCAAGCTTCCAGACAAGGTGCCCAAGCCTCGTGCGATCCCTCTTTTTGGTGCTTTTTCAGGCCTTTTTGAGCTCTGTCTCCTTAGCACTTCATCTCTGCTTTCAGTATTACTTCATTCTCTACTAAAACAAGGGGAATTAGTCATAAAATCATCAAATTTAACTTCAACTCTCTTATTCACACAACTTAATGAAAAAACATGAGTTCAAACAAGTTTCTAAGTAGAGAAGGGTGCTTTTAGTGTCAGAATTACATCACAGATAATGGTATTTTCAACCGTTATCAAAACGTAAATTTAACTAGAAAACGTAAATGGAATTGGAAAATGTAAATGGGCAGCAATGAAATTGGGGAAAAAAGAAATTGACAAACGAGAATGAAAGAAGAACAAAAAACAGAAATGTAATTGCAATTAAAAACAAAATTCAATACATAAAGAGTGAATCCAAAGCAAACCTAACCCCAAAGGAGGGGCGTGGAAAACATCCCAATAGCCAAAACCCTAGGACAAAAAAACGCAAATGAGGGAAGGAGGAGAATGTTCAAATCTGATTTAGAGTATTTAAAATCCCAAATTACGAAAATGCCCTTCCTATGGGCTTCTACAAAAAAGTGCCCAAAAATGGGCCCAAAAGTCAAATCTGGTCAAAGCTAAAATAATTAAAATTACAAAATGAAATTAGATGCAATCATTGACGTGGCCACTCTTGTTGTCCCAAAGTATGTTTTCAAAATTGTCCTGCAAATATTGATTGGAATAATTAAGCCCAAATAATTTAAATTAATTAAAATAAGAATTACTCTTGAAATTGAGCTCAAATAGTTAAAATGAAACCATAATGATGAATTAGACATAATTCACTAACACAATTCGGTGCGAAAAGCTAAATGAATAGTACAAAATAGTGATTCATCACTTCTACTTTAGCTCAAATTCATCACATTGGATCTGCTTCGACAAACCAACCTCTTTTAGGTAATATTTACCCTACTCTTACTTCTAAATACCCTAAAACGAATTAGATCCTTGACTCTGGAGAAACTGACCACATAAGTATTTCTCTACGAAATTTTTTATCTTATAAAAGAATCAAACCTATTTAAAATGCTTTACCTAATGGTACTATTGTTTACTCTGAGTATTCTGGCACTATGATTCTTAACAACAAGATCCACCTCTTAAATTTCCTTTATGTTCCACAATTATCTTTTAATCTTATCTCCATATCTCAGTTGATTTCCTTTAATAAATATGAGCTAACTTTTTCCTTTCATGGCTATATTATACAGGATTCTAACTATGATTCAAACCAAAGAGAAGATTTCTGTAGCTAAACTCATTGGTGGCTTGTACATCTTAGATTCTTCTTTGAACATACTTACTTCTACTGCAAATTTTTCCAACAATGTTGTCGCAGCCCATACAAATTTAATATGCAATTAGGAATGCAGTATAACTAGGAAGTGACTCCTAGGTCGTCTCTCAAGGAGTAAATGTGGTTCGAGAATTAGGTCAGACACGTAGTGGGGGGGTTTGTGAAAGGTTTTGTGAATGTGAATAAACTAAATTAAAATACGGATGCAAACAGAAATGCAAACATAGATGTAAACAGAAAATTCAAAGACAGAATGGAAACGGTTGGTCATTAACTTAATTACAATGCTTCCTATCACAGATCAACAAAATAAAGCAGCGACTCAAACCTCTAATCCAACACAGCTAACCAACTAAGCGAAGGATAAACATGTTTTCATAAAAGCGAACTAAGCGAACGCGATGTTAACATCAAATCCAATTTACACCATGCAGTTTCATCAACTAAGCAAAGATTCAACACCAACTGGGCAACTAAGTGTATACCCAATTGCAAGTGCAAATACAGATTTCACATTAACCAAGTCAGAGTGACAAACACAATTACAATTCAGAAATTTCAAGGAAACATTATAATATCGCTAACGACCAACCAACTAACTTAAGCTAACATCACAATTAAATTAACACAAACGAACATACTATACAACATTAAAGTAAATGGAAACATTAAACTAAACAAGAGGAAATGAATCACTAAATCAAAGAGCCTAGCGGCATTTAAATGCCAGCGTTCCAACTAAAGTAAATGGAGCAGCAAATTAAATTGGTGAAGAAAAACACATCAACAGCGAAAGCAGTACTAAGAAAATGCTTCAACAGTAAAATCAAATATACTGGACACGATACCCCTTGAATTTGTAATTGAAAGAAAAATTGACTGCTTATAATAAAACATAACAGCTTGGAATCCAAAGAGAAATTAGATCACCACATGAGCCTTTCCAAAGCAAAATGAATTAGCTGTGTGCTTAAATGAAGAAAGAAAATGCATTGCTTTTGGTTGTTCACCATCTATCTTTTCATTAAACAAACTAATTAAAATGTTCCTCTCTTTTCAGGACGTCACACATTGCTGGAATCAAATAACAAAATAAATTTCCACCTCCTAATTGACTCAATGCTGCTGCACCGCTCCATTCTATCATGATTCAGCAATTTCCTAAGAAAATTGAGTGTCCGTGAGTGACAACAACCTCCTTCTTTGCTGGACGTGGTGTTCTAGATGGAACCCGTGATGCATCTCCTCCAGAATGTGACAGCCATTATTCTTCAAACGAAAATTAAAGTGCTTCTTAAAATTTCCATCCCATCACAAAACCGAAACCACTCCAGCTAAAATCTCTTCTTATCACCGCTTCAATATTCGCTTGAGAAAATCCTAAATGAAGTCAGCATATTCTTTTCTCTCAAAGACAAAAAAATATGAATGCAGGCCGTGAACACTACAAACTAAATCAGCGCCCCTTTTTCAAAGCAATGTGCTAAAATAAATTAAATATGAAAACTCCAAGTTGAATCAAAGTGCTGGATCTAAAACAGCGTGAACAAGTAAGAGTTTCCCATTCAATGTGTTTTCCAAAATGTTCAAAGCCAAAAAGAAAAAACAAAAGAGAGAGAGGTTGGCTGCCTTTCATCCATAATCTAACAATTCAAAGAAAAACTCCATGGGAAAGAAACGGACAAAGCCCCCTCCAAATGTTCCAACCAAGCTCCTCTAAGGTGTGTGGCTACTGCTCTCCCTTCACTTCTAAGCACCGTGTCTCTTTTTAATTGCACATTCCAGACCTATGTTCCTCCCTAGATGGAGCATACGTCCAGCCCTTAATTTGGGCTCTTGCTTTCAGCGTGGACTAACTTATTTTCCTGCACCAAAAAAAAATCAACTTGTTGCACCCTCCGAAGCTTTTCCCATTGCTGGACCAATTCTTCTCAGCCACCACGTGCTGCAGCCTTTGTGCGTGTTGGACTTTGCTGGAATGTGGAAATGGGTTGCAGCTCTTCACGAAGCCCGCTGGTGGAGGTTTTTCTCTCCTAGCCTGGACCATGTTATGGACATTTGCAACCTGCTGGACCGAGCTATGCAATAACGTGTGCTGCCTCTGCTGGAATGCGTGGGCTGCTGGATGAAGAATTGAATGGGCTTTGTGAAGATGTTGGACGTGTGCTGCCCCAAGGTGTGTTGGACCGAGAAGATGTGCACGTGTTGTGTGCGTGAGAGCTACTTCCTTCCAAACCTGCTGTATGCACCCCAGCTTGGACGTTGCTTTGCTGGACACGTGATGCTGCACATGGGCTGCTGGGTTGCTTCCAAAATTTCTGGACGCCTCAATTAAAATTTGATGGGCTCCGCTGCACCTCCCATGTGTTGCATTTAATTTGTTGATGCTCCATTTGATTACCCAAGGGTCGTGACACACTTTCCCTCACGTGCCAGCCTTGCTAGATGACTTCAATTCAAAAGTGTGTGCTCTAATTAAAATCAGCAGACAATTTACAATAACATCATGGATTTCCTTGCTTCTAGCCGTGACAGTTTGCTCCTTCATTTAATTCATTGGGCCCTTTATGCTAGCCCAATTCCATGTGCATCTTAAAAATGACATTTGCATCTCTCTCTTAGTTTAGCTTAAAATAAAATTGATATGGCATTTCTCTTTAAGTCTCAAAGTATTATCCAAGAATTTCCCTACAATTAATAATATAAATAATTAGTTACAGATAATTCAAATTAACTAAAATAAGAATTTCTGGTCAAATTAAGCACAATTAACAGAAACAGGAAAATACTGGACATTTAAGCACAATTCCCTGATTAAATTCGGTACAATAAACTAAATACAGTCAAGAAAATATCGACTCATCTTACATCTTAGATTCTTCTTTGAACATACTTACTTCTACTGCAATTTTTTCCAACAATGTTGTAAACAATACTAGCCTATGGCCTCTTAGATTAGGACATCCTTCCAATATTAGATTAAATAGTTTGAAACTCAAATACCCATTCATTGTTCATAATCCCACATACATATGTGATGCTTGCCATCGTGCTAAACAAAGAAAGTTACCTTTCTCTAATAATACTTCTAAAACCATGCAAATCTTTGATCTTATTCACATTGATATATGGGGTCCCTGTAATATCCTTTCTATGCGTGGTTTCAAATATTTTCTCATCATTGTGGATGATTTTTCTCGTTTTACTTGGCTTATACCTATGACTGACAAATCTGTTGTTAGAAAAATCATCACTGATTTTATAACAAACATAGAAAATCAATTTTCTACCATTATCAAAATCGTCTGCATTAATAATGGCATTGAATTTGCTATGCATAATTTTTTCTCCCTTAGAGTTATTAACCATCAAACCACCTGTAATGAAACCCCTCAACAAAATGGTATAATTGAGCGCAAACACCAACACTTGTTAAATGTCACTCGTTCCCTCTTGTTTCAAGCTAATTTGCCTACTATTTTTTGGTGCTTTGCTGCTAAACATGCTACCTCACTGATCAATTGCATGCCTACACCCTTACTTGATGATGCTCCTCCATATGAAAAATTATATGGGAAATTGTATGATATTTCTACTTTGCGTGTTTTTGGCTGTTTATGCTATATTAACACTTTGACTACTCACAGAAAAAAAACTTGATGCAAGGGTTGTTTTTGGCATTTTCCTTGGTTTCCAACAACACACCAAAGGTTATCAGTTCCTTAACTTACAAAATCATAAGATTGATATATCTCGCCATGTGCTGTTTCATGAAAATTGTTTTCCATATACTTCTCATTCACATAATAATTTTGATTCTAACTCCCTTTCTTTGCCTATTCCTCACAATTATAGTCATAATTATGATGATATCATTTTTCATAGTAATAGTGTTTTTATGCCTACTGATACTAATGTTGCTAGTGATATTGCCACGAGTACTAACGACACCACTAGCATCCCCAACACTACTGAACCTCCCCTAACTAACGCCTCCAATGATGATGTTCCTAATATAACTGAGCATGCAGACACCATAAGGCGTTCCACTCGGTCCAAACGTCCTCCTACATATCTTACAGATTTCCAAACTAATAACATTACTAGATATCCTATTACTAATTTTCTTTCTTATGACAAACTTTCCTCTGATTTCATGCACACCATCCTATCCATTTCATCTACCACTGAACCTCGCACCTACAAGGAAGCGTCTAAAATACCTTAGTGGACTCAAGCTATGTAGGATGAACTCCACACCTTAGCAAACAATAACACCTGAACCATCATTGGCCTCCCCCCGACAAAACTGCTATTGGATGCCGCTGGATATACAAAATCAAACACAATTCTGATGGATCTATTGACCGTTTCAAAGCCCACCTTGTTGCTAAGGTATACACAACACTCGAAGGACTAGACTACCTTGAGACTTTTTCCCCTGTTGCCAAATTAACTGCTCTACGTCTTCTCCTTGCCATTGTTGCCTCTAACTATTGGATTCTCAAACAACTTGATGTCAACAACGCCTTTCTTCATGATGAAGAAGTTTATATGCAACTTCCTCTTGGCTTCACCCATCACAACCCAAATTAAGTGTGCAAACTTCAAAGATCTTTATATGGACTCAAGCAAGCTGGACAATAATGCTATGATAAACTTTCCACTTTTCTTCTATCTAAGAATTATACACGTTCTAATGCTAACATTCTCTTTTCTTGAAACATGATACTTGCCACATCAGTTCCATCTTAATCTACGTCGATGACATTGTTCTTGCGGGCAACAACGTCATTGAGAAACAACATATCACCACTTCCCTTGACAGTCTTTTCCACATCAAAAATTTGGGTGATCTAACCTACTTTCTTGGCTTGGAAGTTGCTCGAAACAATTCTGGAATCCACCTCAGCCAACGCAAGTACACCCTTGACCTTCTCACAGAAGCTTAAATGCTCCATTGCGCCCCTATGCCCACTCTTATGGCACATTCTTCTCGTCTTACTGGTCAAGGTGACTTCCTCAATGATGAAGATGCCTCCTCCTACCGAAGACTCATTGGTCGCCCATATATCTCACCAATACTAGACCCGACATCACATTCTCAGTTAATAATCTCAACCAATTTGTTTCCTCTGCTACCACCTTTTATCAACAAGCTGCTCACCGCATCCTTAGATATCTCAAGGGAAGTCCTGGCAATGGAATCCTCCTCTATAGCAATAACAAAAATCAGCTCAAAGCCTATAGTGATTCTGACTGGGCCACTTGTCCCGAATCTAGAAAATCTATTACTGGTTACTCCATCTACTTTGACAATTCCATCATTTCTTGGAAATCCAAAAAGCAACAAACTTTTTCCAGAAGCTCTTCAGAAGCTGAATATCGGGCTCTTGCCATTGTCACCTATGAAGTACAATGGTTGACCTACATTCTTCATGACCTTCGTATACTCACTATTCAACCTGTTCTTGTCTACTACGACAATCACTCCGCCATCTGGATTGCCTTTAATCAAATCTTCCATGAACACCCCAAACACATAGAAATAGACTGCCTCATTGTCAGGGATAAGCTCAACAATGGCCTCCTCAAGCTGCTCCCCATTTCCACCACTAAACAAGTAGTTAACCTCTTCACCAAACCCCTTGCTCCTGCTATTTTTAAGTACCTTCATTCCAAGATGGGAATGACTAATATTTACTCCCAAATTAAGGAGGGATGATAATATTTGTTAATGGGCCACATCACCTTGCAGCCTAACCCATTCTTTTGCCTTTTTATTTTTCTTCCTTTTACAACTTTTTCACTTTTCAATAATACAACTTCTCTCTTCTCCTCTTTGGATGCTTCCATTTTACACATAAAGCTTTTTTCTCTATTCGTGCTTCTTGGTGCTTAGGATTTGTTTGTTGGTTCTCTTTCCAATATGATTTCTTGCTTCTTTCCGTTGTAATTTGATTTGCTATGTTCTTGCATATTCTTTGCCTCATGGATTTCACCTATTATCTTGATATATTTATGTCACTAAATAAATTATAAGTAATAATAATAAATCATATTATCATATTTTAGTTATAACTATAAAATTATTGAATTTTATTATAAGTATATTTAGGTATAGATGAAAATAAAATAAATAAATAAATATTAAAATTCTATATAAATAAAAAAAAGTTATGTGTAAAATAATTTTGTAACAATATTGATAATGGTTTCGCAAGAAAATTATTGTTAACTTAAACAACAACTAATTTTAGATAACATAGAAGTTTATTTTATTTTTATTTAGTATTTTTCGAAAGTGTGTATAGAAAAATTTACACATTAGACTCCATAATCTTTGTATTAAAATACGTTTAGACGGTATATATAAATTTAAATTTGAAGATATTTGAGTTTAGAAAGTAAACGCATGAATAAATACCAAAAAAGTAAACAAATAAAAGATCCATGCAGTTCACTCCTCTCCTCTTACCATACGTTGTCGTATCCCCGTCAAACAGATCCTCCAATCTTTTTCTCCCACGGTCTCCGTTTTTCTTCTTCTTCAATTTCTTTCTCTCTTCACCGAGAGACCAATGGAGGACCTGTGGAAGCGCGCCAAGACCTTCGCCGAAGAAGCTGCCAAAAAGTCTCAAACTCTCACTCCTTCCTCTTCCCGGATCGCCGATCTCGTCTCCGAAACCGCCAAGAAATCCAAAGAACTCGCCGCCGAAGCCTCCAAGAAGGCCGACATCCTTAAATCTGCCGCCCTCCGCCAGGCCGACCAGATCAAGTCTTTCTCCGACACCATCGCTATCCCTCCGCAATTCGCCGCCATTGCCACCGCCGCTACCACCGCCTCCTCCTCACCGACCGCCCCGACGCCGGAGGACCTCGAGAAGTTTGGCGTTTCCGAAGACCTGAGATCCTTTGTCAGGGGCCTAACTTCCACCACCTTCCAGAACTTTCCTCTCAGTTCCGGTAATTTTAGAAACCAATTTGCGGATATCTATCTTTTTTTTAATGTTTTTGAACGGCTTGAGTGAGTGAGATTGAAAATGTAGATGAACCTGAGGTCTCTGATGTGGCCACTGCGGGATCCAATGTTCGGAAAGATCTCAATGAGTTTCAGGAGAAGCATGCCACTCTCGTTTTAACTACTGTTAAGGTAAATTCACTTTCTTTCTTTTTCTTCAATTTTAAATACTTTTTTATATTGGATGCCTTATGTGAGGAAATTGCATTGTGTGCTCTTTGTTTTAGTGAACGTTTATAGACATGAATTACCAATGTGAGTCATTCGATGAATATGACTTCGAAGGCAGTTATCATAAAAGTTAACGAACTTATCTTAGGAGTTTAGCGACAACATAAGCAGTGTATCTATTGTCTTCATTCATGTTTGTTGGCTATTCCTTTTGAACTAAAAAGATGGACAGAGGGGCAAGATAGAAGGCTCCTCTTTCAATAATAGCGTGTTAATGTGATTGCTTTGTAGAGCTTCTAATTTCAGATGCTTGTTTGGGTAATGTGGCAAAGCCAAGCGAAAATGTATTTTTTTTAAATAGTAGTGTGTCTTTGTGATTTCCTTATAATTCATCCCTCTGCACATGTTTACTTTAGAAAGGTGCTAAAGGCTGGTGTAACTGTGAGTCTTGCAGTCTAAGCTTTGTTTTCCAGGAAAAAATAAGGATGCATGATTGAGAGGTGAATGATTGAATGTGTTTCCCTGGTCATTTTGGTGATTACCTTTACATCATTTTTTTATTATTTATTTGTGGTTTAACAAACCATTTAATTTCTATACTTGTACGCACATTTTGTTCTGGTCCTTACGTATAAAACTGCCCCAAAAAAATTGGTGGCTGTTTCATCAACAGAATTTTGAAAACGAAGTTGGTTCCTCTGTGAACCTCTGTCAAAGGTAACTTTCAGCAATGAAGCCTTACCTCCTGTTTATTGTTTTTATTTTCTCTTTTGCTTATCTTCCACTTTCTTTCTCTTCCCCTATCTTCTTCCTCTCTTTATTACAGAAGTAATCAAAACATTGATAAAGTTAAACTCATTATATCCTGTTATATATAAATCTCATAATTTGTCCATAAAAGTTCAAAGGCTGAGAAAATCTGCCATTGAATGCATATCTTGGCTACAATTGAATTTCAATATATCCAATGTGTATGACAAAAAATCGCCTTTCACAACAGTGTGTCAGAAACATCTTCGTTTTTAAATTTTTGACAATTTAACAACCACAATCTTATTTGGCTATTTAACCAAACTGCCAAAAATTTTATACCTGATTTACTTCATTAGTTTTAGTTGTGCTAGTGGAAGAGTAACACCAAAGTTAACAAAGTAATTTGACAATTGGCAACAAAGACTCAAGCATAAGAAGGAATCTTGTGTAAGGACTAATCTATTGAGTTCCTATTGTGTATCTGTGTGTGGGTGTGGGTGAGTGTGCATGTGCGTTTATGGGTGCTTAGATTAAGTTCAACACATTTGGTTCATGAACCAAATTCAATGAATTAAAGTCAAATTGTCTCTTAATCTAATTTCAAGTTAGTTTGGTTCAATGCTAGCCTTAGTAGTGGTGGTGGTGTTTTGCTGGCAAGCATCTATACATTTGGTCCCTACTAGTAATAATATAGGGAAACTTCGATTGTGTCCTTTTCCATGTTTCCATTTGATGATTAATTGAGCTTTACTTCTGTGATATTTGGTTGTGATCAAGCTAATTCATTAAAAGAATCACATTCCTCTTCATTTCCAATGTGTTATCATTTACCATCAAGCAGTCGTGCTATTATAATGCAAGGACTGAAGAATATGTGTTTGAACATGTTAGGTATCACAACTTGCTATTTATTAATGTTTATGTATTTTAATTACAATATCGCAGGAAATTTCAAGATTGAGATATGAACTATGCCCGCGCACCATGAAAGAAAGACACTTTTGGAGGATATATTTCACACTTGTCAATACTCATGTGGCTCCGTAAGTAACATTAATAATTCACACACTATGTTAGATTTGTCAATTGAGATGAGGAAAATGTTCTATATTTTTTAAGTAACTTCGTTTACCTTTGCTGAGAGTTTCATTTGTCCTGAAAGAATAAATATTTACAAAAATAAAGGAGTTAACAAAAATAAAATTAGATAATACACTAGTGATCAAAGGAAAATATTTTCTGTTGATTTGTGTTACTATGTACTTTATATTTTAAATATATTGTTATAAGACAATGTTAAAGTAATATAAATAAAAGGAAAGCGAAATAATGTGGTGGAACAACTTGTCATTATAATGATTCAGATGTTGTAATAACTCTTATTTTATATGTAAATGCATATTGTGATTATATGTATTCTTCTTTAAAATCAGGATTCTAGATATATAATATTATAGCAGTCATAGGATGGTTTCAATAAGGCAAATGATAATGGTGGCTTGTACGGATTCCCTGTATGTTTAAATAGATGCATGGGTTTCAAATCCGGTTGCTCATGTGTGTTCTAAATGATAAAGATCCTAATGTATATATAGGCTATAGAGCTAACTAGATCAAGGCTTCTTTTTGATGTTACTAAATTTTATTTAGTAAAGGTAGTATTATTACTCAAGGAAAAAGTGTGGGAAAAATAAGAAGAGTGTATTTGGGGAATGAGCAAGTTAATAAAGATGATTACCATCCAACACTGTAATTTTGGATAGCACACAGAGCAGCCCACCACAAAAATTTTATTGTAGGATGGCTATCATATGGAAGTTTATAGATACAAGTTGAATAATTTATATTGCACAGATACAAATGGTAATAAATTGTTAAGATATAATAAAGAGAATCTAGAGTAGTTACTAATTAGAGGGATATCATGGAAGCAGGCCCATAATATCTTAAATAACAGGATATTGAGTTAAAGTGGATGCATTCAGATTAGTAAATATGTGAGAAACCCTTGGAATACAGAGTGATATCCTTTTTTATCCTTCTTTTTAATCTGAAGGTGAGAATGAAATAGTTCCATGTTTTGTTCAAGTTCCCTTTTTTTCAATATCCCTAGAAATCAATTAGTTCAAGGAATAGTGGCATGCCCGTGTTTTGGTCCTTTTTCATTCCCATAATGGGTTCTTTTCAAGACCGGGGCAATATCATGCAAAAAATACAAAATTACAAAATATCCATCTCTTTTGTTCACCATTAGCTTCACATGGTTCAGCAATTGCTGCAATATTCACCTACAGCTTCCACTGCATTCATTCATGAGATTCATATCTTTCATCTCTCCAGAGCCTGAAAGCATAAAACACTCATTTCAACTCTCTCTCTCTCTCTCTCTCTCTCTCTCATATTTCTTGCTCTGTTTATTTCTCCTATAGTTTTCTCATATTCTAAAACTTCTTTTCTAAAGGATAAAAAGAAAGAAGCAGACTGAATTTGAAATAGTTTGGATATGAAAATCATCTAGCTCTTTTGTTCTATATTTCTATCACTTTCATTCAATAAAAGAATAATGTTTTTCACAGGAAGGAAATTTCAAGAATTAAAATTTTTAGAATAATGTATTAAAAAGAACAATATGCTAAGACATAAAAATGATTTAAGCTATTCCCAAGAATTTTAATATCAATTCCTGAGAATTTTAAATGCAATAATGCTGCTATAGTGGCATGCATTGCACCCATGGCAAATAGTGGTCATCTTGCCTGTGTCAGAAAACACAATTTTGGCCCATTAAAGCCATCATTTTGCTCTACTGGGGGGCAATCTTGAGGTTTTGCCCCCTTCCCTCTTCATTTATCTGAACCCTATTTCTCCACCCTCCCACCACCCTTTGGAACATTTGTAAATACAGACTATGCTAGAGTATTAAGAGTGTATGAGAGGAGGAAGAGAAATTAATAGGGTGGTTAGGCAGTTAGGGGGAGTGTTTAACTGTTAGCAATTCAGTTAACAGTTGGTCAGGATGGGAGGAACCTTATATAAAGGTTGAGAGCTATTGTAAAGGGTTAGCTTTTGATATTCATTTGTATAGACAGGACCTCTGTATCCTGTGGAGGGAGAGTTCTCCCTTGAGAGGGTTGATTGTATACATTGTATTCTTGATTACAGAAGTAATACACATACGTTTTTCTTCTTTCTGTGTGAGTGAGTGCTGTGAAGTGTGTTAGATTGATTTCTTGACTAAAGAAATCTATCAGACTACCCTTCTGTTCAATGAAGACCCACTTTCTCCATGACATTTTCTGCATCTTCAGCAGCATCCAGGCTCAACCTGCATATCTATGGCACATTGTTCGGTGGTTTCTACACTGTTCAAAACCTCTGGGTTCTATTATGTTCTTGTCTGGGATATCTATGTTCTGCATTGTTTATTTTACAGCATCTCTTGTTTCTTTCCTATCTTTCATTGTTGTGTTCAGATAGACAACCTTACCTATCTACTATAAATTTCTTAGTAGTGGTCATCCCACTATATGCTATCTTGCTCTGGAAGTTTAGAAGTTATAGGCTTCTGAGAACCTAGATCTTAGAAGACTCTAGATATCCATAATCTGTTTGGAGATTTTCTAGCTGAGAAACAGGATGACAAGTAGTTTTGTTTTTTACTACTTCAACAAAAGCACTTGAAGCATGTGCTAAATTGTTGCTGGGAATCAAACAAACTACAACTAAGACCAATCTAGCTAAGCAATGCAAATTATTTATTTCTCAAAAGCAACCTATTTTACAAGAATGTAATCCAATTACACAATATACTAGCACTACAGGGAGTGAAGAGGCCTAAGTAACTAGAGAGTGAGGAGCACAACACTTTTCTGTGTCATACTCGACCATAGGGATGGCAAAGCGAACTTGCCTGCCCAGTTTTGGCCCGCCCTGCATTTAGCCAGCAAAAAGCAGGTCGGGCAGGCCCCCTCCACATATGGGAGCTAATTTTTTGGCCTGCCTTGCATAACATTTGACCTACAGGCTTGTGAGTCAGCCCGCATAAGGAATTATTTATTTTTGTAATTTTCTCCCTAAAAATAATATATTCTATAAGATTATTTTTTAAAATAAATAATGTTCATAATTCTGTGATTTCTAATTTTGAAGTACAAATTTCTTAGAAATTTCATAGTAGTATAACTAAAACAACAATGGAAACTAACTTTCAAATAATTAAAGTTGTCGAGTAGAACCGAGACTGATGAAAGACACTTCAAAAGCAAACTTACTTAATGGCAAAATTCTACACAATACTTATATCAGTGGACACATCATAAGCTAGAGGCAAATTCACACAGTGTGGGCTATGTGGCTTGGCCCATGTTGACCTGCATGGGGTGCGGGCTATGCAGAGCAGGCTTAAGTGGGTTAGTGGACCAAAATACTCAGCCCCACATTTCGATTCCTACTTGGCCGAAGTGTCAATAGCACCATATAATTGTTTTCGGAATGTTGTGTTATTTTCCCCTTACATGTTCAATTAAATTCTAGCGTATTACTTGTTTTCATGGAATTTAGTTCGTAGTTTTGTAACTTGACTCTTGGCTGAAATTAATTGAAACTGAGCTTTTAGCTCCTTCTAATGTTGGAGTTGCAGTAAATATAGACTCCCATCTTTATTCATGTATGAGGAAGCTTGGCTCCGAATGCTACTATTGTGTTCGTGGAAGAATAGTGGATGTAGCAAATAAATCACTGTTGTAGACGATAAGATGAATTCAAAACTAAAGCTTTAAAAATCAAAAAGTGATGATATTCTAATATTTTTCCCGAATTTTTACTGCTCTTGTTGCTTTTTATGTTGAGTTATGTGTTTAATATTTGAAGTAAGCCCCATTCAATAATTGTAATGTTACAATCAGGTATGAGAAGCAATATCTGGAGGAGGTTCAGCTTAGAGCATCAGCAGAGAAGAATGAGGATACTAAGGTGGAACAAGCTGCTGTTACTGGAGGAACTGGAAAGGCAGAAGCATCAGGGAAGAATGTGAAGAGTAGGTCTTCTAAATCACCCTCCAATGAGCAAGACTTGGATACATTTCTTCTTGGAGATCTTGAAGACAGTGATGAAGGTCCAGGTATATTACTCAGTTTGTTCAGATCTTGTCACAGAAAGCATTCACTCGAGTGAAACATTTTAAAATTTGCATCCCGGATCAGGGTCTTAATTTTGCACATTTTGTCTGAACTTATATGTGCTAATGTGCAAAAGCATGAACCATTCCACTGTTGATTATCATTTTCAAGATTCTTGAGAAATTGACTTCATTTTGAAATTTTTTGGTTGATTAACTAATAATTATGTCATGATCTTCTATGAACTTTTGCCATTCTGTTTACGTTCATAATGATTACCATTTCTATCTTTCAGATGATGGTGAGGGCAGTTTTGATGATGATTTTGACAAGATTGGCAATTCTGTAAGTGCTTTTACCTGGATCGCCCTTGGTTTATGTTTTTCTTTTTCATTTAATCTACTCTAGCTGCCTTAAAATTGTTTGGGAATACAAACTGAACATTCCCAATGTCTGTGAAAATAAATTACAAAATAAATAAGAATAATTTGATTTGGAATATTTCGTTTGAAAATGATTTTGCTTATTAGTAAATAGAAGAACCAATGAGATTAAGAAAATGCGGGAAACTAGGCACCAAGTGCACACACTATTAGAAAGTGGATTTTTAAGCCTAATTTAGGCCCCACAAAACCGGCTTGTAAGGTGAGGTTTGCACCTCACTTATATATTATAAATTGGTTTTATCTCTAGTCGATGTGGGACTTCCAACACATCCCCTTCACGCCGATGTATAGACATCTCGTGTGTGATAGTAGAAATTAGGTGGTCCAATAGCGGCCCGACAACGGGTAGAAACAGAAATGCCCACTTAGAACTTGCTAGGATAAGCTCTAATCATGGCTCTGATACCATATTAGAAAGTGGGTTTTTAAGCCTAACTCAACCCTACAAAACCGGCTTGTAAGGTGAGGTTTGCATCTCACTTATATATTATAAATTGGCCTTATTTCTAGTCGATGTGGGACTTCCAACACACCCCCTTCATGCCGAGGTATAGACATCTCGTGTGTGATAGTAGAAATTGGGTGGTCCAATAGCGGCCCGACAACGGGTGGAAACAGAAATGCCCATTTAGAACTCGCTAGGATAGACTCTAATCATGACTCTGATACCATATTAAAAAGTGGGTTTTTAAAGCCTAACTCAACCTCACAAACCGGCTTGTAAGGTGAGGTTTGTACCTCACTTATTTATATATTATAAATTGGCCTTATTTCTAGTCGATGTGGGACTTCCAACACACACTCATGTTGTAATTTAAATAAAATAATAAAATTGTAAGATTATAATTGCATAATTGTCCTCTCTCGGCATTGCTGGAAATCTTTTATTGCATGCGGCTTTTCTTTATAAGATGATTTTGATTTATTATGTTATAAACCTTCAGGATGTTGAAGATGAGAAGCATGCGAAGAAAACTGCTGAAACAATTTAGGATTTTAGAGACTGAAATAAAAGTGAACTTTGCTGCTGGCAACTACCTGAGATATCAGCGAATCGTGAAGGCAAATGATTGTAGCAGCCTGGAATTAAGGAATGGAGGCTGTAGATGTAGGTTTGGTGGGAAAAAAAGTGAAGTAATTCGTCATTATTTATTTATTTACCATAATACCCTTTACAGTGGCAGATTAATTCTGGACAAAGTTGAGACCTGTTGCCTTGTACAGTTAACCTTGTTCGTTACTGAAGTGTTTCTATTTGTTGTTACTTTTAGTATATAACGTGAGCATATTGATTTTCGGGCTTAGTACGTGGTTGGCATTGTGATTAGGGTAAAAGGGGGTGTTCTATTTATAAAATGTTTCAGAACTATTCGAACATATTGTTGTTTCTTTTTCATTCACTGAAAGTATAATATCTCATTTTTGTTTACCTTTGGTCACCTCAACCCAACTCCTGCAATCAACACTCACTCTCATCACTGCACTCTGTCCATTGCCTGTGTAGTTAAAAATGTGCACAGGTTGATTTGATTTTTTATTAGGACAAAATATTATTCATATTATATCCTATTAGATTTTTTTAACGGTCAGATTGAATCAAATTAATTTAATTAAGATTTGTTGATCTGGTTATCAAGTTAAGTCAAGAAATGTTATATTTTGAAAAAATCGTTACTGATTTAGGTTTAGGGCGATGTCCACCTTCTTGATTTAATGAAAATATACAAAACTTTAAGATTATCCCTGTCTTTCAATTCTGTCATGGTATTCAGAGCTTAATTTTTTTCCTAATGGCTGATATTCCCGACTTGTACACTACTCCTTCACCGGTTCTCTTCTCCTATTCTGTATCGGAGAAGCTCTCTAATACAAACTTTTTAATCTGGAAGCAACAGATTGAACCCGTTATCAAGACACTGTGTTCAACATTTTGTGGTTAATCCCCTTATCCCGTCGTAGTATCTCTCCCCCTATGATTTTGATCTGGGTAAAGATAATCTTTAATACATTCTTTGGGAAACGCAAGATATGATAACCATGTCTATTTTTGAATTCCACTCCTCTATTTGTTTTGTCAAGTCAAAAGTTGATCATTCTGTTCTTATCATGGGATATTTTGGTCCAGATAGTTTATTCCAGTTTCCTTCTCTTTCACTGCATCCTTCGCCCAGATTTTCTCACTTGTATCTGTCCCAACACGTTAATTTTAGCATTCAACAATCCTCATCATCCACTCCTACATCATCTCACACCGTTACTTTATATTCTCTATGGCATCATATGGCACCATAGACGAAGTCATCCTTCTACTATTTTACACACTGTTCTAAATGCTGTAATCTCTCTAGTAAATAAAACACCTGTTGACTTTTGTGTCGCATGCTGTATGGGAGAATCTCATCAACTTGGCTCTCAACCTTCTTCAGCTCTTTATACTCATCCTTTTCAACTTATTTTTTATCATCTTTGGTAACCATCCCCCATTCAATCATCCCTGGGATACAATTATTATATTTCCTTTGTTGATGCTTATAGTAAATATACCTGGATTTATTTTCTCAAGCACAAACCTGATACATTACAAATGTTCAAACAATTTAAAACACGTGTTGAACACAAGGTAAACCATAAAATTAAAGAAGTTCAAATAGATTGGGAAGGTGAGTTTAGGGTTCTAACTTAGTTTCTCCAATCTATTGGGATTCATCATAGACTAATTTGTCTACACACTCAGTCAAAATGGTGTTGTAGAACATAAGCATCGTCATATTGTTGAAATGGGTCTTACTCTTCTTTCTAACGCTTCTCTTCCTCTAAAATTTTGGGACCATGGTTTTCACACTGTTGTTTATCTCATTAATAAACTTCCCACTGCTGTTGTGCCTCACCCTGTGCCTTACTCCACAACTTTTAAAAAAGAACCTAACTGTACCTTTTTCCGTGTGTTTGGTTGTGCATGTTACCCTCATACCCCTCCCTATAATCATCACAAACTTGAATATCATTCCTTTGCCTGCACTTTTTTGGGTTATGCTTCTTGTCATTAAGGTTACAAATGTTTGAATTCAAATGATGAGCTATTTATTTCAAAGATGTTTTATTTGATGAATATACTTTTCCCTTTACCGCCATATCTAAATTTTCCCCATTACCCGCTTCACATTCTCGAACTCTTCCTCTTGGCATCCTTCCATCTTATGTTCAATCACCCATTCATCATGCTACTCATGAGTTCACATCTACTCTTTTCTATCTATTGAATCTCATCCTGTTTCTCCTCCACCTACACACAGTCTTGACTATACCTCCACTGAATTACCAATCAATGATCCAGCCATTGACTTACCTCTTCTTCCTTCCACAAGTGGACCTCTTGCTCCCATGGTTCCTTCCACTTCCCAGTCCAGTCACCCAAAGCAAACTAGATCCAAGTCTCGCATTGTCAAACCGCGACTCTTTCCCTCCCTTCTTCTCACTACTACTAAACCACAACTATTAAACAAGCCTGGTCATTCCCTCTTTGACGAAAGGCTATGCAAGATGAAGTGCCACATCACATCTTTAAGTTTTGCACCAAATATACATCTTCTGAGCAAGCCATCGGTGCCTACTTTGAAGAGGTAGGGTCATCCCAAATGAATTGTTTGACAAGTTTGGACAACCTCTTCTTTTTATGCCAAGTGTGCTGCTCTTCATCATCCCAGTGGCCTTGAGATTGGCAAAGTCAACAAACCAAGGTTTGATTTCGATTGCAAATAATTTCTCATCTGGGAATTCTTCCATAATTTCATCCTTCTAATTGATGAGTTCTTCATTGGTTAGTCTAGACAGATGGTCAACTACAAGATTTTCACTTCCCTTTTTGTCGTTTGTCGTTGATGGTGAGATCAAATTCTTGTAGTAGCAGGATCCTAAAATATAGGGAAACAATAGAGGGGAAGGGGGTTGAATAGTGTTTCAAAACTTTTCGCAGAGACAACGTTTAATAACTATTACGAGTGTTAATTAAACTGCAATAGTTGTTAAACGCTTGTATTTTCAACCAAGTGTTTAGGAAAACGTTTTAAATAGGAAAAACAATAACACAAGTATTTTATACCAGTTCACTAAATCCTAAGTCTCTGATAGGTTTCTGAATAGGAAACCTATCTAAACTCAACACTAACACACACCAAACAAGAAGAAAGATAGCACAATCCAGTAATTCTGTATTAATCTCAATCTATACAACCCAAAGCCTCCAAGGGAGTCAAGTTCCCCCTCCACAGGATAAAAGTATCCTGTCTATACAAAGAATCAATGTTCAAAAAACTAACTGATACAGATATACACCAGCTCTTTATAACAGTTGTTTTCCTGCCCTCTAACTGTTATTACAGTTATGCCTCATTAACTCTCCTAACCTCCACATTCCCTCTTATCTTTCTCTCATAGACTCTCTGTATCCTATCATTACCCACTGCCTGATGAGTAACCTTGTCCTCAAGGTTGAAGTCTGAAAATTGTTCTTGGATGGTCAATGTGTCTTCCCATGTTGACCCTTCCTTCCCCCCTTCCTGCCATTCGATCAAAACTTGTGGTATCACTGTGTCTGGCAACTGCAACTTAAAAGCTACTTTCCCCACCTGTTGTATCACCCTAAAAGGCCCAAAATATTTGGCTAATAGCTTAGGATGTAACCGTGTTGGGATGGAAGTTTGTCTATGGGGCCTAATCTTCATATACACCCAATCATCGATCTTAATCGTTGCTAGTTTTCGTTTACGGTTTGCGTACTTTGTCATTGAATCCTACGGCCTCGTCTCTTATTTGCAGCTCTTGGGCTACTGCTTCTACTACAGTTTCTCCCGGTATGAATCGAGTAAGGGTAGGAGGGGCTCTTCCATACACTGTCTCAAACGGGCTACACTTAGCCGCACCCTGGTAACTGGTGTTATTTAAGTATTCACCCATGGAAGGATTGGACTTCATCTCCTAGGTTGCTTTGAGCAAAAACACCTCAAATAACCTTCCAAAACCCTGTTCAAAACTCCAGTCTAACCGTTAGACTTTGGGTGGTATGTTGTGCTCATTTGTAGCTGCATCACCTGCAACCTTAATAACTGCTTTCAGAATAAGCTCAAAAATAGTGGGTCGCGGTCACTGACTACCCATACAATCTAACCACCTCCTTGATAAAAATCTCTGCTACTGTTCGAGTTGTGTATGGATGTTTCAAGGGGATAAAATGTCCATATTTGCTCAAGCGGTCGACTACCACCGACACAACATCATGACCCTACGATTTAGGCAACCTGACTATGAAGTCCATACTCATTTTTTCCCAAATGGCTTGCGGTATTGGCAAAGGCTGTATCAAGCCTTAAGGAGAAGAGGCCAAATACTTGTTTTAGAGACAGTCCCCATGCTTCCTTGGTATCGCCCCTAAGATTGATTACCCTTGGTCATTGTTCCTCTCGTCATTCTTGAACCTCGATGCGGCTCTTCCACATCGCGCACGACTTCCATGGCGGTCAACAAATCCTTCGGGTTATGTGGGCGGATTTGACGCCTTATGTCACCTTGTAGGCCCGCGAAGAAATACCCTAGAAGTTGGTCCTCCATCACCCCCTTTGTCTGTGTCATCAACATCTCAAATTCCTGGATGTATTCGTCCACCGCACCTTTTTGTTTGATCGCCGCCAACCTCTCGAACATTGTCCCCCTGTCCCGGCCTCCAAATCTTCTCACCAGAGCTTCCTTCAATTCTTCCCTTTATAGATTCTTGGCTTTGGCTTTCCAGATGGCAAACACGTTTTATGTTGTTAGCCCTAAACAGAGTTCTTCTCCTCCCTCCAAATCTTCTCCTCTCTCCCCCTCTGCGTCCTCCCCCGTCACTGCTCCACCGGCACCACCAACAACAACCACCACAGTCCAACCACAGTCCAACGATACAAACACGAAATTAAACCAAAAAAAAGCAAACTCACAAATTCAAGCTAACAAATGCGAACACATAATCAAAATCCTAATTCAACTCCAATGATAAAAAACCTGCATAGAAAATCCAATGAATATCCCAGAAATCCCAATTTCAAGACCGCAATACAGTAACAGGAAATCCTAACAGAACCCAATAAAAAATCAGAGAAAAATGGAAGGGAAAGGAAGATTGCGCCATCGTGCCTCCACCACACCTTTATCGCCCTTCAATGATCTTGTTCACGAGAAAGGGAGAAGAAGGGCTCTACGTTGAATCGCGCCCTTACCCAACCAAGAAGAGAAGAAACCGCGAGACCACCAAAGGAAACCTAAACGCACATTACGAGAGCTCTTCTCTTCCTCGCTCAACTCTAGATCGAGCATATAACTCGCGAGACCATCTCGCCGCCACAGAATGTCGTTGTGATTCGCCCTACCTCCATCATGAGTCGAACTCGAAATCTCCTCCGGGAGAGACAACCACCCTCAACCTGAAATGCAGAAAATAAACTGCAAAACGACGCCATCTTCAATCATCACCGCGACACCAACCTTCTCACGAATAGGGTCGATGCGATCGTATGTCCATCGCGAGCCCTCCATTGACGCAAGCTCTACACCGCAGCAGCACCACCATAGAAATCACAAGCCATCGCGATTCAACCTTCGTCCTCACGCCTTCGCCATTAACGCACGACACAACAGATCCACCGAGAATCTCTAAATCGCAATCTGGAATTAAAAAACCCTAGAAATTAACGCAACGTTATGAGGGGAAGAGGAAGGAAAAGTGAGCTTAGGTGTCGCCATCACCGTTGTTCACCATTAGAGGCATCGCCGGCCATGGCGTCGTGTCCTCCATTCTCCTTCTTCTATTCGCCCAGTGGAAGAACTTGGAGGCCAGAGCATTGAGACACCATTTGTTGTCGTTTTTGCGGAAGGCATCTACGATGAAACGCTCAATCGGAGAGTGGCAGATGGTGGGGGAGGGAAAAGACGAGGGGGGAGAAGGGTTGGAGAGGAAATGAGGGTCCCAACCTTTGATATTGAAAGGTTTAGATTTCTATTTGGGTGTGAAATAGGGGTTTATGGTTTGGCGGCCAGAGAAGAGGCCGCCATGGCCAATGGGGCGATTCTGGGAGAGATCACCCGTCTACGTGGAATTGTTCACTTTACAACAGATCACCATTTAATTTTAATACACAATGCCATGTCATTTAATAAAAAATACACTTCAGCACAGTTTAACGCCGTCAGTGATAACTTAACGGAGAGGGCTTAATTGACTCGTTTTTACAAGTTTTAGGACCCGATTGAAACAAAAAAAAACGATGATCCACTTGGAACTAACACACAAATACGAGGACCAACTGAGGGTTTAAACCTATGCATTTGCTCTTTGCTTTGTTTAAAAAAATAATATTTTATTAAACTAAATATTTCTTAATTTGAATGCAATTTTTTTAAGTATTTAATGTTTATTCATTATCATTATAAAAAAAATGTGTACAATCAATAAATCAGAAAGGATAAAACAATAGTTCCTTAATATCCATGATTAAATAGCAATACAATATTTTAACCTTAATTCACACATTATTTTCTCAATTCAGTAAAATTTAATTAAGAATTAAATATATTTTTAATCCTTTAATTTAGATAAAAATAAAATTCATCCATCTCAATCTTTATTCTTTATTAAAGTATGATATTTAATTTTAAAAATATATAAATATTATCCATAAAATTCAATTACTTAAATATTTTTTGATATATTAAAAACTTATTTCATACTCTGACATTTGAATTTGAATTGTTTATCACATTTAATATATTCAAATATAAATATCATACTAGAACACTATATGACATAAAAAAATTAATGTTATTAATGAAAAGAATTATATTTATTTATTTTTAAAATTAAAAAATAAAATATATTTAAATTTGGATATAGATAAATTCTATTTAATAAATTTATTCTAATAAATTTAAGAATTAAAAATATATTTAAACGTCTATTTAATAAATGAGGTTTGTATTATATCATATGAGGTCATAAATTTTAACAATGGTAAAGAATAATTTTCTAAACTAAACAACTAAAGTATTGAAAGTAATCGTTGTTGCACAGTTTGAGAAGATGCATATAGCCTTTGAATTTATTTATTTTTTGCCAACTTGTGTTTTTCCCAATCATTTGGTGTGGAAGTTTGGGTTGTCTTTGAGTGCATGAAGATGAGCATAGTATTGGGCTATCCACTTTTTTATTATCTTCATCTCTTTCTTTCGTTGTTTTACTAACCATTCTGGATCACTTTGATTTGCCCGCAAAAGATCCAAACAATGAGATCCTAAACAAACAATTATTGTTATGTTCACATTCTAGAAATTACATTTTATAACATATAAAAATAACTTAACAGGATGAATAAACTGAAGACATAGTTCTGGACGTTATAATAGACATGCACATTTTTTATATAGTAAGACAGTTAAAAATATTAAATTCACCTTAAATATGGCATAAGAAATAATAGAATAGTTTTGGAACAATTTTGGAACCATCATATGGATACTAAAGTTGCACTTACTAAAATTATTTGCATAAATATTACTAAAATTTTATTTTTATGTTCTTTGCTATTTATTTTTACAATTATATTTCATGAAGTGTTTCTCACTAAAATTATTTTACCTAAAGTAAGACGTTTTTTATATTAAAAAAAAGTTTATGTTAGAATTAGTTCTATAACTATATATTTAATTATAAAAAAACAAATTATTCATGTTAATATGACTATGATATTATTTGTTTAAATTCAAATATTTATCATAAATATAAACCACTAAAATAGTTATTAGCCATTATCAAGAATTTATTTTTTATTTAAAGCAGGTACCTAATAAAAAGTTCAACGATAAAATCGATCCCTTTCCAGACTTTTCAAGTCTGTTATCCCATAAAAAAAATTATTTTCAAATTAAGTCATAGCTTTAAGATAGATTAAATCACTTTGAAAACTACTGGTTTATGTTTTGTCTTTGGTTTAATCGCATATGAAACATTCTTGGTAGCTAGCTAATGCTACATCCAAGAAAATGTTTTTGTACATTAGTGCATTATAATTGTTCTTAGTGGTATCACATTGAATGTGACATATAATTTAGAAAAAGTATACAATTAGCAACATGTGGTTATAAAATAATCAGAAAACTACATATGTTATATATAAAAAATGGACCATTTAGTAAAATATAGTTATAAAGAGTTTACCAAAGTAACATACCATTAACTGTATGAACGGCAACAATGCTGTCTGATATGTTTTCCAAAACCCTGAAATATTTAGATGATTCAGACATAATAGCTATTTTAAAATATTGTCCAAAAGCATATTACCAAGATATATACAAGAAATTATTTTGTTTTTTTTTTTCTATTTTTACTTGAAACAAGAAATTCAAATAAGCACGAATTTAGTTCCTAAAATGTTGCTGTCTTTTGCAACCTAATTGGTAAACTAATAAAACTATATAGATAATACCGAAATAGTGAATATCCATTAGTTGAATTTAGAAGTGTTAAAAAACGCGCTTTTTCTAGATTATGCTTTATTCTTGATTGAACTTTATTACAAACTTTAAAATAAAAAGATAGTCAATAAATCATTATCAACCAGATTTTCTTATTTTCAATAGTTCAACAAATAATAGGAAGTGTGTTAAAAAAGAACATTCTATAGTTTATTTCTATTATTTCGCATTTCACTGATATTTTGGGACCAATTTGAAAAGTTTTTCAATATTCAATGATTCCTATTATGCTTTCTATTACTTAATTAGTGATTTCTTAAGTACTTTTTGTTTTCTGTTTTATAATATTATGTTTTATCTTCTCATGGATGATATTCCATTCACGTCATGCTATATTTTTTTAGACATTATTTAAGAAAAATGATAATAGTTTAAGAAAAGTAATTGATGGTTTATTTCGAGAAATGTCAAAACATTAAGATATTTGAAGTTTATTTGTATTTCCATTTATTGACATTGTAATCATAAAATGTTTAGAATAAGTTAATTTTTTGAAAGAAGTTTGCTTAGTAAATTTTGTACATGGTTTACTTTGACTTTCATTTTTTTTCCTTTTTTATAATATTTACATAATTTAGATGAGATGTCAAAATACATATTTTAAAAAAATTATAAAACACTTTTTCCTTTTTTTTTTCTGCTCTAAACAAATTGTACTAGAAATTTTTTATTTTTATTATTCTTCTTTATTTCAGCAGAAGTTTTTAAAGCTAAGAAACATCGACTGAAATCAAATGATAACTTCATAACCAAAGATGAGAACATATAAAGTAAAAGATAAAAAAAAATAACATGGCCAAATTTTGTATTTTAGGTTACTTACCCTCCAATACTATATGGGTCCTTTAACCCATTGGAGAAAATAATGTTGCTTCCAAATCTTTCAAGTACCAATTTAATATTCTGCATTAGCAACAATAAATTAGAGTTTCCAAATTTGAATAAGACAAAACTTATTGTGAAAGTTACAACATAAAATATTAATAAAAAATATATTTTAAACTTAACTCAATTCTATAAAATCAGTTTATAAAATAAAATTTATTTATATATTATAAATTTTGAAGAACTTTCAATAAATATTGTATTGTGAACACAGTTTAAGACAAATTTCTTATAAAAGATAATATATTTATAATTTGGTTCAATGAATTTGTATAGAAGGAAGAAAAATAACATATTCATAATTAATATTTTAAAATAAAAAAAGAAAATTAAAATAAGGAAAGAATAATTACATGGGCACCATAGTATGTAGTGATCCAATGAGGACGAGGTGAAACACCAAAAGTTGTCTTGCAGCCTTCCACATACCTCTTTAGGTTGAAAGGATTAGGTTCAAACATTGTATCATTTCCTATGCCGATGGGTATTACCATTTCACTACATGTCTGAATTAAACAATGTACACACTACATTAGTATTAAAATTCAAATAAAATAATTTAACAATTTTAATAAATTGTTAAATTTAACAAGTTAAAATCAAATTTAAATTAAAATATAAAATTGTTATAAAATTTTAATAAATGTTATAAAATCTTTAAACTAATAAGGAAACTCCCCAAATTTTGTAAATTTTCATAAAACTCAACCAAGAGTAAAAAGTATCTTCAAAAAAGGTGAATCAAACAATGTGTTCTTAACATTTATCATATTTAATGTTAACTACTTTAAAAAAATTCTTAAAAAGTAAACAAATGATTTTTAATTTTTTCAGTAAACAAATGAGTAAAAATAGATTCAAATTCGTGTATACCATTGCATCTTGTCTTAGTTTTGGTAACTTTTTTTTTTCTTTCTGAAACAATTATTGAGCATTGGGTACCTTTATGACCGACTACTGACTAGTCTTCGTTGGAAAATCAAGGCAAACCTAATTCATTAAATATCTACCCTACACCTTTATAATGATATGTCCAAATAACCTATAAAACAATATTAACCATGGGAAGAACAAGTTTTCATATGATGTTAGCTATTTAAGAACATTTTTATACAATTTAATTTTACCCAAAAAATTATAAGAATGTCTCATTAGACATAATGAACAATGATTTAAAGAGTAAGATAGTCAATGGACAACTAATTAAATTACGTTTAACAATTTTTTTTAACAATTTTTTGACAATAAATTATGTGTCATTACTTCAACTTGAATTTATTTTTAAAAAAATATTTGAAACGAATCAATCATAAACTATCACATATACATTATTGTTAAAAAAATATTTTTCCAACTAAAATTAACAAACTTCAACCGTATTTCATTTTTTCACTTTTCTTAGGTCATGTTATTTATTGTGTTTCTGCTGGAATCTCATGTCCATCACAATGAGATAATAAATTTAATACAAAAATTAATGCTTTCACCAAATTGTGTCACCCAAGTATAAGCAAATTAAGGAAAATGCTAAAAGCTTAAAGTTGTACATGCAATTAATTCATAATTACCTGCCATCTCCATCCCACAGTTGTCTCAGATTCATTAGTTGGACCATTAACTGTGCATGTGGTGTTTCCCTTGAGAGCAACAACACCTGCATATATCCTACTTAGGATATCACTCCCAAGAGAAGCTCCATCAATGCCACCACAAATCACATTAACTGGATATTTTGGAGGTTGATTATATTGAGCTCCATAACCATACATCAACCTTAAGAAGTTTATCAATTCATCAGGTTGCTTTAATAAACTGCAAAATGTGACTCACTCAGTAATCAAATATAAAGATTAACACCATACTATTGCATTACAATCAGTTTTAGATCAATTTCATCCCTTAAAGAATGTGAACATGTGATTATCTATAACTTGTTAGAGATTTTCTTGAAAATACAACTTTGAGTCTAAATTCTAGGATGAAAATGAGAAATTAAATATTATATTATTATAAAAGATAGAAAAACTATAATCATTTTGAGTTAAAAATAGTATAATTATACTTGGATCATATTTATGAAATTTCTTATTAGAAGTCTCACGTTTGTTTAAGATAAAGCTAATTTATAATATATAAATGGATGTAACTCTCAATTTATAAGTTAGTTTTGTGAAGTTAAGTTAGATTTAAAATTTACTTCTTAACATGTGCAAACTTCACTTTATAAACCAGTTTTGTGGAGTTGAATTAGGTTTAAAGTACACTTCATAATTTTTCTATTTAACGAATTCTTTCTAAAGACCCACTATATTTCTTAGAAACAAAAAGGGAGAGAGAAGATGGTGTTCATACTGGCAAGTGTTGAATCTCTTGCTGAGAGTGACCAAACCATTTGGTTGAGAAGCTACTCTGTGAATTTCACTCCAAGATTGGAGTATAGTTTTGTAACATGTCTCACTAGCTTCCTGCATATCATTTCTTCATCAAAATAAGCATTTCATGAAAAGTAAGTAAAATAAATATATGACAAAAGTATCAAATGATGGTGAATTACTCGATAATCCCTAGTGACAACAGAGTAGTAACCATTTTGTGGCGTGATGTTATCAAAGTATAGGATTGGTGCTGATGAGGCCAAAGCACCAATGGCCAGGTGGGGATATTTCAGCCTAAACCATGAGGCAAGCACTGCATAAAACAAACCTATTTCCACATCAATAAATCATTTATAAAATCATTTTTACTATGATCTAATTAGATTCTGTTATGTATATTAAGTTTGCTGATTTTTATGATGATAACATCTTAAATGTTTATCAGTAATCATTTCTGATCAGTTGACTGTGTAAAACTCTTTATACAGTGTATGAAATTTGAACTCAACTAATGATCATAACCAAGGTACATATTTGAAACACCATGAAGGAATGCTGATAACTAACTTCCACCATATGATCCTCCAATTACAATGACAGGGGAATTTTGGGCATGTAATGTGTTCTTGATATGGTTGAGCACTGCTGCATAATCTGCTAAGGCTTGAGCTGAGTTGAAATACCCAATAGTGCTTGCATTTCTCAATGCTTGTTCCCTGGATCCAAATGGCACTGATTTCCCATAGTAGCGGTGCTACAAGAATCCAATTGAAGATTTAATCATTAGAACCAAAAAAATCAAGAAAAAGTGAAAAGAAAGAGTGATCTATATACAAATTACCTCTATGTATACCAAGAGGGCATTGCAGGAAGCAGCATTATCAGTTAAAAATCCTATGTTGTTAGGGAAGTTATCTATGGGTGATTCAGCACCAAGGTATGCAAATATGGGGGCACTAGAATTGGCACCACCCCAGTACTTGAAATTAATGAGATATCTCTGTGGGAATGTTGTGTAGCTTTCTGGCTTATAGTTGAAGTGATCCAAAGTCTGTTTGAAGAAAAATGATTTGATTTCTTGTGCATCAACTGCAACTGGGTGATCGTGTAGTGATGCTTCCCATTCAGGAATTGGACTCATCCTTGGAATTGTTGTCCAAGATTGTGTTGTAGAGAAGGAGGGTGAGTATGTGAGAAATATCAAAAGAAGAAATAACAAGGAATGGTGTTTCATTGCAGCAAAGGAGAAAAACAAGAGTATGCCTTTGAGGTTAATTGGTTTCTTTCACAGAAAAATATATGAATCAAAACGTTCTTATATATCATATAATCTTTAGCGTGTGATCCTCAGAGCTTGTGTGTATCAGTGCTTTTGTGGGCAGCCTTAAATAAAATTAAGATAAATTATACATTATTAATTCCTATTTTATAATATGAGCCATTTTTTTTATGGTTAAGGATGTAATTTTTAATGCATTCCACTCAACACACTCTTTTTCATCTTGAAATATATTAAAAATCATGAAATTTGACGACTTTTACAAAACACGGCTCTTTGTTGGAAGTTCCACATCCGACTAGAGATAAAACCAGTCTATAATATATAAATGAATGTAAACCTCACTTTACAAATTGGTTTTGTGAAGTTGAATTAGACTTAAAGTCTTCTTAAAATGTAAACATTGTCTTTATAGACTTATTCATTGTGTCACACATCTTTCTTAAGATACAATAAAAATATAGGTAATGTGATTTATCAAGATTATATAATTAGAAGGAATATAAGAAGAAAACCTATGATGAAAAAAATAAGAATTATTGAAAGAGTAAGGACAATTATTACTTATAGAAGCTCAAACATGACCAATATGGTAAAAAAAATCCCACTCATACAAAAACATGACCAATAGAACGATTAACAAGTACTATATGAGAATATACCCAATAAAGGTGAAATAATTGCTCATAAAAAAATACTACTAGCTATATGGACTAGTAATATATTGAGAAAAATTAAGAAAATGTACTTGGAATAATAACTTATATGAACCAAATATTTAGCATGTGCTAGCAATTAATTACATATTTGTAATTCTGGTTATTGTTATTGTATTTATAAGTATTATTGAGATATTGTTAAGATATCTTAATTCATTTCACTTTACATTTGTATAAATAATTTCATTAAGTATACTATGAAAATCATATACTATTTATAGAAAATATGAAATCATTGAAAACTTTCTAGAAGTTAAGCTTTCTCGTGTCATATAATTTAAATACAAAGTTTATTTTCTTAATGACGAATTGTGTGAGACTTGTGACATCGAAAGGGAACCTTTACATTTGTACCCACTTCCTCCATTCTTTCATTTTTTTTCTTTCTTTTTTATTCTTCAAAATAATGTTAACACACAAACATTTTATAGTAGTTCACTCAATTGAGCCATATCTAGTTCTCCTCTAAAATAATTTAGAAGATTTCATTAAATTTTCAATGTAGTACATATGAGTATTCTAACGGAAAGAAACAAAAAGCCTTATATCTCAAGCCAAGAGGGGGGAGAAGGGGGAATTGGATTAACCCTTTTTAATGATCTTTTCAAAATCTTTGAGTTCTTGGCTTTCTTGAAATCAATAACAAATAGTAATGAATCAATAAGTAGAGAAATAGTAGAGAAAGATCAAGCACACAAGCAATCTATACTAGTTCGGCTATCACAAGCCTACATCTAGTCCTTCTTCAAAAACCTTAGTTGAATGGAATCCACTATAATTGATTGAGTATACAAGAATACAAAGACAACCTTCTTAATGCACTCCTCTTATCACTAAAAATCAATATAGCAATACAAGAGATGAACAACCTTACTATCTTACAACAACCAAGAGCAATCACAACCCTTAACCCTTGGCAAACCCACATAGGTACACAATACACAAATTGTTTATGAAGAACCTGATCTCTACCAAACACTCTCCAATTGAAGATTGAATCAGAACCACTTTAGCATAAAGTCTTGAATGAATCTTGATGGGTAATAAACCCATAGAGTGTATATCCTCCAAGAACTTGTCTTGAAACCACTTGTCATCAAAGCTCAACAAGAATGTCAGTATTTGAAAATTGTAACGTTATTGAAACATGTTTCAAGTCACATATATATAGGATTTTCAAATCCTGTCGCATTATAATCGATTATGTTAATTACAAATAATTAGTTATGCTTTTTCTTTGTTTTAACATATTATCCTCTATGTATAATCAATTATTTAAACACTTAAGCCTATTACTTCTTCATTTAATAGTATTAAAAAATTAAGCTATTTGTGTAATGGATTATATTATGTTCTTTGTTTTAATCGATTAACAAACTTATGTAATCTTTTATTTCTACACTTAACCATATTAGTCATCCATTAATAATCCTTAACAGATTATCTCACTTATATAATAGATTATGGCTTCCTCTTTATTTTAATCGGTTATGCAACCTGTATAATTGATTAACAGAGTAGTTTGTCGCTTTTAAGCTTTCTAAGTGATCTAGAAAAATCTAACAGATTATATACCTTGTTTAATTGATTATTTATACCAGAAATGAGATTATCAATTTGTTTTAAGATGATTCATTCAACATTAATGAAATTAATCATCTAGCACAAACATGATAAAGATAAAACATTTGGTATGCCATTTGTTGTGTAAGAAATCATTAACCATTCATTTAATTGTTCATCATCAAAAACTAAGATATATAAGGTTTAAACTCCCCCTATCAATAATCTTCCCATTTTTTTATGATGTCCAACAACAAACCATGTTTCCAGTTACTCTTCCTCGTTGGGCATTAACAAAAAATGGCAGAATAAACAGTAACATGGAATACATATGTGCTAAAAACATCAAAAGCACTTAGAAACCATTAAAGAATATGATGTTTCCCTATCAAAAAGAGTTAAAACACTATAAAAGTGTGTGAGCAATATATGAATAGTATCACAATAAGGATTAGCTCAATGTAACAATTTTCATACAGTATATTAAAGTAGTTTAACTTGTATCAGAACAAATATACTAATTTCACATGATATAGCACTTGATTGTCAAGGTCATTTTTCAATACTCAAGTAAGGTACAAAATGTAGGTAAAAAAATAAGTATTAAAGCATAAATGACAGCTATTATACAACAAAGAATATGATAAATGAATTAGCAAAGTTATAAGAGATAGAAACACATGTTTTAATTTCAAAATGATGCATATTTCACATTATATAATGAATTTCAAAGTAAATTTGTGCTATATGTAATATATGACATGTATTTCATGCTAAAGATATATATCATGACATGTATTTCATGCTAAGCAATAATATAAGTCATTGGTGTACACTTCCAAAAAGTCATGATACCGAGAACATTTGGAATGACAAGCTCTTGATGAAAACAGGGAACGAAGTTGTAATCATTAGAATGGATTATATACGCATGCTTTTGAAAATATTTGTTATAATTTGCACTTTTTATATTGAAAGAAGTGAGTCGTAAATGCCTCTTTCGACGTCTAAGGACGGTCTGTAGAATCTCAACATTCCAAATTACCACGTGTTATAAACTTTCAATCAACAAGTTTTACAATATTTTTAATGAAAAAAATTATGAAAGAGACTCACCTATACACGAGAAGGAAATACAATTAAATTTGAGGAAGTAGAATGTTCATAGATAAAAAAGTGCAATGATAATTATTTCTTAGTTGCATTGTGAAATGTTTTAAAGAAGTAGCTCCTTACTAAAAAATGTTGTATTGAGAACACTTGAAGAGTAATAATATTTTTGTTTCGGGTAAGAATGCTTAAAGTATTCAAAGTTGTTTGGTACACCGAATAAGCTTTTTAATGATTTTCTATTATCCAAATTTACAATGTTCGTTACTTATCCAAATTGTGTGGAAAAGTATTTATCAAAAGACATTTCAACACTGCTTTGTGTGATAATGTTTACTAAAAATAAATATTTAAACCTTTCTATCAAACATATATTTATATATATTAAAATAATTTTACTTTTAAGTCTGATCTATTATAAAAAAAAATACTTTCATTATTTCATAACTATTAATCAGTGAGTGTTATTATTATTATTCTTTTATTTATCTCAATGACTTTCTTAACTGATGACTTAACTAATGAATTGGTAATTGTTTACCTGTGGACTCCATTGACAAGTATCCATACAATACATAAGCGAAAATTGTTTACACTGATTCGATTCGACTTTGTTATTTGTTCTTTCTTTTCCTTTACAAATTAATTTACCCTATAATGTGTGTGAAAGTATTATTAGTCAAATGAATGACCCTAATGTGATGGTTACCGTCTACTACACGTGACCGAGTTCGAATTTGAGAACTGCTTCCATGGCATTTCGCGCACTTGGCCACTCCAATACCACACTCCCCAAGTCATGCTGCAACATCATATTCACACACTCTTCCTCCTTTTCTTCCACGTGCCGGCGGAGAAGCTCTTCTCCGCCCCCGCCGCAAGCTCCGCCGTCTCCGAAAAAGGTGCCATTCGCGGTGTCGGTTCACGGTAAGACGTGGCAGGACCCATATCACTGGATGTCCAACGTTGAGGACCCGAATCTGTTGGAGCATCTCAACCGCGAAAACGTCTACGCCGATGGCTTCATGGCTGACAGTCTCAAACTCCGTTCAGCTCTGTCCTCTGAGATGAAAGCGCGGTTACCGCCCACCGTTTCCACTCCCCCTGAACGTTGGGGGCCCTGGTTAGTTCCACCTTTCTCCATTTTTTCTTTTTCTTTTCTTCATCTTTGAAAAAAAGTAAAGTATAATGCACCTTGGTAGTCTTTGAAATTACCAATATAAGTTTTGAGAAATGCTACACCCGCTTTTGAATTCGCACTATCACTTGAAATTTATTGAAAATGGTGAAACCTTATGAGTCTAATTCTGCTTAAAGATTTTCTTTCATGATTTTGTCGTTTTCAATAAATTTAGTAACTAATAAGAGTGTGTTAAAGAAGTCTTTGTTTGTTTAGCCTATACAAAATTTACAATAACAACGCATATGAATTAAAGTCTATTTCTTTTTATAAATTTAGAGACTAAATTAGTGAATTATCCTAAAATAAAAGATGAAGTAGATTAGTGATGAGACGTCAGAGCTGAGAAGATATTTCTGGACGAATTTTTGCTTTTGACAGTTTTTATTTACGAAGTTGCTTTGGATGTATGATAATTGATATCCCGATTTTGCTATTGTTATATTAGCAAATGTTATAACATTGTTCTCTTTTTTGGATGTGAGAGGAGAGAATAACTAATTTTGACCATACAACTATACATGAAAAATTGAAAATGATTTTACTTGGATCTAATCTTTACTATTGATGTATTCTTATATTCTCAAGATTGCCTTCTTTCACCTTATATGCATCCACATGTGTTGCTTGAGGTGGAAGAATTGCGTGTCTCGTGCTGAATGTTTTGTGTACTATGTCAGTTGGTGAATACTAGAACTAATATAATGCATATGTAGGACTGTTGATAGCGGTGTAAAAAATATATAACTAAGGAACCATTTGGTTTAAGAATTCCTTAGACTACAAAGATGCCATTGCTTTCACTTAATTTCGGGATTTCAAAAGTTTAAGATTCCTGAAAACAGAAAATAGTAGAAAATTGTTTTAACTTTTTCCCATTCAATCGTTTGAAAATTTGAAACAAGGTATACATAAGGTAACACTTTTGTAATAAAACGTGAAAACAGAAAATGAATACAAAAACAATATCTGGGATCTTAAATCCGCTAACTACAGCAATGTACCGTTTCTATTTACTTTGACTCCAAGTTTAATTGATTTCATATTCACCTCCTCTTTCTCAGGATGTATTACCAGTATATTCCAGAGGGAAAGGAATATCCTGTACTCTGTAGGAGGTTGGAAATGAAGAAAACTGGTTGGCTGAAGAATTTTGTTTTTCACTATGGAATGACAAGATCAAAAAGGGAGGAGATTTTACTTGACTGGAATGAACTTGCAGAGAAATATGGTATGTCTCTTCTAGCCTCACCATTTATTTTGAGTTTTCATTCCTTTTCAAAATCAGCTATAATAGTTGTGGAAAGGAAGTTATCACTAATAAAGGATGGGTATCTGATAGAAACATGGCATCCTTACTCTGTCATATTTTAATGGAGCTAGTCAAATAGCAGTTTACTGCTTCTATAATTGTTGTTGAAATTGTAAAATTGCAAACATCCAAACAGATACAAGCTTGGTGTCTTTGATTAATAAACTTACTTCTCTTGAATATTAAAGATCTATAGCTTGGTCCTTTGGCCAGCCTTCATGGGATCACTTGTACTCATTCTTCAAATTGTGCTTTAAATTCTTGTTTTTTTTTCTCCTATTGATGATTGTTGACAATATAGTCAAAATTGTAGGGTATGTCAATGTTGGAACATGCAGAGTTTCACCTGATCACAACTACCTTGCATACACACTTGATATTTCTGGTGGGGAACAATACACACTTCAGGTAAAAGACCTCAGAAGTGGATTAATAGACCCAAAATCAAAAGTTGATGGTGCTGTTAGTTTGGCATGGGCTCAAGATGCAAGCTCTCTGTTTTATACTCAATCGGATGAAAATCAGCGACCTTACAGGCAAAGTCTTATCATCAGATTTTCCTTGTTAGTTTTTCAGTGGTGGGAAAAGGAATGGGTTTCAGTGTAAGATGCTATCCTAACTGTCATATGTTATTATGGCAGAGTTCTCTGCAGAAAACTTGGATATGACCATCTGTATGAATTTCCAGTATTTACTGAAAATGATTCCAGTTTTTGTGTGGACATAACAAGCACCAAAGATGGAAAATTCATAACAGTGAATTCAAACTCAAGAACTTCATCCGAGGAAGGGATTTATTTGTCTTGTTTTATGAATACAGAATGAGATTATTCTTTTCTAGTGATTTGTTGATCTTGATTCTTATCACAGGTTTATGTTATAGATTCCGTCAATCCGTCAAACGGTTTACAGAAGTTATGTAGTCGTACTTCTGGTGTACAGTACTTTGTGGAACACCACTCTGGTTTATTTTATATTCTTACCAATGCTCCTATTCCTGAATCCCAGTGGTCTGGTCAAGGTTATTACCTGGTAAGATGCCGGGTTGAAGATATAGAGTCAACTAAATTGCGGGTACTTTTTTATTAGTTTTATACATCCCAATTTTGAGTTCTGTTACCTGTGAGTGGTGTATGAATTGTCTCTAAATCCTCTTCATTATGCTTATTTAAATTCAGAATATCATCCTTCCAGACAATGACATGGGCATATATGATATGGACATTTTTGATGGATATTTGGTTCTTTTCTTCAATAAGAAAGGTTTTCCTGTGCTATGCTCATTGAACTTTCCTTTGCAAATTGATTTGAAGGTATATGAATTTCAATTTATTAGGAATTTTTGTTTATAACTGTATTGAAAGTTTTATTATGCCTTCCTATTTTGTTCTTGTTCACCTCTGTAGCATAGCATCTAAACCATTTGATCCTGATGAATATTCCCTGTGTACCACAAAATGTACTCCAATATGATGACACCAACGATTTTGTACTGTCTTACCTTCCAGGGTGTATAATGCTTAGCCAATGCTAATTGAATGTAGTACTTTAAGGAAGATGTAGAAATGTTTTGAAGAGTATAATTGAAATGGCCAGAAAACCAGAATCGGAATTGCTGCATTGGTGTGTCTATACTTGTATTACCAGTTTAGCCATTAGATATTAAATTGTATTCTGTTGTAATGACATGTATACTATGCACCATCTACATGTCTATAGTGAATTTCAGTGCCTCTCATCTTCTCATTTCCTAAACTAGCCATAGTATTATGTGAATATGAACATGGCCATCAAACCAACAGGTCAACTAGCAAACTTGTACGAGTTTATGAATTTTCTTAGAAGAACGAAAGCGAAGATAGAATTACAGATGATGAACTAAACATGAACTGAGAATTTTATTATCACTGAAAACATGAGTATAAAAATGTATTTATAGGCATTGCATACTGACAGCTGTATACACAAACTGACAACTGTACTAACTAACTCATTAATAAAACCTACAACTGTACAAAATGACTTACATGTGATGTCTATATAAACTGTACAAACTAACTTGTTTCTACTAACATCTCCCTCAAACTCAAGGAGAAGATTTTTCAAAACAAAAATGATTCACATTGAGTTTGCATTGAAGAAACATAAAACAAACTGAAGGTAGAGACTTGGTCAGAACATCCTACCATTGATCAAGAGTTGGAATATGATAGATTACATAGTTTATTGGCCATGGCTTTCTCTCTTACAAAGCAAACAACAATCTCCATGTGTTTAGTACGATTACAAAATACTTGATTGTGAGCAAATAGACACAACACTTTTGATTGTCACACAATAACTGGAGTAGTAAAAGAAATTTGTAGTTCAGTAAACAATGTAGTAATTTGATAGGACTCCTAATAAGGATCATAAGGTGGGAAGTGCACATGGGCTTGTTACTCAGCAAGGAAAAATTATAGAAGGAATAGATAGGCCCAAAATATGGAATGTGTATGTAAGAAGAAAGAAAGTGGGGTTAGGAAAGGAAATAGGGAGAAGTTAGTTAGGATGGGGAATGACATGTCAAGAATCCACGGATGGGGGAATTCTGTTATAAAAGAGAGTAGGGAGAGTGTAGGGGTACGGAGAGGAAGTGGTGAGTTGGTTAGGAGGAGAGTCATTCTCTTGAAGAGTCTAGTACTCTGGAGTTTCCTTATTGCTGTAGAGCTATCAGATCAATACTTTTACTGCATAATCTTCTCAATAATACAAACTTGATATTCAGTTATTACTGGGTTTCTATCATAATCCATGATTGCTCAGTAAAAGTTTATGCTAAACTTCTGTACTCTGCTTCAATACTAGAATGAGCAATAACTTACTGCTTTCGAGACCACCAGATATCAAATTAGGACCATGAAAGATTACTACTCATAAAGTAGATCTTCTATCATCAACATTTGATATCCAATCAACATCACAAAAGGCTTTTAAAGACAAAGGATGATCAAGTGATGCAGATTGAATGTGTAATCCATGAGCCCCAGTGACAATCAAATGATTTGGCCATAAACTGACAAACTTTGTTTACAACAAGGTCAAGTCAGAGTGACATACTACAAAGAACCTATCATTGATTGATATAAAGTAGTATATGCAAACATATCAGTACCATGTTTGAACAACTAGCAATTGGAAACCATAGGAGAAGAAATTGAATGAGCTTCAACCACATGTGTTTTATGAAGCAAATCTCGTATATATTTTGTTTGAGTCATGAGAGTAGACTCTTAAGTTTAGATTAAAATAATTTCTCTCTAATTCAGTCTCATTACATATGATATTATATATACATACATTAATTGGATAAATTTGGAAATGAGCATTGCCTATTCTAGTAAACAAATCCCTAAGATTGTGGGATTGATATGCTAGTAATAAAACCAAGATATAGCCAATATACATAATTAAAAACAATAGGAATCAAATTTGAAACTTTCTAAAATATCTTGACACTCCCTCTCAAGCTGGTGATAAGTGTTCTCCATTCCCAGCTTGATATATTTCTTTCAAAGTTAGTGCTGTTTAGAGCCTTGGTAAGTATTTCTGCAACCCTTCCTTGAGTAGTATGGAGTGCAAATCATGCCACTGGGAAGCTTTTCATTGATCATGTCTGTCTAGTTTGATATGTTTAGTTCTATCATGTTGCACTGGATTGTGAGTTATGCTGATTGCAGATTTATTGTCACAATACAACCTCATAGGTTTTTCCCACTTTATCTTTAAGTCATCCAATATAATCTTCAGCCATAACAGTTCATATATTGCCTTGAGCCATTACTCAATTTGCTTCAGCACTAGATCTAGGTACCACACTTTGTTTTTTACTCTTCCAACTTACTATGTTTCCACCAAGAAAGGTACAATATCCAAACCTTCTATTCCACACTGAACTGCATAATCAGCATCAATATATGTCTCTAGACTAACACTCTTGTTTCTTTTGAACAAAATTCCTCTTCCTGGTGTTCCTTTCAAATACTAGACAATTCTAAGAGCAACTTGTAAATGTGCTTCCTTTGGTTCATGTATAAATTGGTTGACTAGATTCACAACAAAAGCAATATCTGGTCTAGTATGAGATAGATAAATAAGTCCTCCCACAAGTCTATGGTACATTTCTTTATTCACAACAACATCATCTGCTGCACTTCCCAACTTTGAATTTCGATCAACAAGTGTGCAGGGTGTTTTACTTGTTTCTTGTAATAAATTTGTTGAGATATGAAGATCCCTTTCTTGGAATGGGCTACTTCACTTCCCAGAAAATATTTAACTTTCCTAAAGTCTTTGATTTCAAATTCTTTGACAAGACATTGATTCAATCTTTGTTGCTCCTTTTCATCATTTCCAGTAACAATGATATCATCCACATAGACCAATAAAACTGTTACTACCCATGAATCATAATGCTTGATAAACAAAATGTCGCCCCCTTGACTCTATTTGTATTTAAGGCTCATCATGACTTTAGTGAATATCTAAAACCATACTCTAGGTGACTATTTCAACCCATATAGTGCTTTATTCAGCTTTCAAACTATGTTGGCCTTACTCTACCCTATATACCTAGGTGGTACCTCCATGTATATTTCTTCCTCAAGATCCCCATGTAGAAATACATTTTCGCATCAAACTGATACAAGTTCAAATCATGGTTAGCTGCCAAAATAACGGTGTTCATTTTTGCAATTGGTGCAAAGGTCTCCAAGTAATCCACTCCATAAGTTTGAGTGAATCCTTTAGCTACCAGCTTGGCCTTATACCTTTCAATAGTCCTAGCCTTGTTTTTGACTGTGCAAAACCACTTGCACCCAACAGTTTTTTTATTTTTTATTTTTTATCTTTTCAAGGTGGTAAGGTGACTAGTTTCTAAGTATTATTGTTCTCCTATGCCTCCATTTCCAAATCCATGGCTTGTTTCCATTTCTTGTCAATTAATACCTCTGGTACAAAAGAAAGTATGAGTGTAATATTTAGGCTTGTGAGAAAGGTTCTATGGTAGGTGAGAATTTTTCAAAGGATAGATAAGAGTGAGGTGGTTTAGTGGCTCTGGTTCCTTTTCTGAGTGCAATTGGGAGCTCTAAATTCTGGTCTACTTGTGTAATAGGTTCTACAAAAGGGATTTCATTACTAGTAAGACCATCACAATTAGGAGTGTTATAATAAATGGTGTTAAATAGGATTTATTGTACTTTTTGCTGAACGTAGTTCCTAGGAGCATGCTTTGTGCTAGACTTAGTTCCTAGATGCATCTTCTAGAATTCTCTTCTTTTCCCTCTTATCCATTGTATCTAATGTATCTCAAACTACTATAAATATAAAAACCTAAGAGAGGACAACTAACTCTCTCAAATTCATTCTGAATCCTTTGTATTATCTTCAACTTGGTATCAGAGTAGGTCCATTCCATTCTGCTGATCTCTGTCTTGTCTTTGTCCAGTAAAAGTGTTGTCTATCTGTTGCCGTCCATGACATCTGCTGCAGTTCGCTGCTGTTTGCCACTGTCCACTTTCGAATTTTCTGTTTTTATTTATTTTTTCTTTATGTTAGATCTTTTTCGTTTTTATTAATTTTTCTGAGAGTTTGTTTTTCTCTTCTATTTCATGTTTAGTTTCAAAAAATTTAAGTCCAGAAGTGAGACGAGTTCAAATTATTTTGATGCCAATGTAAATGCATCCTCAATTCGTAGACCTAGACGTAAAAATGTTGTACAAAATAAGACATGTTGGGTGGAAACATTGAGTAGATGTCTTGGGCAATGGAAAAATTGTTAAATGTAGTTAGTGCTTAAAGGCATCCAGTGGAGGAATTATCAAATTCTATTATATCTTTCTGGTACTTTATATAGTTTTAAACCTTGTTCCTTAGTGCCAAAAGAAGTTAAAGTTGTCATGATGAAAGTTGTGGGAGAGGCTAAGGAAGCAGCATTGAAGAAAAAATGGTTTAATAACATTGAAGAGTTTGATGATGAATAAATGAAAGGAAAAATCTAATTGTTCAATTTACTTTAAATCAATTGTACAAAAAAGGGATAAAGGAAATTGAGGCTCAAGCTGTTGAATTTTTCTACACAAGTGTCATTCCATTCAATGTTAATAGAAATCCAACTTTAGGAAAATTGTGAGATATGGTGTTGGCTATAAACCTCCACCTTATTATGTCGTAAGAAAGAAACTTTTAAAACAAGCAGTGTAAAAAATTGATGTAATCTTTAACGAGTATAGGGAAGGATTGAAGATAATAGGATGTACAATTATGTCTAATGAGTGAATAGATAAAAAAAAGGGGATTCTTTATTTATTGGCTACCTCAGACATCTTAAGATGTGGAATGATACTATGGGATTTGTTTGAGAGGAGAATGTATTGTAAATGGATTTTGATAATGCTGCAAATTTCAAAACAGGTGGAGAATTGATGTAAAATCACAATTATAATTTTTACTGGACTCCAAGTTCTACCTGTTGCATTGATTTGATCTTTGAAGAATTTGAGAAGCATCAATTGGTCCCTCAATTTAGTATCAAGAAGGGAAGACGGATGACCACCTCCATTTATGATAGAGCAATGCTAATCAACCATTGAAGAAGTTTACAAAAGGAAGAGACTTGATTAAACTTGGTATAACTAGATTTTGCCATGCCATGTTAGACTCTAGCATGCCTTCATGAATTGAAAGCATCATTTATGAGCTTGTTCAGCTTTGAAGAGTGGAAACAAGCAAGTTTGGAATTGTAGTTGTGGGGAGAAAAGTTCACAATATAATATTAGGTAGTCACTTTTGGAAGACTGTAGCCATTTACCTCAGACTTTTGTCCCTTTAATGGTGGTCTTTGGGTTACTAGATTCACATATAAAACCCACAATGGGTTTCATATGTGACAAGATGGATTGTGCACAAGGGAAGATTAAATATAAATTTAATAATATTAAGAAAAAGTAAAACTTCTAAACCTTTTCTGTTCAAAATTAACCATTTATTTGTGTAGTTGTTTCCAATTTAACATTATTGGTATTTTCATGGTTATGAATCTTTTTGGAAGATCATTAATGAGAGGTGGGAGAATCATCTTCATAGGCCTTTGCATATGAATGTTGAACTCCAAAGTGGTTGATGAATTTGAATATGGACTTTGAACTCCAAAGTGGTTGATGAACTTCATTGGATTGGATCTATTTCTGAGACTGTGAACTATTTAGACATTTTCTTTGGCTAGTAGTTTGCAATTGACCTTGGAATGTACCAGTGCTTATTTTCTGTACAAAGTTTCATTACGATGAAACATAAATGAACTTTTTTCTTCCAATTTAAAACCTACATACATTAACATATGACCCTGAATTTCTTTGTAGCATCAATCATATATTCAAGACCTGAAACCATGGTACTTTCCTCTGCCATCAAATACATGCAGTGTCAGTCCAGGTTCAAATCATGACTTCCTCCGTATGGTTTACCGTGTGGTTCTTTCATCACCCGTGGTATGATTACTAATAATTAGGAATGCAATACACAATTTGTAGACTCAGATGATTTCATAATTCGTGTTTGTAAATATGCATGTAAAGATTTTACAAATAATAGTCTACTAATATTGAACTTTGTGGGTGTTCTGTGGATGGTGCTGAATACATGTGTAAGAATTCACATCCTTGAGTTTTCTATAGTTTATCAATATGTATTTGGGTGTGTGTTTAATGCTTTGTTTTGCATGATTCCCCATGATCCATTTAAAAACATAATTTGAAGATTTGATTATAAATTATATTCAAAGTTTCTTTTTAAACGCAGTTCTTAATTTAACCTGCTTTGTAATTTATAGATATATTTTGTGACTTTTTTTCCAACTGCTAATATTAAGCTGAACTACTTGAAAATCGTTGCCCCTCAAAGTTTGCAAAAAAAGTGAATGGCAGTCTTTAAATTTTTAATTTTGTTCATTTTTATGACAATTTTTTATATATTTTTCCTGTTTAGATGCCCTTGATCTTGCTTAATAAAACAGACACCACAATGTAGATTACTTGCTTAAAATGAAATTTAAACATCAAGCAAAAAGAATATTATATGATTTTAAGTTTCCTTGCGGTATTCTATCTGCAGATTACTTTCTGTTTAGATTTTCCATTAAGCAAGCATACTTAGTCGATGTAATACTTTTTACAAGTGTTGTATCCATAAAAATTTGTTTTATCACAAAGATTTGTTTTACAACAAAGATTTGTTTTACAAAATTTATCGTAATTTGTATCTGACTTAGTAAAAATCACATGAAATAGCGTATCAATATGATTTCAATTTCAATAACAAATACTGCCAAATTAGGAATAAAACCTATAAGAAGTGTTGAGATTGAACTTCATCTATTCCGTTTTGCTGTACTCTGCTAATTATATATATATATATATATATATATATATATATAATTGATTTAGGTTAGGGATGGAAAACAAATCATAAATATGGGGTTGAATCAATATACATATATACATACATATATGCATACATAGATACATACATACACATATATATAGATAGATAGATACATACATACACATATATATAGATATATATATATATATACATACATATATATACATACATATATATACATACATATATATACATACATATATATACATACATATATATACATACATATATACACATATATAGATACATACATACATATATATATATAGATACATACATATGTATATATACATATATGTATATAAACACTGCAGAGAGTTTGGAAAGTTTGGAAAGATTACATTCAATCCCATAACAACAAGGATCAGCCTGCTCTATTCTGCCCCTCCCTGCTTTAGTCTTTCAAGTTCAAAATTTTGACCTTTAGATTCAGAATTTTGACCCACGTCTATTCTCCCCTCTGTTAAGGAAAATCAGATATTTAAGCACCTAATAAAGATCATATTTTAACTGAATTTTTCCACTTACTTTCTCGGTAAAATGTTAATATATTAAAAACTTAAGACTTTTTTCGTTGTATTTGCAAGAACAGTAGGACCGTGGAGGCATTTATAGCAATTGCATTGTCAAATTCCGTCCTTCCAGATTTTTTAATAATATTTTTCCTTTTCCCTTTATAATCTATATTGTGATGCCACTCTATAAGTACTATTTATTTATAATTGTGCGAGCTGATTATTTGATAGTGGTTCGACTTGTGAGTTCTGATAATTGTTGAGCTTCAGACTTCATAAATTTTTTTTATTACTAATTGAATCAATTGTTGCAGATTGGCTCATTTCAAATCTACTCAATGAGCATATGTAATTACCAGAAGTAATTTTAATTAATTAAATGTGTATTACTGTCTTGAATGTTATCATTTAAGTTTTATGATTTTGTTGAAGTGCATATTTTTGAAGTATTATATCTATGATTTATCTGCTTTAGTTTGGAAGCTTCTTTCATTTTCTGGGGTTTGGGTGAGTGAACAGATGCCAGATTTAGTTGTTGACTATGATATGTCAAAACATACATACTCTATTGTGCATCAAGAGGAAGTGAACTGTGATTCTGTTGGTTGGTCGTCCATCCCAACTTTTGAGCGAAATAGGAGTACAATTCAAGAGGCATGTAGTGATAAGAAAGAATGTGCCACAAATTTTAGTTCACAGAGATGGAAGGACTTTTCTCAAATATACTGTTGTCAGAGGGAGGAAGTTATTTCCCATGATGGTGTAATGGTTCCACTAACCATTGTGTACTCTAGACAATCTTGGAAGAAGGGGCAATCCCCTGGACTCTTAGTAGGCTATGGAGCGTACGGAGAAGATCTGGATAAGAGCTGGTATTCAGATCGCCTGAGTTTACTGGACCGTGGTTGGGTAGTGGCATTTGCTGATGTAAGGTTGGTTGCCTGACATCTATTTCTACAGTTTAGTTTTCATGTCGGCCTTTTATATGAGTACTGGCTTGTTTCATATGATATGCTTACATGTTTTGCATTTATGATTCTGTTGACCATGACAAATGGGATAACTTTATTATGTTCTTTGCAAGTTTTATGTTTTTAAATTTTAATTATGGGGCAATCTGTGTTGTAACAGAGGTGGTGGTGGTGGAGGTCCTTCATGGCATAAATCTGGGAGTGGATTAAACAAACAGAATTCAATATTTGATTTTGTATTCTGTGGCAACTACTTAGTTAATAAGGGTTTTGTTCAGAGTGATCTGCTTTGTGCTATTGGGTGGAGTGCAGGCGGCCTTCTGGTTGGTGCAGCTGTGAATATGTATCCCCAACTCTTTCGTGCTGTTATATTAAAAGTAAGTTTAATATAATTGTGATTGTAACAAAGAATGAAGGATTGCTTATGGTCTATTCAGAGATGGTGAGCAGTGAGAAAATATGTAGCATATTTCAAATTTAAGCCCTTCAGTTAGCACCATGTGCCTATTGTTGGCTGAAATTCAATGTTTCTGTCTAAATTCAGAAGACTAAACAATTATCAACCTTTAGCGAAAGAGATATTATACAAGGTTACTTAGAGACGAAGAACCTTGAGATTTGGAGAAGAATTAATTTCAAATGTTTTTTAATGAATAACATACTTTATAAAATAACCTCTGGAGGACCAGAGTTAGCTTTTGATAATCTGAAATCATATCTCACTAGATGAGCCTCGAAATGTGTTACATACTATTATGATATCATTAGATATTGTTTGTTACAATATTTTATTTTAGTTATAATATTATGTATATTTGGACTTAGTCCACAGTTTTCTGTATTATTCTTTATTATAAATATATTTCTCTATTTGTATTTTCAACACAAAGGGAATTAAATTAATCTTATGCCTAGTTTTCACTATTCTCACAAAATGTATTATATAGCTCTTTCAATCTGTTTGCCTTTCCTTTTCTCTCCCTCTGAAATTTTTATTTAGATGTCCATGAACTAAAATGTTATTTGTCTTTAACTCGTGCACATTTATCATGTAGATTTGAGTGTGCTTTGCATTTTATGCATCAATTAAAAAAAGTGTCATATTTACTAAATTAAATAATTTCATTCATTTTTTATTTATTTATAGCTGATAGTTAACTTTATCAGTTCACATTATTCACAATTTCATATTTTTAAAAACCTCCCGATGATAATTGGATGGGTTGTACACACCAGGTACCATTTCTTGATATATGCAACACATTGTTAGATCCCAGTCTACCACTCACACTTTTGGACTATGAAGAATTTGGAAATCCTCAGCTACAATCAAATCTGGATTTTATTCTTAGTTATTCTCCTTATGACAACATTCCTCCAAACAGTTGTTTTCCTTCAGTTTTGGTTACGGCAGCAGTTAACGATTCAAGGTAATCCTATTCCTTCTACTCATCTATCACACACAATTATTGAAATGCACACTTTACATCCTAATTATGCATTGAGCAACTTCTAATCGCTTCAATAATGTAGATGTTAATATTTGACATTCATCCTCAGGGTTGGAGTTTGGGAAGGTGCTAAATGGGTTGCTAAAGTACGTGATAGTACCTGCCCTCGTTGTTCCCTTACTGTCATCATGAAAACAAGTATGGTTGGAGGGCATTTTGGCGAAGGTGGTCACTATGCTCAATGTGACGAAACAGCATATGAGTATGCTTTCCTCATGAAAGCTCTTGGAATTTCAATAGAATGAGTATAATATTTATTAAGTAATCGGTTTGGAGAATATCAGTGAATGGCTTCCTTTGGGTCAACGAAAATTTTCTGTCCGTCTATTGCACTGTTTTATACATAGGCTCCATAAACACAGATAAGTTTGAGCATATATTATTATATATGTAGAGGCATATCATTAAACTGTCTTGTATCTTTCTTTCAGAGTAGGTATCTATCTCCACATCACAATGTTTTACATTGCATCATTTTTTCTTGATTCATGTTGTTTTCCGTGGCTTATCAACACAGAAGAAAGACAAGTCAATCATGCTTACTTTCCTAGCGTCTAATATGAACTGCGACATGTATCAAATTACATGGGAAATTTAACAACTGGGAAATGAAAATATGATGATTCGGGATTTTAAATTTGTTGTATAGAGGCTTCCTATCGTTATGCTAGTTAGAAAGTGTAATGAGAGGTAAAGAACTATATATTTGATCAGATGATTATCGTGTACATATATAGCAAATGCTAGCAATACATGATCCTATGATTAAGGCTAGCATTAAGATACTACAAGCAAATAAGGCAACAAATAATGCTGACAGCCATTGATTGGTAATTACACTAATTACAATGATTGACGGTATTAAGGCAAATCATTGGATCCACACATTAAGGGATCTTGTCTCTAATTCCTCTTCCGAACTGATGGGTGAGAGAGTCACCCCAAGTTTGTCTTTGAGTTGGTTGAATCGTGTGTGAGTTAATGCTTTAGTGAGGCAGTCAGCAATTTGATCAGCTGAAGGAACATAGGCCACAACAATCTCATTTTGCAGCACTTGGTCTCTGATGTAGTTCACATCAATTTCAATGTGTTTGGATCGAGCATGCATAACTGGATTTGAAGCTAATGCCTTGGCACTCAAGTTATCACACCACAGTGTTGGTTTTCTTGGTAGAGGGAGTCTTAGCTCATCAAGAAGTGAACGAGTCCATGCTATTTTAGCAGCTAAGTCAGCCAGAGCTCTATATTCTGACTCTGTACTAGATCTTGAGATTACCTTTTGCTTCCTTGAGGACTAGGAAACAAGTGTTTCACCAAGGAAGACACATTGACTTGCCATGGATTTTCTATCGTCCACACTTGTGGCCCAATCTGCATCTGAGAAGCCTGTTAAGTCCAAGTCAGTGGATGGTTTAATGTGTAGACAGTGTTGGATGATACCTTGAAGATATCTCAATATTCTTTTGATGCCTTGCCAGTGATCTATAGTGGGAGAGCTCATGAATTGGCTGAGCTTGTTAACTGAGAATGCTATGTCAGGCCTTGTGTTTGTTAAGTATTGCAATGCTCCTATAGTTTGTCTGAACATGGTTGGATCTTTTAACTTCTCCCCTTCAGCTGTAAATTGCTTGCCAGTTACCATAGGTGTTAGACAAGATGAGGCATTTTCCATTTTGAGTTTTCTCAGGATGTCTCCTATGTATTTCGATTGCTTCAAGTACATACCAGATGCATCTCTTTGAACTTCTATGCCTAAGAAGTAGTGTAGCGGACCAAGGTCCTTAAGGGAAAACACAACATTGAGTTGTTTGATGAAGGATTCTAAAAATTTGGTGTTGTTCCCTGTGACAATTATATCATCCACATATATAAGTAGAAAGGTAATGTGATTTGTACCTCTTAGAGTGAAGATTGAGGAATCACTTTTTGTGTTCTTGAAACCCCAGTTGAGTAAGGCATTTTTGAGGCTGTCAAACCAGGCTCTTGGGGCCTGTTTCAATCCATAGATTGCCTTAGATAACCTGCAAACATGTTCAGGTTTGGTTGAGTCTAAAATCCCTCTGGTTGATGCATAAACACAATTTCTTTGAGGTAGCCATTAAGGAATGCATTGTTTATGTCGAGCTGTTTGACCTCCCAATTGAGATGCACTGCAATTGAAAGTATGATTCGAATTGTACTGGCCTTGACAATTGGACTGAAGGTCTCTTCATAATCCAATCCATCTGTTTGTTGAAATTCTTTTGCAACTAATCTTGCCTTTCTCCTTTCAATTGTCCCATCTGCTTTGTACTTGGTCTTGAAGGCCCATTTAGAATCAATGATGTTTTCTTGGCCTTGATATGGTACCAAAACCCAGGTTTGATTTGACATGAGTGCCTGATACTCATTATCCATAGCTTCTTTCCACTGTGGTCTTGTGAGTGCTTCTGTGACATTTTCTGGTTCCTTCTCATCTGTGCAGGTTTCAGCTAACCCAACATATGGCTTCTTTGGCTTGTGAATTCCAGCCTTGCTCCTAGTCCAATGAGTGTTGATGGTTGTGCTTGGTTCAGCAAGGTCTTGGGGAGCTTCAGCAACTGTTTTTGTGGGATCAGTGTCATGAGAAATTGGACTGTTCCTTGTTGAATCATTTGTATCTTGATCTCTGCCTAGATTAAGTGCAGCGCTTGAATCATTTATAGCTTGATCGCTGCTAAGATTAGCTGCAGCACTTCCAGTTGGACTAGCTAGTTCTTGTTCAACATCTGGATTGTTGTCATCGGAATGTGTTGCTTCTCCAATATGTGAGTTACCTGCAGTAGGCAAAGAAAAAGAGGCAGATGGACTTTCAATTAGTGTTTTCAAGGGACTTCTTGTATTGAGAAAGCCATCATGGAATGGAAAATGTTCTTCATTGAAGACAACATGTCTTGAAGTGAAGATTCTTCCATGAGAGTTTATACATTTGTATCCTTTGTGAGAGTTACTATAGCCCAAGAACACACATCTGGTTGTGTGGAATTGCAGTTTGTGCTGATTATAGGGCTTGAGACAGGGATAGCAAGCACACCCAAAAGGTTTTAGGGAGCTGTAGTTAGGTTCCTTTCTAAAGAGCAATGAGTAAGGACTTTCATTTTGAGTGACTAGAGTGGGCAGTCTGTTTATGAGATAAACTGCCGTGGAGAAAGCTTCCCACCAATAGTGTAAGGGCATTTTGGCTTGTGCTAGTAATGTCAAGCCAAATTCAGTAATATGTTTGTGTTTTCTCTCAGCCCTACCATTTTGTTGTGATGTGTAAGGGCATGACATTCTGAATTGTATCCCTGCTTCTATTGCATGGTTTTGCAGAGTCTTATATTCACCACCACTATCACATTGGATTGTCTTAATTCTCTTGTTAAACAAATTTTCTGCCATGTTTTTAAACTGTGTAAAAGCTTGTGCAGTATCTGATTTCTGTTTCAGAGGATAAATCCAGGTAAATCTACTAAAGTCATCAAGGAAGTGAACATAATATTTTGAAACCCGAAGGAGATGTTACTGGTGCAGGTCCCCAGACATCAGTATGAACTAATTCAAAAATTTCCTTAGCATGAGAGGAAGAGGTTTTAAAGGGTAAAAAATGCATTTTGCCATATTGACAAGCCTCACAAAAGTTAAAATGATCACTAGGTGATAGTTTGACATTACAACTTTTCAAGACTCTATCTAGGACTTTATTATTTGGATGACCAAGCCTTCTATGCCAACTCTCCTTGACAGATACATAAGCACACGGATCCCTTTCAGTCCTTGAGAGCTGATACAAGCCATCTTTAAGTGTCCCTCTTAGAATTGCCTTCCCTGTCAACTTGTCCTTCACAAAGCAACAATTTGCATCAAACTCAACCAGAATGTTATTGTCAGTCGTTAATTTCGACACACTTAATAGGTTTTTGGTAATGTTGGGCACATATAAGACATCATGTAAGTTAAGTGAGTTTAGTTTTGAGGAACCTGTGGCAACAATCTTCAATTTTTCACCACTTCCAACTATTAATGAGTTCTTACCATGATGTTCTGCCAGATCCTCGAATTTGTCAGTTTGGTGTGTCACATGATTGCTTGCACCACTGTCAAAGTACCAATCGTAATCTTGAAGAGAGCTTTGTGAGGCTAGGAAGGCATTGTGTGCTCCTTGTCTGTCACTGCCTGCTAAATAATTTGAGTTTGAATAAGACTTATCAAACCTGTAGTAGCAATTTACTGCTGTGTGCCCGACCTTGTAGCAAACTTGACATGTTGGTTTAGATATTCTTCCTCTTCCTCTGCCTCCTCTCCAACCTCTGAAGTTAGAGCCTCTCCAGTTGCTATTGGAACCTCTCCAGTTGTTGTTTGTGTTGAATTTGTTGCCTTTGTAATAAGTTTTGTTGGCAACATTTGCTGAAGGATTAAGGGTTAGGTTGGTGAGGCTATTCAGTTGATCAAGTCTACTTTCAAAGGTCAGCAATTGAGCCTGCAGATCAACCCAAGTGAGACTGGTTTGATCAGATAGCTTGACCACCATAGGGTTGTATTCAGAATCTAAACCATTCAGGGTTTGAATGATTAGATCTGAGTTGGAAATGGGGCTGCCTGCAAGTTTAAGCTTGTCAGCGAGATTCTTTATTTTGACCAGATACTCCTCCATCTTCATCTCTCCTTTTCTGATGCTGTGAAACTCAGATTTAAGGTATGTGACTCGAGACCTTGTGTGTGCACCTGCTAGGTTTTGAGCTTCATCCCAAAGTTGTTTTGAGGTTTCACAGTGCAACAACTGTGTTGCCATTTCAATAGTCATTGAATTCATCAACCATCCAAGGAGTTGTGAATCATGAGCCTGCCAATCTTCAAAATCAGGATTTGGCTTCTTGCTTGAATCTGCAGAAGCTATGAATTCTTCAGGACACTCCTTTGTCCCTAGCATGTGCCCATCAAGCCTGCAGCCTTTGACTATAGAGATCACCAAGGATTTTCATAGTGGATAGTTGTCTCTGTCCAACTTGACAGATACAGTAGATGGGAAATCATTTTTGGACGTTGAATCTACAGCGGATGCCATGACTTTTATTGGATCAAGAGCACTCAGGGCTTAAGTGCTCTGATACCAAGTTAGAAAGTGTAATGAGAGGTAAAGAACTATATATTTGATCTGATGATTATCGTGTACATATATAGCAAATGCTAGCAATACATGATCCTATAATTAAGGCTAGCATTAAGATACTACAAGCAAATAAGACAACAAATAATGCTGACAGCCATTGATTGGTAATTACACTAATTACAATGATTGACAGTATTAAGTCAAATCATTGGATCCACACATCAAGGGATCTTGTCTCTAATTATGCTATCAGCAGATTCTTCCTCCCTGTGCTTGCTGGGGTTTATATGGAGATTGACACTCTGTAGTTCACAGAATTCTATATTGAAAACGCAAGTAATGCCAGTCAGAGTTACCCGGTAATTAGCACTTTTCAACCTGCTGTTATGATTTTGGTAACCAGTCACTCTGTTGGAGTCGTGGATTCATGGTGCTGAAGCCGAAAACGTAGCTTCTGTTATAAACTACAGAGAACTTAATTGGGTTTATGGATCTAAGTATTTTAAAATGAATGGGGTGACAAAAAATTAACGGGCTGTATGAAGTTAAGCTCGCCAAACACATTAAACACTTTTCTTTTCTCGGCAGTTAGCATTTTGCATATGCCTGCCTTTTAGTGATCTTAAACACAATCCAATTTTTCGTATTCTAGCTTAGACTTTTATAAGGTTTATGGATTTAATTATACACCACATTTAAGATTATCTTTACTTTATATAACAAAGAATATATATAACTTAAATATGTTCTAAACTTATTAACATAAACCAACATTAGTTTAGTTTTTTAAATTAAGAAATTGTTTATATTTTCTCCTTTTTTTTTAATTTTTGAATAATCTCTTCCACTTTTCTCATTTGTGTTTTCTTTTCTTTATTAACGAAGAACTATTTTTTGATGATTAATTCACATAATTAAAATCAAGTAACCGGAATTTAGCTTTGCACTGCTCATTTGAACACTTCAAGTTTATTGTTTTTGCTCTCTAATTTGTGATTTGTATTTTATAATTTTTTTTCCATTTTAAATTTTGCTCATTTGAACACTTCAAGTTTATTGTTTTTGCTCTCTAATTTGTGATTTGTATTTTATAGTTTTTTTTCCATTTTAAATTTTAGAAACCAAAGTAGGATTCAATTTAATTTAATACATATATATGAATTACCTAGAAGATTTTGTTAGCAAAATGATGAAGATGAAGTTTTGATGATGTCCAAATCAAGTCAAGAGAAATCAAGATTCAAGAATATCTTATGAAGACTTGTATTGCAATGAAAAGCTTTTGTAATCATTGTAATTTATTGTCTAGGACTTAGATTTTCATTGGTTTTGATTCCATGTACTTTCATACTTTATAATTGATGTCCAGAGTCAAAATGCACTATTTTAATTGATTAAAACTAGTATTAATCGATTAAAACGAGTAAAAGGTGAAAACTCAACTTTCTCTGTTTTAATAGATTAAAATACATTTTAATCGATTAAAGCTGACCGTTGGAGTTTTCTAGCTTTTGAAAACTAGTTGTTGCACTTATTTTAATCGATTAACAGTAATATTAATCGATTAAAAGCGTAAAATGGCCAGTTACGAAGAATGGAAGAGTATTTGCTCGAGTCTATAAATAGACTCTCTTTATCCATCATCAACAAATCTTCCCTTGTGCTAAAATACTCTAAACTTTGTGAGAATTATGTGCTCTTACTCAGCTAAGGAAACTCATGTCTGTGGTGCTGGTACTTTGTTACTATGGTGACGGAGGAATAATTGATTCATCCTTGGTATTGCTAAGGAAGTGATTGAAAGAGGTTCATCCTTTGTGAATCATTCGAAGGAGGTGATTCATCCTTTGTGAACATTCAAAGGAGGTGCAGGTTCATCTCTTGTGGTTTCAAGAGAGGTGTCTTCGAAACTCTTACTAATTGTTTTTTTGTGTGATTATTATTTGTAATTGTTTTGTGATAGTGGAAAGTTAATCTGTTTTGGATTAGCAACTGGATGTAGGATTAGTAAGATCCGAACCAGTATAAAATTTATCTGTGCAAATTTCTCTCTACCTTACTCTTTTATTTATACTTATTATTTGCTAAGTAAGAAAATTGAGAAGAAATTCTAAAAAGGCACACGTCTTAATTAAGAACCCATGCACCCTCCCCTCTTGGTTTATTGTTCCACGCTGATCATTCCGCTGCACCTGCTGTGACAATTGGCAACAGAGCTCGATTTGATAGTTATTCAAATGGCAGGATCATATCAAACCTTTGTATAGGGTGCCTCTATCAATAGACCACCTATATTCACAGGTGAAAATTATGCATTCTGGAAGGTTAGAATGCAAATATTTATTGAGTCTATTGATTGTGAGATTTTGGATGTTATTGCTTTTGGTTCGTTTGTTCCTACTAACAATTTGCAGGAACCAAAGCCCTGTATTCAGTGGACTGCTGAAGAGAAAAGAAGATTTCAAAATGATGTGAAGGCCCGAAACATCATTGCATCTGCCTTAACCGTTGACGAGTTTTATAGGATTTGTATTTGTAAGACTGCTCAAGAAATATGGGAAATGTTGAAAGTAACCCATGAAGGTACAAATGATGTAAAGAGAGCAATAAAGAATACCTTGATCTAAGAATACGAAATGTTCAGGATGAAGCAAGGAGAAACAATATCAGATGTTCAGAAACGTTTCACCAATATCGTTAATCATCTAATTGGACTAGATAAGTCTTTCGAAAATGATGAACTCAATATAAAAATTTTGAAATCTTTAGACAGGTTGTGGCAACCGAAAGTGACTACGATCTTTGAGTCCCAAAATCTCAATACAATGACTATGGCGACACTATTTAGAAAGTTGAGGGAACATGATCTTGATCTCGGAAGACTCGATGAAGAAGAAGCCAAAACTAAGAAAAAGACATTGGCTTTAAAATCTGAAGTCGAGAGAAGCAAAAACAGGATAGAAGATTAAGACTCAGAGGATGGAGAAAACTTGAGTCTTGTGATCAAAAGGTTAAACAAGTTTATGAAATCAAGAGGTAAAGGAAGATTTAGATATGAAAAGAAAGAAAACCAAGGATCTTCCTCAAATTACCGATGCTCTATGGCTGTGGAGAAAAGAGGCATCTAAAAGCTAACTGCCTAAATCAAAAGAAGGGTAAAGAAAAGAAGGAAAAGAAAAACTTCAAGAAAAAGAAGGCCTACATTGCATGGGAGGACGATAACGAGACAATTTCTTATTTGAGCGAATCTGATGAAGAAGCTAACACCTGTTTGATGGCAGACGACGACACTGCTAGCCAAGTAAGTAATTCTAGCTATTCAGAAAATTATAGTCAATATGGTGAAGATGAATTGCATTAAACATATGCTGCTTTATTAATAGAATCTGAAAAGTTAGATATAGCTCATAAGAAATTGAAAAAGGACTTTAAAGAATTAAAATTAAAATTTGAAAACATTCTTGAAGAAAATAAAAATTTGCAATTAAATGTTGAAAATCTTTCTAAAGAAAATAAAAATTTAAAAACAGATTTTGAAAATACTTTTGAAGAAATTAAAGATTTGAAAAATAAAGTTTTATTTTTTGAAAAAGGGTAAATTTACTAGTAGTGATGAATGTGCTTCTTGTGACAATTTTAAGAAACTACTAGAACCACAATCTTAGGAGAATATAGTAAAAATAATGAAAATAAGGTTGTTAAAAATCAGTATGTTCCTAAAATTAAAAATAAACATTATAATAGAACCCATAGAACGTGCGTAGAAAAAGGAACAACTTATAGGAACACAAACGTTGTATCATGCTTTTATTGTATGAAAAATGGTCATACTTCAAATAAATGTAAAATTAAGCATTTTGGTGTTCCAAGTGACAAATATGTTTGGGTTGTAAAATGATTTCATTCCAAGCATTTAAAATTTAAAATTTAATTTTTTTTAACATTTAATTTTTTTTTAAAAAAAAACAAAATTTAAGAAAATTTTATTCCAAGCATGTTGTCTTTTATTAAATTATGGACCTCGAGGCAAAACCTCTTGAGTCAGATGAATCTGATGGAGGTAATTTTGAAGATTTGCAAAGACAACAAATGAAGAGAAGAGTGATGACAATCCTCAAGATGAAGATGTAAACAAAATTTGGCAACAACCTAGAGGATTATCATTGCACAACGAAATTGGAGTCATATCTAAAGGGGTAAACATTAGAAGAGATCTAGGAATTTTAGAAATCTCTTAGGTTTGCATTTTGATCCATTTTGTGCATTTTTGTGCATTTTGAAAAATCAAACATATTTTTTTATTCTTTAAAATTCCTATATGGTATGATTCAATGTATGTTTAAACATGATTTTTAAAGTTCTTTATCCCAAAATTATATGCTTCAAATCTCCTATTGTGTATGTTTGAATGAATATTTTAATTTGAAACATATTTAGCTCATATGCATACATGCTTTTACTAAGGGGAAATATTATCTTAAGGGGAGAACATAAAACACAACTTTTAATTATGATCAAAAAGGGGGAGGAAATATCTTAAAGTTTATTGTTATTCACTAATGCCCTTTTCTTTCATGAGTTGTGTTTTTACTCAGATTATTACTAAAAGCTTTAATTCAAAGGAGTTTTTGATCATCATCAAAAAGGGGGAGAATGTTAGAAAAATGACGAAGATGAAGTTTTGATGATGTCCAAATCAAGTCAAGAGAAATCAAGATTCAAGAATATCTTATGAAGACTTGTATTGCAATGGAAAACTTTTGTAATAATTGTAGTTTATTGTCTAGGACTTAGATTTTCATTGGTTTTGATTCCATGTACTTTCATACTTTATAATTGATGTCTAGAGTCAAAATCTCACTGTTTTAATCGATTAAAACTAGTATTAATCGATTAAAATGAGTAAAACAAAACTTTCTCTATTTTAATAGATTAAAATACATTTTAATCTATTAGCTAATTGATTAAAATACATTTTAATCGATTAAAGCTGACCGTTGGACTTTTCTAGCTTTTGAAAACTAGCTGTTGCACTTATTTTAATGGATTAACAATAATATTAATCAATTAAAAGCGTAAAATGGTCAATTACGAAGAATGAAAGAGTATTTGCTTGAGTCTATAAATAGGCTCTCTTTACCCATCATCAGCAACTCTTCCCTTGTGCTAAAATACTCTGAACTTTGTGAGAATTGTGTGCTCTTGCTCAGCTAAGGAAACTCGTGTCTGTGGTGCTGGTACTTTGCTACTACGGTGACAGATGAATAACTGATTCATCCTTGGTATTGCTAAGGAAGTGATTGGAAGAGGTTCATCCTTCGTGAATCATTCGAAGGAGGTTATTTTCTGTGTGTTTATTATTTGTAATTGTTTTGTGATAGTGGAAAGTTAATCTATTTTGGATTAGCAACTGGACATAGGATTGGTAAGATCCGAACCAGTATAAAATTCATTTGTGCAAATTTCTCTCTACCTTACTCTTTTATTTATACTTATTATTTGCTAAGTAAGAAAATTGAGAAGAAATTTTAAAAAAGCACACGTCTTAATTACGAACCAATTCACCCCTCTCTTGGTTTATTGTTCCACGCTAATCATTCCGCTGCAACTGCTCTGACAATAAGTAAATTTATCAACTAAGAGATTTTGATTTAATTTGTATTAGTTAATTAATTGAATTGATTAATTGTTTCAATTTTGATATGAATATTCTTAAAACTATGATAACAGAGAGACATTTTGTTTTTAAATACGTAGATTGTACTCGTTTTAATATCATAATACTACTAAAGTAAAATATTTTATAAATATGCGAAAAAACAAATAATGTATATCCATATTAGTGTTTGTATTTGTATTAGTTAATTAATTGAATTGATTATTTTTCAAAGTTTGATATGAATATTCTTAAAACTAAGGTAGGAGAGAGACATTTGGTTTTTAAATACGTAGATTGTACTCATTTTAATATCATCATATTACTAAAGTAAGATATTTTATAAATATGCAAAAAAAAAAACAAATAATTCAATGTATATCCATATTAGTAGTCATCTAAAAGATAAAACTATATTAATGTCCCACATATACGTTTTCAAGCTATCATACTATGATATTTTTCAAAACTATACCTAAAATGATCTAATATCGTCCTACGACTTAGAAAATTGATTTCTCATCCACAATAAGTGTCCCTACATATGCATATTTGTTTGCTAACATTAATATGATGATTACTATAAAAAAAAAGACATAAAAACCACAAAACACACAACAGGGTTGTCAAGGTACGACAAGTTCGTTACAAGACAAGCCTGTCCAGTAGAAAAACGGGTAGAATTGTCAAGGTATTACAAGACAAGCTCGTCTGGTAGAAACCTTGGTCTTGGTTTTGAAATTTAACTAAATAAAATAAACGAAGAAGCCTTTGTGTATGGAAAGATAATTCTAACTAGAAAAACACTAAAACCAACCTTAGGATAGAAAACACTTGGCTAGAAAAACACCAACTTAAGAAAGGAAACAAATCTTAGCTCAACACAGAGATAGAACAGCTAGAAACACCTTAACTTAAGTTAGGAAGCCAACCTTTAGAAAAAAACCTCAACTTGAGTTAGGAAACCAACCTTTAGTTTGACATTAGGATAGAAAAACCCTAAGATAGAAGAAAAATACTTTGAAGAAATATGAGAACCTAGAAGAACACCAAGCCAAAAGCCAATGAGATAACAACCTCATGAAGATAGAATAGAAAACAAAAGGTCTGATACAATAAGATAAAACTCTATTGTAAAAGAACTTGACTAAAAGCTATAGGTGATCCTCTAAGGGAAAAGGATTAAAACAACAAAGAAACTAGGTTAAGAAACTTAGGACAGAAACACAAGAAGAAAACTTCAATGCTAAACACAAAAACTAGAGTGTAAACCCCAAACAGACAAAACCTATAACATGAACCCAAACATAGAAAAACATAGGAAAACACTTAGGTCCTAAGAAGAAGAAATACTTCTAGGCTAAAACACCCTAATGCATGGCTAGATGATGTCTTGTCTAAAAGCGTCCAAGAGAGATTGAGTTAAGCACTCAATGTTTATAATACATGGGTTAGCATAAAGCTGAAGAGAAGATGTTTTGATGATGTCTAAAAGTCAAGTCTCAAGTGCTTTTGTTGCAAGAAGATTTTCATGAAGACTTGTCTTGTGTTAAAGCTTTTGTAATTTAGTAGATTTATGTATATGATGTGATTTATCTTTGATTTTATGTTTTGTTTGCTTTAGGTTGCGTTAAAATTCATTTTGAATAAGAAAACCTTATTTTATACTCAAGATAATTGATTATCAAATTATAATAATCAATTATCAATAATCAATTATGACTTGCCATAATTGATTATCACGAGCAATTATAAGAATTTTTAAGCAAGTTTTTTACCGTTGTGCATTCATTAAATGCATATTCAATTACCATAATTGGATAATTGATTATCACACATTAATTAGTTGACAATGAATTTTTGGAGGTATCCTTTAGTGAAATCTCTATAAATTAGATTGAGACTCTCATTCTAAAATACGAAATACGAAACATACAAAAAGGTATACTTTCGAAATTCTTATCTGCAAGTTGTGGTGATAAGTGTTCTAGGGTTTGTATAATCCTTGTGTTGTGGCTTTGAGAACTTGACATTTTGGCATAGAGCGAGACCTTTCACAGGGAATGTGATTGAGTGCAGTTGTTGTTGGCACATAACGAGAACTTTCACAAGGAGTGTGATTGAGTATTGTTGTTGTTGCTCAGTTGAAAGCTTGTCATCCTTCGTGAAGCATTCGGAGGAGGTGATCATCCTTTGTGAAGATTCAAAGGAGGTGTTCATCCCTTGTGGGGTACAGGGGAAGTGAGTTTCATCTCTTGTGGTAACAAGAGAGGTGTTATAACCTTCAACTTATTTATTTTCTTTTTGATTGTAACAATTTGTTGGTTTGTGCTAATGAAGCGTTAATTCCCAGTTGAGATTAACAACTGGATGTAGGATCTCTATGATCCGAACCAGGATAAAAATTACCCGTGCAATTTTCTCTCTTCCATACTCTTTTAATTTGTTTAAATTGTTTTAAGGAATTTATATTTACGTGAGAAAATTATTAAAAGAACGATTTGCGATAAGAAACCAATTCACCCCCTCTTGGTTTGTTGAATGCGTTAACCATTTCGTTGCGCCATTGTGACAATTGGTATCAGAGCTTGCTTTGATAATAATTCAATATGACGGGGCAACATCAAACCTTTGCTAAGGGTGCCTCTATCAATAGACTGTCATTGTTTATTGGAGAAAACTATGCTTTTTGGAAAGTGAGAATGCAAATTTTCATGGAATCTATTGATGGTGAGATTTGGGAAACTGTCACAAATGGTCATTTTGTTCCAACTGTGTTTATTAACAATTTGCAGGAATAAATTTCATACCTAACATATTACATAGATTAATTTTTTGCTCATTAAAAATTACCTACTCCAAGTTATTAGGTCGTAAACAACTACTCTTGCAATAATTTACTATGACAAACCCATCCTTACATTGTTAATCCGTTCAAAATACTCAACAAGCTCCTATAGTCCAATTCCACAAAGTTAGCAAATTAAAGCTTCTCATAATCAAATTCGTCAGAAAATATATAAGAATATGCATAATATACTTGCCTCATATGACATGTTCAAAATTTCCAAATCATGATCACCCAATGAAGTAACATCTTGCATAAAAAAAAGATAAAATTTTGTCTATATGAAATGCAATAAAAGTAAAGAAAATGATATATATATATATATATATATATATATATATATATATTACGTTTTCAAGAAAGACCACAAGAAAAAGATTCTTCCGGTGTCCAAAAAGTGGATGTTGATGCATATATGCGCTCGCAAATGGTGAATTTTGTAAGGGTATTGAAAAGCTGCTTTGAGGATGAAATTGATCAAGTGACCTGTGTGCTCTTGCATAAATTGAGTTTGAAAATAAAAGGCATGGTACTCCAGATGGTTTGACCAGAGAAGGGAAACTGGTTGATAGTGTTGATCACCTAAGTAGTTTCTTGGAATAAATCCGTTAAAGTCATGTGTCATCATAGATCCCTAGAAACTATAGTATGTAAAAAGGGAAGGCCAATTTCAGTGTGCTTTGCATTAGGGAAAGCAATTAAAGAACTAGCAACCGAAGCATTGAAATGTGAATTTATAGATGAAACTAGAGCATTTATGTTAAAATTTGGTTGGTCTCTATCGCATTATATCATTCTTTTCATTATCCCAAAAATAAAAGAGTTAGAAAAAATAATGCAGAACTTTGTAGCCAACCACTACAGGAGTACAAAGACTTACCTCGCCATCAAGTCACGATTTTTTCTATCTATGTGAACTAGATTTTCCTTTTGAAAAAAAAAGTTTAATTATTTGTGAGCTCCATGTTTACACATCTTCTCGAATACATCCTTCTATTATTTGTGTTCTTAATTAGCTCCTATTCGTGTAAAATTGAATCAATTGGACCGTTGCCGTCAATTTTAGTAAGCGACATTAAGATTACAGTCATGTGGCATGTTGACTTTGCAAATCTTAAGTATGTGGCACACTACAAGAAATAATGGAATTACATACGAAAATTTATATACGGATTTAAATTCGTATATAAATTAAGTATTATATACGAAAATTATGTACGGATCGTAGAAAAGGAGTTATATACGATTTTTATATACGGAATGTTATATACAGAAAAATCTGTATATAAGATCCGTATATAAAGTTGGCGCGTGGTGACGGGAAAGTTATCCAAGGATGTATCCGTATATAAGCTATATTATCTGTATGCAGTTTGAACCAGGTTTTCAACTATGGATATTATGTACGGGTGTGGAAAATAATTTATTTAAAAAAATTTTATTTTGAAAAATTGGCTGCTGGAGCTGACTCGAAGCTTTTTACCCTCTTTCTCGAACCCTAGGAACTCTCTGTTCTCTCTTGCACTCTCGATCTCGAACCCTCATCTCCAGAAACACTGTCACCTCTCTTCGCTCTCTCTGCGTATCAATCCTTCATCAAACACTGTCACCTTCAGTCGGTTGTCGTCTCGAAGCTTCAGTCACGTCTCCTCTCGAAGCTCTCTTTCTGCAACTGTCGGTCGACTTCTCCGGTGGCGAGCCCTGTTAAGCATTGTGTCAAACCTATCTTCTCTACAGCTGTCGGTCTACTCCACCCCTCTTCTATCGAACCGTATGTGCCCTAAATCATTCTTCTCTCGAGCCCTAAATCATTGTTCTGTCGAGCCCTAAATCTAGTAAGTGATTCTTCTCTTCCTTCATTTTTCTGGTAATATGTAATGCCTAGAAATCTTTAAAATTGAACCCTAATTTGTGTTAATTTTATTTTAATTGGCCCATTTTTGGTTCGTCTGGCAAGACGTAGTTGGATTTTGACGAGGCATCGATTGAGGCTGCTGTATTGCGGTTTAAGCTAAGACATAGAAGTTGGTGCTGCGAAGGCCGAAGGAACCAGAAAAAGGTGTTTTAAATTTCCTCTCTTGCTCGGTTTGGTATGCAATGAAGTATATATAATGTATATTTTTTAGTATTGTGGACTGTATTAAGTATGTAAAGTCGTAAATGTTATGATATATGTTAGTGTAATGCATGGACATGAACTTTTGGCTATTCTGCATTGCTAGAGTTGGCTGCTTCCTTGAATCTTAACCTGGTGTAATATGTTGTTTATATTTGTTTTAGAATTTTTTGGTGTAAAGTCAAAGAAGTCCTCTGGTTCAGAGGACTCTAGTCATTTGAAAGGGTTTGTTTCCAGGCCAAGCCATTAGGTTCAAAACATGAAACTTTGAAAATCTCCTCACTTATGACATGTGCTATCTCCAACAAGTATCCTCTTTTGATGTAGTATATGAATTGGGCTTAAGCAATGGTTTTAATCGTGATCGAAATGGTTGATTATTAGAATAGGTGAATATGATTTACATGTGAGGACCTGGTGGATTATTAGGGGAATGAAAACATTCACTGCCATTTGGTGAAGTACACGTCTCCGTTTATTGCATAGGCAGATGGTGCATTCCAATGGAAGGCTATCTATATATGGGCATTACCATCTCTGTATCAACTTGTAGTTGAAAAGTGTATTAGTCTATGACTAAGAAGTTTGAGCAAGAACAAAACAGAGGGAGCAGAAGGCTGCATGGGTTTGAAACGTCTTTGAATGAAAAAGAAAGAGGGGGCACATGTGAGGGAACATGATGGGGTCAATATGGTCCTACTACAAGGACTGGGAAAATGGTTTATGTGGCTTACAAATAGAGGGGAGGAAGGTCACATGTTGGTGGGAATCAAACAATTGTATGACATGGGTGCTTGCTTATTTGATATTCTCTTCACTCCTTTTTCAATTCTTTTTTGATGGGTACTGCTACAGCTACTATGCTCACACATCACATGCCCATCCTTGTTTATGCTCCACAGGCTTCTTTTGAAATTATGAATACGGCTGTTGAGGGTGTCAGTTAGGCATAGACTAAAGTGTGATTGTACAAAGATTCTGAACGAAAGAGTTGTTAAGGTTCACCTCTACAAGGTGGGTTTCAAGCCTAATTATTTCATTTGGGAGGATCATAGGGAAAGAATGCCAGAAGATGATGTACAAAATCATGAAAGTGTGATGGGTGTAGAGACGAAAAGTGGTCCAATTAACCAATTTATGGCAATGGAAGACATGGTGCATGATGCTCTTAGGCAAAATGAGTCGTGCCAAGCATCTACTTCAGATAACATTGAAGAGGCTCCGAATGAAGAAACACAAAGGTTTTATAATCTCTTGTTGGATGCAAACAAGTCGTTGTATGAAGGAGCATCAGACTCGAAATTATCAATGTGTGTCAGACTATTAGCTTGCAAGTCAAATTGAAATATTCCTAACTAATGCTTAGATTTTATTGCAAAAATGGTTCTGGATGGAACACCCATCAAATCAGAATTTGCCTAAAACATACTACGATGCAAAAAAGTGTGTATCAAAGTTAGGATTACAATTGCAGAGGATTGATTGTTGCATGGATGATTGCATGCTCTTCTATGATAATGAATATGGTAAGAATGATGGCGCGTTGCTTGAATGCAAATTTTGTGGAAAGCCAAGATATAAACCACGTAACACGGGAACAACTACTACAAAAGAAGTTCCTGTGAAATCAATGTTCTATTTGCCATTAATTCCTAGACTACAAAGAATGTATGCCTCAACACAAACTATAGGACATATGACATGGCACTATCAGAACAGGTCGACAAATGGTGATTTGCGTCATCCATGTGATGGAGAGACTTGGAAGCACTTTGATAGAGTATATCCTGACTTTGGTATGGAGCCACGCAATGTACGACTCGGTTTATGCTCTGACGGTTTTAACCCATATGTACAGGCATCAAATATACCATATTCATGTTGGCTAGTTATTGTCACCCCTTATAATCTTCCTCCAGAAATCTGCATGTCTAAACCTTACATGTTCTTGTCATGTCTCATTCCCGGGCAATTCAATCCAAAGGTTTGCATAGATGTGTTCTTAGAGCCCTTGATAGACGAATTGAAGAAGTTGTGGACGGGTGTGATAACATATGATATTTCAAGGAAACAAAACTTTATTTTGAGAGCCAATGTGATGTGGACAATTAATGACTTTCCTGCTTATGGTATGTTGTCCGGTTGGAGCACTCATGGTAAACTGGCATGTCCACATTGCATGGAGCATACAAAGGCTTTTAGATTATATCATGGGGCAAAAAATTCCTGGTTTGACTCCCATCGGAGGTTTTTACCGAATGACCATGCCTTTAGGAGGAATAAGAATGCTTTCAAAAAGGGGGAAGTGAAGATGGATGACGCACCACCATATCTAACGGGAGAAGAAGTTTGGAATACAATCAACGGTTATCCTAAAATAACTGAAAATGTTGCACCAAGAATTGATGGATACGGTGAGTGGCATAATTGGACTAAAAGAAGCATCTTTTGGGATCTACCTTATTGGAAGCATAATTTGTTAAGGCATAATCTTGATTTCATGCACATTGAAAAGACTTTCTTTGACAACATCTTTAATACTGTGATGAATGTTGCGGGTAAGACAAAAGACAATGACAAGGCCCGAGTGGATTTAGCTTTATATTGTAGACGAAAAGATTTGGAGCTAAAAAGCCATATCAATGGAAACATGTACAAGCCAAAAGCAAATTATACACTTTCTTCAGACCAAACAAAACAAGTCTGTCATTATGTCAAAGATCTTAGGATGCCTAACGGATATTCTTCTAACTTGTCAACGTGTGTTGATGTTAATAGGGGAAAGCTCATTGGGATGAAAAGCCATGAATGCCATGTGTTTATGGAATGCTTACTTCCTATAGCATTTAGTTCTTTACCGGCTCATGTTCTCAATCCCATTATAGAGACAAGTCATTTCTTTAGAGATTTGTGTTCTACGACATTGAAGGAGGATGACCTGGTGAAGATGGAAGAAAACATTCCCTTCATTCTGTGCAAGATGGAGAGAATATTTCCTCCCTCATTCTTTGATTGCATGGAACATCTCCCTATCCATCTTCCATGTGAGGCAAGACTTGGTGGACCAGTCCACTATAGGTGGATGTACCCTTTTGAAAGGTGACAATATGACATCTTATTGTTCAATTTACTTGGCATAATTCAAAAATCCTAACATGTCACTTTCGTAATTGTAGGTTCATGGGATATGCTAAACGTTCGGTTAAGAATAAAGCTAGGGTCGAAGGATCTATTTGTGCATCATACTTGCATAGAGAGACAACTCATTTTTGTTCCCATTATTTCAAAAACTTCATGTTAACACTACAAAGCAGTAGAAATGAAGTAGACACTGAAACAAAAAGCCTTACCGCAACATTATTAGTGTTTGACCAGCCTGGTCATCACTCTGGGAGGGAATAAACTCATTGGTTAAGTGAGGAAGAATTGAGATCAGCTCATGTTCATGTTTTGATCAATTGCAATGAAGTTCAACCTTACCTTGAGTAAGCTCCAATGTCGTTTATATTTCCCAAATATTTCATTTCATAAATTTAATTGTCTTTGATCCAATCTCGTCATACATATCGACAACTCATTCTTACATCTACATAAACTATCTGAGTGAAACAGTTCGGCATACATACATGCTAATTTTCCATTGTTGTTCAGGCAAAAAGTACGACTTCCAATCATTCTTACACATTCATTTCTTTCTTAATTCTTTAATCATTAAATTATTGAATAGGTTGATATACCATATGGTTGTAGGTTCATGAAGATCCTTTAAGTGTGAGGAACCAACATCTAAGAGATTTATCGCTTGCTCCTTTAAGGTATGTAAAGGAATGGCACACCTTCTTTGCGAATGGATACAAATTTCATACCCATGCATGGAGCCAGGGTAAGAAGATAATAAATAGTGGGATTCATGTTAAAGGGCTAATAGAAGGAGGTCAAGATGATTTCTATGGTGTCATTAAACACATCTACGAGTTGGAATACAATTCAACAATCACTGAAAAGAAAATTACATTATTTTATTGCGATTGGTTTGATCCATCAAGAGTAGATACAAGGGTGGATTCAAAGTATGGCACTATAGCTATCGGAATGGATAAAAGATATGTGTTGTTCGATCCTTTTATAATTGCACATAATGTACAACAAATGTATTATGTACCATATCCTACATCACACATGGACAAAAGAGGTTGGTGTGTTGCGATAAAGACGAAGCCTAAAGGTCGCATTGATTCTAATGATGTAGAAACTGATGTGCCATACCAAGTGGAGGAAATGTCACATGTTAATGATGTCATTGATGTTGAAGAAGTCTCTTGATTACAGGATGTAGAAGTTGGTCTTGAAGAAGTGGACCCCAACAATATTTCATCATTTCAAGGGCATGAAGATACAGTTGAATAAGAAGAATCCAATGAAGAGGGAGAAGGTGAAGATGACAACGAAGATGAATTTCAAAGTTCTAGTACTGAATAAAGTTAGGGCATGTTTTTCATTTATTTTTGCTGCATTTATAATGCTGTCCAATTTAGAAATGTAGTATTCCAATGTAGTAGGTTTTTTAGGCTTCTATTTTGTCAATTCTTATCAAATCCCAATAGCTTGCATGGCCCTGATGTATTTTGAAACTCATTGCCTGGGATTGTCTGTTCTTCATATTGCTAAGAAATAGAAAACACATTTTATGGTAGTGTCTGTGCTTGTTATTGCTACTGCTAGTCTCTGTCCACCCTCAAATGGTGTAAACCAATTGTTATTAGCTCCTCTTCCTCTTTTTTGTACTTATAAATAACGCCTCAACTAACTTACTTGTATTGACTATTTTTTCGAGAGTAATATCATCCTTCATAGGACATGACCTACTTGTAAAGTTAGATGATTTTATGGAGCATAGTGTAAGGATCGTACTATTAGCCCCTATACTGGCTATAATACTAATGATATCAGAAAAACAATGATTGGACACAGTAGTAGGTAGAACCAAATCAGATGTTGTTCTATGTAGTATATTCGATATACCTGGATGGGAAAATTTCACAGGACATTTTCCCGTTAAAACTAGTTCATATCTGGTTGGGAAAGTAGGATACATTGGTGACAAAGACTCAGAGGGATACGAGAATTTTGGTAAGACAGCAGGTGATATTTCTATAGGGTCAAAGAGTCCAGATTCAGCCCAAGCGGGTTGCTTAACTAACTCTACTAAAGAAGTAATTCTTCTATGGTCAGCATGTACAGTATGATGATGACTACCTCAAAAATAACCCATACAAGAGTTTGCACAGTTTCAAGACTCAAGCTTATGAAAAACTAAACAGCAAATTAATGAACCACTGACAAGGAAGCATCCATCAAAATCTACCAGTCTTACCCCTATAACCATTAGCACGTCAACAAGATTTAGGCAAAAATAAACGAATAAAATAATAAAGTGAACCTACTAACTCATATTAGATTACATAATTAACTTAGCGAGGTGGACAATGGATTTCTCTTGTTGATTGAATCATGTTTTTTGCCATGTAATTTATATTATTACCATTGCAACATATTTTTATCTTGTTGATTGAATCATGTTTACACTGTTAATTCCATCATTGCACCTTCAGGAATATGGCATCAGGTGGTTTTGGCCCTCCTCTTCCACCTTTAGGAAAATCTAATAAGGGGAAGGGAAAGAAATCTTATGTAATCAAGTTGCTTCCGCATGTCAATAATGAAATTGGTTGAAGCAGTGAAGCAACTACCCCTACCTCTACCTCCACTGGTAGATCTGTTCCATCTTCATTACAAGTTCTTGGCTTAACTCCTATTCCACATACATCTACTACCTCTCTTCCATCTCCATTACAAGTTCCTCCTGGCTTGACACCCACTCCATACCAATTGCCTACTAATCAAATGGAATCACTCTCTCCCAATGTTGGTTCTAACCCACCAACTCAAACAAACATTGCACCATCACCTCGTACAGACGATGCATATCCACATTCCAGTTCAGCCGCCAATGACGTCGAAGAAGGTTCCAACAGTCGGCCACTGATTACACCCGTTGGAGGAGGGTAACAAAATTTTTTAACTCAAATAATATATATATATATATATATATATATATATATATCATTGTTGTATTATTCTAATGTTTGAGTTTAATTTTGGTTTAGGTTTTATCCTACAAGAACTGCATCGAAGGCAATCACAGCTACCATCAAGCAACAATTTGATGAGTCGTGGCTAACTTGGGGACAAATCCCTAAGCCAACTAGAGATGTTTTCTTCGACCGTTTTAAGGTACACAGTTTTATAAATTAAGATGTCATTTAGTAGAGAAAATTCCATCACCCAACTTCCAAATCATTCATAGAATACCGGTTAAGCATTAATCCTCTCTGATGCATTAATATGTCATATTGCTCTATTTGGTTGATACATTGTTGATTGCTCTGATATGTTATTGATTGAATGGTTGAATGCTCTGATATAAACACTAATAGGATATTAGAATCAGGGGGAGAAGAAAAATATGTTATTGCATTTATGGTGATTGTGAAGTTATCTGCAACGAAATTAGTCATGTGAAAAAAGTACAAATTAATACATGAATATAATAAAATTAGAATACGGTTTATCTTTATTGAAGTTGGGTTAGGTGTGATGGAAAAATAAGATGATGAAGAAGAACCATTGGTAGGATGTAAAGTGTGAGAAGTGACAAGAGAGTGAGTTGAGAAATAAGCAGGTTCGTTGGTGCCAAAATTGAACATAATGATGATAAAACTTGCACAAAAGGGTAGCATTTATGATTTTGTTATTATTATAGTAGCTTACATCTAAGGCCTCTCTTGTTATAACGAAACCAACCAAATTAGCAGTGTCACTTGGATTAATTCCTAAGCAAAATCCCTTAACAGATCCTCATCCTCTTCAAACAATTCATTAGGTAGATGTAATCAAATATTGTGAAATTATTTGGATCGTTTCAAATATACAAAATAGTGACACATAAACTATTTTCAAGTAATATGAAATTACAGTTCTAACAACTTAAGTGTAGTTGAAAAAGTTGTCCCCCAATTTCCTTATTCCTTACAAGAGTAACTGAGTAAGATGTGTTAATCTAAGGCTATGCAAATCCTAGAAATTAAAAAAGAAAATGCGCAACTTATCACAAAACGGAATTAGGAATCTGTAAGCAGGAACAAAACTAACTATTATTCCATCTTCAAAATTAGTGCAAAAAAAATGAGGCAAGAAAAGAATTCAATCTATATCTGTAGTACCTTGTGATTGATATACCTTAACAATATCTCTCTATCTTTCTTGGGAATAATCTGATTCATCAAGCGAATTAAGATCACTAGCTAAAATGTGTGGCTCATCACTACATTGAATTATTGTATTTAATTTCTTGCAAAAAATTCTTCCATGTTGTGATATGTTTCCATGCTCTATGATACACATGTGTTACACAAAAGATTTATATCTTGCTTTGACACATATATGGTTTACATCACTGAGTTATGACTTATGGAAGTCTTATATCAGTCATGATTGATCTTGGAAATAATAACACACTTTCATATTAAATGACTTATGTTATAAAGATTTTCATCTTCAATTCTACTTATTCAAACCTATTCTTTGTAATATAACAGTGAGAGGTTTCATGGAAGCCTAAAGATAAGGAAAAGGTAAAAAGAAATTTTCACACCAAGGCATCTCATAGACTCTCAGAGATGTATAAAAAAGCTAGAACTCTAGGAAAAAAACCTAATTGGTTGGGGGATGATACTTGGAATGCTCTTCTGGAAAAGTGGAACATGCCACTTTATAGACAAAAGTGTGAAATAGCTAAGAAGAATCGAACATCTGAAAAGGGTGGTTGTTTGCACACTGAAGGATCTATTAGCGTGCATGAGCATGCTATTCATTTGGTATGTAACTTGTAAATTTTATTTCTTAAATTTGTAATCATAAACTTTACAAATATTTATTAACAACTCATTTTGTTTGCAGTGACAGGAGCTTGGTCGGTCTGTGCAGGTTGATGAAATATTTCAACAAACACATATTCGTCAATCAACAGGGGAATTTGTGGACGAAAGGTCTAGGCGGACCCATGTAAGTTTCTACTAACTCTATCACATCATACATTGTCAGTTTTTAAACCTTACGTTTACTGATAATATTTATTCCTTTAACAAGAATAATTTCAAGCAAAATTTTCTCAAATTAGATTTGAGACTGCATCTGTTGGTGCCTCATCATCCAGTCCTCTAGACCCTGCGGAGGAGGAGAGATTGAGAAACCAATGTTGGTTAGATGCTGGTGGTGGAAGATACAAGGGAGGTGTATATGGTATTGGAAATGTCAGTTCCCAAAATGACTGTGTCGATAGTTACATCCGACAGACACATGCATCTTCTTCCACTCAGCCACAAAATTCAGAACAAATTGATAATCTTAAATCGCAATTACAACAATATGGCCAACAACTTCAAATGTTTCAAGGCTTTATGGGTGTCATCCTCTCATTCCTTCCACCTTCAGCAGCCACAGCTACTCAGCAATTTTTAAACTTTCAAAATTCTCAAGTTCAAAATGAAGCACCCAACCACCAAGCTCCAGACCAGCAAACTCCAAACCAACAATCACCACACCAGCAACCACCACCAGAAGATGGAAATGATCATATGCATTAGACATTTTATACAACTTATTTTCAATACTATGAAACTTATTTAGAAAAAGTTTCTGATACCGTGGCTGTTTAAATCTTGCACTTATTATATTCATGTAAACACATTTATATGACAATGTATGTCCAGGTCTATATAAGATGTATATGACAATGTATGTCCAGGTCTCCTTATGTATTGTGTTTATGAATTCTACTTATAAATTGTGCATATGAAATCTGCTTATGAATTGTGGTTATGAATAGTAATGTTCAACAGGTCTGTTTGGAATGAATTGGGCATGTTCAATTTTACATTCACTGCATTATCTAAAACCATTATATACGGAAATATCCGTATATAAGTTATATACGGTTATTTCCGTATATAACTTATATACAGATATTTCCGTATATAACTTATATACGAATATTTTGTATATAACTTATATACGGATATGTCCGTATATAACTTATGTACGAGGGTTTTATGTACGGATTTTTGCCTGTATATAATCCGTATATAACCAACTTTAATATACGAATTTTTGGCCTTATATACGGATTTTGGTTAGATAATTGCGATTTTTCTTATAATGGCACATTCAGGGTATTATTGATGTGGGTTTTTTAATTTTGAAATGAAAGAAATTTTGGATTTGGTTAAATCTCTAATTTGCAAAAAATCTTTTTAAAAAGAGTGCATGAGGTTTGGGAAGTTGTTCTTCTTCGACGCGGGTGCCTGGGTGGTGAATCTACTTCTTCTTCTTTCAACAGGATGTTAAAGGACCATTCATGTTGTTCTTCCACATGTAATGGGTGGCACAAGGAAAACCCTAGTGTTTGTTTTTGTGGTGGAGGAGGATTGAGTAGTTTGGATGATTCACCGATTTTCCATTGTGGACATAAATGTGTGTTGAGAACTGCAGAGGCTACACAGAATCGAGGCAAACAATTTTGGGGTTGCTCTAAGTATAAGGTAAGATACTTTGAACCAATGTATTTCGTGTAATTGTTTTTTAGAAGAGGTCATTGTCATTGATTGTTTTGTTTACAGAATGGAACTGAAGACGTTGGTTGCAACTACTTCAGATGGTGGACTGATGTTGGGTTTGAGGAAAAAGGTACCTACTTTAAATGTGAAGGAAAGAATGATACTATGTTGAACGATGAAGAAAGGGAGGCTAATAGGAAAGTGATACTTTATTTGAACAAATCTGTGCTGATTCTTCAAAAGTGGATGAAGGTGTTGATATGGGTGGTTTCTATTTTATGTGTAATAAACATAATTTTAGTTTCAATGTTGATGAGAATTTGATGATGTGTTCTACCTTTGTTGTACCTTTGCATGTTTTAATGAATTGAAGACTTGTTTTAGACTTGTGGATATTGTTATGTAATTTAAGTTTAATCTGTGAACAGTTGGCACTAAGATCTATTTATTTTGTTTCCCTTCTATATAGTAGTGAAGAGTGGTTTAAACAATTTAAAACAATTATCTTACCTTAATACAAAGTAAATTGGTAGTGAAACATGATAACTGACATCTGTAAGTGAAGCCAAATTGACATTCCATATTGCTAACTTTTCTTACTAAAGAAATGACACAAAGGAATTTGTTAACAATACGCTTTAAACATGCCTTCTGTTTTGAACTATACACATTAGTTGTATTGGTCTTCGTTTTTATCAACGCAGTGTGATCATATATGGCAATAGGACAAAAAGGCTGTAATATGAACATAGTAACTTAGTTATTATTTGTTTAGCTCCTACTGTGTATGTATTGAAAATGAAAGCAAACACAGAGGCATTCACTCATCTCAAAAAAAGTGAACTCATCACAAACATCAAAATAAAAAACTTAGTCAATGGTAGTAGCTACAATAAAAAGGAAATTATTCACTCAAAGCAGTAAAAAGGCAATCATTTAGTAAGATAACAGAAGGCATCATTCCATAATCATATGAAAATGGTCAGATTGTTTACAGAAGCATTACAAATGTTCAAATTTCAAACACAACCATTACAATTGTTGAAGCAAGTAATATGTTACAAATTTTTCACACAACCATTTGAAATTTTTCCTAGAAACCTCCCCTGCTAGGGTTGTCCTTCAAACTCATTTGTTGATGGCATTACTGGTTTAAATGCCATTACTGGTTCTTCGGTTGATTTAGGACAACAAGTTCTCTTGTGACCCACTTCCCTACAACAAGTTCTCATTTGTTGATGGCATTACTATAGATGTAAACTAGTAGAATTAAGCATATGATTTTATATATGGAAAAACCTAGACCCTGGAAGACGTCTAGATATTGGATAAAACTTGCACTTTCAACCTGGGCACTTGATTACAAAAATTATTTTAATGTGGTCTATATGTTTGTGTACACTTTATTTAGAACTTTATACACTTTCTACATTTAAAACACACACTTTTGGTAACTTTGGTTCGATGTTGTGTTGTCTTTCTTTGAAACTCCACATTTTGATAATTTGGATCATTTAGATGTGTCCAAACATTGTAAATGAGTCTAAACGCACCCCAAGTTGCCACTGAAGCATTATTGGTTGGGTTTAGCATGACTACCATTTTGTTGCATTGCATCTCGATGCTCTCAATGTCATCTCAAAGCCCTTCTTAATGTTTAGAACTTTGTACCAATTTGTTACACTCTTGCGATCTTTTTTCATTATTGCCTGGTGAATCTTGTAGGCTAAGATCATTTAATCTATGTCGTCTACTTTTGGATTTAGTGTTTTGGCCATGGTGGCACAAGTGATGACTCATTTGATGTTACCTAGTTTAAACTTTTTTTTCTGCATTTCCTTTGTGCAAACATTACTAAAAATTTTACAAAATTCTTCGATAAGGCTTACAATATATATTCGTATATTCGTTATGAACATGTTTATGTGAGGGTTGATTGATTTATCATGCTATGTAAATGATATATATAGATGAACTAATCCACATCAATACATTTATCTTATATTTTTATTATCTAGAAGATATTATAATGTTGAGTATCTAATGTATCCATTATATATAATATTTTATCTCAATACAGTGTTAGTATATTATCTTATCATTTTTGTTATTAAAAAATTTCAAAAGTTAAATTTATCTTTATATATATTCTATCTTTTTATATAGATGAATTACATATTTTATTTATAATTTTGTAGGATTTTTTTAGTTATCTAGAAATCACATTATTTTTTTTATTTATCTTTTTCAGACATAAAAAAAATAACAAAAAAAAATATATGACGTCTGCATATTTTATGTTAACAAAAATAAAAGATAACGAATATATTCACAACTAAGATTATAAAAAGAAAAAAAATACTTCTCTACAAAAAGAAAAAAAAAATATCGTAAATATATCTTATTCAGAATTAAAATTTAAATAAAAATATTATCTTAAAACTAATATATTATATATATTAAAATAAAAATTATTATACATACATATATATATATATATATATATATATATATATATATATATATATATATTCATATATAAAAGTATGATCATACTAACACAATCTTGTCAGTATAAAAAATTGACATTTTATTTATTAAAAAATACCATTTTTGTTTAACATTTTTGTATGTGAATAAAATAAGATTCCATTTATGAAACACTAATAGAATTAATCCTACAAATCTGAAAATATAAATAAACATCTCCCATTCCCATTGAATATATATATATATATATATATATATATATATATATATATATATATATATATATATATATATATAAAAGTAAAAAAAATATAACCCCTAATTATATTTAAAAGGCGTACTTAAATATAATTATTAAGTGGAAATCTCTCATAATTACATATTCCACAAAGTTATCGCTATATTGTATTATAAGGATGGTAAGTATATCATCATCATTAACCTAAGAAATATCATTACAAATCAAATGAAAGATTGAATGTATAATATTTTATCTTATTGTGTAATTAAGAAAATAAAATTTATCTGTTGTATATATAATGCACTGTATTTTTAGTTATATGTATGTTCATAGTTTGTTAGAAATTGATTAAAGTTGTAATGACTAAATTAAATAATAACCCAAATATATATATATATATATATATATATATATATTATTATTATTATACAAATACACGGTTTTATTTTGTTATAGCTTTTATTTTATGGAATAAAATTATCTTTATATCTCTATTTTTCAGTTGTGGAATAAATCAAAATAAATAATGTCACCAATATCAAATATAATAGGTATTTAGGTCTGAATTTTAAAAATTTAATTTATCTTAAAGATTTCGTTCTATCTTAAATTAATATATTTATAAATAATCCATATCCATGTTAGATTTACAAATGACACATTATTAACCAGTTTTTTTTCTTTTTGCTTACATCGTCATCTTCATTGCTGCTATTTTCTTTGGGTTCCTTAGTTTCATCGGTTATTTCTTCAAAAGGAAAACTTGGTTCAGAAATCGACGAGAAATTCGGATTTGATAACGAGGTAAGTCTCGATTATTTTTGTTTCAGGTTTTTAGTTTATTAGTGAGGATTATCTTGGCTCCAAAGTTCAGTGTTATTTTTTTAATTTTAGGCTTTTCATCAATGGAGTATTGTTGTTGGCTTACAAATATTGTGGTTTTCTTTTGTACTTTTAGATTCCTGATTGGTGTGATGACGTTTTTGCTTTAAATTTGTGGTTTTTCTTTGAATTTTGGATCCAAAATTCTATATAATCTTTTTTTTATTATTAAAAAAATGGTTTATCCTAATATTCACAAACACTCATTATTTGTTTGTATATAAATATCTAGTTCTCCTTTCTCAGTTTGTTCTTTCAAATTCGTTAAATTTTCTTTCAAGGTAACTAATTTTATTCACACTTTCTTGTATAATAGGATTAAATGGCATGTGCATAAAGGTGACAACACTAGTAGAATAATTGGTTTTAAACTCGCACAATATACATCGTTTCATACCAAACCGCTGCCTATGAAAAGGCGATGGCAGTTTAGTAATTAATGCGATATTATATGCTTCGGTTGCATGAAGACCCGATGCAGAAGAGAGGTACGACCTCGGTTTAGTCAAGAACCGATGCCTAAACCTCTGCTGTGCGCCCTGCAAATCTGACTTTTGGCTGACAACTTTTTAAAAAAGCTATTATATGCTTCGGTTTCCTGAACGACCGATGCAGAAGAGGGTTACGACCCCGACTTATTGAAGAACCGGTGCCTAAACCTCTGCAATGCGCCCTGCAAATCAAACTTTTGGCTGACAACTTTATAAAATATCTGTTATTGCCTCGGTTTGCAGAAGAACCGATGCCTATAAGGTGTTATTGCCTCGGTTTGTAGAACACCCGATGCCTATAGCCCTTTTGTAACCAGGCTTTTCGCTTGAAGGAATGACAGGACTATGTTATTGCCTCGGGTAGTTAGGGGAACCGAAGCATATGTTTGGGGGATTATGCCTCGTTTTTACCAGGAACCGAGGCCTATTTAGGCTTAGGCATCGGTTAGTTGAATAACCGAAGCACATCCTCATTTAAATGTTTTTTCACCTTCCCGTAAAGACTGATCACCTACACTGTGCATCTTCTTCCTCGCTACATTTTCTCTCTGGCCATCTGAACCGGCAATATCTTCCTCGCCTGAACCTGCATCCTCTTTCGCGTCGCGGCCTCTGTTCTTCATCTCTTACGCCTAAAGTTTCTCCGTTTTCCCACTCTGCCGCCTTCGTCCCTGTAGTTTTCGTCGTCCTCGTCCATTCTGCCGTCGTCGCTCCCGTTGTTGTCGTTGCCCCACTGCCGCCATCATCGTTGGTGCTGCCAATCACGGTAAGTTGTTCAAACCCTGCTTATCTTGTCTTATATTTGAGTTGGTATATTGGCTGAGAATGGTATATTGGTTGAGACTTTATGCAGTAAGAAAAATCTGCTATCTGCGTTTTGCTTCCTGATTGTAAATTATTGAATGAAAAATTGGTAAAAGTGATGTAGAATATTGGTATAGTTTTACAAAACATGAATTAGCGTGAATGCCCGTTAGAATTGGGGGAGTTCTAGTAATGAAATAAAGTGAGAAATTCTCCCAATAGAAGAGGTAGATGCAGTCCTGTGAGATGAGAGAAAGAAAGGGAGAAAGAGAGAAAGAAAAAGAAGACAATGGTGATAATTGTAGGGAGTTGGAGCATAGAATGTTGAAGACAATATGCTTTTATTAAACAAATAAATCTAATTGATTAAAATCATATAAAATATTATAAATCGCCAATCACGGTAAGTTGTTCAAACCCTGCTTATCTTGTCTTATATTTGAGTTGGTATATTGGCTGAGAATGGTATATTGGTTGAGACTTTATGCAGTAAGAAAAATCTGCTATCTGCATTTTGCTTCCTGATTGTAAATTATTGAATGAAAAATTGGTAAAAGTGATGTAGAATATTGGTATAGTTTTACAAAACATGAATTAGCGTGAATGCCCGTTAGAATTGGGGGAGTTCTAGTAATGAAATAAAGTGAGAAATTCTCCCAATAGAAGAGGTAGATGCAGTCCTGTGAGATGAGAGAAAGAAAGGGAGAAAGAGAGAAAGAAAAAGAAGACAGTGGTGATAATTGTAGGGAGTTGGAGCATAGAATGTTGAAGACAATATGCTTTTATTAAACAAATAAATCTAATTGATTAAAATCATATAAAATATTATAAATCAAATAATAATAATAAAATAAATAAATAATAATATTACTAAAATAAATAATAGTAAAAAAATTATAAATAATAGCAACAATAAACAATAAAATAAATAATAGTAATCTTCTATTTTTATCAATTAAAACATTTTTTTTTGAATTTATTAAATCTATCACATTATTCTTTAACTTTTATAAACATTCATCTCAAATCCTCTACATTTTTCATCATCTTTTCCTTAATCCAAACAACTTATTCTCACTTATCTTTTCCCTCAATATTATTCTCACTTGTATTATTCTCACTTGTTGTTTGTTTCAATATATTGTTTGTTTGAATATATTGCATGTTGTATATGTAATTATTTTTTTGCTTGAATATATATTGTTGTTGACAATTAGCCTTAGTTTCCCGTTTGAGATTCAATACAAAAAATATTTACTATCTCCAGATTTTTTGAACAAATGTACTTTTTACAAATGAATAGAGGAGATGGTAATAATAATTTACAAGTATTGAATCTTGAATTGTCCGATTGGACAGTTTAAGAACAGTAATAACTTTTTCATAGTTTATTAATACATATCAATTTTAGTATACATGTCTTAAATTTCATGAAATTTTGCAGTTGTGTTTTGTATTGATCTTCGGGTGCATATTTGATTGTGATTTATAATCACTTTCATTTCGTGTAACCTGAAGACCAATGCGAAATGCTGGCAAAATTTCGTGAAATTTAAGATATGTTTTTTAAAATTGATATGTTTAATAAACTAAAAAAATGAATGTTCTTGAATGGGATAGGATCACACCTTGAATACAAACACGAACAAAGTGATCATTCAAGATTATTGAAATTGTGTCAACAATTTCAGTAAACATGCGTACGAATCGAGGGTGGATGAATTTACCACGCATCAGCATTGAATACGAGAGAGGGGTAGAAGAATTTATAGAGTTTGCGCAACGTAATGCAAGTACAAGTGGTGGTGATGAAGTCAAGTTTAGATGTCCATGTGTGAACTGTTTGAATGGGAGGAAGTTGAATGCAACTGATATTAGGGAACATCTTATCTGTGATGGTTTCATACAAAGTTATACAACATGGATATGGCACGGCGAATCAATAGACTTTCCAACTGTCTCTCCAACTGAAAATGTATATGATTCCACCATGGATATGGAAGATCGACCGGAAGAAGACAATTTAGAGGACATGATCCGCGATGTTGGCGCAGAAGCTTTTGCCCAAGCGCATGTGTATGAAACGATGACCACTGATGCGGAGACTCCTTTGTATGCCGGTTCAACTAAGTTCACACGGTTGTCAGTGGTGTTAAGGCTCATGAATTTAAAGGCGACAAATGGATGGACTGATAAGAGTTTTACAGAATTGTTGTCGTTGTTGAATGAAATGCTTCCAGATGGAAACACATTACCCACTCGTAATTATGATGCAAAAAAAATTCTTTGTCCAATGGGTATGGAGTATAAACGGATACATGCATGTCCGAATGATTGCATATTATACATAACCATTTTTTCATGTAACAGCAGACAGGTCAAGAGGGAGGTCCTACACCGAAGAAGCCTCACTTATCCGAGGATGACCCTCTTAGTGCATTAGACGAGCTTGTTAACATCATTTCAGATGCGCCAATGATTGTACAATGGGATTCTACTATATTTGGAAGAGAAGCTCATATCCCATTGTACTTGCATCAGCAAGATGTTAGGGAGCTTGTGTCAGGGACAGAAGAAATTAATATTACACTCATTCAGTTGTGGATGATGTAAGTTTATTATAACTTTTTTATATAATTCTTGTTTATCAAGTTACTTATATCAGATTATTTCTTCATTTCAGGTTTATGTCTGGTGTCAGTAACAAGAAGGGCTTCAATGATGTATATGGGTTCATTGACCCCTCTATGACTCATGACAGAAATAAATTTGATGATATTCAATCATACATCACCACATGCTTTGCAATGGGGAAGGAGATATATTTTCTCCCTTATATACATGGGTAAGTGAAGTTTGTTAACTTTAAAGTTTCATTTATTAATTTTGGTATATGACAATTAAGTTATTATCAATTTCAGGCGTCATTGGCAGCTACTTGTGATCTCCATACCGGAGAACACTGCTGTCTGGTTTTGTTCATTGCACAAGTCTCCTCCCAACTCTCTTAAACATGTAGTAGATTGGTAAGAACCTAAATGTTTCAACTTTCTTTGTTATATAAATGTATGCTAAAGCAATTTATTTTAATAGTTCCCTTGCAACATATATGATATTATCTGGGAGATCTACTGCTACAGCTAAAAAGCTTATATGGACTCCCCTTAAGGTTTGGTAATTTAGTCCATACTTTGTTACATTTTGTACCATTCCAATGATGTTACTTAAAATTTTATAATTATGATGTTATATTGTAGTGTAATAGACAAACGGGGTCATATGAATGTGGTTACTACGTCATGTTTTGGATGATGACCACTATTCGTGCACGTTACACTAATGGATGGGAAATGGTAATATTTAGGTTTGAATTTTATTTTATCTATAGTTTAGATTTCATATGCACTAATTGAAATCATTGTGTTTTATGCAGAAATTCAATATGACTGCTTCAATTCCAGAGAAAACACTTAAATTTGTGAGGAAAGCACTGGCTAAATATATAATTCAATTATATAATAGTATGTAGTACATATTAGGATATAATACGTTCTAAGTTTGTGCTTCTAAGTTGTTTTATGCTTTTGTACATCATTAGTAGTTTAACTTTGTACATTTGATTGATTTATGATTACATTGGATTGTTATGCTTCTAAGAAGTTGATTTTTGATTACATTAAATGTATGTGTCTTTTAATATAATTTCCATTCAAAATATATGCTTCTGGATTATTTTGGACTGTTTTGGCCGTAAAATTATATGCAGGTTTGTTTCTGCAGTTGGGAATGTTGCAGAAACAGACCTGTTCTTAAAAAAAAAGAAAGGGAATATGCACTGGTTCATGCCATAACCGATGCAGAAAGTCAGCATATTGCACCGGTTCATACCACAACCGAGGAAAAAAGTGCCCCTATGGCACCGGTTCTTTCAATAACCGAAGCCAAAAGTGTCCCTATGGCACCGATTCACCAAGGAACCGAGGCATAAAGTCCAGCGAAAAAAGATATTTAAAAAAATAAATTATGTTACGGCTTCGGTTGATTTTGAACCGAGGCAAAATCCTACCACTTTATGCTTCGGTTCAGAACCGAGGCATAAAATCTACCACTTTTTACCTCGCCTGAATATGCACCGGTTCAGGAACCGGTGCCTATCAGCAAAAGTAACCGGTTTCGTTTCCCCTCACTGCACTAGTGCAATGTCCGAGAGAACAACTAATCCAGATTCTCATTACATTATTAATGCTTATGAAAATGGGATAATGCACAAAATGACAGAATGCGATGGACACCAACCTAATCTTAATATAGATGTTTTAGTTTCATCTAGTTTGGTTGAATCTCTACATCCACATTTCAATACTTCGAGTGCTAATTATGCAATTGCTCCCTATAATGCAAGGCACACTGACATTGGCAATCCTTTGTTACCATGGTATGGTGTTGAGAGATATATGATGACACATGACTCTAACTTTTTCATTTTGGGAAATTATTTTGGTGATCAACACTATCAACCTGTTACACCTCTCTGGTAAGACCTTCTACAGTACAGTACCATGCCTTTCATTATCAACCACACCTCGTCCAAGAGGTCAGAAATCGGTTAATGAACTTTCATCCTTTAGTAACTGCTCCATCATATAGAATTCCAACAAATCTTCCAAAGAGTTTTTCAATACCCATACAAAATGCACCATTCACGAGTACACATATGTACCAACCTCCACCTCCTAGACACCAGATGAATCTTTCTCTAGTGACCTTTCTTGAAACTGTAATATGTCATTATCTTTACTTTTGTTGGATTTGATATGAGGTAAATACTAGCCTTTATTTACACATCTTTTCTTGTTTAGAATCTTACTTTATTTGGTGACCATCATAGTGAGTTACACATTGACAACATGTCATATGAGGCAAGTATATTGTGTATATTATAATTTATGAATGTTTTATGAGGTCTAGCATACTGAAAACTTATTGATTATGAAAAGCTTTAATTTGCTAACTCTTTACAATAGGACAATAGGAGCTTGTTGAGTATTTTGAACGAATTGATAACGTACGCATGGGTTTGTCAGAGGAAATTATTGCAAGAGTAGTGAAGACAAAAATTTGTTTACTGCCTAATAACTTGGAGGGAGTAACTTCAGAAAAATAGGAAACTGATCTTTGCATAATATGTTAGGTATGAATATTAGCACCATGTATAGTTCAATAATGATCCATTAAACCTATCTTATTTTTTTTGGTAATATTCATTCATCTTTTTAATTTACTTGATGTGATTATTCATTTGTGTTTAGTATATTACAAATGTTAAGATATGCCAAATATTCTATTAAAGGATATTAGGCAATCAAATATTATGTTAGTTATATTTTAGATATTATTATAATTTATGCAAATTTGTGCACATGTCTTTCCTTTAATAGATGAAGGATTATAGGATCCTTGTATGTATATATATATATATATATATATATATATATATATATATATATATATATATATATATGGAACTCTATTCCTTGAAATAATACATCAGAATTATTCTTTAAACCTTTTATTATGGTATCAGAGCCAAACAATGATATCCTCTACAATATAGAAATCAGTGCATTTTTTCATTGAATATTTCTGATGGCTTCTTCCGATGACAATCAATCGAAGAAACATGATTCTGGAACTTCCGCTGCTTCCAAGAGTTATATTTCTACTACCGGATTTATGACCAAGTCAGGTATATCTAACTCTGCTCTTAATCTTTCTGTTGTTACCAAGGGTAGTGATTGGATAATTGATTCAGGTGCTACTGATCATATGACTTGTGATCCTCATATATTTACTAATTTTTCCTCTAATTGTTCTAAAACTCTTATTATTAATGCCAATGGGGTCTCATCTCCTATTGAAGGTATAGGTACTATATCTCTCTCACCCTCCTTATCGATTCCTGATGTTTTATTTGTTCCTTCATTAAACTGTAATCTTATCTCCGTCAGCAAGTTAACCAAATCACATTCTTGTGTTGCCTTGTTTTACCCAACCCATTGTCTTTTTCAGAACATCCATTCCAAGGAGAAGATTGCTAGTGGTAGAGAGAGTGAAGGATTGTATTATCCTTAAAATGTCTCACAACAAAACCATAAAAGAGGATTGACTTGTCTTGCGAATGATCACATACAAGATAAAAACAAAAAAGAGATTTGGTTGTGGCATAAACGGTTGGGACATCCCTCTTTTGGTTATTTAAAAAAATTATTTCCATCACTATTTCATAAATGCAATATTTCTGATTTTTTTTTTGTGAAACTTGTGTTTTGGAAAAAAATCATCGTGTTGTGTTTCCTTTAAGCAATAACAAAACTGATTTTCCTTTTTCATTAATTCACACAGATGTTTGGGGCCCTGCCCCGCAATCTACACATAGTGAAAAGAAATGGTTTATCAGTTTTGTTGATGATTGTACTTGGGTAACCAGGGTATATTTGCTTAAACAAAAAAGTGATGTGTGTGATGTTGTTCGTTCATTCTATCATCTGATTGTTACACAATTTAACATATCTATTAGGGTCATTCGATCAGACAATGGAGGGGAATATTTTAAGACCGAATTAATAGAGTTCATAAACTCTAAAGGAATCTTACATCAAACTACATGTCCTTATTCACCACAACAAAATGGAGTGGCTGAGAGGAAAAATAGACATATATTAGAGGTGACAAGTTCACTTTTGATAGATGGTAATGTCCCATCTCATTTATGGGGTGAGGCTGTGAGCTCTGTCGTTTATTTAATTAATTGAACCCCTTCTAGTGTGCTGAACTTTCGAAGGCCTTATGATGTGTTGTCTGATCATTGTATCCTTCTTCCCATAGTTTATTTACCACCTCATATTTTTGGATGTGTTATATATGTTCACTTACATCCACATCAACGTACAAAGCTTGAAGAACGAGCCATCAAATGTGTTTTTGTTGGGTATGGAACAACTCAAAAAGGTTATCGTGCTTACCATCCACCATCAAAGAAATTTTATATTTCTATGGATGTGACGTTTAATGAGCATGAATTTTTTTATGTTGATTCTCCACTTCAGGGAGGCAATGAAAGTGAAGTGCATAATCATGATGTTAGTATGTTTGATTATGAAGATATATTATTGTGTGAGGATCATTCTGTAGCAAGTGAGCCAATCCAAATACGGACACTTCTTTTCTGGATAATACAGTGTCTTCTAATCATAACCAATTGACTCAATCTTCTCCACAGGTTCAGCTTGACTCTTCAGAGGTACCTTCTGATCCTATCTCTGATGATACTAATTTAGATCAAATTGCTGATGGAATTGATTCTTCTCTACATGAGACCACCAACACATCAAACACTGAGTCTACTACTGTTCAATATATTCTTCCACCTCGTTCTAACCGTGGTCAACCTCCAGCTAAATATGAACCAGACCTCCAAGCCAAAGTTAAATATCCCATTAGTAAATATGTGTCATCTCACAGGTTATCCCAGTCATATGCATCATTTGTATCTCAATTATCTTCAATTTCTATTCCTAGTAATATACAGGAAGCTTTGGCAGATCCTAGATGGACCGAAGCAATGGTTTAGGAGATGACAACTTTAGAAAAAAACAACACTTGGGATCTTGTGTCCTTACCAAGAGGGAAGAAAACTGTGGGCTGCAAATGGGTCTTTACAATTAAGCATAAAACTGATGGAACTATTGAGAGGTATAAAGCACGACTTGTGGCTAAAGGTTACACTCAGTCTTATGGTGTAGATTACCAAGAGACGTTTGCACCAATAGCCAAGCTCAGTACTGTGAGAATACTTTTGTCGCTAGCTGCAAACCAAGATTGGCCTCTTCTGCCATTTGATGTAAAAATGCTTTCCTACATGGAGAAATTTCAGAAGAAATTTATATGGATTCTCCACCAGGCATGACAGATTCAATTGGAATGAAGGTTTGCAAATTAAAGAAGGCTCTATATGGATTAAAACAATCCCCAAGAGCATGGTTTGGAAGGTTTACCAAGTCTATAAAGGCTTTTGGCTATAGAGCAAGTAATTTTGATCACACATTATTTTTTAAGAGAGGAAAAGGAAAAATTACAACTTTGATTATATATGTAGATGACATGATTGTTACAGGAAATGACCAAGATGAGATTTCTAGTTTACAACAATATCTTGCATCTGGATTTGAGATGAAACAACTTGGAAACCTCAAATATTTTTTGGGTATTGAAGTAGCTAGATCAAAACATGGTATTTTTCTATGCCAAAGAAAATATACTATTGATTTACTATCGGAAACTGGGCTGCTTGGGAGTAAACCAGCTGATACACCAATTGAACAAAATCATAAACTCTTTCAATGCTCAAATTCAGCAAGCATAGAAAGAGGAAGATACCAAAAGCTGGTAGGAAAATTAATTTATTTGTGCCATACACGTCCAGATATCACCTATGTAGTGAATGTTGTTAGTGAATTTATGCATGATCCACGAAAGCTTCATATGGATGCTTTTGAAAGAATTTTGAGATATTTGAAGTCTGCTCCTGAAAAAGGAATTTTGTTCTCAAATAATGGAAACTTAAAGGTAGAAGGGTACACTGATGCAGATTGGGCAGGTTCAAAAGATGATAGAAGATCTACCTCTGGATACTTTACTTTTGTAGGAGGGAATCTTGTAACTTGGAGGAGTAAAAAACAACCTGTAGTAGCAAGATCTAGTGCTGAAACAGAATTCAGAGGTATGGCACTAGGTGTATGTGAACTTTTGTGGATTAAAAATGTGCTATCAGATTTGGGATTTAAACCAAATGAAGCTATGAGTTTGTACTATGACAATACTTCGGCTATTGCAATTGCTCATAATCCTGTTCAACATGATAGAACAAAGCATGTGGAGATTGATAGACATTTCATCAAAGAGAAGATTGAAGCTGGAATAATTTCCTTTCCTTTTGTAAGATCAGAGTTACAGTTGGCTGATGTTCTCACCAAAGGAGTGTCAAAAAGATTGTTTAATGAGTCTCTATTCAAGTTGGGAATGTGTGATATTCATGCACCAACTTGAGTCAGGGTGTTAAGATATGCCAAATATTCTATTAAAGGATATTAGGCAATCAAATATTATGTTAGTTATATTTTAGATATTATTATAATTTGTACAGATTTGTGCACATGTCTTTCCTTTAATAGATGAAGGATTATAGGATCCTTATATATATATATATATATATATATATATAAATAATACATCAGAATTATTCTTTAAACCTTTTATTAACAAAGAGGATGTTAATGTTTCTTTTTGGCCTATTAATTGGAATACTTATGAATGATTTCACAGGATGAATTTAAAAACAATGAGGAGATAGGAATTCTGCAATGCCAACATAAATTCCATGCATATTGCATACAAAGATGGTTATGTGAAAAAGGTGTTTGTCCCATATGCAAATCAGAAGTATTAGCTCATGAGTAGAAATTGGAATAGAAAACACTTATTTCATGGTTAACATCGTCGATTTCATTTGTTTTATGGTACTAGAACAGTAATAATCAAGTTGTACAAATGTTAGTATGTTAACTTTAGGAAATTCTAATATGTTAACTTTAGGAAATTGTAATGTCAATTGTTCTTAGTTTTACTCAAGTAATTGGATGTCATGCTTCCTTTTATATGATAACAAAAATTCTTTTACATACATAAATAGTTCAATGTCATATTTTCATATTTTTTTTACATAAATGGTTGAATGTCTTATTTTCAAGTATGTGATAAAAGAGAATTTTGTTTATATTGTAACATCTTTTGTCCATGGTATACATAATTGGAATCGTGTTAATTTTTTGTGACAACATTCTATAAATAGAACTGTAAATAAATTTCACTAATCATTGTTTTACTATTTTCATCAAGAATGTATTTTTTATATATTAAAAGTTTTAAAAGGTACAATTGTTTTAAACAATGGGATAAATCCAAAATAAATAAAAAATTCAATCAAATTTCCTATCTTTTAACACTAAGAGAAAATGTAAATTCATGAAAACAATAAATCTTTAATTTTAGGATATAGAATTTTGAAAAGGTTGTTCAAAGATACTCTTTTGTAGTATAAAATAAATATCTTCTAAGTAATAATAAATTATTTATAATTGTACTATGTAATGCACTGAATGAGAACCGTTCTCGTTCTCATGTTACAATTAATTAGGAAATAATAATTGTATTGAATCAAATATTTTACAACATTTTATTTTTATGTGCTAATTAAAATTATTTTATTTTGTGCATAAATTCAAGAGTCATACCATAAGTTCATTCATTATTTAGAGAAAACTTTTGCAAAATACATATGTAAAATAGTATTTATCACGTTGACTAACTATAAAGATATCATATTTTTAAGGAATTAGCTCAAATATAAGGATTACATTTTGCACATTTAATTGTATCAAAATTTTGGCTTATTCTAAAAATGTGATGAATATATAAGTTATTTTATTTTTTTTATTAGAGTTTCGTGCATATTTAATATATATAATATAATAAAAATTAATAGAAACTTATTTAAATAAATGCCCATGTTAGACTTCGGTTATAGCAAAAACTGAAACAAAAAGGAGTATCACCACAAAAATATTAAATTTTACCACGGGTTATATTTTGCACTACCGATGATTTTAACCCTAGGTAAAATAGTACCGGTAGTTTTAATGAAGTTTTCCAAACTCACCGCTACTTGTTGGGGTTTTCCAAAACTGCTGCTACTTGTTGTGGTTTACCAAAATTGTCATTACTTGTTGTGGTTTACCAAAACTGTCGCTACTCACTACAAAAATATATAATTTTTCAAGGGTTTATTTTTGACGTCATTGACGGTTTTAACTTCTGGAAAATTTGTTTCCCGCAGTTACAGAAATCTCTGGTAAAAACAGCATCGTTAAACATTACCGGTGGTATTGTACATTACCGCCACAATTTCCTGGGTTCTGGAAAAACCGTCGGAAATAACCGGGGTTTCCTCCAAACCGCCGGTAATATAGTGACACATGTTACTTTGTGTCTTCCTCCATCTACTTTTTTTGTCACATTCATCTACTTTTTCTGCCTCCATCTACCTTTCCGGTCACCTCAATGTACTTTTTCACCTTATCATGCTCGTGACATTTGAATTATGTCTGCGCACGCAAAGCTTTTTAAAATAATTTTTAATTTTGAAAAAGATGTATTCTTATTAAAATATATTTTTGAATTTGAAATGAGTAACAAGGTAATTTTAATAATATTTCTCAAGCATTCTATCACTTATGCATACCATTACAAAGTTCAACAACTGTCTTATATAATATAATATCCAAATGGATAAATAGATAGATAAGGAAATAAATGATGCAGAGGATTTCAAATTCTTCAAAACTATTTCACCTTGACATCCATCTTGTAAGTTCTCATGAAAGCTTCTCTGTGTTTGAGTTTTATCATGGACCAGCTGATCAAACTTCTGTTTGATCTATCCTTGCACTGATAGTTGCTGGAATTAAGCCTACCTCCATCATTTTAGCAAAGTTATTTCCTTCTTGATCTTGGCTTAGTTGGTCAACTTTTGTGTGACCCATTACGCCATCCACACTAATTTTTTTTGTTGTGATGCTCTCCATATGGAGTGTGCTTGGAATCTGGTTTCCAAACTCATTCGACTGATCAGCTTCTTTCTCGTCTATTCTGTGGTCATTCGTTATCATCTTTCCTGAGCTCCTATCCTCCCCTCGAGACCTGTTTTGCTTCTGTTCTTCATTATGTCTGAGTTTATCAGAGTTTCCTTGGTTTGCTTTTATTTCTTCAAAACAAATGCATATTTGACAAGACAAAATTGCAACTGTTACAACCAAGCTAAAATAGCAAAGAGAAATGAAGGAAAAGGTACATTGAATTCGTGTTGCTTTAACTTCAAGGTATTTCTTTAAGTCTTGTAAATTTTTCTTCTCCCTCTGAAATAACAAACGGATTAAATAAGAGTGCAAAACTGAAAATCAAAACCTAGTCTTCTAATCTGTAAATTCAGAACCAATACCTCCTTTTCCATGCACACCATGAAATATGATTTTTTGCACTAAACTACAGGAAAAATCCATGGAAATGAGCTAGCTACATTCCAAAGATCATGTTTTATAAGTTAATGTGGCCAAACTTTCAGCTTGCCCTTTAATATTGACAGGAAATATCTGTAACCAAATGGTGAAATCATAGTAAGAGATCATGTTTTATAAGGGGAGAGAATATATAAGTAGATTTTGGCTATTAACAGGAACAACTAGCCTCTCCCCAAATTAGGAAAAATACATCAGAGCAGGGCATCAAAAATTTCTAGTTCTTAAGTACAACAATTATTATTAATTCTTATTAGGATGGAATCCCAGTTAAGACAAAGGTATAAGCATTCCATCAAATAACACCATGAAACAAGAACATACAAAGACTGAGTTCACATACACTATGAAAATCAGTGAGCAACATTAAATTTTAGCAATATGCTAATGTTCTTCCTAAAATGACCTTCTCATGAAAGAAAAAGCACTACAACTAATAACATTAATTAAAGTTAGAGTACTGTAGAAAAAATTAACATTAAATGAAGTAAACATAGTTACAATTTGATCATATTTGAAAACAACAAAAAAGGTGTTCTTTTGTTGCATATAAATGAGAGCAGAGGTAGTACAATTTATATTTATAAAAACTAATAGATTTTAATAAATTGGAAAAGAAGGAAAGTCCCTGTATGTAGAGTTGGATATTTATTAAAATAAGTGCTAAAGAAATTCAGTGCTGAAAAGTAGATATGGTTCTATTAAAATCTAATTAATGCCCTATTATATCCAGTTTCAGAATATTGGTTCTCTTTAAGTTTTCATTCACCCCCATACTTTATTTCATCTGTGTTCGTAATAATCTGCATCATCATACAAAATAAGCATAACATATGAATAATATGACTAACAAGTTATAGGTTTATTCACCATATACTTATAAACTAGTGAAGGACACTCAATACGACCATAAAACATGGCATGCTTGAAACAAAGAATCAAATAGCATTTGAAACAAAAATGAAATCATGTAAGTAGACCAACACACAAGAAAATGCTGAAAGATTTTCTATAAACAGTCACAAATCAGTTGGTTGTTGAGCTTCAATGCTTACCATGAGTAACCACAAATGAAGTAAACCAATAGCTTGTACAATCATGGTATCCACCTAAACAATCATCTTGAAGTCAGCCAACAGTTATTCAATAAGAAAAGGTAAAAATTTCCATAAAAAAATAAATTGACACAATCACCTGTAAATTAGCCTTCCTTTCTTCCTTTCGCTGGGCTACAACAACAAAACAAATAAATATAGTGATTATTATCATAATCTACTACTCTATATATAAAGATTAAGAAAATATATATAGTATTATTATGTCAATCTTATATATAATTAACACGGGTTATTTAGCTTATCCATATTCGAGAATGTGGTATACACCTGGAACCTATCCAATATATAACGTCAGGAAGAAACATCAAAAGTACAGTGTTAACTTACCACACCGATTCAAAATAGAAATACCATACATTGAAGTGATGCAAGATCTTTATATCTTTGTCGCAATTGAAGTTTTCCAAAAATAGCAAAAGCTTGTGTTTGTTTGTGATAAGGATGCTCACAACATCATGGGGCTTATTTTGATTTGCAACAAATAGCTGTCAATACCAGAAATTGCAGCAATTAAATTTAAAGCTCAACTTAGAATCAAGAATCTCTAAGAAATAAACACTCTCTCCATTCCATACCTTGAAAACATGGAAGGTGTCAAATTGAATTGTCTTGTTTGAATCCTGAAAATTGAGAGAAAACAAAAGGAGTGAACAAAAACATAAGTACTTTTATTCTACGTTTTGCTGGTCTGAAAACACAACTAAATCTTGGAGCAACACAAGAATGAAATGAAACTGAAGTCATATTTCTTGAGCTAAAAACTAAATTAAAGAAAAGTAAACACACCTCTGCAGAAGATGCACTTGCCCGGGTATTTTGCTCAGAAGCTGGAACATCATTACCAAGTGTCACAGCATAAAACCAACATATTTACACATTAAACATCAATAAATCACAAATTAGAGAATGACTCAAATTAGGAAAGCCCTAGTCTTTCAAAAAAGCCTAAAACTTGCGTTTTCTCTTCACATTTAATTTTTTTTTATAATAAATAAAAAGTACAAACCTGCAGAAGAACCAACAGGCACAACATCCTCAGAACCTGAAATCATTTCCGAAAGCTTCTTTCTTCTAACATCATCAAGTTTCTCCAATGACCTCTCCAGAGGTCTCATACCAACCAACTATTTAACAGAGTGAAGGAAATAATGTTCAGAACCTCAATAGTAAAAGCATATTCTAAAGTAAAGAAAAAAATGTGGTTCAAACAAGTTTTACCTTAGCTATTGCAGCCAATGCTGAAAAGGCAGCAACCCTGATTTCAAGAGTGTTGTCGTTTAGGCTCTGGGCTATTTTTTTAGAAAAAAAAAGTTATGTAACTCAAGAACACTTCAATCAGACAAGACTCCCTCCAACAGAATTGAAACGCTACTTTCACTAAATATTGTTATATAAAATAAATGGTAAACATTGTTCAATATAATTAACTGTTCAACATAAGAAATAACATTATCCAATAATATAAAGTAAAATAAACATATTTAACAACAATAATTACTTTTGTTCTTCTTCATTGTTTTCATCATTTTGTACGCTTCATTGATTGTATACCTACAATATTAAATTATGATTAGTTAGTAATATATTAAAAATCTAAATATCGAGACTATTAAAAAAACATTAAATTCATTTATTTATCCAACTTATTATTTTTCAGAATGCCTAAATAAAACTTTAACAAAGAACACAATAATTATACTACTTAACTGATTTAAAATTCTCCATTGGCATGAACTTCCTTCACCCTCTTGTTATACTCACCTTCTTCATCTGCCTCTTCCTCCACATCTTCTTCCCCTCCGTCTTCTTCGTCGAGTCAACCAAAACTTTTCAAAGGCATAAAAATTGAAGGATGGTCCCTTGCTTCTCCCACAATTTTCATTATCTCCTTCACACTTTGAACATAAGAAATTTAAGTTGCGTCTTTGGTAACAAACAGCTTGAGCTAAATCAATTCACCCTCTTGAAAGATTCTTCAAAAACCATGGATGGCCATTAATTTCCTTAAGCTTGATTCTCTATAGACCATATAGAGAATTAGGTGTGACAGTTAGCTTAATGTAAACTACATATTGACTCCTGATATCACATTCAATCAATTGTCATTTCAAAAGCACAATGTTTGGTGTTTAAAATGTTGTCTTTTGCTAAAGGCATATCAGAATTGGTGAATGAAGTGAAGATAACATAAGTGAATAATAAAAAATAGTGAGCTCTATATATAGTTAAAGCCACATAAGTAATTTAATTAATTACAAGGATTGGGTGTATGTTAAACTTTTCCAACCATTAGCCAGCCAATTCATTCGTCGGAGTCAGTACATGGCACCAAAATTTTGAAAATAAAATACATTTAGTTCTTCATCAAATATGATAAGATTTAGGTTCAAAATTTTCAAGTCTCAATTTTGCATTGTCTTGGATCTCTAAGAAATTTAAGCATGACATATGGAAAGCAATGCAACGGAGAGAAAAGAATACCAAATTCAAGTTTTAGTTTAACAATAGGGAAAATGGAAAATTTTGATCTTTATCAATCAACTAAACAAGAGGGAAGGAGATTATTATTAAGGAATAGGGGTTGGGTGTAGAACTTCCCAAGGTATAGCTTTCAGTCAATAGTATTTATTTCACAATCTTGATTCTTTCTCATCAACATTATGATTCACATGGGTTACAAAGTAAAAAAAAACATAAGTGTAACTCAGGAATATAATACGATTTAGGTTTAATCATTTTGGACGTCCCTATTTATGCAGAATCATCTCAAATAGGTCCTCGTGTTGTAAATGTTCTTAATTAGGTCCATTTTGGTGAAAAATTGACTCAATTTGGGTCTCGCTGTTAATTACATTGGACTACATTAAAAATTGTGGTTTGTGGCTTAGTGACTGAGCAAATGTGATTGATGTGGCAGCATTTGGACGCTTGAGATGGATTTTATTTATTTACAGTTTTAAAATACTTTATTTTAATCAAAACCCAACTTTATTTAGGAAAAAATGATTAAAAGTAAGGGATTAATGGTTTGATTGTTGAGTGCGGGCCAAATTGGAGAAATTTGGGAAACCACAACAACCAAGCCTCGAAAAAACCACAACAGCGCCATCCTCCATCACCGCCACTGCCTCGCACCACCACCACGCACATGATGTCGCAAGGCTGCCATCACCGCTGCCGTGATGCAAAGCCCTTTTCAGGTCGTTGTCGCTATAAGAATTGCACCACTTAACGCGAGAACCTACAACCATTGCACTGTAAACCTGTTCGAAACCCAAATGAAGTAAATCGCATCTCTGTCATTCTCTAATCACCTGTACCTTCCACCTACATCACCACCGTGAATCTTCATCTTCTCCAACAGAACCACCATGATTCCACACCTGAAACCCACAAAAAAGTCCCAAACTGAAAGAACCCTAAAAACCTAAATCACCACCGTGACAATTTCTACATTCTCGCTCCTCGCCGCCACTAGCATTAACGCGAACCCAACCAACCATTCGAACCTTCATCTCGCCACCACAGAGCATCAGTAGTGCCGCGAAAAAGAAGAGGCAAAACCCTATCGCAAAAAGAGGAAACGGCTTGAACCCTAGCGCGACCTTCCTTGCCGTCGTCGCGCAACCTGCCTCCATCAACCTTCGTCTTCGCGCTTCTCAACCATCAACAACCCAAACCTGCAAGAAGAAACCTAGAGAAGAAACCTCCAATTTCCAACCACAACAACCAAGCCTCGAAATCGCTAATCCCTAACTTTTAATCAGGTTTTCCCAAATAAAACGCACTCATCAATCAAACCAATAATCCCTAACTTTTAATTAGTTTTAACTTTGTGTTTTAATTAAATTTTTTTTTTAAAACTGTAAATAAATAAAATTCAACTCAGGCGTCCAAATGCTGCCACGTCAATAAAATTTGCTTAGTCACCAAGCCATGAACCACAATATTTAAGAAACAAAAGTTACTTGAATATTATGACATACCCTTCATAGATTTGCTACAAATGTACAAGAAAGAAGGTGTTTACAATCTTGAGATATGTGAACATAATGAGAGATTTTGTATTGAACAATCATTATTCGCTACAAATGAGAACGAGAAATATGGGTAAGATAATCAGAATATAGCATGAAAGAGTATCAAAATCAGTATTCATAATGATGGTATATTTGTCCTTGTATCCGTCTCCTTCCCTGCATCATAGTCACAATGGATATTGATGTACAAACCAAACGATTTCATGACGCAAATGGTAAGGTAGAATATTCCTTCACGTGCCTTTTCACCTTTACGACCTCCACTAAGGTCCCGTTTTTCAAGTTGGCTCCCAACGTACCCCTTGACACAAGGGAGTTGAGAGAAAACTAGGACAGTACCTTAGGATCAGGTCTTTAGATAAAGTGACAATCTCATTTTTTAATTGAGACTATCTTGGCAGACCGGTGGAATGGGTGACTATTGATTTCAATATGGAGTTGTCAATCTGTTTCGCTAGGCGAATAGCCCGACAAAGACTAAAGACAAATATATATGAACCCATAAGTCGGCCTTCTGATCCTTCTTCATAATCATTTTGTGATGGAAGGAAGGTATAATCTAAGGGTCGTCAAAGACACTGGCCACACAAATAGGACTCCATGTGTCGTGGAGTGAGGTTAAACAACCAAATGTTGAGATAGAAGACCTAGATCTCTCCGCATCTGTATCTCGTTACCGATTGTTCACCTCATGGACAATGAACACCATTTCTGGCAATCCGACCGCAAAGGGTGATTCATCCCTTACACCAACTGGGTGTAAAACTATAGTCGATGCCACACCCTTTATTATTAGTAAGATAGGTTTCCCCTTTCTCTAAGAAGAAGGTAAGCATCCCTCACTGCCGATCTAAGCTGGGTGAGCCTTCCCTTTTTGGATTGTCTTCAGCCCAATGTCAATCAATGTGGTACCTTCCCGTTTTTGGTTCCCATTGGGTTTACCTTTTTTACAGGTCGACCCCACTGCAACCTCATTTACAACCTCCACTGCATCCTCATTCTAAACATCTACTGCATCCTCGTTCTCAACCTCCACTGCATCCTCGTTCTCAACATCCACTGCATCCTCGTTCTCAACATCCACTGCATACTCATTCTCAACCTCCACTGCACCCTCCACTACGTCCCCAATTCATTGATCACCACCCTCAACACGTGCTTCTCCTCCAATGTCACTACCCTCACCACTCTTTGCAGGACCTTCATATAGGTAAAGAGTATTATTCTCATCATTTTCTATAATAGTTGGTTCGTCCACCCCATGCACAACATACAGGTACTTTCCCCAAATAATTAGCCACCTTCATCATGTTCATAACTCCTTTATCATCATCAAGCTTATGTAAAACATGTTGGGTATTGTAATATAATTCTTTTACTTCCATGTAACCTAAATGTTTAAGTGAACCTAATACTCCAAAATAATACCATTTATCGAGGTCTACGTCTCAATAAACTATCTCCCCGCCTATATACTTAAAGGGGACTTCCTTAATCAAGGTCCCATCGTGGTGGACCACTACTTGAAACAGGTCATCAGACATCCCTACCCGAACCCTGCAAATGCAAACGGGTACCACTAAATTAAGTTAAACTAAGACCTATGGGACCACTATCAACCACCAAAAGAAGACAAATTTTCACACACAACAATTTAACCCGTACCCCAAAACGCGACAACGACATATATACCATATCTAGTAACACAATTTCATAAAATTATAAAACATAAGCATTAACCTGATTTGCGCTTTTCAATTCGCTCTGCAGATTTCAACTTCCAGAACACCCTAATTTGAACACAGTTCCTCCACAATGTTTAATCCCAATTCACGAATTCTCTGCAACCCAAACCCTAACCCCTATATTTTTAACCACTGCCACATTAGCTCTATTTATTTTTACAAATTTACCCTCAGACAACCATGTATTCACTTACAATAGACAAGTTGTTCTGTTCAGTCCACGATGTTAGCTGCACCATTAAAAAATTAACGCCGTGACAAAAAATGATTAAATTGAACAGTTTTTTCATAAGTTGGGACTCTTTTTAACTTTTTAAAAAATGTAGGACGCATTTGAACATTCTCCTTTCGAGAGATAAAAAAGGTATTATATATATATATATATATATAATTTATTATATCCTGTTTAATGAGTTTTGTGTTACACCAATTCCTAAATTCAAACGTTTTGTAAATCTCTTTCACACATTAAACGCATATAACCTAAAAGATATATTTAAAATATTATAATTTTTCTTCTTTCTAAGATTTTTTAAAAGGATCTTTTAAATGATTGATTGAATGTTATAAAGGTCATGTTCGAGATTCTTTACGTTGAATAAGGTTAGCTGACTTTATTAGAAAAAACATAATCAACCCCATTTTCTGATAAAATAAATAAATTTAAATTTAGTACATTTCATAAAATAGTTATTCCTTAACACTAACTATACTACTTCGATGAAGATAATTAAACTAATTGCGTAAAAATTTAATTTACAATCGAAAGCGCTATAAGTTTCACTCATTATAGTGTATAAAAATTCCACTAATATACGATAATTTACAATAACTTCTGTATTTCTGATCTTGATGATATGGTAAAAAATGGTATCATAAAATGAATATTATTGTTTCATTTCACTATTTGTTATATATAGATTTGACATAAAGTATCATTATGAACTATGACATCTATAGTTAAAATAAGCATGTTGAAAAATATAAATTAGTTTTAGTTCAAAAGTTTTCTCAAGATTTAAAACTAATATATGCAGTACATTATTTTCTTAACCTTTCATAATATAATAAAAAAAATGTTTAAATAACGAAAATTTGAGAATTCATTCATAAATTGAACTTCGTTAAATTTGTTGGGTAATTATTATGATTCAAGGAGCTAGTAAAGTATTATTTTTCTTACTTATTTAAGACTCGTGGAATTTTTTTTTCCTTTTATAAGTATTTGAAAACATAAAAGAACAGAAAAAGGAAAATGGAGTTACCAAAGTTTTTACCTTGTGTGACCAAACTATAACTTTGAAAATCTCATGCTTAAATAACCTTTTTCCTTCTCCAATTTTTCATCCTTAGAAATCATTCTCTTCAACCTTTTCATCTTGGGAATTCTCTTCAACACCAACACAGCTATTGTTTTACTTCTTTTTTTTTTCCTTCTTTCCCTCACAATTTTCTCTTCGTTCTTCATATCCATTCGTAAAACCTTGTAGTACAAATCATACAAAACATAGATTTTGTCTTTTTTTTTCTTTGTTATTACCACATCTCACACACATATATAGTAAATGAAACAAAAGGAGATAAATTTGAAGACACCTAGTAAGATGAGATATAAAGCATTGATCAGTGTGATTGATTGTTGGAGAGGTGAATGATGAGAAATTACAAGGGTTTGTGTCGGATGCCATAATGGTTGACAAACACAGATTCATCATGCATGCTCCAAGAGATCATCCATGTTTAGGCTTTGGACTCTTCGACTTGCATTTCTGATTATGCTTTGGACCATTGCAGTTCAATTCAGAAGCTTTGGTGACATGGTAACACCTTGTAACATTTCAAAATATAGTATTTAACTATAATAGTTATCATACATTTAATAAAGTAGATCAGTTGCTAACATAATTATGAAGTAGAAACTTACAGTTATCCAAAAATAAGAATAATATTTAAACTTTATATACACACGGCTAACCAAAACTATTTACAAAACAAATCTAAAGAAAACTAAACAGAAGCATCTCCTCTATCAAGTACCTGTTCCAAGGAAACCTCCTCTCCCTCTGCTCACACCCACATAATGATCATTGCAAAGAAAAGAACACAACAACATATAAGCACAAGTACAAATAAAAGGGTAAGCTAGAAATAAAAAGAATCATAGAATGCTATAATATATTAAATACCATAAATAAATCACATATCACAAAAGACTCCAAACATCCTAAACATGTTAAGACTTAGACTAGACTGTCCGGACTTAGAATGATTGTCGAGCTATGGCGAGTTGTGCAATTGTGGTGGCCTCTACTGCTTTGCAAAGTTATTGCCAATGGGTTTCACCCTACCACACTCACAAAGTTAGTTTGTTCCACACCTTGGATCATACTGAAAGCACCCTGTCAATACCAAATTTCGTCCGGATTGATTTTTTGCTTTATTGCATTTTGTTGTCACATTTTTAGTATTTTTTTTTTACTTATTTTCATTTTTTATTTTTTTATTTTTTTCTTTATTTTTATTTTTTATTTCATATTTATTTACTTTATCTTACTTTACTTTATTTTATCTTTTCACTTTTCCTTTTATAACTTTTAATTTTTGTTTTTTCATTTTTTCCTTTTTTTATTTTATTTTATTTTTATTTTTATTTTTATGTTTTGTTTAATATAATTAATATAAAAAAATGAAAAAAAGGGCTTAGAGTTCGTTTTGTCTGTAGTGTAAAAGAAAAAGATTTGTTTTTGTGGAAAAAAAGGGTATGTGTGTTGGACAAAGAGGGAGCAAGAAACGGTTTTATGCAGGCACGTTTTGGATTGTCAGAGAGAGGATTTGGGGTGGAAGACGCAGTGCGGAGTTGCAGAGGAGAGTTGGCAAAGCTGTTGGGAGGTCTGGATTCGGAGCCATTATACGGTCTCTAGGCAGAGAGTGAAAATGAATATACAGAGCACACCGAGGCTATTGAGGGGGGAGAAAAAAGAGATACACAATTGCAAAGAAAAAAAACACTACGGAGAAAATTAGAAGATCATCATCTTCATTCGACTTGCAGAGAAAATCAAAAGGCGCCAGCTAGAGGTAGAGGAAAGAGGTCGCCGGAAGTACTAGGCTAACAGTAATAAGTAAAGCTTCAAGAGGTAAGCATACTCCCTTCATTTTAATCTTCATGTGAGCTTCCGGCATGGTGCTTCATTTTATATTTGATGTAGTTCTATTGAGATTGTATTATGATGTAAGTGTTCCCTTTCTTCGTCGTCGTCCTATGCGTGTCACACTCTCTCTTTAATCTGAAACCTTTATCTGCATTTTATTAACGATCTCCACCCTCACCCAAAGATCACCATCGTCCCATATCCAGTCCTTGATTTCTCTCCGCCGTTGAATGGTTTCCATACACGTTTTTATCACTCAGTATCCCCATTTTCACTACGCCATGCTCATGGTTCCTGCATTAAGAACAAGAAAACAGAATATTCCAACCCAATCCTTCTCCATTCACCTCCAACAGATTCACACACATCAGGAATCTCACCCTCAACCTTCCATTGGCACAAAAGCCACCAAAAACAGAGACCATCCTCACGCCACCATTCATTCACAGATTCTACCAGAACCTGTAACCACCTCAACCATCTTCACCCACATCAAGAGAACCCATTCTTCCTCCATCACACAAAAACTCATATTTGCCCATCCCTACAACTGTATTCTCAATCGCGAACCATGACTCTACCTTTCCTACACCAATTCTTCCCCTAAGTCCTTACTATCTATCATCGTTCCAACAAACAGAAACCAAAATAGCTTCAGCTCTTCTAACCCCTCCATTTTCTTCAACATCGTGTTCCGCAATACCCTTCAACTACCAAACCACCAAAATAAACCAATAGGAAAGGAATAGAAGTTGATACGCGGGGAGGAGAGTGTGACACTGGTAGCTCCGGTGATGCCCTCGGCAAGGAGGACAGTGGCACGTTGCCGTTGGCAACCGATGAAACCAATGTATTTATTGTTGTAGTCGTAAGCAACCGACTCAAGGTGAAAAGCGTAACAGCGTGACTTAGGTAGCCAGAGAGTGGCGGTCTGGGTGGTGTTTGCAGCGGCAACAAATGGTGCGGTTTTAGTGCTTGGAGGCGTTTCTGTGGTGGCACGGTGGATGTTCGAGTGGCGGTTGAGGCGGCAACGACCATGCGGTGGCGACCCGCGTCGCCGGCAGCACCGCCGATCAAGCTTGAACGACGGCTGGTTGGGGGAGAGGGAACGGGGATGGCGGAGTAGTTCTAGGGTTTCTCGAAGGAGAGACTTAAGTCTCTGGAATTTTGAAATGAGGTAGGGGAAGCAGAACCCCTAACCTTCCTTCGGAAGAGACTTGGGCCTGAGCCCTCAGGCCATTAAAAAAATAATAATAAAATAATAAATAAAAAAATAATAAAAAAAAAGGGGATCATTTTCCCAGCGCACCCCTTATTCTCCTCTGCACGGCGCACCCCCATTTCTCATCTTCGCAGCACCCTTCATTTTCTGCTTGGGCCACTAGGCCAAGTAAAAAAAAACAAATAAAAATTCTTTTCTGCACCCCTATTTTGCCTAAGCACCACACCCTTTTCACTTATTTTTTTTTTTTAACTTCTTAGTTTATTTTATTCCCATTTTTTTATTTTCATTTAGTTATTTATTTATTTAGTTATTTTATCTACTTTTAAAATAAATATTAAGAATCAAAAAAAATTATTTTAAAAGGTTTAAACACACGTGCGACCATTAACGTCAGCCTTGTGTTGAAAACCTTTTTCTTCTTCTTTTAAAAATTAACAAAAAAATTATTTTAAAAGGTTTAAGCATACGTGCGACCATTCGCGTCAACCTTGTGTTGAAAACCTTTTTCTTCTTCTTTAAAAAAAATAAAATAAACAAAAGAATTATTTTAAAAGGTTTAAGCATACGTGCGACCATTCGCGTCAGCCTTGTGTTGAAAACCTTTTTCTTCTTCTTTTAAACATTAACAAAAAATTATTTTAAAAGGTTTAAGCACACGTGCGACCATTCGCGTCAGCCTTGTGTTGAAAACATTTTTCTTCTTCTTTCAAAAATTAACAAAAAATATAAAACATCATGTTTTCAAACAATCATCCAAACATAATTCTAGAACTACGTATCCCTGATTTCTCACTTTGAGAATACGTAGGAGCAAGGTCAATCCTTGTCAGGCCCAAAAAACTAAAAAATATATTTTGTTTCTTTGTAATGACTTTTAGGGGAAATTTAAACGTTTTGAAAACCACATTTTATTCGCGTATCTAATTAAAGGTACTGCCTTCGGGCAGGCGTGTAGGGTGTTAATACCTTCCCTACACGTAACCGACTCCTGAACCCAGAATCTGGTTTTCGTGGACTGTGTCTTTTCTTTATGGTTTTTCCGTAGTTTTCCAGAATAAACTATGGTGGCGACTCCAAATCTCTTTTTCAAAACCCGTTGTCCGTTTTCCTTTTGGATCGTCGTCCCGTCGCGATTTCCGGTTGTGACACACCCAAAACTAAGACCTCCTGCTACTCTTCATCACATGTGTCAATCTTCTCTACTTGAGAATGAAAGACCATTAGAGTTTCAGGATAACCCCTAAGACTGAGCTCCCTACATTCATTCTAAACACATTTGAATTTCACCAAGAAGTTTCACCTTGGAACTTACTTTCATAACTTTGGAACCATACTTATTAGAATCATATACTTTCACATTGAATTCCAACCAATAATATTATTGATTATATATTAATGTTGATGGATCAAGAAGTGTACCAAATCACACAAGTAATATAAAATGGTATGACCAAGTATCGTGTCCCAAGATACTCTCGGCACTAGACATTCGTGTGATAACCTGATTAATTAAGACTTAAAGAAAACGAGATCATTTGCTTCAAATGCAAAGACAGAAAATTAAATATGAATGCAGTTTGATCAATAGAAGAGTAGCACAACGATGAACGGATGTTGTTTGTAATATGAGATGTGTATGTTGTTGGGGTTAGATTTCACCAAGTTCACTCTCATGTATATAAGAATTCTTCTTCATGCATTAATGTTAACGTCACTCACTAAATCACTTAAAACCTGATCTCTCGGTGAAGAAAGTCTATCCTTAATTACTAGTTCATACGTTTCCTAGCATTCCTAGTAATTAATTCTGAAGATCAAGAGCTTAAGACGACCAAGACTCATACCCTCATCCCTGAGAAATAATGCTCTTAGGAGTAATTCAACAAGAACCTGAATTGTAAGGAACCTCCCGACACTCATGCAATTCATACACCACACTATGAATGAGTTAAACAAAGCATGCTTTAATCATAGATGAATTACTCCAACAGTTAATGAAAGAAACATATATTATTAAGAATCAATTCAAATACATGAGATTTCATAAGGTTACATCATCCCCCAACAACAAATAGAAATTAGTTCACCACAGACATGGTGAAACTAGATGAACAATGGAGAAGAATAAGATAGGAAAACCCTAAAAGTTGAAGATGGAAGCTCCCGCATCCAAATCAGCCTCTAGAGAGTGAAAGAGTGTGCTGTTGCGCTTCCTCCGCCAAAGATGCAAAACATAGGGCGTCTGGGTCCTTTAAATAGAACAAAAACAAAACAGAAACAAGGCCCATGTCGTTGGCGCTCAGCGCCCCACTTAGGTTAATTCTCATGTTTTCTCATTCTTCTAAGTTGTTACTTTCTCTGCCTGGTTTGTTGTTTTCTCGTGAAATTTAGCACTTGCAGGAGGGGAGAGGGGATTACGATCAAAATTAAGGAAAATCAAATTGTTAAGCACCCAATAAACATCATATTAAAAATTTTAATTAATTAAATGTGTATTACTGTCTTGAATGTTATCATTTAATTTTTATGATTTCGTTGAAGTGCATATTTTTGAAGTATTATATCTATGATTTATCTGCTTTAGTTTGGAAGCTTCTTTCATTTTCTGGGGTTTGGGTGAGTGAACAGATGCCGGATTTAGTTGTGGACTATGACATGTCAAAACATACATACTCCATTGTGCATCAAGAGGAAGTGAACTGTGATTCTGTTGGTTGGTCGTCCATCCCAACTTTTGAGCCAAATAGGAGTACAATTCAAGAGGCATGTAGTGACAAGAAAGAATGTGCCACGAAGTTTAGTTCACAGAGATGGAAGGACTTTTCTCAAATATACTGTTGTCAGAGGGAGGAAGTTAAATCCCATGATGGTGTAATGGTTCCACTAACCATTGTGTACTCTAGACAATCCTGGAAGAAGGGTCAATCCCCTGGACTCTTAGTAGGCTATGGAGCGTACGGAGAAGATCTGGATAAGAGCTGGTATTCAGATCGCCTGAGTTTACTGGACCGTGGTTGGGTAGTGGCATTTGCTGATGTAAGGTTGGTTGCCTGACATCTATTTCTACAGTTTAGTTTTCATGTCGGCCTTTTATATGAGTACTGGCTTGTTTCATGTGATATGCTTACATGTTTTGCATTTATGGCTCTGTTGACCATGACAAATGGGATAACTTTATTATGTTCTTTGCAAGTTTTATGTTTTTAAATTTTAATTATGGGGCAATCTGTGTTGTAACAGAGGTGGGGGTGGTCGAGGTCCTTCATGGCATAAATCTGGGAGTGGATTAAACAAACAGAATTCAATATTTGATTTTGTGTCCTGTGGCAACTACTTAGTTAATAAGGGTTATGTTCAGAGTGATCTGCTTTGTGCTATTGGGTGGAGTGCAGGCGGCCTTCTGGTTGGTGCAGCTGTGAATACGTGTCCCCAACTCTTTCGTGCTGTTATATTAAAAGTAAGTTTAATATAATTGTGATTGTAACAAAAAATGAAGGATTGCTTTTGAGCTATTCAGAAATGGTGAGCAGTGAGAAAATATGTAGCATATTTCAAATTTAAGCCCTTCAATTAGCACCATGTCTCTACTGTTGGCTGAAATTCAATGTTTCTGTCAAAAGTCAGAAGACTAAACAATTGTCAACCTTTAGCGAAAGAGATATTATACAAGGTTACTTAGAAGAGAAGAACCTTGAGATTTGGAGAAGAATTAATTTCAAATGTTTTTTAATGAATAACATACTTTATAAACCAAAATTAGCTTTTGATAATCTGAAATCATATCTCACTAGATGAGCCTCGAAATGTGTACATACTATTAAGATATCATTAGATATTGTTTGTTACAATATTTTATTTTAGTTATAATATTATGTATATTTGGACTTAGCCCACAGTTTTTTTTGTATTGTTCTTCATTATAAATATATTTCTCTATTTATATTTTCAGCACAAGGGGAATTAAATTAATTTTATACTTAGTTTTTACTATTTTCACAAAATGTATTATATAGATCTTTCAATCTGTTTGCCTTTCCTTTTCTCTCCCTCTGAAATTTTTATTTAGATGTCCATGAACTAAAATGTTATTTGTCTTTAACTCATGCACATTTATAATGTAGATTTGAGTGTGCTTTGCATTTTATGCATCAATTAAAAAAAGTGTCATATTTACTAAATTAAATAATTTCATTCATTTTTTATTTATTTATAGCTGATAGTTAACTTTATAAGTTCACATTATTCACAATTTCATTCATTGTTAGATCCCAGTCTACCACTCACACTTTTGGACTATGAAGAATTTGGAAATCCTCAGCTACAATCAAATCTGGATTCTATTCTTAGTTATTCTCCTTATGACAACATTCCTCCAAACAGTTGTTTTCCTTCAGTTTTGGTTACGGCAGCAGTTAACGATTCAAGGTAATCCTATTCCTTCTACTCATCTATCACACACAATTATTGAAATGCACACTTTACATCCTAATTATGCATTGAGCAACTTCGAATCGCTTCAATAATGTAGATGTTAATATTTGACATTCATCCTCAGGGTTGGAGTTTGGGAAGGTGCTAAATGGGTTGCTAAAGTACGTGATAGTACCTGCCCTCGTTGTTCCCTTACTGTCATCAAGAAAACAAGTATGGTTGGAGGGCATTTTGGCGAAGGTGGTCACTATGCTCAATGTGACGAAACAGCATATGAGTATGCTTTCCTCATGAAAGCTCTTGGAATTTCAATAGAATGAGTATAATATTTATTAAGTAATCGGTTTGGAGAATATCAGTGAAAGGCTTCCTTTGGGTCAACGAAAATTTTCTGTCCGTCTATTGCTAGGCTCCATAGACGCAGATAAGTTTGAGCATATATTATTATCTATATAGAGGCATATCATTAAACTGTCTAGTATCTTTCTTTCAGAGTAGGTATCTATCTCCACATCACAATGTTTTACATTGCATCATTGTTTCTTGATTCATGTTATGTTTTCCGTGGCTTATCAACACAGAAGAAAGGCAACTCAATGCATGCTTACTTTCCTAGCGTCTAATATGAACTGCGACATGTATCAAATTACATGGGAAATTTAACAACTGGGAAATGAAAATATGATGATTCGGGATTTTAAATTTGTTGTATAGAGGCTTCCTATCGTTATGCTAGTTAGAAAGTGTAATGAGAGGTAAAGAACTATATATTTGATCTGATGATTATCGTGTACATATATAGCAAATGCTAGCAATACATGATCCTATGATTAAGGCTAGCATTAAGATACTACAAGCAAATAAGGCAACAAATAATGCTGACAGCCATTAATTGGTAATTACACTAATTACAATGATTGACAGTATTAAGGCAAATCATTGGATCCACACATTAAGGGATCTTATCTCTAATTCCTCTTCGGAACTGATGGGTGAAAGAGTCACCCCAAGTTTGTCTTTGAGTTGGTTGAATCGTGTGTGAGTTAATGCTTTAGTGAGGCAGTCAGCAATTTGATCAGCTGAAGGAACATAGGCCACAACAATCTCATTTTGCAGCACTTGGTCTCTGATGTAAGCTTCCTATCGTTATGCTATCAGCAGATTCTTCCTCCCTGTGCTTGCTGGGGTTTATCTGGAGATTGACACTCTGTAGTTCACAAAATTCTATATTGAAAACGCAAGTAATGCCAGTCAGAGTTACCCGGTAATTAGCACTTTTCAACCTGCTGTTATGATTTTGGTAACCAGTCACGCTGTTGGAGTCGTGGATTCATGGTGCAGAAGCCGAAAACGTAGCTTCTGTTATAAACTACAGAGAACTTAATTGGGTTTATGGATCTAAGTATTTTAAAATGAATGGGGTGACAAGAAATTAACGGGCTGTATGAAGTTAAGCCAGCCGAGCACATTAAACATTTTTTTTTTCTTGGCAGTTAGCATTTTACATATGCTTTTTAGTGATCTTAAACACAATCCAATATTTCTTATTCTAGCTTAGACTTTTATAATTAGGTTTATGGATTAATTATAGACCACATTAAGATTATCTTTACTTTAGATGACAAAGAATATATATAACTTAAATATGTTCTAAATTTATTAACATAAAACACCATTAGTTTAGTTTTTTAACTTAAAAATTGTTTGTTTTTTCTCTTTCTTTTTTTCTTTTAATTTTTGAGTAATTTCTTCCACTTTTCTTATTTGTGTTTTTTTTTTCTTTATTCACAAGAACTATTTTTTGATCATTAATTCACATAATTAAAGTCAAGTAACGGGAATTTAGCTTTGCAAGCTCATTTGAACACTTCTAGTTTAGTGTTTTTTCTCTCTAATTTGTGATTTGTATTTTATAATTTTATTTTTGCATTTTAAATTTTAGAAACCAAATTAGGATTCAATTTAATTTAATGCATATATATGAATTACTTAGAAGATTTTGATTTGATTTGTATTAGTTAATTAATTGAATTGATTAATTGTTTCAATTTTGATATGAATATTCTTAAAACTATGATAAGAGAGAGAGAGAGATTTTGTTTTTAAATACGTAGATTGTACTCATTTTAATATCATAATACTAAAGTAAAATATTTTATAAATATGCGGAGAAACAAATAATGCAATGTATATCCTATATTAGTATTTGTATTTGTATTAGTTAATTAATTGAATTGATTATTGTTCAAAGTTTGATATGAATATTCTTAAAACTATGATAGAAGAGAGACATTTGGTTTTTAAATACGTAGATTGTACTCATTTTAATATCATCATATTACTAAAGTAAGATATTTTATAAATATGCAAAAAAAAATAAAATCCAATGTATATCCATATTAGTAGTCGTCTAAAAGATAAAACTATATTAATATCCCACGTATACATTTTCAAGCTATCATACATGATATTTTCAAAAACTATACTTAAAATGATCTAATATCGTCCTACAACTTAGAAAATTGATTTCTTATCCACAAGAAGTGCCCCTACACATTCATATTCGTTTGCTAACATTAATATGATGATTACTGCAAAAAAAAAACATAGAAACCATAAAACACACAATAGGGTTGTCAAGGTACGACAAGTTCGTTACAAGACAAGCTCGTCTAGTAGAAAATCGGGGAGAATTTTTAAGGTATTACAAGATAGGCTCGTCTAGTAGAAACCTTAGTCTTGGTTTTGAAGTTTAACTAAATAAAATAAATGAAGAAGTCTCTGTGTATTGAAAGATAATTCTAATTGTATTTGAATTGATTATTATTATATATGTTTTACTTCATTAATTGTTAGGGTTTTTTCTCTATACTCTATGCATGATTTGTTTAACTCATTCAATTGCATGATCATTGATTTTGTCGATATGGACACATACGGGGAAATCTAGAACTGAGGAAATTCTCCCAAAAGCAATATTACCTAGACATAGGTATAGGAGGGTTGGTTTCCTTTAAGCTTCTGTGCGTATGTAATGCATGATTAATTGCTAGGGAGACAAGACATTGTAAACTAGTAATTAAGGATAGGCTTTCTTCACTGAGACATCAGGTTTAAAGTAAATTAGAAAGTGGCATTAACATTAATGAAGAAGAAGAATTCGTTTATGCGTGAGAGTGATTAGGTGAAATTTAACCCCTAACAACATATTCATCTCATATTATCAACATCATCCATTCACTTTTGTCTTTAGCCTCAATTGATCAAATTGCATGCATATTTACTTTTATCGTTTTGCATTCAGAAATCCCAAAATATTTTTCTTATAGTCTTAATTGTAAGCAAAAGCATAATTATTTAGTGTCGTGAGTCTCTTGGGAAAACGATACTTGGTCTTACCATTTTATATTACTTGATACGATTCAGTACACTTATCGGAGTCTTAACAGTCACTGTCGTTGATTGTTTTGTTTATAGAATGGAACTGAAGACGTTGGTTGCAACTACTTCAGATGGTGGACTGATGTTGGATTTAAGGAAAGGGGTACCTACTTTAAGTGTGAAGGAAAGAATGATACTGTGTTGAACGGTGAAGAAAGTGAGGCTGATAGGAAAGTGATACTTAAGTTGGACAAATCTGTGTTAATTTTTCAAAAGTAGATGAAGGTGTTGATATAGGTGGTTTTTGTTTTAATTGTAATAAACATAATTTTAGTTTCAATGTTGATGAGAATATGACTATGTGTTCTACCTTTGTTGTACCTTTGTCTGCTTTAATGAATTGAAGACTTGTTTTAGACTTATGGATGTTGTTATGTAATTTAAGTTTAATCTATAAACAGATGGCACTAAGATCTATTTATTTTGTTTCTCTTCTATATAGTAGTGAAGAGTGGTTTAAATAGTTTAAAACAATTACCTTACCTTAGTATAAAGTAAATTGATAGTGAAACATGATAACTTACATTTGTAAGTGAAGCCAAATTGACATTCCATATTGTTTACTTTTCTTACTACAGAAATGGCATAAAGGAACTTGTTAACAATACACTTTGAACATGCCTTCTGTTTTGAACTATACACATTAGTGGTATTGGTATTGGTTTTTATCGATGCAGTGTGATCATATATGGCAATAGGACAGAAAGGCTGTAACATGAACACAATAACTTAGTTATTATTTGTTTAGCTCCTACTGTGTATGTATTGAAAATGAAAGCAAACACATAGGCATTCACTCATCTAAAAAAGAGTGAACTCATCACAAAAATCATAATAAAAAACTTAGTCAATGATAGTAGCTACAGTAAAAAGGAAATTATTCACTCAAAGTAGTAAAAAGGCAATCATTTAGTAAGATAGCAGAAGTCATCATTCCATAAACAAACGAAAGTGGTCAAATTTTTTATAGAAGCATTACAATAGTTTAAATTTCAAACACAACCATTACAATTGTTGAAGCAAGTAATATGTTACAAAATTTTCACACAACCATTTGAAATTTTTCCTAGAAACCTCCCCTATTAGGGTTGACCTTTAGACTCATTTGTTGATGGCCTTACTGGTTGAGATAACATTACTGGTTCTTGGGTTGATTTAGGACAACAAGTTTTGTTGTGACACACTTCCCTACATAGCCCACATCTTTTAAGTAAGCCACCTTTACTCATTCTTATTTGGTTCTTTGTTAACTCCCATTGCTCCAACCTTCTCTTCTTCTTTGGTCTATCTGGCAATATTCTTTTGGTGGAGGCAAGACATCACTATATGTGGTAATGCCCCACATGTTGTTAACATTGATTAGGTAGATTATTGATAAGTATATTTCTTCATATGTTGACTTCCTAATGGAACAAATGTGAGGCATGACGAACTTCAATTATATTTGTAATATTTGTAAATGAAAGAAAGAAATAATTAATAATATTTGTTAATCTCACATAGATTATTTGTAAATATACTAATTAAAATAAAAAAAAATCTTTATTATTAGAGATAAATTCAAATTTTAAAATCCAATTTTGAACATATGCTATATATATTTGATCTTGGTATCATTACTAGATTTATCTTATAAAATTGATGAAATGGAATTAGTGTCATTACTTATATATTGGAAACAAAAATATACTAATTAAAATAAAAAGAAATCTTTACTATTAAAGATAAATTCAAATTTTAAAATCCAATTTTGAATAACTGATATATATATATATATATATATATATATATATATATATATTTTTGATATTGGTATCTCATTACTTATTTATCTTATAAAATTGAAATAGAATTAGTGTCATTACTTATATATTGGAAACAAAAATCTATAAAATAACCAAAGTTATTTTTACGTAGATTTAAGATAACTAAAAAAATCCTACAAAAATATAAATAAAATATGTAACTGATCTATATAAAATAAAGATAAAATATAAGTGCGTATTCATAAGATAATGACGAAGTTATCTTTTGATATTTATACTCGTTTATATCTTTAATTATTTTTCAACGGGGATTTATCACCATTTGTTTATATTGGATTAGTTAGATCTGTTTTAGTGTTGATAAATTCAACGTTATTTTATTCACAGATTAATAAGTAATATGCCAGCTTTTTGTGGTAACAAGATTGTGTTAATATGACGTTACTTTTATATATAAATATGTATGTCATTTATATAGCAACTATATAATATAGAAGTCAACAATTATAATACTGTAGAACATTTAGAGACCTGTAAATAAAGTTTTAAGTTTACAGTCATCCAAAATGCACTATAAATTTAAATCTTTAAGTACTAAAGAGTATTTTAAAAAATATATAAAATATCTATGAATCCTAACTAAGCTAAGCTGCTGCGTCAGCATCCTCCAGCTCTTGTTCCAAGGGGACCTCCTCAACGACATCTGCTCACATCCAAGTGGATGATCATCACAAAAGAAGACATACACAAGCAACACAAATAAGCAAGGGTGAGCTAGGTATAAAAGCATGTTATCAATCACACACAATCAGGCAAATTTCATTCAAAATATAAACAGATACCACAAGACTTGTTACATTATAAACTGACTCGTACAAACTAGAATGATTGTCGAGCTATGGCGGGTTGTGCACTCGTGGTGGCTCTACTGCTTTGCAAAGCCATTGCCAAATGGTTTCACCCTACTACACTCACGAGGTTAGCCCGTTTCGCGCCTTAGAGCATACTGAAAGCCTCCAAGACTAGGAACTCCTGCTACTACCCATCACATGATCCAATCTTCTCTACTTGAGAATGATTGGTCATTGTAGTTTCAGGATAACCCCCAAGACTGAGCTTCCGTGCAATTCATTCTACACACTACTAGAGCACCACCATGTATCCTCTCCTTGAGGATCATGGAATTACGACCATGAACCGTACTTGTTACACTTACACCAATCGTCACTTGTTACATTCAATCACTAAGCATACCTCATACATTCACATGCTTTCAAGTTAACAACATCACCTCAATCATAATTTACATTACAATCATTCCACATACATTACTAGACAATAACAGTCCCAAAAGAACCACTAAACAACATGAAATCCCGTAAACTCATACTTAGATAAAGAAAATGACTTTGAAACCATCCCCAACAGTTTCAGAAAGTTCCAAAACCCCCAAAACGACCCAAAGAACGTCCAAAAATGATACCTGGAACCCCGAAAACCACCCAAAACTATCCTGGATGATTTTCCGACGATAATAATCGATTATCATACGTAATAATCAATTATTTACGAGAGCTTCAAAGAAAATACGACTTTATGACTCGAATAATCAATTATCAAGTGAGATAATCGATTATTCTTATCAGTTTTTTACAGCAACCTGATTTTTCTGGTTTTGGTGCATCTTAGACATATCCAATTGATCAATTTAAAATCTGTAACACTAATATTGATATGAAACATGTTTATAGATGAAAGTAAAGTATTGCATTGGTCATTTGGATAGAATTAGATGTACTAAACCAAATCAAATTCTACTCCAAAACATCAAACTCAATAACTAAAGGACCCCAAACCCAATTCTAACACTTTGTACCAATTTTGACCAATTTGGTGACTCAAACAAGTCACAATTCACTTGCTAAGACTGCCCCAACAATCCAACTATACCCAGAACCCCTAACTCTCAAAATCACCCGCTCACTTCCCCTCAAACTACCTAAAATGCTCTCTAATTGTTAAACTATCCATTAACTTACTTATCACAACAAATTACTTACTCCCAACCCTTCTTACTAACCCAAATTGGTCATTGGAGAAAAATCAAATGTTTGAACGCATCAAACTCACCATAAGCGCCAGCACATATGACTAGTTACAACTGACTGGATCAGTCCAGGGCTGATCTATGATCAGGGATGTGCCAACTCCGGTTTTATGATTCCTCTATCCAACCAAAAAAGTTCTCTCAACAAGTCCCAAATGACCCTTCTAAACTGTCTCAACACTCCAAAAGCACCCTAGACCACAGTTACTAAAAATCACTATCTCAGTTCCTCTCAAAATACCCAAAACACTCTATTTTTCTTAGGCTTTTGTTCAATTCAATCATAAATATTTTAATACCCCAAGTGCTCCCAACCTGCCCAATTTAAAACAACAAGGCTCATCCAAAACAGATCACCACAATGCATTACCAGTTCACAAATTTAACATCATAGCATATGGACTTCAAGCCACCAAAATTTAACATTAAGCCCAAACAACATACTCATTCAACTTAATTCATATTCAGTACATCAAGTTTCACAGTTTTCACAGTTTCAGTTTAAAGCCACTCAACATGCTCAAAACAGAGAAAGAAATGTAAGAGTACAACAAGTTTAAATATACCAAACAGGAACATCATAAAATCAATTTCAGAAAAAGGCCTAGCTCCCCTTACCTAGAAATTTCATAGCTCTATACCAAAGCTTGGTTCTATAGTACCCCGGGTCACACCGAACTTGGACCGCACCCTACAGATCGCAAAACTGTGATCAGGAATAGTTCTTAGAGCTACTATTGAACAGAGATTGGAAGGACAGAAACGAAAGGCACATGCATCAACGGAACTGTTGCATGCTCAAAACCCTAAAAGCATAAGGAAAGGGGGAAACGACTTACCAGCGAAATAACGAGAACCCAATCGGTTCAAGTCGAAGCTCTCAACTCCGGGAACGCAGGGCACCACCTAAACGAAAATGCACCGGTTGAATCAGTGTGGTGATTAGAGAGAAGGTAGAGGACAGTGGAGAAGATGGGTTCTAGAGAGAGAAGCATTCTCAGGAAATGAGTTTAAAAACTGTTTTTATTTTTAATAAAGCTCCTCCTCTCTTTCTAATTACATTTCTGCCCCAATCTTCTTTTAAAATATATTATATAATTAAATCTAGGTTCTTACATTCTCCCCATCAACAAAAAATTTCATCCTTGAAAATTGCACTTACCAAAGAAGGAACGCCCTACTCTCATTACATTCTCTAATACAACAACCTATTTTGACAAAGATACTACTCCCCAACAACCTTACTAATCATGAAAACCTTGCCTCTGTGTTAAAATGATCTAGTGTTCAATAATGTATATTGCTCTAGCCATTATCCTCTAAACAAATCCAAACCTCTACACCTCTGCTTTTAAGAACCTTTCTTTCATATAACTAACCATATTGTGTCTGCCACACTGCCCATCCCCACCTATCCTCTGATTTTTTTTTGTAAATCTCTTCTAAGACTTCCACTAGTCTTGACTTCAAACCAACCCTTGACTGATACTTATTTACCTCCTCTTCCTTCTTATAAGAATCGTCATACCCCTGACTTGATTACCACAATTTCTAAGTTAACCACCAACTATTATATTCTTGATCAGTTTTTTCTACATCCATTCTGAGAGCTTCACATTTCCTTATTGATCTTCACTACTGAGTAGCATAGTTTTCTACTATACTATCTTATTACCAAAGTAAAACTCTTCTCTTTAGAAACGTTAAGACCAATTTGAGCAATCTGACTTCACTTCGTTATTTTACTGTCGTGAGCTATATGCATTTTTTAATCCACTTGCTTGTAATCATACTTAGATATGTAGCTTCCTCGACTTGAGATCACCAGCTTAATCCGTACCATGCCAACTTATGATACATCTCAAGCTAGGACTGCCCAAACTGTGCTTTCTCAACCATTTTGAGAAACTCACTAGTTATAGTATTTCAACTATACTAATGAAATCTGTTTACCTCTTCACTTCAGACTCTAGTCTTCAGACTCTTCAACCGTCTCTTAATCAATTCTTACTAAGCTAAAAACTTGAATCTTCTTTCAATTTCCACTCACAACTAACGCTTGCTCACCTCACAACTTGAAACTTATCCCAATTCATTTCCTTCATCCACTGACCCTCTTCCCCTGCTGAACGTCTATTTATTCTCCCACTTCCAGGTCGACACTGCATCTTGAAACTGAAGTCTCACTTGTCTTCTTTGCTTCATACTTATCTCCACCATACCTAAGCTCACTTCTGACTCTTGAAGATCACCAAACACTCCCAACTGATGTCCCAGATAATGACGTCCCGATTGTTTTAAAGAAGCTCATCTCACATAACCGCCAACACCTGACCTTGAAAACGCTTTGCATACACTTGGTACTGGTAAGAACAAGCCCACTAACATCCGCTGCACTACTCTAATCCTCAAACTCCCTTGTTCACTAGTGCACTGAAAAAAAAAAAAACACTTCCTTCATGACAATTGTAACCCGAAGATGATCACTTTGAAGAACCTTCTTCAAAACTTCCATGACTTTGCAAAACCCTGGTAACTCTTTTCTTCCATGATAACCTTGTCATTCCATTTCCTCAACATTGTTTTCAGCTCCACAAAACGACCATGCTCGAAATCACTCCTGATTGTTAAGACTTATATCAGACTGTTCCAACCTGTCCTCTATTTCTCTTCTAAGATTCTTCAACCTTGTGGTTCTCCCTATGATTACACTGAGTCCAAACACTATTGCTCTAACCCAACTTCCTTCTTCCTCTTGCACTACACAACTTCAACAGGAATAACCCATAAAGAGATTACTGACATTAATGTTGCCTAAGACCCCACTCCAAAGTGAATTCCACTTCACCAAGTTAAAAAAACAAATTCCATACTTGTTGCAGATCACCAACGAAAACCCTTACACTATAAAGATTTATCTTTTCTCTTCCACCTATACATGTTAACATCTTTTGATTCTCACACCCCTTTTTCTTCACTTTCTAACTTGATCCACAATCGATGTATAACCACTGACTTTCTTCTTGAAACACGAAGCTTCTCTTGAAGACCATAAAGCGCTAGAGAACTATTTTGAAACAACAGGCCTCCCTTGAATCACACCTCAAACTTACGAAAGAATAACATCATCTCTTCTTCACTCGCACTTAACAAACATCTTGAATTCCCATAACACTTGCTTCTATCTTTCGCTCAACTGTACTTGATGCACCACCTTCGCTTCCTTTCCCTGCCAAGAAACCACTCCATATAAGCTTCAAACTCGAGCCCTTAGATTAACTCCACAAACGTCACATCACTTAGATTTCTTCATGCACTCATCCCAGTCAAATTAACTTATAACCTTCTTTTTCAAGAATCGCCCTCTTTAACTCAGAATCTTTAGAAATACTAACTTTATCTTTGACCTCCTGAATCTCAAGATACCCTTAACCAGCAACACCAATCCTCTGACCTTACCTGAACTTACCAACTCACTGCCTTCTGCAATCCATCATTCAACATCCACTTCTATCTTGATCAAACTCAGCCGAACACTAAACATCACTATAAAACCACACCCGATGAAAACTGACTTTACCACAACATGCAGTTTCCTAACTCTGAACGTCTCAACCAACCCAGACTCTTTGATCATTCTCGATACTCTCTTTAGCAACTTATACTGTAACCATCCTTTTTCATTTGTTCTAAGACCTTTCTCCTTTGTTCCGCATTCACCGCGCTCTTAATTCTCTATCCTCAGCTTTTCTTACCAAACTGACATCCTGATATACCTCTTCCTTCAATACCAGAAATCTTTCTTCTTAGCCAATAACCAAACCTTTCTGATATGCCTCTTCCTTCGGTGCTTGAAGTCTTTCACCTCAACCTGAGATCAAACATTCCTTTTATGCAACTTACTAATCTTGAAACATCCTTCTAAACTTGACTATACAATATCCACTTGTGATTAATGCTTAACCACTTTGTCTGATTATTGTTCAACTCATATCCCTACAATATTTCAATTCTCCTCACAAACTTCATGTTCTCTCCATTTGGAAAATTCTCACTTCTAATGCACACTCCTTAAATTTGCTCTATGTCTTTTGCAACTGCTTCTCAAACTCTTCTTCTTTTAATTCCTTTCTAAATATTAAGTCCCTCTGGTCCATACAGACTTCTCCTTCTTCCTTAACATAAGCTTCAAACCTTTCACCACTTATTTCCCTCAAATCTGAAACATCACTAATATAACAAACCATGTTTCCTTCTCAACCTTGGATACTCCAATGCTCACCAACACCTTCATTTTTCTGATCTTTGGCATTACTGATACACAGAACCAAACATTGCCATACCAATGCTCATCCAAAGTTCCTTTTATTTTGGCTTTTGAATTCAACTCTTCTTGTGAATCATACGATATTTGATCTCTGAACTTTGTTCTTGAAAACTTCTTCATCCAAAGACATTACTTCTAAATTCCAATAACTCCATCCATCCCTTATAAACATAAACTTTGGTCTTCTAACTCGTTATCTTCGAGGTACGAATTTGTCTCAAAGGCTTAAACCAATTCTAAAGAAGGTATATAGGTCAAGTTATCATTGAATTTGCATACCTCTACTACTATAGAGCACATTACACTACCACAAAGGCAAGAATAAGACAAGAATATCGACAATCACACTAGAATCACAACCCATTTTTTTCCCAAACCTTCGGAATTAAGAAAGGAAAATCATCTCTGGTAAAAGTAATGAGTGTGCACCCTCATTCCTTCTATCGGAACATTTTCTGTTCTCAAAACTTCCAGTTAGATACAAAATTTTTACCATCTAAACTTGAAGAAAATGGTAGAACATACCATTTAGACTCAACTTTCTACATGAAGGGTACGGTAGACTCACAACTCACTGGTCGTTTTAAGAATGAACTGCTCTGATACAATAAATGTGACATCCCAAATATATAGCATAAATGTATATAAATAAGGACATCATCATATATAATATTGGAAAGTAGTCAAGAGTAGAATGACAGTTAAGTAGAGGATTACAGTCATCCAGAATAGTCTAAGAATTTAAAATTTTTAAAGGCAAGAAAGTACTTCAAAATTACATAAACTGAGTACTAGAGTGGTACGAATATAAGAGTGTTTCAAAATAATATAGAGTGGATAGAACTCCTAAGAGACTAGGCTGAAGCATCGGCGTCCTCAAGCTCTTGCTCCAGGGGAACCTCCTCCACATCTGCTTACATCCAAGTGGATGATCATCGCAAAAGGAAACATACACAAACAAGCACAAACAAGCAAGGGTGAGCTAGGTATAAAAATCATGTTATCAAACACACACAACATGCAAAGTTCACTCAAAACAGATTAAATGACATTGCAATACTTGTTACATGATGAACCGACTCGTCCGGACTAGAATGATTGTCGAGCTATGGTGGGTTATGCACTCGTGGTGGCCTCTACTGCTTTACAAAGCCATTGCAAATGGGTTCTATCCTACCACACTCACGAGGTTAGTCCGTTCCGCGCCCTGGAGCATACTAGAAGCCTCCAAGACTAGGACCTCCTACTACTACTCACCACATGATTCAATCCTCTCTACTTGAGAATGATTGATCATTGTAGTTTCAGGAAACCCCCCCAGACTGAGCTTCCATGCAAATAATTCTATACACTACTAAAAGGGCACCACCATGGATCCTTCCTTTGAGAATCATGGAATTACGTCCAATAAGGTCACCACCATGAATCCCCTCCTTGATGAGAATTGAATTACGTCCAATAAGGGCACCACCATGAATCCTCTCCTTGAGGAGCATGGAATTACGTCCAATAATCGAACTTGTTACATTCAACATCAATCATAACCTTAATAACCATATACTTTCAATTTGAAACACAACTCATGATTTTCGATGTTCATACACTTGTACATAATCATACATTAATCATAATTAATTCAACTCATGCCTCAATTTCAAATCAAGCAAAACAGAGAAGGAAATAACACATTTCAAACTCAATAATTCGCTTAACGCACACCATTCGCTAAGCTAAAAATACCAAAAATAATTACCCATAATTCGCTCAGCTAGCCTCTTGCTAAGTTAAAATTACACAAAAAAAATACCAATAATTCGCTTAGCGAGCTCCTTGCTAAGCTAAAATCCTCTGACGATGCAGAATTACACAACTCACTCCAAACTTACCAATTCTAACTATTTTTCTCAACTTCTACCCCCCTAGATTGTGTTATATACTTAATTAGACTTGCCTAAATGTTTCTAAACCTTCCTACTACTAGTCTAAAGTGATTAAGATCAAATTTTATCCTTAAAACGTCAATTTCCACAACTTAAGGACCCAATTTTGATTTTATCATTTCTAATAGGTTTTAGACTAGTTTTATGATCCTAACATGTCCCATTAGACCTATCCAAACTGTCTCAACACTCTAAACACACCCTAGACCACAGTTACTCAATTTCAATACTTCACTTGCTCCGACACGATCTGAAACAGTACCTATGCATAGACTTTCTTCCCATAACAGTGCTATTATAGAATCCTCCCTCAAAACCTTCCCCACCTAATAAATCACAACCAAAACACTCATCCAACTCAATTCAAAATTAGCACACCAGAATTTCACAATTTCACAGTTTCTTCATCAAACATTCACAAATTTCATGCATTTTACTTACACAACAATCATAGTGCAACTCAAGCAGTACATACATGTATAGCACAAAATACCCATACATAAATATCTAAATTAAATAAAAGCCTCATTTTAGCTCACAGAATCAAATAGTGAAAAACCCAGCTCCCCTTACCTGGAGGTTGAGCATTACAGTTTGCTAGCACACTCTAAACAGGACCCCTCACAGCGGCGACTCAACCGGACCTACAGAGCACCACATTGGTGACAACAATATCTCTTAGAGCTAGATTGGAAAGGGAAAAGAATAAAAATGACACATGCAACCAGTTTAGTTGCATGCCCTAGGTTCAAACAACAAGCACTAGTATAGGAAATGGAAAAGACACCGGTTATTTTTTTATTATAGGCACCGGTTCTGCAACCGGAGCATATACAGGCGAGGTAAAAAGGAGTAAACGTTTTGCCTCGGGTATGAACTGGTTCAAAAGAGGGTAAGATTATGTCTCGGTTTTTAGCTAACCGAGGTAGTAACTTGATTTTTTTTTTCATATTTTAGGCCTGTGCTGAACCGGTCCCTATAGCTCTTTGAATCAATGCTTCCAAATCACGTCCCAACATCGAACGTTTGGGGTTCTTCCTTAATTGCTTCTTCTGCGTCAATAGTTGTTGGCCACAATTTCTTCACAGCAATCACTTCACCATTGTCCATTTCAGCTCTATATACAACACCATAACATCTATTTCCAATAATATTTCTATCAACTAAGCATCTCAGTATTTGTTCCACTAAAAAGTTTAGCTTCTGAAATGGTATGAACAGCCATGGCCATGACTCACCCAGTACTGAATCATCATCTCTAATAACTCTCCTTGCTTTGATGACAACAATTATCCCCATAATGATCATTATCACTGTCAAGGCTATCAGCAAAATCAAGCCGCTATCCATGGCAACCTGCAGGAAATAGAAACAAAGCTAGAGAACCAGGACGCCACCATCAACAATCGTGCCACAACACCTCGCGAGCTCCATGAGGTCGCCGCCATGACCACCGCGAGAGCTCTCTCTCCTTCGCACAACCTGCAATCAGAAAGGCAACCAGCAGATCGCGCCACCACCGCATTCAAAGTAGCCACCGTCACTGTCATTGTGCGCAGAGAACTCGTGGCAGAGCATAACAGTTTCCCCCAATCTTCACCCCATCATTATCAAACCCTAATTCGCACCACCACAATCAACATCAGAAAAACCCCAATCGCTAGTCGCCGCACTCACCTTCTTCACCAGAAACCTCCATTGACGCACTCGCATGGTCGTCGTTCAACCTCCGTTCAACCTCCATGGCCGCTGCTCACCAGAAACCTTCGTTCAACTTCCATGGCCGTTGCTCACCAAAAACCTCACTTCGCTCCCAACGGCCACCGCTTGCTCTTCCCTCCAGAGGCGACGCAATCGCAGGCGACGACGAGGTGGTAGTGGCTCCCGACGGTAGGGTTTTGGAGAACAAAGAGGAAAAGGGGAAGATTTTGGGTTTCGGGTTTGGACTCTGCATGATTTGGTTCCTGACGAGAAAAAGAAGAGGAAAGGGGAAGGGGGCGAGAGCGAAAACAAATTTTTCTCGAAGGAAATGAAACATTTTTAGGTTAAGTTTTTTTGAGGCAGCTGGTAATAATACCTCGATTCTGTGCTCAGCCGAAGCAATATACACTTATATGCCTCAGTTCTACTCTCCACCGAGGCATATAGTCCTCACACAAAAATTAAAAAAAATAAAAATGAAATGGTTATATGCCTCGGTTCCCGCCTAAACCGATGCATAAACATGGTTTCGCACCGGTTCTGAATGAACCGAAGCCATAGGCTCTGCGCTCATTTCAAATTTTAGAGACCTGTCAGGGGTAGGTGGACTTTTAGGCATCAGTTATAGTATTAACCGAGGTAATATGTCTTATATGCTCCGGTTCCCCTTGAACCGAGGCGTATAACTTCGTTTAAACTACAAATATGCCACCGCATTTTAATAGGTTTCGGTTTCACCTAAACCGAAGCCTATAGCGCGAGTTAAAAAACACTTTTTTTACTAGTGAAGGGAATGAGGAGGAACAACTCACCGGTTGAAGATCAGAAAACCAATCAGGTCAATACGAAGCCCTTTACTCCGCGGTCGCTTTGGTAGCACCTATTTAAGAATGTAATGGTTCAGTGAAATGGTAATTTAGAGAGAAGGCAGAGAGAAGGTAAAGAACTAGAAGTTTTGAGTTCTAGAGAGAAAAGGGAAAGCTGGATAATGAACTCAGATTTAGAACACTCTTTTTTTTTCTAAAGTAAGGGTGTCTCAATGTTTAGGACCTGGGTACCTTACACAAAGCCCAACAGCCCTTGGTCCAATTTTTCAGGTCCTTACAATATATATATATATATGATATTCTGATTTTAATATATATTTACAATATTTTAATTTTAAGATAATATTTTTGTTTACAGTTTAGTTCAGTCATGGATAAGATATATCTATAATAATTTTTCCTTTAGCAGACAAATATATGTTTTTCATTTTTTTATAATCTTGATTATAAAAATATATTTCTATCTTTTAATTTTTTTAAGATACAATATGCAAGTATAATGTAATTTCTTTTTAATACATATATGTTGATGCCGAAAGACAACAAATCTACAAAACAACTAAAGTTATTTCTTCAAAGTTTTAAGATAACTAAAAGGAATTCGATGAAAATATAAATAAAATATGTAATTCGTAAAGATAATATATATGTAAAAGTCTTTATACCAATCACAAATCATATAAAATAATACTAAAAAATAGAATATAAATATAATCTTATATATAATCATCACAAAAATAATATAATATAACAGGGATTTATTTTCGACGGTTTACAAATTCTCTTAATTTCCGGTGGTTTTCCAAAAAAAACACTTTAAATTTTCGGCGGTCTCTCAAATAAACCGTCCCTAAGTTTTCTGAAATTTTTTAATTTTCGCCATTCCTAGCTTGAAACCGCGCTCGCTTCTTTGTCTTTTTTTTTCTTCACTTCTTTCGTTAAAAGAGGTACTTATAATAATATCTTTTACCTAATATAAGAATACTGCATTCCTTCCTCTTTATCATTACTTAGTATAATTTATGTTTTAAAGTTGAACAAATGAGAAGTGAAAAGAAGTAGTAGAGAAGGCAGGTGTCAAATCAAATAAAAATATTATTTTATTTTATTTAATAAAATAAATGCTACACTTATTTATCACTTCAAAAATAAGAACAATAAAAAGAAATGCATAAGATATAAGAGTGTATCTATATAATAATGACGAGATAAGTTGAGCTATTACTCTATTTATTACATTTGAATAAGTTCTAATAAATCATGAAAAAATATATAACTAAAGATACAACATACATACCATAAATTATATCCTCTTATGCGCACTAATCACACTAAATAAGATAAATTTAATTTTTTAATTTATTAATAAAAAATTATAAGATAATATACTAACACTTAAAGATAAAATAATTATATATAATAATTATATATAATAGATATTGTCATATCTTATCTTGTGTAGAATAATATCTTTTAGAGAATGTAAAAATATTTATGATAATTGGTTGATTTATAAATATCATTCACATAGCATAGTAAATCAATCAAATCTCACAAAAAACATTCATAGTGAGTGTTTATTGCAAGCATGTCAATTCATTTTGTAGATTCTCTAGCAATGTTTGCACAAAGGGATGCAGAAGAAATGTTTAAACTAGGAAACGTCAAAGGGGCCATCACTTGTGCCACCATGGCCAAAACACTAGACCCAAAAGTTGATGGCATTGATGAAACAATCTTAGCATACAAGATCCACCAAGCAGCAATGAAAAAAGATGACAACGGAGCAACAAATTAGTACAAAGTTCTTGGCATTAAGAAGGGCTTTGAGGATGACATTAAAAGCATCAAGATGCAACACAAGAAATTAGTAATCATGTTGAATCCATCCAAGAATGCTTCAGTCGCAACTTGGGGTGCTTTTAGACTCATTTACAATGCCTGGAGACACCTAAGTGACTCAAATTATAAAAATGTGAATTTAAGAAGAAAGACGACTCCTCATCGCAACAAAGTTACCAAAAGTGCATGTTTACGATGTAGAAAATGGTGCAAATACGAAGTTCCTAAGATTTCAAGTGCACACAAACATGGAGAACACACTAAAAGAGTTTTATTAATTGAGTGCTCATGTTGTAAATGTAAATTTGATCCAATATCTAGACAGATTCCAAAGTCTAAGCTTCCCCACCTACAAAAAGTTGCTTAATTCTATAACAATGTTGTACTTGGATTCCATCATTTGATTGAATTTGTTCACTTACACTTTTCTCAATTTTTCATAAATATAATGTTCTATGTATCCTGTATAGAAACGCATTGTTTATCAGGAAAATGTTAGTGCTGGTAATATATATGTAAAATTTTATACTAAGAAATACAAATTTGTTGTTAATAACATTTTATTTTAACTCGTATTTATAACATCTTTTTGTTTCAATGTATATTTATAATATTTTAAAGTTAAAATAATATTTTATTTAAAGTTTAGTTATCAACATTTTATTTTCAATTTAAGAAACATTCAAATTTAAAAAACAATTAAATTTAAAGAAATGATCACTTAAAGGTAAAATTTATAAAATAATCATTGTAATTTAAAAATAAAACCTAATGTATTTATAAATATAGATAAAGGTATGTAATTATGGAATAATTTTCACTCTAATACTTACTGTTTTATTTTAAAATTTAAAATTCTATAAATAGTTATTCTCATTAATTTTTTCTAATCAAATATGCTTATTAGTATTGTTTAAGGATTGAAAACATTAAATATGACACTTTTAAACATTTTTTTAATATACTTTTTAATATCCTCATTTATGGAGTAAGGGTTATAAAAGTTTCGTAAATTTTAGTAATAAATTAACCATTGAGATGAAAATATATTAAAAATTGGTTTGAGAGGAATAATTATTGTTATTACTTGCTCTAATCACTACAAAAATATTAAATTTTATTAGGATTAATTTTTGGCGGTTTAAAAAACTTCTGTAAATTCTGACAATTTTATTAAAACTTTCTTAAATTTTTGACAATTTTATTAAAATCTCAGTTAAGTATCATTTTTTTTTTATTTTTAAGAAATTATTTTTGGCAGTTTCTAAAATATAGGGTCGATAAATGAAATTATTTTGTTCTCACAATTCCTAATTTTGTCATCCCGCGCTCATTTTAGATATTTTCTTCACTTCTTTCTCGTTTTGACGGGTCTGTTCTTCTTGAAGGGTTTTTAATTTCATCAAATGTTCTTTCTCTTTTTGGCTGTCTGTTTACTTTTTTTTCTTTTTGACTGACGTGTTTTTCTTCAAGTGTTTTTTTGGAAGAGGGAAACAAAATAGGATTTCAACACTTAACGACGGTTTTCTTTATAAACAAACGGAAATTTCTTTAAGAAAAATAAAAAAAATTAAATTTAACTATGATTTTAATAAAAATGCGAGAAATTTAAGAATGTTTTAGAAATTGTCAAAAAAAAACCCGTCGTATATAAAATTAGTTTTGTAATGCATATAGATTTGATTTAGGTCATAGAAGCCAAATACAATATCAGAAAAAATAATTTTTGAAAAAATATATTTTAGACTTTGATTATCTAAACAACTGAACCATAAAGAATATTTGCCTGTATGAGTAAAATCAAGACCAAATCCACTTTTTTTTTTATTATTAAATTATGGTTTAGTGATTTAGTTCTTATTGAACCGATGCCAAATATAGAACTTTAATCTACGATTCATAACCAAAGTAGAAAAATCATCATTTTTTTACCTCGCCTGTTTTGATTTTGAATTAAAATAATATATTATATATAATATAATTATTTATTTATTTATTTATATAAATTGTAACACAATTTTGTATTTGTTAGTATAAAAATTTACTAGTAAATAACGTTCTTCCGTACAACATAAACCATTAGATTTTTTAAACACTATAAAAAGAATTACAACTAATCAAATTAACCGATGAACGCGATACAAAATTACTACATATGTAAACTAGTAGAATTAAGCATGAAAAAACCTAGACCTTGGAAGACGTCTAGATATTGGATAAAACTTGCACTTTCAACCTGGACACTCGATTACAAAAATTATTTTAATGTGGTCTATATGTCTGTGTACAGTTTATTTAGAACTTCATACACTTTCTACATCTAAAACACACTTTTGGTAACTTTAGTTCGATTTTGTGTTGTCTTTCTTTCAAACTTCACATTTTGATAATTTGGATCACTTAGATGTGTCCAAGTGCTGTAAGTGAGTCTAAAAGCATTCCAAGTTGCCATTGAAGCATTCTTGGTTGGGTTTAACATGACTATCATTTTATTACATTGCATCTTGATGCTCTCAATGTCATCCTCAAAGCCCTTTTTAATGTCTAGAACTTTGTACCAATTTGTTGTATTGTTGTGATCTTTTTCATTGCTGCTTGGTGAATCTTGTAGGGTAAGATCATTTCATCAATGCCGTCTACTTTTGGGTTTAATGTCTTGGCCATGGTGGGACAAGTGATGGCATGTTACCTAGTTTAAACTTTTCTTGTGCATTCCTTTATGCAAATATTGCTAAAGAGTTTACAAAATTCATCGATAAGGCTTGCAATAGATATTTGCTATGAACGTGTTTTTGTGAGAGTTGATTGATTTATTATGCTTTGTGAATGATTATATAGATGGACTAATCTACATCAATACACTTATCTTATATTTATATTATCTAGAAGATATTATAATGTACAATATCTAATTTATCTTTATATATAATTATTTTATCTCAATACAGTGTTAGTATATTATCTTATATATATATATATATTCTATCTTTTTATATAGATGAATTTCAGATTTTATTTATAACTTTGTAGGATTTTTTTAGTTATGTAGAAATAACATTATTTTTTTTATTTATTTTTTTCAGACATAAAAAAATAACAAAAGAAAAAATTATATGACGTCTGCATATTTTATGTTAACAAAAATAAAGATAACGAATATATTCACAACTAAGATTATAAAAAGAAAAAAAAATATCGTAAATTTATCTTATTCAGAATTAAAATTTAAATAAAAAAATTATCTTAAACTAATATATTATATATATTAAAATAAAAATCATTATAGTTGGAATTTATTTAGTAATTTTCTGTTTTAAATAAATCATATCCTATTTATGTGGGATTTGTTATCGTTGGCCACGTTGAGTAATGTTGGTATATTAGTTGCTGATTTTTCTCCTTGATTTAAGTTGCAGCAGTTAATTTGTACTGCTATATATGTAACTGAATATTTCAATGAATAAGCATCGTTTTTCAGTCATATACTATTGTTCTCTGTTTTCAACATTCTGGTATCAAGAGCCTACACTGGGCTTGATAGAGATTGAAACAGTTCTTGCAGTAGCAAGTAATAATGGCATCTAAAAATAGTAACTTTGTGCAACCAGCAATTCCTCGCTTTGATGGTCACTATGATCATTGGACAATGTTGATGGAGAATTATTTGCGATCAAAGGAGTATTGGCCATTAATTGAAGATGGTATAACAACTTATCCAGCAGGGACAGTGTTGACAGCAGCTTAGGAGGAGCAACAGGAGGACCAAAAATTGAAGGATCTGAAGGTGAAAAATTATTTATTCTAGGCTATTGATCGTACGATCTTGGAGACCATTCTTCAAAAGGAAACCAGCAAGCAAATATGGGACTCAATGAAACTTAAGTATCAAGGGACAGCAAAAGTGAAGCGTGCACAACTTCATGCCCTTCGAAGAGATTTTGAAACTCTACATATGAATACAGGAGAGTCTGTCACTGATTATTTCTCAAGGACGATGACAATTGTAAACAATATGCGAATCCACGGTGGCAAACTAGAAGATGTTGTTGTTAGTGAAAAAAATTCTTTGATTGATGACTACAAAATTTGATTACATAGTTTGTTCAATCGAGGAAGCACGTGACATTGATAATCTTTCCATTGATGAGCTGCAAAGCTCGTTGTTGGTTCATGAGCAGCGAATTAATCAAGGGACTATAATTGAGGAGAAAGCTTTGAAGGTCTCCACCAATACTCCAGTTGCTTTTGAAAGTGCAGAACATGGTCAAGGAAAAGGCAGAGGTAGATTTAATTCTTATTCCAGAGGCAGAGGGTATGGTCAAGGATCAAGGTTTGATAAATCCCATATTGAATGCTTCAATTGCCATCAATATGGCCATTACAGGTCAAAATGTCCTAATTTCTCTAGAGAACGGGGGAAAACAATTAATTTATGCTATGATAGAAGGAGAAGAAGAAGAAACAACTTTATTGATGGCATGTCATAACAAGAAAGAAGAGTATGAAAGTATGTGGTACTTAGATTCAGGCTGCAGTAATCATATGTGTGGCAATAAATCTTTATTTTCTGAGTTGGATGAGACATTTAGAGATACAATGAAATTTGGAGACAACCCCATTGTTGCTGTCATAGGGAAAGGAAGTGTCAATGTTCATTTGAAAAGTGATGTTGTTGAAAGAATCTCTAGTGTGTTCTATGTTCCAGATTTGAAGAGTAACTTGATTAGCCTCGGCCAACTACAAGAGAAAGGGTATGAGATAATCATCAAAAGTGGAACCTGCATTATTAAAGATTCTGAGAGAGGAGTAATTGCACATGTTCACATGACAGAAAATTGGATGTTTCCAATTATCATTTTAGATGACGGTGAAGATTTTCATACTTGTTTCTCCGCAAAGGTGAAAGACACTGCTTGGTTGTGGCACCTCCGATATGGACATCTCAACTTTAATGGGCTGAAGACTTTACAACAAAAAGGAATGGTGATAAGGCTTCCTCAAATTACTCTTCCCTCACAAGTTTGTGAAGATTGTGTTATTGGCAAACAACAACGTGATTCCTTTCCAAAAGGAAAAGAATGGAGAGCTCAATAGCCACTAGAGTTTATTCACTCAGACATTTATGGACCTATAAGTCCAACTTCAAATGGCAACAAAAAGTAATTTATTAGCTTCATTGATGATTATAGTAGGAAGACATGGGTATATTTCTTGCAAGAAAAATCAGAGGCTGCCTTTAAAAGCTTCAAAGCTTTGGTTGAAAATGAAGCAAGTGGAACAATTAAGGTGTTGCGAACAGATCGTGGAGGAGAGTTCAACTCACAATATTTTTCAACTTTTGTGAGCTGAATGGCATCCGGAGACATTTAACTATAGCTTATACACCACAACATAATGGGGTATTTGAAAGAAAGAATCGTACAGTGTTGAATATGGTTAGGAGTATGATGTCTAGAAAAGCTATTCCAAAATGTTTTTGGCCAGAAGCTGTTAATTGGAGCATCCACATATTGAATAGAAGTCCAACATTGGCAGTGAAAAACATGACACCTGAAGAAGCTTGGAAAGGAAATAAACCAACTGTGAATTATTTCAAAGTTTTTGGTTGTATAGCTTTTGCTCATGTTCTTGATGAAAAGAGGAAGAAGCTTGAAGATAAAGCAGAGAAGTGTATATTTCTTGGTGTTAGTGAGCATTCAAAAGCGTATAAGTTGTACAATCCAGTCACGAAAAGAATAATCATTAGTCGAGATGTAATATTTGATGAAAGCAAGGCATGGAAGTGGACTGTTAATAGCATCGGAGAGCACATCCCAGTCAATGATGATGAAATTGAAGAAGAAAGACAGAGTTAGTCTTCAAGCTCTACTATCACTAGTTCACCATCTACTTCCTCACCAACTTCACAAGTAGAAGTGGAAGATGATGTGTCAAATGAACCCAGACTTCAACGCATAAGAAGAAGGCCAACATGGATGCAAGATTACGAGATTAGTGGAGTTAATCAAATTGATGACCCACTTACTCATTTTGCATTATTGTTAGACCATGATCCTATTGTTTTTCATGATGCCATCAAAGATTTAAAATGGCAGAAGGCTATGGATGAGGAAATTAAAGCAATAGAGAAAAATAACACCTGGGAATTAACAGATCTTCCCAAAGGCCAAAAATCTATTGGAGTTAAATGGGTGTATAAAAAAAAAGCTCAATGCAGATGTCAAGGTGGATAAATATAAGGCGCGGTTGGTAGTTAAAGGCTACAAGCAAGAATATGGGATTGATTATAAAGAGGTGTTTGCTCCGGTTGCGAGACTTGACACAATCAGACTAGTTATTTCAGGCAGCTCAAAATTTATGGTCCATTTATCAATTTGATGTCAAGTCAGAATTTTTACATGGTGATTTACAAGAAGATGTCTACGTTGAGCAAACTTTGGGATATGTGAAGCAAGGAAATGAGGAGAAGGTATATAAATTGAAGAAGGCACTATATGGACTAAAACAAGCACCCCGAGCTTGGTATAGTCATATAAAGTCTTATTTCATTGGAGCAGGCTTTCATAAATGTTCGTATGAGCACACACTTTTCATAAAGCTTGGAGATTGTGAGAAAATGCTTATAGTATGCTTATATGTTGAAAACTTGATCTTCACAGGTAATGATAGAGTCATGATTGATGCATTTAAATCTTCTATGATGACTGAATTTGAGATGACAGACTTAGGTTTAATGCACTATTTTCTTGGCATTGAGGTAGTACAATCAGTTGTTGGAACTTTTGTGTCACAAAAGAAATATGTTTTAGAGATTTTGAGCAGGTTTCAAATGGGAGAGTGCAATGCAGTCTGCACTCCTACTTGTGCGGATTTAAAGCTGAATAAAGATTTAAATGGGAAAAAGGTAGATGCAAAATTTTATAAGCAAATTGTAGGAAGTTTAATGTATCTAACTTCGACTAGGCCAGATATAATGTATGTTGTCAATCTTATTAGTCGATATATGTAGAATCCGACAGAGCTACACCTCCTTGCAGCTAAAAGAATTCTCAGGTACTTGAAAGGAACTATTGATTTTGGCGTGTTATATAAAAGGGGAGCACATAAGGGTTTATTTGGCTTCAATGATAGTGACTATGTCGGGGATGAAGATGACCGAAAAAGCACATTTGGAAATGTCTTCATGATGGGTTTTGGTGCCGTCTCATGGTTATCAAAGAAACAACCAATTGTTACTTTATCCTCCACAGAAGCAGAGTTTATTGCAACTACATCATGTGCTTTCCAAGCCATCTGGTTGAGAAGGGTACTTGGAGAACTTGGATATGATTAAGAAGGACCTACATCAGTGTTCTGTGACAATTTCTCTGCAATTAAGTTGTCAAAGAATTCTATTTTACATGGGAGGAGCAAACATATAGACGTTAGATTTCACTTCTTACGTGATCTGTGCAAGGATGATGATATTGATGTTATCTATTGCAAGAGTGAGAAACAGATAACAGATATAATGAAAAAATCTCTCAAGACAAATGTCTTTAAGAAGCTTCGAAGCATGTTGGGAGTTTGCTCAAGAGAGAAAGCTAGTTATGATGATGAAAAGCTAATTGTTAAAGCTTCTTTTGCTGTAAACTGGTGTCTATTGGACCTTCAGTTTAAGGGAGGGAAATGTTGGAATTTATTTAGTAATTTTCTGCTTTAAATAAATCATATCCTATTTATGTGGGATTTGATATCGTAGGCCACGTTGAATAACGTTGGTATATTAGTTGCTGATGTTTCCTCCTTAATTTAAGTTGCAGTAGTTAATTTGTACTGCTATATATGTAACTGAATATTTCAATGAATAACCATCGTTTTTCAGTCATATACTATCGTTCTCTGATCTCAACATCTTTATATATAAAAGTAAGATCATACTAACACAATCTTGTCAGTATAAAAAATTGATATTTTATTTATTAAGAAATACCATTTTTGTTTTTGGTAACATTTTTGTATGTGAATAAAATAAGATTCCATTTATGAAACACAAATAGAATTAATCCTACAAATCTGAAAAGTTAATTACTGATGAAAACTAGTATAAATAAACATCTTTATATATATATATATATAAAAGTATATATAAGTAAATAAAATATAATCCTTAGTTATATTTAAAAGGCGTACTTATATATAATTATTAAGAGGAAATCACTCATTATTACCTATTCGACAAAGTTATAAGCAATATCATTACAAATCAAATAAAATATTGAATGTATAATATTTTATCTTATTGTGTAATTAAGAAAATAAAATTTTATAATGCAGTGTATTTTTAGTTATATGTATGTTCATAGTTTGTTAGAAATTGATTAAATTGTAATGACTAAATTAAATAATAACCCAAATATATATATATATATATATATATATATATATATATATATATATATATATTATACAAATACACGGTTTTATTTTGTTATATATAATCTTTGCTTTTACTTTTAAGGATATAAATACATGTAGCTTTTATTTTATGGAATAAAATTATCTTTGTATCTCTATTTTTCAGTTGTGGAATAAATCAAAATAAATAATGTCACCAATATCAAATATAATAGGTATTTAGATCTGAATTTTAAAAATTTAATTTATCTTAAAGATTTCGTTCTATCTTAAATTAATATATTTATAAATAATCCATATCCATGTTAGATTTACAAATGACACATTATTAACCAGTTTTTTTCTTTTTGCTTACATCGTCATCTTCATTGCTGCTATTTTCTTTGGGTTCCTTAGTTTCATCGGTTATTTCTTCAAAAGAAAAACTTGGTTCAGAAATCGACGAGAAATTCGGATTTGATAACGAGGTAAGTCTCTATTCTTTTTGTTTCAGGTTTTAGTTTATTAGTGAGGATTATTGGCTCCAAAGTTCAGTGTTATTTTTTTTTTTAATTTCGGGCTTTTCATCAATGGAGTATTGTTGTTGGCTTTGAAATATAGTGGTTTTCTTTTATACTTTTAGATTCCTTATTGGTGTGATGACGTTTTTGCCTTAAATGTGTGGTTTTTTGAATTTTGGATCCAAAATTCTATATAATCTTTTTCTATTATTAAAAAAATGTTTATATTAATATTCACAAACACTCACTATTTGTTTGTATATAAATATTTAGTTCTCCTTTCTCAGTTTGTTCTTTCAAATTCGTTAGTGTTGGAAGTCTCACATCGACTAGAGATAAGGTCAATTTATAATATATAAATGAGGTGCAAACCTCATTTTACAAGCCGGTTTGTGAGGTTGAGTTAGGCCTTAAAACCCGATGTCTATACCTCAGCGTGAAGGAGGTGTGTTGGAAGTCCCACATCGATTAGAGATAAGGCCAATTTATAATATTTAAGTGAGGTGCAAACCTCACCTTACAAGCCGGTTTGTGCGGTTGAGTTAGGCCTTAAAACCCACTTTTTAATAGTAACTAATTTTATTCATCGAGAGAACAACTAATCCAGATTCTCATTACAGAATGCGATGGACATAATGACAGAATGCGATGGACACCAACCTAATCTTAATATAGATGTTTTAGTTTCATCTAGTTTGGTTGAATCTCTACATCCACATTTCAATACTTCGAGTGTTAATTATGCAATTGCTCCCTATAATGCAAGGCACACTAACATTGACAATCCTTTGTTACCATGGTATGGTGTTGAGAGATATATGATGACACATCTAACTTTTTCATTTTGGGAAATAATTTGGTGATCAGCATTGTCAACCTATTACACCTCTTTGGTTAGACCTTCTACAGTATCATGCCTTTTATTATCAACCACACCTCGTACAAGAGGTCAGAAGTCGCTCAATGAATTTTCATCCTTCAGTAACTCCCTCCTGTCAACATCCAATTTCGTCTGGGTCATTAAATACTATACAAGTTTTCTCATTTTTATTTTATTTCCATTCTACCCTTTTACTATTATTTCTTTCCTATTTGTTTTTGTTTTTTTTATTATTATTCTTTTTATTTATTTTACTTTCTTTTATTTTTATCCTTTTATAAATTTTATTCTACTTTTCTCCTTTTAATATTAGTTTTCGTTTTTTTATATAGCTGATAAAAATATATAGTAAAAACATTAAAAACTAAAAATAATTAAATAAAAAAAAGAGGAGGTTTTTTTTTTTAAAAAAATAATAAATAAATAAGTAAAAAATAATAAATAATAAATAATATAAAAAATGAAAAAAAAATGAAAAAAAAAAGAAAAAAAGAAAAAGGCGTTTTGGTTGGAAGGAGACTACGGGTACAGTGTGGTACAGGGGACAAAACGGTTTTTTGGCAGGCGCGAAGGGAATGCTGGGAGGATTTGGCAGGAATACGTTTTGATTTGGCAGAGGTATGTTTGGCAGACACAATTTGGTTTTGCAGGGGGCACAACAGAGGGAGGGATATTAAAGACGGACCCTATCTGGAAGGAAAAAAAACCTCCTGACGGCCTCAAGAATCAAGGAGCTGGAAGAGACATCTTCATTGGACCTACACCGAGGGAGGAGAGCACAGTGAAAAGAAAAAAACAAAAAAAACATTTTAGGAAGAGTTTGGAGCAGAGAAGAGAGCAAAAAAGCATCACAATCGGAAAGTCGCCAAAGTTTAATAGTACAGTAACTCAACACAGAATTCTCGAAGGTAAGCAATCTACTTTGTATTATCATGGTAATGGCATTAGATGATATGTTTCATGCTGACTGTTGAGCATTGTATATACTGAGGGAGATTGTGTGAATCTTCCTCTTCCATTTTTCTCGTTTGTTATCATCAACGATCACTAGGACCGATTTACATCATCCCAGTTCCTCATTCACCATGTATATCTATCTTATTTCCCTGAAATCTCAATGTTAAAAGCGACAATCATCAAAACATCTCTTCCTTCTCAAATGAACTCAACCCCACCGACAACCATTCCTCCACTATTACCCTGTGACCAAAGCAAAGGTTGAGCTAACACTTAAAAAAAAAATATAGATCCCCAATCAGTCACAACAACCAAAAAACCAGATATCACCTTTGTTATCTCAAGCCTCCAACAAAGGAGTTAACCCCTGAACAATAGACACACAGAACAAATCACAACATTAGAGCAAAAAATCCTTAACCCCTAAACGTTGTCCCGACAAGTCTCTGTGGCTATTTTTTCTGATCAACGAACGGTGGAATCGCTTTGGCGGTGGCCTTGGTGACGGTGGCCTCGGTTACGGCAACTTCCGTCTCTTTGGCGGCGACGACCACGGCAAGGAAAGGGGGCGAAAAGAGTCTGGCGTCGTGGTTGGCTAGGGCTCCGACGATGAGTATTGTCGCAGATGACGTCGTAGCCAGTGGCGGTCGGGCTCGCCCAAGCAGCGGCTGGCGACGTTCCCGAACAGAGGAGGCGACGTCGGCAGTGGCTCCAGCGGGGCACGGTATCGCTGGCGACGCTAAGGCCGGCTGAAGGTGGTGTCACGGTGGCCGATCGGTGGCAGGCAGTGTCCGATTGGATGTAAACCCCCAGCCCTGCATTGGTGGAGAGAGAGGTGACGGATGGCTGGCGGCGGGTCCGGTAGGGTGTAGGGTCGCCGGTGACGTTTGGGATGGACTGAGAGGGCTGTTACGGTGGCTGGTTTGGTTCGACTAGGGTGGCGGCGTGCATTGAAGGTGTTGGCTCTTAGGGTCATGTTCGGTGAATGGGAGGAGAGATCCTGGGTCTCTGGTATTGGGGAGTATCAAAGTGAGGGGAGAGTGTGGAAACCCCTAAAGGGGTTTCTGAGTTCCTGGGTGGGGAAGGCTTGGGCCAGCGATGGGCCAAGTCCATTTTTTTTTTTTTTTTTTTTTTTAAAATAAATCATTCTAAAATCTTTTCTGCACCCCGTTTGCTCCTAAGTTACACCCTTAGGCTCAATCTGTCATTAGAAATAAATTAGGTTTAGACTCCTCACAATTGTTTTCTAATTATTTACTACATATTTTAAAATGTATCAATAATATATAAAAAAAAATGAAAATATGTATCCAAAAAAATTATTTCAAAAGGTTTAAGCACACGTGCGACCATTCGCATCAGCCTTGTGTTAAAAACCTTTTTCTTCTTCTATTTTAAAAAAAATAATACAAAAAATTATTATTATTTTAAAAGGTTTAAGCACACGTGCGACCATTCGCGTCAGCCTTGTGTTGAAAACCTTTTTTCTTCTTCTATTTTAAAAAAATAATACAAAAAATTATTATTTTAAAAGGTTTAAGCACACGTGCGACCATTCGCGTCAGCCTTGTGTTGAAAACCTTTTTCTTCTTCTATTTTAAAAAAAATAATACAAAAAATTATTATTTTAAAAGGTTTAAGCACACGTGCGACCATTCGCGTCAGCTTTGTGTTAAAAACATTTTTTCTTCTTTGCCAAAAAAATTAACAAAAATATAAAACAAATTTTCCAAACAATTCTCCAAACAAATATTCCAAACGTAAAGCTAGAACTACGTAACCCTGATTTCTCAGTCTAACTGAGAATACGTAGGAGCAAGGTCAATCCTTGTCGGGCACAAAAAACACAAAAAATATTTTGTTTTCTTTAGAGTTTTTATTCTATTTTTCTTTTTAGGGGAAGTTAAACATTTTTGAAAACCACATTTTATTCGCGTATTTAATTAAAGGTACTGCCTTAGGGCAGGCGTTGTAGGGTGCTAATACCTTCCCTACACGTAACCGACTCCCGAACCCAGAATCTGGTTTTCGTGGACTGTGTCTTTTCTTTATGGTTTTTCCGTAGTTTTCCAGAATAAACTATGGTGGCGACTCCAAATCTCTTTTTTCAAAACTCGTAACGTTTTCTTTTTTGGATCGTCGTCGTCCCGTCGCGATTTTCCCGGTTGCGACAGATGGCGACTCCACTGGGGACTTCAGAGAGTCAAGCCATTTAATTATATGCGCGAATTCAATGTGGTTTTCTTTATGCTTTTCTTCCCTTGTCTTTATCTATGTTTGATATTTGAGTAATCGCGTGTGAATAACTTTGCTTGTTGGATATTGAACTCTAGGACAGAAAACATGCTATATCTGCCTGGGAAATTTTCTGGTTGTTTTGCAGGTGGGGGTTTGGGATGTACATTTGCATTCTCCCTTCACACACACACTTTATGCATCTATTGAGTGGGGCCCTATACCCGGGTCTGAGTGTAGTTTAGAAATAGAGGGGTTGTGTAGCGGTGCCACTTGGGATATACTTCCTGTTTGGCTATCGTGAGAACCCCAGCTAGAGTTTGTTCCCTTCACTTGTGTCTTCACACCTAGTTGATTACTCGACTGTTGTGGAGGTACTATGTTGGGAGCCATAGCTCTAGTGACCATTGACCTTCAGGTTCAGGAAACCACCCTGGCGAGAATGCATATACTCGACCTCCAATCTGAAACATTGAACCTATATTAGGGCACAAAGGGAGACATGTGTATTCCTATAACCCCCACGCTGTTTATTTTTTGGAAAAAAAAATAATGTCATTGCATCTTCATACTATACATGCATTTGTGTTGGTCTTGTTATTTTACTTCGTCATATCGTCATGCATCTTGTTCATACATCATTTGGTAACATGCTGGTTTTAGGGGAAATCACAGGTATTTGCTTGATCATATACAAGATGGAAGTTGATACAAGATCTGGTGCTACACGACAGACCGGTTCTGCCATTTTAAGGAAGAAACCTTGCCTAAGGATTCATGGGGAAATCTTACAGGACTGATAAATTTAGGCAAGAGACTAAAGACCATAAAGAGGGAAACTTTCAAGAAGAGGTATGGAAATCTTTTGAGCCTATTGGAAATGGAAGTACAACTGCCTGCTATCACAGCCCTAGCCCGATATTATGACTCTCCGCTGAGATGTTTTACCTTTCAAGACTTCCAGTTGGCGCCGACTATAGAAGAATTTGAGCACATCTTGGGTTTGCCACTAGAGGGTACCACGCCGTATCAGCACTTGGAGCATCACGCCTCCATCCCTACCATTGCCGCCATAATGAAATTGCATCCCAAAGAACTAGAAGACAAGTTGGTAATGAGGAATCAGGTGCGTGGACTGACGCAGGGATATCTTGAACAATATTTGCATCATCTGGCCGATAGGGAAGAGTGGGAGGCTTTTATGGATGTGTTAGCCCTCACCGTGTATGGCATTGTTTTGTTTCCGAGGATAGAAGACTTTGTGGATTACACCGCTATTGATGTCTTCGTGGCAAGGAAGACGAGGTCAGAGAACCCCGTAACAGCAGTCCTCGCCGATGTGTATGGAACCATGAGTTTTTGCCATGAGAGGAAAGGGAAGAAAATCTTATGTTGCTTGCCGGCATTGTATGCATGGATGACCGCACGCATATTTAAAGGGGCAGTTGATGTCAGGTGTCCATCGGAGGATCCGTCGCGCCAGGGGCTTAAAGACAAAGGGGGCAATGAGTGGGCCCAATTCTTGGCTGGGTTGAATGAAGGGAAAGTAAAGTGGCGTCTTCCTTGGCTTGGGACTAAACCACCTATCCAACATTGTGGCAGTTTTCCTAATGTACCTCTCATAGGTGCTAGATACTGTATCAACTACAATCCCGTTTTGCTTCAAAGACAATTCGGACATCCTATGAAGGGAGCACCTTCACCAGACTATCTCATAGCTTTCTTCATCTACTATGAAGACGGACATTGCACTGAAATGTTGAGGAGAGTCAGAAGTGCCTGGGCAAATGTGGCGCGAGCAGAAAAGGATTTGAGGATTGGAGTGGTGGATAGCCGGGTCAGTTATCACACTTGGATTCTGGAGAGAGTAAAAGAAGTCAAACTCCCTTTCAAGCCAATCAACGATCAACCAGCTAGTGAAGGACCAGCCCAAGTCCAAGAGAGTGAAGAGGTGAAACAGTTGAAGATGGAGATGGAAAAGCTGAGGGAGAGAAACGTTAGGTTGGAAAAAGAATTACAGAGTGCGCGCAACGATTTTGTGGACATGAGGAATGATAATGAAGAAAAGTCACGGGCTTATGAAAACATTGTTAAAAGCCAGAGGGCTGAGAGGGATTATACATTCCGAGTGAAGCAGGATCTTGCAGCTGCTAGTAAAGAGTTAGCCATGAGAGTGAGTGAGAAGAATGTGGCTCTAGAAGAGGGCAGACAGTGGAAACAACTCTACGAAGAAGCCAAAAGAGATAAGCGGGAAGCCATGAAAAGACTAAGAGAAGCGCAAGTTCAGGTACAAGAAGTGGGGCATCAGATGAAGGAAATGGCTACATCATTTGAGGCGGAGTTGAATCAAGAGCGCTGGAAGCTAGCGGAAGCTGAAGAAGAATATCGAGCCATGTTAAAACAGATGGAGGATTACATCGAAGAGCGAGAGGAGCGATGGAGGTCCATGGATTTTGAAGAAAGGCATCAGGCCTTGGTAAAGAGAATGGAAGAGCACATCGTAGAGCAAGAAACGGCTGTAAAGCATTGGAAGGAAAGCTTCTCTCAGTTGGCTGCTTTGGCAAATGGTGCAATTGAAGACATCCCCCAAATGGTGTTGGAAGCTGAAGCAAGTACTCACTTTTGTAGCCCGCCAGCGGAGATAGAGTTTTTTATTAATCATTGTAAATGGTTGGTAGGCGAGATGAAATCCCTCATCACTCGGGCTAGGGCATGATGTATTTGGAGTTCTTTGTATTTTGTTTCCCTTAGGAAATGTAATGAACTGGTTTCCTTTTAAATGAAAGATGTGGGATGTTTGTTTAGTATCTGCTTGTGTTAATTTCCATCAGTTATGCCTTTGTCATCCTGTGATTTCCCCCCTATTACTAGCATGCATCATCTTTTCTTGAGTTTAGCATGTTTCATTTACATCTAATCAGTTAAAATAATAAAACAGCACGAGTGAGAAAAAACAACGGCCAATTTCCACGACATCCATATAGGACTCGAGCCAATTCAAGAGCCATGGAAAGCTGGGAGGAGTCACAACAATCTCTCAAAGCGGATGTTGGCCAGTTGAAAGACCAGGTCGGCCAGATCTTGGCAGCTCTTGAATCCATGAAGACTACTGGAGAGTCTTCATCTGCGCACGTTGAGGGGAATGCTCACCTTTATCCCCCAATGTTCAATGCTGCGAGCCAGTCGGTTCCTTTCCCACTGTATGGGTTGCCCCCAGGTTATACACCTCCCGCAGGGGAATACTCAGAGGCAGAGCATGCCACATTCTCATTTCCCACGACTGTTAATATACCGCCAATCGGCACTCAGGGACTTGTCTCAGTGTCGGCTCCTATGGGGGGAACGGAATGAATGAGGCAAACACGGCTGAAGGAATACGGGTGACCCCAGTACCACATGTGGTTGCTAAGGAGGATTCTTCAGCCGGAGCTGCGCCACACGCCACGGTGGTTGGAGGGTTTAGTAGCCTCATTGGAGCTAAGGGTAGGCTGGAGAGTCTGGAGGCGAGATTGAGGGCTGTCGAGGGGGTTGAAAGCTATGGGTTTGGAGATATCGCAAGGCTGAGTTTGGTTCCGGGTGTGAAAATACCGCCTAAGTTCAAGGCGCCTGAGTTTGAGAAGTATAAGGGTAACACTTGCCCTAAGAGCCATGTGACTATGTACTGCAGAAAGATGGCTGCGTATGCTCATGAAGAGCAGCTACTCATCCACGTCTTCCAGGAAAGTTTGGCTGGGGTAGCGTTGAATTGGTATACCCACCTAGAGCCATCCCGAATTCGCTGCTGGGCGGATCTGGCTGATGCCTTTGTCAAACAATACGTGTACAACACGCATGTCGCACCCGACCGTCTGCAGCTGCAGAATATGACAAAGAAGGACAGTGAAACCTTCAAAGAATATGCCCAGCGATGGAGAGAGTTGGCTGCGCAAGTTGAACCACCGTTGTTTGACAAAGAGATGGTGGCGATGTTCGTAAATACACTCCAGCCACCCTTTTATGAGCATATGGTTGGGAATGTATCTGTCAATTTTGCTGACACCATCATAATCGGTGAGAGGATAGAAATCGGGTTGAAAAACGGGAAGATAGCCTATGGCCCACCTACAGCTACAAGCCACAAAAAGCCCAGTTTCAATCCGGGGAAGAAGAAAGAAGGGGATGTACATGCAGCGTCGGTAATGCCTATGTGGAGAGGTCAAGCCCCCACTCCCAACTACCGACCATACTTGAGTCCACCGCCCTATGCTGCTAACGCCTCGTTTGCTCAACAAACTAGGCCTCAACAACAACAGGTGTATTATCCATCGCAGCGTATCCCAACTGAAGCTTGGAGAGCTGGGGCAAGCGCGAGTCCGAATCTGAATGCGGGTCAAAGCACCAACCCCAGAAGAAATCAGTTTATTAACTTCACTCCTATCCCTATGACTTACACGGAGTTGTTACCTAACCTGGTGAAAAAGGGTCTGGTTGCCATTTGCCCGATGAAGCCTGTACAACCCCCGTACCCCAGGGGTTATGATGCAGAGGCCAGGTGTAATTATCATGGGGGAGGCGTGGGCCACTCAACGAGCGATGTGTAGCTTTCAAATACAAAGTACAAGCTCTGATTGACTCGGGTTGGTTAAAGTTTCAAGAAGATAAGCCCAGCGTCGAGGCTAATCCGTTGTCTGGGCATGGGAGTTCCTCGACGAATGTCGTCGAGGTCGAAAAGCCTGACCTGATAAGAGACGTGGGCAAAATCCGAAGTTCTAGGAAGTTTATCTTAGAAGCTTTGTTGAAGGTGGGCCTAGTGAAGGGCGATTATGATCGGGGTATAACATGCGCACTCCATCCGGATGAGGAGCACTCTATTGAGGAATGTGTAGAATTCGAGAATTTGCTGCAAGATTTACTTGACAGAAATCTGATGCAAGTATGCCGCAAGGCCAGAGAGGAAGAAGTGTTTGCACAAACTGGTGGAGAATCTGATGTAACTCTGCCGGAACCGTTGGTGATCCATTTCACTAGGACCACCCCTGTACCGGTAACTGAAGAAAATCCGTCTGTTGTCATCCGAGTACCATCTCCCTTTCCTTACAAGAACGAGAAGGCCGTCCCATGGAGATATGGGGCAATTGCGTTAGATGAGAGAAATGATGCAGATCCGGCTGTTGAAAACATATCAGGCATTGGTGGAATGACCAGAAGTGGACGACTCTTTACACCACCAGAGTTGGTGAGAGAAAGAACCAATGATAAGGAAACAACAATGGCTGCAAAAGCAAAGGAGTTCTTGAAAGGGAAGAGTGTGCAGGCGGAAGAGACCCCTGACAAGGAGGAAAAGAAGGAAATATCCGAAGAAGAGGTTGGTGAATTCCTAAAATTCATACAACAGAGTGAATATAAAGTGGTGGAACAGCTGAATCGTATGCCCGCCCGGATCTCTTTGCTGGAATTGCTTATGCATTCTGCTTCTCACCGTAAGCTGTTAATGAAGATACTCAGTGAGGCTCATGTGGAGCAAGGTATTTCTCTGAACAAGTTCGAGGGCATTGTTGGCAATATTGTTGCTAATAATTACCTCACCTTTACCGATGAGGAGATACCTATTGAGGGAAGAGGACATAACAAAGCTCTGCATGTCTCGGTGAAATGCCTGGATCATGTAATAGCACGTGTCTTGGTGGATAATGGCTCCTCCCTGAACGTCATGCCGAAAGCAACATTGGAGAAGCTACCCAGTGATGGAATGCGTATGAAGCCGAGCTCTATGATTGTGAGAGCTTTTGATGGTAGTAAAAGGGAAGTGATGGGAGAGGTGGAACTGCCGGTCCAAGTTGGTCCGTGTATCTTTCAAGTGACATTCCAGGTCATGGATATCCTCCCGGCCTATAGTTGTTTGTTGGGTCGCCCATGGATCCATTCTGCGGGGGTAGTGCCTTCCACACTGCACCAGAAGCTGAAGTACGTCATGGGAGATAAACTAGTGATAGTGGCAGGAGAGGAGGATCTCCTAGTGAGCGGGCCATCATCCACACGCTATATTGAGGCAGCCGAGGAAGCTCTCGAGACAGCATTCCAATCTCTGGAGATCGTGGGAAATACCTACGTGGAGCCTTTCCCGGTCAACCCGCATCTGTCGCGTGCCTCTATCATGATGGCCAAGGTCATGCTGAAAGAAGGTTATACGCATGGGAAAGGTCTTGGGCAAATATGGACAGGGGCGAACATTCCCTCTGGAGGTCGTCGAAAACAAGCATAGATATGGCCTGGGATACAAGCCCACCAAAGAGGACAGGAAAAGGCTGATGGAAGAGAGGAGAGAGCGCAGTCTGGCTCGGGCGGAAAGACGGGAGCCCAAGGGGGGAAAGATTCGTGTCTGTAACCTCAAGGAGAGCTTTCGCAGTGTTGGATGGGTTAACACTGGCCAGATAGCAGCCGTGGAGAATGAAGACGGAGCGGAAAGCTCAAGTTTCGTGCAGGCCTGCTCCCCAGATGCACAACTCGACAATTGGGAGATGCGCGATTTACCCGTGATGTTAAAATTGAACAAGATGTAATGATTTTAACTAATCCTATAGCTTTACCCAAGGCTTTAGGATTCGTGACTTATAGGTTGACATTTTTTAGTTTTATGCCCAGCGTGATAATCAAATCGTGTTTGTTTGTGTTTTTATCATCATTTTGCATTCTTCATCGTTTTCCTATTTATTTATTTCCTTTTCATAAACTTAAATAATGCAGATATGACAATGAATGTTTTGAAAATAACCATGTCGATATTCCTAATTTTGAGCACCCTATCAATAATACGGAAGATGATTGTGATGATGACCCGGAACCCTCTCCTGAATTGCTGAGATTGGTGGAACAAGAGTCTAAAGAGATAAAACCTCACCAGGAAGATGTTGAAGTACTCAATTTGGGAGAGGAGGATGAGGTAAAGGAAGTGAAGATCGGTACAAGCATGAAAGCAGAAGTGAGAGAAAAGTTGCGTGCCTTACTGAAGGAGTTTAGAGATGTGTTTGCTTGGTCTTACAACGACATGCCAGGTCTAGACACAGATATTGTGCAGCACAAGCTCCCACTCAAGTCAGAATGCCCACCGGTGAAGCAAAAGCTAAGAAGATTGAAACCGGAAATGTCCTTGAAGATCAAAGAGGAAGTACAGAAGCAATTCAATGCAGGTTTTTTGGCTGTGGCGAGATACCCACAATGGGTAGCAAACGTTGTGCCGGTGCCCAAGAAGGATGGCAAAGTTCGAATGTGTGTCGACTATCGTGATTTGAATCGTGCAAGCCCAAAAGATAATTTCCCGCTACCACACATCGATACTTTAGTGGATAATACGGCCAAGTTTTCACTGTTTTCATTTATGGATGGTTTCTCGGGATATAATCAGATCAAGATGGCGCCTGAGGATATGGAAAAGACAACCTTCATCACTTTGTGGGGGACTTTCTGTTATAAAGTGATGTCTTTTGGGCTCAAGAACGCTGGGGCAACATATCAAAGAGCAATGGTGGCACTTTTTCATGATATGATGCACAAGGAGATTGAGGTTTACGTGGATGACATGATTGCGAAGTCCGAATCGGAAGAAGAACACATTCTCGATTTGAGAAAGTTATTTGAAAGATTGAGAAAGTACAAACTCAGGTTAAACCCCGCCAAATGCACGTTTGGAGTAAAATCCGGGAAATTGCTAGGCTTTATTGTCAGCCAAAAGGGGATAGAAGTTGATCCTGACAAAGTGCGAGCGATAATGGAAATGCCTGCGCCTAGAACGGAAAAGGAGGTTCGAGGTTTTCTGGGTAGATTGAACTACATTGCTAGATTCATCTCCCAATTAACCGCTACTTGTGAGCCATTGTTCAAGTTATTACGAAAGAATCAGGCTGTGGTTTGGAATGAGGATTGTCAGGCCGCTTTTGAAAAAGTCAAACAATACCTGCAAGACCCTCCTGTGTTGCGTCCACCTGAGCCAGGAAGGCCACTCATTTTGTATTTGACTGTATTGGATAAGTCAATGGGTTGTGTATTGGGCCAGCATGATGAAGCCGGGAAAAGAGAGCACGCTATATATTACCTGAGCAAGAAATTCACAGATTGTGAACAACGATATTCCTCGTTAGAGCGAACTTGTTGCGCATTGGCGTGGGCTGCTCATCGCTTGAGGCAGTACATGTTGAGTCATTCCACCTGGTTGATATCCAAGATGGATCCAATCAAGTATATTTTCGAAAAGCCTGCTCTCACTGGAAGGATAGCTCGATGGCAGATGCTATTGTCCGAATATGACATTGTGTATGTTACTCAGAAATCCGTTAAGGGTAGTGCTCTAGCAGAATACCTGGCCCATCAACCCATTAGTGATTATCAGCCAATGCAACCTGAATTTCCCGATGAAGATATCATGGCTCTATTTGAAGAGAACCAGGAAGACCGAAATGAGAAAGCATGGACAGTATTGTTTGATGGCGCCTCGAATGCGATGGGACACGGCATAGGGGCAGTGCTTATCTCTCCGGAGAATCAGTATTTACCGGTGACAGCAAGACTGTGTTTTGATTGCACGAATAACATCGCCGAATATGAAGCATGTGCTATGGGTATTCGAGCGGCAATTGAATCTAAGGTGAAAATTCTGGATGTATATGGAGATTCAGCTTTGGTCATCCACCAGTTGAAAGGAGAATGGGAGACTAGGGATACAAAATTAATTCCCTACCAAGCTTACATCAGGGGGTTGATGGAGTATTTCGATTCCATCACGTTTAATCACATACCGCGGGAGGATAATCAATTAGCAGATGCGTTGGCTACCTTGTCGTCAATGTTTGAAGTTGACCAAGACGCGGAATTACCTATGATTGAAATGAAGAGCCATGCAGAGCCAGCATATTGCCATTTCATCGAGGAGGAGGTTGATGGTAAACCTTGGTATTTTGATATCAAGAAATATCTTAAAACCCGAGAATATCCTGAGAAAGCATCTGAAAACGATAAAAGATCGCTAAGGAGGCTAGCTGGCAGCTTTGTCTTAAGTGGGGATATTCTATACAAGAGAAATCATGACATGGTTCTCCTAAGGTGCGTGGATGCAAAGGAAGCTGAGCTGATATTGAAAGAAGTGCACGAAGGTACATTCGGCACACACATGAATGGGCACTCAATGGCTAGGAAGATATTGAGGGCTGGGTACTTTTGGTTGACAATGGAAAACGATTGCTGCTCACACGTTAGAAAGTGTGAGAAATGTCAGATATATGCAGATAATATCAATGCGCCACCTACGACCCTGAACGTGTTGTCCGCACCATGGCCATTTTCAATGTGGGGCATAGATGTCATCGGAGCTATAGAACCAAAAGCGTCAAATGGACATCGCTTCATACTTGTTGCAATCGATTACTTCACCAAATGGGTTGAGGCTACTTCGTATGCCAGCGTGACTAGAAAGGTGGTGACGAGGTTCATAAAAAAGGAATTGATTTGCAGATATGGGCTCCCTAACAAGATCATCACTGATAATGCCACCAACCTGAACAACCAGATGATGGCAGAGTTGTGTGAAGAATTCAAAATTCACCACCATAATTCCTCTCCTTATCGGCCAAAGATGAATGGGGCAGTGGAAGCTGCTAACAAGAATATCAAGAAGATTGTGCAGAAGATGGTGGTCACCTACAAAGATTGGCATGAAATGCTTCCTTTCGCTTTACATGGATACCGCACATCGGTACGAACATCGACCGGGGCAACACCATTCTCGTTAGTGTATGGGATGGAGGCAGTACTTCCATTTGAGGTGGAAATCCCATCCTTACGGGTGTTAATGGAAACTCAGTTAGAGGAAGCTGAGTGGGTTCAAGCCCGTTTTGACCAACTCAACCTCATCGAAGAAAAAAGGTTAATAGCTGTATGTCATGGACAGCTATATCAAAGGAGAATGAAGAAGGCGTTTGACAAAAGGGTGCACCCAAGAGAGTTTCATGAAGGCGAGCTGGTGTTGAAGAAGATTTTGCCAATTCAAAAAGACCATAGAGGCAAGTGGACTCCAAATTATGAAGGGCCATTTGTGGTGAAGAAAGCATTCTCTGGTGGGGCACTAATTCTAACAAGGATGGATGGAGAGGAGTTACCGTTACCGGTCAATTCTGATGCTGTCAAAAAGTTTTATGCATGATGATTCCGCGATAGGGGATGCCATTAGGAGATTGATGTTGGCTTTAAAGTTTGTTGTACTCTGTGTTGTTTCATTCAATAAATACCACATACCCTCATTTTTATCTTTGTTCGTATACTCTCGAAAATATTGCATATTGTGCCGGACTGTTAGGTAAACAGGGGAAATTGAAAATGAAATAATTAAACGCGTGTTAATGAAAGCATCACGGGTATATTCGGTCGGCAAGCTCGGTCCTGGTGGGTGTCGTGAGAAACAAAAAAAAAGAAGCAAAAAAGGAAAAGACACATGTTGAATTCGTTGTCAATAAAGTTGTCGATGGCATAGCATTTTCGAAAAGCAAAAGTTAAACAAGTTTCAAAGAAAATATATATATCAAAGTTGAGTTTTCTGTTGATCCAAGGTTTCGGGGGTAACCAGTGTTCTTTTCCTGCTAAAACATCTGCATTCATATCACTTGAACCCTAACCTTTTCGTTTCCCCTTAAGACAAAGGAATGTCATACATGTAATACTGGGGCAGCTTTTATCATGGTACCCGTGTCCGATGATCTGTTGGTCGGGGAGATAATAAGATGAAAAAAAAAGGATGAAAGAAAAAAAAATAATAAAAAAATGAAGCCGATGTGTCAACCACTACATAGTTTTGTTTCAGGTTTAAGGGCGTGAGAAAGTAAAGCAAGCAAGATTCAGAGTGACGTGTGGCCATTTTTCTTTATCCAAACGACAAAAGAAGTTTATCCAATTGCATCCCTTTTGAGCCATAAATTATAATTGCTTTCGTCACCCTCGACAAGAATCATTAGCGTATCGATGTCGACCTAAAGGGTACATCAAGGGCATCCAAAATCAAGGAGAAAATTTCTGAGAAAAAAAAGAGAGAAAGAAGAAGAAATGAAAAATAAGGTTTCAAAGAGGTCCACAATAGAGGCAATGAAGCAAAGAAAAACAAAAAAAAAACAAACAAAAAAAACAAAAAAAAAACAAAAACAAAAAAGAAAAAAAAACAAAAACAAAAACAATGAAAAAAGAATGTTCGAAGTTCCAAGCTCCTAGAGACAGTTGACTCGACACCCTGCAAATGATCCTTGTCAAAATGATTTAATCCTTAAGCATATATTTGGGCCTTCATTATCCATTTCTTTCATAACCCTTTGCCTTTTAGCCATGATACAAGCCAATCAAAGTCCACGCCGACTGAAGAATGTTTGTTCTGATCTTTCTCACGAATTTAACTCTGGAATGAAATGATGTGGTGAAGGACACAATCACTCGAAAAGGAAAAAAAAAAGAGCATCGAAAAAGAAAAATAAAGATGTGAAGTCTCCCCGTCAATCAAGAATCACCAAATTGGGGCAATCCTTCCTAACCAAACCTTTCCACCCCCCAAGAGCATATCTACTGTGCAAAATTGGGGCAGTCTTGTGAGCCCGACATGTTAGCTGCTTTTCCCCCTAGAGAAGGGACTCGTAGACATTAATATTGCTCACGAATAATCATTTAAGTCGTCTACCTTTCATACCCCTTTCCCACACCTACTAGGGTTCAAGCTAGTTTGGATTGCAAAAAGCAATAAAAGGAATTTGAATCCGTGGTTACACTCTTTCTCCTTTTCATCAAACGACTCATTGTCTCTTGGTATTACTTTCAGTGAAAGAATTTTAAATGTACATCAAGCTTAACGACGATATTGACAATGGATTCCAAGCATGGAGTTTTCAAAAAGGGAAGAAAAAATATAAGGAAAGAGAAAGAGAGAGCAAAAGAAAAGAACAAAACAAAGGTCTCATATGTTTGTGCATCCATGCATCCTCATGCCATTACATCATACATGCCAAAAGAAGCAAGGAAAATTGTTTGAAAAAAATCCTCGTGTTTTGCTCAGCATTTACCAACTTTTCAAAAATGCCGGTTCAAGTTTTTGCTGTGGTATCGACCCTCTGTGAGACAATGGTCGAATCCAACAATCACATCATCCATAGGGTTGTTAAACCCTCCACGAGGTTATTACACCTCATTCATTCATCATAGGGTTGTTACACCCTCCACGAGGTTATTACACCTCATTCATTCATCCATAGGGTTGTTACACCCTCCACGAGGTTATTACACCTCATTCATTCATCCATAGGGTTGTTACACCCTCCACGAGGTTATTACACCTCATTCATTCATCCATAGGGTTGTTACACCCTCCACGAGGTTATTACACCTCATTCATTCATTCATAGGGTTGTTACACCCTTCACGAGGTTATTACACCTCATTCATTCATCCATAGGGTTGTTACACCCTCCATAAGGTTATTACACCTCGTTGCTCTCAAGCACGACCTTGGCCACAAAGCCCAGCTTTCACACTGGCTCATAAGCCCAGTTTCCCTACCGGCCCCCAAGCTTAGCTCGAGTTGTTATTCTTTCTCTTTATCCTTAGAAACCCAGACGAAATTAGCGTTTTTATCTTTACTTAGCTTTTACTCTGATAATACGAAAATATCAAGTTTTCATATTATCTAGTAATGTCTAAGTAAAGAGGGACAACTGTCAACATCCAATTTCGTCTGGGTCATTAAATACTATACAAGTTTTCTCATTTTTATTTTATTTCCATTCTACCCTTTTACTATTATTTCTTTCCTATTTGTTTTTGTTTTTTTTATTATTATTCTTTTTATTTATTTTACTTTCTTTTACTTTTATCCTTTTATAAATTTTATTCTACTTTTCTCCTTTTAATATTAGTTTTTGTTTTTTTATATAGCTGATAAAAATATATAGTAAAAACATTAAAAATTAAAAAAAAATTAAATAAAAAAAAAGAGGAGGTTTTTTTTTTAAAAAAAAATAATAAATAAATAAGTAAAAAATAATAAATAATAAATAATATAAAAAATGAAAAAAAAATGAAAAAAAAAAGAAAAAAGAAAAAGGCGTTTTGGTTGGAAGGAGACTACGGGTACAGTGTGGTACAGGGGACAAAACGGTTTTTTGGCAGGCGCGAAGGGAATGTTGGGAGGATTTGGCAGGAATACGTTTTGATTTGGCAGATGTATGTTTGGCAGACACAATTTAGTTTTGCAGGAGGCACAACAGAGGGAGGGATATTAAAGACGGACCCTCTCTGGAAGGAAAAAAAACCTCCTGACGGCCTCAAGAATCAAGGAGCTGGAAGAGACATCTACATTGGACCTACACCGAGGGAGGAGAGCACAGTGAAAAGAAATAAACAAAAAAAACATTTTAGGAAGAGTTTGGAGCAGAGAAGAGAGCAAAAAAGCATCACAATCGGAAAGTCGCCGGAGTTTAATAGTACAGTAACTCAACACAGAATTCTCGAAGGTAAGCAATCTACTTTGTATTATCATGGTAATGGCATTAGATGATATGTTTCATGCTGACTGTTGAGCATTGTATATACTGAGGGAGATTGTGTGAATCTTCCTCTTCCATTTTTCTCGTTTGTTATCATCAACGATCACTAGGACCGATTTACATCATCCCAGTTCCTCATTCACCATGTATATCTATCTTATTTCCCTAAAATCTCAATGTTAAAAGCGACAATCATCAAAACATCTCTTCCTTCTCAAATGAACTCAACCCCACCGACAACCATTCCTCCACTATTACCCTGTGACCAAAGCAAAGGTTGAGCTAACACTTAAAAAAAATATAGATCCCCAATCAGTCACAGCAACCAAAAAACCAGATATCACCTTTCTTATCTCAAGCCTCCAACAAAGGAGTTAACCCCTGAACAATAGACACACAGAACAAATCACAACATTAGAGCAAAAAATCCTTAACCCCTAAACGTTGTCCCGACAAGCCTCTGTGGCTATTTTTTCTGATCAACGAACGATGGAATCGCTTTGGCGGTGGCCTTGGTGACGGTGGCCTCGGTTACGGCAACTTCCGTCTCTTTGGCGGCGACGACCACGGCAAGGAAAGGGGGCGAAAAGAGTCTGGCGTCGTGGTCGGCTAGGGCTCCGACGATGAGTATTGTCGCAGATGACGTCGTAGCCAGTGGCGGTCGGGCTCGCCCAAGCGGCGGCTGGCGACGTTCCCGAACAGAGGAGGCGACGTCGCCGGCAGTGGCTCCAGCGGGGCACGGTATCGCTGGCGACGCTAAGGTCGGCTGAAGGTGGCGTCACGGTGGCCGATCGGTGGCAGGCAGTGTCCGATTGGATGTAAACCCCCAGCCCTGCGTTGGTGGAGAGAGAGGTGACGAATGGCTGGCGGCGGGTCCGGTAGGGTGTAGGGTCGCCGGTGACGTTTGGGATGGACTGAGAGGGCTGTTACGGTGGCTGGTTTGGTTCGACTAGGGTGGCGGCGTGCATTGAAGGTGTTGGCTCTTAGGGTCATGTTCGGTGAATGGGAGGAGAGATCCTGGGTCTCTGGTTTGGGGGAGTATCAAAGTGAGGGGAGAGTGTGGAAACCCCTAAAGGGGTTTCTGAGTTCCTGGGTGGGGAAGGCTTGGGCCAGCGATGGGCCAAGTCCATTTTTTTTTTTTTTTTTAAAAAAATCATTCTAAAATCTTTTCTGCACCCCGTTTGCTCCTAAGTTACACCCTTAGGCCCAATCTGTCATTAGAAATAAATTAGGTTTAGACACCCCACAATTGTTTTCTAATTATTTACTACATATTTTAAAATGTATCAATAATATATAAAAAAAATGAAAATATGTATCCAAAAAAATTATTTCAAAAGGTTTAAGCACACGTGCGACCATTCGCGTCAGCCTTGTGTTGAAAACCTTTTTTCTTCTTCTATTTTAAAAAAAATAATACAAAAAATTATTATTATTTTAAAAGGTTTAAGCACACGTGCGACCATTCGCGTCAGCCTTGTGTTGAAAACCTTTTTTCTTCTTCTATTTTAAAAAAAATAATACAAAAAATTATTATTATTTTAAAAGGTTTAAGCACACGTGCGACCATTCGCGTCAGCCTTGTGTTGAAAACCTTTTTCTTCTTCTATTTTAAAAAAAAATAATACAAAAAATTATTATTTTAAAAGGTTTAAGCACACGTGCGACCATTCGCGTAAGCCTTGTGTTAAAAACCCTTTTTCTTCTTCGCCAAAAAAATTAACAAAAATATAAAACAAATTTTCCAAACAATTCTCCAAACAAATATTCCAAACGTAAAGCTAGAACTACGTAATCCTGATTTCTCAGTCTGACTGAGAATATGTAGGAGCAAGGTCAATCCTTGTCGGGCACAAAAAACACAAAAAAATATTTTGTTTTCTTTAGAGTTTTTATTCTATTTTTCTTTTTAGGGGAATTTAAACATTTTTGAAAACCACATTTTATTCGCGTATTTAATTAAAGGTACTGCCTTAGGGCAGGCGTTGTAGGGTGCTAATACCTTCCCTACACGTAACCGACTCCCGAACCTAGAATCTGGTTTTCGTGGACTGTGTCTTTTCTTTATGGTTTTTCCGTAGTTTTCCAGAATAAACTATGGTGGCGACTCCAAATCTCTTTTTTTTCAAAAACCCGTAAACGTTTTTCTTTTTTGGATCGTCGTCGTCCCGTCGCGATTTTCCCGGTTGCGACACCTCCATCATATAGAATTCCAACAAATCTTCCAAACAGTTTTTCAATACCCATACAAAATGCACCATTCACGAGTACACATATGCACCAACCTCCACCTCCTAGACACCAGATGAATCTTTCTCTAGTGACCTTTGTTGAAACTGTAATATGTCATTCTCTTTACTTTTGTTGGATTTGATATGAGGTAAATACTAGCCTTTATTTACACATCTTTTCTTGTTTAGAATCTTACTTTATTATATTATATATATTAAACCTGCACAAAACTCTAATAAAAAAAATAAAATAATTTATATATTCATCACATTTTTAGAATAAACCAAAATTTTGATACAATTAAATGTGCTAAATGTTATCCTTATATTTGTGATATTTCCTTAAAAATATGATATCTTTATAATTAGTCAAGGTGCTAAATACTATTTTACATTTGTATTATATATTTTGCAAAAGTTTTCACTAAACAATGAATGAACTTATCGAGAATTGATGTATGACTCTTGAATTTATGCACAAAATAGAATAATTTTAATTAGCACATAAAAATACAATGTTGCAAAATATTTGATTCAATGCAATTATTATTGTTTCCTAATTAATTGTAACATGAGCACGAGAATGATTGTCATGCAGTGCATTACATAGTAACTGCACTTATATGGATTCGTTTGTGTATTACACAACAATATATCAGTACAATTATAAATAATTTATAATTGTTTAGAAGATATTTATTTTATATGATATAAGAGTACCTTTGAACAACCTTTTCAAAAATCTATATCCTAAAATTAAAAATTTATTTTTTTCATGAATTTACATTTTCTCCTAGTGTTAAAAAATAAGAAATTTGATTGAATTTTTTATTTATTTTGGATTTATCCCATTGTTTAAAAAAATTGGACCTTTTAAAACTTTTAATATATAAGGAAATACATTCTTGATGAAAATAGTAAAACAATGATTAGTGAAATTTATTTCCAGTTCTATTTATAGAGTGTTGTCACAACAAATTAACACGATTCCATTTATCACTAGTGCAGAAAGGGCTTTAGATGTCAGTTATTTTGGGATTTTAACGTCACCTCCCGAACCGACATCTATACGGGTGACGTTAATGGAACGTCGGTTTTACGCAGTTGCGACGTTGTTATAGACTTCGGTTAAGTGAAATGCCCAACATCTATCAAGACATCAGACATTGCACTAAGCAACGTCTAAGGGCACTATAAAGACGTCAGACATTGCACTAACCGACATCTATGGGCACTATAGAAGTCGATCAATGCATTAACTGACGTCTATGAAATGTTCGTCGTGTTTTGGTGCAGTTTTTCTCGTGTCTTTGGTTAGCGTAGTAGCACCTCCTTCCTTTGCTAGTTTCCTCGTAAGAAAAAATTGCGTCTTTTACATCTCTCATGGCATTTCAACCCTAAGACGAACCTGGGTCGTTGCCTAGCTCCATTCGAAGCGCTAATGAAAAAGAATACTGTGAGAATACGGTTCTCACCGTATTCTTTTTCATTAGCGGTGGGAATGGCACTATGCAAGGACCCAGGTTCAACTTCATGTTGAAATTCCATAAGAGATCCAAAAAACGGAAGTTTTTCTTATGAGGAAACTAGCGAAGGGAGAAGCTGCACTACGCTACCCAAAGACACACAAAAATCCGCATGAAAACACAACGAAAACTCATTTTAATCGATTCAAATGTAAGATAATACATCAAAGATTACTTTAAATGGAGTAAAAACAACTTTAAATGGTTCACGGGACATCAACCATACCTGGAAATGCAATGAAGCGAATAGAAAAGGAAAAGGAAGACGATCAAAGGGCTGGTTCGCAAACTACTGGTTCACACCATTTAACAAGAAATTAGACGTCAGTTTCCAAAAAAATGTCTATAATTGAATAGACGTCGGGCTCCCCACTAATATGACGTCCATTCCATTTAAAAATTAATGTTTTTGTTATATATAGACGTCGGCTTGGCGGGACGAGACGTCTTGTTGGCGAAAACGAATGACTTTTCACATACCTGCTCAAACTATAGACGTCGGGGTATGAGGGGCTCTGACGTCTATAATCGCATTTAGACGTTAGGTGGCGGGGTCAGACATCTAGATGGTGGAAAAAAATAAATTTTCACCCACCTGTCATACATATAAACGTCGGGTAGACGAGGCGGGACGTCTATATGGCTGAAAAATAATTACGGTTCACGTAACTGTCAGGCTATAAACGTCAGTTTGGCGGGGCACTGACGTCTATATGGCGGAATAATAATGACATTCACCTACCTGTCAGGTTATAGACGTCTGTGTGAAGGTACCCGACGTCTATATGGCGACTATTCACCAACCTGGCATACCTAAAGACGTCGGATGGAGTCTCCCCGACGTCTATACGCGACTATAGACGTCGCTCTAGAGGGATGCGACGACTATATGGCGACTATTCACCTACCTGGCAGACCTATAGATGTCGGTGTGGAGTGGCCTCGACGTCTATATTATTATAGACGTCAATGCCCCTCCTACCCGACGTCTATAGGCATGACTTATTTACGAACTTGCCACCGGTCTTTAATTTATGTCTGGGAACCCTCTAACTGACGTCTATGGGGTGATATTAAACAGCGTTTTTTCACTAGTGTATGTATGATACATAGACCATAGACAAAAGATGTTACAATATAAACAAAATTCTCTTTTATTACATACTTGAAAATAAGACATTCAACCATCTATGTAAAAAAAATATGAAAATATGACATTGAATTATCTATGTATGTAAAACATTTTTTGTTATCATATAAAAGGAAGCATGACATCCCATTATTTACGTAAAACTAAGAACAATTGACATTACAATTTCCTTAATTAACATATTACAATTTCCTAAAGTTAACATGCTAACGTTTGTACAACTTGATTATTACTGTTCTAGTACCATAAAACAAATGAAATCGACAATGTTAACAATGAAATAAGTGTTTTCTATTCCAATTTCTACTCATGATCTAATACTTTTGATTTGCATATGGGACAAACACCTTTTTCACAACCATCTCTGTACGCAATATGCATGGAATTTATGTTGGCATTGCATAATTCCTATCTCCTCCTTGTTTTTAAATTCATCATGTGAAATCATTCATAAGCATTCCAATTAATAGGCCAAAAAGAAACATTAACATCCTCTTTGTAATATACTATATGTAAGGATTGTAACAAATCTGTTTTATTGATTTGGAAAGAGTAACCAGCGTACAATATATAGAATATACAGAATACCTAGATTCTATAATTAAGGAAAGAATATATCAATTATTTAAGACAAAATCAATTATGCAGAAACTAAATAAGGTAAACTATAATCAAATATATTATTTCCTATCATCCCCCCTCAAGCAAAGCGTGGGATTTGGTCCAACGTGAAGCTTGGCTCTGAAGAACTGGAACAATGGTCGAGGCAGACTTTTAGTGAATATGTCTGCTAGCTGGAGATCAGAAGGAATGAATTGAGTGATGAGTTTGTTAGATAGAACAAGCTCTCGAACAAAGTGATAATCAATATCAATGTCTTTAGCGCGTTTGTGAGCCACCGGATTTTCGGAGAGGAATATAGCACTCTTGTTGTCACAAAGAAGAGTTGGCACTTGATAGGAAATATGCAGATCATGTAGAAGATGAGTAATCCATATTAGTTCAGCTGCTGCATTAGCCATGGCTCTATATTCTGATTCACAACTTGATCGAGCTATGGTTGGTTGTTTCTTAGCACTCCAAGAGATGAGATTTCCGCCTAAGGAGATAGAATAACCATAGGTTGATCGCCTAGTCTCAATACATCGAGCCCAATCTGCATCCAAGTATCCAAGAACATTAAGGGAAGCTCCACGGGTGAAGGATAGGCCATAGGACATGGTGCCCTTGACATATCGAAGGATGCGTTTAACTGCTTGAAAATGATCATTTGTTGGAGCTTGAAGAAACTGACTAACCCAATTTACCGCGAAGGATAAGTCAGGACGAGTTATAGTGAGATACTGGAGTGCACCAACGAGAGAGCGATATTGAGTGGGATCAGAGAATGGATCTCCTGTGGTTGTCAGTTGAATATCAGGTTGGAGCGGTGTGGCTGTTGGTTTTGCATCCAACATCTAGGCCCTAGATAAAATGTCTTGAGCATATTTGGTCTGGCTAAGAAAGACACCATTGGTAGTGTAGTGGACCTCGAGACCAAGAAAGTAATTTAGATGACCTAAATCCTTGATAGCAAACTTAGTTTTGAACCTTGCGAAAAGTTTTTGATTTAAAGAATTATTATTCCTTGTCAAAATTATGTCATCAACATAAACAAGAATATATAGAGTGGCAGCAGTGTTGTGGTAGACAAATAAAGATGGATCTGCCTTGCTTCCGAGGAACCCAAGACTGAGCAAAAACGAGCTGAATCGTTGAAACCTTGCAAGAGGGGCCTGTTTGAGGCCTTAAAGAGCTTTCTGAAGTCGACAAACATGATTTGGGTATCGAGGATCAATGAACCCAGGAGGTTGTTCCATATAGACATGATGTGTCAAGTGCCCATTCAAGAATGCATTGTTGACATCCAATTGATGAAGAGGCCAATTATTCATTACTGCTAGAGTGAGAATGACACGAACAGTGGCAGCTTTAACAACAGGACTGAAGGTGTGATCATAGTCAAGACCAGGTGTTTGAGTGAAGCCTTGTGCAACCAACCGTGCTTTTAATTTGTCAATTGACCCATCTGAAAGATATTTGGTGCGAAACACACATTTGGATCCTACAATGTTGGTGTTGGATGGGCATGGGACAAGATCCCAAGTATTGTTGGAGTGTAGGGCCAGGAGCTCTTTATGCATAGCATCCAACCAACCAGGATATTTGGCAGCGAATTTGAACCCTTTGGGTGTAGAAGTGGTGAGCAGAGCATAAAGAAGAGAAGATGGTTGGTAGGTGGTAATTTCAGCAAAATGACGAGGCCTAAAAAAACTTGATTTGGCGCGTGTGACCATAGGATGAGTGGATTGGACACTACGGTGTATTTGTGGTTGAGTATCAGGCATGGAAACAGCAGTTGAAGGAGTATCTTCAGCAGGACATAGACGACAAGGTATGGTTGGGTGAGTGCACAGGTTCCTTGGATAGTGGCAAAGAAGAAGCTGGTGCAGGAGCTAAAGCAGGAATTTCAGGTGTTGAGGCTGGTTCAGCAAATGAAGAAAAACCCAATTCGGAAATTGGAGATATAGTTCCTGTTTTTGAACACGGAAAATAAAGTTCATCAAACTTGGCATGTCTTGTTACGTATAACCGGGAGGTTGAAGGATCCAAACATTGAAATCCTTTATGGTTGCAACTGTATCCAAGAAAAATACAAGGTGCACTGCGAGGAGACAATTTGTTAGTGGCATAGTCACGGAGACAAGGATAAACCCGACAGCCAAAAGGATGAAAGTATACATAATTAGGAGGAGTATTATATAAGGTCTCAAATGGAGAAACACCATTTAGAAGAGTGGTCGGTAACCGATTTATGACATAAACAGCACAACAAAAAGCATGTAGCCAATAATGAGAAGGGAGATGTGAATGAAAAAGCATTGCAAGGCCCGTTTTAGTGATGTGACGATGTTTGCGTTCAGCTCTACCATTTTGGGCTAGTGTATGAGGGCAAGACATAAGATGAGCATCGGAGTGCCTTTTGTAGGTACCTCCCCCCCTCCTGGTCAAGAAGTCAACCGAGCGGCCCAGACTAAAGGCAACCGAGCGGCCAAAGCTAAATGAAGGTGAGTGGCTCAGACTACCCAGGCATTCGCGAGCAAGGAGGACACGTCAGAAAAGGTTAATGTCTCGGTCCCACAAAATATTTACCGAAACAAACATATTCAACAACAATAATTACTTTTATTCTTCTTCATTGTCTTCATCATTTTGTACGCTTGTATACCTACAATTTAAAATTATGATTAGTTAGTAATATATTAAAAATCTAAAGATCTAGACTATTCAAACAAACATTAAATTCATTAGTCAGTCAATTCATTCGCCGGAGTCAATACATGGCACCAAAATTTTGAAAAGAAAATACCTTTGGTTCTTCATCAAATATGATAAGATTTAGGTTCAAAATTTTCAAGTCTCAATTTTGTATTGTCTCGAATCTCTAAGAAATTTAAGCATGACATATGGAAAGCAATGCAATGGAGAGAAAAGAATACCAAATTCAAGTTGTAGTTTAACAATAGAGAAAATGGAAAATTTTGATCTTTATCAATCAACTAAACAAGAGGGTAGGAGATGATTATTAAGGAATAGGGGTTGGGTGTAAAACTTCCCAAGGTATAGCTTTCAGTCAATAGTGTTTATTTCACACTCTTGATTCTTTCTCATCAACATTATGATTCACATGGGTTACAAAGTAAAAAAAAAAACATAAGTGTAACTCAAGAATATAATACGTTTTAAGATGGTTCACTAGTGCAGAATCGCTCTTTAACGTCACCCCTTAGACGTCAGTTAAAGGGTGGCACGACGTATATTAATGACCGGTGGCATTTTCGTAAATAAGTTGGTCATATCGACGTCGATTATGAGGGGACCCCTTAGACGATGTATATTAATGACGTATATTAATATTATAGACGTCGGACCCCCTCATAACCAACGTCGATATGGCATAAATTAATAATTATTCACCTACGTGGCAGGCAAATAGACGTCATGTAGTAGGGGCCCCGACGTCTAGAATCTTATAGACGTCGGGGCCCCACTCACCGTCGTCTACTGCCCTAACGGTAGGTGAAAAGTCATTTTTTTCCGCCATCTAGATGTCCATTCCCACCACTCCGACATCTATATTTGTATATAGACGTCAGACCCACCGTAACCGACGTCTATAAGTGTTTTGGACGTTGGGGCCCCCTAGACCTGACGTTTATATACACAGCGAATATTAATTTTTAATACGAATGGACGGCACATTAATGAGGTAACCGATGTCTAGTTGACAATAGACGTCAGTCACTAGGTAACCGACGCCTAGATTCATGTTAAATCATAAACCGCGAACCCGCAGTTACGTGCACATTATCGTCTTCCTCCTTGCCTTTTCTCTCTCGCGGCATTGCATTCCAGGTGCGTCTTTTCTCATTTAAACTTTTTAAACTTTCTTTTACTCTAATTAAATTAGTCTTTTGATGGGTTATCTTCTAATTGAACCAATTAAAATGTGTTCTCGTTGTCTTTTAGTACAGTTTTGCTTCTGTATTTGGGTAACGTAGTACAACATTCTCCTTTTGCTAGCTTCTTCACAAGAAAAGTGGCGCCTTTTGGATCTCTTATGGCATTTCGACCCAAAATCGAACCTAGGTCGTTGCTTAGTTCTCGTGTCACCGTATTTTTTTCCATTGGCGGTTGGAATGGAACTAGGTAAAGACCCAGGTTCGGTTTTGGGTTGAAATGTCATAAGAGATGCAAAAGACGCAAGCTTTTCTTGTGAGGAAGCTAGGAAATGGAGAGTGTGCTACAAGGTTATCCAAAGACACGAGCAAGACTGCACTAAATCACAATGACTTTCTTAGACGTCGGTTAGTGTCAAGTCTGACGTCTATAGTGCCCTTAGACTCCGGTTAGTGCAATGTGCGACGTCTTTATAGTGCCCTTAGACGTCGCACATGACACTAACCAACGTCTATATAGTGTCCTTCGACGTCGCACATGGCAATAACCGATGTCTATATAGTGTCCTTAGACGTCGGTTCGTGCCATATCCGACGTCTATATAGAGGTGGGTTTTATAATTTCGACGTCCCATTAACGTCACCCATAAAAACGTTGGTTCTTGAAATGATGTTAAAAGCCCAAAATAACAGACGTCTAAAGCCCTTTTTGCACTAGTGATTTGTGTAAATTGAAACGAAGGAAACAAAAGTTACTTGAATATTATGACATACCCTTAATAGATTTGCTACAAATATACAAGAAAGGAGGTGTCTACAATCTTTAGATATGTGAACATAATTAGAGATTTTGTATTGAATAGTCATTATTTGCTTCAAATGAGAACGGAAAATATGGGTGAGATAACGAGAATATAACATGAAAGAGTATCAAAATCAGTATTCACAGTGATGGTATTATATAGTAAATAAAATATTTAAAAGTATTGTAAAAAATTCCCTAAGCCATAATACAGGTTATTAATATTTTCAAAATAAAATATAGGTACTTTTATAACTCAAATATTATTCAATATTCATATAATAAATTTTATGTTTTTAGACATATCCTAATTCTTAAACTATAGATACAATCCCCCGAAGACGGTGCATGGATTTACTGAAAAAAATAGAACAAGCCTTGTATAAAAAAATACATTCTTTCCATCTTAAACTAAGTTAATATCGTGTAAAAAGATATAAATCAAATCATAAGGTAAATACAATTTTGCTGTTGTATACATTGAAGACAAATTTCCTTCAGAACACCTTTTTTCCACAGAATAGGATCACACTGGAAAATATCATTAATTTCTTACTTCAACCCAACATGGAGGTTGAAAAATCTAACTCAACCAGTGCTTTATGGAGAATATGCTACAGTGTCCACGACTTCTTCATTTGATAAAACAATCTGCCCAAAGGAATCAAACAAGTTAACAATTAAAATATTTCCAGCTGAGACATTATCTTCAGAATCAATATTCACAATGATGGTATTGTACTTGAATTGTTTTCCCAAAAGGTTTTTAGACATTTGACGTCAATTGACATTGGATTACATATGTTCAGATGTTGAAATTCACGTCGGATCTGTATGTAATCAACGTTTAACATAGTTGAGTATGTTCCTACCTCGCTAAGCAACAAAATTCAGAAAGAACCACTAAAAAGAATTTGACGTCGGACAATATACTGACAGATAGACAGATAAACAAACAGACGTTAATTAATGTGATGTGAGACAATACATTAATCCATGTCTAACTTGTTTTTCTTAAAAAAAATAAATTTATTTTTACAATAAAATTATACTTGAAAAGTAAAAAATATCCTACCACATCACAAAATAAAATCCATTCAGATTTAATTAAAGAACAATATCTAGTATATTTATGATACTAACATAAGTTTCCTTTAAGCATGATACATTAGTAAGGACAAAAAAGGAGATTTAAAGATATATTTCATCAATTCTTTGAGAGACGATGTTCTGATACTGAAAGAGCTTCCACCCCAACAAAAGCTCTCCAATAAACAGTTTTTGGCAATTCAAACAAAAGGAACATTGGTTATTATCTATATAATCACCTCAACAGGTTAAGAAGGAGACATTATTGGAACCATCAGAACTTGATCCTTTCCGAAACCATTCGAACATTGTTAATTAAAACTCATTTATTAACTTTGTTATGCTTTCAGGTACTTGGGATTCAAGAAGACAATTCTTTTAGACAGAAAACTTTTGGTTAATCTTATAGATCGGTACGAAAATGGGACCATAAGTTTGGATCACACTGATTTGGATCTTTAACCTTGAAAGTTTAGTGCTGAGTAAGGAGAAATCGGGGCATATTGTGTAATCATAGATGTATAGTTAAATTCAATCACAATGAAATGATCATTATTTAATTATTTAACATTCGTATAAATTTATCCAAATTAGTTCATCTTATAGAATTTAATTTTAATATATGAGTTTGAGTTTGTAAAAATCCAGAAATCCAAATATTCATAACATTCTATAAACTAAGATGAGTGTATGAATCTTGACTATTTTATTTTTAATTTATTTTTAATAATATTTAAAAGTTTACTTATTAAGTTAACCTATTAGTCTGGTTATAATTTAATTATATTTGCTAGTAATGTGTTTTTTAATCTAAATTATAAAATTGTATTAAATCTATTTTATTTTAATTTAATAAAATTATGTGTAATTTTATTTAATTTTGATATACAAAAATATTTATATTATATTAGTACAATTTTATAAAAACAATAACTTATTTGATATTTTTTATATATGGATGATTCTTTTTTTTTATTTTTTAATTAAAACACGCTTATTATATTTTAGATATTAAAACTAAAAATAAGTTAAAACCTTTATTTATAAAGAATCTTTTTTAAATAATCTATCAAAATAAATTTATAAAAATTTTCAAAATACAAAAGAATTAAAAAAATGTGCTTTTATTGTATCAAAATATAAGTAATTTCAGAATTTATAAAAAATAATATGTTAAATATTTTTCTTTCAAAATTATTTTATTTTTAAGTTTAAAAAAACTCAACCTATATTATATTTTCAATTTTTAAAAATAATAAAATTATGTATCTAAAATATGATTATAATTAAAAAATTATTTTTGAAAACATTTTATAAAATCAATATTTATATAGTTATATTTAAAGAAAAAAGGATATTAATCATCATAAACTTTGTAAACTATAAAGAGAGATTGCAAAGTAACTTTTTTTAAGTTTCCTTTGTCATTATCATCTTTCTAACTAATTTTATTTTTACAGAGTTCCAACATATCTTTCAAGTCATTCCTTAGTGTTCATACAAAATGTACGATTTGTAGGTAATATGCATAATCTTTCTCCCGAGGCTTTTTTCCAAGATGATGTAATATGTCGTTTTCTTTAGTTTTTGCTACTTAAAAACCTACATTCTTTCCCATATATTATTGTCTTTTGTTGCGTAGGAAGTTCCTTCATTGATTGACCCTCACAGTTATATGCGGTTGGACATTGACCACATGTCATACAACGTAAGTGTATTATGTATTTTCCTGTGAATGATCAAACCTTAATGAATATGAAAAGCTTAAATTTGCTAAGTTTTGGGAATTGGACAACATGAGCTTCTTGAGTTAGGTGAATGGATTGACAACGTAGACAAGGGTTTGCTAGAAAACATTATTGCAAGACAAATAAGGACAAAAACTTATCTATTACCTAATGACTCGGAGGGGTAAACTTCTAAGGAACAGGTATTTTTGACAACAGGTATTTGATATTTGCATAATATGTCAGGTATCAAATATAACAACATGAATATTTTACAGGATACTAGTTTAATTGTTTTTTTTATATACTAGATTCAGGTTATTTATTCTTAATGTATTAGAAATATATTTTACTCTTTCTCCTATTAATTGGAATGTTTATGCATGATTTTACAGGATGAATATATAAGAACAAAGAGGAGATTAAAATTCTTCAATGCAAACATGAATACCATGTAAATTGTATAAGGAGATGACTACATGAAAAAAATGTTTGTCTCATGAGCAAATCAAAAACATCAACTATTGTATAGAAGTGAAAATTAAAAGCACATAAATCATTATTCAAGTCAATTCTTATGTTGTTGTGTATGAAGTAGGATATATTGCTTATATGGTGTCTATACATCATACATTAGATACTCGTAATTTTATAAATAGAATTATAATCTAAATTAATTGATATGAAACCAGAAGTCATTTGTTCAACATTTTCATTAAGTTAATATTTTGAAATTAGAATTATAGTCTTTCTGAAATTGTAAATGTTTACATTTAGAAGTAAGTAATAAACAGACTTTTTATTTATTTATTTTTAATAATTATTTTTAATTTATAAAAATAATGAAATAGTAAAATTATTATGTGATGACATATAATGAAAATTATGTTATATTATTGTAATTTTTATTATTAAAACAATTAAGTAGTAAATGTAAGTGATATCACAGTAGTTTATGTTTTAAATATAATAAATGAAAGTAATATCACAACATTAAAATATAATTATAATATAATGTTTTTAATTGTTTTACGAAATAATTAGTTTAAAAAATTATATGAAACATAATAATTTTTATTTAAGAATATTTTTTTAAAAATTATATTGATTGAAATATATAGATAAGTATACAAGTAAAGGGTATTATCTTGTTTTAATTGATATTCAATCTGTTAATTTGATATGTACATCCTAAAATAAAGGAAAAGTTTTATAAAACAAACTAGTCTACCCAAGGAATTTTCTTTCTTTTTTAATACTTTTTTTATTTTGTATACAAAAATATTAAGGTAATGAAATTATTATATAATGAAATATAAGGAAAAATAAGTTATATTGTTATAATAGTTATTATTAAAATAATTAATTAATAAATTTAAGTGACATGATAATAATTTCAGTTTTAAATCGAATAACTGAAATTGATATATTGAAAGGAAAAGTTTTATAAAACAAACTAGTCTACGAACGGGTTTTCTATTTTTTTTTAATAATTATTTTTATTTTTATATATAAAAATAATAACATGGTGAAATTATTATGTAATGAGGTATAATGAAAATTAAATGATATTGTTGTAATTATTAGGTTTAATTATTTAAAACATTCTTAATTTTGTAGAGTTTTTTCAATTAAGTCCTGGTATTTTAAAATGTCTCAGTTAAGTCCTTGAATGTGAAAAATCGGATCAATTTAGGTGGATAGCGTTAAAGTTGAGTGTGCGTGACAGAATGACATTTCAGACATTGCAGTGTATGGTCTAGTGAGTTGGATTTGTTTGATTTTCAAATTAAATTAAATTTTAATAAAATGATTCAAAACGCAATGTTTAAATAAAATACAATTAAGACTTTGCGTTTTAATTGATTGAAGAACGTTTTAATTATGGGGGAAAATTTGGGAAATTAGAAGGGATTTGAATAAAACCTTAAATTGGGTTGTTGATGCTGCCTCCCAAATCCCATTTATAATCTACAATGTCTTAGGCACAGAGAATGAATGAGTTTGAGAGCCTCCCTCTTCTGCTCCTTACTCTGGTAATGCACGACGTTCCTCGACATCTCTTGGAGCACCATAAAGAGCTCTTTGGGCACATCCATACCCTTGCTCTGTCGCGTTATGGCCTCAAGCCTAGCCTGGTCCTCCTTCTCGACATTGACGATCAAACCTCTGGCCACTTCCACCTCTTCAATTGAAAGACGCGGCGGCAGAGATATGTGAATCCTCATAATCTTCTCCACCATCAAATTTAGGGTTTTATTCAAATTCCTTTTAATTTCCCAAATTTCTCCAAATAATTAAAACGTTATTCCATGAATTAAAACGCAATCGTTTTGAATCATTTTATTGAAATTAAATTTAATTTGAAAATCAATCAAATCCAACTCACTAGACCATACACGATCATACACTGCCACGTCTGAAATGTCACACTGCCACGCACACTCAATTTTTAATGTCATCCACCCAAATTAACGGCAAGTCCTTAATTGATCCAATTTTTCACATTCAGTGACTTAATTGAGACATTTTAAAATACCAAGACCTAATTGAGAAAACCCTACAGAAATATGGATGTTTTAAATGATTAAACCTAATTATTATTATTATTAAAGTAATCAAGTAGTAAATAAAGTATTAAACTCATTACGACTAAATAAGGTGTTGTAGAGACTTACAATATGTTCACTTTGAGGAGTTTGGAGGAGATGATTTGGAGGAGAGTGAGTAGATGAATTTCAGAAGTGAGAGTGGACTTGGAAGTAAAGTTTGTGAGAATTAGTGTAGGATTTGATTGATGTGACAGATAAAAATATTTGTTGAATATTACCAAAATACCCTAATTATAAAAGTAATATAAAATGGTAATTATTAATGTTATATTTAATTGTAAAAATGTTTATAAAGTGAAAAATAATTATTAAAATGCAAAAAAATGGTAAAAATTAATTAACAAATCAGCTAGATAATCTAAATCTGGGTATGATATATTTGCTTGAAAAAAAATGTTTTATTCACCTTTAAAATAATTTGTTTTTATAACAGAAAAAAAAATGTCAAAAAAGAAGACAATAACAATGAACTATTTTTTAGATTTTTATTTATCCATATGTACAAAATCACAATTTCATGAAATAGGATAGTGACTTTGACAAACTCTTCAAATCAGAAGACGTTTCTTCAACCTCCTTCACGAGTGACGTTGGGAAATGATACCAAACTAAATATGTAATTTTACTTTGTTTTCCTTCAAATATATGCATATGAAAGGATGATGAAAAAAGCTTGTATCCCATAAATCCGTGCAATTCATTACTTTGAAATCATAAAATACAAACACTAATTTTATCTATAATCTACGCTCACAATTTTATATGAATAGTAAAATCTGTTCAAAAAGGAAGTAAGAAAGTATTGTGGAAGGAAGAGGGTACACGAAGTATTTGCTAGACCAATAGTATGGTAGACAAGTGCAGTCCACTTATCGCTGCAAGCAAAAACGCTTAGCGGAAGGTGATAATGTTCTACAAGTTCGAAACTACTTACTTCACCTTAACTCTGAAAAGAAAATAGTTTAGAATATTCTTCGTATATTAATTTGTTATTGATAATAATAGATATTTTATTATTTCTAAATTCAACAACATTTTTTGTTGAATAATTTCTTAAATTATACTTTATGTAAAATAATGAAAACAAATCTTAAAAATTATTTTGATGTGAAAAACTTAAAAATCAAGCATTGGTTGAAAGAAAATTGAATGATGATAAAGTGGCTGAATTTTGTTTGGTAGAAGAAAAAAATAAAATAGAAAATAGTTAAATCTATTATTCTATATTTTAATTATTTATTTATCAATAAGTTCATATTAGTTATATAATTGTTAATAGTTGAGAATAACTTACACACATATATACTTAAGAGATTATTTAATTTTAGTGAGAGAAGAGAGTAAGCTTTACGGATGAAATTGATATTTTATTCATTCTAAAAATAACATACAAAATGTTTATAATAAGTTGGCACAAGCTTCCAAAATTGTTTCAAGAAAATAAAAGGTTTAAATATTACTTTGTTCCATATTTTCTTTAAGTTTTTTTTAATGTGATCCTAGTTTTTTCTAATCAATTATCAATTTTTGTTAATTTTATATTTTTACAAATAGCGTTCAAATAATTATCACATGTTAACGTGTATGTTATGTGCCATTTCATGAATTTTTTTTAAATTTTTTAATTTTTCTTAATTTTAAAAAGTGATTCACGTGTCAAGTCTGTATTAATGTCACATATTTATTTTTATATTAAATTTAATTTCAATTTTTATTAATTTTGTTCCATTTAAATTTTTTTTTTCAAAATAAAACAAATTTATTCCTTTTCAAATTAAAATCAAATTTAAATTTAATATAAATGTTGTATTAAAATATTTATTAAATTTCACATTTTTTTAAAATATTTTTTTATTATTTTTAAAACAACTCTAACTATTTATTAGAATACAATTATTAAATTTATTTTTGTATTTTTGTTACATATGCAAAGTTAAAGTTAGTTTAAAAATAATGGAGAATTTAAAAATATATCATTATACTGTATTTGTAAAAAGTGAGATTTATTTAAAGGGGTGAATTTATATAAAAGTTAAATATGATTTTGGTTTGTAATTATAAGTGAAAATTAAAATTAATCTCTTTTCCAAATTTTAAACTAATTTAGTCTATCATCTTTAAAACTGTGCTAATTTAATCATTATAATCGAATTTTGTTAAATTTATTCAAGATTTGAAACATTTCTCTACTAATATTGAAAAAAAATATATATCAAACAGTATAAACAATTCAAATGTTATTATGAAATACATTTCAAATAAACTTAACAAATTTTAATTAAAAGAACTAAATCCACACATTTCTAAAGCAATTAAATTAAAAAAAAAATAAAAATTCAAAAATAAATTAATTCTAATTTTCACTTAAAATTAATAGATAAAAAACATATTTAACTATTTATATACAAATTAAATTTGATCTAAATTTATAAAGACACAAAATTAATTTATTTTGAAAAAAAAAATACTAAATTGAACAAAATTAATAAAAATTATTGAAACTAAACTAAATATAGACATCCATGGTTCACTTCTATTAACTATTTAGACACCATACTAAATTGAATAAAATTAACAAAAACTGAGACTTGAAAATAAATATTAGGACCATACTGAAAAAACTAAAATACTGAACGAATACAGAAAAAGTATTTAAGCCAAAATAAAACTACAGCCTAAGGGAAAAATGGTCTCTCTTTGCACGAACTGGGCATAAAAAACATATCCTAAAAGAACCTCTCTTTTTTTTCAAGCGCTCTCCAAATGCATTCAAAATAAACGTGTGTATATATATCATAAAATTTCCAAACAAACGCTCAATAATACTGAATTGCTATGATATAATATGTATCATACAGCTACAATATATGGCATGGCCTACTACAGTAGAAGCTTCAATATCTCCACAAATGGTCGTTTTCAAGTTTTATATGGTTCTAAAATAACCATTAAAAAGTCCAACATATGGGGAAGGATGTACAGTAGCCACAGGAACAAGCAAGAAATCTGGATGTCTCGTGAAAATGCTACATCACTTGTATGTTTTCATTCGTTTTTGTGTTTGATCCGAGTCTTCTCCACTTCCTGCATCTCTAAAATGTGCAATTGTTTGATTATTTGAAAGAGGGTTGTCATGATTCTGCATAACACAAATAAGAAAGGATCAGCCATACACACCACCAAGTCCTTGAAATTTTCCATATTTTGGACTTTGGAGGATACCACTTAATCAAACTTTCACCAAATAGATAATTGAGAAGCACATTATCAAAGAACCCACCTAGTTTTAGTTTCAAATATTAGTACTCATAACATTGAGTAGTTATTGAAATAAAATGTTTACCATAAAGCGGCAGGCCTTATTGATAAAAGAATGTCTCTTCATGGCTAAGTTAAAATTTGAGTTATATCTTCAATTCATATGATTACAATGGCTTCTAAGGATTATGGGTCCATTTGTTACAGATTAAAAAAGTAATGTTTACGTCAAATGAAAATAATCTAGTGTTTATGTTTGAGAGATTTTTATAAAAACAAAAGGTTTGTTTTGTATGTTTACAGTTATAAACGGGAGAGGGCACTATATGTGACAATAATGATAGTCAAGTAAGATTCACCTAATTTCTCCCAAAATCAATAGTAGAAACAACCTCAACACATCAGACGTAAGTATTTTCCAATATGAGATCTTCAAACTTATAAAAGTCTCAAAACTAATTTTAATTATGAATTAAAGATACTAAGAGCATAATTTGAATTGTCGTAATGGTTGTAATTCTAGAATATAAAATTCAGACTTCATTAAAATATCTGTCAAATGAATCCCATAATTTCATAAAAACAATAAGTATGCATGACATAATGTTTTCCCTATTCCTTTTAAAGTGTCTGGGACAACCTACGATATTCCTTCCCACAACATTGATAGTGTAACAAAATCTTCTTAGACATCCTGAAACGAGAAGATACATCGATAAATAAAGATAACATGCCATTATATACCTTGGGAGAAGAGGTCCCACAGCTCAATCCTCTGTTTGCTCGTTTCCCAAGATTAATCTGAACTGAGATACTAGCTTGTGACAGGTCTAAACCGGCACTTTGTAATGCCTGAGTTAGATTGTTCAATAACCTGCTTTTCAAATGGTTTAAAACTTGGGTGTTATTAAAAGATGACAAAAGACTTTAATTCTAAACGCTTGAAGAAGCATCTAGAGGGTCCAAAATAGTACTACTGAAACTTAACAGGAGTAATGATAATAGAAATTTAGAATGAATGACTTCAGCTGGTACTCATACTCAAGACCATTATAAATCTTTACAAAACTGCAAGAAACATTAACTTTTACAGATGCCAATTTATTGGAGTTCTTAACCTGAAGAATAACTGTTGTTTTCAGAATGTCACACACGTTCATAATTTAAAGACAAGCTAGGGGAAAAGGGAGTAATGTGAGCAATAGCTGTCCAACCTTTTGACGATCCCTACAATGAACATATACATAATACAGTGACCAAGCAACTAAATTCAGCACTCGTCAAAATGGGGAAAAAACGCAAATTGACAAATTACTTTGGGGTCATTAGTGGTCATGGAACGTTCCCTTTTCCCTTTCCTTTCATAAAAGTAAAGACCCATCTATTTGGCTAGTCACCTCAATCATGATAAAGAAAGCCACAGCTCAGATTTTCTCCTCCATGATCATGCATAAGTAAAATAGAGAATAAAATCTAACAAGTTGGGCACGTGAAATCAACATACATGTAGCCTTGCAATTGTCAAATATGATAACACAATCCAGGTCTTTGCAAAAATGTAATATGGACAAGACTTAGATCATAACTCAAACAATGAAGGACTTTTAAAACCTTAACAATAAGAAAGTTCTTCTAAAAATCTGTGTATCAAACATCTTTATCAACAAAACCATACAATTTTACAGAAATAATAATAATAATAATAATAATAATAATAAATACAATAACAACAGAAATAATTTTTAAGCAATTACCCACCCTTGGGAGTATACACTTGAGATGCTAATTGTCCCTCCTTCAACCGTGAGTTCATCCTGCTGATTCTGTGGTTCACTAGTTGTTGGGCATTCAGTTGATTGTGCATCAGAGACAGTTCCCTGAAGAGGATGTGCAAGTACACCATCACTTCTGACAGGAACGGACATGTTTGAATGCATAGGCAAGGGAAGAGGTATTCCCTTGCTCACTAAATCAGGTTGCCTCTCTGCTGTCTTGTTGACAATATCCCTGCTCTGATCAGGATCTATCGTGTTCTGTGTGCCACTAAGCATAGTTGGAGAGATACTAACACTGCTTTCATCAAACTTTCCAGGAAAAGGTGATACAGTACCCAAACCATTCTTCACAGCCGAAGGTTGACCAGCGAAGCTTTGGACACGCCAATGACTATTTCTCTGTATTATTACACTAAGTAAGCAAGCTTAAAACATACATAGGGCTTATTTGTGTAAATATCTCCATAAACACTTCTAAGAGAAGAAAATGTGAACAAAAAAAACTAAGCTTTTGCTGACTTATTTATAAGTTAAAAATCTAAATTTGAAGAGGCTAATACGAAAGAGCTTCCACCAATCAGTTTATAGAAACATTAGTTCCTTCTTATACTTTTCTCCTAGAAGTACGTATAGAGAAGTTCACCTAAACAAGCCAACATTATTCTATATTATCAGTTATGAACCAAAGTTAATAAGTCATCCAAACAAACTTGATGATAATGGAGGAAGCTTAGCACATTTTCTAACTATTATCTTGAACACATTACTATTGAATGGAATTTATTGGAAATTACAAATTTTCATAGGTATCACTTCTTATTGAATGAGTCTTCCACCTATTTTTGTAGTTTTAGACAAATTTTGACCAATAATAGGGTTGGTTCGAAGGAATGTGTTAGAAATTGGTTTGCTAGAACTCCTCTATGATAAAGCACTACTCAAAGAATTTGGGTTTGAACCTAACCAAACCCAAAAACTTAGCTCACAATTTGAGGGTTGGCCCCTTCACCAATACACACTATTTTGGCTATTTTGGCTATATTAGTAGACTATACAAGATCTCAACCACACAGCTCTCACTTGAGCACATCTTGTGACTCAGGTTTTGCAGGTGTGTTAGCAAGTGGCTAATTTGATAACAGATGGCTTGAAAGGTTCAACAAAATCATCACATACCATCTTAAAAGTTTTGCTTTGGACTTAACCCATCTCCAAAAGCTAGCTCATAAGCTGAGAACTGTCCCTCACTTATTTACTCTACTTTGACTATATAACAAACCAAGTAATTGTTATCAATTTATAAATAATGCATTAAAAGTAGAAATTTAAACCAAAGTTGAGATGAATATAATGAAAAAGTATGTAAAAATGAAGAAAACGTTGATTTTCCATTTCACTATATTTCCCTATTCCTTACGTTTCATTGATAATTTTCTTTTCATCCTGGTACTCAATAGCAAAAGATCCTAAAGCATTATGGTTTTTCTATTTTACCCATGGCATTAACTTCGAGGGCTCTTGACCCCAACCTGGATATGAACCTTCATACTTTTGTACCTTCTCCTGCAAATACTGAACATAATCGATCACCTACAAAGGTACACGACAGATTGACAGGTTTTAGATATATTCTTAACCAATTTAAATAATAAAAACAATCATTTCTCACTTTACAAAATTTACCTCTAACAAAAATGATGCCGTGTCCCTCTTCTGATCACTGTGAGGTATGAGATCCCTCAATATCTGGAATCTGGAGGAACAGGTTAACAATCATTAACATGAATGCTCTAAAATATAGATTTCAAGATGTTATTGCTCTTTACAACACAATTACGAAGCCGTTCACAATCATTAACATGGATTTCATTCCAAATATGAAGAAGCGCCTAAATCATAACATAATCCCAAAATGCTTACAACCACTTCTGCAGCAGGATAAAAAACTGAAAATAAACAAAAGCAATGAAATGACAAGATCTACAGTAATGTAAAACTTCTAATGAACATATCAACCTTTAGCTCACCGTCCATCAAATAAAATATTTCTCATATATCTCGGAAACTTTGGTCTTTAACCGAGTCAAGTGGCATCATGTGATTCATCTAACCGATCTCACCTAGTGGAATAAGGCTTTGTTATTTTCTTTTTTGTTGTTGTTGTGCATCAGACAATCAACAATTATTCAATTTTAAACCATAAATTACCAATAATAAGCTATAATTTTGTTGTTGTTTGTTTTCTAGCAACTTACACTAGAACACCCAATGCACTAGAGCACTGACTAATCAATAAGAGTTGCACACAAGACATACCTCTCGTTTATCTTGCTCCTTCTCCGCTGCTCCGTCACAGAATGTTTCGATCTTATCGCACTGGCCTTATCAATGGCCTTTCCATCTGCTATAACAACCACAACGCTAATTTCATTCAAACATGAACTTGAGATCGCAAATGAATCTAATTCTACATTTCAGACGCTAAACAAAAGCTTCCTCCAACTAATTAAATTCACCAACTACTGAAAACCTTACAGAAAAAACTGTTTTTTAGAAGCACGCACACATGAGTAGATTTAACACAATCCATAACATAAAAAAAAGTAGGGAAAACCAAGAACACCCACAACCTCGAATGAAACAAAGAACCACCCGACAATTGGATCTAACAAGAGCGTAGGAATGACATGTAATACTACAATCACGTTTGTCCATGAAAATTAAAAGGAGTACCTTTGTTGGTGTTGGGGGCAGAGGAAGTGCCTTGTTTCTTGGAAGAACCAAAGTCTTCTTCATCGTACTCATCCTCTTCCTGATTCCCTTTCCCTGCTCTCATTGTTCTAAGAAAAGGGTATCACTGACCAGTTCTTCTGAATCAAGAGAAACAAGAGAACTTTGGGGAAAACAGGGATACCCAGATGGGGAATTGAGAAAGGGAACGTCGTCGGGTGAGATTCTGCGAAGGGCGTTCGCCGGCGGCGTTGAGGTGGCAGCTGGTTTTTCCGGCGACGGACATGTGTTAGTCAGCAGCTGAGAGAGAAGGACGGATAGGATGTGGGTGAGCCCATGCGTGTCTCGTGAGCCTTCTTCATTTGACAATAAACCAAACCACCCTCTCCTATTCTGTCTTCTCTTCGCATCAAAATTTTCGGAGTACTTACCTGAATCATCATAATTACAAAAAAATAAAAATTAAAAAAAAAACTATAATTTGGTTGGTACTTAGAAGGAATGACATCTACATGTACTATAATAATAATCATTATTATTTTATTGTAATCTATAACTATACTTATAATAAATTTCTTTATTTTAAGTACACATTTTAATTCCTAATAATTTCTTAATTTAAGTAAAATTGCTTTATTTTATCACTTTTTAAATAACATTTAAAAGAATTATTTCTCCTTTTCTAGATCTTCTTTTTATATATCTTCCAAAAACAATATTCTTTAACATTCTAGTCCGTTTGTTCTATCACTTTAAATTCCTTTAGTTTTAAATTTAAATTTCTTAAATAACATTTTGATTTAAAAAATAACATCAAAATAAATAAAAATATATTAAAAAGTATAAATTCTAAAATTAATATTAAAATAATTAAAACTATCAAAACAATTAAATTTTAATTCAATAAAATGAAATAACATAATAAAAACACAAACGTATTAGTACCTGCATTTTCAAAAGTTAATCGTAAATTTAATTAGATTGTGCTAATGTTATTGAAATCGTATTTCCATTTGAGTACAAATTGCGATAATAAATATGTTTGTATTTTGTATATAAATGTTACACTTATTATCAATTAGAAAAGAAAAAAATAATACAACATAAATAATAATTTAAATTTTAAAAGTTAAAATCCTATCATTTCATGATAAGTTAACTTTGTGTGATGTTACTCAATTTTTTATTTTAGCTTTTTACTATGAAAATATTGTTAGGTGTTATTTAGTTTTTTTTTTATGCATATCCCTGTCCCTTATATAAGGTTTTGTATGCATTCCTTGGTGACTCTAGGTTGATGGCTGCATACTTTTATATTCATTTATTTCTTATTGAAATACGAGATCTCATCTCCATTAATGTTATAAGCATTTTTTTTTACACTTTTTCGTTTTTTCCTGTGTTTATTTGACATTTGTGCCAAACAAATTAATATGTTACGGGAATTTGTGCTTCACATCTAACATTGAAAAGTGTAATGAAAATAACGATTTCAACTTACGAAGCGTGAGAGTAGTAAGTATTATTAAGTTACATATAATGAGACAAGTCTAGAGATACAAGAGAAAAGTACTAATTTAAAATACAGAAATTATAACAAATATTTTAGGTCGGTTATGACGAAATCGATATATAAAAAAATATGATGATATGATATAATTTTACATAGGTTGTGCTTGAATGTAATATCCATATATTTCATAAATTCTCTCATTAAACTGATGTAATAATGTTTTTTGTTTTTTCAAAATTAAAAAATAAAAAGAAACGAAAGATATTACCTTGGTTAGATTTGATATACTATTCCAACTAGTTTGCATGTTTCCATATTAACTTGTGTTCGTTCTCACTCTCTCCTTTCTTATTCATTGTGTCTCCATTCTACACTTTCCCTTACCACCACAGCTTCTCCAACCGTTGCCTTCGTGATCCCAATCATCGTCACTTCCCGTAGACAATGGCACCCTTGTATTTATCTTCCTTCAAGCATTGGTTTTTCGCAACCCTAGGTTTCTTATTCTCACATTTAAAGCTAGTCGTCGTCACTTATATCTCTGTTGTCCTGGGTTCCAAGAAATTAGAGACAATTCAAGACAAATTTGACTAGCTTTTATGTCTTTGGAAAATACAAAAACAAGTCCTTGTTAGAAATATGGAATAAAGAATGAGACATGACAATTATTTGTTCAGAGTCAACATATCCTTCTTGACAGGTTTATTTTTGTTGACATTAGAGTTTAATGAACTGTAAAATATGCTATCACATATAGAAAGCTAGGAGGGTATGACTTATTGAAAAAGAGAATAATGGAAGACAAGTTAAAAAGACAAATGGAGACATCTTTAGGTGAAACTATTCTTTCTCCTTCATCCCCTCCTGAAAAATGAAAGTTGACTCATACTAAAGCAAGAGGACAAATAACATTTAAGACATCACTAATGATTTTCTCAATCAATTGGTATTTAATAATTATTTTTTAGTTAAGATTTTATTCTATTTTGTATTATGGATAACATTTTGTACTATTCTTTACAAGATTTTCTTGTAGAGCAAAGCTCATAGAGAAGTTTTGTTTTCTTATGACATATTTGCTAGTGCTTTGTATTACAGAGTACCTTAGTCGTGTGTATACCGTTGATTTTGTTGTGTGTGAGATAGTATTTTAGATTAGCTCCTCGCACCAACACTTTTGCGACCTCTATGACTCAAGAAATAATGGTCCAATTAGTTACACAATTAACTAAAAAATAAAGGCAAAAGTTAACAAATAATTAAGGCGTGAGTTTGATCAACGATGGGAGTCCTTGAGCATGTTGCAATAACATAATGTGGTTGATCTAAATGTAATTCCTGCTCATGCTCGTGTTAGCACAAAAAGGTAGTTGTGTCATAGAGGACGAAGAAGAGGAAGACATAGAGACTATTATGTAGGTTGTTTGTTAGAAAAGTTCATGTTCGTCTTGTGGCCATTGGGAGAGTGTATCCAAGGGGTCAACCATGCACATTATGTGAATGCCTAATGATTTGGCTAGAGTGGTAGTTGAAGAAATTAAAGAGGACACTACTTTGGTTCGAATGCTCATAGTAGTGTGGAAGTGGGAGAAGTACTTCAAACCATTAGTACAAAAATTACTTTTTATAACGACTTTTATATATGTTATAGTCCACCCGCTATAATATGTAACATGGTGAAAAACTTGTAAATAAAATAACATTTTCTATACCAGATGTAGTTATAACTGGTATAGAAAGTGAGCACGGTGACATTACGTAATAAAGAAGAAAACTTTTTATACTGGTTATAGTTATAACGGGTATATAAAGTTGCATGGTGACATTTGTGTAATAAAGAAGAAAACTTTCTTTACCAGTTCTATGTATAATTGGTATAGAAAGTAATTTTTGATATTTTTAATTTTAAAAATATATACTATACCGGTTGGACCTTATAACAAGTATAATATGTTTAATTTTTCATTTCCCTCCTTCGCGCACCGGTTTCACTTCATTTCCAAACACAATTTTCTTCTTTACTCTCATCTCGCTCTCACTTTCTTGGTTTGAGAAGTCATTGTCCGCCATGTTGTTATCGTTGTTGTCGTTCCTTAGGATTGTTGTCGCTGTCGTGCCTTAAGTTTTCCCTTTAGGCCTCATTCTTGAGGTTGTTTTCCTGTTTGTCGTCCCAACTTGCTTATCATCACATGGTGTCCTTGTCACCGTTGTCGTCTAGCTCCTATTCCTTTTCCCTATTTAACAAGGTCAGCATTTGAACCCTAATACCACAAGTGCATACCCTTTTGCCACTTTGTTGTAGTTTCTTTGAAGGAGAAAATTTGCTATAACTTTCGATTCTTTTCTAGGACATAGTAACAACAAAAATGGATATGAAATCTTGGTTGAACTGAGGCTAAACTCAAATTTGACCTTATTTAGCAGTGAAAGGTTATCATCAAAGCTTTGTGCAGAGCCTTCCTGTGAATATTGCATTTTTCTTTTTTTCCTTCTCAAAAATTCCATTTTAGTTTGTTTTAATTAGTAATTTCCTAGAATTAGACTAGATTTAAGATCTTTGTATAAAAATATAGTTTTGCAAAATAAAAAATGATGTAACAATTATAAAGGATTAAAAAGTATTTGACAAAAGTGTGTTTAGAGAAAGCAGTAGTAAATGCTAAATATTTTTCCAATTGCGGTACTACTTTGAAAAGTGTTGAGATTGTTGACAACACAATATCTATATCAGTCTGGTTTTTTATGATGACAACACATTTTTAATAATACATGTATTGCAATGTGTTACATGTTCTAATCTTTAATATTGATTGTTATCTTGATGAACATGTTTGTATGAAATCTGATATATGAATGCATATTCATTATTATGATATATGTGACATTTGTTGTGCTTGCATTACATATGTTTTGGAAAAGGAAAACCACATACACTTTTATGAACTTACAATGTGTGGCATAACTGCAAGCTGTAAGTCGACTTCATTATAGGGGAAGTCGAATTAAGCTCATGACTATGCACAGATTTTCAAATACAGTGCTTGTGAGATTTTGCATTGAAAAGAATTTCAAAGTGAACTGTTGTGTCGAAGTCGACTGTGTGCGCCATGCATTCGACTGTATTAATTGTTAGATTTGAAATTTTGTTGTGCTCATGAACAGTAACAGCTATATTTTTAAAAGTTAGTTGAGCATTGAATGAGAGTCAACTGTAATGAATGTGGAATTAATTTGTTTGACTGGACTGCTACTAATTGGACTTATCTGTTATAACTGTCAGGGACAACCGACTGTATTAGTAGCGTATTTGACTGCAGGAGCGTCTGTTTTATAGAAATCTATAAATAGACGAGACTTGAGTTGTTTCAAAGACTTTTGGAAATCTAACATTTTCATATTTTGTTTCAGATTGATTATCTGAGATTTAGAGCTCCAAGAACTCATCAAGAAGACGATTGTGATCTTTCTTTGAAGAGTTTTTGAAGGAGATTGATACTGCACATATTGCTTGATCAGAATTTGCACAATTGAGGTGTTTCCTGGTTGATGAAGATTCGTGTTGGCATCCGTAGTGATTTTTGTTGTACCTGTTGTGACTACAAAGGTTTGACTCGTGGAGTCTTGTACACTTTGAGGATTGTTCAAAGTGGTTGCAGATTGCAGGAGAAGGGATATCTTGTTGCAAGTCTTGCTGTGTGGTTTGCCTATATTTTGGTTAAAGGGTTAGAGAGGTGTTTTATATTTTTGACGTGGAGGTCTCTATAAAAGCCTTATTGTAAAAACCTTGACCATTATAGTGTATTTGCTTCTTGGTATTTGAAGGACACTGGATGTAGGCATTGAGGTCGAACCAGTATAAAAACCTACGTTTGAATTCTCTATTCCAACTCTTTTACATTCAGTTGACTTTACTTTTCACGTAGTCAACTTCGATTTTCCGCTGCACTTAATTTTCTATTACTTGCGATTTAAGAAAGTTTGTAAAGTTTTATACTTTGTGTAAAAGATTGCGAAAAGACTCTGATTTTGAAAACACACCAATTCACCCCCCCTCTTGGTGTTAAAACGAAGCCTACATGTTTTCCAACAATTGGTATCAGAGCTGGTTTTCATAAGATATTTGAAAAACTGGTTGACTCTGTTTTTCTTTAAATCGACTATAGACCTGGGGATGGCTTTCAGTTTTCAAACTTTTGGTCAAGGTGCTTCTACAAACAGACCACCTCTGTTTGTTGGTGAAAATTATCCTTTTTGGAAAATTTGAATGCAAATCTTTCTTGAATCCGTGGATAGAGGAATTTGGGATGCAACTTTAAATGATCCTTATGAGCCTACTAAATCTGTGGATGGAAAAACTGTTGCAAAACCTTTCACTGAATGGTCAATTGAAGAGAATAGAAAAGCATAGTATGATGTTAAAGCTAGAAACATTATTGCCTCTGCACTAACTGTTGATGAATTTTTCAGGATATCTCAATGCAAATCTGCAAAGGAAATGTGAGATGTCTTGGAAGTCACTCATGAAGGCACTGATGAAGTCAAGAGAGCAAGGAAGAATTCTCTGATTCAAGAGTATGAACTTTTCCGGATGAAGGCTGGAAAAACAATCTATGAAGTCCAGAAAAGATTCACACACATTGTTAATCACCTTACGGCTCTTGGCAAAGTGTTTGATAAAGAGGAGATCAACATCAAGATTCTGAAAAGTCTCAACAGAAACTGGCAACCAAAAGTCACTGCAATGTCATAATCCAAATACCTTACAAGCATGAACATGTACCTTGTTTGGCAAGCTAAGAGAACATGAATTGGAACTTGGAAGGCTAAAGGATGAAGAAGAGATTGAAGAAAAGAAGTCCATTGCACTAAAAGCAACAAATAAGAAAATCTCAAAGTCAGATGACTCAGATGCATAAATGGACGAAAAAGAAATGATGACCATGATGGTAAGAAAGTTCAGTCGACTTATGAAAAATAATAGTCAACTTACTAACCATGCAGGTCAAGGAAAAGCAAAAAAAGGCTTCAGATAAAATGTTGTCCAATGTTATGAATGCGGAAAGGAAGGACATATCAAACCAGAATGTCCAGAATTAAAGCCAAAGCAGAAAGTAAATAGAAGATTTCCTCAAGATAAAGGAAGAAAACAAAGAGGAGCCTACATTGCTTGGGATAATAGTGACTCAGACTCTTCAAGTGATGAAGACCATGATCAAGAAGAGGAGTCTAACATATGCTATATGGCTGGAACAACATGGGATGATTATGACAGCGAAGCAGACATTTTAAATGAACCAATTGAGGTCAAGTATGATCTGCTGATCGAAGCATTCAGAGAAATACATGCTGAAGCTATGCAACTGCAATACAAGGTTAATCGACTTAACTCTGAGAGGAGAGATTATGAGCATAGAATAAATAAACTTGTGGCTGATAATGAGAAATTGCAAAAGGATTTAGATGAAGCTCTATTATCTCGTAAATAAGTTAAAATTAAGACTGTAACAGTAGAAAAAGATTGTGAAAAATGTCCTACTCATATTGAACAAATATATTACTTGACTAGCACACTAGCCAAATTTACTCATGGTAGAGACAACTTGAATGTTGTATTAAAGTCTTTTGGTAGAGCTATTTACAGACAAGGAATAGGCTACAAAGCTCAAACTAACACAACCAATGCAAAGAAGTTTAGTGATTTAAGCAACCATGTCAAGCATGCATGTTTTTATTGTAATTCTGTTGGCCACACTGTTAGAAACTGTTATTATAGAACTGTTGGTGTTCCTAAAGGATTATATGAATGGAAACCAAAGGAACAACTAATTAGAACTGACAATCAAGGACCCAAGTTCAAATGGGTACCTGCAACAAAAAATTGAGTTGTTTTGTAGGATAACAATCAGATGGAAGGATGAGAAGTAAGAGCTGAAGGATGAACAACAATGGTTATATCAATCATCTTGAGTGTCTACAACGGGTAACAAGTATTACATCACTGCATCATGCATAAATTGATTAATTGTTTGATGTCTGATTGTCTATATGATTGTATGTTTGAATTAGTTCTGAAAAACATTTCATGACTTTTAGTCGACTTTATTATGAACTTATTCGACTATGTCTATGTTGCCTACACCTGTTTTGAATATTTTAAGTCTTGTTGTAGTCAACTGCTTTTTGAACTAATTCGACTAGGGTCTCTGTTTTTAGACCGTTAAAATTTAAATTTTTAAAATTGGACCTTATAAGTGAAATTGGGTTCGTGCCTCTAATATGCCTGTCAACCGGCACTGACTCAAAATCACACATGCTGTATGCAAAACCTTAGACCATTATGTAAAGGAGGCATCAAAGGTTCTTCTGAAAATGGCATTATCTCCCTCAAAATGATCTAAGGTCATCTCATCTTCTGAAAGGGAAGCAAGTCCTACAGGATGGATCAGTGATGAGGATGTTAGAGAAAGGTTCATTCATGGATCAATCAAGGTTGTAGTCACTCCAAAGTATCTTGATCTGAACCTAATTGAACGAGAAGGGTTTATATTTCCTAGTTGGTTGCAATCTCATGATCTTTCGTCCTTGGTTCAACTGAAAGGATGCTGGTATATTGAGCTTGTGAAAGTGTTCTACCACAACTTGAAACTAATTAATGAAGATATTCACTCTAGAGTAAAAGGGGTTGACATTGTGATCGACGACAATACTTGGCTACATATTATCAGTTTAACAGCTGAGGGCGTATCCTCTCATCTACCATTCTCTGAAGAAAATCGTCTCTTGAAAAAGAGAGATGTCTACAAAGGGTGGGTAAGACCCTCTGATAACCATTATGGTGAAAGAGATTTTTCCCATGAAGGACTAAGAATGGAGGAAAGAATAATGGCTCATATACTTGCTTTGGTGATTCTTCCTGGAAGACTACTTGAGCCAAATATGTCAACTGAAGACATCTCCCTACTATATGCGCTCAAAAATGGCATTCCCACCAACTGGGTGAAAGTTCTAAAAGATCATATGACTGAATGTGCTTTGAACAAGTCTCACTATCTACCTTACGTTGTACTGATCAGCAAAATACTTGAAGAGCAAGGTGTAAACATTAATGGTGAAAGGAAGTTTCGATGCAACTGCACAAATGTGATTAACCAAAATACTCTGATTTCTTTTGGACTGACAAGGACTTTAAGAGGTTGGTGCTATAAAGGGGGATAAAATTTGCTGTATCTGTATGAAAGCACTTCTGTCTCAAATGAACAAAGAAGGATCGCATATTCTGATAACAACTGCATAAATCTTGCCACTAATCAGCTTCAGAAAATCGTTGACAAGCTTGATCAACTTGAATTAAAAGTTGATCTCATTTTACATCAAGGGACTGAAGAAGATATGTCTGAAGACAACACGATGGAATCACACGTATAAGAAGGGTCTAGCAAGCTCAGTAGTGTGATTCGAGTCTTGTTGGCTATATATGTTATGTTTGTGTCTCTGTCTTTAGTTTCTTCTAGATGGCTTAGAATTGCCATTTTGTTTTGGTCTTGTTCTGGTCCTATCATTGTAATATCTTTGAACAAGTAATGAATATCAGTATTTTGATTCGAATTCAATTGCTTTGATCTGATTGATTATATCTGCTTTGATTGAATGCTTGAATCGACTTAAAACTGATTGAAGTCGACTATGCATGTTTTGAACTGTTACATCATTCTGCATATTCACTTCTTACTTGATTATTTTTCTTGCATAACTAAATTGCTTGATCTACAAGAGATATTTGAAAGGTTTTGGAGAAAAACATTGCTTGGAAATCACTGCTGGAATCATAACTCACTCAAAAGCAATGGAATCGACTGGGATAATAATTCAATCGAATTGATCTTAACAGGATTATAAATTCCATCACTGGAATTTGGTTATTATGTTGATTGATTATCTTGTTCTGCTTATCTGCAATATATCTCTATTCAAATTGCTTAATTCATATATGAGATTATATTGTGAGATTGTTGATGATTGTATCTATGCATGATGAATTTGCTTGAAATCATATACATGATACAATGTTGTTTGATACTGGATATATGCTCTGACTGTTACTGTACTGCATTATGCATCTGAACTTGATTGAGAAAAATATGCATAATGACAGGGGGAACATTACACACTTACAAATATTTCTTCACATGCCTATACTTTAGGGGGAGTTATCTTTATCATGTGAATATATATGATAGGGGGAGCATCACTGCATGTTGTATAACTGCTTATATTTCTTATTGATGCATCTTTGTTTGGTTTTTCAGCATATCATACCTAGAAGCATACCTTTTTTGTTAATACACAAAGGGGGAGAAGTATTGTGAAATTCTATCTCCTTGATATATTGTTGATTGCTTGATATATTGAATGAGGAGTATTTGAACTGTGATTTGATTGTTATATCTTGTGCTTACTCTGAATTTGGTTTGTTCTTGTGCAAACATGGTTGTTTATTAATCATGGTAGTGCATCATAAAAAAATGGGGAGATTGTTGAGATTGTTGACAACACAATTTCTATATCACTCTGGTTTTTGTTGATGAAAACACATTTTTAATAAGACATGTATTGCAATGTGTTACATGTTCTAATCTTTAATATTGATTGTTATCTTGATGAACATGTTTGTATGAAATATGATATATGAATGCATATTCACTATTCTAATATATGTGAAATTTGTTGTGATTGCATTACATATGTTTTGGAAGAGGAAAACCACATGCACTTTTATGAACTTACATTGTGTGGCATAACTGCAAGCTGTAAGTCGACTTCATTATGGGAGATCGAATTAAGCTCGTGACTATGCACAGATTTTCAAATACAGTGCTATGTGAGATTTTGCAATGAAAAGAATTTCAAAGTGAACTACTATGTTGAAGTCGACTGTGTGCGTCACGCATTCGACTATATTAGTTGTTTGATTTGAAATTCTGTTGTGTTCATGAACAGTAACGACTATATTTTTAAAAGTTGGTTGAGCATTGAATGAGAGTCAAATGTAATGAATGTGGAATTAATTTGTTTGATTGGACTGCTACTAATTGGACTTATATGTTATAAATGTCAGGGACAGCCGACTGTATTAGTAGCGTATTCGACTGCAGGAGCGTCTGTTTTATAGAAATCTATAAATAGACGAGACTTGAGTTGTTTCAGAGACTTTTAGAAATCTAACATTTTCATATTCTGTTTCAGATTGATTATCTAAGATTTAGAGCTCCAATAACTCATCAAGAAGACGGTTGTGATCTTTCTTTGAAGAGTTTCTGAAGGAGATTGATATTGCACATATTGCTTGATCAGAATCTGCACAATTGAGGTGTTTCCTGGTTGATCAAGATTTGTGTTGGCATCCGTGGTGATTGCTTTTGTACCTGTTGTGACTACAGGGGTTGGACTCGTGGAGTCTGGTACACTTTGAGGATTGTTCAAAGTGGTTGCAGATTGCAGGAGAGGATATCTTGTTGCAAGTCTTGCTGTGTGGTTTGCCTAAATTTTGGTTAGAGGGTTAGAGATGTTTTTTTTTGTATTTTTGACGTGGAGGTCTCTATAAAAGCCTTGTTGTAAAAACCTTGACCATTATAGTGCATTTGCTTCCTGGTATTGGAAGGACACTAGATATAGGCATTGAGGCCGAACCAGTATAAAAACCTGCGTTTGAATTCTCTATCCCTACTCTTTTATATTCAGTCGACTTTACTTTTTACGTAGTCAACTTCGATTTTCGCTGCACTTAATTTTCTATTACTTGTGATTCAAGAAAGTTTATAAAGTTTTATACTTTGTGTAAAAGATTGCGAAAAGACTTTGATTTTGAAAACACACCAATTCACCCCCCTCTCTTGGTGTTAAAACGAAGCCTACCTGTTTTCCAACAAAAAGCACATACTAAAATGGGGGTTTTAGGAATAAAGTTTTGTTAAGACTTGAGTATGTTTTCTTTTAAGAGTTAATATGTCTAATAAGGTGTTGTGTGTTAATATCTTTGTTAAAACATAATTATGTTATTTCTTTAAAGTTATTTTAATAAAGTGTAAAACATGTTTTGGTATGTTTGTTGGATTGTGATATGTGTGTGTTTGATAGTACCAATGTGATGGGTTGACTTGTTGATAGAAGTGTGGTTTAGGATTGAATGGTTGTGGGTTCAATTTTAAGTAGAAAGGGAGTTAAGGGAAATCTTTAGTTTATATGTATTTTTGCTTAGGGGAAAATGGTCTGTTACCTTTATTAATTGGTGCAGAAACTAAATAAAGGGGGTTGTTAAGGCTCTGGCAAGTGTAACAGATTGTATCAAGTAGTAATAAAACGGTAAGACCGAGTATCATCTCCCAAAGGACTCTTAGGCCTAAACTTTCATGTGATTTGATTTCTTAAGACTTGATGAAACGAAAATTAGGGTTTTTATATGCAAATAACGAAAATTGAAATATGCATGCAAAATGGTTTATCAATTGGCAGTTGAATGTAATATGGATGAATGATGTTGTTGGGGTTTACGAATCCTCCTAATCCACTCTCATATATCTTTAAGAATTCTACTATTTCATTATTGTTAATGCAATTTTCTAATTTACCTTAAACCCGATGTCTCGGCGAAGAGAGCCTACTCATAATTACTAGTTTACTATGTCTAGTCTCCCTAGTAATTATTCATGCATTATATTAACTTGCATAGAAGCTTAAATCAATTGGGTCTCCTATCCCTATGTCTAGGTAATATTACTCCCAAGAGATTTCTCCAGATCTAGATATACCCATACGTGTCCATACAGATAATCAAAGAGCATGCAATTGAATAATGTCTTATCTCAAAGCGTGAATTATAACGGAGGAAATACTCTAAAAAATAATGAAATCAAGCATATGAATGAAGAACAATTCGATATATGAGAGTTTCAAAGGATTACATCATTTTCCCAATAACAATAGCGTTTAGTTCACCATTGTCATGGTGAAGCTAGATGAAAAGAATGAAGATAATGAAAAGATAAACCCTAGAATTGTAGGTTGGAGCTTACGCATCCAAAATTCGCCTCCAAGGGGTGAGAAAGGGTGTTTCTACGTATTCTTCTGCCAAAAGATACCCTCTAAGGGTTGTACTAATCTATTTATAAATTGTGAAAAATTACAGAAAACAGGCCTAAGCCCAAGTACAACGCTCAGCGCTGGTTCCACTGCTCAGCGGTAGGTGCGACACTCAAGTGGGATGCTCAGCGTTCCCGCCCAGGAGTCTGGCAGTGACTTCACTGGAGAGGCCAGCACTCAGCGCTGATTCTGGAGCTCAGTGGTAGGCGCGACTCTATCTTCTCCCCTCAGTGTCAGCGCTTAAGCGTTTGACAGGTCTTTATTCAGCAAAGCTGGCGCTCAGCGTTGAACTGGCACTGAGCGGTGGCTGCGATTCTTCATTTGCACATTTTTTCATCCTTTTTTGAGTCCAACTCCTTCCTACTTCAATATCCTTCATTCAATTCTCGTTATGTCTTGTCAAACACAAGGAAAACCAAGCATACTACCCATAAAACCACCTTCGACTCTCTTATAACCTAACTAAGACAAAATGCATGATTTCAAGCTAGTCTCTAAGTCATAAAGGGTGTGGTTTGTACCAAAATCAAGTATGAAAATAACTGTTTTTTAACCGTTATCAGGGGTGTAGGAAGTAAACACGTACAAAATAAATTAAATAAAATAAAGAGATAGACGGCTAACGCGGAATAGAGGAAAGATAGAGATTTAGATAGATTTGGATTTAAAAATATATTATTTTAAGTGAGGGAATATTTAAGATAGGGTTTGGGAGATTTATAAAAACTAAGATATACGGAGAAGAGTGACATTTGAAGGTGTAGAGAAACACTAGAAGGGGGGTTTGAATACTGTTTCCAAACTTTTGCAACTTATGATATGATTATGAAGTACGTTATATTGTAGGATACTTTCATTCGGTTAATAAACGTAGTCTTAGTTAGATCGTTTACTTAACCAACTTAATGCATCTAGGTTGAAGAGTAGACAGTAGACAGATGTAAAACACGTTATGTAGGAGTGAGCTTTAAAGAATTTAACAACTACATCTTCTATCAATAGATGAAAACACAGAAGATATTTTATACTGGTTCACCTATTAGGGCTACATCCAGTTCTCCTATAAACAGGAACAATAAGTGAAATAAAAAAGAAACAAGAAAACTAATGTTTTAGAGAGTCCTGCACAAACTTCAGAAGATTAGTAAGGTGATCTTCTAGAGCCCTTTTGTGCTCCCTTAGCAGCCTTTCAATTCTTTGAGTTTGGAACTCATTTTGCTGCACGATTAATTCCCTAATCTTATTGATCGTCTCTCTATCATTATTAGAAGATTCGTCTGAAGAACTTGTCTCAGCAGGCTTCTCAACCTATTTCCTCTTTAGCTTCTTCCTTCCACTAAAAGATTCTCCTAGTGTCAGTGGTCGCTTTTTAGGATTCTTTTTTGGTGTACCAAGTGGAAGTATTTCTCCTCTAATAGCTTCACTTAAGAGAATGGTTTCCAGATTTGGGCTTGGAAAGTATGGGTCAAAGATGTGGTTGAGGATTTTCATGTGAGAAAGAATCATGAAGATGAGACGAGAGCAATATCGTCCTTCAGTGTTTGTGTTGTGGTTGGCTAGGGTTTAGTTTAGGTGAAGAAAAAGGAGGTGAGGAAGGTTGCAAGGATTGTTGGTCAGCAGATTGAAGAGGGCAAACATCTAAAGCTTTGTGACCTTCTCAGAGGGCTTAAAGTACAGGATGGTTCTTCTGCACACATGAAGCGAATTCATGGCTTTATCAGTCAGTAGGTCAACAATGATGTCATAACTGATGAACCTTCTTTCAAAGTTCTCATTATAGAGATCTTTTTTCTACCTTCCAATCGAAGGCAAACTCTTCATCCCAATCATTTATGAAACAATCGAGGAGTTGGCAGCAATCTATTGCATTAGCAATGATGCTGGAGGTGATGTCTACTAGTCTTTCGGTGACAGTTGACACAATGCGACAATGATCAAGTAGAGAGTTTTTCTAGAACTCTCTTACTAGTTCCACTAAGATGGGCTAATCCAAAAGAAGAAACCTTCAACTCCATGATACCTTATTCTTGCTAGATTAGATTCTATCCCCTAGAGGTCGACCAACATGGTCACATCCTCTAACAAGAGTCTCATTCCCTGAGACCATGTAGCTAGCTAGTCTTTCTACTGTTTCTAGAACGTCTACTATAGAAGGACGACCATTAAGGTTTTGTTAAGATTTTGAAAGGGGATAAGGGTTTTGCTAATGAAATTTTAATTTATTTTTAAATGCAATGAAGAATTTTACTTCAAAAATTTAAAATTAGGATTAAATTGAACAAAATTAACAAAATTTAGGAATAAATTAAATAAAATTAACAAAAATTAGGATTAAATTGAATATAAGATATTGACACGTGACACTAATACTGACTTGACATTTGGAAATGAGATTGTCATGTGACACAATGTTCACTTAATATGTGAACAATTTTTTCTTAAATTAAGAAAAAAAATTAAAAAATGAATAAAAATTTTAAAAACATTTTTAAAAAAAAATTTAAAAAACCATTGGCACACAACACACATGATTCGTTTGATTAACAATTTAAATAACATTATAAAAAAAATCACTAAATTAAACATAATTTATCAAAATAGAGATCATATTAAACATCTGCAAGAAATAAATCTTACATTAAACAAAATTGTTGAAAATAGAGACTAAAAACAATATTGTAGCCTAATATAAAAAAACTAATATATGAAAACAAAGAACAATAACAATGATGGTTAATATGAAAGCGAGGAGGAGTTGTTAGACCAAAAGATAGAAGCAAACTGCATAGATAAGAAAACACAGAGTAGCTATAATTTAATAACCCAAGTCATACAGGTAAAGTGAGTTGAGGATGGGAGATCAAAATTCAAATAAATTGGGCATATGATGAACTCTAAAGGACAGTGGTGTAGTGAAATGACAACACCTTAGATCGTGATTCATATGGACAATTATTGCAACAGGACCCCTGAAAATCTAGCCAACCAAGAGACACAAAAAGAAAATGCCGAGACCATCTATTGAAAAATTAATAAAATTGTGATTATATTTGTAGTTAATATATTTAACAGTTGGAAAACCTATTAAGTCCCACGTGACCAGACATAACTGGGCCCAAAAAGGGCTATGAAGGGTTGTTCAAGCAGTCAAATACACAACTACCAAGTATAAAAGAAGTTCATAATTAAGGTGCTAGGTTTTCGAGACCACAGAGAAATGAACTTGGAGTACATTTCGAAAACCGACTTTGAGTTTGTGGTGAAGGATGACTAGCAACAAAAATGGAACTAGAAGATAATGTTGTCGACTCTGTTGTACAAGTAATTTGCATGGCTCGCATGAAAGCCACGGAGTTTGGATTTTTGGACAGAAACTCCTGATACCTAACTCGAACACCAAGAACCCATTATATGATAAGATGTTGTGTTATGGTGAAAAGTGCATCATGTAATAATGCACAAGAGTATCACTCGATAGACATATGCTAAATATGTATCGTAATCCATGAGAATCTAAACGTTAATAAAACCTCAATCTAGTTTATATAATAGTTTATATAAGAGTTTGAATTATTTTTAATTTAAAATATTAAGGTATTTTTTTTATAAGTGTTCAATTTTTTTAAAAATATTTAATGTTGGACTTTGATCATTTGGATTCTCAATAATCTTCCCATGTAAAAATTTTCATTCAATGTCTAAATCGATTATTAAAACGAATTATTGACTCTAATACCATTAATAGATGTGTCATGAGAATATTTACCAAAGACATACATTAATGAGATCTCAACAATTTACATAGGGGATTAATCTCACATCTAATAAAAAACTTTAAGACAACTAGTTTATGAATTTTTATTTTTATAAGATGTTAACTTTTTGATTGCTACCCAATATGGAACTTAGACTCAAACTTAAATTTTCAACAAATATACATATATGCAGTCCATGAACCCTTTCTCTCTCTCTATTAGTAGGGATGGACAAAAGATCCAAATTGTGATATCTAATCTAGAACAATCCAAATTCATATTACTACAAGTCTATTTAAATGTATATTTTCCAAATCCAAATCCACAATTTTTGATTATAAATCCATTCCACTTAATTGGATTTACATCAAATTTAGATTTGGATCATTGTTTGGATTTTGAAAATGAAAAATAAAGGTGTGTATAAGTCAAGCCAAGGTTGTTGAAAACAAGATTAAACCAAATTGGCCTAAGTCCAAAGTCGAGTAGATTTGGCCCCAGTCAAACGTCGAGTTGAGTTGGCTCAGATCGAAAGATCAAACTAAGTTGGTCAGATTCAAAAGGTCATATCAAGTTGGTTTGGGTTGTAGGCCGACGAAAGAAGGTAAGCTTAGACAACCTAAAACGAAGGTCGAGATCAGTCGGTCCCGATCAAAGAACATGCCGAGTCGGCCTTCACCTGTGGTTATCACAAGTCGTTTGGGATGAAGAATAAGTCGAATCGGCTCGAGCCAAAGGTCGTGCTGAGACGACATAGGTCGAAGGTCGTCCTACATTAGCCAAGGTCAAAGGTACAACCTAGTCGATCGTACTAAGTTGACCGAAGGTTAAGCCGAGTGAACTAGATCCAAGTTAACATAAGTCAACCTTGGTCTAACTTGAGCATGTCTAATACACCTAATAACTGGAGATATGAAATCGGTCTCATTGGATTTAATCTAATTGACAAAGAAGACAAAATCTAGATTTAATCTAATTTAATTTGTAATGAAAAAAAATCTAAATTAGGTTGATCTTGTTAATATAGAAATGGATTATAGACCAATCCATTTTATTAAATCTTGATTGGATCTAGACTAGATTTTGAAAAATCCAATTCATGTCCACCTTTATCTATTAAGATTAACATTCTACATAAGGTGAAGATATATGATGTGCATTTTTTCTTGAACTTTGTAACTTTGGTTAAGATGCCAATGGGTAAACTTTGGTTGAGAATTTTATATCCATTAGGCTTAAGCTCCAAAAGCCCCCACATCACACAATATCAAGTTTTAAAAGAGTTATCCAATTGTTTGACTTATTGACAAGTGTTCCAAGTCAATTATGGTACAACCTAATGGAAGTTATCGCATGCACAAGGATTTAGCAAGTATATTGGTAGTTTGTTTTCTTTATATCTTTAGAAAAATATTGATAGCAATATATATTATATAAATTGAGTGGAATATGATTAGATTTCATCTCATTTTCTTCTACTTCACCATTCCTAATCTTTTCTATTTAATATGCATATCATTCAATGTTTTGGAATACAATATGTAGATTTAGAACCATTCATATGGTCTACAACCTAAGGACTTCATACCCATCACCATTTCTCCACTCCTGGTTGAATGAATCTTTTTCTTAAGTGCAAGACTTTATATCCAACTCACCTTTTAGATCATGTACAAGCCACTAATAGGAATGAGATGATTTGGTTGGACCATAGTTTAAGATCAATCTTTCAACTCAATCCAAGTTTGTGAAATAAGATGAGTTGTCAATTCATCCAAGAAATAAATACAAATCAAACCAAAAACATCTAAATGAAAACATACATAAATATCTAAGAAGTATGAGTAAAAAGAATTATAGTTGATTACATTCAACCTCCACAAAAGAATTCAAATACTCATAAAATATTGCAATACAATTCTAGTAGCATATAGACATAGAATTTACAATAAGAGTATATCTCTAGCCTTGTAGCATTGTATTCCTACTCTACTACTATTTATTTACTTTTCCACTCAATGCTTAAAGATATGAGGCCTGAATTTATAGGAATTTTCATTGGCGTTGCACTCCAGCCTTTGACGCTCAGCATAAAAGTTTTCTTCTATATATGGAGGGTTTTGTTCTTTCTTTGTTGTCTTAAGTGCTCAATGTCACTTTCTTGCTGCTTAAGTTGTGCATTACCTTGATTAACCGCCTTCAGCTATTTTCTTGTGGTTCAACTACAAATGTCACATTCTCGACCTTTCCTAACTATCTTATTAGTGCTTAACATTATTTTCTTGTGACTAAGCTATAAAAACCACATTCTAAATCTTTCCTAATTGACTTAGTAATGGTTAACCGCAAATTTTGAGACTCAGCTATATCATATTTTAATTCTTTAAAAAATTGTTGCAATTCATCAGAGTATCATTAAATTCAAAAAAATTTATAATTTTCCAAACCTTATTATATAATTATAAGCTGAAGAAGTTTTATTTGCTGAAAAATATATTAGTTAGATTCGTACCAAAATAATAAAATTGAGTAATTCGATCACTTTTCAAATGTTGTAGTTGCATTACGATGTGGTTGCATGTGTCTTTTGGAAACTAGTTCATAATGCATTCTTGAAAGGTTAATAGCTTTATTTTTTGGGTCTGACTTATAAGGTCTGTCTGTCCATGTTTGAGCAACCCGCGCACTCCAAGTATTTTCGCCCCATCTACCTTTACAATGATATTTATAATTATGAAGTCCTATCTTTGAGGACCTTGGTCAAGGTACATTAACATTACCATAGGATTAACCAGAAGGATGCGATTGTATTCGTATATAACGAGTTTTTCTCTAAATCTTAGTGTGTGTTCTCACTTTACTTTTCTATTCAATTTACGTATATTTTCATTGTTTTATTTTAATCAGTATAGTGTTGAAACTTACAATTGAAATCTACTAGCTAAAAGTTACTAAGGGATTGACCAAGGGATTGACCAACTGTCACCAGCATTAATAACGACTTTAGTGTACTTCTCTCCTTTTAATAAAAATATTAAAATGGATATTAGGTTCATATAGAACAAAGAATAAGAGAATGTTTTAAAGAAAATTAAACATCTTTTAACCAACTTAAAAAATACTTTTAAAATTGAACGTGATGCAAACAATACAGACGTTTGAGAGGTGTTAATATAAAGACAGCTCATTGCATAATTTAATGTGAAATTAAAGGGAAAGAGTCTAAATTAACTTACTATAATGATGATGTTAGAATTTATTTTAATTATAGAATAAATATTATAGTATTTTAAGTTTTTATTTTTAAGTAACATAAAGTGCTCCATTAAGTTAATATTTTTATCCTTTTTAACTGTATAGAGGTTATGGAGCAGTTATTATATTGTTTAAAGGTAAAACCCAACCCATTATTTTTGAACCTGTGATGCCAGACTCTATATATAGGGAATGAGTTACTCTCAATTTTGATCACTAAGCCTACTCCTCTATCCAGACAAACACACCATCGAGTTTAAGTGAGTTAAGGTTTAGAAAACAAAGTTGTCTATGTTGGGATTACAAAATTGCAATGGTTGGAGATACGCACTTTACTGCACATTATTCTTTCATATTTTTGCTTCCGCTGTTCTTGATCTGAATGTGTTACTGTGATGTTTATATAACATGTTTAGATCAATTTTACTTTGCTATATTTTTTTAATCATTTGGTATCAGAGCCTGTTCATTCCTCTGCCTTGCATGTTTTCGTTGATTTGGATTTTTGATTTATGGGCTTTATTATTTTGATGCTTTTAATCCAAACAAAATTCCCAAATGGGTCAATTCATGACCTGTTACAGTATTGTTATTTTTCAACTCTGCGTGTCTCCCATCATCTTTCCCCTCTAGGAAATTTGCAGGCTTGGTAAAAGACAATTAATCTTTGAACGTGATATATATATGTTTAAATGTTTTGGATTAATAATTATGTATATTTTATGGATATTATTTGTATGTATACATTTGTTGTTATATGTGCAAATAAAATATGGATTATTATTATTATATTCGCATATTAAGAATTTTTATGTAAATATTTATGTATTATTAATGTTTTAGTAGTAATATAGTTTTAATAGATTAAAGAGTAGCCACATCATCTTTAATCAATTAAAATTGTATATAAGGTTTTGCTACATGAGAAACATTAGTTGTAAATAATTATATTTAATATGATAAAATCTACCCACAAGAATTTTTTTCATATTTATATGATTAATTAGGATAAATTATTAAATTATATTTCTTAATTTACCCACAGGAATTAAGAAAAGGAACATAATTTGATAGTTTTATCATTAAGATAATGACTTTAATTGAGTAAGATTTTAACCCACAGGCAAGTTTTATGTTAATAAACTTATTGGTAAAGACATGTTTACATTGGTAAAACATGACATTTATTTTTAGTCTCAAATTATATAATAAGCATGTGATTTTGAATTTGCACTTTCTTAATCTGTGAATTTTTCTAATATCAAGTGTGGTATTCCCGAGTTGAAAGGAGATAATTATAAGGTTTGGAAGGAAAACGTTCTTCTTCATTTAGGCTGGATGGACATTGACTATGCTATTAGAAAACCCGAACCACCGGGTATTAATGAGACCAGCACTCAAGATGCCATTGATCTTTATAAAAAATGGGAGAGGTCAAATCGTCTCTCTGTTACGTTCATAAAATCCAATATTTCCGCTAGGATTCGGGGTTCAGTTGACCAGTATGAGAATGTCAAAGATTTACTAAGGGCTATTGATGAGCAGTTTACGACATCTGATAAATCTCTTGCCAGCACCCTTATAATGCAGTTTTCATCCTTAAAGCTCACTGGAATTAAGGGAGTGTGTGATCATATCATGCACATTAAGGACATTGTGGCTCAACTGAAAGCTTTGGAAGTTACCATGTCTGATTCTTTCCTGGTACACTATATTTTGTGCACTTTGCCTCACCATTATGCCCCCTTCAAAATTTCTTACAACACACATAAAGATAAATGGTCGATTAATGAATTATTGACCATGTGTGTTCAAGAAGAAGAAAGGCTATTAATATAAGAAGGGGAGAGGGTGAACTTGGCTACTTCTTTTGATAATAAGAACCAAGTTAATAAGAAGGGAAAGATTCCTGCTAAGCTAGTTATTAAGAAGGAGTCCAGCTGTTTCTTTTGTAAAAAGAAAGGACACATGAAGAAAGACTGCTTAAAATTTAAGAATTGGCTTGATAAGAAAGGTACTCCATTTGCTTTTATCTGTTATGAATCTAATTTGACTAGTTTTAATCATAACACATGGTGGATTGATTCTGGTTCTACAATCCATGTTTCTAATACCTTACAGGGTATGCAAAACCTAAGGAGGCCAGTGGGAGGTGAACAATATATCTACTCAGGGAGTAAGATGAGTTCACATGTGGAGGCCATTGGAACGTGCAGTTTAGTTTTGAGTAGTGGTTTTGTTTTGCATTTGGAAAAGAGATTTTATGTTCCTTGTTTTTCTAAGAATTTGATTTCTGTTTCACAAGTTATACCTTTGGATTTCTCATTTAATTTTTCAGACTCTGGTTTTACCTTAATGTATAATCCAAAGTTGTTGGTTTTGGTAAATTATGTGATGGTCTTTATTCCATTATTTTTCAAAACAATATCGCTTATGACTCTATGCACGTTACTGCCGGGTTAAAATGATGTGTTATGAATGAGAATTCTTCTGTTTTATGGCACCGTAGATTGGGACACATCTCCATTGAGAGAATTAAGCAATTAGTCAATGAAGGAGTACTTAATACTTTGGATTTTATTGATTTTGAGACTTGTGTGGATTGCATAAAGGGTAAGCAAACTAACAAGTCTAAAAGAGGTGCTAAGAGGAGTTCAAGTTTACTAGAAATTATTCATACAGATATTTGTTGTCCGGATACGGATGCCAGTAGTTCGAAATACTTCATCACCTTTATAGATGACTACTCACGTAATATGTATCTCTACTTACTTCGTTCTAAGGATGAAGCTTTGGATGCCTTTAAAATTTTTAAGGCTGAAGTTGAGCTACAATGCGGAATGCAAATCAAGATTGTGAGATCAGATAGAGGTGGAAAGTATTATGGAAGATACCGTAGAATGGACAAGCACCTAGTCCGTTTGCGAAGTTTCTTCAAGAACATGGAACTGTTGCCCAATACACTATGCCTGGTTCTACAGATCAAAATGGTGTGGCAGAAAGAAGGAACAAAACTTTAATGGACATGGTGAGAAGTATGAGGAGTAATTCAAAACTTCCTCAATTCTTGTGGACTGAAGCACTAAAAACGGATGTGTATATATTAAACTGAGTCCTAACCAAGGCTGTCCTAAAGACACCGTTTGAGTTATTCAAAGGTTGGAAACCAAGTTTGCGACATATACGTGTTTGGGGTTGTCCGTCTGAAGTGAGAATTTGTAATCCACAAGAGAAGAAACTAGACCCAAGGACTATTAGTGCGTATTTCATTAGATATGATGAAAAGTATAAGGGATATAGATTCTATTGTCCATCGCACAACACTAGGATTGTGGAGTCAAGAAATGCAAAATTTCTTGAGAATGACTTGGTTAGTGGGAGTGATCAGTTTCCAAACATTGGGAATGAAAGGGATCACTATGAAGCTCAACCCTCTAGCTCAAGTGATAGATTGGTTATCATTCACACCCCTCAAACACAAATGGGTGTTAGACAAACAATAATTGAAGCTTCACAACCAGCTGAAAATGACCTTACATATCAAGTTGCTAATGAGGAACAACAAGATGATGTTGAACAACCTACTGAACAGTTGCTTGAGCAACAAGTTCCTGATCAAGTTGCTAATGAGGAACAACAAGATGATGTTGAACAACCTACTGAATAGTTGCTTGAGCAATAAGTTCCTCAGGAAAATGATGAGGCAACATTAAGAAGATCTACTATGGTTAAAAGGCCAGCAATTCCTAGTGATTATATAGTGTATTTGCAAGAAGTTGACTACAATATTGAAGCTGCAAATGATCCTGAAACGTTTTCACAAGCCATGCGTTCTAAAGAATCAAACCTATGGTATGATGCCATGAAAGACGAGATGGATTCTATGGCATCCAACAAAGTCTGGGATCTCATTCAGTTGCCTAATGGTGTAAAATCCATTGGATGTAGATGGGTCTTTAAAACCAAGAAAGACTCAAAAGGCAACATTGAGAGACATAAGGCAAGACTTATTGCCAAAGGGTTCACTCAGAGAGAACACAGAGACCTTTTCTCCTGTATCTAAGAAAGATTTCTTCCGAGTAATTATGGCTTTAGTAGCTCATTTTTATTATGAGTTACATCAAATGGATGTGAAAACATCATTCCTTAATTGTCACATCTGGAAGAAGAGGTTTACATGAAGCAACCTGAAGGATTCTCTTCTAAAGACAACGAGCATTTAGTTTGCAAGCTTAATAAATCCATCTATGGCTTAAAACAAGCCTCCCGCCAATGGTATCTAAAATTTCATGATGTTATCACTTCATTCGGTTTTGAAGAAAATGCCATGGATCAATGTATATACCAAAAGGTCAGTGGGAGTAAGATTTGTTTCCTTGTATTATATGTGGATGATATTTTGCTTGCAACCAACGATAAGGGTTTGCTATATGAAGTGAAACAATTTCTCTCAAAGAACTTTGACATGAAGGATATGGGAGAGGCATCTTATGTCGTTGGCATTAAGATCCATAGGGAAAGATCTCGAGGCATTTTGGGTTTGTCTCAAGAGACCTATATCAACAAAGTTTTAGAGAGGTTTAACATGAAGAATTGTTCACCAAGTGCAGCTCCCATCGTGAAGGGTGATAAACTCAATTTGAACCAATGGCTGAAAAATGATTTTGAGCTGGAACACATGAAGAATATTCCATATGCTTCAGCTATTGGAAGCGTTATGTATGCACAGGTTTGCATTATACCTGACATTGCATATGTTGTTGGAGTTTTGGGAAGATATCAGAGTAATCCAGGTGTTGACCACTGGAAAGCTGCAAAGAAGGTAATGAGATATCTTCAAGGGACAAAAGATTACATGCTTATATATAGACGAACTGAATGTTTGGAAGTGATTGACTACTCCAATTCAAACTTTGCTGGTTGCGTTGATTCACGAAAATCTGGTTATATCTTTATGTTAGTTGATGGAACTGTATCTTGGAGAAGTGCCAAGCAGACTTTAACTGCTACTTCTACTATGGAAACTGAGTTCGTTTCTTGTTTTGAGGCTACCTCGCATGGTGTATGGTTGAAAATTTTCATTTCTGGGCTTAGAGTTGTGGACTCTATTTCTAGGCCATTAAAGTTGTACTGTGACAACTCTGCTGCGGTGTTTATGGCTAAGAACAATAAAAGTAGATGTCGAAGTAAGCACATTGACATCAAATACTTAGCCATCAGAGAACGTGTTAAGGAAAAGAAAGTGGTCATTGAACACATAAACACTGAGTTGATGATTGCTGATCCTTTAACTAAAGGCATGCCACCAAAGAATTTTAAGGATCATGTAGTGCAAATGGGACTTGGTTCCATGATGTAATTTCATTATCAGTACATTTATTATTTTCAATGAAACTTTTATTCAGGTTGATGTTTCTCTCATATGTTTTTTGTGCACATTTATTTTGAGAAGATATCATTTAAGTTTGATCTAGCATAAACATATGGTTTTATGCATTAAGTTGAGAGCTAATGTTGTGAGAAATATATATTGTGGTACATGGAAGATAACACTCACTATCAGAGGACCTATAGCCATGACTCGTATATATTATGTCACTTGTTGTGGTTAATTATTGGATAATGGACCAAGTGGGAGAATGTTAGCATTTATTTTAATTATAGAATAAATATTATAGCATTTTAAGTTTCTATTTTTAAGGAACATAAAGTGGTCGATTAAGCCAATATTTTTATCCTTTTTAACTGCATAGATGTTATGGAGCAGTTATTATATTGTTTAAAGGTAAAGCCCAGTCCATTATTTTTGAACATGTGATGGCCAGACTCTATATATAAGGAATGGGTTACTCTCAGTTTTGATCACTAAGCCTACTCCTCTATTCAGAAAAACACACAATCGAGTTTGAGTGAGTTAAGGTTTAGAAAACAAAGCTGTCTCTGTTGGGATTACAAAATTGCAATGGCTGGAGGTACGCACTTTACTGCACATTATTCTTTCATATTTTTGTTTCCGCTGTTCTTGATCTAAATGTGTTACTGTGATGTTTATATAACATGTTTAGATCAATTTTACTTTGCTTTATTTTTTTATCAGATGAACCATTTCCTCTGATTAGAGCTATAGAAATTCGACAACACCATCTTATCAAAGGAGTTAGTAATATATAGTGATTACGAATTTCTAAAATATTTAAAAGGACAAAGAAATATTTACAAAAAAGACGTGCAATGTAGGTAAAGTTTATTGAAAAGTTTCGTTATCTAATTAAACACATTTACGAAACAGACGTGGTAAATGCTTTGTCGAGAAGATATTGTTTGATTACTATACATTAAAGGAATTACATGACTTTGTTATAAGTTTCTAGGAGTTTGCAAAAGGATCTTACTATAAGCTTGATTACTATACATTAAAGGAATTACATGACTTTGTTATAAGTTACTAGGAGTTAGCAGAAGGATCTTACTATAAGCTTGATGATTATCTTGTTAGAATTAAATGATAAAATATATTCCATTAATAAGATCTTTTATTTTAATGACATTAAAAAATTGAATTTATCGATGAATATTTACTAAGAGATATTTTTTAGTCAGTAATACATATTTATCGACTTATTTATCAATGATTTGTATAGGCAACTTATTGAATGATATATTTGTTACCAATGAGGAACATTGGTAAATTTTGAAGTAAATTGTTTTGATGATGGTACAAGAAGTTTAACCTGAAGAAGATATTTGAGATATTTTATTAAAAGAAATTTGTAGAATATGAATGTAGTAGGAAAGTCCTCAAAAATTGTAAAACTTGTATTTTAGATAATGTACTGAAATAATCGATTATGAGGAGCAATAATCAATTATCATGAGTCTTTCAGGAATAATCGATTATCACTCCAAATAATCGATTTCAAGTATGTTTTTAAAAATGCCTAAGTTATTTTTGAAAAACCTATAACGGACTTGAATAATCGATTATCACTTACAATAATCGATTATTACTGGCAGTTGGGACTTGACCTTTGATATTCAGACTGACTGGTTATATATTGGACTTCTGAGAATTTCAGAAGTAACGTTGTTGTACAGAAAGCTATTAGAGAATACTGTTTGTCAGAGGAAGTTCTCAAAAGCTATAGTTCAAGTTCCCTTGCTTGGTCTCGTGAATAGGAGAAGCTCGCGTTTTGTGTGTCGATAGTCGGAGCAGTTCTCTTCGAGTTAGCAAGGTGCTCTGCCTGGTCTCGTGAATAGAAGAAGCTCGGGTTTCGTGTGTCGATAGTTGGAGCGGTTCTCTTCGAGTTGGCAGAGTGTTCTTCTTCCGGTTCGTTTGTCGAAGGAAGGTTTAATCATATTTTTATTCATTATTGTTGTAATCTGAAAAACTGTTTTTAGTGAAACTGTTAATCACTTTTTATAGTGATTAACGACTGGACGTAGATTCTTTTGAATCGAACCACTGTGATTTTTATACTCCCTACACTTTTTAATTTTATTTGCATATCAACTGTTCGACAAATTTTCTCTTAGTAAATTTATTTCTGAAAACTGACCATTTTAATTTAAAAAGTGACCGAACACGCTTTCCGCTACTTTAAGTTTTATTCCGCTGCATTATATTCTCTGGCTGATACCAACCAACAATTGGTATCAGAGCTTGCTTTGATAGTTTTTCAAAATTTTCGAAAATGGCCGGTCAAAATCAAAATGTTGTATATGCCGAGGGTGCTTATATTAATAGACCACCACTTTTTACTAGTGATAATTATGCATTCTGGAAAGTCAGAATGGAAATCTTTATGGGTCTGTTGACATAGGCATCTGGGAAGCAGTACAAAATTGTCCTTTTATTCCTAAAAGCACAATTGATGGTGTAGAAGTTAAAAACCATATTTTAATTGGACTGCTGAAGAAAATAGACGAGCTCAGTTTGATATTAAAGCTCGTAATATTATTTCATCTACTGTTGTACTTGATGAATTTTATAGAATTTCAGTGTGTAAGACAGCATAGGAAATGTGGGAAGTTCTTAGAGTCACACATGAGGGTACAGAGGATGTGAAACGTGCAAGGAAGAACACTCTCATCCAAGAATATGAGATGTTCAGAATGCAACCTGGAGAAACTATATCAGATGTCCAAAAGCGTTTCACTCACATAGTGAACCACTTGACTGGTTTGGGTAAGACTTTTGATACTGATGAATTGAATGTCAAAATCTTGAAATCATTAGACAGGTCTTGGCAACCAAAGGTGACTGCCATCTCGGAGTCACAAAATCTCTCTCAAATGATGATGCCAATTCTGTTTGGGAAGCTCCGTGAGCATGAGCTTGAACTGAAAAGATTAACTGCTGAAGAGGATAAAGGTAAAAGGAAGACATTAGCCTTCAAATCCAAGATCTCAAAAGGCAAGAGCTCTAAAAAGTTTGAAGATGATGATTCTGATGATGAGGAGAACATGAGCCTCATGATAAAGAAATTTGCTAAGTTTATGAAAGCAAAAAGTGAGGACAAATTTCGTAAAGAAAGGAGAGAAAATCAAGAATCTCCTTCAAGTGTTAAATGCTACGGATGTGGAGAAAGAGGACATATGAAAATTGAATGTCCAAAGAGAAAGAAAAGTGAAGAAAAGAAGGAAAGAAAGTTTCCAAAGAAAGAGAAAGCTTACATAGCTTGGGAAGACAATGCGTCCAGCTCAACAAGCTCTAGTGATTCAGATGAAGAAGCAAATATATGTCTAATGGCTAACTCAGAAGATACTGGAAGTCAAGTAAGTGATTCCAGCTTTGAATATAGTGAATTAGACTTGCAAAAAGCTTTCTCTGAATTAATGAATGAATCTGAAAAACTTGATGCTGCACATAAAAAGCTTAAAAAAAAGCATAATGATTTGAAATTAAAATATGAAAAATTGCTTGATGAAGAAGTTGTTTTGAGAAACAAAGTAAGCAATTTAGAAACCAAATTGTCTTATTCAAATGCAATTGTTGAACCTGTTGAATGTTTGTCTTGTAAGAGTCATATGTTTGACATTGACATACTTGAAAATTTACTTGCAAAGGAAAATATGCCTAAATCACATGCAAAAGATAATTTTGGTAGAAATCATGTTAGGAGCACAAACATGCATCAAAACAAAAAGTCTAAAAATAGAAGAACTCGTAGAGTTTGGGTTAAAAAAGGAACTTTTGTTAAAAATAAAGTGAATGATGTTTGTTGCTTCTACTGCATGAAACGTGGTCATACATCTAACAAATGCAACATTAAACATTTTGGTGTTCCAAATGGTAAATATGCATGGGTTAAAGTTGTGAAATGATATATGCTTGCATAAACTAACCCCAAGGACCCATAATGAGATTGGGGACCTAAAATTCTTGCTAATTTGTTTTGCAGGAACCTACTAAGTGAAAGAAGTCATTGTGGTATCTTGACAATGGATGTTCAAGACACATGACCGGTGACAAGAAAAGGTTTATCTTTTTTGAGAAGAAAAAGCAAGGATTCATAACTTATGGGGATAACAACAAAGGTAGAATCATGGGTACTTGAGACATTGGAGGAGGAAACACATTGGCTATAAGAGATGTCTTGTATGTTGAAGGTCTTAAGCATAACCTCCTAAGCATAAGTCAATTATGTGACAAAGGTCTCAAGGTAACATTTGAAAGTGATAAATGCACTGTTTACTTTAAAGATTCTACTGATATTGCTTTGCAAGGTGTTAGGCATAGCAATATTTATTTAATTGATATTGAAAGTACATCTAGTCATAGTATAACATGATTAGTTGCTAAAGAGGAAAATCCTTGGCTATGGCATAAAAGAGCTGCACATATTCATATGCAACATCTGAATAAACTAATTTCAAAAGATCTTGTAATTGGTTTGCCTAAACTAAAATTTGAGAAAGACAAAATTATGCACTGCATGTCAAAAAGGTAAAAAAACCAAATCTTCATTTTCATCCAAAAGCATGATTTCTACTTCAAAACCTTTAGAACTGTTGCATATGGACTTATTTGGTCCATCTAGAATTAAAAGTTTTGGTGGAAATTACTATGCTCTTGTAATTGTTGATGATTATACTAGATTTACTTAGACTTTCTTTTTAACTTTGAAAAGTGAAGCCTTTAAAGCTTTTAAATCTTTTACTAAACGTATTCAAAATGAAAAAGATTTGAAAATCAAAACCTTGAGAAGTGATCACGGTGGTGAATTTGAAAATGAATCTTTTGAAAAATTTTGTGAAGAATATGGCATTGCACATAACTTTTCAGCACCTAGAACTCCCCAACAAAATTGTGTTATTGAAAGGAAAAACAGATCATTAGAAGAATTAGCTAGAACGCTTATGAATGAATCTAATGTGCCAAAATATTTTTGGGCTGATGTAGTTAGTACTGCTTGTTATGTATTTAAAAGGATGCTTATTAAGCTAATTATAAATTTAACTCCTTATGAACTGTTAAATGGTAGAAAACCAAATGTGTCTCACTTGAAAATTTTTGGATGCAAATGCTTTGTCTTGAATAATCACTAGTGCAGCGAAGGGAAACAACCGCGGTTGTTTTTTACTATACGTCGCGGTTTTAGAACTGCGGCATATACGAGCGAGGTAAAAATTTTGGGACTTTAGGCCGCGGTTCTAACCGCGGTAATAACCTAGGGATATAACAGCGGTTCTTTATTGAACCGTGGTCAAAACCAATTATGTTTTTTAAAAAAATTTTTGTCTAACCTTTTGGCCGCGGTTCCAACCGCGGTAATAGACCTGTTGGAACGGTGGCCTATTCCCCTTTTTTTGAAAAAAAATTTCGTCTAACTTTCTATCGCGGTTTTGGCCACAACCGCGGCCTATTCTCCTGAAACCTTTTTTAATAGCAGGTCCATTTTTCTGATATCCACTATAAAAAAAATAGACCTGCATATCAAGCAATCACATAATGTACAAAGATTCAACGCAGATTCAACACAATAATCAATATTTACATTCAATTTAGATCCATACGTAAATATTCTGACTTATATATTCTACAAAATTACAATACAAAAAAAAATTATTCATCATTTAACGACAAATTAAGGTGAATTTAATTCAATCATACAATCATTCAATAAAAAACATTGAAATAATCACATATATTGAACATAAAAATAACATTGTGAAATAAAAAAAATTAACTTTAAAATCATACCATCATACAAAATTATACAATCATACAAAATCCAAGGATACAAAATTATATGATCATTCAATCACATATTCAATCATACAAAATTATACAATCTAATAAAAGTAAAATTTAAACATTAATATAAGAACCTGATAGTGTGAAAAGCCAACAACGATGAACAACCCGCGATCAAAACGCTAGAAAATTCACCTCTAAAAAATTCAAACCTGCAAAAATATACAAACAAATATTAGTTTTAGCAATAAAAACAAGCATAAAAAAACAATTTACCTCTAAGGGGAAGAATAAGAAAAACCCAATAAAAAGACGTTTCGAATGATTTACCTCCAATTTTATTTCATAAATGCCTTTGGGGGAATGTCAAAAATTTTGCAGGGGGAATAGGCCGCGGTTCTAAGGGGAACCGGGACCTATTCCCCCTGCAAATTTCTGACTTCCCTCCAAGTCAGATCTAAAAAAAAAAATTCAGGGGAATAAACCGCGGTTTTGAGGGGAACCACGGTCTATTCCCCTGAAATTTTTTTCAGAACTCCTTTTGGGGAATGTCAGAATTTTGCAGGGGGAATAGACCGTGGTTCCTTTCAGAACTGCGGTCTATTCCCCTGAAATTTTTTTTCAGAACTGCTTTTGGGGAATGTCAGAATTTTGTAGGGGGAATAGATCGTGGTTCCCTTCAGAACCGCGGTCTATTCCCCTGAATTTTTTTTTTCAAAACTGCTTTTGGGGAATGTCAGAATTTTGTAGGGGGAATAGACCGCGGTTCCCTTCAGAACCGCGGTCTATTTCCCTGCAATTTTTTTTCAGAACTGCTTTTGGGGAATGTCAGAATTTTGCAGGGGGAATAGACCGCGGTTCCCCTCAGAACCGCGGTTTATTCCCCTGCAATTTTTTTTTCAGAACTGCTTTTGGGGAATGTTAGAATTTTGCAGGGGGAATAGACCGGTAATGCTGTGATAAAGTGTACTGGCCCGGTGAAGCTCTTTAAGAGAGTGGTGGGAGGTGACACTTGACCTTATGTTGTATATGAGTAACCGGTGGTGATTTAATGTATAGTGAATGGTTTCAAATAAATTGGGGTATGAGTTGGTGAATGATCGAGGGAGTCAGGGAGTGAATTGGTTACTTTGACGAAATCATTTTGTGGTTATATGATGGTGACTTGAAATTCTGGTAGTGCGGATGTTAATGATTTGATGTGTTGTCATGAGAAGATGTGTGTAAGTGAATGAAGATATGTACTATTCTATAATTGTATTCTAAGTTGATGATGATGCTTATGTATGTTTATATGACCTGTTTCTGTTATCTCACCCTTGCATGTTGTGGTTGTGGTTTACACATGCGATGATCGTACTTGTACGGGAGTAGATGTTGTTACAAGTGTAACTAAAGCGAAGCTGAGCGACAAGATACATGGGGAACTATGGAGTTTTAATTTTTATATTAATAGTTTTGTAATGAGATTATATGAATGCTTTATAGTTACATTTGATTTATGAACTTTTCCAAATTTGGTTATAATAAATAGAAGTTTTTATTTAAACTGTATTTCAAAATAGTATCAGAGTTAAATTTTTAAAAGTTTTTTTAAATTCATGACATCCCAAAATTTGGGGTTTTACAAATATGGTTTTGGAGTATAGTTGTTGATAAGGGAAAACTGGAGGTAGAGTAGCAGAGGCTGAATTTAGGAGAAAGAAAAAGTTATTTAGTATAGCCAAATGTCTGTCTAGTGAGGTTTATGGTTATGTGCGAACTTTATAAGAGTTGAGTTGGTTTGATTTCATGTCATTGCTCCCATGTTGACAACTAAGGAGGGGTCTCACTTGTGATAAGCTCCTCACATGCACCCCATCATTACACCTCATTTAATGACTGTGATACTATTCAATTGTCATGTTTGTCTTTCCAACACTACATATTATGTGTAGTTTCTTTTCAAATTCTGCATAAAAACCCGATCAAGTCGAGCTGTTTAACATAACAACCCAAGCAGGTCAAGCTTTATAGGCATAACAAGTCAGTAGGTTGAACGACATGTTGGCAGAACGAGGTAGGGAGCTTGGCAAGATGAGCTTAGGAGCCTGGTAGTACGAGCTTAGCAGCTCGACAGGCTGACCGTAAACCCAACAGATTAAGTTATGCTAGTATTTTTACTTTCCTAAGAATCCATGTTGAGCTAGGATTTAAATCATAACCCTTCATGCATTAGTTTTCTTGATCAACATCTAATGATCTTTAATTGACTAAACATTTTCTTCCTTTAGCTTCTTAAAAAACATGGATGAAGTTTCCAACCACCGTTCGTGGATGTATGACTATTGTTACAACAGTAATAGAGGTTTGAAGGAAGCTTTTGTTGAATGAGTTGAAGAGTTTATGCAGACAACTCAACAATATAAATATTATGCTCTTGATGGAGGGATTAGATGCATATGCATCAAGTATGAATGTACTAGAATTTTGAAAGATGAAGTGGTAAAAGTTCACCTATACCAAAAAAGGTTCATGCAAATTACAAGATTTGGACATTTCATGGTGAAGAAATTCCCTCTACCTTGACTACAAGTGAAAATTAGCAACTCTCTGGTTCAAGCACTTTTGTACACACCTTTAAGATAGATCAAGGTATGTATATGCTAGAGATGGTGAAAAATGCTCTTAGTTGACATGCTGAAGAGACTAGTGAAAAACCAGCCTATTACGTTAAATGCTTTTGGCCTTTAAGGACGCATTTGAGTATGACGTTATAACGGGTGACGTAAATTTTACGTCGAACATAAAGATACTTGACGTAAAGAAGACGTTAATGTACATCGTATACATTATAGTTTGATGTCCAATATTTGAATAAATATTAATTTTTAAAGAAAGATTTTTCGTCTTATGTACGGGAAAACTAACGTAATGTTGATGTCGGCGTAGATGATTGTTGACGTAATGTTCACGTCGAAGTACAGAATATGACGTCAATTTTTGAATAAATATTTATATTTAATGGATGTAAGGTTGACATCGAACGTGTTTACAGTTGACGTTACTATCGCTTAGCCGTGGAGATCCTCGCTCAGCGTTGTATTATTATCGTTATCCACTACATTATATGAGCGTCACTCATTGCGTTGATCGATGTTATGATACATATATTAACGTCGTACAGTGAATAAAATGACGTTACCTTCAGTTTTTTTTTTAAAGTTCGGTTCGTTTTAGATCATTTAACCAAACCTGAAATACAGAAACCAGTTTTCCAATTCATAAATGCACGAGATTAATTAATTTAAACCATGCTATCATCAATTCATCAATTCCAATTAAATAGTAAAAGTAAAAGACGCTAATGCTATAATCAAAACTTAAAAGAACTCACTTTTCCATTCATCTATTCACAGTATTCATCTATTCTCAATAATTTATTCTCAATAATCTATTCATAGTATACATCTATTCACAGTTAAAAAGTTGTACAAATAAGCAAATGCTACTATCATGAAAGGAAAAAAACCTAAAACTATAACTATTTAAAATGTTTATTCAAATATCCTTCCCATTCCTCTCTTATCGCCTTTATTACTGCATTGGGCAATGTAGAGGTAGTGTTGAATTGCTACAAAATCAATGAAGGAAACTTTACAATTATATTCATTTTAATGTCAAAAGTTTATTGATATTTTTAAGATTTTCAAATGTAAATTTCTACCTCAGTCCAATCTCCTCTGATTCTTGCTCGGATGATTGCCTTCATCCATGACATGATGTAGTAGCCACATGCCCAGGAATCATTCTGCTTATTACACTAAACATGTGAAAGAACTTAGTCAAATGTAATGGTTTAAAATTGACTACGAAAATTAAAGGTTAAAGATCAACGAATTCCAACCTTAGGATATATAATATCAAGTTGTTGTCCTCTGGTCCTAGTCAGAACTCCAAACAAATTTGGAACATTTGAAACATAAGTTAATATATTAATATCATAATGAATTGATAAGAATGAATGTAATACTTACGTTTGTATCAAGGACTTCAACTCCGGTTCCATCTTCCTATGAAGAGAACAAAACCATACAACTTGTGCTTTTTTTGGAATGATCACCATGAGTTGCCAATGGCCCCTATCATGTACCAACAACCAGTGAGTTTATTGATTAAAATTTGATAAAACTTGACAATATTGGGAAAACATACGCATCAATGTATGGCCCAATATATATCTCTCTCTTAGACTCAGTCATCCATGTTTGTATATATGATTTTCTGGAATCTAATGTGTTTCCAGATGGTTGGATAGACTGAGGTTCAAGAAAGCCATAAATTGATCCCCAACCTGATTCCACTGCAACGATGTCCATGTACCTATAAGAATAAAATTAAATATATTTATTAAAAAGTAATAATACTAATATACAAATTGGAAAATAACAAATAAAAAACTTACATGCACCACAATTGTATGCATGGAATGCTCAACATTCTATCTCCACCAATAAACTCATATGCATCACTGAATTCAATAAACAATGGAAAATGGAACTCGACGCCAAACGTTCTTAACTCCCACTGCACCGCTACCAATGCTTTTTTCAACTTATTTAATCTTGAGATCAAAATGGATAGAGGATCATCGTCTTCTGCTTCCACACGAGCCTCACGTTGAGCAATTGCTTGTTTCTCTGGTCAGTAGACCTGCAAGTCACATTTGCAGAAGTTAGGAATCATTTAATTATAACTTGAAGATTTAAGATAATAAAAATAAGAATACAATACCGTTGGTGGGCCAAAATATGGAATGATCAAGGCCTTAGGCCAAGCTATAAATGTGCCTAAGGCCTCCCCCACGAATTGGATTTCATCTGTCGGCAGTGGCACTCGAGCCTGGGGTCTCTAAAATCATCAATCCTTACCCGCGCGTCAGTCGGCAATAAAGGAGCACCATGAATGGTCTGGCCTCCTGCAAGCTGTACTCCGATGACCACTGTGCATGGAGGATCCCCATCAACCAAAAAATCATACTGAATATTGTTATCAGTACGATCTACATTAAAGCATGAGTCTTTGGTGCTCAGAGGAGGTGCGGTAGGATCATCTGTAGGGGCGTCCTCCTGCTGTGACTATTGTTGTTGTTGTTGTTGTAGTCTGATCATCGCAAGTTCTTGTTCGAGCGTTCTTAATTGTTCTCGCATTTGCTCCTATACTTGGACTTGCACCTGTTCCCTGATGCTACTAACCAATTCCGGAGTCACGACTTGTGTGCTTCTTGGTTTAAGGCCAAAGTAGTCTCTCAATCCAATAGCTCCTCCAACAGCACGCACATGACCTAGACGGTCTGGCTGACTTGTGGCTGCTACTAGGATGTCCTTCCTAACTTCTGGCACAAATGTTCTTTCAGTCTCTTGCTTAACCAACTCATCCTGCATATCATAATAGACAAAGTTACATAATTTTTTATGAACTATGGTAATTAGTTAAAAGTTTCCACTTACAATTCCATCGGATATCTACTGAGCAGACTGGGATGTAAACTGGCCATTGGACTTTGTCCGTGCAGCCTTCCAAAATTCATGTCTAGCTGGTGGAGGTGCTAGATTAGGTGACCCAAGACCTAACTCCTGAGCTCGACGTTTTCTCATCTTTTTCTCTAATAACGCATAACCACCACGAGAAAGTACTTGTGGTGTATCATTAAGCCTCTGCCTTTCCTGGGCGGCTATCCTTTTCACCTATGAAAAAATGAAAATTATTAAGCATAAATCAGAAATTAACATCTTGTCTTCTGTGACTAGAGCAAAATATTATAAAACATACCTACCATTCAGGAGTAAGTCTAGATTCTTTAAACTGCACCCACTCCTCATCAGATATTTTATACTTTGTACAGGGAGTGTCGTTCTGTTTAGAGCCAAAGACGAATTTACGTGTCATTATCATCTTGAAGTCTCTCCACCGGGATGCAATTTGGGATAAAATCTTCTTCCTTATCCTCTCATCATCAGGAATAACCCAATTTCCCTATTAAAAAAGAAAATTAATGTTAAAGCATGTTCAAAGAAAATAAGTCAATGATGGAATTAAAACAGCTTAAACTTACCAAAATATCCTGCCATAGTAGATTTTTGTCAACCTCTGACACATCACCCCAACAGGTAGCGAGAATAAGGACATGAAATCTTGCCAGCGTGCCCAAGTAACTCTTAAACTCTGTTGCATGTTCCCTTATAGCCACAATTTTTTTAGGATCAAAATCCACCAGCAATGGTTTATCATTAACCCGACGGGATGTGACACCAGACATCTGAGTCACATATCTACCACCTCCTCCTGTCTGACCTTATGTAGAGCTCGTCATACCTGTTTACAAAGTTAGTAAATTATAGTTAGAACAGACAAAATAAATAAATTGCCCAAGTAATTAGAGCAATGTAATTTTCACAATGTTAAGACACCTACCCATGCCAAGTCTGAACTGTATAACTTCTCATTATTCCATAGATGAACAGATGATCACAGATGTTGTCAGAGTATTCATATACTAGATTGATACAACGAACGCAAGGGCAAAAATATGCCCCATTCAATGGTTTTGCGTGTTCTTTAACATATATAGTATGATTTCAGAAACCCCTCGCTCATACTCTTTACTAATACGACGCTGATGAATACTACTACTACTCTAAAACCAAAGAACCCACGAAAAAAAATCTAACTTACGTAGAGAACCAAAAATAAATACCTATCATACGTTTATCGTAGTATACGTACACGAGCATATATATCATACGAAAGAGATATTGAAGGGAAAAAAACAAACTTGAAATGGTGACACTGGAGAAGATGACGAAGTTCGCTGACAACGAACGAACATAAATATCATACGTTGAAGGAAAAAATCAACTATCATAGTATCGTTATATATATATATATATATATATATATATCATACATCCAGAATCTACAAACACAACACAAACACGGGCACATACATCATATGTATGAGATATTAAAGATAAAAAAAAACATACTTGAAATGGTGTCACTGGAGAAAATGATGAAGTTCGCTGACCACGTAAGAAACACAACCTAAAGATAAACGAAAAACATTCGGTAAACCTTAGAAATGGGAACCAAATGACATTACAAAGACAGAAAAGATTAAAAATAACCTTCTTTCTTTATCGCAGTTGTCCACGAAGAAGAAAGTTCAAGTAAAAATGGAAGCGCGAACAAACAGTGAGACTGTGTTATGTTTTTACGTTCATATTCCACGTCTAATACAAGACACACTTGACGTTCTAAGCCCCAAATAATTCGGTGTTTCCTCTAAAAAACAGGCGCCTTGTTTTATTTTTTTGTTATAAATTGAAAAGTTTATGTCGAAGTTGAGGGGCTTAGACTTAGTATGGGACGCCTAAAGTTTCGACCTTTTTAATTCTTTTTACTTTTTTCTTTTAAACATGAGAGCATTAAATAGAACGTCGTATTGTGTGGGAATTTGACGTTTTATTTTTCTGCCAATATCAGAAAGTACCATACTTTTGGATCTCTTTTCTTTTCACCCCTCCCATAGAACGTCGAAGGCTGCGGGGCTGGGACGTGAAGGGAATTGAAGTATGTTGGGAGCATTAATGGTGTGCTTAATAGAACGTCGTATTCGGTAGGGCTTTGACGTTTTTTTCTTCCGCCAATATCAAAATGTGGCGCTCTTTTTTGCTTTAAAATCAGACATGAAACTTTTCTTTTTACGTCTTCCTTAATCGATTCAAGTTAGTAGTGTACTGAAATTTGCACTTTTACACTAATGATTAGTTTTTGTTAAATATCACAATCGTCTCTAGTATAAAAACGTTCCTCGGGACTCTTCATCACTTATCCATCCAGATGGGTTTGCAATTGTAACCTGGGCAACATTATCTTTTCTTTTTGATGATGATGATGAAGAAGCCATGTCTGAATAGAAATCTTGGAACGTCTTTCACAATGTAGAGTGTTTAACTCCTCAACTTAAAAACTATACGTCGAATTCTACTAGGCTTCGACGTATTAATTGTAGAAGACAAAGAGTTTGGAAAAACACATGTGATTAGACATTTTCTTCTTCATCCTCCCGCCCTTTTGTTTCCTTCTTTCCTTTAAACCTCCAATAACCTCCCGTTACCATTATATTTTAAGATATGATTTGCATACTTTTTAAAAATTTTATTTTATCAATTTAGTGTAAATTTATCGTAAAATATAATAATGATTTGTGGGTCAAATTTATAGAGAATGAAACTTAATTTCTTTAAAATATTATTATAATTTCAGAAAGAAAATAATAATAATAATAATTAATGAGAATTAAGTTTATACATCAGAATAATTAAAATCATAATAAATATTATTATATTTAGAAAAGTTATGTGAAATTAATGTTCTTTTAACATAGTGTACACCGTAAATGAATTTTTTTATTAGATTCAACAACATTCCCATACATTATATTACTTTCCTTTCCTTTAAAAGTTTTATGATTAAGTTAGGTATTATAAAACATTAATCAAGTCTTCAATTTTTAAATTTTAGGATAAAGATATGTATGACTATGCTAAAAGACCTGAATGGATTCTTAAAAAATAATACTTTTAATTTCAATAACAATTAAGTTGAGTGATAAAGTGAAGGTTAAGACAGATTATTGAGATAGGAAGGTGTATAGAAAAAATTGAAACAAGTTAACAACTGAGATGCATCAAACCAATAACCAAAGATCGAGAAGAGACAGTGTGTATGGAGAATAGTGAGGTTGTATCGAAGTACAAGACTCGACCTGAATTAAAGGTCAAGACATCTAGGCCAAAAATATACACAGAATGGGTTGCGTCGAAGATTAAGGCAGGTTAGGTTTGACTAACGGTCGAGACTGGTTGACCCAAACGGAATGTTCGGATGAGTTGATTCAAACTAAAGGTTGAGATAGACTAACATAAGTTAGAGTTCTCAAAACGGGTTGTAAGTCGCGAGCTAACCCCTGATGGGTCGAGCGGGATTCAAATTTTTTCAGCTCGCTAAGTGAGCCAGGTTGGGTACACTCACTAAGAGACCACCCCGTAGTGGGCTGGGCCGGGTCGAGCCAGATTACCAGTTTTGACAGCTCGAACATAAGTTGAAGGTTGACCAAATGTTGTCATTTTGTGATTGGTCCATTTTGGTGTTTATGATTATTATGATTGATTACAACAGTGATTTTGGTCCAATACAGAATGACACGTAGATTGGTGTTAAAATGTTGTCAAAAAAATGTTGTCAAAGTATCATTATCCTAAAAATTCAAAAAAACCTTTAGACCTTTTTTTTGGTAACATTCATATAAATTACTTTGAAAAATTCAATAGTTATAAAATGGAATTAGTAGAAAAGATTAAGCTTTAAAACATATTATGATTAAAATTATTAGAAAAAACATCCCTCTCATGCATTATTTTCTTCTTTTTAGGATTTTAAAAAAAAATGTATCAATATCCAGCCATGTTGTCATTAATGTCACCATAAATAATCAGTAAAAGCACATTTGCATTTCTTAATTTATAACGCTTGGAATCAATTCTTTATTACTTAGAATCGATTATATTAATGTAGTAAAATTGAAAGTAGAATTATACGAATATAGAGGGCACATCAAACTTTTTAACTTGGATCCCTCCAAATGTCTCCTTCTTCGTGGGTGAATGAAAGTAGATATTTTTGGGTTGCAGGAAATCAATTTTTTCTTATCTAAATTAAACTACAATTATTACTTTTTCTCTGAATGATGTTTGAACGTCGATTTCGGCTGGGATTCGACGTTCATAAACGTTGGTGGTTACTAAGCATAATTACACGATGTACGTGAATCAAACGAGATCTATTACTTTTTGTCTGAATGATGTTTGAACGTCGAATTCCGCAGGGCTTCGACGTTCATACAAGATGGTGGCATGTGGCAATTACTAAGTATAATCACTCGATTTACGTCATCGGTTCATCTATAAATATAGCTTGCATTTCACGTATTCCCTTGCCTCCTGTTTCCATATTGAACATATTAGGATTCATATTTTTTATTTTGTTTGCATTTTCTTTTCATTAGATTTCTAAGCATCTTTGTTCTTCATATTGCAATTTGATAACTTTAACTTGAAAGTGATTCATTCATCGTTATTTCATATGAAGGAGCCCTTTCTAGTTCAAGTTAACAAATTTTTTTTATTTATAGTACATAAATGGTTAAGATATCTTACTGAAAGGAAAGTGCTTACAAAAAAGAAATATGGTTCACAATATGTTTAGTGTTGAAACAATTTTAAGCTCTAAAATAATTATCTACAAAAGTTGTTCAACTTCATTCTTTAACAATGAATGATTCTTTTTTTAAATTATCTATAAGTTGCACTCCTCCGATAGATTTTAGAGCTATCTGATTTCTAAGGGAGGAGACAACTTAAGGACAATTTAAATTTGGAATCTATTTACATTGTTGATGTCGAACGTTGAGTACACTCAATGCAAAAATAAATTTTATTAAATTATTAAAAGTTATGTGAAATTAATGTTCTTTAACATTGTCTACACCGTAAATAAAGTGCCGCATTCAGGACTCAGTCAACAAAATGCTTTTTATAGTCTACACTGTAAATAAGTTATCATACTGAAAGGGAAGTGCCGAGGAAAAAGAAATATGGTTCACAAAATGATTAATGCTGAAAAAAATTTGAGAAAAAAAATACAACGTCAAAGCCCCAGAGCCTTCGACGTTTTATGGCACACTTTTCAATTGCAAAGGTTTCTTAGACGTACTATTGGAAGCCAAAGTATCAAAAAGTACCATACATTAAGATCTTTTTTGTTTTTCCCTCTCATAGAACGTTGAAGGCTGGGGGCTTTGACGTTAAGGGAATTGAAGTATGTTGCGAGCATTAATGGTGTGCTCGCAATAATATAACGTCGTATTTGATAGGTCTTTGACGTTGTTTTCTTCCACCAATAGAAAAGGGTGGCGAACTTTATATTCTTTTTTCTTTAAAATCAGACATGAAATTTTTTCTTTTTACTTCTTCCTTAATTGATTCAAGTTAACATTGTACGGAAATTTTCACTTTTAACCAGTGATCAGTTTTTGATCAATATCAGAATTGCATAAACTTCTCTTCTCAACTAGATTGAGAGTTAGTCCACATACAATGCAATCAACATTCATAATTCAAAGATCATTTACTAAAATAAATCTTCATTGCATTTCTAAATAAAACCAAAGGAAATAGAGAAACCAGCAGTGGCTTAATAACCATGATTACAAAATTAAAAAAAAAAACTTAGAAAAGTAGTCCCTATTATTATAAAGAAGATTCCATTGAATCTTCATCGTCAGAATCTTCAATATGATCTCCACCACGAGTAGGTGGAATTTCGACAGTTTGCTCACTAGTGAAGAACCATCCATTCTCAGTCCTTTTCAGCCCAATAGATGACAGACTTGGTATACCAATTTCTTGTGACCTTTTGCACACAATTCTTTCTTCTTCAGATAGATCTACTCCTTGGAGTTCCAACACCTTGCTGATAAATACTCCATATGGCAATTTGTGTGCATAATCATCTCCTACAGCGATCATGTGGTCTTTTAGAACCGTAACCCAGTTGGTTGGGATTCTAGCCTTGATAGCATTCAACAGAAATACATCTTCTGTTGACATTCTGTCCTCGTTCAATCTTCCAAGCAGCAGTAGCCAAGTCAGGACATAAGAAATAATTTTCTCCTCCTTGTTTAAGCCATCATGTATGTATTGATTATCCACCCTGTACCTTCCTGGATATCTTAAGAAATTTACATATATAGCTCTCTTTGTTAGCCACATGTTTGAATCAGAATCATAGATATGAGAAGCCAAACCTTCAGCTTTCAGACCAGCAATCTTTGACCAAATATTATCGTCAATAGTAATGTTAACACCTTTGACCCTTGAGTGAATGACCCCATTTACAACCCTCAGGTTTGTGTAGAAAACCTCACCAAATCTGGATAACAATTTCCTTTCATCTGGACAAAATCAGTAAGCCCTTGATATGCAATCCATTCTTGAAAAAGGAAACCTTCTTTCTTGAATAATTGCAGGTCCAGATACCTGTGAAGAAGTACAGGTTTTAAATGTCTCCAGTATAAAAACTTTACTCGGATCTCTTGATCACTTATCCATCCAGATGGGTTTGCGTTTCTTGTAATCTTGGCAACCTTCTCTTTTCTTCTTGATGATGATGATGAAGAAGTCATGTCTGAATAGAATTCTCGGAACGTCTTTCACGATCTAGTAGTTTTAACTTCTCAACTTCTCTGGTTTAAAAATACAAACGATACATCAATTCTACTGGGCTTTGTCGTATAAATTGACTTGAAAAGACACATGTTATACATCGAATATTTTGGATATTTGACGTTTTCTGGTTCTGCCTCCCGGCCTTTTGTTTCCTTTTTTCATTTAAACTGTCCATAACCTCCCGTTACCATTATATTTTAGTATAAGATTTACATATCTTTTTTTATATTTTTATTTTATGAAGTCGAATATTTTGGATATTTGACGTTTTCTTGTTCTGCGTCCTGCCCTTTTGTTTCCATTTTTTCATTTAAACCACCATAACCTCCCGTTACCATTATATTTTAAGATAAGATTTACATACTTCTTTTATATTTTTATTTTATGATTTTGTGTAAATTTTTCTTGTAATATTTACATATTATAAAATATAAGAAAGATTTGTCGGAGAAATTTAAAGAGAATAAAAATTTATTTCTTTAAAATATTATTTTAATTTGATATTAAAAATAATAATAATAATAATTTATGAGAATTGAGTTTTAGTTATAGATCACAATAATTAAAATCATAATAAATATTATTAAAAGTTATGTGAAATGAATGCTTTTTTAACATCCGAAGTAACTTTTTTCATATAAAAAATGAAAAATAGTCTACACCATAAATAATTTTTTTTATTAGATTCAACAACATCTCCAATATATTTCTTTCCTCTCCTTTTAAAAGTTTTATGATTAATATAGGTATGATAAAATATAAATCAAGACTTCAATTGATTTTAAAAACATAATACTTTAAATTTCAAAAACGATTAAGTTGCATGATAAACTGAAGGTTAAGATAGATTATTGTTTACAAAAATTGAGATAGGTTAGTTAGTAGAAAAGATTGAGACAAGTTAAAAACTGAGATGCATCAAAAAAAGCTAAAGATCGAGAAGAGATAGTATGTATCGAGAATAGTCAGGTTTTATCGATGTACAAGACTCGTCTTGAGTTAAAGGTCAAGACAGACCGATCTCAGCCAAAAATTAAGACGGTTGGGTCGAAGAAAAAGGCAGGTTCAGTTTGACTAACGGTCGAGATTGGTTGACCCTAAGTGAATGTTGGGATGAGTGATTCAGACTAAAGGTTGAGACAAACTAACATAAGTATAAGTTCAAGGTCGACCGAATGTCATTGAACTTTCTTTTAGGGTTTCTTAGGTGCCTTAAACATTTATACCTGTATGTAGGGCACCAAATATATATGTAGCCACTTTGGAAGTCATAATATGCATTTGCATTTTGGTTATTGGTTTAGAACTCTGATTCTTATAAAGATTAACATCTTTTTTGCGATTCTTCCGTTACTTATCAACTTGCTAGATTTTGGCGTCTCCATCTTTGTCTTATCAACCTCTAGTCCAAGCAAATAGTCGAGACGACCATGTCATGTTATGATTGAAATTAAGCAGAATTCGACCACAACCAAAATTTTGTTAAGGACCATGATATTTAACAACTTTTTGACAATATACAATGTATCACTATTTTATTAGTCTGTATATTTGAAACGGACCAATCACCAGCAACTACACAAGCGGTTATAAAAAGTCAAATATAAAAATTCCACAACGAAGATAAAAATTGAAACGAACTCTTAGAACAAAAATTTGGTCACATTCAAATAAATTAGTTTGAAAATTTTAATAGTTATAATAAGTTATTAATATAAATGATTATGATATCAATAAAATACTATGATTAACATATTTAGAAAAACAAATTTGAACTCTCTCCTGCATTATTTCTATGCTTTTTAATATTTTAACAAATGTGTGATTAATAACCAGCCACGTTGTCACCATAAATAATCATTAAAAGCTCATTTGCATTTCTTAATTTATAATGCTTTGAATCGATTCTTTATTATTTAGAATCGATTATATTAACTTAGCAAAATTTAAAGTGAAATTATATAAATACAGAGGGGCACATCAAACTTTTTAACTTCAATCCCTTCAAATCTCACCTCGATAATTGAAAAGTACACAATTTCTTAGAGGTGGGTAGTCAATTTGTTATTGTAAGAATCAAACAAAATATATTAATTTTTCTATGATTGATGTATGAACGTCAAACTCGGCAGGGCTTCAACGTCCATACGAGATGGTGTTAGCCAGTTACTAAGCATTATTACACGATGTACGTTATCAGTTCATCTATAAATATAGCCACTAAGCATTATTACACTATCTACGTCATCTATAATTACAGTTGATGTCTTCTTCAACCAGAAGCCAAAGGTCGTCAATTTTTTTATTGTTTTTTTTAATTTTACTTTTTAATCATCCAATATAACGTCCCACGCCGTTGACATTCGACGTTATGGGTCAATTTGTTCTTATATGAAACAAACGAGATTTATTATTAACTTTTTCACTGAATGATGTTTGAACGTCGAATCTGACTTTGTATACGTTCATCTATAAATATGGCTTGAATATCACGTAATGACTTGCTTCCTGTTTCCGTATTGAACATATTAGGATTCATGTTTTTTTATCTCTTACCCCTTTCCCTTTCCTTATATTTCAAAACATGTCTATTCTTCAAATTGCAATTTGCTCACTTCAATTTGAAAGTGCCGCATTCAAGCCTTAGTGCATATGAAGGTGGCCTTTCAAATTGAAGTCAACAAAATGCTTTTTATATTACAGAAATCACTAGTGGAAAAACGCTGTTTAACGTCGGTTATTTTTGGCTTTTAACGTCTACTAAACAACCGACGTCATTGCCAGTGACGTCAATGGGAAGTCGAACATGAATATAACCGACGTCTATAATGACGTCAGTCAGTGCCATGTCCGACGTCACTAAACCTCAGAACTGGACGTCTAAAGACATTATATAGACGTCGGTTTGAGCAATAACCGACGTCGAAGAGGCACTATAGACGTCGGTGTATACATTAACCGACGTCTAATACAATGGTTGTGTTTTAGTGCAGTTTTGTTCCCGTCTTTGGATAGCCTAGTAGCACAATCTCCTTTTGCTAGTTTCCCCCGAAAAAAAGTTTGCGTCTTTTGAATTTCTTATGGCATTTCAATCCAAAATCGAACCTGGGTTGTTGCTTAGTTCCATTTTCATCCGCAAGAGGGAAAAATCATGGTGAAACGATAACTAGGCAACAACCTAGGGTCGTTTTTGGGTTGAAACAACCAAAAGAAATTCACAAGACGCCGTTTTTTCTGGGAGGCAGCTAGCAAATGGAGAATGTGTTACTACGTTACCCCAAGAAAGGAACAAAACTGCACTAAAACACAACACAAAGAAAGCAAATTTTAATCAGTTGAACTAGAAGATAATCGATGAAAGACTAAACAAAGTTTAAACGGTAAGCATAAAAAAAAACCACCTGGGATGCAATGCCGGAAGAGAGAAAAAGAAGAGGAGGAAGACGATAAAGATATCAGAAACAATAATGCAATGTCGCAAGAGAGAAACAAGAGAAAAAAGAGAAGAGAGGAAGACGATATCAGAAACTGAATGCCGTGAAGAGTCTGCGGTGTATTTAAAATGAAATTGAGCGTCGGTTGCTTGCGAATCCGACGTCTATAGTAATCTAGACGCCGATTGTCTAACTAAATGGACGACCATGTAAACATTTAAATTGACTTTTTGAATGCCCATCAGACGTCGGTTATGAAGGGGCACCGACGTCTAAAGTGCTGAACCGATTGACGTTTCACTTCCTGTCAGGGACGTAGACGACAGTTGTGAAGGGGCGCCGACGTCTATAATAATATAGACGTCGGTTTTCTGCTGTCGGACGTGGAAGTGCCTCAAAGTTTGATGCACATAATTAATTACAGGCACATAGACGTCGCGCAACCATAAATGTGACGTCTATTTTGCAGAAAATTTTTGTCTTCCCGCCTTCCAGACAGGCCATAGACGTCGGTTTTTGACAACCTCACGTCTAATAGCCTGGGAATCAGGTGACTAGCATTAACTGCACCCAAGTAGACGTCGGTACTCCATCACAACCGACGTCAAATGCGCAGGAGAAGTCTGTCTTCTCGCTTACCGCATTACATTGGACGTCGGCTTACGGCAGAGCTGACGTGTACTGCTTAATAGACGTCGTATTACCTTGAAACCGATGTCTAGGTTACCATCTTATTTACGGCAATGCCACCGGTCATCATATGACGTCGGTGGAGCTCTAACAGACGTCTATGAGCTAACGTTAAACAACATTTTTCACTAGTGAATGGTTAAGTAATCTTACTGAAAGGGAAGTGCCAAGGAAAAAGAAATATGGGTCACAATATGTTTAATGCTGAAACAATTTTGAGAACTAAAATAATGATATAAAAAAGTTGTTCTACTTCATCATTTAACAATATATGATTCGGTTTTTAAATGTCCTAAAGTTGTTTTCTACCATTAGAATTCAGAGCTATTTGATTTCCTATGGTAGAAACAAATTCAAAATATTTTAAATTTATACAGTTGACGTCAAATATTGAGTACATTGATGCAAAGGCCTGAAGATTCACGTCAATTTTTTGAGATAACCGACGTCCTATACCTTAGAGGATTTCAAAATGAAATTCCAATTTACAAAAACACAACATCTAAAATGAAGACCGAAGATGATGGAATACATTATATCTAAAAACAGGAAGTAAAAAAAATTTAAACAAGCAAAATATTGGAAAATGTTTTTGAAATTCATAAAGATTAACATTTTCCTCTGGTTTTCCGCCATGCCTTCATGGATAACGAAGAAATGACTTCGTTTAAAGGAGGAATTGAAGGAAAACCAACGGAAAAAGTTAACATGAATTTGGTTGCGGAAGTTATGTAGGATAGGTTTTCAAAGGGTCTACTTGAAATTCATAAGTGTTAACATTTTCCTCTGTTTTAGCCCTTTGCCTTCATGGTTAACAAAGAAATGTCTTTGTTTAGTAAAGGGAAAGAACTAAAATAGATGAAAAAAGTTAACATGAATTTGATTACCGAAGTTATGTAGGGTAGGTTTTCAGAGGGTCAAATTGAAATTCATAAGTATTAACATTTTCCTCTGCTTTTCCACCATGCCTTCATCGTTAAAAACAAATGTCTTCGTTTAGTGAAGGAATGACGGCAAAACAAAGGAAAAAAGTTAACAAGAATTTGGTTAGGGAAGGTTTTCAAATGGTACAAAATGAAATCCAAATTTGTTAATATATTTCTTCGATTACTCCCTTTCTATTTCATTTTTCTTTTAATCCAATATTAAACGTTGAATGCCAGTGATGGTGGACTTTGTATTTGCAGTAGAACGTCAAAACATTTGGCAGCGTTGACGTGACAAGAATTTAAGTCGTTGGCACCATTAATTGTGTGCTTTTACCAGAGCACCAATATTACGTCCAATTCTATGGGGCTACGACGTTTTCTACTTCATCAAGAAGCCAAAGGTCGCTCTAATTTTTTTTATTTTATTTTTTTCTTTTAAATCCTCACTTTAACGTAAGACTCATAATTCTTTGACATATTTTTCGTCAGCAAGGAGGTCATATCAATATCCAAAGAGATTTTTTACTTTTTCACTGAATGATGTTTGAACATCAAATTCCGATAATATTCGACGTTCATACCAGATGGTGGACTGTGCAAATTATTAGTATAATTACTCGATGTACAACTTTTTACATGATGAAATGATATTGCACGACGATTCTATATCAGTATACGACACCGTTTCATCTATAAATATACATGTGCTTTTCTTATAATTCATTGTCCTGTTTTCGTATCTCAGTAGCATGGATTTCTTTGGTTTTCACCCCTTTTAACTTATATCTTTTGTTTGTTATAGCTCCTATGCATCACCCAAACTTTTGTGACCTTAAAGAGCTATGAGAAATCAAAAGAAAAAATGTTAGCAGAATGACAAGTAATGCCAAAATTTTATAAGTGGAGGTCTAGATCAAGGATCCCGTAATTGTATTTATAGAACTGGACTTGATTTTTGACGTCAACTTTTGCATTATATGACGTAGTATTCCTCTTTTCCGATTTTTCTTCTTCTAAAACGTCATTTATTTGTAGAGTTCGATGTAAAAAATTCAAGGATTTCAAAAAAAAATTCATTTCAAGTAAAGAAATAAAATGACACAATTTTAAACACTAATCACTCAGCTTTATAAATAAAACACACTTTAACATAACCAAATTACAATACAACAACTTCTATGGAGAGATCAACCAAGTTTCATCAACATATATATTACAATTACATTAAAAACACATATAACAAAGACCATCCCCTGTAATACCTTCAACCACTTTTCCAACAGAACAACACTTTTCTCTAAACAAGCTATTTTCATCTTTTCATTATCAGCTTCTTCCATCTTCATCATACTTTGTTCCATCATCATCAGACTTCCACCTGCTTGTTCCTTTCTTCTCCATACAACACATTTCCTTCTTCTATTGCTTCTTCACTGCACCAGTGAAAGAAGTTGCAACCAACAAAATCTTCGCCCCCACCCTATTAAATGACAATAGGCACACTCCCTCGTCAAAACCCACAAAATTAAACAAACATTTATGGTTATATTAAACTGACCTTGAAGTTAGGGCAACCCCAGAACTATTTGCCCTTGTTTTTAGGGGTTCTCGCAATGCGTAAAACTACAATGTGACCACAGAAGCAAGTGGGTTTTACAACCAACCTCCTAACACTGGCACTACTGTGTTGGAAGCCCGAACCCAAACACTTGCAAGACGAAGATGAACGAGACATTTCCTCAGCTGAACAGTGCACAAACATAAAACATTGGGTACCAACGTCAACAATATTATTATTCCACGTGGATCACATTGAATTTAATGCACAATGACAACCGAGGGTTTAAACCAAACAAAAACATAAAAAAAGCATAATAACACGAAATATAGGGAAAATATGAAAATATAACCACGAAAAGTATATACTAAATTTTCAAACATTGTTCAAACATAGAAAAATATACTAAAATATATTAAAATATTACATTAATTTCATAAAAATAAACTAATCTTCCTAATCTGAGTCAGATGTCTCCATAGACTCATCTTTTGTTGTGTCGTCTTCATCATCAGATTCACTTGCTGAGGTTTGAACTAAATTTTCTTCATCTAATTTGTTGTGAATCATGATCAAAGATTTTTAAATTATTGAAATTCTTTCAAACTTAGTGTGTGGAATGAAGGTAGAAGGAGTTTCGTCAACATCCTTGAACACCCAGCCATCTTTTGTTTTCTTTAGACCATTAAAGGTCAATGTCGCTTTTCCTATTTCATTTGATTTGGTGCATCCAATTTTTCTTTCACCAGTAAGATCAACTTGATGATGCTTCAATACACTGCTGATAAAAACACCATATGCCAGATTATGTCCATGCCTACTTGCAGTTTCCACTGGTGAAAAAACGGGCTATAACGTGACGTGGTCAACGTCTAACCGCCCACTTCACAACATTAAAAATGACTGGTGGCATTACCATAAATAAATTCAATCGCTCCACGTCCTCAATTGAAACTGTTCACCCACTAATATTTATTAACGACAAACAAAGATCATATAGACGTAATCTAAAATGTGCTAATGTCAAACAAAGGCCAGAACGACGTAAAACAATGACCTTAGAAACACTTAACATCATTTTGAGAAACAACTGACGTTCAATTTAAAATAAAAAAATAACGAAATAGTGGTTTGCTTCCAGCAGTATCACTCTACCCACATTTGACGTCCACCATGCTAAATATTCGACGTTTTATATGACAGAGAGTGAATCCATTTTTATTCTTTATTTCTTTTCTCTTTTAAACCAGACAGAACGTCACCCACTTTATGGTTTCAACGTTTATACCAATGTAGAACGTCGAACAATTTGGGGTCTGACGTGATGGTCCTTGGTGTACGAAACCTAGGTAATCACATAACTTCAGTTTTAAATAAATACAAAATTCTGTTTTAAATAATATGACGTCACAATAACAAAAGATGGACGTTGTATATTACAACTAGTAGTTATTCTTTTATTTTTCTTTTAAATCAACCAATAAAACGTCAATTTAAACTGGCTTTGACGTCAACAATAATTATTTTAAGTAGACATCCATTCATAAAATTTCTCCTATGAACTCCATCTTTTAATTTTTTTCTTTGTGTTTTCTGTTATCTCCTTCATCTAGTAGTTATTCTTTTAGTTTTCTTTTAAATCAACCCATATAACGTCATTTTATACTGGCTACGACATTTTAGTATTTAGTTCCTTTTTTATTATTTTTTCTTTTTCTTTCAAAATAACTATATAACGTCGAATTCTTCTATGCATTCGACGCCTACTAAGTTGTGTTTTAGTGTAGTTTTGACGTTCTATGGGAATTTAAAAAGGAAAAAGTAAAAAAAGAGCGACCTTTGCCTTCTAATAACGAATAATACGTCATATGCACAAGGAATTCATTTTTTTTGTTTGATTAAAAGAAAAAAGAATATAACCAAAAAGACACTTTGGAAGTCTAAAGAAATTGACGTCAACCTCTTCATTTCTAGCAGCAAACTGCATTTTCCCATATATCGTTTATTATTGAAGCCCATATCAGCCCTTTCCCAACAGTAATTATTTAAGTAGACATCAATTTATAAACTTTCTTGTAACAATAGTTGTGTTAACTTGTAACAACGCCAAGGCCTTTCAAAACGCTACAACTTTAAATCATAAAATTTATAAACTCCATCTAGGAATTAATAGAGGACGTCGAATATTTTCAAAATGGACGTGTTATTTCATGTTAAAAAGGAAAAATAAAAAAAGATAAAAGTAAAAAAAAGGAGATACCTTTGCCGTAATATTAAATAATACGTCGACTTCCCTTTGTTGGACGTTCATATCTTAATATTACGTCGATTAGCTTTATCATTCGATGTAATATTGGTGTTTTAAAAACATATATGATATAATGCTGCATGCAATGTAATAATGTAAAATTAAAATAGACAATTGCAATCATAAAATTGATTTAATCGTATTTAATCATTTTAAACAATTCAATCGCCATTCACTAATGTTTGCCAAAAGAGAATTTCATTAATATTCAAGAAATGATTACAAAACATCCCACCTACAATAGAATTTCATTACTAAATAGAATACAATAAAAGATTATAAAAAAAGTCTAACTCAACATCCCACCGACAATTTTCACACGAATTTTTAATATTATCATCATCATCTTCAGTATCCACTATTTCCCAAGAAATAGTCTTCATTCTTCAACCATTGCATTGTCTCTGGGAACATAAACGAGTTGGATTGCGCAACAGTGTTCCATGAGGTTTTCTCCATACATTACCCAACAAAGTTACTAACTTATTTCTACACCTTACAACACAGTTGACATTTCTCAAAAATTGCATATACTCAACCCCTGCTTTTCTTAAATCACTATCGTATGAACATAATAAGATGAAACCATATACATATTTTGCTTCAAGATAACCCTTTTTGGCAGCCATTTTCAAGTCATTAATGCCGTTTTCAATATTTCCCTTATATTTAATTATTTCTCTTAATCCCTCTCTATACAAAGCTTCAATATTTTCACCCTCTTTACAACTTTGCATGAAAATATCAAATGCCCTTGCTTCTTTAAATGACCATGAAATCAATGAAAACTTTTCTAAAGAAATTTGCTGCCACATATAATTGTCTTTTGTGGCATGCAAAAAATCTCTACAACATCCTTTCATGTTGTAATGATCAATCCAAGATTCAGAACTTACCTTTGCAACCACATTAAGCAATAAGTCTGTGGGAAGTGATTTGATTGGAAAAATTGTAGATTTGTCATCTTCTGTGCGTTGTCTTTTGTTATCTCTTTGAACTGATTCTTCCATTACAATGAAATGAGCAGACTCATGGCTTTCATGACATTGTCTCTTGTTGCATTTTGTCTTCATCATCAATTTTGAAGTTGTCATGTTTACTATGCGGTTCAGCAGATTGGAGTTAGCCTTTTACTTTTGAAACGTCCAAGTATTACAACTCTTCATTTACTGTTTGATTAAAAAGAAAAAGGAATTAAAAAGGGAGAAACTCTTCGGCTTCTAGCAGACAAATAATACGTCATTCCCCGAAGAATTCGACGTAATCTTGGTGGTTTAAAATAAAAAAGAATTAAAAGGGGAGTAACTATTTGGCTTCTGGCTCACAATAATATGTCGATGGCTTTAGATATGGACGTACTATTTCTGTTTTAAAAGAAAAAAATAAAAGAATGGCGCGTTGGTTTAAATATTTACCGTCAATGAACGTCGAGTTTTATGGGGCTTCGACGTTCTCATTTAAACTTCCAAGTATTTCAACTATAGAATGTGGAGTCGTAATGGTATAGGACGTGTTATGTTCAAGTTATATTGAAACTAAATAAATATATTTTTGAACTTTTATTGAAACTGTAACCTTTCCGTATACCTCTAAATCCTATTCTAAAATGGCTTCTTCATCTTCACGGCGTGGAAAGAAGGCTGCACAGGTTGTAAGAAATGATAGTCCAAATGGGTGGATAAGTGATGACGAAACACGATACAAATTTGGATGTTATAGAAAACTCTTCTAGGTGGTCCATCACAAGTACTTGGATATGGAATTATTCAGAAAGCAAGGGTTTCTTTTTCAAGATTGGCTTGTAGATGTTGGTGTTGCAAAATTTGTAGAAATGATAGGTGATTTCTATCCTCACCTGGTAGAAGTGTTCTACCATAATCTGAAGGTTGTCGATGGTGTTATATGCTCTCGGGTGAAAGGTGTCGATATTAAAATTGATGATGAAATATGGCTATCTTTTACCGGTCTCAAAGCACAAGGCTTCAGGTCTCATGAAAGAAATTCTGAACTCAACCAATGGACCAACAAGAAGAAATTTATAAGGAATTTCTGAGAAATCCAAAAGGACTAAAGGTATACAAGCCGTATCTACATGATAGTTTGAAAATGGAAGAAAAATTGTGTGCTTTTGTACTTACTTGGGTAATACTACCTGGAAGATATATATGTGATCGTCTAACTACTGCAGATTTATTTTTGGTTCATGCCATAAAAACATGGATACCAACCAACTGGGTTGTTTTTATGAGTGAGAACATGATTGAAATTGCAAGTAGGCATGGACATAATCTGCCATATGGTGTTTTTATCAGCAGTGTATTGAAGCATCATCAAGTTGATCTTACTGGTGAAAAAAAAATGGGTGCACCAAATCAAATGAAATAGGAGAAGCGGCATTGACCTTTAATGGTCTAAAGAAAACAAAAGATGGCTGGGTGTTCAAGGATGTTAACGAAACTCCTCCTACCTTCACTCCACACACTGAATTTGAAAGATTTGTTGGGGATCAATTTTGAAGGCTTTCAACAAGAATAATGTTGAAAATTCTTTGATCATGATTCACAACAAATTACATGAAGACAGTTTAGTTGAAACCATAACGAGTGAATCTGATGATGAAGACGACACAACAGAAGATGAGTCTATGGAGTCATCTGACTTAGATTAGGAAGAAGAGTCCATTTTAGTTTATTTTTCTTAAATTATTGAAATATTTTAATATATTTTAGTATTTTTTTTCTACGTTTGAACTTTGTTTGAAATTTTAGTATATACTTTTCGTGGTTATATTTTCATATTTTTCCTATATTTGGTGTTATTTTGGTTTTCTTATGTTTTTTTTTGGTTTAATAAACCCTCGGTTGGCATTGTTCATTAAATTCAATGTGATCCACGTGGAATAATAATATTGTTGGTAGCCAGTGTTTTATGTTTGTGTTTGTCTTGGGGAGGAAGGGGTTCTCGAAGCACTGTGGAGCTGAGGAAATGTCTCGTTCATCTTCATCTTCCAACACAGTAGTGGCAGTGTTAGGAGGTTGGTGTAAAACCCACTTACTTCTGTGGTCACATTATAGTTTTACGCATTGCGAGAACCTCTAAAAACAAGGGCAAAAAATTTTGGGTTAATTTAATATAAGCATAAATGTTTGTTTATTTTTTTGGGTTTTGACGAGGGAGTGTGCCTATATTCGTTCAACAGGGTGGGGGCGAAGATTTCGTTGGCTGCAACTTCTTTCACTAGTGCAGTGAAGAAGCAATAGAAGAAGGAAATGTGTTGTATGGAGAAAAAAGGAGTAGAAGTGGAAGAAATGAACAAGCATGTGGAAGTTTGATGATGATGGAACAAAGTGTGACGAAGATGGAAGAAGCTGATGATGAAAAGATGAAAATAGCTTGTTTAGAGAAAAGTGTTATTATGTTGGAAAAGTGGTTGAAGTTGTTATTGGGGATGGTATTTGTTATATGTGTTTTTAATGTAATTGTAATATGTATGTTGATGAAACTTGGTTGATCTCTAAATACAAGTTGCTGTATTGTAATTTGGTAATGTTAAAGTTTGTTTTATTTATAAAGCTGAGTTATTAGTGTTTAAAACTGTGTCATTTGATTTCTTTACTTGAAATGGAAGTTTTTTTGAAATCCTTGAATCTTTTTACATCGAACTCTACAAATAAATGACGTTTTAAAAGGAGTGAAAACCAAAGAAAATAATGTTAACTTTTTATTTTGGTTTTCACCTTAAGAAATCAGATAGCTCTGAAATCTAACGGTAAAAAACAACTCCAAAACAATTTAAAAAGAGAATCATACATTGCAAAATGATGAAGTTAAACAACCTTTTTTATAAATTGATTTTAGTTCTCAAAATTGTTTCAGCATTAAACATATTGTGAACCATATTTCTTTTTCCTGGGAAGTTCTCTTTCAGTAAGATAACTTAATCGTTTCTGTACTATAAAAAGCATTTTGTTCAGTTCAATGTCAAAGGGCCACCTTCATATGAACTGAGACATGAATGAGGCACTTTGACATTCCACCGAGAAAATTGCAATTTAAGGAACAGACATGTTTCGAAATCTAGAGAAAGAAAAGCACATAGGAGATAAAAAACATGAATCCTAATATGTTCAATATGTAAACAGGACATGGAATAATAAGAAAAACACATGTATATTTATAGATGAAACGATGTCGTCAAACTACCACAGAATCGTCGTGCAATATCATTTCATCATGAAAAAAGTAGTACATCGAGTAATTATACCAAAGTTCGACGTTCAAACATCATTCAGAGACAAAGTAAAAAATCTCTTTGAATACTAATATGACCTTGCAGACAAAAATTACGTCGAGGATATATGAGCCTTGACGTTAAAGTGAGAGTTTAAAAGAAAAAAAGTAAAATATAAAAAAATTGGAGCGACCATCGGTAACTTGATGAAGTTGAAACCTCGAAGTCCAATATAATTCGACGTAATATTGGTGCTTTGGAAAAGGCACACAATTAATTTTCAGTCCACATCTAGTATGAAAGTCAAATATTTTCCAAACATCAATCAGAGAAAAAGTAAAAAATCTCTTTGGATACTGATATGACCTTCTTGCTACTGATATGACCTCCTTGCTGATGAAAAATACGTCGAAGAACTAAGAGTTTTGATGTTAAAGTTCGGGTTGAAAAGAAAAAAAAGGAAAAATAAAAAAAATTTAGAGCGACCTTTGGCTTCTTAATGAAGAAGAAAACATCAAAGACATGTAGAATTCGACGTAATATTGGTGCTTTGCTAAAACAACACAATTAATGGTGCCAAGCACTCATATGCCCGTCACGTCAACGCTGCTAAAATGTTGTGACGTTCTATTGCAAATATTTTCCAAATTCGACGTTCAAACATCATTCAGAGAAAAAGTAAAAGATCTCTTTGGATACTGATATGACCTTCTTGCTACTGATATGTCCTTCTTGCTGACGAAAAATACGTCGAAGAACTAGGAGTTTTGACGTTAAAGTTCGGGTTGAAAAGAAAAGAAGTAAAAATAAAAAAAAATTAGGGCGACCTTTTGCTTCTTGTGAAGAAGAAAACGTCAAAGACACATAGAATTCGAGGTAATATTGGTGCTCTGCTAAAACCACACAATTAATGGTGTCAAGTACTCATATGCCCGTCACGTCAACGCTGCCAAATGTTGTGACGTTCTATTGCAAATATATCATCCATCGTTTAATACTGGATTAAAAGAAAAATGAAATAAAAGGGAGTAACCGAAGAAATAGGTTAACAGATTTGGATTTCATCTCAAGTTGTACCATTCGAAAACCATCCCTAACCAAATTCATGTTAACTTTTTTCCTTTTTTTTTGCCGTCATTCCTTCACTAAACGAAGACATTTCTTTGTTAACGATGAAGGCATGCTGGAAAAACAGAGGAAAATGTTAACACTTATAAATTTTAAGTAAACCCTTTGAAAACCTATCCTACATAACTTCCGCAACCAAATTCATGTTAACTTTTACCTTTGGTTTTCCATCAATTCCTCCTTTAAACGAAGTCATTTCTTTGTTATCCATGAAGGCATGGCAGAAAACCATCGGAAAATGTTAACATTTATGAATTTCAAAAACATTCTCCATTATTTTGATTGTTTAAAATTTTTTTAACTTCCTGTTTTTGATTATAATGTATTTCACCATCTACGGTCTTCATTTTAGATGTTGTGATTTGTAAATTGGATTTCATTTTGAAATCCTCTAAGGTACAGGATGTCGGTTATCTCCAAGCCATTTAAAACACGAACCATACATTTTTAAAGGATGAAGTTGAACAACTTTTTTATATCATTATTTTAGTTCTCAAAGTTGTTTCCGCATTAAACATATTGTGAACCATATTTATTTTTCCTAAGCACTTTCCTTTCAGTAAGATAACTTAATCATTTCTGTACTATAAAAAGCATTTTGTTCAGTTGAATGTCAAAGGCCACCTTCATATGAACTGAGACATGAATGAGGCACTTTGACATTCAATCGGGCATATTTCAATTTCAAGAACAGTCATGTTACGAAATCGAAGGAAAGAAAAAGGGTTTAGAGATAAAAAAATATGAATCCTAATATGTTCAATATGGAAACAGAAAGCAAGTCATTACGTGATATTCAAGCCATATTTAGAGATGAACGTAGAGAATGTTTGATTCGACGTTCAAACATCATTCAGTAAAAAAGTTAATAATAAATCTCGTTTGATTCAGATAAGAACAAATTGACCCATAACGTCGAATGACAAGGGCGTGGGACGTTAAATTGGATGATTAAACAGTAAAATTAAAAAAAACAAAAAAAAAGTTGACGACCTTTGGCTTCTAGTTGAGGAAGACATCAATTGTAATTATAGATGACGTACATCGTGTAATAATGCTTAGTGTCTATATTTATAGATGAACCGATGACGTACATCACGTAATAATGCTCAGTAACTGACTAACACCATCTTGTATGGACGTCGAAGCCTTGTCGAGTTTGACGTTCATACATCAACCATAGAAAAATTAATATATTTTGTTTGATTCATACAATGACAAATTAAGTAACCGCCACCAAGAAATTGTGTACTTTTCAATTATCGAGGTGAGATTTGGAGGGATGGAAGTTAAAAAGTTTAATGTGCCCCTCTGTATTTATATAATTCCACTTAAAATTTTGCTATGTTAATATAATCGATTCTAAATAATAAAGAATCGATTCAAAGCATTATAAATTAAGAAATGCAAATGAGGTTTTAATGATTATTTATGGTGAAAACGTGGCTGGTTATTGATCACACGTTTGTTAAAATATTAAAAAGCATAGAAATAATGCATGAGAGAGTTCAAATTTGATTTTCTAATAATGTTAATCATAGTATTTTATTTATATTAATAACTTATTATAACTATTAAATTTTTCAAAGTAATTTATTTGAATGTGACCAAATTTTTGTTTTAAGAGTTCATTTAAATTTTTATCTTTGTTGTGGACTTTTTATCTTCATTTCAATTGGTCCGTTTCAAATATACAGATCAATAAAATAGTGATACATTGTATATTATCAAAAATTTGTTAAGATATCATGGTCCTTAATAAAATTGTAGGTTGTACAATCATAACCTGGCCACAATCTAGCAGGTTGATAAGTACCGGAAGAATCGCCAAAAATATGTACATCTTTATAAGAATCATTCTAATCCAATAACCAAAATGCAAATGCATATTATAACTTCCAAAGTGGCTACATATGTATTTGCTGCCCTACATACAGGTATAAATGTTTAAGGCACCTAAGAAACCCTAAAAGAAAGTCTAATGACATTCGGTTGACCTTCAACTTATACTTATGTTAGTGTGTCTCGACCTTTAGTCCGAATCACCCATCCCAACATTCATTTATAGGGTCAACCAGTCTTGACCGTTAATCAAACTTAACCTGCCTTAATCTTCGACCCCACTCATTTTGTTTTAATTTTTGGCCGAGATAGGTATGTCTTGACCTTTAACACAGGACGAGTCTTGTACATCGATAAAACCTAACAATTCTAGATACGTATTGTCTCTTCTCGATCTCTGGCTTTTGGTTTGATGCATCTCAATTGCTAACTTGTCTCAATCTTTTCTACTAACTCTCAATTTTTGTAAACAATAATCTATCTTCACCTTCAATTTATCACTCAACTTAATCGTTATTGAAATTTAAAGTATTATTTTTTAAAAATCAATTAAAGTCTTTTAATATAATCATACCTATCTTTTAGTTCAGATTTAAAAAAACATTCATTTCACATAACTTTTAATCATATAATAATATTTATAATGATTTTAATTATTATAACTAAAACTGAATTCTCATAAATTATTGTTATTATTATTATTATTAATATGAAATTAAAATAATATTTTAAAGAAATAAATTTTTATTCTCTTTAAATTTCACCGACAAATCTTTCTTATATTTTATAATATGTAAATATTACAAGATAAATTTACACAAATTCATAAAATAAAATTTTAAAAAAAAATATTTAAATCTTATCTTAAAATGGTAACGGGAGGTTATGGGCAGTTTAAATGAAAAAAGGAAACAAAAGGGCGAGGGTAATGGGAGGTTATGGGCGGTTTAAATGAAAAAAAAAAGGAAATAAAAGGGCGCAAGGCTCAACAAGAAAACGTCGAATGTTAAAAATATTCGACATATAACATGTGTTTTTTTGTCAATTTATAGGTCAAAGCCCAGAAGAATTTGACGTATCGTTTAAACCAGAGAAGTTGAGAAAGACGTTCCGAGAATTCTATTCAGACATGGCTTCTTCATCATCATCATCAAGAAGAAAAAAGAAGGTTGCCCGGGTTACAAGAAACGCAAACCCATCTGGATGGATAAGTGATGAAGAGATCCGAGTAAAGTTTTTATACTAGAGACATTTAAAAACTGTAGTGCCTCACAGGTATCTCGACCTGCAATTGTTCAAGAAAGAAGGTTTCCTTTTTCAAGAATGGATTGCATATCAAGGGCTTACTGATTATTTTTGGATGAAAGGAAATTGCTATCCAGATTTGGTAGAGGTTTTCTACACAAACCTGAGGGTTGTAAATGGGGTCATTCACTCGAGGGTCAAAGGGGTTAACATTACTATTGACGATAATATTTGGTTAAATCTTGTTGGTCTGAAAGCTGAAGGTTTGGCTTCTCATATCCATGATTCTGAGTCAAACATGTGGTTAACAAAGAGAGCTATATATGTAAACTGCTTAAGATATCCAGGAAGGTACAGGGTGGATATGCAGTACCTACATGATGGCTTAAACAAGGAGAAGAAAATTATTGCTTATGTCCTAACTTGGCTATTGTGTGCAAAAGGTCACAAGAAATTGGTGTACCAAGTCTGTCATCTATTGGGATGAAAAGGACTGAGAATGGATGGTTCTTCACTGATGAGCAATCTGTCGGAAGTCCACCTACTCACGGTGAAGATCATACTGAAGATTCTGACGATGAAGATTCAATGGAATCTTCTTGATAATAATGGGGACTACTTTTCTATGTTTTTTTTTAATTTTGTAATCATGGCTATTAAGCCCCCGCTGGTTTTTCCATTCCCTTCGGTTTTATTTAGAAATGCAATGAAGATTTATTTTAGCAAAAAATGATCTTTGAATTGTGAATGATGACTGCATAGTATGTGGACTAACTCTAAATCCAGTTGAGAAGAGAAGATTATGCAGTTCTGATATTGATCAAAAACTGATCACTGGTTAAAAGTGCAAATTTCAGTACAATGATAACTTATTAATTAAGGAAGAAGTAAAAAGAAAAAATTTCATGTCTGATTTTAAAGAAAAGAGAATATAAAGTTCGCCACCCTCTTGTATTGGTCGAAGAAAATAAAACGTCAAAAACCTATCAAATATGACGTCGAAGACCTACCAAATACGACGTCGAAGACCTATCAAATACGACGTCGAAGACCTATCAAATACGATGTTATATTATTGCGACCACAGCACACCATTAATGCTCGCAGCATACTTCAATTCCCTTAACGTCAAATCCCCGCTAGCCTTCGACGTTCTATGAGAGGGGAAATAAAAAAAAGATCTTAATGTACGGTACTTTTTTATACTTTGGCTTCTAATAGTAGTAGGTCTAAGAAACCTTTGCAATTGAAAAGCGCGCCATAGAACGTCAAAGGCTCTGGGGCTTTGAGGTTTTATTTTTATTCTCAAAATTATTTCATCATTAATCATATTGTGAACCATATTTCTTTTTCCTCAGCACTTCCCTTTCAGTACGATAACTTATTTACGGTGTAGACTATAAAAAGCATTTTGTTATTGACTGAGTCCTGAATGCGACAATTTATTTAAGGTGTAGACTATGTTTAAAAACATTAATTTCACATATCTTTTAATAATTAAATAAAATTTATTTTTGCATCGAGTGTACTCAAAGTTCGACGTCAACTGTGTAAAAAGATTCCAAATTTAAATTGTCTGTAAGTTGTCTCCTCTCTTTGAAATCAGTAGCTCTAAAATCTAACGGAGGAGTACCATTTATGGACAATTTAAAAAAGGAATCATAAATTGTTAAATGATGAAGTTGAACAACTTTTGTAGATAATTAATTTAGAGCTTAAAATTGTTTCAGCACTAAACATATTGTGAACCATATTTCTTTTTCGTAACCATTTTCCTTTTAGTAAGATATCTTAGTCATTTTTGTATTATAAATAAAAACATTTTGTTAACTTGAACTGCAAAGGGCTCCTTCATACGAAATGATGATGAATGAACCACTTTCAAGTTAAAGTTATCAAATTGCAATATGAAGAACAGAGATGCTTCGAAATCTAATTAAAAAAAATGCAAACAAAATAAAAACTATGAATCCTAATATGTTTAATATGGAAACAGGAGGCAAGGGAATACGTGAAATGCAAGCTATATTTATAGATGAACCGATGACGTACATCGTGTGATTATTCTTAGTAACTGCCACACGCCACCATCTTGTAAGAACGTCAAAGCCCTGCGGAATTTGACGTTCAAACATCATTCAGAGAAAAAATAATAATTGTAGTTTAATTCAGAGATTTTTATTCTGACATAGCACAAAAAAACATTTAATATTGTGCATATAGCATATTGTGCCTTATATTTACCTAGGTAGCAAACTTTAATTTCAGGGTGAGAATTCGGTTTGCGGCAAACCGAATTCTAAGTAATATTTTCTTCTTTTTTTTCCTAATCTTGGGTTAGAATTCGGTTTTTGGGAAACCAAATTCTGAGTTATATTTTTTTATAATCTTAGATTGTTTAGTTTATTTTGATGAAATTTAATAAATTTTATTATTTCTATAATAATTATTAAATTAATAATAAAAATAATAAAACTAATATTAATAATAAAATAATAACAATAATATAAAATGTTATTTAATATAATATTATAAAATATTAAATCATATTCAAATAATAAAATAAAATAGATATTTATTAATTTTAATTTAAAAAAAAATTAAAGAAATGTTAAACGGTTTTTCAAGTTTAACATATTTTTTAATTTTTTTTTATTTAAATTTTAATTAATAATTAACTTATTTTAATATTTTAATATAATATTCATACATGTTTGTTAAAATCCTAAAAATCAAGAAAATAATGCATGAGAGGGATTTTTTTTTCTAATAATTTTAATCATAGTATGTTTTGAAGCTTAATCTTTTCTACTAATTTCATGTTATAACTATTAAATTTTTCAAAGTAACTAATAATGATACTTTGACAATATATTTTTGACAACATTTTAACACCATCTACGGGAATGTCGATGAATCTAATAAAAAAAATTCATTTACGGTGTACACTGTGTTAAAAGAACATTAATTTCACATGACTTTTCTTAATATAATAATATTTATTATGATTATAATTATTCTGATGTATAAACTTAATTCTCATTAATTATTATTTTCTTTCTGAAATTATAATAATATTTTAAAGAAATTAAGTTTCATTCTCTTTAAATTTGACCCTCAAATCATTATTATATTTTACAATAAATTTACAATAATATTTTATAAAATAAATTTTTTTTAAAATATGTAAATCATATCTTAAAATATAATGGTAATGGGAGGTTATTGGAGGTTTAAAGGAAAGAAGGAAACAAAGGGCGGGAGGTTGAAGAGGAAAACGTCTAATCACATGTGTTTTACCAAACTCTCAATTAATACGTCGAAGCCCAGTAGAATTTGAAGTATAGTTTTTAAGTTGAGGAGTTAAAGACTCTACATTGTGAAAGATGTTCCAAAATTTCTATTCAGACATGGCGTCTTCATCATTATCATCAAGAACAAAATACAAGGTTGCCCGGGTTACAAGAAACGCAAACCCATCTGGATCGATAAGTGATGAAGACACCCGAGGAACGTTTTTATACTGGAGACGATTATGATATTGATCAAAAAATTATTAAGGAAGACGTAAAAAGAAAAGACTTCATGTCTGATTTTAAACCAAAAAAGAGCGCCACATTTTGATATTGGCGGAAGAAAAAAACATCAAAGCCCTACCGAATAAGACGTTTTATTAAGCACACCATTAATGCTCCTAAAATACTTCAATTCCCTCACGTCCCAGCCCGCAGCCTTCGACGTTTTGTGGCAGGAGTGAAATACGACGTTCTATTTAATGCCCTTGTGTTTAAAAGAAAAAAGTAAAAAGAGAGGAATGGGAAAAACTTTAGGCGTCCCATACTAAATCTAAGCCCCTTCAACTTCATCGTAAACTTTCCAATTTATAAGAAAAAAAATTTCAAAAGGCGCCTACTTTTTACTGGAAACGTCGAATTATTTGGGTCTGCAACGTGGTTTTTAAATATAACGTCACGTGTGTCTTGTACACGACATGGAATATGAATGTAAAAACATAACACGGTCTCACTGTTTGTTCGCGCTACCATTTGTGCTTGAACTTTCTTCTTCGTGGACGACTGCGATAAAGAAAGAAGCTTATTTTTAATCTTTTTTGTCTTTGTAATGTCATTTGGTTCCCATTTCTATGGTTTACCGAATGTTTTTCATTTATCTTTAGGCTATGTTTCGTACGTCGTCAGCGAACTTCATCATTTTCTCCAGTGATACCATTTCAAGTATTTTTTTTTATCTTTAATATCTCATGTGTATGATGTATGTGCTCGTGTTTGTGTTGTGTTTTTCGATTCTGGACGTATGGTATATGTATAATAGTTTATTTTTTCCTTCAACGTATGATATCTGTGTTTGTTTGTTGTCAGCGAACTTCGTCATCCTCTCCAGTGTCACCATTTCGTTGTTTGTTCTAACTATAATTTACTAACTTTGTAAACAGGTACGACGAGCTCTAGATCAGGTCAGACGGGAGGAGGTGGTAGATCTGTGACTCGGATGCCTGTTGTCACATCCCGTCGGGTTAATGATAAAGCATTACCGATGGAGTTTTATCCTAAAACATTTGTGCTTATAGGGGAACATGCAACAGAGTTTAAGAGTTACTTGGGCACGTTGGCAAGATTTCAAGTCACAGCAGGAGGACGCCCCTACTTTAAATATAAATATTTATTCAGAAATTGACGTCAAATTTCCACTTCGACATGAATATTACGTCGACAATCTTCTACGCCGCCGTCAACATTACGTTAGTTCCCACGACCATATGACGAAAAATCTTTCTTTAAAAATAAATATTTATTCAAATATTGGACGTCAAACTCTATTCTATTCGACGTACCTTAACGTCAATCTACATAAAAGACGTCAACTTTACGTCAATTACATTTGTATTCAACGTAAACGAGTTAGATTAACGTCACCCAATAATATTGGACGTAAATTTACGTCATCCGCTATAACGTCGGTAGCAAATGCGTTGTTAAAGGCCAAAAATAAACGACGTAATAGGTTGTTTTTGCACTAGTGTTCAATCATGTTCTCACTCATAACAGCAACCAAGTTGGTTGGTATCCGTGTTTTTATGGCATGAACCAAAAATAAATCTTCAGTAGTTAGACGATCACGTATACGTCTTCCAAGTAGTATTACCCAAGTAAGTACAAAAGCACACAATTTTTCTTCCATTTTCAAACCATCAAGTAGATACGACTTGTATATCTTTAGTCCATTTGGATTTCACAGAAATTCCTTATAAATCTTCTTGTTGGTCCATTGGTTAATTTCAGAATTTCTTTCATGAGACTTGAAGCCTTGTTCTTTAAGACCATTAAAAGATAACCATATTTCATCATCAATTTTAATATCGACACCTTTCACCCGAGAGCATATAACATCATCAACAACCTTCAAATTGTGGTAGAAGACTTCTACCGGTCATTTCTACAAATTTTGCAAGACCAACATCTACAAGCCAATCTTGAAAAATAAACCCTTGCTTTTTGAATAATTCCATATTCAAGTACTTGTGATGGACCACCTGGAAGAGTTTTCTATAACATCCAAATTTGTATCGTGTTTCGTCATCACTTATCCACCCATTTGGACTAGCATTTCTTACAACCTGTGCAGCCTTCTTTCCACGCCGTGAAGATGAAGAAGCCATTTGAGAATAGTATTTAAAGGTTTAGGGAAAGGTTAGAGTTTCAATATAAGTTCAGAAATATATTTAGTTTCAATATAACTTTAGAATAACACGTCCTATACCATTACAACTTCACGTTCTATAGTTGAAATACTTGGAAGTTTAAATCAAAATGTCGAAGCCCCATAAAATTCGACGTTCATTGACGGGAAATATTTAAACCAGCGCGCCATTCTTATATTCTTTTTTTTTCTTTTAAAACACAAATAGTACGTCCATTTCTAGAGCCATGGACGTATTATTGTGACCCAGAAGCCAAAGAGTTACTCCCTTTTTAATTCTTTTTTCTTTTTTCTTTTAAACCACAAAGATTACGTCGAATTCTTCGGGGATTGACGTATTATTTGTCAGCTACAAGCCAAAGAGTTTCTCCCTTTTTAATTCCTTTTTCGTTTTTCTTTTAAAACACCAAGATTACGTGGCGATTGACGTATTAAATTTCAGCCAGAAGCCAAAGAGTTTCTCCCTTTTTAATTCCTTTTATGTTTAATCAAACAATAAATGAAGAGTTACTCCCTTTTTAATTAATCAATAAATGAAGAGTTGTAATACTTGGACGTTTCAATTTAAAAACCACCTTTAGTATGTCGATTGCTTAAGATATTTGACATATTATTGTAAGTCAGAAACACAAAAGTTGAACGTTGATGAAACGTTGATTAAAGGCTAACTCCAATAACTACTGAAATGCATAGTGAAACGTCCATCCCTTAAGATGTTTGACGTTGAAACTAAAAAGATTTGATGCACAACTTTATAAATAATAGGTTTGACAACCTATTGTGCACTCAGTGTTCTCTAAACTAAAGAGTTACAACAAACCCTAAAACTGTGAAAGGCGTTCCAGAATCTGATCAAAAATGGCTTCTTCTTCATCATCAAGAAGAAAAGGGAAGGTTGTCTGGATTGCAAGGAATGCTAATCCTACAGGGAGGATTAGTGATGAAGCCATTCGAGGGAAGCTTTTAAGTTTAAGGAAGATTACAACTGTGGTTTCTCAGAGATATCTGAAACTGGAGAGGGTGTTCTACTCCAACATAAAGATGAGTGCTGAAACATTTTGTTCCACAATCAAGGGGGTTGATATAAAGGTTAGGTTTAGGATTGCCATTTTTCAACCGATCAAGAAAGAAGGATTTCTCTTTGAAAAATGGATTGTTCATCAGCAAGTCCACTAGTGCAAAACGCGAAAAAGACCGCGGGTAATACGTCTCGGTTTTCAGAAAACCGAAGTATATGTAAAGGTAGTGGAAATTTTGCAATTTAAACAAACTTATAGGCCTTGGTTCCTTTTGAACCGCGACATCAAAATCAAATTACCTCGGTTAATGGTCGAACCGAGGCGTAATGTTCTTTTGTTTCCCACCTAACTTTGCGTCTTTCACTGACAACTTTTTGAAATGATGTATAGCATCGGTTTCAATTAGACCCGAGGCAGTAGAGCGACGATCGATAGCGGTTATCAGCACACCCAAGGCAGTATCGGATTTTTATCTTCACCCCCACGAAGGAAATTACCCTACTTTGGGATTGTTCTCTTCTTCTTCCTATGCTCCCGTGAACTTCTCCGCTTCATCCAACCACTCCTTCATCGTCGCCGCTCCGTTATTGTCGCCGCTACAGGTTCACCGCTTCGTTGCCACCTCTACAGTGTTGTCGTGTTGCCTCTTCTCGCGGTGTTCTTCTTCCACATCGTTGGTTCCATATCGTTGTCGTTGTCTCTACGCTCCAATCTCACTCCTTGCACTGCCTACTTTAAGCCTTGCCCCGCCGCCGCCGGGAGCCACCACCACCTCGTCGTGTGCAATAGCTGCAAGTGCGGCTTCCACCTCGCCTGCGAGTGCGTCGGAGTGAATAGTAAGCGGTGGCCGTTGGGACTGAAGCAGCTTCTCGATAACAACTCCTAGCATTCTAATCCAGACCGTCATCCCCAATTTTAGTGTTCTTATACCCTTTCTCATATCTACATTGCTTCAGTTGTTATCCTGCTTCTCTCCCTTTTTTTTTTGGTTTCTTTGATCATCTGGTGTTATTCGTGGACTGATTGGTGTGGCCCGTGCCAGTGGTGGAGCCGCTGGCCTAGCACCCAGTCCAACCCGCTCCCGAGCCCTGAACCCCCGTGGATGAAGTTGTGGCGAGATGACAGCGTTGACAAGAACGCGTTGCTGTTTCCCTTGGCAATTTTTAGAGACTGACCAGCGTGCGGTTGGGTGAAGAGATTGATTCAGGAGTAGCATGGTGTGGGTGATGTCGTTGACTTGCTCGTGGACATGGATTGCGTTGGTTTGAGGTCGGGTTTTAGCATGATTGAAAGGGTGATTTCCTTATACTGGGAAATGGGGGAGAAGGAAGGAGTTGTCTCGTTTGTGGAAGAGGTTTTAAGGCAGTGTTAGTGAAACGAGGGAGTGTGCTGCTGCGGTGGAGACGGAGGTTGTGGAGATGGTGGCGGTAGATTGAGGGGATAATTGGGAGGTGGCGGTTTTAGGGGTTTTGCAGGACATGGTGGAAAGAAGGTGTTTGATGAAATGCCAAGAAGAGAACAGGGCTTTGTGGGTTTTAAATATTGGGTGGGAAGGGGAGGAGGGTTGGGATGAGGGTGAAATTTTTGCGTTTCTTTGTTCAAGGAGAGGTTACAGAGTCGTGGAAAGTTATCTTTGGGGACTTGGGTGGCAGATTTTCTATCATTTTTGGATTTGACCAAACCCGAGTTTAACGAATTTTTATTGAAAGTCAAGGATGTTGTGGAGAGCAATGAAAGCAGAAGATTGCCCAAGATTCCTAAGGTAATTTCTCTTATGTTTGGCTGCCTGTTTGATTTCATTAACTTTGTGTTTATTGGGTGTGTTGTAGTCTGTTTAAGTTTTTCACTCCGTTGTGTTATGGCCCGGGAAAAAATATATGTCTGAGCACTTTATTGGTTAAATTTAATTGAATATAAGCCAAGTAATCTTGTAATTGACTTGCTGAAATTTTGGTATTGAATAATTGAAATGTATTTGAAATTGTGTACTCATTGACAATTTTAAAGGAAATGGCTTAATTGTATCTGATGGACAGAGAACAATGGAATACATGTGCATGATGTTCTTTTGTTGCTAGTGACATTTTACAAATAGAATAGTCAATTAGAATTTCTAAATGGCAGTAATATGCTCTGGGTTGACCAACTAGGGGCAGGTATTGGATGTGTATGCTTATGAGAAGAAGTGGAAACATCTAGCTGATAATGCATCTGTAATTTTATAGTCATTTTTGTTAGCCATAGTTCGCTCTGATACAGACATTAGAATGATAGTCTTCATTGTCCAGGTCATACTTTAAGTCATTTTGCTCAAGACCTTCCTATGAATCATACATAACCGTATTTTTACAACTTGTACTGCTGAACTAATATTCCTTCTTTTGGCTGTAGTTAGTGCTTGTTGTCTATAGATAATGGATTTGTTTAACGGATGTATGTTTCTGAGTGGGATATATTTGTTGGTAATCTTACCTTTATTTACACTATATAATTTATCAGGGGACTCGTGATTTTGCTAAAGAACAAATGACAATTAGAAAGAAAGCTTTCTCAATAATAGAAGAAGTTTTTGAGAGGCATGGCGCAACTACCTTAGATACTCCTGTTTTTGAATTGCGAGAAACTCTCATGGGAAAATACGGAGAAGATTCAAAGTTGATTTATGATCTTGCTGACCAGGTAAATATTCTTATTGCTAGTTACGACGAAGCCTTCTCTTATCTCTGGGCAATTATATTATGAGGATAAGCAGTCTATCATTGTTGTTAAGAGGCTATGTAAAAGGTGGCCATTTTACTGAGGCAGTAGAATTCTTTAATTTATTACGGACATGTAATTTTCAATATTTAAAGGCATGTAATTTTCAATATTTTTATCCCTTTAATGGTCAAGATCTTATCTTTTATTATCTCATTCCTTAATTATTAGCCATTTTTGGGATTAGAAAGTTGTGAGGATTCCATCATGGGAATCATTAGGTATATTGGCTAGACTTTTTTTAATTAAAAAATAGGGTTTTGGCCGCGGTTGTAGCACCAACCGCGGTCTATTCTCGGCTTTTTTACCGCGGTTCGAACCGCGGCCTATTGTTAAACAATTTTTTTTTTAAAAAAAAAGGGGTTTTGGCCACGGTTCTAGTAGGAACCGCGGTCTATTCCTCAGCTTTTTACCGCGGTTAGAACCGCGGCCTAAAGTCCAAGACTTTTTACCGTGCCTAAATAAGTCGTTGTTCATAAACTGCGACATATAGTAAAAAACAACCGCGGTTGTTTCCCTTCGCTGCACTAGTGGTCTATCCCATCTCTGAATCTTGGAGTGCAAACAAAATAGATTTGACAAAAACTGAAGAAGATGAGTGGGATAAATGGTATGCGGTGAAAATAAATTGTATATCAAAATTGCTAAAAAGATTCTTGGGGCTTAGGTAAATTGAAAGCTGATTGCAACAGAAGAATATGGATTTTCGTGTTTGATTTTAATTTTGTAATCAGTGTGGCATACAAGATTCTTAGGGCTCTGGTAAATTGAAAGTTGACACAGTCATTGACAAAAAACTCTAAGGATTGAAAAATCAGCGATCAAAATGGAAAGAAAGGTGATGTGAACAAACAGAAGGGATCATCAATAATTCTACAACAGAAGAATATGGATATTCGTTGTTCGATTATAATTTTGTAATCAGTGGCTTCTTAAGCCATCTTTTGTATTGCTGGTTGTAATCATCTTTTGAATATTAAAGAAATTCTTTTTTGGCAAACATTAGTGAATGGTGATTATAATTGATTAAATTTGATAAAATCACTTTTATGATTGCAAATGTCCATTTTAATGTTACATGATTACATTGCATGGAGTATACTCAATCTGGGATAACGAATATTGCACAATATTCCATAACTCCTTTTTTTCTCTCTGTTTTAACACACAAATAATACGTTGTTTGATAGAGCCACTCGACGTAATAGTAAGATATGAACGTCAAACAAACGCAAGTTAACGTGTTATTGGTAACCAGAGTATTAATATTATGTCAATATATTAGGGACATGATGTTTTATTGTTCATCCAGAAGTCAAATCGCTCCTTTTTCTTCTTTTTTTCGTTTTCCTTTTTAACATCCAATATCACGTCGGTGATGAAAAATATTCGACGTCCTTTGTAGATTCAAAATTCAAATCTATCAACCTCTTTCTTTGGTTTTCTATCCTCCTTCAAGCTTTTTTATGTCCTTGAAGGAGATAACAGAAAACACAAAGAAAAAAATTAACAGATGGAGTTCATAGGAGAAGTTTTATAAAAGGAAGTTGTAAAGTGTTGAAAAGGTGCGAAACCACAAAGAAATTGTAGCGTTTAAAAAGGGTGTGAAATCCAAATATCAACCTTTTTCTTTGTGTTACTAACATTCCTTCAGGCTTTTCATCATGACAGAATCAAACCACAAGGAAATGACTCTTTTTTGTGACCTAGAAGGAGCTACTAGTAACATAAAGAAAAAAAGTTAACACAAAGAAACCTTGGAGTTGTTACAAGAAATTTTATAAATGGATGTCTACTTAAATAATTACTGTTGGGAAAGGCCTGATATGGGCTTCAATAATAAAAGGCAGTCTACTTAAATGATATATGGGAAAATGAATTTTGTTGCTAGAAACGAAGAGGTTGTCGTCAATTTCTCCAGACTTCCAAAGTGTCTTTTTGGTTTAATTCTCTTTTCTTTTAATCCAATAATAAACGTCGAATTCCTTTAGCATTTGACGTATTATTCGTTATCCGAAGGCAAAGGTCGCTCTTATGTTTCTTTTTCCTTTTTAAATTCCCATCGAACATCTAACTCTAGGGGGCTTCGACGTGAGAGGCATTGGAGTGTTTGTGAGCATTAATTTTGTGTTGTTATCAGAGTGGTTGTGAGCATTAATATTGACGCTATAAATATAATGCTTAACTCTATACAATTGCACAGTTTGATCGTTATTGATTCATTTTTTAAAGTTTCAAGTTGTTTTCTCCGAAATCAGATTCACTAATTCGGTAGAAAACAACTTCCTGAAACTTAAAAATTGAATCATATAATCAAGAAACTTCAAGTTATAAAAGCAGTTCCAAGGGTTCTACAGATTTTGAAAAAGCACTTATCTTCTTACTATTTTTCTTTCCTCCAGATTTCTGTTGTTCAAATTCTTCTTCCTATCAAATATGTTGATCATATTTAGATGATAAATTTTTTAGATTTTCTTGAACATTTTTTCTGCCATCATATCAGGTCATATGATTTGCTTCTGGGACAAAAATCTTCAAGAAATTTGAAAAATATATCACCATATGGAAGTGTTACGAGAAACCTTCAAGGAGTTGTTACGAGAAATTTTATAAATGTTGAGTGGAAATTACCCAACGAAACTGTGTTTTTAGACATTACGTCAACCCTAACTTGTTCACCGTTATATATTGGTTTAAACGTCAAACCCCAACATGTTCGACGTTCTATGTGATTTAAAAGAAAAACAAAAAGAAAGAATAAAAGGGGAAAAATGTGGAATCACCCTTTGGCTTCTGGCTGGCATATAAATCCATTTTCACAGATCGTAGGTTCATTATCTGTTAACTTTCTACTCTATTTTTCTATCATACTTTCTAGCATCCCTAAAACCACAAGGAAATGACTAGCTTTTGTGATTCTGAAATAGTTGATAGAAAAACAAAGACAAAAGTTAATAGATTGTTACGAGAAATTAAATGAATGGAAGTTGTAAAGTTTTGAAAGGGTGCCAAATCCAAATGTATTAACCTCTTCTTTGTTTCTGTTGATCACTCCTTCAAGCATTTCAACATGACAAAGAATCAAACCTTCAAGAAATGACTCGTTAGAAAAACAAAGAAAAAGTTAACACAGAATTCGAACATGTTGGGAGCCCTTCCAAACGTCACAGCCACAAGTACAAGGATGTTTTATCGGTTGGTTTAAAAGAAAAAATGAAACAATTTCTGGCAAATAAAACGTCCACTGCGTATGAGAATACAACGTTCTGTGGTTGGTTTAAAAGAAAAAGAAAAAATAATAAAAAAGGACTAAATAATAAAACGTCCATGCCAGTATAAAACGACGTTTTATGGGTTGATTAAAAAGAAAAATAAAAGAATAACTACTATTTGTAATATACAATGTCCATCTTTTGTTACTGTTGACGTCATATTATTTAGATCAATATCTAGTATTTATTTATTTTGTATTCGACGCCAGTTGTTTCCATAACTGAAGTTATGTGATTACTAAGGTTTTGTACACCAACGACCATCACGTCCAACCCCAAATAGTACGACGTTATATATTAGTAAAAAAGTCGAGCCCAAAAATTGTGCGACGTTCTGTTTGGTTTAAAAGAGAAAAGAAATAAAGAATAAAAAAGGGATTCACTCTTTGCCTTCCTGCTGGCATATAAAATGTCGGATATTTATCATAGTTGACGTCAAATGTGGGTAGGGGTAACACTGCTGGAAGCAAAACACGTTTTCGTTACTTTTTATTTTAAATTGAACATCAATTGTTTCTGTTGTAATTAGAAAGGATATCTTTAGAATCTTCCTAATTAGAGAAAACAGATATACAATCTTCTATTTTATTTTGTTTTCCTAGTTTCTCTATTTCCCTTTTTTAGGAGAATTAGATTGTTACAAATAGAGGATATGAGAATGTATTTTCAATCAATTCTAAATAATAAATTTTAGTATTATTTTCTACTTGGTATCAAGAGCTTCCGATCTTGGAACTCCGTTCCGCTGCACAGTCACACCGTAGCCACTGTCCGACCACCATCGCTGTCACCATCGCCGATTGGGGTCATTAATAATGCAGAAAGGTGCGCCTAACTCTGGCGACCATAAACGCCGCTGCACAATCGCCGCCGCCGCTGTCCGACCATCGTGTCGTCGCCGTTTGGGGTCATTGATAGGGCAGAAAGGTGTACCCAACTCCGACGACCACAACGCCGGAAGTCGCTCCGTGAGAGGAGCCGTCACGCGCCTCCACCGTCGTCGGCGCGTGTAGCCCATGCGCCTACCTCCGGCAACACACACTCCCCGACGCCGCCACAGACACGGTCGCCAGAGGGCCCTGAGTCCATTCCTAGGGTCGGTGACGACTCGTTTGGGCTGTATTTGAGCAGATCTGAGTTTTAAGTTTTGCTCCTTTTTTTTTCGGTCAGACCCACTCGCCGTCACCGCCATAGGAGACTCCTGACTCTATTTCTAGGGTTTGTGACGACCCGTTTGACCTTTTCTTGAGTAGATCTGGTTTTTTAAGTTCTGCACCTTTTTTCTCGGTGTGACCCGTACATCGTCATCGTCTTGGAGGCTCCTCGTTGCGTTCTACGGGATGTTTGAAGTAAAAATTATTCCTTTGAAAGCAATGGATGAATCAATGAGTAAGTCCTCTAGATCATGCACTCTGTCCATAAAAGGTAAGATTTGCCTCAATACTATTGATCATGTATCTCAAGGTATTTGGATCCTTGATTCGGGTGCAACTGATCATATGACACCTTTTAGTGTGTCCTTCGAATCATATGGTAAAAGAAATAAAGAACAACTTATTACAGTTGCGAATGGTCAGGGTATACCTATATGCGGCTCTGGGAATGTAATTTTGGACTCATTTATTGTATTGAAGGATGTTTTACATGTTCCTCAATTAGCTAACAATCTTATCTCTGTGCAAAAACTCACAAAGGATTTAAATTGCTCAGTAACATTTTTTCCAACTTATTGTGTTTTTCAGGACCTTGCCACGGGGAAGACAATTTTAACTGCTAAGGAGCAGAGTAGGTTGTATTTTTTATAGTTTGATGACCAAAGCAACACGAAAATCATGAGTCAACAAGCAACATCTGAGACGTGGGAAAAATCCCAAATATGGTTACATCATCAAAGGCTTGGGCATCCTTCATTCAGTCTTATCAAGTCCTTATTTCCCCACTTGTTTACCAAAGAATCTGTTGAGTCTTTTAATTGTGATATTTGTCAATTTTCAAAACACTATCGTGCATCGTATCCTATTAGTCATAAAAGGAGTATTTCTCCATTTGATTTAATATATTCTGATGTTTGGGGTCCTGTCATAGATTCTATTTCTGGAGCCAGATGGTTTGTTACCTTTATTGACGATTGTACCCGTGTCGCATGGACATACCTTATGAAAAATAAATCCGAAGTTTTTCAAATTTTTGTTAATTTTTTCCATCTTGTCCAAAATCAATTTGGAAAAAATATCAAAAGAATTAGGTCTGATAATGGTACTGAATATGTGAATCATGAATTTATCAATTTTTTGTCTCATAATGGTATTGTTCATGAATTAACCTGTGTTAATACCCCTCAACAAAATGGGGTTGCAGAAAGAAAGAATCGTCATCTTCTTGAAGTAACTAGAGCTCTTCATTTTAAATGTTTGTTCCAAAAAATTACTGGGGAGAAGTTGTGTTAACTACCACATATCTCATCAACAGGTTGCTCACTCGTATCTTAAATGACATTAGTCCTATAGAGTCTCTATTGTCTTGTGTTCCTTCTTCTTCCCTACTAACGAGTCTACCTAATCGAGTCTTTGGATGTGTTGTTTTTGTTCACTCTCATCATCCTAACCGTGGTAAATTAGATCCCAGAGCTCTTAAATGTGTCTTTATTGGGTATCCTTCTAATAAAAAAGGGTACAAATGTTATCATCCTAAGAGTCGTCGCGTCTTTATCACCATGGATGTCACCTTTCGTGACACACAATCCTTTTATGTCAGTCTACCACTTCAGGGGGAGAAAGCACTTGAAGTGGATGAAATCTCCTTCTTGTCATTACCATATTTATCTTTGCAGGATGCCCAAGACCTAAGCAATGAAGCTACCATAGTCCACAGTGAGGAAGAAGAGGAAGAAGACAAATTTTTTGGCAAAAAATATGAAAGAAAAGAACAACCCACTTCGACTCTCGAGCAAGAAAAATTGTCTAATCCGGAGGTGAGGATCCCTGAAGATATCAATGAGGAGGAGGTAAGTATTACTGAGGATTTACCCATTGCATTGAGAAAGGGAAGAAGATCATGTGCTAAATATCCTATTTCTCAGTATGTTTGCATTAACAATCTCTCTGATAAGCACAAAAGTTTTATTGCTGCCATTGATGCCACAGAAATTCCTACCTCAATCCAAGAGGCCATGAAACTTGAACATTGGAATCAAGCCATGAAAGAAGAGATGAATGCATTAGAAAGAAATTCAACTTGGGAGATTGTTGATAAGCCAAGAGACAAGAAGGCAGTAGGGTGTAGATGGATATTCACGGTGAAACATAAGGCAGATGGAACAATAGAAAGATATAAAGCTACATTGGTAGGAAAAGGATATACCCAAACATACGGGATTGACTATGAGGAGACATTTGCCCCAGTGGCAAAGATGAATACAGTTCGAGTTATTCTCGCTTTGGCTGCCCATTATGGATGAGACTTACACCAGCTGGATGTGAAGAATGCCTTTCTTCATGGAAACCTAGATGAGGAAGTGTACATGGAGATTCCCCCAGGTTTTGAAGTGAAAAATGAAAGAAACAAGGTATGCCTCCTGAAGAAAGCATTGTATGGTCTTAAGCAATCCCCTAGAGCATGGTTTGGAAGATTTACAAAAGCAATGGTTTCCTTGGGATACAGACAAAGCCAAGGAGATCATACTTTATTCATAAAGAACTCTTCTACAGGTAAACTCACTCTATTACTTGTCTATGTGGATGATATGATTATTGCAGGAGATGATGAAACAGAAAAATTGGCATTAAAAGATAAATTGGCAGCTCAATTTGAAATGAAAGACCTAGGAAAACTCAAAACTTTTCTTGGAATAGAGGTTGCCTACTCCAAGAAAGGAATTTTCATCTCCTAAAGGAAATATGTCCTTGATCTCCTCAAAGAAACAGAAAAGCAAGGATGTAGAACCTCAACAGTTCCTATAGAACAGAATCACAGAATGGGATGTGAAGTGCTCCTGTAGAGAAGGCCCAATATCAGAAATTGGTAGGAAAATTGATTTATCCACTAGTAAAAAAATGACTTTTTACAGCGCACATTATGCCACGGTTCACCAAAAACCGCAGCATAATACTGCGCAGTGGCATAAAGTTTGGTCAAAATTTTCAAAATTGCCATTTCATTTTTATTTTTATTTTTTTTAATGGGAATAGACCACGATTCTCCCTAAGAACTGCGGTAGTAACGTTTAATTAGGTTAAAAAAAAAACTGAACAGTTTCTTCTTCCTCGCGAAGAAACTGCTGCAACTCTTACGCTTCCTCTTCGTCGTGTCGTGCTCTGTTTTCTCTGTGCATTGTCTCCGTCGTCGTGCCATTCCTCTTAATATTCCAATCATTTGCTGCTTTTCTCTCCGGCGTGCCACCATTCTGTCGGAACACTCTGCCGCGTCATTCTTTCTCTACTCTTCGCCGTACCACCATTCGTCGTAGTCATCGCGCCAAACAGGTAAATTTTTCAAATAACCCGTCTTTATTTTTTGATCGTTTTTGTTGTGGCTTTAATCGTTTTTGTCGAATTTGTTGTGGTTTTCATTGATCGTTTTTGTCGAATTTGCTGTGGTTTTGGTCGTTTAATATTTGTTGTGGTACACCATCAACAAAATATTTTTACCAGTTAAACTCAACAATTAATTAAACTCATACTAAAAATTAAAACTATGGAAAACCATCATAAAGCTATTTGCAGCAAATTAAAGAAGATGATAATTGAAAGGGGTGGTTAGTTACTGATTAAGATTAGGAAGTTGCAATGATTAATAATCACTCACCCTTTCTGCGAGACTGTGGCTATCAGTAGCTTGACCCCTTCTGGCTCGGACATGAATGTAATCTTGCTTTGAAGGAGGCTCTGGAGGTGGCTTTCCACCTTGCTCGGACATGAAAGTAGAAAAAGGATGGATCATACTTTCTTGTCGTGTATGATGCTAAGGACGGGTCCCAATAATTTTAGACCACAATAAACAACAGAGATATATATCATTTATGTTTAGATTGTGAGTTATATATAACTTATAAGTAATAGTTTCATAATAGATCAAACTTTGCCCCTCTTAAAAGGATATACATGAAATTTTATTTTGAGTTATTCTCATGGGTTTTAAACTATATAGTCTCATTAGCTCCAATGTTTCACAGTTGCCATTAGCCATTAATTATTTTTTCCAGAATTTTTGCTTTTAAAACTTGTCTGGAAATTTTCAAAACTATTTATAAAATAAATTAATACATATATGCACATCAACAAAAGTTGCTACAAGTGATAAAAATTTGATCCTCCTTAAATAAAATCATGGGTTTCAGTTTTACAAGCAAAAAGTGTAAATTTTTAATTTTGAAAATATTTGATTATTATCTACTTGAACTATTTTATCCTTATTAAATAGTATATTTATTGAATACGTACATAATTCTATTTTTAATAAATTGCACACATAAGATTTGGTTTTTATAAATCACCGAGTCATACACCTTAAATTAAATCAAATAAATTCTCTTTTAAAATATTCCAAACACATGCAAATAATTTTACTAGGCAATCAACAGATAAAAAAATCACAAAGTTTAGCTTATCTGGATCACGAAATTGGACAAATGTATTTTAATTTTTATGTAAAAATTTATTATTTTTTTTTTTATAATTTGAACTAAAATATTGAATAAATATATCAAACTTAAAATAATCGCTTAAACTAAAGCATTTTTATTGAATGTTTTGACTTTTTATGCTTATACCACTGTTAATAAATATTAAATAAGAGAAAGGTGCGTTGAGAAAACAAATTAATAGACTTAAAATTTTTAAGCAAACAGATACAAATTTTAAAAGTTAATTAGTTTAGCAAATGTTTGAAACGAAGTTGGAAGATTTTAAAGTATTTCTAGTCCACTTGATTCTTATTTTTCTCCTCTTCAATTTTCTGGATTACACCACATAGACGAACTGTGATAATTCTCATATGTAATTATGTGTGATTGAATGTTTGAATTGATCATTTGAATGCTTCTTAATTGTATGATTGTATGACTGAATTGATTGTATGATTGAATTGATAATTTTATATAGAAAATTGTATTATTGTAATTTTGTAATATTTAGGAATGGATCGAAATTGGATTAATTTACCACGCATTAGTGCTGAGTACGAGTAGAGGAATTTATACAATTTGCACAACGTAATGAGGGTACACGTGATGATGAAGTTAAGTTTAGATGTCCTTGTGTGAACTGTTTGAATGGGAGAAAGTTGAACGCAACCCAAATTAGAGAACATCTTATATGTGATGGTTTCCTAAGATGCTATACAACATGGATTTGGCACGACGAAGAAATGCACTTTCCAACTGACTCTCAAACTGAAAATGTTATTGATTCCACCATGGAAGAAGATCGACCGGATGAAGACAAATTAGAGGACATGATCCGCGATGTTGGCGTAGAAAATTTTGCCAAAGCTCATGTGTATGAGACGATGTCGACTGATGCAGAAACACCTTTGTATGTCGGTTAAACTAAATTCACACGTTTGTCAGCTGTGTTAAGGCTCATGAATTTGAAGGCGAGAAATGGATGGACTGATAAGAGTTTTACAAAATTGTTGACGTTGTTGAATGAAATGTTGCCAGATGGAAATAAACTACCCACTTGTAATTATGATGCGAAGAAAATTCTTTGTCCAATGGGTATGGAGTATAAAAGGATACATGCTTGTCCCAATGACTGCATTTTATATAGGAAAGAGTTTGAATTTTTGACAAAGTTTCCAAAATGTGGCTTATCACGATACAAGTCAAAAAAAATAGTGAAGATAATGGTCAGATAGAAAAAAATGGATCTGCTTTGAAAGTAGTTTGGTACCTTCCAATAGTGCCCAGACTTAAGCGTTTGTTTGCGAATCCCAAAGATGCTAAAAACCTTAGATGGCATGCAGATGAGAGAAAAATTGACGGGCTGCTTCATCATCCAGCTGATTCAAAGCAATGGAAAAATATTGATCAACAATTCCCCCAATTTGGTAAAGAGTGTAGAAATCTTAGGCTTGGTTTAGCCACTGATGGAATGAACCCATTTGGTAATTTGAGTACCAATCACAGTTGTTGGCCAGTTATATTGATAATTTACAACTTATCTCCTGCATTGTGCATGAAGAGGAAGTACATGATGTTGTCTATGATGATATCTGGTCCAAAGCAGCCTGGAAATGACATAGATGTTTATCTAAGCCCACTAGTTGAAGACTTGAAGTTTTTGTGGGTTGATGGGGTTGAAATATTTGATGCATTCGCTTCTAAAACTTTTGTGATGCGTGCAATGTTATTTTTCACCATTAATGACTTTCCAACTTATGGTAATTTGTCAGGATACAGTGTCAAGGGTCATAAAGCATGTCCTATCTGTGAAGAAAACACTGCAGCTCATCAATTGAAACACGGAAGAAAGACGGTGTATCTGCGTCATCGGAGATTTCTAAAACGTAATCATTCATATCGAAGGTTAAAAAAAGCATTCAATGGATATCAAGAGAGGGACGAAGCACCAAATCCACTTACTGGTCTTCAAATTCTTGAAAAGGTTAATAAAATACATCATGTATTTGGGAAAAAATCCAAGAAGTCATCTGTAATGACCCATTGGAAGAAGAAATCAATATTCTTTGATCTTCCATACTGGTCAAAGTTATATGTTAGACATTGCATAGATGTTATGCATGTAGAGAAGAATGTGTGTGATAGCTTGATTGGTACACTACTCAACATTCAGGGAAAGACAAAAGATGGAGTGAATGCTCGTTTGGATTTGGTTTACATGAATATCCGAGAAGATTTGGCACCCAAGCAGATTGGTAAACGTACTTATTTACCCCCTGCATGTTACACAATGTCTAGACAAGAGAAGATAAGTTTTTTCCTTTGTTTAAAGAGTATCAAAGTACCACAAGGATACTCTTCAAATATGAAGAGTTTAGTGTCGATGCAGGACTTAAAGCTTGTTGGCATGAAGTCACACGATTGCCACGTCTTAATGCAACAATTGTTACCGGTGGCTATTCGTGGAATTTTGCCCAAAAATGTTAGGCAGACCATAAATAGGTTGTGTTCATTTTTCTCGTCAATATGTAGTAAAGCCATCGATTCTACAAAGTTAGATGAACTTCAAGGCGAGATTGTTATCATCTTGTATCAACTAGAGATGTTTCCCCTCCATATTTTTTTGACATCATGGTACATTTACTTGTTCATTTGGTTAGAGAAATCAAGTTGTGCGAACCGGTATACTTAAGATGGATGTATCCTATTGAGCCTTATATGAAGATTTTGAAAGGGTACGTTAAAAATCCATATCGTCCTGAAGGTTCAATGATTGAAAGGTATATTGCTGAAGAAAGTATCGAGTTTTGTTCAGATTACATGACATCAACGAATCCAATCGGAGTTCCTCGCACATCATGATTGAATAAATTTTCTACAAGTAAAAGCATCCGAGGTGTGAATGTGGTGACAAAAGATCGCGAAGAATTGTTGCAAGCGCATCTTTATATATTGAACAACACAGATGAGGTGATCCCTTTTTTGGAAGCACACAAAGCCATTGTTAAGAATAAAAATCCAAGACAATAAGAGAAATGGCAATTGATGGAGCATAACAAAACATTTATGTCTTGGTTCAAATCTGAAATTGAAAAAGAGCCACATTCTTTTGAAACTTTATTGTGGCTTGCAAATGGTTTAAAGTTTGATGTCGTATGTTGTACAGGTTATGAAGTCAATAATTGCACATTCTATACGAAGACTTTGGATGATAAAAGCATAGTACAAAATTGTGGAGTTAGTTTAGAAGTTGAGTCGCTTCAATTTTCCACATCAAAAGATCAATCTCCTGTACTTAGATCAATGAGATATTATGGTATAATAGAAGAGATATGGGAGGTTGATTACACCAAGTTTTTTGTTTCATTGTTCAAATGTAAGTGGTTTGACAATAAGAGTGGTGTGAAAATAGATGAATCGGGTATGACACTGGTTGATTTTTGAAAGGTGGGTTACCGAGACGAACCGTTTATCATGGTACATCAAGCATCTCAGGTTTTTATGTCAAAGATCCTGCGTCTGACCATTGGTATGTCGCTCTTCAAGGCAAAAAACAAATTGAAGTTAACGAAGACAATTTGATTAATATTCATATTGCTGACAACCATTCATTTCAAACTACAACAAATTTGGATGAACAATCTCTAGTTGACGATGATGTACATGCAATTCGGTCATATCATGATGAGGGAATATACATATGATGAATCCATATCTTTATGTATGAATTTCCAATTTCTGTATAAGTATTTCATATGATTACTATTTTAAGCGTTTGTTAAATTATATGATATTACATAAGTCTTTTATTAATATTTCATGTTGTTATTTATGTTGACAAATATATGGCTGATCATCCACATCCTTCAGGGGATAAGGCTCCCCTTTCCAGATCCACTAGAGGACCCACCAGGATGAAACAACTTTTGATCAGAAAGAATAGTGGTGAAAGAACACCGGTGAATGTTAACGTGATCACGGGTGTGGCAACTGGCCCCTATGCAGATGACTTCCGATCATACCTTGGAGTAGTGGCACGTGACAAGATTAGTATTCTTACTCCATCTTTTGAGCATGTGTCCGAGGTTGATCGGAACATTATATGGAATGATATATTGGTAAGTTAGTTAATATCATTTCAATTAGAGTTTGTTTATTTTGATAATTTTGTACTGATACAACTTTATTATGTTTTTTTAGCTGACATTTGACATTCCAAATGTCACAACACTTAGAAATAAGTGTTTATCAACTGTTGCTGAAAACTTCAGAAATTTTAAAAGTAAGTTGACCTCAAGATATATTTTTGGAAGCCATAAACATAAGTCTCCATGTACTACATATAAGTCCATTGATGAGGAGACTTGGCGGCTTTTTGTACAGAGTCGGACAACAGAGGAATGGCAGGTTTATATAGTTGATATTATTCAATTCCTCATTAGCAAATATATATTATATGAACTAATTAATTAAATATATGTGACATGCAAAAAGAAGCAAAGCACAACAAACAAATGCTCAAAACAAAAACCCCCACCTATTATCTCGTGGTGGGTATAGGAAGCTTGAGGAGAAAATCCTCAAGCAAAAGGCAGATGCTAGACCACCATCTCAGGGTGGTAGCCCCCCTCAGCCTCCTTCTCCACCATCTCGACATGAGAAATGGAAGTTGGCTCGTATGAAACCATCGGGCACCTACTCTTCTGACACTGCACGGGAAATTTCTGAAAGAATTGTAAATTATCACTGTTCCTAAAATAATAATAATTTCATTATACATACTACATTGAACTTTTTAAAGAATAATGGTGTTTTGTAATGCTACATGACTCCTTGGTTGAGCAGAGCTCCCAAGGTCAATTCACTCTAGAGGGTCGCCAGGATATTCTTACCGCTGCAATTGGACGACCTGAGCACCTTGGACGTGTACGTGCTACTGGAACTGGAGTAGGAATTCGAGATTATTTTGGGAGCTCTTCTCGTCAGACTTCATATGCATACAGCGAAGCACAACAACAAAGGATGACAGAAGAGATCACGAAAAAGCTTCGAGCGGACCTTACGAAGCAGATTAGGACACAGGTCAGGACAGAGCTTACATCAGAGCTCAGGGCTGAATTGTTTAGTGAGTTCAGCTCCATGTTCCAGCAGCAGTTTGAGAACTATGGCATGCGCCCGATGCCATCTCCTGTACAGGAACAGGAACATGTTGTGCCTCCCACTAGTAAACTTAATAAACATTTATGTGCAATTTTTTCTATCTTTTGTATAATCAAACATTTACTCTGACAGAGAGAAGCGGGAAAGGAAGTTGTTCAGCACCAGTCGTCCCAGGGGATGACATGGACGATGTTAGTCCACGTCTGCTATACATTTTAGACGATACCGAGACAGTGTTGGTAGCTCGTGGAACAGTGTTTAAGGCAGCGACTATTGCTCATGGTATGGAGCTATCAGAGGATAAGGTGAAGGTCTTAGTAGACGAATTGAACATACTAGATGCCTCAGTTCCTCTACCCACAGATGAGATTTTCACTGTGGAACATGCATTCCAGTCCTTTATCGCTTGGCCTAAACATTTGGTTGATTCAGTTTCTGACCCCCCGGTATGGAATTCTACTTTACACTTCTCAATTTTAAAGTTTACATGTTATTGATGTCAAAACATATCTTATTTTTTCATGTAACAACAGACGCAAGCACAAGAGAAGATTCCTCTATCTGAGGATGATCCTCTTAGTTCATTGCAGTTACTTGCTGACATATTGAAGATAAGCCTTTGGATGTTGAATACGATGCTAATGTATTTGGGAGAGTCTCTGAGGTCCCATTATACCTTCATAGCTCAGATGTCAGAGAGCTTGCGTCGGGAACACAAAAGTTGAATATTACAATTATTCAGCTATGGATGATGTAAGTCTATGAGCAATTATTTATATATAAAATTAATTTATATATCAAGTATCCTTATATCAAAGTTAATTTTTGATTTCAGGTATATGTCTGGGATCAGTAACAAATTGGGGCGCTCTGATGATTATGGATTCATTGATCCCCAATCCATTCACGAATCAAATGATTTTGATCAGATCAACACAAATCTCATAAGAAGTTTTGCAAGCGGCAAGAAAATATATTTTTTGCCTTATATATCCAGGTAAGTGAACTTTGTTAACATAATAAAGTTCCATATGTAATTTTAAAATATAATAGTTAAGTTATTATGAATTTCAGCTTCTTGTTATTTCTATGCACGAGAGCTATGCTTTGTGGTTCTGCTCATTGCACAAGCCTCCTCCCACACAACTCAGAATTTTAGTTGATTGGTAAGAACCTCAATGTTTGGACTTTCTTTTTTATATAAATGAATGCTAAAACTCTTTTTTTATATATATAGTTCTATTCCAACAAGTATGATGATGGTTGGGAAATCAATAGCTAACAATAGAATGATTGCATGGATTTCTCTCAAGGTTTGACATATGCTAAAGCCATACTTTCTTATAGTTATTTTGTTTTAATGTTTTTCACTAACTATTTACAACTGTGATGATATATTATAGTGTAACAGACAAAATGGGTCATATGAGTGCGGATACTATGTAATGTATTGGATGGCCCATATTATTCGTTCTCATATCACAAGAGGCTGGAAAACGGTAATATTTAAATCTAACAATTTTGATTTTCTCCAAAATTTGGAATTCATATACACTTATTAATATCAATTGTTTTGTGCAGAAATTCAAGACTACTACACCAGTTCCTGAGAAGCCAATTTTATTCATGAGGAAAGCTGCTGCAAAATATTTAGTTAGATTATATAATAGGTCATTGTTATTAGATTTAAACATTGTATTTTATTAGACTTTGTACTTTATGTGATGTTAAAATACATTTGCACATCTATTTGATCTGTTTAAATTGAATTTGAACATGTATTTGATATGCAGGTCTGTTTTTGTGGTAGTGGATATCACAAAAATAGACCTGCTATTTTAAAAAATTGCAAGAGAATATGTCGCGGTTGTTACCAAAACCGCGGTAGAAAGTGTGTCATTTTTTTAGTTTTTTTTTTAAAAAAGACTTTTGGCCGCGGTTATGGCCTGAACCGCGGTCTACTCCTGGTCTTTTACCGCGGTTCGAACCGCGGCCTATAGTGCAACAATTTTTTTTTAAAAAAACATGGGGTTTTGGCTGCGGTTCCTACTGCAACCGCGGTCTATTTGCAGACCTTTTGACTGCGGTTCGAACCGCGACGGATAGGGAAAAACAGTCGCGGTCGTTTCCCTTCGCTGCACTAGTGATCTATCACACACAAGACCAGACATTGCTTATGCAGTTAGTGTTGTGAGCCAATTTATGCATGATCCAAGAGAGAGAGACATGCAAGCAGTTGACAAAATTCTCCAATACTTGAAGTCAAGTTCAGGAAATGGGCTATTATTCAAAAGGGAAGACACATTGACTATGAAGATATATACTAATGCTGACTATGCAGGTTCTATTACTGATAGAAAATCTACTTCTGGGTATTGTGTGTTTCTTGGAGATAGTCTGGTAACATGAAGAAGCAAAAAGAAAGATAGAGTTTCTCGTTCTAGTGCAGAAGCTGAATTTCGAGCTCTTGCTCAAGGAATATGTGAAGGACTCTGGATGAAAATCATTTTGGATGATCTTAAAGTCAAAGTGGAGAACCTGGTGCAACTACACTGTGATAATAAGTCTGCCATGAGCATAGCCCATAATCCATTACAGCATGATAGAACCAAACACATTGAGATTGACAGACATTTCATCAAAGATAATCTTGACAGAGGCTTTGTGATTACAACTCATGTTCCTACATAACTTCAAATAGGAGATATTTTGACAAAAGGGCTTCCTCCGGGGTAGATTTCAAGATCTTGTAAGCAAGTTGGGAATGATTGATATTCATTTACCAACTTGAGGGGGAGTGTTGTAATTAGAGAAGATATCTTTAGAATCTTCCTAATTAGAGAAAATAGATATACAATCTTCTATTTTATTTTGTTTTCCTAGTTTCTCTATTTCCCTTTTTAGGAGAATTAGATTGTTACAAATAGAGGATATGAGAATGTATTTTCAATCAATTCTAAATAATAAGTTTCAGTATTATTTTCTACTGTTTCTTAATTTGACGTTATGTGATTCTAAGGTCTTTGTTTTACGTCGTTCTGGGCCTTGTTTGATGTGAATACTTTTTAGGTTACGTCAATATGGGTCTTGTTTGACGTTAACAAATATTAGACGGCGAATTGTTTTATTAATGGACGTGGAGCGATTGAATTTATTTACGGAAATGCCACCGGTCATTTTTAACATTGGATATTGAGCGCTTCGACGTTGACCGCGTGACGTTATAGCCTACTTTTGCACTTGTGAGAAGAAAAAGCAAACGATAATCATTTAGTATAGTCTTCAAATGAAGTCACTCAGAGGTTTTACAATTTATTAGCAAAGGCAAATAACCCTGTATTTCAAGGGCCAACAATGTCAACAATATTAGTGTTTCAACGGGTTTACCATCACGTACGCAAGGAGTTGACTCATTGATTAATTGATGTTGAATTCAACTCTACTCATGTTCATTTGTTAATCAATTGCACTGAAGTTAAATTGTATCTTGAGTATGCTCTAATCCCACTATGTGCTTAGAATTCAAGAAATTTATATAGTCACTAATTGTGTTCAAATTTAACAACTCATTCCTTGAAGATGTATTGCATTGCATGACTATGATGGTGATCCCAAAGAATTGGAAGGAGAAACACAAGTAGAAAAATAACAAGATGAAGAAGAACAAGAATATGAGGATGATGAAGAAGACAACAATGATGATGATGATGATTATGATAATGACCATTATGAGTCCAACAACGATGACAATCATGTGAAACCACAAGAAAACACTAAACGGAGGGATAAGGGTTAAATAGTGTTTTAAAATTCTTTTTGTAATTTAGCGTTTGACGAGTATCATGAAATAAGTTGATCAACAGGATGCATTTAGACACAGTTGTTTTGAAAAGCTTCTAGAAGAATATAATCAATAAAACAGTCTAGTGAACACTAAGAAATATGTTTCTTAATTCAACGTCTAGAAAGTGATTTATGAAGATCTTTTTGAAAATGTATGCAGAATCTAAGTTTTGTAAAAAGCTTTTAAAGAAAATATTTGTAAAGTAAAACAATGAACAAGGAGTATTTGTATACTGATTCTCTCAAACTAAACTATGTCCAGTTCTCCCTCAAGAACTCTTGAGAGGTTCCACTAATCTTATCGAAGATTACACAAGTAGTTTCACCCTTTCTGGTTTACAATGAGTATTCTACAAAATCTCCGTTTATAATGAGTATTCTCACCACAATTATGGTATCTCCTTTATACGCTGCCTAGTCAAGTTTCACCACTTTTGCTTTGTAAGTAATGTGATCACTCCTGGTTTACAAGTATTTGAACCAATTATAGTTTACAAGTATTCTAACCACTTTTGGCCACTACAAATCCACAGCGGGATATACAACAAGATACAGATCGGTACTTCTCTATGAGAGAATGTTTTAATTACAATATAATCCGTAAATCTTGATAGTGTTTCACTCCCTTTTCACTTGAAAGCTTCAGACGATTTATGAATTATGACCATAGAGATCAGAACAAGGAGATATATTGACTTGTAGTTGTACAATGTTTTATTAGAGTTTTTCATTAATTGTGTATCTTGTACAACTTGTCCGAGCATAAGTCTTCATATAGAAACATTCCTAGAATGTTCTATAATTCTCTTAAGATCTTTCATCAACATGTGCTTTGGTTCTCATTTATCCACTATATATTTCTGACTTGTACATTGATCGAGGACAAAACATACAAGCAAAATAACACTTCATAATACATGCATTAATGGACATTTAATTTTTTTTAACGTTTATATATGTTTAGTATTATTTCATATTCAAAACCATTTTGTCATATGTCCTGTCAATAATAAATGTATCTTGCTTAGCATAATGTTCAAATATTGATAGACGATGTATAGTGTTAGACACTTGTTAATGAAAGCTTTCTTGAAGTATAATATTGGACATGTTTTTCATTAGACTGATTCTTTTATAAGACGTTCCCCTTGATGGTATGTTTAAGACTTCGTCTTATTGTTTAGAGATCATGTTCATTAGACAGTATACTCATTTTGGCTTTTTTTCTCGTAAACACTCATTTTATGTGTTTTTCCTCCGGGATAGATATGTTCATTTCAGAGCTTGAGAGCCTTGAGAGCTTATCCTTATGTACTGCATAGGTTCAAATGATGTTCTTTCTTTCTAAGGAATATTTCATTAAGAATATTTGTTAAACTTGCAGACAAGTGGCAAGATCCTAACTGTGGTTTTGAGAGAACCCATCGTCTGGAAAAGGCCTCTTTGCTGTTGAGAGAGGGGAAATTCACCCGTAAAAGACTCTCCAACACTCAAGTCAGTAAGAGATTTACGATCTCTATAAATATCATGTGTATGAGTGTTTATGAATTTGGTATATTCCTTGGGAAATACAGTTGTATTTATAGGATCAACATAGATCATTAGCCTCTTTCTATTGGAATAATATTTATTTGATGAGTATAATAACAATGTAATAAATAATGACATAATGAAAAATAATAATCAACATACCAAATTGCAAAGATTTGGTTATATATTATGTGAATATGATTCAAATAGACATAGTTTTGAACTCCTCTATAATGGAGAGGCATAAAGTGTCTTATACGCCCTGCCTATTTTTTGGATAGAAACATATATACATTACATTGTTATATATACAAACAAAGGGGAATGTAAACAAATTTTGAATGAATTTTACACCCAAAATTAAGATACAAATTAACTGAAGTTGATCTTATGAGCAGAAGAGAAATGCTTTGATGCTGCAACCATGGCTGCCTGAGCTGTTGTAGGTGAGGAATTTGTCTTCACATCTCTGCCACAGAGTAACCACTTAAAGGATTTCAAAATGGATGAAAACCATTTTATCTTCTCACCCTTACCACCCATTTTACACTAATTCCTCAAATGAACGTTTACAGCGCAAGTAGAAGAACCAATTGTAGAATGAGTTTGTTATTAATTGACGCATATGAAACTCAGCCGTTTATATAAGATTAAGTTTCTTGGTGAGGAAGCTAAATTTGGCCAACAAGTAATTCATTCAAATTGGTCAATTCTTAAAGTAAGTCGTTTACCCTTTTCAATTCTACGCGTATATAGCCACGAATATAAATATTATTTAGGGTCCACCAAAAATAACCTTTGTAATATGTCCATAAGGGTCTTATTGATTACTCACGGAAAATAATAATAATAATAATAATAATAATAATAATAATAATAATAATAATAATAATAATAAAAATTATAATAAAAAGAACAATAGTAATAAAAATAAAAATAAAAATAATAATAATAATAGGAATAATAATAATAATAATAATAATAATAAAATAATAATAATAATAATAATAATAATAAGAATAATAATAATAAAAATTATAATAATAATAAGAATAAGAATAATAATAATAAAAATTATAATAATAATAACAATAGTAATAAAAATAAAAATAATAATAATAATATTAATAATAATAATAATAATAATAGGAATAATAATAATAATAATAATAATAACAATAATAATAATAATAGTAATAATAATAATTATAATAATAATAATAATAACAATAATAACAAAAATAATAATAATAAGAGATCAGAGAGTCCTTAGAGCCTCTGATCAATAATGAATTAGGAAAAGAGACCAGAACACACATGCGATGAGAAATTACCATGCATGATCTCAACCTAAGAGCAAAAGAAAAATAAGTTGAAACTTACTTGCTTTATACTAGAAATTGATCGATAGATGCTTGAGATTATACTGTTGTGGTCTCCTAGGCACTTCTTGGCCGTCAAACAAATGATTGAGGAGTTAAAATTTGTAGAAAGAAGGGATTTGATGAGTGTTTTAGATAATGAGACGAGTTTAAGAAATTTTATTTAGGGTTAAATATGTTTTTAGTCCCTGAACTATCAAGCGATTTTGGGTTTCGTCCCTCTTCGAAAGGTTTGTTCATTTTCGTCCTCTTAGTTTGGAAACTCGTATTTTTAGTCCTTAAAAAGTAACGACGTTAAGTTTTCTATGAGGTGTCAAACGACGAGCCACGTGCGATGCCACCTTCCCTATGCCACATTGCTTTTCTTTTTCTGGTACATTTCAGACCACTCGCTAGTGGTTATCACGGGCGCAACATAGACTTCTCCTTCATCATTATCTTCCAGAAGTTGTTTCTCCAATTCCAGAAGCCGATGATCCATGATCTTCTTCTCTGGCTCAACCACTTGAACCTGAACCGAAAGAGGACCAGAAAGTCGAACCCGATTTTATGGCATGCCCAAATCAGAGTTCCGATAGCTTGGTAACATCAACCACCCTTTTGTTGTTGCTTCTCCAAGCTCAAAACTTTTCCACTATTTCTCTAGCATTGCTACTTGTACTGTCCTCCTGAGTAATATCAACAAAAGAAGTCTTAATCCTTTTGAAAGTTGGCAGCTTCTCTATGGAAACCCATTTGGACTGAAGCTCCTTGTCTTCCACCACAAAAGAATCTGCATCTCTCTTAAAGGTCAACACATGGCCTTGAGTCCTTCCTCTTGGAGTTAACTCCATTGTAGTTGAGTTAAACTGGGAACTTTCTAAAGCAGCTACTATGGAGTTGTTGAACCTCAAGCTCCTCACAATTACAGATACGATGCCAAAAGTTGCCAATGATTGTAACAGGTTGTAGAGGGATGCATGGAAGGGAGAAAGAGAAGCTTTCACACAGAAAAACTAGTGTTTCTTTCTCCTTTAAAACTGGGAAAGCATTTGTGAAGAAAAACCTATAGCATCCACCTTTTCTATGGTCCCTTGATTGGGAAACAAATCTAATCTGGTCATATGATTGTCAAGGTCCATTCAATTGCAGGAAGAGAGTTGTTTCGTTACATCTACAACACCAAACAATGGTTGTTTGGCTTCTTTTATTTTGTTCCTCTCTCTTAGTTTCCTTATTATATTATAATACCCTTAATTCATCATTGACCAACACAGAGAAAGTCCCTATGGAGATTATTTTTCCATAAAGCCATTTTTTTAGTTCATATTATAATAACATGTTGTTTTCTTTTATTCAAAGGTAACAGTCAGTGCAAAAGTGATTAATGCTAACAGTTGAGTTTATCCATAAGGGTTGGTGTTTGGCGTTGAGTGATCTACGAGGCAAGATCTAGAAACATTGTGGGGAGGTTCTATTGTTGGGTTCGGTAGAGAGAGTGAAGGTTTGTGGTGGTAGTCTCGACGTTGTTCGGTTTGTTCATGGTGGCCGCCGGAATGGATCTATCGGTGAATCCACCTGCTGCCGGAATGAAGAAACCTTTCGAAGAGGGACGAAACCTAAAATCGCTTGATAGTTTAGAGACTAAAAGCATATTTAACCCTTTTATTTATATTGTCAAATTATTTTAAAATTAAAATACTCGATCTCATTATTTTAAAACTTCTATCAACTATAATACTTTATTTTCTAGGTTCCTACATTCTTCCCTATAAGAAAAGTTAGGTCAAGTTTCTCAACCAAGAGGTAGGGGGGCTGAACTGGTTTTGATTTATAAAAATTTTTCTTTTAAAAACCTTTTGAAAATCTTTGAATCTTTCTCGGAATGCAAGCAAAAAAAGAATGTAATGAAATGAAAGAGATAAAGGATAGAAAAAAAAACACCAAAGTTTATACTAGTTCGGCCTCAATGCATAAATTCAGTTTACCTTCAATCAACCCGAGATTGAAAGGTAATCCACTATATAGATCGAGTTCTCTAGCAAGAAATACAGAGACACCCTCTCAATGTACAATCCTCTCTAACTCTAAATATATTATAATAAACACACAAAAAGAATAATCCTCCTTCTGCAACGTGTAAGACCGTTGAAAATAGTTTTAATTAAGATGCTAGATTTTTAGAAATAAATAGAAAAATTTTATAAATGCTACAGTAAAATACGTATAATGCTGTAGTGAAATATGTATAGTGCTACAGTAATGTATGTACAGTGCTACATTGAGAATACCTCGTGAATCATGTGTTGCTACAATACTGCTAGAGTAAAAATATAGTACAAGCTACAGTGAAATGTATACAACTACAATACTGATATAGTAAAATGTAGTACAACTATAGTACTGCTACAATAACCCTAACATCAACTATAAATAGGGGTGAGGAAATGAAGTTTTTAACAAGGAGAGTGAAACTAAGCAAGATTTTCGTAGAAAATAAGGATATTTTAGGACTAGAATCTGAGTTGTAGAGAAGGTAGCAAGAGCTTCTCCAGAGGTGTTCTTCATTCAGAAAGAAGAGAGAATCAGGTAAGAGCAGCTAACATTTCTATGCTTTTATGTTAAAGATTTAATACTGTTATATGACTATACATGCCTTGAAGTTTTGGTGTATATATATGTGTTGGTTGTATAACTATTTATGCCTTGAATTTATGCACTAGTATTGTGATGAAAAACTATGTTGCTATTTTGAATCTGTAAATAAGAAATTTGTTAAAAACTAGATGAGGAACACTTTGGCTAGGAAAGACTTGACACTTAAGTTATCCATTGAGACACGCCTCTCTTTCCTAGAAGTCTACTCGACGAAATTTTAAGTGAATTCTTATTGAACAGATTTTGTACTGCTAATTTATTTTGTATACACAATTGAGATGAAATATGTGATGGATGCATTCTATTATGTTGAATATGCGAACTATAAAAATGTTGTGATAAATACTCAATCAAAATGTGAAATTTAAATTTTTTTACCATGTTTTCCATTTTCGAAGTGACCTTAGTAAAACTCAAATTGGCAATTAGTCTATCGCTAGATAAATCTGGAACTTTGATATGTTGTTCATAAAGACATAGTAATTAACTTTGACTGTCAGAAATTTTTCTTTTAGGATGGTACTTAGAGGATGTAATCTTGTAATTTTGGGTAAAATGACTATCACTTTATTTCTATCTCTAAGTTATCTTAGAGAACTTTAAATTCCCACTCTGTTTACTGTTAGAATTTTGATAGACTATTCCTGGGATATATATTACTATAAATTGACCACTCGGATTTGTAACTAGATGAATGTACTTAGAGGAATTAATTTTGTATTTTAGATAGAGCTGAAACCCACTTGAATACTGTTCGTGAAGTTGTTTGAGTAAAATCTCAATCTATACCTAGTTAACCGTTAGATTAATCTAAAATTTGGATATGTAGTCCCTAAGGCATGTTGATTCATCTTGACCGTTAGAGTTTTTTTTTTTTATTAGGTCGTGTTTGTTAAGGATATCAAAATAACATAATTTTATGTTTCTGAATTACTAATGCAAAATTTCAATTTTTCACTTTATTAACTGTTAGATAGGACTAAAATTTTTACCCTAGACTATAGGTAAATTAGAATGTGGGACAATGTACTAGGAACCGACTTTTATGTAATGTCATAACAATTTAAATGATTTGATCTATAACTTCCGATTGGTAAAATTATGTTAAGGTTGTACTCGTTATGGATAAGATAAGATTATAAGAAGAGTATGATATCTTGCAATAGATGTGTGATATGTTATAAATGTTGAGCATTGACACAAAAATGGGCTAAGTACCAATTTATGGTTGGAGAATGAATGTGATTAAGTTAGATGAATAAGATGATATGATTTGTTGATTTTACGAAATGTTGGGGTAGATATAAGGAATCATTAATGATGTTTACTATCGGGAGTAGTGGTATCAAGTAAAGTGGCTCAGGAAGCTTATGAAAGTAGGCAAGAGAGCGGTCTGACCATAAGGCTTTTACATAAGCAGAGTACTTGTAAATTTTATAGAAGCGGGCAAAGAGCAGTCTCACCATAAGGCTTCGGAAAGAGAAACATAGTATACTTGTAAGACTTAAGGAAGCAGGTAGAGAGCGGTTTGACCACAAGGCTTCGAGAGTAAGCATAGTATACTAGTAAAGGTTATGGAAATGAGAAGGATGATATTGAAAGAAGTTAGGAGATGGTATATTAAGTGACTTAATGGTCTCGAGATAATGGTGATTGAATTATATATTTTATGTGTAAGTTTAATGGTTGCAATTTTACGGTTAGCTTACTCTTATTTGTTTGTGCTATGATCGTATAACTCGTATTATACGTGAGCAGATAATGTTGCAGATACAGTTGAAAAGGCTTAGAGATGATGAGAGACATGCTGAGAAAATCTTTCAGGGGCTTTTTGTTGTTTTGATGCATGTGTATGTATGACAATATGTTCTGCATGATGATAAAGTTTATATAATGTTTGTGTTGGGTTTTCCTTGTGTAAGTATGTATGTTTTTGTTAGATTATTTAATAATAGGCATTGATGCTAAGACGGAACAAAGTTATGATGCTAAAGTACCTGAAAAACACTAAAAGTGGGGGTTGAATAGTGTTAATGGAAAAATTCTTTTCGCAACCCTTATGATACAACACAGTTGTCGAGTATTAGATTTTTCAAATAAATACTTAAACGCTCGACCTTGTAAATGATTATGTATGATAGTTTCTTTTTACGTGCTATTCAAAACGTACATTATAGTGTTTATAAGAACTTCCTCAATTGAATAAGAATCGTTTAGTGCGGAAGTTTCTTGTAAAAGAAATACAGTTGCAGGTTTTATAAGAGAAACATTTAGACAAAAAGTAAACAATAATTACAGAAATATTTTTATAGTGGTTCACTCCAACTAAGCTACATTCAGTCTCCTCCATAGAGGGTTCCACTATAATCTTCAACAAGATTAGAATTGAGTATTCACATCACTCCTAGTCTTCTCAATCAGCAAATAACCTTTTGTTACCCTAGACTGAATGAGTATTCACACCACTCTTGATACTAGACAACCTTTCCTATATTTTCTTAACTCCACTGAGTATCACGTTAAGTTATATACATGTATTATTGATTATTGTAACATGTTATGCTTCTTTTAGAAATATAAAAGTTATAAGATTGATTAAAGTTATATTGATTTTGTTTGATTATATGATACATGGAAGGAATCTTGTCATTCATGACTTTTGCCCACCATGATAAGATCATTTCAATTTATATAAGAATGATGACTTGATAATTATAATGAATGATACACACTTAAAGTTTAGTTTTAGATCTTTAAGTCATCACATAAGCCAAGTGAGAAAATGTTAAATTATATTAATTTAATATTTGGTTCATATAATTTAAAAAATAACTTTGATGCAAAGATTCTAATTTAATGATTATTAAAATATAAATATTAAAATTTTAGGAATTATTTTAGAATTATTAAAATTAATCTTTTGTCACTTAAAAAAACATTTTTGTCTTTTATTAAAATTAATAAAGTAACATAAAAGAATTATGAAAAGATTATGTTTTTATTCAATTAAAATTAAAGAAATTACTTTCACTTAAATCTTGTCCAATATAAAAGTGATTTCTGAAACATAAATTTGGGAGACTTTCGAGAACAAGTTTTTCCAAATTTCTCTAAGAAGATTTCTTTGATAGAAATACCGAAGCAGAATTTTCAAAATGCATCAAATGTATTTCGGAATTAATTTTTCGAAATGAGATTTCCAAAATAAAATTTTCAAAATGCATATAAAACCTTTTAAAATAAAATTTTCAAAATATCCCTAAAATATGTTTCCGAAGTTTCGGATTAAACTTTGCACAATACATGAAATTTATTCTAGAAAAAACTTTTCAAAAGGAGTTTTTTTTTCGCATTTTCTCTCGTTTTTTTTCCCCTGCAGCACACCTATCTTCTTCCTCTGCAAATGGTCACGATGACGGCACTAACAGTAGTGCTTGCGACAGCGGTGCAACCGTTATCACAATGGAAGCGATGGCGGCGGCACTGACAATAGTGACTGTGACGGCGGTGAAGGGTGTTTAAATCTTTCTATACTATTGTGGAGGTGTAGTTAGTAATATGAGGCAGCAGGGCGCAGTTCACAAGCATTTTTCTTAAAACCGACAGTAATTTCTGCCAATAAAGAAACGATTTATTAGTATGGTTTGGACCCAGACAAATAGACTTGCGGTATTACGGCCCATTGGTTTGACACCGCTATTTTCTATTTCTCCACCCCTAAGTTTTTCTAATGTTTTTTTCTGCCCCTTCCCACACTTACTTCCTGCACCCCCTAGTCTCCTCAACCGCACTTCCTGGTCTTCTTTCATTGTCTTCTCATAGGAATTTTCACACTCTCATTGCTTCTCTTAACAATGTTTTATATGGTTTGATTTTGTGGTACTAATATGATTAAAAATAGTTTTTGTTTGTCTAAAACACATAGTGGAAGATGAGTACTTTTTACAACCTAATCATAAAAAGCAAGTTTACATACTCTATTTCGGTCAAAGGTATTTTTTGTTTAAAAAATAAGAAATGGGTGGAAAAAAAAGAAAAAAAAAGAGAGGCTGTGATCACACTCCTTGATATGTCAAATCCTTTCGTTTATTACCTTTTGTTTGCCCCCAATCAATTGGTCCACAACAAAAATGTTTCTAATCCCCATCCACAGATAGATTGTCAAATAAAAAGTTTATTTAATTAAAAAAGTATTTTGGCCTAACTAGAAACTAATAATAATATTAATAATACTTTGGTAATAGTAATATTTCGACCAATTTTGAAGAGACCATGGAACTACTCTTGACCAAAAAGTTATGAGAGCCATTTGGGTTTGCCCCCACAATGTTAACTTTCCAAGGATAAGAGTCATTGAACTTATACTCTCATTTTAAGGGTTGAAATTACTTGCCACCTCGATGCACTAATTATGAATAATAATAAAAATATTATTATTATTATTATTATTATTATTATTATTATTGTGAATGTTTTGATTATGGAGTCTTTTAGTTGCTATTTTATTGGATCCATTTTCAATGAGTTGTGATGGTGGAGCTTATTTCTATTGTGGTCAATGATGTCCAGATTCATCTTTGCACGTTCATTAATTAATCTGTTTTGTGAGTATAAAATAAGGCATTCAAACTAAGATTACCGATATACAAACGAAAGAAGAAAAATAAAATAACGTTTTTCATTATTCCATTACAATTTAAAAACAGAAAGTGATTAAAACAATGGATATTTGAGTGAGTATAGTCTAAAATTTTTCTTTTTCTTTTCTCTAAATTGTTCAATATTAACGTAATTAAAGAGAAAAGAAAAAGAAGGAAAAGATTTTACACGATTCTTTTCTGCATTATAAAGACTAATATATAATAAGTTGATTAAAAATTGTAAAAGAAAGTAAATCTATTTTACTTTACTATTTTCTCATTTTGTAAATGTATCTCAAGAGAGACATATTAACTACTTTTATATACACACATTAAGGGATATTTCTTTTTTCTTATTTTCATACTAACAAATTTATTGAATTAAAATGAATATATACAAGTGGGTACCTAAGTAAACAAATATAATCCTATGCATCTTTCTATAAACTTTATATTTTATATCATCAATTAATCTATCCTGAAATATACACTAGAGTGAAAAATTTTCCTTTTTTTTTAATTTCAAATTTCTTATAAAATACTATGTCTAAAACTCTCTCTCTCTCTCTCTCTCTCTCTCTCTCTCTCTATATATATATATATATATATATATATATATATATATATTCCATACAAAATTTCAATTTCCATCACTCCTAATCACAAAGCTATAATCTCTATGATTATGTAGATAAAACTGCATATATCTATAGTACCCAAATCCATTCATTGATGAGAACACCAGTGATGAAATTTAACCATAGCTGACAAGTCAACATGTGCATGTATTGTTCTGCAAATACCACCCAAAAGTCTTTCTCAAGTTTCGCATTGATCAAATCACCTTCAACTACCATTCTAAACTACACACCCCTTTGTTATGAGTGCCACTTTAGATATTTTGTTTAATTAATTAATGTTTATTTAGGATTCTTTTAAACTGAAGAATGACAAATGGGTAAAACCTAATTGTGTTATGATTGAATTTTGCATGTTCAAAAGTATCATGAGATACATACCTAAAATTCTAGAGATAGTCATTTCTTTAAGTGACCATTCAATATACATCCTTTATGTTTGTAACTTATAATACAAGTATTTAAGCACTTTTCATAATTAAGTTTATATAAATTATACTGTCATATATACATAAATACATACATATATATATATATATATATATATATATATATTAAAAGGATACTGTGATACTTTACATCTATAAGAAATTTGTTTTTAAAAAGTTAAATTAGGTGTGACATGAAAGGTGACAGAAATAATGTCTAAACCGAGCTTCTTAAAAGACGTTTCTCTTATCACACTTGTAAAAGGAAAAAGAAAAAGGAAACACACTAATTAACAAGAAGTTTTGCTTAATTTTCAAATTTCGGAGATTTGACAATAAATTTAAGTTTTTCAATATTGTCTTACCCTTCAACAGACAGTAATTTCATTTTGTACGTACGATTATATATTTATATATAGCGATGCATTTATGGTTGCTATATATATATTTAGAGGCACATGGGAAGCAGTTCAGTCAATGATTCTATTTGATAGAGGAGTAATTGGTATATCTACAATAATCAATAACTTAAACAATAAGATGTTGGGCAATAATTAACAATGTTTCCCCCGAAACCAATGACATTTCAACATCTGCACTATCTTTGTTTATGCGACCATGTGGTTTCTGAGATAAACAATAGTTATCAGAACAAAAGATCATCAAAGTTAGCACCCAAAATTTGAAGACAGAGAAATAAACATGAAACCTAACACATGCAACGAATCCAATTCATCAGCAATTCCCATTCCTTATCAGTAGTGCGACAACTTAACAACCCTTTTACTGAAAAATGGATATGCGACTTGCAAGAGACAATAGATAATATGGATGAGTTGCATGCACGTGGAACTCTGATACAATCTTCTTGTAATTTGGAATCATAGTGTCCTAGTAATTATATTTAAGTAACATGCTGACTCACCTTTGTATTTATTTTGGTAATTAGTGTTTCTATTATCATTTTAAATGGTTCATCTTTACATTATCTTTACATTCCTACACAATTATTAATATATAATATGCAACTACTTACTGAGTTCCTCGTGACATTATATTTGAATATTTTGAAATAAATGAAATTAAATACGTAATACTACTTCTTCTTTTTGACCTACTTGGTTACCTAGTTAGATGAGTTGATATATGTATAGGAAACAGAAACATTTTCAATTTACACGGTCTTATTTATGATCATTCGAAAGCTTACATACATTTTACAAAGAAAGTGTTATTTTCTTCTCTTTATCCTCGTAGATTATCATTTTTTACTTTTATTAACTTACTACTAAACAATTTTATTTAAATGAACCTCTATTCATGCCTCAATATTAGATCTTATTTGTAAGGAGTTCATAAATCGGTAGAGAGATTTCATTCTCCTCCACCGATTATATAGTAATTAAGAACGGAAAAAATTAACCAAATTATTTTAAATTATGAAATAATCGTGTGATATTACAATAGAAATAATGAATTATTTATCATTAACTACTAATTAATGTAAGGGCCTTATATTTTTTTTAAAAAGTCATTTGGGCTTTAAGTTAGGCTATTAGGCCCATAAAGCTAAGGTCAGCAAAGTCTTAGGAGAGGGGAACTTTTCCCTATTCTGACTCATTTTCAAGAAGTCACTCTCTCTCTAAAACTCTCTTGCCCTAAACCCTGTCTTCTCTCTAGATTTCTGGAAAATTTAACCGACTTGAAGACAATTTAAATTATGAATCTATATACATATTTGATGCCGAATATTGACTGCATCTTATGCAAAGACCAAGGTTGGACATCAAATTGGCTTCCTAGACGACGTCCTATATCTTAGAGGATTTCTAAAAGAAATCCACTTTTACAAAACATAGTGTCAAAAATGAACATGAAACAAGAACGAATACATTATAACGAAACATAGGAAAAAAATCAAAACAAAACTAACAAACTAATGGAGAATGCTTTTGAAATTCATAAGTGTTAACATTTTCCTCTTGTTTTCCATCATGCATTCACCGTTAACAAAGAAATGTCTTCATTTTGTGGAGGAATCGATTGAAAACCAAAGGAAAAAGTTAACATGAATTTTGTTACAAAAGCTCTGTAATGTAGGTTTCTCAAAGGGTACTACTTCAAATGAAATCCAAATCTGTTAACTTTTTTCTTTGGATTTGTATTACTCCTTCAAGCATCACACAAACTTTAGTGACCATGAAAGAGCTAACAGAAAACCAAAGACAAATTGTTAACAGAGGGACCGATTACAAAAATTTTATAAGTGGAGGTTTAGAGGATTCCCAAGGATCCGAAACTATATTTAAAGAAAATGGAGGTGTACTTTCACGTCGAATATTGCTGTGTCTTCGATGTAATTATAGGAAGACCTATTCTTTGGGAGAAAATGACCATTTCGAATTCATTTATTATGGTTGGGGTTTGACATCGAATTTGCATAGTATTCGACGTCTAATATGCATGGAAAATGGCATTTTGTTAGTCTTGATAAATGTTGTTGTTACAAACAAAGAGATTCACGTCGAATTTGGATGGTATTCAACGTTATGTGTGCATGGGAAATGGTTGTTTGTTAGTCTTGACAATGATGTTGTTACAAACGAAGATATTCACGTTGACCTATGACGAGGTTCGTCATTGATGACTAGTTTATATTGTAACAGTTTCTCTCATACAACCTACATGTTAAAATTATTTGAGTGATTCATTTTTTAGGTTTTGCTCTAGTTGTTTTTTACAATCAGATTTTAGAGCAAACATATTCATTAAGAAAAACAACTTGAGCAAACTTAAAAATAGAATCATCCAAATATACCATTGCACAGTTTGATCATATTTGAATGGTTATTTTTTAAGTTTTCCTGAAGTTGTTTATACCATATTTCAGATCCACTTATTCTGTAGAAAACAACTTCAAGAAACTTAAAAATTGAATCATATATACAATGTGACGTCGAATGCTATAAGAATTCAACGTAATTACCTTGAAGGATTTCTAAAAGAAATCCATTTTTTTCAAAACATAAGTTCATAAATGAAAACAAAACCAAAACAAATACATAATAACATCAAACATAGGGAAAAACTAAAAATCAAACCACCAAAAGATCCATGGGTTATGTAAAATGTAGAAGGATTTTGAAATTCATATCTAACTTTTTGCTTTGTTTTTCTATCATACCTTCAAGCATCACAAAAACATTTCATAATGGCGCTGAATCAAAGACAAAGAAATGTCTTGCTTTTGTGAACTTGAAGGAGTTAATAGAAAAACAAAGACAAAAAGTTATTAAAATGAATTTGATTAAGAAAGCTCTGTAGGGAAAAAAAAAACTTTGGTGAATGGAGGTGTAGGGTTTTCAAAGGATCTGGACCTCTATTTGAAGTGAAATTGTTGTGAACTAAATGATCTTTTATATTCATTTGTTTTAGATTGGACGTCAGTTGTTTCCTAAGCAGACGTTATATGATTATTCATGTCACAGTTTCATGTCATGTGGATGTCGTTGGACGTTGAGTGTCACAATTTCCTAAACGTCATTTCATTTTGTTAACATTGAGTGTTCTAATATTGGACGTTGAACACGTGACGTTATACGCTGTTTTTGTACCATTGTCTTTAATTGATGTTGTGATATAAGTTTAATGTTTGTTTGCATGTTAAATTGATCAAATTATGATTTCTGTTTTTAGGCTAGTATTAGCTCATCAAAACATGCGTATTTGGTTATTTAGCAATGAATTTTTGATATGATGTATTTGTGGATGATCTTGTTATAAAGAATTGTATGTCAATATGTTATATTGATGATTTGAAATGTGTATTTCAAGGTTTGTGAAGTAAGGGAAATATGATGTCAAAAGGATTATTAGTTATTATGATGAGTTTTAGGTGAGTTTGGTGTTCAAATAGGGGTTTTGAATGACAAAAATCTAAATTAGAAGGTCTAAAGTGGAAAGGATGATTTGAGGTATGTCTTTAAGTCATTTAGGACTTGTCTAAGCCTTTGGTTTGTATTAATTGGTGTAGGAAGTGGGAGAAATGAATTTAGGTAGTCTAGAATGGCTAGCTTGGGTTTGAAGTGGTCAATTTGTGTTAAAGGTGTGTTTTCTGAGGTGTCTTAGTACCTAAGGGGTTGTCAGAACCATTTAAACTTGTGTAGAGGGTAACCAAGGTCAAATTAGGTGAGTTTTAGAATTTGGTGTCACTCCCGAGTGCCTCCTAGTTGCCCTTTGAGCACTACTGCACCGGTTTTGGGTTTTCAGGTTTTGGGAATCTCAAATTCAGGATTTTGGATATTAGATTTAGACGTTCTTTAGGTCGTTTTGGGGGGTTTTTGACCCTTCCGGAGTTGTTGGTGAAGGTTTCCAAGCTGTTTTCATTGCCTAGTGTGGGTATCAAGCTGCTATGAAGAAATTTGTGTTATTGTGTGATTTTTTATGACTTATAAGAGCGTTTCTATTTCTTTAATGTATGATCAGTAGTGTCATGTATTGGTATACTATGTGAATGTGAAGTGATCTCAAGGGTTTAGTTGTGAAAATGAGTTCCAAGGAGGAACTTCATGGTGTTGGTTTCAGGTATTGTTTGTATGAATGTTCGGAGTTACTCTAGAGGTTTATCCTAACACTCTCAATAACCCCAACTTAAGTAGAGATGGATGGTTATGTCGTTGAGAGTAGCGAAAGGTCTTAGCCTAAGGCCCCTTTCTCCAATTGGCAAAAGGGCGTTTGAGGACTGACCTTGGTGTGATAGGGTGAAATCCATTGGCAATGGCTCTACAAGGCAGTAGAGACCACTACAAGTGCATGAACCACCATAGCTCGACATTCATACTATATTTAGATGAGTGAAGTCTAAGGTTGTGTTATGATTAGGATGTATGTTTTATTATGTGTGTAATATAATGTATGATGTAATTTTATTGTACTATGATGAACTGTTTTACCACTAGTTTACCCTTGCTTTTTCTGTTGTCTGTCTTTGTATATGTTTCTCTTTTGCAATGATCACCTTAATGCGTTGTGAGCTTAGGGAGGACATCTCTCCAGTTATCTCACCGTGGGAGTAAGGGAGAAGCAGTGGTATAAATAGCTTCTAAAATTCATTAGGTGTAGATATTTATTTTCTAAGAAATCTCAAGTTTTTTTATAAGTTATCATCTTTGTAGCTCTTATTTTAGTGATTTTATACTACTAAAATGAAATATTATAATTTTTAAGTTTATTCTTTAAAATTTAATTTAAATAAATTATGTTTTACTTTATCTTCTAAATAAGCTAAGAACTAATAAAAAAATAGATCATGTTACTTCAAACACCATAAAGAAAAATGAAAAACGAAAATCTAAAAAATAACAAATTATAAAAAAGTAATATCAGATTATAATTTATTTAAATAAAATATCATAATTAAAATGTTTAGATAACACATGTTTTCATTAGATTGGAATAATATGTTAAAAAAAGTAAAATTATGTTGACATGGACTGCAAAAATATTCATTTTCCTTTTTTTTTTAGTTTATTCCATGAACCCTTATAGAATTCTGTACCCCTAGTTTTGGAAGTATTTTTAATAGTAAAATATTACAAAAATGAATATTACATGTATGATAAATTAACTACTATAAGAAACAAACCTACGAATAGACAATATATACACCTGTAGATTCGTCCGACTTCTCTATTGAATCCCTTCGATCACTTAGCGCTGAAGTAACTGAAACAAATATCTCCCTAAGCTCACACCAATCAGGTGATCATCGCAAAAGAGAAAACATACAAGGACAGACAACAGAAAAGTAAGGGTAAACTAGTTTACAATTGAGAAACAATATATATATTTATAAACTCATTTAAAACATGTTACATATAACAAACATATCACTACACAATCATCAAACCCTTTATGCAGAACACTTATTATGAATGAATAAACTATCTGGACTTAGAACGATTGTTGAGCTATGATGGGTCGTTCACTCGTGGTGGCTTCTACTGCTTTGCAAAGCCATTGCCAATGGGTTTCACCCTACCACACTCACGAGGTTAATCTGTACCGCGCCTTGGAGCATACTAGAAGCCTCCAAGACTAAGACCTTCTGCTACTCCTCATGACATGGATCAATCCTCTCTACGTGAGAAGAAAGACGATTGAAGTTTTAGGATAATCCCCAAGACTGAGCTCTCTGCAAATCATTCTAAACTTACACAGGTTACCACCATGTAACCTCTCCGTGAGGATCATGGAATTACATCCCTCAACCATACTGTTACTTTAAAACTTAACTCAAGACATGAACAACCAAATACCATAATATTATCACATTGAATCCAAACATATAACCTCATTGATCATACGATATCATAGATACTTCTACACCATTCTAATAATCAAAACATAGCTCAAGATTATCAGAAAACAAGGATAAAAGAATAAAAATAGGATCAGGACTAGTTGCTCAGCACATCAAACTCGTTGTGCAAAAATAGAAACAGTGGGTTCTGCTCACTCACCTTTTGCTCAGCGTACCCAGTCTGTGCGCTCAGCTAAAGCCCATTCGCTCAACGCACCAATACTGTGCGCTCAGCTAAAATGAAAATTTTGCTACACAGTAATAGACCCTAACCCTTCGCATAACATCCCAATTCGTTATGCGAGAGCCCCAAGTAGTGGCTCAAACTCCCTAAACACTCGCATAGCGCACCTATTCGCTATTCGAATAAAATGGCAATGGTTCCAGACCCCAACCAGGCGCTCAGCGTCTTGATTCGTTGTGTGAATCAGCAAACAAAGAGAAACCTCTCAAACCATTTGCACAACGCATCTATTTGCAGTGCAAATTCCCTGATAGAGACCATCTCGCCAGGGTGACTCGCTGAGCGAATCCATTCGCTCAATGATAACGGTCTCAAAACCGTTATTTTCATGCATAAATTTGATATTAAATCACACTCTTTGTAGCTTAAAATGAGCTTAGAATCAAGTAAAACTCTTAAGTTGTGTTACATGAGAATCAAAAGTTGCTTTTAGAGATATTATGCTTGTCTTGCATTATTTTGTAGGGTTTTTGATGAAAATTGAAGATGGCAATGAAGTAGGAAGGTCATAGACTCAAGAATGAAGGAGAAAAAGGAAGAAAAGAAAAGTTTGTGAACCGCTCAGCGGTAAATTCCACCGCTGAGCGTCCTAGTGTAAGGAAAAGTTGTTGTCTAGCGCCCAGGCGGTGACGCTGAGCGTCCAGAGCGACAAGAGGAAAACCGCTCAGAGGTCATTTTAGGCGCCTGGGCGGTGGCATGTGTTGAGGCAAACCGCTGAGCGGCCAGTTTAGGCGCCTGGGCGGTTATCTGTTTTTATATTTTGGATTCTGAGATCTTTCTGTTATCTTTTTGGCTTATATATAGCCCTAGTGTGAATCCAAATGTAATTCTTTTGGCAGAGAACAAAGTCCATAGCAGTTTTACACCTTTGGAGGAGATTTCTTGGATGCCTAGGCTCCACTTTATCAATTTTAGGGTTTGCTTTTCCATTCTTCCATTTAGTTCATCTAGTTTCACCATGATTATGGTGAACTAAACCCTTAGTTGTTGCGGAACAATGTAATCTTTTGAAACTCTAATATATTGAAATTCTTGTTTACTTTATATGCTTGCATATGCTTGATTTATCAATTGTTGGGTTCTTTACCTTTGCTTAATGCTTCTACCGTTTAACTCATTCGGTAGATGTTGTTTGTCTTTATTGATACGGGGACGTATAGTAATGTCATGAACTGGGGAGAATTCCTTGATTATGTTAATACCGCCTAGGGATAGGGGTAGGACGATCAATTGTATTTTGCTTCCGCTCATTATGCATTATTAGTTACTAGGGGAGGCTAGAGATAGCAAGCCGGTAATTAGTAATAGGCTCTTTTCACCAAGGGATTGGGTTAAGGGTAGACCAAGAAAGTTTGCATGGCAATATGATAAATAAGCAAAGTAAATAAGAAGAGTAGATATATGAGGGTGGATAAGATGAAATTGTAAACCCCAACAACCTCATTCATTCATAGTTTCTCTTAGTCAATTGAATTCTTGCATTTGCATGTTTATTTCTGTTTTGCATTTAAACCATTCAAATTATTTTCTTTTACTCAAGTCTTAAACAATTTGTTTACACGAAAGATGAGGCCTTAAGAGTCCTTTGGGAAGAACGATATTGGGTTTACCAATTATTATTACTTGATACGATCTGGTACACTTGTCAGGGGTTTAACAAGTTTTTGGCGCCGTTGCCGGGGATTCTTGGTTTAACTTTTTCGAGTAGTGTAAATTGATTAATTTTGACTTGATTGTTGATATTTGTATATATTTTGTTTTAAATAAAAGTGCTACTAGTGTTTGTGTTTCTTGTACATGCAATAAGAGGCTAGACATACTATGAGCAAGAAAAATACCCAACCTCTTCTTGACGGCTTAAGTGAGACAAGGGGAAGAAGGAGAGTCAGATGCCCATCTAGGGATTTATTCCCTTCTCCTAGCAGATTATTGTCACCTTCACCAGAAAGAAGAACAGGGGAGATGGCAGAACAATTTCCTCCAAGACGCATATTGGCAGATCAATCTAATGTTGTAGGTCATTTTCACTTTAACAGCATAGCCATGCCTACGGATCAAACGACTAACATGGTGATGAATCTAGCACTAATACACCTAGTACAAGGCAACCAGTTTCACGGCTTGTCAAATGAGAATCCGTATGATCATTTGACCATGTTTAGTGAAATCTGCAACACTGTGAAGATGGCAGGTGTATCAGATGAATGAGTAAAGCTTAGCTTGTTCCCATTCTCATTAGCGGGAAATGCTAAGGCGTGGCTTAATTCCTTTCCTGAAGGAACATTCACCACATGGGAGACTGTGGCTACAAAGTTTGTCACTAAATATTTTCCACAGTCTAAAGTTACTCAAGGGAAGCTGGAAATTTCATCATTCAAGCAGGGTATGGAAGAGACTTTAGGTCAAGCATGGGAGAGATTTAAGGGCTTGCTGAGAAAGACGCCAACCCATGGTTTTGACAAAACCACCTTGGTTCTTGCATACCTTGGAGGATTGAACACTCAGTCAAAGATGATGCTGGATGCCTCAGCTGGAGGCAATGTTAAACAAAAGACTGAAGATGAGGCATATGAATTGATAGAAAATATGGCTGCTAATGAGCAAGAAAATTACAGTGAAAGAGGCATACCTACACAAAAGAGAGGAGTTTTGCACTTGCCTGCAGATGACGTTATGCTAGCTCAGAACCATCTTCTGACTCAAAAGCTAGATAATTTAACAAAGATTCTCTCACAACTTCCTAAGAAGATTCATAATGTTTCCCAAACACAGCAGCTGTGTGATTTCTGTGGTGGTGACCATATCAAAGGTCAATGTGCTTTGCCTGAAGAGATGCAGCAAGAAGCTAATTTTATGGGAAATCAGTTTCAAAATACCTACCAAGGTAATGCCAAACAAGGTTGGAAGAATCATCCAAGTATTAGTCAGGCATCGAATTTCACATCAGGGCAAACAGGAGGTTTCAGGCAGTAGCAACATTCACCTTTGTGGCAGCAGGTCACCCATTTGACAGAGGTTGTCAGAGACTTAAATGATAGATTTGATAAATTCTTGAAGGTTTATGAGTCCAATTAAGCAGGTAATCAAGCCAGCATCAGATCTTTAGAGATGCAAGTTGGGCAGTTGTCAAAAAGGGTAGATACCACTAAGAAGCACCAATTTAGAGCTAACACTGATGTTAATCCTAAAGAGAAATGTAAAGTTGTTGTTACAAGAAGTAAGCGAAAAGTTGAAAGGGAAGTTGTGGAGATTGGAAGCAGTGATGAGGAAGAAGAGATAAGAGAAGTCATTGAAATAAGCAGTAGTGAAGGTGAGAAAGAAGAGGAAGAAAAATTCAGTCACAATAGACCATTTATAGAAAATCAAGTGACTGTGGTGCCTTCTGTAATCCAACAAATTCCTGCAAGGATGAAATTTTATCTTGGAGATATGATAGATTTGGATACAAATGAAGATGAACAAGAATTTGAAGTTCAACCTCCAAAAAGGAATTATCCGCCTAAGGTAAAAGATCCAGGTTGTTTGACACTTTCATGTATTATAAATGATTTTGAGGTAGAAGGAGCCATGATAGACTCTGGATCCAGCATTAATATGATGCCTGGATGATTCTTGAGAAAGATTGGAGGGTTGACATTAAAACCGTCTAATCTTGCTGTGACGATGGCGGATGGTTCCAGTAAAAAGCCACTAGGTATGGTGGAAGATGTGGTTGTGCGTGTGGAGCAGCTGGAGTTTTTGGCTGACTTTCTATTTATGGGCATAGAAGATGATGAGAGGATTCCAATTATTCTTGAAAGACCTTTCATGGCTATGTCTAAAATGTTCATTAGTGCTCATGATGGAAGAATCATGATGCGAGATAAGAAGAATGTGCTCTTACATACTGGTTCTAAAGGGAACAATATTAGAATAAAGAAAAGATCCAGATTCAGAAAGTCAAGAAGAGAAGCTGCATCAGAAGAAAGCATAACAGGTACCAATTCTAACAGTTGTAATGTTTTACAGCTACCTAAAAATGAGGAGGTTGATAAAGGAGGAACAATTCACTCAGAAGATATACCACTTCCACGAGGCTCACAGGTAAAATTCAAGAAAAGGAAGTGGATTGTTGAAAATATCAAAGAAGATGGCAAGGTAGAGATCAGAAAACCATTTACTAAAGTCATCAAAAGAGTGGATAGAAGACAACTAATGAGTTGGGAGGATGAAGATCCCAACCGGGATGGAAATATTTGAAGATATTTAATTTTATCCCATTTGTTGTAGAACAATTTTTAGAATAGGTTTATTCTGGTTATGTAAGTTGATGAATTTTTTTTAACATTTTTTGGGTACCATCTACTGAGGGATGCTAAATTTTTATGTGTCCACTAAAGGATACAGGAAGGTACACCTATTGATGGGTGTTGGTAAGATTCGCACTTACTAATGAGTGTTAAACAGGTTTGGGTCAAGCTCGTGACGTTAAACAAGCGCTATTGGGAGGCAACCCAGGTTTCTTTTTCTTTTGTACTTTGAATTTGTAGAATAGGTGGAACATTTATTTTGTGTCTATGCTTGGCTTGTACAATGGTTCTGATGGTAGTATTAAAAATGCATGACAAGTATTTGATAATGATGGAATGTGGTTGACTGAGAATGTATGTGTGTTGATATCCAGTTAAATGATTCACTAATTATATGAACAAATGTATTGTGGTACATGATTATGATTGTGATGCTAAGCAGGATAAATGTATGATGTGTGAGAAAGCATGCGTGTGAGGTTTTGAGCTCCAGAGTTCTTACTGATATATGTATTGTTCACAGGGAATCATGAATGATATTGCCTTAGTCTTGATAATTGATTGATTTGCATGCTTATGTTATATGATCAAGGCCATGTTTGGAAGCCCTTATCTAGCCAAAATTTCACCCAAGAAGTTTAAAATTTTATACCCTTTTTGAACCTTGGCCTTAAACAGGATGAGAACCCTTGATTTGAAATTATTTATCTTGAGTAGGGTTGAGAATAGTTTTATGTGATGAAAAGGTTCAAGTTTGGGGTTGTATGGGGAAAATTGAAAGGCAAAAGAAGAGCATTGAGTTCAAGTATTGAAAAGAAAAATGCACGAGTAAAGAAGAAAAGGAAAAAGTAAAAACATGAAAAAGGAACTCAATGCAAAATTGATAAAAAGGGAAGAAGTTGGGAATAAAGGAGTTTGGTGATAGAGAGAGTTTAAACTTGAACATTTTCAATGATGAAATAACTCTCTTAACTCAAGGATTTTGCAATCTAGAAAAACCAAATTTTCTTGATAGCTTAGCCTCATTATAAGCCTTGGAAAAGTCCTTGTGATGGTATTTGCATGTAAGGATTTTTATTGTTTTAGATACATGGCAATATTGTTTTATGTGGCATGTGAATAGTAAAGAGTGGAGTAATTCCTTAAACACTTGAGTGATTGAGTGAAACACTTGCTTGGTAAGAATTGTTGAAATCCAGGTTTACATTTATACTTAGTGGATTGATCGTTCATGAATAAAACATCTGTTGGGAAATATTGAAGTAGGTGAACTAGATTGGATTGAAAGCATGCTTGCATTTTGGTATGATTCCACTGAATATCTGAATTGGAAAATAACTTGTCATGAAGAAAAGGGTTTTGAAAAGTGTAGAACTATTTGATGAAAAATTGGAAGGCCAAGTCTTGTTTTGTTTTGCTTGAGGACAAGCAAAGTTTTAAGTTTGAGGTTGTGATAACGGTCTCAAAGCCGTTATTTTCATGCATAAATTTGATATTAAATCACACCCTTTGTAGCTTAAAATGAGCTTAGATTCAAGTAAAACTCTTAAGTTGTGTTACATGAGAGTCAAAAGTTGTTTTTAGAGATATTATGCTTGTTTTGCATTGTTTTGCAGGGTTTTTGATGAAAAATGAAGATGGCAATGAAGTAGGAAGGTCATAGACTCAAGAATGAAGGAGAAAAAGGAAGAAAAGTAAAGTTTGTGAACCGCTCAACGGTAAATTCCACCGCTGAGCGTCCTAGTGTAAGGAAAAGTTGTTGTCTGGCGCCTAGGCGGTGACGATGAGCGTCTAGAGCGACAAGAGGAAAACCGCTCAGCGGTCATTTTAGGCGCCTGGGCGGTGGCGTGTGTTGAGGCAAACCGCTGAGCGGCCAATTTAGGCGCCTGGGCGGTTGTCTGTTTTTATATTTTGGATTCTGAGATCTTTCTGTTATCTTTTTGGCTTATATATAGCCCTAGTGCGAATCCAAATGTAATTCTTTTGGCAGAGAACAAAGTCCACAACAGCTTTACACCTTTGTAGGAGATTTCTTGGATGCTTAGGCTGCACTTTATCAATTCAGGGTTTGCTTTTCCATTCTTCCATTTAGTTCATCTAGTTTCACCATGATTATGGTGAACTAAACCCTTAGTTGTAGGGAAACAATGTAATCTTTTGAAACTCTCGTATATTGAAATTCTTGTTTACTTTATATGCTTGCATATGCTTGATTCATCAATTGTTGGGTTTTTTACCTTTGTTTAATGCTTCTACCGTTTAACCCATTCGATAGATGTTGTTTGTCTTTATTGATACGGGGACGTACAGTAATGTCATGAACTGGGGAGAATTTCTTGATTATGTTAATACCGCCTAGGGATAGGGGTAGGACGATCAATTGTATTTTGCTTCCACTCATTATGCATTATTAGTTACTAGGGGAGGCTAGGGATAGCAAGCCGATAATTAGTAATAGGCTCTTTTCACCAAGGGATTGGGTTAAGGGTAGACCAAGAAAGTTTGCATGGCAATATGATAAATAAGCAAAGTAAATAAGAAGAGTAGATATATGAGGGTGGATAAGATGAAATTGTAAACCCCAACAACCTCATTCATTCATAGTTTCTCTTAGTTAATTGAATTCTTGCATTTACATGTTTATTTCTGTTTTGCATTTAAACCATTCAAATTATTTTCTTTTACTCAAGTCTTAAACAATTTGTTTACAAGAAAGATGAGGCCTTAAGAGTTCTTTGGGAAGAACGATATTGGGTTTACCAATTATTATTACTTGATACGATCTGGTACATTTGCCAGGGGTTTAACACTCAACGAGTCTGCATAATCTGCAGTACTAAATTCTGCAGAATTATGCAGCTCAAACACCATCTACCAATTCTAACTATTTTTCCCAACTTCTAACCATCCTAATTTGTGTTATATACCTAATTAGACTTGCCTAAGCGTTCCTACACCTCACTACAATCTAAAGTGTTTATGAACCGAATTATAATACAAAACTCCAAATTTCTCAACCTAGAGATCCAAATCCAATTCTACCACTTTAAACATGTTTTTGACCATTCTAAAGGCTCAACTCAGTCATATTAGACTTACCAAAACCCCCCTTCCATACCAATTGCATATCAAACCCCAATTACTCAAATTCACTACCTCACTTCCTCTAAAATCACTCAAATCAACTATAAACCCTGTCTGCTCATCACTAAACCTTCACGTCTCAGATTTCTAGCAGAATATACATCTCCACCACAATTTATCGTAATCTAAACATACCAACACAGATTTGATCATTCCAGAAGTACTCAACAATTTTAGGTTCATCATTTCACACTCAAGAACAACCAAAATATACATTTATACCAAATTTTTAAACATTATTTAATACAATTAAATCAGGAATCATACAACCACTACACATACACTAAATATATATAAATTCATAGTAATCTAACTTCCCTTACCTCAGCTCAAGTTCTACACCGATTACAGAACCCCGACTACAGCTTGCACCATAAGGAAACTCAATAGAAACCTATAACTCATCGATTGGTGATAGGAAAACAACCTTAGAACCTAATTTGAGTTAGAAATTGAAGGGAGAAACTGCTAAACACATGCAAGACAGAACCGTTGCATGATCATAGTCTGAAAATGCACGGAGAAAAGGAAGAACGACTTACCGGCTAGAAACAAGAAACTGATTTGTGGGAAATGCAGCTCTCAACACCAGGATCGCCTAGGCACTTCCTGATTGTCGAACAGATAACTCAAACGTTAGAAATCCTAAAGAGAAGGCAAAGAAACGAAGAGGGATAATGTTTTAGAGAAATAGAGGTGTTTTAGATAATGAATAGAGCTTTAGAAACTTGTTCGTCTCATTATTTAAATACACCTATCTACTCTAATGCTCTATTTTTTAGGTTCTTACAATTTTTTCTTATTTTGCTATTAATGTTGTGTTAGTACATGCAAGGTATGTTCATAGTATTTTTAATTTATTTATTTAGGTTGTTTTTCAATTTTATATATATATATATATATATATATATATATATATTAATAACTCATTTAAATAGTATAAATACTATTAGGAACTATCACAAGATTAATAAGATAAAATCCATACAGTTATCCATCATAACTATACATATATTCTATATTTACAATATTAAAAGGAAAATAAACTAAATATTTACATAAAGTCTCTCAAAATATAATTATACAACCTAATTATTCTACTCAAGCTATACATTGGCTACATATGTAACATCTCATTTCAATAGTGTAAAACTACTAAAAGAAAACATGCATACATAATAACTTACAAAGAACTTGAGACTAATAGAACAGAAGATTCTACCTTTGAAGAGCAAAAACTATCTATCATGTTGTTTCTCTCTCACCCAACCGTTGAATCAACTTAAAAGATGTTTTGGAGGATTTTCAGTGTGTATTTGGAGTTTTGAGTAGGGGAATTCTAAAGTAAGGAGTTGGAACAAAATTTATGAGTTAGGGGTTACTGTTTGATGCATATAAGACTGGTTTAAGCTGTTGAATTGTTGAAATTGGAGTTATAAGTAGTATATTAGAGTTTGGAAGAGTTTAAGTAGTCAAATTAGGTTTGAGGTAGCTAATTGGAGTTTTAGATGTGTTTTGGGACGTCTATAAGTGTCTAAAGGGTATTAGGAGTCAATTAACTTGTATAGAGGGTAGAAAAGATTATATTAGAGGTGTAAAGGGTATTAGGAGTCAATTGAACTTGTCGCGCTGGGCGCCCCTTAAGTGCCCTTTTGCTGAGAGGATCACGCCCAAGAACCCCCTAGGCACCCTTTTTGCGAGAAGAACTCGCTCGAGCACCCCTAGACGCCTCATTCCAATGAGTTTGGCGCTTGCGCACCCCTTTTTGGGATTAAGCACCCCTTAGCCAGTTTTTAGGTCCTTCAGTTTTGGCCTGTCCTAAGTTTTCTTATGCACTATTTTGAATCTTTTGATGTATTTGAAATTGTTTAAAGTGGTTATTTTATGATACATAAAGTTGTAAGTGTATGTATATGTATTGAATGAAAAGTTGTGAAAATGAGTTCCACGAAGGAACTTTTTGGTGGTGGTTTCAAGTATTATAAGTATGAATATAGGAAGCTCAGTCTTGGGGTTCATTCTGACACTTTAATGGTCATCCATTCTCATGTAGAGAGGGGTGAGGCATATGGTAAGTGGGAGGTCCTAGTCTAGAGGCTTTACCTTGGACTAAGGTAAGTGATAACTGACTAACCTTGTGTGGTAGCTTGGGGTGACCAATACAAGTCCAAGAACCGTCGTAGCTCGATATTCATACTAATTTGGATAGTCCAGTCTAGGTCCTTGCTTGTTAAGATGTTTGGGTTAATTTATGTTATATCTGATTCCTTATGAAGTGCTTTAAGTTTAATATGAATTGTTTGTATTACTAGCTTACCTTGTAACATCCTGAGAATATAGATTAAAACTATAAAAGGAGTTAACATGTAATAATATGATAGAACAATGGAAGAATTTATACTATGGAGTTGGGATATATAAAATACCCATAAAATTAAAACTGTACAAGTTCTAAGAGTCTTATACAAATTAACAGCTTAAGCCGGATGGTTCTAGGTCTAAGCTTAAACTGAACGGTGTTACAAAAGATTATTTCATACCAAACAGTTATACAAAAGGCTATAAACCGAATGGTTTCTATACTAATTAATAAACAACCTATTGACCGTAAGGTCCTACACTAGCTTCAGGGTTCTCATTCTCTAGTGCTTCCTCTAGTGAGTATTCGTCCCCTTCTGCTCACATCAACAGGATGATCATCGCAGTGAAGAGAACAACCGAACGGACAGACAAGACAAGACAAAAGAATAGGGTAAGCTTATGTAATTTAATTAATCATAATAGCATACAGATTCATTAATTTCATACACAATTCATACATATAATTTCAAAATATAATCAAATCAGAGAATGCAGGCAATGACCAAACATCCAATAATGTTATGATCGACTACTGACTTGACTCATCCGGATTGTATGAATTATGTAGCTACGACGTTTATGCACTCGGGTGGACCCTAGTTGGGATGCCCTCAACAGCTGCCACCCGAGGTTAGTCCAATGAAGCTTACCTCGGTACACCAATACCATGAGGCTAAAGGACCCCATGTCATTCTCACACATGAATTACTCCTCTCTACGTGAGAATGAGTAATCACAGAATATCGGGATAAACGACAACTTAGCTTACCCATATTCATACTTTACCATTCAACAACCATCCATGAGATATTAATCCTTGGAACCCTCTTTCACATCCATGTTATTCATTTCATATAAATCTTTAAATACCATCATACTTAGCCACCAATATAATCAAACTGAACAGTATAGTAAAATCACAATCATGAATAAGACCTAAACGAAGTAGTACTATAGCCTATGAACATGACCGAACAGTAAGAACACCCATAACTCAAGAACATGACTGAATGGTCAAGTAACAAGATAGCTCCAATATGAGCCGAATATAGTCTAAGACCGAACACTAATAAGCTTGAGTTGAATACTAAGTACTTAGACATAATACTTATACCTTAGGCCGAGCACTTTGAGCTTAGGCCAAACACTTTCGAGCTTTGGTCGAGCACTTAGAGCTTAGGCCGAACACTAGGAACTTTGGCCGAGCACTTAGAGCTTAGACCGAACAGTAGGAGCTTTTGCCAAGCACGTAGAGTTTAGGTCGAACACTAGGAGCTTTGGCCGAGCACTTAGAGCTTAAGCCGAACACTAGGACTACAAGACTGAGTTCTCTTCAAGAAACTGAGTGCTAGTACGAGACCGAACACTCTTTAAGAGACCGAGTGCCAGTACAAGACCGAACACTCTTTTAAAGACCGAGTGTCAGTACAAGACCGAACACTCATTTAGAGACCGAGTGCCAATACAAGAGACCCAACACTCTTTAAGATAAATTTTATATACATACATATATATGTATGTATGTATGTATGTATGTATGTATGTAAGACTGACATCGAGAATATATTAACTTTTATTCACATACTTGAGACTAGGGATGGCAAAAAAATTTGCGGGCACGGGTATCCGCGGGTAAAATCCGCGACGGATAGTTACTACCCGCGGATATTTACTACCCGCGGGTAACGGGTAGCGGGTATTTTAATACCTGCTTCTAAACGGGTCGGGTACGGGTAGTATACTACCCGACCCGCAGGTACTCGTTACCCGCAAAAAATAAAAAAATAAATTGATTTATATATATTTTTAATTAAATTTAATTAAAAATAAAATAAAATTATATTTAATTAGGTTAAATTTAATTAAAATTAAATTTTAATTTATATTTAATTTAATTTACATTATATTATAAATATATTTTTTGTAATTTTATTTAAATTTTATTTTAAAATGTATAAAATATTTTTTTTTTATTTTATGCGGGTATCCGCGGGTACCTGCGGGTTTTAAAATACCCGCAGGTATTTTTTAAACGGGTACCCGGTGGGTAGTGGGTCGGGTAGCAGGTAAGATTTTATCCGGCGGGTCGGGTTGCGGGTAGACACTATCCGTGCCTGACCCGACCCTTTGCCATCCCTACTTGAGACAAATATAATATTAAAGTCTTAATTTATTTTGAATACTTTGACTAGGCTGATTATTAAGTGAAGATAGAATACCTTAATTAGACCTAATACTTATTTTCAACATGCTAATAGAAGACCGATCGGTCACCAACTGAAACTCTCTACAGAAAGAGAATCCAACCAAGACCAAACGCATTAAGGTCAAACCGAACGGTCATAGAGGACTCTCGACGACCATTACCAAATTCTACAGAAGACTACAAAACTAAGATGAGACCCTAGTCATACCAAGTTCATGTCATTTCTAATCATCAATTCATACATTCAAACATGCATTAACATCAATATCACATATCCATCAAATAATCAAACAAAACATACTTCACACATATAATCATTCTAATTAGAGAATCATAATTAAATTATATAAACTTCCCTTACCTCGAACTAAGAAAACTTATATGCTTTCACTGTATGGCCTACACCTTAAGTAACTTCTAGGGCTCCCTATAAGCTTCTGATTGGTGAAGAAGAACCAACCATAGAATCAAAGATAGAAAACAGTTTCAGAGAATGAATTTATGAACACATGCAAGCTAAAAAGTGCTTGCATGTAACAGAAAATGCATGGACTGCAAAAGGTGACCAGGTTGGACTTACCACTTCAAAAATGCAACTTGATCGATTTAAATGGAAGTCCTTGATGCCTCAAATACTCAGACGGTGGCTGATTGGTGATCGGAGGAAGAAAACATTAGAATTTGTAGAGAGAAGGATGAAGGATTCTAGAGAGAAGGAGGAGAAAATGAAGATTTTCAAAAGTTGGAGAAGAAAGGTTGCATGCAGAAAGTTGAGCGTGATTTGAAATTTTTCTTTAAATACTACCGTCAAAATCGAACGGCCCACTCAGCTGCAACCACTTGTCTCCTACTTTCTGAATTTCTCATTCCTCACACCCACACCTGGATCGTACTTAGCTAGGGATTTTATGGATTCTGACATACCTTTTTTTCTGATTTCTTTGTATGCTCTTGTGCTTTGGTTTTGGCTATGATCATCCGGTGGGTGTGAATAGAGGGCGATGAGGTGACTGTAGAGAAAGCTTTGGAGGAAGGACTGCTAGAAGTTTGGTTCTCTTGATTAGATTAGTTATATGTAAATAGTTTTGTTTTAGTTGGCTTGTAGATAAAGTTTGTTTTTATGATTATGTTAGATTATTGTAACAACTTTATATTTCTCATCTTGTCGACTGTTCTAATTTTATTGATTATGTGATGTCTCTCTTATATTTTAACCCTATATTTTAGGATGTTACAAATAACAAGTAAGAGAGTGACAAAAAATGAAATAATGCATAAAAGAATATTGTTTGAATAAAAATGTAAAATAATAGAAAAAAATTGAATAAATTATCGAATGATAGAGTAATATAGTCATCCAGCAAAGTGCACAAAGTATTATATTCTACAGTCATCCAAAATAACTATAAATTTTAAAACTCTATGTACTAGCCACTAATCTAAACTAAGCACTACTGTTCTATATCATCTAATCAGCAACTTTAGCTCCATCCAGTGCTTGTTCAACAGAAACATCATCTCCCTCTGTTCACATCTAAGGGATGATCATTGCAAAAGAAAGAAGACAACACATACAACACTAACAAACAGAAAGGGTAAGCTAGGTTTTAAAAGCATACATATTACTTTATAGAATTGGAAATTCGAAAGCACACTCATACAAGTAAACAAGCAAGGAATCATATTATGTTATAACTTAGACTAGACTCGCCCGAACTTAGAATGAATATTGAGCTATGGCGAGTTGTGACCTTATGGTGGCCTCTACTGCTTTGCAAAGCCATTGTCAATGGGTTTCACCCTACCACACACAAGGTAAGTCTGTTACTGCGCAATAGGCCTCATGGTAGCGCCTACACTAGAACCTCCTACTACTCTCACCACATGCATCAATCTTCTCTATATGGGAATGAAAGAAAATTAGAGTGTTAGGATAACCCCCAAGACTGAGCTCCTATATTCATTCTAAACACTACAACTATCTCACCGAGAGATATGACTTTGATTTTCAATATCATCAAACTTATCACAATCTTTCTCTATGTTAATCATATACAAACTATTGTCATTTAAAAAATTACATTCAATATCATACAGATCATATATATATATATATATATATATATATATATATATATATATATATAATCATACCTCAACTACCACTCAATCAAAGAAAAGAAAAGAATAACCTAAACGAGACTGGTCGCTCAGCACACTAGGCCGCAAGGCGAGACCAGAGGGTTCTCGCATAGGGACTCCAGCTCACTATGCAAACTTCCAAACAGAGAAGACCAGAGGGTTCTCGCATAGGGACTAAGCTCGCTGTGCAAATTAACACCAAACTGTTACAGACTTCTCACCCTTGCATAACGTCCCAAATTAGCTATGCGAGAGTACCTCAGACAGTAGCTCAAGTTGTACCACTCTCGCAAGGCGACTCAGATTCGCCTTTCCAATTAAATGGTATTTTCCCAACCTTGTTACAATCACAAGGCAGCCCTGATTCGTTGTGCGAATCATCAAACAGAGGGAAACCCTCTATAGTAATTCGCATAGTGCACAGAGTCGCTATGCGAATGCCCTAACAGAGAGCGCTCTTCCTGGGCGACTCGCTGTGCAAATCCTCTCGCACAGCGAGTCTGCATAATCTACAGAAATGAATTTCTGCATAATTATGCAACTCCACCACTCAAAACCAAATCCAACCAATTTAGTGAACTTCTAACACCCCTAGATCAGTATATATATACATATATATATATATATATGCTGAATTAAACTGGTCTAAATGATTCTAACCCTTTCTAGTCGCATGATGTAGTGTTTATTCATTGATTTCTACTCAAAAACTAAAACTTTCTCAACCTATGGACCTGAATCCAATTCTACCACTTAGAAACTGTTTTTGACCATTTTGAGTCTTCTAATAAGTCTAAAATGACTTACTTCTACTGTCTGAAAACTCTAACACAGACCCAAACCCCTAAATCCCAAAATCACTCTCTCACTTCCTCTCTAAATTACCTAAAACATTAAGTTCTCTTAATTCTCTATCTACAAACCTGAAATCAGTTTTCTCACCATTCTAGTAACTCAGATTTAACACTCTACCTTGCTCGTAACGGTTAATTGCATCAATTCACAATTACCCAATTCATACATCTAGAAATTACACATTCTAACATATCCAATTCATAAATGCAACTCAAACTATATCATCTTTCATCATACAGTCCACACATACATCAATTAGCAATTCTAATAGAATCTAATCACAATACATTCACAATCAGAAAATAAATCCCAACTTCCCTTACCTCTAATTCAACAACTCAGTACAACCGAGATCCCGACAGTTCACTTGCACCTCAAGGAAGCGCTAAAACACCTACAGATCACCAATTGGTGATAAAGGACAGTCCTTAGAACCCAAATCAGGCTAAAAATTGAGGAGAGACACGAAGAGTCACAGCTCCAAAATACATGGCAGAAATGGAAAACAACTTACCAATTAGAGAAACAGCGAATTGATCGGTCAAAACGCAGCCCTTAACATCAGGATCGCCTAAGCACCTCCTGATCGTCAAACCGTTAGCTCTAAGAGAAGAATTCTAGAGAATGCAGAGAATATCTAGAAAATAGAAGTTTTAGAAAGATGAAATGTTTAAGGTAATGAACTGAGCGTTTTAAAAGTGTATATATTATATTATCTTTTTAAAGAAAGTTGCTCGTTCTATTATTTAAACATAGTCAATCTCCTTTATTTCCTCTATTTTCCAAGGTCTTACATATAATAAAATAAATTTAATTTATAAATTACTATATTTAAAAAATAATTAAAATTACAAAAATTATTTATTAATTTAATATTTTTAATTTAATTATTATTTTATTATACTAAAACTTCAATTAAAATATGATATATATATATATATATATATATATATATATATATATATATGTTTTATGAATTAAACTTAATTGTAAAGAAACTAATGTTAATCAAATTAATAAAAATAAACTTTTATTTTATTTCATAATTAATTGTAAATATTAACTTAATAAGGTATAAAAGTTGGGTCATAAAATGAAAAACGGACGTGTGACTATGTAAGAAAATTAAAGTTTATATTTTAAAAGTAATGACCCAACTCTATAATCTTGAATAAATCGAATAATCAAAAATTGCATAATGGTTTTGAAATTCGTGTTGGTGGGAGAGATTAATGTCATTTATGTAATTGATGCAACCTATGCGTGCTCATGATTCAAATCTCTAATTTTGCAGAAGCATTTTTACCAACGTAACACACTTCATTAATAACTGCTTGTACCACAACCTGTTGCATATAAGATGAAGAAACTGAAATTAATAGTAAGTAGGAAGCATTTCATATGATTTAGAAAAGAAGAATTATTCATAGACAGTGATATGGCACTGACTAAGCCTAATCGGCATGGCCAAAAATATGTGGCAATGGATATATAGATATACACTTGCTTCTGTTGTATCAAAAGTACTGACAAATGCGCATACCTAACGCAGTTATCAACAAAAGAATCATGGTCATGCCAAGTTTTATCAATATTTAATAGCATTTTGGTCCCTCCACGTGTTATGCTTTTTCATGTGCAATCATGGATGCTTGTTGGTGATGCAATGTATATATTCAATGCTCAAATAGTAGAGTTCATAGCTACACTTCTTTCATATTAGGGTTGGACAAGTCATCAAAAAGTTACTATAATATTATTAGTTTAGACTGTAGGTGTAGATTATCTCTCAAGTTAAGATGTTTTCATTAGTGCGTTGTGTTCCATATTTCCATCCAAAACTCTCAAGTGTGTATGTAATATGAAACAAGGACTACTGAATTTAATTAAATGTGTATAAATAGTTAGAGACATCTTCGTAAACATTATATCACTTTTAGCTATAGCGGTTAAATGGGTCATAATCCGCGGGCCAATCTGGTCCACCATGGGTTCGGGTCGGATTGGGTTTGAAAAATTTGTATTTTTTTCTATGCGGGTCAGATTTTAATTCAATTCATTTAAATCCGACTCATGCGGGTTCAATCCGTGATGGGTCAGGTTGGCCCACCAACCCACCTACCTTATTTTATTTAATTAAAATTTAATTTTAATTTTATAAAAAGATATTTTTTTTTGCTTGAAAAAATTATTTAAGTTTCCTATTTTCAAAATTAATTAAACACTCATGTGGGAGTGAAATTTGGGGGTGAAATTTGTTTAGATTTGAATTATAAAAAGTTTGTAATTTCTTTTTATTTAAAAAAAATTAATTAAGTGAGTTAATGAGCCAATCCGTTTACCCATCAACCTGTGGTGGGTTGGGTCAGGTTCGAATTTTTCTGACTCGCTAATAAATGAGTCGGGTTGGGTTGGCTCACTAAGTTACCAACCCGTGGTGGACCGGGCCGGGTCGAGCCGGGTTATCCGTTTTGACAACTCTACTTTTAGCTTCTATAGTATTGTGAAAGCATAATTGTAATCTTTATAGAATTTTAAAATGTAGATTTACTTTTTCAATTTTCTAAAAATAATATTTGTTACTAATGAAACATCCCCACAAAACTTTATAAGACATTATATCATGCTAGTCGAATATTATTGTGATAATTTGCTTTGGCGTCCACTCCATTTGGAATAAAATTTGTTTATGTATAATGATATACAAACAAATATGCAAGAGTAAATTTGTTAAGGATAAAGTCCAACACTAATGATAATGATTTGATTAAAAACAATTATCTATAAAATATAATTATGTTTCGTTTATAAAAGATGATAGTTTTAATTTAATAACAAATAAAGTACCATGTAAGGGTTATGTCTGCCAAACAATACAATATCATATAAATCTTATTTAATGTTTAATAAAGCATGTATATGTTCATACAATACTAATGGCGATTTCTTAACTAAGAGTCCTATTACAATAAGCATGGCCAAACTTTTATAAGAAGAGTCATCATAGAAGGTGAAACTAAGCTCTTCTTCACTTGGGTCATCATAGAGGTTGAAGAATAATTTAGGCCATGTGTTTCGGCTAAGTAGTATAGGTTTCTTCAGGCTTTTATTAAGGTCTAATTATTATAGAATTTTCCTTAAGCTAGGACGTCCAAACTGTAACGCCCCAAAAATCAAGGTGTCACGAATTATTACAAAAACTGTATATTTCAAAACTTTCTTATAACACGGAAACATATTTCTCAAAAATCTCAATATTTAAACGTGCATAATTAATTCAAAACGTAATAATTACAACATTTGTTAATTGTTCAGAGAGATGTGTTTATTCGCTATACATAGTAAATCCTGAGATTATCTGCGTGGGACATGGGATAACGACTCTCTTTGGCATTGGTTGTAGAAAAAAGAGTGGTGTTTGAGTGTTGAACCTTCTTTTTAGGGAGAGAATGATGTTTCTCCTAGTCCTCTTATGATAGGGAAACAAGTCCTTTAGCAACGAAGGCGGGATGAGTCGAGCAGACTTATATGGGGAAGTTAAAAATGGTTGTATGGGGAAGCTACAAGTGTGTGAGGTGGGGTGCAAGAGTGTGACTGACTCTTTCATTGTGGAGTTCATGGTAATGTGGATGCTCATAATGATGTTCATGATGAGGATAGTCATGATGGTGGATGCATGATTGGGATAATCATGACGGTGGTATATTTATGATGATGATCATGGTATTCAAGATGTTCATGGTTATGCTATGTTGATAGTAATGTTACTATAATAGTGATAGTAAGTTAGTTAACATAGGTGTTGATCAGTGGATATGCCAAGAGTTTATGTGTGTTATGTTAGTGATGACATCAAGGGTCGAGGATTGAGGATTGAAGATCAATGATCGATAATCGATGATCAAGGATCGACTAATCTAAGATGATTGAGTTGTTTATGTTTAGAGAATTAAAAATCTTATTGTTAATACTTCTATGTATGGGGTGGTTGATTATGGTTAATATAATCAGTATGCATATATCTTGCTTTTATGATAATTTTAATGGTAGATTACCTTATACATGTTTGTGTTTTGTTAGCAAAATGATGAAGATGAAGTTTTGATGATGTCCAAATCAAGTCAAGATATATCAAGATTCATAAAGATCCTTTGAAGACTTGTTTTTGTTATAAAAAGCTTTTGTAATAATTGTAGTTTGATGTTTAGGACTTAGATTTGTAGTAGGTTATGATTCTCGTACCTTCATACTTTATATTTGTTGTTCAGAATAAAAAACGCACGGTTTTAATCGATTAAATAAAGTATTAATCGATTAAAACGTTGCAGGTGTTGAAAATTCAACTGGCACGAAAATAATCGATTACTACCTATTTTAATCGATTAGTTAATTGATTAATCCTTAAAATAATCAATTACAGGTGACCGTTGGAGTTTTCTGGTTTTTTGAAAACTAGTCATTGTACTCATTTTATGAAGTATTCGGAGGAGGTGTTTCATCTTTTGTGAAGATTCAAAGGAGGTGCAGGTTCATCTCTTGTGGTGTTAAGAGAGGTGGTTTCTAAACTTTTACAAATTGTTTCTTTGTGAATGTAGTTTGTAATTGTTTTGTGTTTAGTGAACTGTTTATCTTGATGTGAGATAAGCGATTGGACGTAGGATTGGTAAGATCCGAACCAATATCAAATTCATCTGTGCAAATTTCTCTCAACCTTACTCTTGTTATTTATTATTATTATTTGCGTAATAAGATAAATTGAGTAGAAATTAAAAGGCACACGTTTATATTAAAACCCCTCTTGGTTTATTATTCCACGCTAACCATTCTTCTACAGTCGCTCTGACAATTGGTATCAGAGCTCGATTTGATAGTTATTCAAATGGCAGGATCATATCATACCTTTGCAAAGGGTGCTTCTATCAATAAACCACCCATATTCACAGGTGAAAATTATGCATTCTAGAAGGTTAGAATGCAAATATTTATTGAGTCTATTGATTGTGAGATTTGGGATGTTATTGCATTTAGTTCGTTTGTTCCTACTGACAATTTGTAGGAACCAAAGCCCCGTATTTAGTAGACTGCTGAAGAGAAGAGAAGATTTCAAAATGATGTGAAAGCCCGAAACATCATTGCATTTGCCTTAACCGTTGACCAGTTTTATAGGATCTCTATTTGTAAGACTGCTCAAGAAATGTGGGAAGTGCTGAGAGTAACCCACGAAGGTACAAATGATGTAAAGAGAGTAAGAAAGAATACCTTGATTCAGGAATACGAAATGTTCAGGATGAAGCAAGGAGAAACAATATTAGACATTCAGAAACATTTCACCAATATCGTTAATCATCTAATTGGACTAGGTTAGTCTTTCGAAAATGATGAACTCAATATAAATCTTTTGAAACCTTTAGGCAGGTCGTGGCAACTGAAACTGACTGCAATTTCTGAGTCACAAAATCTCAACACAATGACTATGGCGTCATTATTTGGAAAGTTGAGAAAGCATGAACTTGACCTTGGAAGACTAGATGAAGAAGAAGCAAAAGCCAAAACTAAGAAAAAGAGTCTAGCCTTAAAATCTAAGGTAGAAAGGAGCAAGAACAAAGTAGAAGATGAAGAAAATCTGAGACTCATGATAAAAAGGCTTAATAGGTTCATGAAATCAAAAGACAAAGGAAGAATCAAATACGAAAAGAAAGAAAATCAAGGATCTTCCTCAAATTATAAATGCTATGGTTGCGGAGAAAGGTGGCATTTAAAAGCTGACTGCCCAAATCAAAAGAAGAGTGAAGAAATAAAAGAAAAGAAGTTCTTCAAGAAAAAGAAAGCCTACATCGCATGGGACGATGACAATGAAACAATTTCTGATTTGAGTGAATCTGATGAAGAGGCAAACATCTGTTTAGTGGCAGACAACGATGGTGGAAGCCAAGTAAGTACATCTAGCGATTCTGATAATTATAATCAATATAGTGAAAGTGAATTGCATGAAACTTATGCTGCTTTAATAGTAGAATCAGAAAAATTATATAAAGCTCATAAGAAATTGAAAAAGGATTTTAAAAAGTTAAAATCAAATTTTAAAAATATTCTTGAAGAAAATAAAAATTTAAATTTAAATTTTGAAAATATTTCTGAAGAAAATAAAAATTTAAAATCAGATTTTGAAAATATTTTTGAAGAAAATAAAAATTTTAAAAATATAATTTTATTTTATGAAAAGAGTAAATTTACTAGTAGTGAAGAATGTGTATTTTGTGAAAATTTTAAAAAACTACTAGAAAAAACGACCTTAGGAGAATGTAGTAAAAATAATGATAATAAGGTTGTTAAAAATAAGTATGTTCCTAAAATTAAAAGTAAACATAATAATAGAACTCGTAGAACTTGGGTAGAAAAAGGAACAACTTATAGGAACACAAATGTTATATCATGCTTTTATTGTATGAAAAAGGGTCATACTTCAAATAAATATAAAATTAAGCATTTTGGTGTTCCAAGTGGTAGATATGTTTGGGTAGTAAAATGATTTCAATTTTTAAATCAAACCCAAAGGACCCACACAAAGTAGTTGGGTACCTATTGTTTAACATTTAATTTTTTTTTAATTAATGGAAAAATTTTTAAATAGAAAAATATGTGCATGTTGTCTTTGATAAAATTGTGACCTTGAGGCAAAACCTCTTGAGTCAGATGAATTTGATGTAGGTAATTTTGAAGATTTGACAAAGACAACAAATGAAGAAAAGAGTGGTGACAATCCTCAAGAGGAATATCTCAACTAAATATCATTACACAACGAAATTGGAGACACATCTAAAGGGGTAAACATTAGAAGAGATCAAAGAATTTTAGAAATCTCTTAGGATTGCATGTTTTATCCATTTTATGCTTTTTTGTGAAGAACTAGATATGGCAAATTATTATGGTATGAAATCTAAACTTATACAATTTTTTATTAACATATATAACTGATATTTAACATATGTCATTGAATCTTATTGTATAAGTCACATATGATGTCCCAAACACGAATGTGTTGAGGATGAATTGGATTTCATATGTCAAGGAACAATGGAAAAATTTCAAGACTATGCTTATAAGTCATTATATTTATGGTTCCAAAAGTTATAAAAAAATTGCTATGAAAAGTATTAATTTCTTAATGAGGAAACATGGAAGGTCTTTAAGGAGAAGTGATTAGATCTTGTCTTTTAGGTAAATTCATTTTATATGATAGTTTAAATTTATATTAACTTATTGTTAACATAATTCATTCTTTATACATTGATGTCATAAGCTAAGAGGAAAGTTGCATAAGAGATCACAAAGAAATATCTCCAACCCCACAAATTGTCTTTTGGAGTTTATGAGAAATTGAAGCAGAAGATGATGAAAGAGGAAACTATCTTTAATCCTAGTGGGGCCTCAAATACGAGTATCATAACTCGTCCTCCTTACCATGATACATGGAAGAGAGCTTGTCAAAAACCATAAAAGAAGTACACATATGAGGAAACAATGACCATATTTGGTTAACTTAACTTCAAATTTTTGGTTGTAGGATGATTTGCTGGAGTAAAGCACACAAGGTACCTTCACTCCAAAAGGGTTGTGAGGAATATTAGTAGTTGCCATTGGTTGTCCAGAGCATGCTGGACGTGTTCGAGGTACTAGAAAATTTATTGGCATGCGTCAATTCTTTGATCCTCCATAAAGTCATCATAGTAAAGCTCATGTCACTGAAAAGGTCCTCATGGATAAGAAATCAGACAAGAGATAAGGGAGGAGAAAAGGGAGGAGAACATGGAGAAGAAGAAGGAGTACGGTGAAATGCGGACACAATTATTAACAAAAGTGTGAGCAGAGTTAGTCTTTCCCTCAGGTCAGCCTAGAAATCCCCCTCAACCATCTCCTCTTTGTATAAGCACAAAGGGGAATTATGATGTTTCTCCTCCACAGGCTTTTCCCACTGTTGATCAAGACTATGAGTTGTTCAATGATGATGCCCTACATAGTGCTTGGTGGCCTTAGGTAATTTTTCCAATTATATTGGATGTACTTGTTTGTTAAATTATATTCTTTGATATATTTTACAAATATTATTTGGCTAACTTAAGTAAAATGTATACATTAGGGTTAACAATATGTCAGAGCGGTGCAACAAAATGTTTAACGTGAATGAATAAACCAAAAGTGGAGTGAATTGGTTTCCTCTCGCAAACATAGATTAATTATCCACTATCACAAAACTAATGAACTATTACAATCATACAGAAAGAAAAGTTTAAAGGTTTAAAGACACCTCTCTTGTTACTAAAAGAGAAGAAACTCACTTCCCCTAAAGGCCACAATGGGTGAACACCCTCATCCGAATGCTTCACGAAGGATGAACACTTCCTTTGAATATTTACAAAGGATAACAGGCTTCACTCAGCAACAATAGTAGCACTCAATCACACTCCCAGTTAAAGTTCTCATTTTTTCCAACATCAAGTTCTCAAAGCCAAAGCACAAGAGTTACATAAACCCTAGATAACATTTTTCACAGTTTAAGTAAACAAATGTGTGTATTTGAATAAGAGTCTAAAACATCTTTATAAAGAAAATTCTTGAAAAGCAAGGATGCATGCATTTTTCAAGGTGCCTTATCCTCTGAGCAATGTTCTAAGGGTTACTTTGAAGTACCTGAAAAACACTAGAAGGGAGCGTTGAATAGTGTTATTGGAAAACTTTTTCGCAACCAGTATGATATAGGACCTTCGTTGAGATTAAAATATTTTACGAAGATTGTTTAAAGGCTCAACTTTGAAATAAATTTAAGCAATGTGTTCTTTTCAAGTGTTATTCAAAAGTTAAGAGATATTCGCTGTAAACTTTTAAATAAGACTTCCTTTTTAATAAAAGTCATTTAGAGTAGGAAGATTGTATAATAGAAATGAGAGTGCAACTATAGGTTTTGTAAGAAAAAACGTTGAGAGAGAATAGAACAATAAATGCCTAGATATTTTTATACTGGTTCACTCAAACTAAGTTATGTTCAGTCTCCTCTATCCTTAGAGGGTTTCACTATAATCTTCAACAAGATTACACCTTAATATTCTCACCACTCTAATATCCCTAGACAATCCTGGTATCCCCTGATACATTGCCTACTTGAGTTTGACTCACTCCTGGTTATGCAGTATTTTTCAAAACTCCTAATATCCCTAGACGCTCCTCGTATCAACCTAATACACTATCTAATTGAGTTTCACCCAGTCCTGGCTTCCACTAGACAATCTTGGTATCCTCTGATATGTTGCCTAGTAATCACTAACTCTCTTGAGTTAATCAACAAGTGTTTTAATTCTCTTTCGAATGTGCAATCAATATGATTTCTTACACGTCGTTAGACGGTTACTGTCACATAAAGGATATATGTTCAATACAATTCAGTTTACAGACTCGCTAGGTGTTTTTACATCTTTTCTTTCTTCTTACAAATAGTAAGGTTAAATTACAATGAAGCTTGAGAGTATTTCTAAACTTGAGCTTTTTCTTCTCGTATATTCTCTTTGAGTTCTTGAGCTTTTCTGTGCTTTTTCTATTGATGATATTTTTTTCTTATTCTCTTCGTAAGTTATTCTATTGATGATTTCTTCGTGTCATCTTTTATTTAAAGTCTTCTCAAAAGATATTTGTTAGACTATTCTTTTGCCTTGAATCGTGTGTCTTCTTAGTATTATTGTTTGAATTAGTCGTTCGTTAAAGTCAACTTGTCAGAGCAAGCTTGCTCTATTTTTCTAGCACGACTTCTGATGAAGAGAACATTCCGTGAATGTCTTCTTTCTTTCTAACGTCCACTTCTGATATATATATCTAATGGAGCAGATAGATGCATGTAGTAGGTTATCCGCATAAAGTAAAGTAGATATGCATGCAATAGATATGTCTTTTCTTTAATCATTTTTGTTTTTTTTAACATTGAGCATTTAATGACATTTAATGCTTGTTTAGAACAACAAAGTGCTTTTTGTATTTTCTACCATTCGAGTAGCATTTGTTAGCATAAAGTTGAAGAGAAGAAGTTTTGATGATGTCTCAAAGTCAAGTCTCAAGTGCTCTTGTTGCAAGAAGATCTTCATGAAGACTTTTCTTGTGTTAAAGCTTTTGTAATTTAATATATTTATGTATAAGAAGTGGTTTTTCTTTGATTATATGCATTCTTTGTCTTAGGTTGCATTAAAATTAGTTTTGAATCAGAAAACCTCATTTTATACTCAAGATAATCGATTACCAACTTATAATAATTGATTATCAGTAATCAAATATGACTTTCCATAATCGATTATCATGAGCAATTATGAGAATTTTCAAGCAAGTTTTTGACCGTTGTGTATTCATTAAATGCATAATCGATTACCATAAATGAATAATCGACTATCACACGTTAATTAGCTAACAAGGAATTTTTAGAGGTATCCTTGAGTGAGATCTCTATAAATTATATTGGAACTCTAATTCTAAAATAAAAAATAAGTTTGTTTCAAAATTCTTATCTATTGTGTGTTGTGATAAGTGTTCTAGGGTTTGTGTAACCCTTGTGTTGTGGCTTTGAGAACTTGGTGTTGACATAGAGCAAGAACTTCCACGGGAGTTGTTATTGAGTGTTGTTGTTGTTGTTGAGTTGAAAGTTTGTTATCCTTTGTGAAGATTCAAAGGAGGTGTTCATCATTTGTGAAGATTCAAAGGAGGTGTTCATCCTTTGTGAAGATTCAAACGGGGTGTTCATCTTTGTGAAGATTAAAAGGAGGTGTTCATCCTTCGTGAAACATTCTGAGGAGGTGTTCATCCCTTGTGGGTTTCAAGGAAAGAATCCAAACCGCGAGAACAATGGAATGTTGATGATAAAAGAAGATCCCAACAGGACGTAAGGGCTAGTAACATAATATCATTTGCTTTAGTTGTTGATGAATTTTGTAGGATCTCAACCTGTAAGACTGCTCAAGAAATGTACGAGATGTTGAGAGTCACCCATGAAGAAACTGATGATGTTAGGAGAGGCAGAAGAAATACTCTAATCCAAGAGTATAAGATGTTTCGCATGAAGCAGGAAGAAACTATTGTAGATGTTCAGAAGCATTTCACGCATATAGTGAATCATCTCATTGGGTTAGGTAAGTCCTTTGATAATGATGTATTAAATATAAAAATTCTTAAATCTTTGGACAAGACTTGGCAACCAAAGGTGATTGCCATTAGTGAGTCACAAAATCTCAACACCATGTCAATGAGTGCATTGTTTGGTAAGTTAAGAGAACATGAACTAGATCTCGGGAGATTGAATGAGGATGAAGAAAAAGGAAAGAAAAAGACTCTGGCATTCAAATCTAAGAACTCCAAGGGCAAAAGAAGATTTAAAAATGGGAAGAAGGAAAACAAGGAATCATCATCAAACTATCGTTGTTATGGTTGTGGAGAAAAAGGACACATGAAGGCAGATTGTTCAAACCCAAATAAGGGTGAATAAAGAGGATAATAAAAGTTCTTCAAGAAAAAGAAGACATACATTGCTTGGGAGGAAGATAATGAATCTACAACAAGCTCAAGCGACTCTGATGAGTAAGCCAACATAGGTTTGATGGCTGCTGATGACATCTCTGAAAATCAAGTAAGTATCTCTAGCGATTCTGAAAATTTAGATTATAGTGAGAATGAATTACTTGACACATAAATAATTATTATTTGAATCAAAGAAATTAGATAATGCTCATAAGAAATTAAAAAAGGAATTTAAATAATTAAAATCAAATTACGAAAATATTTTTGAAGAAAATAAAGATTTGAAAAAAAAAATTATATTATGAGAAAGGTAATATGCTAAAAGTGAAGAATGTGTTTTATGTTCAAATAAAAAGAAGCCTCCAAAGCTGAAAGTAGTAATAATTTAAAAATCAAAAAGGTTGTTAAACATGTTCCTAAAAATAATTATAATTACTATGATTATAATTATGGTAATAAAATTAAGAAATGTTCCTAAATACAATTATAATTATCATGATTATAATTATAAAAATAAAATCAAGTATATGTTCCAAAATATAATCAAAATTATTATGATTATAATTATTAAAATAGAAATAAAAATAAATATAAAAAATCCCGTAGAGTTTGGATACAGGAATGAACTACTTATAGGAACCCAAATGTTGTTACTTGTTTTTATTGCATGAGAAATGGTCCTACATCAAATAAATGTAGATTAAAACATTATGGTGTTCAAAATGGAATATATGCATGGATTCATATTATAAAATAACTTGTCTTTAACGTTAAATGACCAAAATAAGTATTTTTGGGACCCAAATATTACTATTTTGTTTTGTATGTTATTTCAAAATTAAGGAAGAAGCTTTTGGGTGTCACCAAAACTTAGTAAAGTATGGTTTGTCAAATTAAGGAGGAGTTTTTAAAATGAAAAGAAAAATTTGATAATTATTTCTCTTTCTTTCTTGAGATATCAAATTTAGGAGTAGTTTAATTTTGTTTAAGTTACTCAAGAAGCAGAAGTACTTCTTTATACTTTTTTTTTATTTATTTTCTATGATTTCTAAATTTATTGTATTTCCTATGTTTTGAATTATGCCTCTTGTTTTCCTTTAATAAAAATTACGATAACTATTATTTATTTGTTTTATCTTTTTTTTTTTTCACTTTTATTAAGGAGAGAAATTATTTAATCATACATAACTCTTTTTAATAATGATCAAAAAGGCGGAGAAATATGTTTAAAGACTTAATTTAATTATATCTATTTCTTGTCTACTAATCCCTTTTCTTTAAGTTACGTATGAGTTTACATGTTACAAAAAGCTTTAAATCAAAGTAAATAAAAGAGTTTTTTATCATCATCAAAAAAGGAGAGATTGTTAGCTTAAAGTTGAAGAGAATAAGTTTTGGTGATGTCTCAAAGTCAAGTCTCAAGTGTTCTTGTTGCAAAAAGATCTTCATAAAGACTTGTCCGGGTTGGCTTGTAGGTTGTAACCCATTTTTATAGCACTAGGTAGGGTAAAACCCATTGTCAATGACTTTGCAAAGCAGTAGAGGCCACCACAAGTGCACAACCCGCTATAGTTCGACATTCATTATAAATCCAGATAGTTCAGTCTAAGTCTTGGCATGTTTAGGATGTTTAATTTAATTTTTCTACATGATTTAAGTATGATGTTTGCTGAATTAATGTATTATATGAATTGTCTTAATATCTAGCTTCCCTCTTTGTTTGTGATTGTTTATATGTTTCCTTGATTCTTTTCTTAACTATGATCGTTCGGTGGATGTGAACAGGGAGTGATAAGGTTTCTCTTGAACAGACGATAGATGTAGGAGTTTGAGATGTGTAGTATCTTTAGTTATCTGTTATGTATGTAGTTTTGATTAGTTGATGTATAAAGTTTTATTTATAGTTATTTTGATGACTATAATAATTTTGTACTTCTCTTTTGTCGAATATGATGGTTTTGTTTAATATTATATTTTTGGAATGTTTAATAATTTTTGTTTAATATGATGGTTTTGTCTAATATGATGGTTTTGATGATTATTATCTTTTTGTTTAATATATATATATATATATATATATATATATATATATAAATTGTCCCTTTTAATTTAATGAAGAATTGCTTTTTCTTTTCTTTCTTTATAAACTTTAACATATCTAACTGATGGGGTCCTTCATCCTAGCTGCATGAGTTAAAAAGGATAAAGATACTTCATGGTTACACAAAAGTGCAAAGTGATATTTGTTTGACCTAAATCTTTTATTAGGTTTTATCCTTTTCCCTTTCTTTTTACCTTCCAATTTGTAAGTAAAAAGAATGATCAATTATATCAATTTTTATTTTCAAGAAGAAAAAGAGAAAGTAGTTATTACTACTACCAACTTTTCAATCCCATGGGACTTGTAGTTATGGTAACATCTTACACATTGTATATGCATTCAGTGTGACATAGGTCACACAACCTTTTATAAGAAAATTTCAATTATTTCTGTAATATAGGTGATACATTTTAAACATATAACATTATAGCGTTTAATTAAAAATAAATAAAAAAACTAAATTAACATATTCAGATTTCATGTGTGCGCAGGCTTTTATATATTTAATTTGCATGATTTAAGTTGTTAACTTTTTAATTAGTGGTGTAGTGTTATTAAGAGTTTAATTAACTGTCCAATAATAAAATTATTCCATTAAAATTTTGAAATAGTTATTATAAAAATAACAAATTTATCACATATATAAATTTGTAATAAAACGATAACACAAAAATTATTTACAATATAAAACCGTCTAACATTATATTCTATTATAATTAAATTCTATCTTTTGTATAAAAAAGAAACAAAATGTAATATTTATTATTACACCATTGGCATTAAATATGAGTTCTTTTATAGCATAAACAATATGATATTTAAAGGTTACTTTTCTTATCAGTCAAATATACTAGTTGTGTTTATTTTTACGTAACAAATATTGTATGTTTTCAACTGCTTTTCATTTATACTAGTTTAAGAATATTTATTTTGAAATAATACTATTGTATATTTTTTGAATTAGTTAAATTTGATCATATTAAATTATTTTTATTACATGTTTTTATACTAAATGATTAAACGAATGTCTTATTCGATGTTGTTTTCTTTTCCTTCTTACTTTTTCTTTTTTTCATCCCTTTTGTTCGTTCTTTCTTTCTTTTTGTCATATAAAAATGAATTAAATTATTATTTATTGCACAGTGAAAGCAAAAGTGAAGCAGAAAAACAATGCACAGTGTTGTCTTCTACTTATTATAGCTTGTCTGGGCACACATGGGTTCAATCAACCCACAGTTCATAATATTGATTCCCACACCACTTTAATAGGGTGGGTGCCACCACCAAAATCTGCTGCTTCTTATTCAAGATTCTTCCCACTTTCAACATTTCTCTTAATTCTTTCAAATTTAAATAGATATTCATTTATTTCCACCGTTATTTTTTTTATACATTAATACTATTATGAGATTATTTTAAAAAATGAATAAGATTTAAAATTTACTATTTTAATACGATATTACAATTATAAGGTAAAGTCTATCTAATCAAATTTGTTATTTATTTGCTATTAAATTATTTAAAAAGATTTTAAGTGATTTCTATATGATAAAATTAACAAATGTATTTTTTATTATGATTAAGTTGAATACTTTAATTTTTTATAAGATAAAGATCTTATTTATAAAGAAATTGAGAAACTTTTAAAATCATTCCACATTAATCTAAAAATTAGACATTGTCGATAATATGCATTTGTTCAAATTAACTTATTTTTAAAGATAAATTTGTATTTAAATATATATATATATATATATATATATATATATATATATATATATATATATATATATATATATATATTAAAGTGTAGGACTAGAATAATATCTTTACAACAGCTATAAGATCAACCAATATGACAGATACCATGCAAAAACCGTGTATACAAAAGAGATCACTTATTTATACGTTTTTATAACTTTTTATTTATACTTCAATATCACAATTTAATTATATACCACAATTTATATATTTATATGCTGTCGATAATATATATATATATATATATATATATATATATATATATATCCCCAATTTAAAATTTAAGAATTTTACTATACCTTATTAATATCTTCTAATAAACATTTACAAAATCTAAATTTGTTATTAAATACTCTTCGTGAGACTTTAAATACTAAAGATTAAATATTATAAACCTTTAAAACATCGTATTTAATGATATAAAATTATTGAATAGAATATTATAAATTAATAAACAAAAATATAGGTGATATAGTTATTTAAAATAATAATTATGATAATAAAATATATATAAACTATTTGAGTCTTTCAAAATAGAAATAACTTTCTACATAAAATATTACATAAATTGTAAAATCACTCGGTCACATTCTCATCTTTCACTAAAGTGTATCATCACATACTTTATTTTCTACTAACATCATGAAGTGATTATCTTAAAAAAAACACATAAACAATAAGTAAGTTAGTGAACAAAAACACTTTTCTAAATTATTTAAAAAATGTCATATATAAACTAAGCATATATAAATACAACATGTCACACATGTATTTACATAAACAATTGACACTAGACTCAATTATTAAAATATGCACTTTTAGTTATTTATGCTCTGCAAAGTCATAAACAAATGGGTTGTCACCTTACCACTTACAAGGTTAGTCTCATTTCGTGCGTAGGACCAAATAGTCTAGTGGCTAGGACTTCCTACGACTCAACTCATTCTACTTTATTTGAGAATTAATAGTTATAAAAGTTCAGGATATCTTCTTTCCGATCTCCCATATGTCAATGCATACTAATATCATCATTACAAAGAATTTCTCTCTGAAACTCTTTCAACATCACCACCAAACACTTTCACAATTCACAACAATATCATCACATTATTAAAACATCATAATACCCATAAATATACATACAATTCATTATAAATCTACTATTAACAACAATAGAAGAAAACAATTCAAACATATTGATTAATGCTCAAAGGTGGCACCCAACGCCAAACTTTTTGCATAAGGTGACACTCAATACCATTCTTCTCGCAAAAAGTCACGTTCAACGACACCCTTATGTCGCTCAGCATCCTGGAACGAAATTAATCCAGACCTGTAGTTAAGATGGAACTCAGTGGTGCTCTACTACCGCTCAACACCAAAGCGTTCACAAAATTGGACGCTTAGTGGTGAAAATGGGCGTTCAACAGTATCAAGCTAAAATGCTCTCAGACTTGAACCAAGAAGCTTGTGCTTAATGCCCAACTAGTACCGCTCAACTCTATACTACTTGCAATTTTGCATTTTTGAGTGATCTTGTGCTTGTTCAATTAATTTAATTAGTACTGATTTCTCAACGCATTAGTTCAAAACAATTTCAAACATAGAAACTCATACCATTTTGCCCAATTGCTCATACCATAAACTCTCTCAACACAAAACAAAGTCCAAACCAGCAAAGTCATAATTCAAACATTCACAGTGTACAATTCAAAATTAATCATGCTTACCACAAAACCAATTCATAAAAACAATCACATTTCATTTCTAACTTGAAATTAATCACTAACAAGCATTCATAAACTTAACAATGAAACTATAAAAGACTTAAGTACTAGCTTTCCTTAACATTGATAATAGTCCAAACAGTTCAAAATCTTTGTAATATCCTTAAACGCATAGGAAAACTTATTTGTTCATAGGAACAACATAAACATAATCAGAGAAGGAAAAAGTTCTAAAAAAAGTTTTAAAATAAATGTGTTTTTAAATAATAAAACTTGTTTATTAAAACTCTATTTATATTTTAACCTTTTAATATTAAAATAATTTAATCTAACCATTTTAAACATATTATTATCATTTTATAATAGGATTTTCTAAACTCTTACGATAAATGTTAAATAATTTAAAAACATCATAAAATCAATAAAATAGGAAGAGTTGACAAGAGGAGAATATAAAGTACCGTTATTAAAAAATAATTATAAGTTTATATACAAAACTCAAAAGAATAACTATTTATATAAGGTTTTTCAAAATAAACTAACTTCTTTAAATCTAACTATACTCTTATGCCATCTCTTCCTATAGTGATTTTTCTATTGAAAGATTGTTTTCCTCTATTCACATCAATCAGGTGATCATTGTAAAAAGAAAAATAAACAAACAGCAAACAAAAAACACGAAAAGGATAAGCTAATGTTAAAGAATTAAACATGGAGTTCCATAAATCATTATATATTACATTTCATTCAAAATCAAGCAAACATCCTAAACATATCATTAAGACCTAGATTTGACCATCTAGATATATGTATGGATGTCAAGCTATGACGGGTCATGTACTTGTGGCGGCCTCTAATGCTCTGCATAGCCAATGGCAATGGGTTTCACCCTACCACGCTCACCAGGTTAGTCCTTTCCACGTCTTAGGCCAAGGAAAGTCTCTAGACTAGGACCTCCTACTACTCTCACCACATGTTTCACCATTTTCTATTTGATAATGGGTGACCATTAGAGTGTTAGGATAACCTCCAAGATTAAGCTCCTACATTCATATATACAATAGAATTTCACCTTAGAAGCTCTTGTCAAACCATACTTTAATACATACATAACCTCATGCATAAACCTTCATAACATTCCATATATTCTACCAAACAAACTTTAAAGTATAAATATAATATATTTTACCAAAAAAACTTTAAAGTATAAATATATTTTTCATCTATAAAAAATAAAATAAAAGAACACAAAAACCCAAATATAAACAGAGCCCCAACGCCAGACCTACAGTAGGCAAGTGGCGCTCAACACACATATACTTCGCTTAACGCCCATAAGTCAGAGAGGTCACTAATTTAGTGGCGCTTAGTGTCCAAAGTAGTGTTCAACATCCCTGATCCTAGGGGCTATCGGGTTTGACAATGTTGAGCGTCACATAGGACCGCTTAGTGCCATACCAGATGACAACAACCTATTTTTTTTTTGTGCACCTTGGACATATACAAATAATCAATTTGGGTTCTTTAACACTAGGATTGATACAAAAACATGTTTATAGATGAAAATTGAGTACCACATTGATCATTTGGTTAGAAACAAGAAACACTAGACCAACTCAACCACTCAAAAACCACTATAACTAGTTCTACACTTTATAGATCAGAATTTAGCAAACTAAGGATCTAAACAAGTCATAAAAAATAGACCTCAAATATTCAGTTTTAACATAGACCTATTCTTTTAGATTTTCACTTGTTAAAACTCCTAAAATGAACCAAAAACTCAACTTACTGACTACTTACCAACTCAATAACCGAAATTTGATTAAGTAGAAGTTTAGACAAGTTTTAAATGACCCTAAAATAAACCCAAGAACTTAGTTTCTCCCATTTTATTATTACCTCAACTTCTCGCTTATTAAAACTCCCTTTTTAGACCAAAAATCAACCTATAACTCAGCCTATTTTCATCTTCCCAATACCACATTAGTTTTATAGAATTTACACTCCAAAACAACAACATTCAAAATATCATACAAGTGCCAATTCATAACCATTCACGGCATCATTCATCAATTAGCCAAACACACTCATCAATTCACAATTATCACTAAACAACCATTTCAAATTATAACAAAATCAATCGAACATTAACCTTACAACCTAGCAAACACAATTCATACTTCTTAATTCAAAAATAAAGAAAATCACTAGCTTCCCTTACCTGGTAGAAAGCTCAAACGACTCTAAGAAGCAAATAACCCCTATTTCCACTTAGAGAACACAATTGCACCTAAAGACTAGAAGATTTTTGACCAAGTAGACCATTAGGACCAATGATCGACAAGGAACAATGAGAGAAGATCAAATGACATATGCGACAGAATAAAGTTGCATGTTTCTCAAAGCAACGTAATAAAGGAAAAAGAAGTACAAACTAACTTACTTGATAAGGAAATATGATGGGATGAAGTGAAAGCTCACTGTCGTGATCACTTAGATGCTTCCTAATCATCAAAGAGATGACTCAAGGGTTAGAGTTCTTAAAGAGAAGGGAGAGAGAACTTAGTGTTGGAAGTCCCACATTAATTAGAGATAAGACCAATTTATAATATATAAGTGGGTGCAAACCTCACCTTAAAAGTTGATTTTGTGGGGTTGAGTTAGACTTAAATTCAACTTCTTAATATGATATTAGAGCCATGGTTAGAGTCCATTAATTCTACTTTCACGCTCGAGATGACTATACCTCGGCGTGAAGGGGGTGTGTTGGAAGTTCCACATCTACTAGAGATAATGAGATGAGTTTATAAAATTCTATTTATATTATTGAATATTTTTAACACTAAAATAATTGGTCTCATTATTTTAAAATACCTATCAATTCTAATACTCTATTTTCTAGGTTCATACAAAATATATATGTGTGAATATACAAATTTTAATTTTATAATTTTTTCATTATTTGTTAAATTTTATTTATATTTTTAATAAATTTATCAAATAAAAATAGTTGACATATTTCACTTATATATTATCAAGAAAAACACATGTGTAATGAGTATGTGTTATATTTTTTTTATGATAGTAATAAATAATAAAACTATTATTATTATTGTTGTTATTATAATTATAAAATTAAATGTAAATAATTTTCATAATTTTATTATAAACAATTTTTTACTTTATAGGTCATTTTTTAATTAGAAAATGGTTAAATTTAAAAAAATGATAAAATTAAAAAAAAATCACTTAAAGTTAAAATTGATAAAATAATTATTTTATTTAAAAGAATTCTTTAAAAGATAAAATTAGAAAACAAATATTAAAAAAAAATTCTCTATATATAGAGAAGATATAATTTTTTAATTGATATTTTTTAATTAGATAATTTTACCTTTTACTAAATTAAAATAATTTATTATTTGATAACAATTGTACAATCCTTTTATTTAAAAATAATACTATTTATGATTTAATTTTAAAATTAAATTACTTTTACATCATACATATAAATGCAGATATAGAAACTAGACAAAGATTTTTAAGGCAAAAATCTCATCAATGGAAACATAACGGCTTACCCAAAATTAAATAAAAAAACTCAAGTGGGCCAAAGTTAAATTTATTTACTAATTTAATTTTTAATTTTGTTTAGTGAGTATATTTTATATCCTTTGAACATTATTAAATAATTACAATTATAAAAATTATTCTATGAGACATTTTTGGGTTTGACTCTATTATCACATCATGTTTCTTTCCATCAAGACAAAGTTTGTGCATACCAATTCAGAAGGTGAGTCAATGCAGTGAAGGAATTCACATCCTCTTCACAGAACAGTTTGATAGAAAGCGACGTCGTCCAGAGAAACAGTCTGATCTTCGGTTTGATAAGCTTTTCTGATTAAAATTTTATTTTAATAATATTTATTTTAATTAATTATGTATAATTCAATTTATTAAAATTAAATTAAATTTTATTTTGAAGAAATAGTATATTTTTCGTACCACAACAATATTATTAGAACTCTATTTAACCCGAATTAATAGTGTCACCAAATTCCCTGTCAATCTGTAAATGAGATTCCATCAGTTAAAATAAAGAGGAAAAAGTACATGATCATCTGGATACATATCTTACACTCAATCTGAACCGTACAATCTTATCAAGAAACTTATGATCTTATTTTAGGACCCACAAAAACATGATGTTCTCACTTTTAGTCAAACTATTTTAATTTGACCCATAATTTTTTTCCTTTTTAATTTGAATTTAGTAATCTTATCTTTTCAATTATTTGATCTGATTAAAAATTTTTCACTTTAGGTTCAAACAATATGGCCTCTCACTAATTTTGTCCTAGAATTTTCACTTAATCAAGTAGATTATCTCCAGTTCAAATTTTATTAATTGAACAATTAAATTTATTTAAAGAGTAAAATATATTTTATATTAATTTTTAGTTTTCCAAATATTAAAAGAAGCTGAAGTTGTTTGTACATCGTAGGTTATAATATTTATTTAATCAAAAATTGTTTTTTAAATATCTAAATCAGTTCATTCTATTATATTTATGCACATGTACGAACACTATGTAACAATATGTATAAAGAGAAATAAAAAAAAAAATTAGATGCAACTTGTATACTGTATACCTGTTGTATTACTTATGTTTTTGAGTTATGGTAATTATTTCATCTTTTAAACATATTTAAGTTAATGTCAAATTATTAAATTTTAATTATAGATAAACTAAAGTCACGCAACTATAATACTTAGATATTATACAAGGTTAACATTGTATAATTATAATAGATAAGCTTTTCTGATTAAAATTTTATTTTAATAATATTTATTTTAATTAATTATGTATAATTCAATTTATTAAAATTAAAATAAATTTTATTTTGAGTGAGTAATAGTAAAAGTGAATTTTGTGTTAATTGATTTTAATATTATCTAATTTATTAATGTTAAGATATTGATCCTCTTATGCATGAGCGAAAGGTTTATTAGATGATTGTCCAAACTCAACTATTTGTTATTAAGATGATTTAATTAATTATTTAGTCTAGTGTATAGTAATTCAATTTGCTAAATGATCTTCTAAATTTAATGACATTATCATAATGATTAACAGTTCAAATTATACCTAACCTAACATCTAGTACAAAACTAAAAAGTAATCAAAGAGTAATGAAATTAAGTAAGTGAAAATAAATGAGATGTTAAAAAAGAAGAATTAAGTGTATTCTTATCCATAACAATGAATGAGCTTTGATTACGCGATAATATTTGTGGGAAGGGGTAGTTTTGACATTGAAGAGGCACACACGTGCGAGAAACACATGAGCAAGGAGAATAGACTATGCAAAATCACCGCACACAACATTGCTGAATCCCTTCCCTCCTTCCCTAACTTCCTTTCCTTGACGGTGACTCCTCAGTCGCACGTCACCCTCCAGTTCCTTATCTCCACGTCATTCTACCTTCACACGTGTAGTTATCGTGCGGCATGATCCAACGGTTCTGATTCCTGGTTCTAGACCCTTCCACTCTCTCATCACACACAGACAGAGTAGTCAGCTTCTAACCATGGTTAGTTTCTTAACCGGCCTCCCCTCATCGGGTTAAAGGGAGAAGAACACTTCCAAAGCGAGTGAGAGCGAGAAATACAAAGCACACGGAAAAAGAAAAATAAAAAAGAAAGACAAGAGAGATAAAGAAAGGGAAAGAGAGAGAGGGAGGGTTCAAAGGTTCAACAAGCTTTTGCGTGTTGTTGAGAAGAAAACCCTCCGAGTCAACTCGGACGAGTTGCCTCATCGTACGGTTTCGTCTTCGGACTCTGTCTTCTTCCCCTTACTTAATCCTCATTTTTTCCTCCCCGAATCGTCGTTTGCTGGGTTTTGCACTGTTTCGCTTTCGTTTCGTGTTCAGATCTGGCATTGATTTCAGCGAGTACGGATTCTAGTTTCAGCCGAATCGACGCTGTTCAACTTCTTTCCCTTGATAAGGGGTACTTCCATTCCTTCTGTTCAATTTGTTGTCCTCTTCTTATTTTCCTTCAATCTTAATTCATGATGCTCTTAACATTTATGTGTTTTTTTTTTTTATTATTATTATCAATAACTTTCAAAATAGATTGTAGCTGGTTTTTTATGATTTATGCACAGGGGGTTTATTTATGAATTGTAATTTAGCCTTTTTGTAATATATATGCAGATTTTAGGTGAACACTTGAAGTCATGGTTTGGTTGATGTGAGAAATTAATGATCATTGGGAGACATTGGAATAAAGCGTTCACTGTAGTTGACAACTACTTGGGAGGGAAGAAAACGAATCTTTCTTCCGCTGTTGTCTTGTGCTGTGGTTGTTGTTCTGTTGATGTCTCGGAAACTCGACAGCCCTGTGCAGACTCAGATGGCCGTGGCAGTGATAAGGAGCAGTCCCCTTGGGAGAGAGTATCATGGGAAGCAACCCGCAGGGAGAAGGCGCGTGTTTGTGCAAACAGAGAAAGGGTGTGTGTTGGGTATGGAGTTGGATCGGGGTGACAATGCACACACTGTTAAAAGGAGGTTGCAGCTTGCTTTGAATGTCCCCATTGAAGAGAGTAGCTATCTGACTTTTGGGGATGTTGTGTTGAAGAATGATCTCAGTGCCGTTAGGAATGATTCTCCCCTTTTGCTCACTAGGGGGAATCACATCCATAGGAGCTCCTCCACGCCGTGTCTTTCTCCGAAGGGGAGGGACATCCAGCAGAGGGATAAGAGTGGCCCTATTGAGATATTGGGACAGTCAAATCGCCTTGATAGGATCAAGCACATGATCAAGGACATTATGAAGGCGATTAAGATGGGGATTGATCCGATTCCAGTGCATAGTGGGCTTGGCGGTGCATACTATTTCAGGAACAGTAAGGGGGATAGTGTTGCAATCGTGAAACCCACTGATGAGGAGCCTTTTGCTCCAAATAACCCAAAAGGTTTTGTTGGGAAGGCACTTGGGCAGCCTGGGCTGAAGCGGTCGGTTCGGGTTGGGGAAACCGGGTTTAGGGAGGTTGCAGCATATCTTCTTGACTATGATCATTTTGCCAATGTGCCGCCGACTGCACTGGTCAAGATTACGCACTCGGTGTTCAATGTGAATGATGGTGTGAATGGGAACAATTTTTGGAGGAAGAGGCTGGTTAGCAAGATTGCGTCTTTCCAGCAGTTCATTCCTCATGATTTTGACGCCAGTGATCATGGGACATCGAGCTTCCCAGTTGCTTCTGTGCATCGTATAGGGATTTTGGACATTAGGATTCTTAACACGGATAGGCATGCTGGGAACCTGTTGGTTAGAAAGCTTGATGGCATTGGGAGTTTGGGTCAGATGGAGCTGATCCCCATTGATCATGGCCTCTGCCTTCCTGAAACTTTAGAGGATCCATATTTCGAGTGGATTCATTGGCCACAGGCTTCAATTCCGTTTACAGAGGATGAACTTGCCTACATTGAAGATCTTGACCCTTATCGTGATTGTGAGATGCTGAGAATGGAGCTTCCTATGATCCGAGAGGCGTGTCTCAGAGTGTTGGTGCTGTGTACCATTTTCCTCAAGGAGGCTGCGGCTTATGGCCTTTGTCTTGCTGAAATTGGTGAGATGATGACTAGGGAGTTCCGCAGGGGAGAGGAGGAGCCCAGTGAACTCGAGGTTGTTTGTTTGGAGGCGAGGAAGATAGTGGCGGAGAGGGAGGAACCGTCTCCTAGGCCCTCTCCCAGGGCTGAGATGAAAGAGGATGAGTTTCAGTTTGATATAGATTATGAAGTTGGACTAGATTTTACACCAAAGATGGCAATGGATGACCCTTTAACCAGAGCAACTTTTCAGCCTGCAGTTGGGAACGGTTATGGTCGCAACCCGCTTTCCAAATTGGATGAATGCATCGAGGAGGAGCTAGAAGGTGAGGGAGAATCTCATCAGGAATTTGTTACCTATTCTGCTGAAGAAAAAATCCCAACTGTTTCAGAACTTTCTGCGACACTGAAAAATACCATTTTAGATGGGAAAAACCAGAATCAACAGAAATATTCTGGAGGAAAGGTGGATAGTGGCTATTTTTCAAATTCATCGTCTGGTCATAAGAGTGCCAATGAGCAGCTTCCTGCAAGCATAAGCTTTGTGGATGTGGCAGACATGACTGAGGATGAATGGACATTGTTTCTGGAGAAGTTTCAGGAGCTGCTGTATCCCGCATTTGCTAAGAGGAAATCGATAACCTTTGGTCAGAGGCAGAGACAGAGGCTTGGTACTTCGTGCCAGTTTTGAAGTTGAGCAATACAATGGTATGATAGGGAGGACAATAGATGAAGAAGAATAAGGCTTTGTAGGTTTTAGGGAAATGCATGAAAGGTTGTTAAAGATAGTTCTGGTTTATGAGATTTGAATGAGTGCTTTGGTTGGGAGAGAGAGCCTAGGAAAACCTGCTGTAAATATGCTTGGCATCAGCTAAGTGGTGAGCCGATTAGATTAGTTGTTTGTATTTTGATTTTATGATTTTATTTCTTCTTTACCCCTTCTTCACTTTGTAGGATAAAATTGTGAAATGAAACTTGTGTATATAATGAAATGGCATGTGCCCTTTTTCCCCCATCGTCAATGTTTTATCTTTTGGATTCGTTATGTGCCTTTGCACTGTGACAAATTGTGCGTAAACGTGTACATGCGGCCACAATGGTGGTCTCAAACATTTCAAAAACTTTGATGTTGCAGACGAACTTGCACTGTTGTTTTTTTAAACCTTGATTCCTGCATATATGCATGTTTTATGAAAACCCCACTAGCTCACACTGGCTCCAATGACAGTTCTGCTGATTGCATAACTATCTGCGCTCTGAATTACTTTTGTTTAATGGCTGATTTCGTGAAATGAGAAAGATTCTATATGGTTTAGTCTTCCAAAATAGACCAAGCTTCCTGTTAGTGTGTTTGGTTCGATTGGCTGTGTTTGATGAAATTAAGTTTTGAAGTATTGTCATTGAAAGAATGACTTAACAAAAATTGAGATAAGAAATAGTTCATACTTCAGAATGATACTATAAAATTTCTGTAAGAGAATTTATTTCTTCTGGTTAGTAAAATAAAGTGTTTAGTGAATGTCACGTGCAATAAACTTTATTTATCCTCAAAGGTATCATTTTTTAATTAATTAAACTTTTAAAGTGATTGTTTTTACTGCAAAACATAAATACATCAGTTGATTTACTGCGAAAGCAACAATATTAATTACAGCAAAGTATGGGGGGAAAACAACCTACAGTCATTAATTCAATAGTCAGTTTTATGAAAGCCAGATTTCTACTACAATATTAATATGTTTATAGACTAGTTTGCAAACAATTCAATAATCTTGTACGGATTAATTCAATTTACTTACATACTTATCTACATGCTTAGACTGTGGTTCAATATCAATAATTGACTAAAAGTAACATGTTTGTAACTTTATGATGAACTATTTGATACAGGTTAAGAAATCATGATATCTAGATAACTTGTGTCTTAAAATTCAAAAAGTGCGATGCATTTAGTCACTTCCTTATCTATGAGATGTTGATGACACTCGGTTTCTTTGAAAAAGACATCTTGAGTGGTGGGCGTAGAGTAAAGGAATCCAGGTTTAATCAAAACCGTGGATCCTTTTGTTGCATTGTGCCATGCTGCTTCCAAGTCCTGCTAAACCAGACACTTTTGTCATTGAGGCACATGCGTACACAATGCTAATGAATGGATAATTTTTGTATTTACATACTCAGAAATTCAATGTGTTTTACAAAACATATTGGTATGAAAAATCAATTTTTTAAGTAGATTTAATATTCTGAGAATTTATTCTAATTTAACAAAGTAAATTCTGGTATCATAAAAAAAAAGGGTAAGAACGGGCTTGCATTATGAAATTTTAATAATAATCATCGCTTAAGGTGAAAAACTGTTTAATTTATAATAAACAGGGAAAAACGTTATGTGTTTGTATTTTAATGTTAATTTACATAGCAAATGAGAGATCTCACACTGTTCAAGTCGGCTTCTTTCTTTTCTTTTTTAAAATGGCTATGATCAATTCTCTGAATTATTTTTCTGCCGTCCCAACTATTGGAATGTTTTAATAATCTTTTATATGGTGGTAAGAAGACAAAAAAATAAAATTTTTCCAACGACAAAAGGGAAGAACCAAATCTCCCTTGGTTAGTTTCTAGATATGTAACCTATTTATGGCGTGTTTTGAAATGGACAAGAGTGTAACTTATATTCGGATTGTTTAAATTAAGAAAGACGATTCTTCGACGTAGTTAAATTTTTTACATTTATTTAAATATTATCTTTATTTTTTACTTTTTAAAAATATATAAAATTTTTATTTTTATAATTATTTTATTCTTATATTCTTTTTAATAAGAAAAGCCTGAAGTGCTAGAAAACAAAGGTTGCGTATGGTGAAGCAGAATATGCAGTGATATAAGCAAGTAGTAAGTAGCAACCAAACCAAACCAAACCGAAGGAACATCAGAAGAAATGGACCCACTAAACCATTGGACAAGAATGTCTGGCTTTTCATTATGTCGAGAGGTTCAATCCTCCTAATCGATTTCAAGTAGTTATTAATGCAACTTATTAATATCTCTTCTATTCTCCTGTCTACAAGAAAAGGAGGCAATAACAAAGCTCTTTTCTCTTATTTCCTTTTCACTGTGTAAAACTTTCAAGAAAAAATAATAAAAAATAAAATAAGTTTCACAAATGTCATTTTTTTTTGAGAAATTTATACAAATTAGATTTAAGAATTTATTTCTGATAAACTATTAGATTCAAAACTTTTATGTTTTCATAAAATACATGATTTTATTATATATAAATAGTTCGATACACTTAATAATTTTATATTATTTAGAAGCAAAAATAAAAGATAATGTAAATACATTTATATCTATAAAATCATGATAGAGTTCTAATCTTAAAATAACCAATATTTTATATGCGATGATTAATTAATAAATCTTAATGAACTTGAAGTTAGAAGAATCATAATTCATAATTAAAGACTAATATATTTTTTTGACTAAATAAATTCATTACGTTAAAATGTATATTTTTCTAAAAAATTTGATTTAAACGAAATACGATATATTCTACAAATATAATAACAAATAGTTGTATTTTTCTAATTTTTGTTGACATTAATTATTTAGTATGTTTCTCTATTTTTTTTGTCTTAAAGTAATTAATTATTTATTTTTATTAAAAAGAGTTAGTATTTAAATTAATGTTAACATCGGTTAAACAATGATAATTAGTAATGTAAATGACATGTAATTTTATATAAGTTCAATCACAAGTGTTACGTAATTATTTATATAATCAAATCATCTTTAAATAGTTAATACTAATTTAATAAAAAATATCACATTGTTTTTTCTTTTAATAAAAATGAAAACAAAGATTGAAATAAAATAATTAGAAGCTGCATTGAATAATTCCAAAAATGAGAATAAAAGAGAGTAGTAAAGCTAATATATAATAGTAATTGGATTAAGCAACAATTCATAGTATGAGTTGGGTTAAGAATGTCATTTTCAGTCAGTTAGATAAGCATAGAGAGATTTGGTGAAAGTGTTGATGAGTGACAATCTAAGTTGCAACAACTTTTGCTGTGGATCTGATAAGATTTTGCATCTCACATAATCTTCTTAGATTAATAATAGTTGCCATTAATGAACATAACTTAGTATTGAATTTGTGAGGGAAATATTTGTTAAGGTTGTGTTAAGAGATTTGTCTGATTGTCCAAAGTGGAAAATGACTTTTGATGAAGTGGCATCCTAATCTCTCCCTATTTTTTCTTTTAAGTTTTGACCAATGCCAAGCATTTAAAGGTTTGCATTGCATTGCATTGCAAGTTAGAATGATGCACCTAAGAAGAGGAAAAGACAACAAGAAGAGTACAACTCAGACATGTCCCATTGTCTCCTTAATTACCATCTCAAAGCAAAGTCATTGTAAAGCTTTATATATATATATATATATATATATATTCAATTTGAAGAAACTGATAATTCAGATTAAAAAGTAATGATTCAAGACTATTATGATTAATTTGAAACATGTTTTTCGTCTAACTATTATTTTATATGGTTGAAAATCCCACGTCGATTAGAATAAGACCAAATTATAATATATAATGTGGGATGCAAACTTGATAATACAAACCAATTTTGTGGAATTGAGTTAGGTTTAAAGTCCACTCCTAATTCTTATAATATTTTATTTTTTTAGTTTTGATTATTACTTTTTAGCCTTTTAGTATATCTATTTTATTTTAGTTTTTATAACATTTTGGTCATTTTTTGTTTCCTTTAAAGAACTGTTTTACAGAGACTAAAACAAACAGTCTATAATTCTAGAGAGTAAAGCAAAAATGTATTAAAAAAATAATAATTTTCACAAAAACCAACTGTTTTTAGAAGATTCCAAAACAAAACGTGACTGTATTTTAAAGAAAAAGAATATATTTAACTCATTTTATTTTTATTGATATTAATGGTATTTTTATGATAAAATCATATTACTTGAGTAATTAATAGTTAGGTGATATCCAACACTTCACATTTATGAACTTTTAATAGTGACTTATCATAGAATTTGATGTTTTTTTTTTTCATATTGAACCTTTTAAAAAAAATTATTCAAATTAGCTCTTCTCAGCATTATTTATTCAGTTAGACCTACTTAGTGTTTGTATATTGAGAATTCAGTTTCTGAGAAGCGAAAATATTAATGGTGAATACTACCATCGGATTCTGTTTCTCTTTTTCTTTTTTGTTCATTTTCAAGAATTGAGTTAAAGAAAGTTCACTAATATCACAAGAAGATTATCACACAACAAATATCTACTTTTCTTGAACTCATAATTTAAATGAATTGAGTTAAAGAAAGTTCACTAATATCACAACATTGATCTTAAGATTTAAAGTTTTTGCTTGCAAAGTAGTTTAAATTCTTCACTATTATATTAACAACATTTGAAGTTATGTTTTTGTAAGATATGTGCAAGTACACCAATGGTGACTGAAAATCTCTTCATGATAAAGCATGGTTTCTTATCATTATGTATGATCTTGGTTTACTAGCACACTTCATAAATATGCTTTTCTTTCCAATGGGGAAAAACACTATTTTTCGAATTATAGGTTTTGTATCTCTTTCATGAGTTTTTAGGACAAAAATATTTAACTTTAAATAGGCATTATTTAGTCCTTAATATAGGACTATGATAGATATTAATATCAAAACGTTTGATCTGTTGGGAAAATCTCCCGATACACACTCAGATATTTTTCCAGATTGAGTCTTGTTATTTATTGATAATTGAAGGGCTTTAAATAACCATGATACTTATAATATTATGGAAATAAAAATAAAATCTGAAAATAAAATATCAACTGATTTAAAAATAAAATCTCCTTAACCTATCATAAAGTAATATTCTATCTACATGAACAGAAAATCATAATTACACATCCCTATTTTATCTCTATCAAATCAAACCAAATATTACTAGACCCAAAACTAATAAAATAATATTTAAACAAAATTATTAATAAAATCCAAAGATTTAAGTTTATCCCAACAAACTCCCCCATAAACTTAAATTCTTCCTTCCTTGCTTTCCATGTGCATCATCCCACACCGGATTTGCTTCTTCTCTCCAAGATTTTCAGCTCCAGTTCATACAATCGGTTCTTCTTTGCTTTTACCTGGTTTGTTAGACCACCATGTTTATCCTTTAAATGCAATACCTGATTTTTCATAAAAATTGAATTACCTTTTTCAATTATCTGACCCATGCTTAAAATATTGCTCTTCAACTTCGGAACATAATAAACATCCCTAATCTCTCCAACTCGCCCATTATTCTGAATATGCTGAATTGTTCCACACCCTTTCACGGCCACCTTGGAGTCATCTCCAAAAGACACAAATTTTCCCTCCACCTTGGTGAGTTCATAAAAAATGTTCTCGTTCCCACACATATGATTGCTTGCTCCAGTATCTAGATACCATACTGAGTTGGTAGAAATCTCATCAGCCTTCATCTCTTCTTCATCTTCTTCCCTATTTTTATCTGGTTCAATAACACTAGATGCTTTCTCTTCCTTTTCAAGAGCCGTCTTCTTCAGCTCCTCAAGCTCAACCCTCTGTCTATTCATAATTTCATTAGCTTCATCCAGAAGCCTCCCTATCCGCTGAATCTCTTCTTCCTTTTGTTTGAGTTCCTTTTCCACGTTTGTCGCACCTTTTACTAAGATCACTTCATCCACTATTGAGACCAAATTTTCCATGTCCATTGTATTCGATCTCTTTGCCAACAATAGTTCTTCTGCATCTTCTTTTGCATCTTTAGTAACGAGATTCGTCTCCCCCTTTGTCTCGGTCTTGCAATACTTTGCAATATGACCAAACTTGTCCCAGTTGTAGTACTCTATTGATGATCTACACTCGTTCGTTTGCATAGTGGTCGTACTTGCCACACTTAAAACACTCCACTATTGACTTATCTCCTCGCCCTTTTCCTTGTCCTCGGTCATGCCAATTCTGCTAACCGGTTTGATCTTCATTATCATTACCTCGGCCACGTCCACCTTGTCCTCGGCCTCCCCGCCTTCTTCCACCAGGACCTCGGCTCTGAGTAATCCGAGATTTATTTAAGTCAAACTGTACTTGTAGTAGTGCTTGATTGTTGGGTTCAACATGATCATCCCAACTCCTTTTCCTTTGTTCGTGGGCTTCTAATGACCCAGCAAGTTCATCCACTGTGAGAACCGACAAGTCCTTCGATTCTTCGATGGCGCACACAATAGTTTCGAAATCTTTTGTAAGAGATCTCAAAAATTTTCCCACAACTCGGCTATATGGCATTTGTTCTCCATTCCTGCCGAGTTGATTGGCCACCTTTTCCACCCGAGTTATGTACTCGATTATATGCTCTCTGGGCTCCATCTTCAACCGTTCAAACTCTCCTCTGAGAGCTTGTATTCAAACTTGTTTAACGCGATTGTCACCTTTATATGCAACCTCCAATATCTTCCAGGCTTCCTTTGCTGATTTGGCATTCGCTATTTTTTCGAAGCCCGACTTATCTACTGCATTGTAGAGAAAATACAATGTTGATCCATCTTTTGCACGTGTTTTCTTCAATGTTGTTATTTGTGCCACCGTCTGATCTTCATCCGCATCTGGTTCAACGTACCCTTCTTCCACCATATCCCAAACGTCTTGGGATCTCAATAACGCCTTCATCTATAGGCACCAATTATCATAATTGGTTTTTCTCGTCAATTGTGGCACACTCATACCATTGGCAACCTTTGTCATCTCTCACACAAAAAAATCAAGCACTCATTTTTTCTCTTACGGTGTTTGACTCTCTCCCCTCTCTTTTTCTCTCTCGGTACTCAGAGCATAAAGCTCTGATACCACTATTGGGAAAATCTCCCGATACACACTCAGATATTTTTTCAAAATTGAGTCTTGTTATTCATTGATAATTGAAGGGCTTTAAATAACCATGATACTTACAATATTATGAAAATAAAAATAAAATCTGAAAATAAAATATCAACTGATTTAAAAATAAAATCTCCTTAACCTATCATAAAATAATATTCTATCTAGATAAACAGAAAATCATAACTACTCATCCCTATTTTATCTCTATCAAATCAAACCAAATATTACTAGACCCAAAACTAATAAAATAATATTTAAACAAAATTATTAATAAAATCCTAAGATTTAAGTTTATCCAACATGATCTTCTTTTCCAAATTCTTTCCTTGAGTTAAAAGTACAACAAAACTATGGAATACAGTCCATTTCTTCATCCACCTCCATAATTTTAATCTACACCTCCATAAATTTTTGTGTTTCAAAACGTATGATTTGAATATAGCTTTTTTGTCTTTATTCCCAACTGTACATTTCAACAAAAATAAAAAAATTATTTTGAATTGTAGACTCGGAATGTAAATGTATTTTAAATTATTGACCATTCAAAATATAAATTTTATATTTTAGATTGTGCCTTTTGGAGTATGAAAAATTGTATTTTGAGTTATATATTTTGAAATGCATAAAATAAAAAATAATTTCAGATTATATATTTCAGAACACAAAATTTACGTTGTAGACTACAAAATTTTAGAATACAAAAAATTTATTAAAGTAGAGGTTGAAATAATGGAGGTGCAGGAAGAAATTGTCTGGACCACATGATTTCTTAACTGAGCCTTTCTTTTAATTTGTTCCAAAAGGCACAAGTATTGACATGATCAGGGAACCCACCATCATATTACATCATGTTTATCTTCATGGCATAAATTTTGTCTTGAATTTCTTGTAGTTAAAGTGTGAGTGATATTTACTAGTTCACCACTAGAAAATAAACGTTTTTAAACCACGTTTGAAACGAGTTCATAACGATATTAATTCAATTGTGGCTAGAAGAACGAAGAAATAATGAAGATTTTAAATTATACTCTTTTGTTGATGTGTGGTGATGTTTATCTTTTTTCTTATATTGTTGTAATTTTTTATTGTTTAATTGCGGTTAATTATATATATATATATATATATATATATATATATATATATATATATATATATATTTAAAAGAGTGTAAGAAACATCATAATTGTGTCAAAATAGCAGTAGAATTGTCAACTTTGACATAATTTTATAGTATAATTAGCAACCTGTGAATAATAACATTTGTATTACTTAATGTATTTGAGGACAACATACATTCGTGTTTTTGACAAGAACATAAAGTTCTCCAAAATACATGATCAACGTTCTTCTAAAACAATACATAATCCACATTATTCAAAATCAATACTTAATCCAGCTAATGGATCCAAATACATTATAAAGTTTATCCAACATCACAAAATAAACTTCAAAAGTCATGCACGTCCTCTCTGCAATTGCAGGTTTTGCCTCTTTCGTGTGAAGCCATATGTTGGTGTGGATGACTGAGATTGGTGAGTTGGCTATCATGGTGGATTTGCTGGCTATGATGACTGGGTGCTTGCATGGAGCTATGGTGGTGGGTCTATTAGTTGTGATGACCGGGTGTCTGCAGGGGGCTACATTTCAGGTGGTTATAAAGAGATTGATGGCAAATGATTTTTGTTGTGCCCAATTTCATGACAATTACTACATTTTTTTTGTTTTCCATCCTTTCTTAATTGAATGTCATATTTCTTAGGTTTTATTATAATTTTGTTTGCATTATATACTTTTCAATGCTTTTATCAATTAATATCTTGTTCCTTTTGTTGCATTCGCTTACACAAAATCATGTAAGATGTTTAATTTCTTAGTTTAAATTCTTCAATTTTGTATTTTTCTAAATATCCAGCTAGGTCTTAGTTTAATAAAGAAATAAATGTTCTTAAAAAAAAGGCTTAATACCGTTTTTGGTCCCTAGTTTGGGAGGTTGTGTTTAAAATGGTCCTACCTTTTTTTAAACGTAACAATTGGTCCCAACTTTTAAAAAAAAAAGTTCAAGTTAATCCTTTTTCGTTACGGTGTCAAATATTTAACGGTGTTGCTGTCCTCTTGGATAAAACTTACCTACGTGGCTAGGTAATCTTATTGCGTGGCAGTATTAGGTTTTGACGTGTAAATTTTAAGTTGGGAAAAAATAATTTAAAGACGTGGCAACAACTTTAACGAAAGAGGTTAAAAAAAAGAAGGGTTAGGGTTAGATTCGCGATTTGGGATTATTGTCACACACAGACATCAGAAAGCCATAGCACTGAGTAAGTCTCATCTTCTTCTTCTTCAACATCTTCTTCTAATAAGTTTTTCATTTTTCTGACCCTAGTTTGTTGCCGCTGTTGTTTTTGTCGCTCTTGTTGAATGATAGATTAGATGGAGCCTTCACTCATGCTATCTTCACCTTCATCATCCACCCCTTTACCGTTCTTCATCTTAAGCACTCTTCCTTTCCATGAAAAACCCAATCTTTCCGTCAAACTCAATTGCACCCTGCAAAAGTCTCAGTTTTGGGAAGAAATTTGAGTTGGGTCCCATCACAATCGCCGCATGGACACTAGTAAAAAATCGATCTTTTATCGCGCACATTATGCCGCGGTTCAATAGAAACCGAAGCATAATATTACGCGGTGGCATTTTTGAAATTATATCGACAGTATAGGCTGCGGTTCTAAGGGGAACCGCAGCCTATTCCGCCGCAAAATTCTGACATTCCCCAAAAGCAGTTCTGAAAAAAAATTTCAAGAGAATAGACCGCGGTTCTAACGGGAACCGCGATCTATTCCCCCTGCAAAATTCTGACATTCCCCAAAAGCAGTTCTAAAACAAAATTCAGGGAAATAGACCGCGATTCTAAGGGGAACCACAGTTTATTCCCCCTGCAAAATTCTAACATTCCCCAAAAGCAGTTCTGAAAAAATATTTTAGAGGAATAGACCGCGGTTCCCCTCAGAACCGCGGTATATTCCCCCTACAAAATTCTAACATCCCTAAAAAGCAGTTCTGAAAAAAAATTTCAGGGGAATAGACCGCAGTTATGAGGGGAACCGCGGTCTATTCCCCTTGCAAAATTCTGACATTCCCCAAAAGTAGTTCTGAAAAAAAATTTCAGGGGAATAGACTGCGGTTCTAAGGGGAACCGCGGCCTATTCCCCTTGCAAAATTTTGAAAAAATTTCAGGGGAATAGACCGCGGTTCTAAGGGGAACTGTGGTCTATTCCCCTGAATTTTTTTTCAGATCTGACTTGGCGGGAAGTCAGAAATTTGCAGGTTGAATAGGTCGCGGTTCCCCTCAGAATCGCGACCTATTCCCCTACAAAATTTTAAATTTTAAATATTTAAGGGAATAGGCCGCGGTTTGGCGGTGAACCGCGACATAAAGTTTGAAAAAAATTTCAAAAATGCCATTTCATATTTATTTTGAATTTTTTTTCAGGAGAATAGGCCTCGGTTAAGTGGTGAACCGCGGTCTATTCCCCTGCTTAGGTTAAAAAAATAAAAGACACAAGAACAGTGTCATCATCTTCATTCTTCTTCACGTGCAAACAGTTTCAGAGCCTCCTTCGTCACGCGATCCTCTGCTTCCATTTTCAATCATTTTTCACCGTTTAAACCCATTTTTGTTCGGTGTCGTGGCCATTGTCAATGTTGGGAAAGAGTTTTAACCGATCAAAATCATTCGAAACGTCTTTTAATTGGTTTTTCCGATTCTTCCCCTTAGAGGTAAATTGCATTTTAATGTTTGTTTTTATTTCTAAAACTGATATTTGTTTGTATATTTTTACAGGTTTGAATTTTTTAGAGTTGAATTTTCTAGCGTTTTGATCGCGGGTTGTTGATTGTTATTGGTTTTTCACACTATCAGGTTCTTATATTAATGTTTAAATTTTACTTTTATTAGGTTGTATAATTTTGTATGATTGAATATGTGATTGAATGATCATATAATTTTGTATCCTTGGATTTTGTATGATTGTATAATTTTTATGATGGTATGATTTTAAAGTTAAATTTTTTTTATTTTACAATGTTATTTTATGTTGAATATATGTGATTATTTCAATGTTTTCTTTTGAATGATTGTATGGTTGAATTAAATTAACCTAAATTTGTCGTTAAATGATGAATAAATGTTTTTAGTTTTGTAATTTTGTAGAATATATAAGTCAGAATATTTACGTATGGATCGAAATTGTATTTAAATATTGATTATTGTATTGAATCTGTTGAATCTGCGTTGAATCTGTGTACATTATGTGATTGTTTGATATGCAGGTCTGTTTTTGTGATAGTGGATATCACAAAAACAGACCTGCTATTAAAAAACATTTCAGGAGAATAGGCCGCGGTTGTGGCCAAAACCGCGGTAGAAAGTTAGACGATTTTTATTTTTTTAAAAAAAGGGGAATAGGTCGCGGTTCCAGAGGTCTATTACTGCGGTTGGAACCGCGGCCAAAAGGTTAGACGAAAATTTTTTTAAAAAAAATGGGTTTTGACTGCGGTTCAATAAAGAACCGCTGTTATATCCCCAGGTTATTACCGCGGTTGGAACCGCGACCTAAAGTCCCAAACTTTTTACCTTGCCCGTATATACCGCGGTTCTAAAACTGCGACGTATAGTAAAAAACAACCGCGGTCGTTTCCCTTCACTGCACTAGTGGGAAGACCGAAATTTGATGTGGTGAGGCCCATAATAACAGTGGCGGTGAAGAGAAGGAAAAAGATTCCATTTGACAACGTGATTCAGAGGGACAAGAAGCTGAAATTCGTTCTCCGGGTAAGGAATATTCTGGTGGCTCAACCGATAGGGTTATGTCGCTTAAGCAGCTTGGCAAGTTCAAAAGAGATTTGGGGCTCGATAAAAGGAGGAAACTTATTGCCATATTGAAGAAATTTCCAGCAGTGTTTCAGATCATGGAAGAAGGGGTTTACTCTCTCAAATTAAAAACATCTCTCAAATCTGTCTGAACTCAAGCATTTCTACAAGGAGAATAATCCAAAACCCGTGTGTGTTTCTCCCAAGACTCACGATTAGCTGCAGAAAGTCAAGAACAACAGAGTCTTCTGAAAACTTATGAGGTCACGGTGAAGAAATTCCAATCTGAAATCCAGAACAAAGACTCTGAGATCCACCAATTGCAGCAGTAGATTGAGGAGGCTAGCTAGAAGCAAGCAAAACTAGAGAAAAATTTGAAGCTTAGAGGTTTGTCTACCAAAGAATCTGAAGAAGAAAATGGCTTTTTCCCTGTTTGATCTAACTCCAGATCTGTTCACCTCTACTCTGGACGCAATTACAAAAGCCATTCATGATTTTTCTAATTTAAAATTTACACATCAAAACCTAATAATGCCACACAATAAGATGACCTAGCCACGTAAGTAAGTTTTATCCAGGAGGGCAGCAATACCGTTAAATATTTGACGCCGTAACGAAAAAGGATTAACTTGAATTGTTTTTTTAAAAGTTGGGATCAATTGTTACATTTAAAAAAAGGTAGGACCATTTTGAACACAACCCCCCAAACTAGGGATCAAAAGTCGTATTAAGCCTAAAAAAAATAGAGTATGTGTAAGTAACTTTGTTTCTTAAATAAATTATTGCTTTTAACAAGGCTAAAATGGAAATTTTGGGTACATATTATTGCTTTATACACTATTACAAAACTTAGATTCAGTAGACGTAAATTTTAAGTTTGTTGTTGACTAACAAACTTAAATTTTAAGTCTATTGTTGACCAACAAACTTAAGTCTGTTATTGTTCAAAAGAATTAGATCTTCGTACAATTGTAAATAAAAATGACAACGAATTTAAGTCTGTTGTGACCATAACAGACTTCAATTTGCTATATTTTTATTTTATTTTATTTGTTTAATCATTAAACCAAAACCTGAAATACAACAAATTTTTCAGAATAGAATATATATTTCCAATTGTTCATGTCTAAAACATAATAAAGAGTTCCAAAATCAAAATAAACAACAAGATGTCTAACTTAAAATCTGTAGTTTAGAGAAAGTCTAACTTAAAGTTTTTAAGTATAAAAATAACCCAAATTAAAACTTAAACTAAACCTAATCAAAATCTAATCTCCACGTTGTAGAAGACAACTTTCCCATTCATGTGTTATTTCGGTAATGGTCTCTTTGAATATTGGTGATGGATCATTGAACACCTAAAACAAACAATTTTATTATGTAGTGGTGTATCTAAAATCGTAGAACTCGTGCATTAGTTATAAGTGTTTATCGTTGTCCAACTATCATAAATTCTTGCCTGGATGATTGCTTTGATCCAATACATCATGTAGTGCCCACATTTCCATGAATTAATTTGTTTATTGCACTACAATAAAAGAAAGAAAAATTCATATCGTATAACTTGTACACAAAATAATTAATTTAAGAATTAAATGATATCTCACCATAGGATATATAATTTGAACTTTCTTTTATCTGTTCCTTTGACATAAAATGTTTATGCCACCCACAACTCTGATTAAATTGATATCACATTAGTCATAATTATTCTCTTATCAAAAGTAATTGATAGGCATCAAATACAACCACCCTTTGCTTTACTGGTACAACAATTAATAATAAATTAATTGTTTTTCTTTTTCTTTATCCAGCTTTTTGGTTTTAGAATGAAGTGTGGTTTGTTAAAATGTAATTGATTGTTGAGTGGGGACCGCAATAGCTTATGAAGTTGCATCAAACTTGATACGATATAGGGTTTTCTAAGGTTGGTGTTGGGATAGAGAAGGAATTCTCTCCTTTTGTGTTTTTGCAATTGATTTTCTTTGTGTGAAAGAGTAAGTGTGGGTCCCAGTGCTTTGTTTTGGAAAATTAAATCCTTTTTAGGAGAGATAGATTTCTCTTCTCATTTTTTTTAGTTGGAAACTCGTACCAAGGGTGGAAAAAGCGTTTTAGTTTTTTTTGGGTTTCTAGTTTCTACTTTCTACTTTCTTGCTAAGCTGAGAAAACAAGAAACCATATCTACACATCGCAGCGTGAAGGTCCTGGTATCTTAGGAAGACAAACCAAGAGGAACCATAAATGAGAAAAGCATTGGATTATTTGCTTGCATCTACATATTTGGCTTAGGTAGTAGCTAAGATTAAGTTAAAAGAGAAGATCAGAATGGTAGACTTCATGCAGAGAATCATGGAAATGATCAAGGCTGAGCAAGAAGCCAAAGGCTACAACAGTTGTTCTACAAACTCATTCAACAACAATGCCAGCGGTCACCAGGATTTCGGCGATGCAACCATCAACAATGACCAATATGTAGGTAACCATAACACTAAGAGCACTACGGTGAATAGGTTCTGAATAATAGTGGTACTTTCAATGGTAATGGCAACATGGGAAATATCCAGGGTGGCTTTAACGCCGAAGGAACTTCTACCATTGACTTAGTGTTATGTATTAAATAATGGTTATGGGGTCTTATACTCAACCTCAATATTTTCTAAAACTGCAGAAACACTATGTAAGGGGAACTACACCATTTGTGTGAGTAAAGAAGCAAACTCCAATATCTCTAAGAATTTTATATCTACTCATCTTCTACACCCACCATTTCACTTTCCTAAGAAAACCTATAATTTAAAACAGAATATGCATATGTTTCACCCATAAAGAAATTTATTTATTGTACCTATTGTTGTTGCCATTATCGGAAGAATCACGTTGTCGCTGGAAGAATATTGTTGTCGCCAGAAAAATGTTGTTGCTGTTGGTGGTTGTTAAGGCTAGATGAAGCAGTGAAAAGGTTGAAGAATGAAATTTTTTTACAGGATTAGCAAGTGAAAGTGAAAGTGTGAATCTACTTGGGGTATATTAAAAGACATTTTTAAGTCTGTTACAAAAGATACAAATGTAAAAACATTAAATTAAGTCTGTTAAAAAAGTAAGAGATGTAAACATAACACATTTTTAAGTCTGTTAGAAAAGTAACATATGTAAAAATACTAATTTAAGTCTGTTAAAAAAGTAACCGATGTAAAATTACTAATTTAAGTCTGTTAGAAAAGTAACAGATGTAAAAATAACACTTTTAAGTCTGTTTTTTTCTGAATAGACTTAAATTCACAGACTTAATAAGTATATTTTGGACTAGTGATATGTTGTTAGATTTAATGTTTTTGCTATTGTAAGGGTTGACATTTGCTTTTCTAATCTTAAAGAGAAAAGTGGATGTGATGCCACGAGAATCAATCCAAAGTTTATGGACAACAATGGGATGAGATTTTGGAACTTAAAAAGTTACAATGACGAGTCCATTGTTTTTAGGACTAGGCAAAAACAACTGATTTGTACTATACTATAGTTAACTGTACTATATTATACTAAAAAAACTGATCAACTTTTACTAAAAGTTCAGTGTACTATTTTATGGTTCAATTTTTAAAAACTTAACGTATAACAGTTTCAGTTCAGTTAATTGTGAGAACTGTATCTACTATTTCTTCTTCTCTAGTTCCCGTTTCGTCTTGCCAAGAAAACGACATTTAATAATAAAATATTAATAAAAGAAACTGTTTACATAAAAAATTAATAATTAATTTTTTAAGACAATTTTTTTATCACAAATTTTTATATTTTTTTTATCAATAAACATATATTACTTTTTATATAATATTATTTTAAGTAATAAAAATAAAATATATTTTTTTAAAATTTAATTTTATTAAATGATATTAAAATGTGTGTAAGAGCACACACTAAAATAACTATTTATTTTAAAAATCAACTTACTTTAAAATAAATATCAATATTATTATTTTTAAATGGTAGTATTTTACAGACTAAAATTAAAATTTATTTTTTAACGTTAAATTTTATTAAATGACTATATAATGAAATATCATAAAAAAATAGTAATAGAGCAAAAATAATTAATATTATAGAAATATCAAATGACAAAAAAATTAACAAACGTTTATTAAGAGTAACATTTCTAGTATCATCTTTTATTATATTATAATAATTAATAAATATTAGTTTAATTTTTACATAATAAAATATAAATAATAAATAATTGATTAATAAAACAATTTTATGAGGCAACAAAATAAATATAAATAAAAAATATTTTAAAATAAAATACGTAGATAAAAAGATAAAATAAGTTATATACACATATAAAACAAAAAAATATAAATAAAAAATTTTAAAAATAAATATAAAAGTAAAATAATATTCATGACAAAATAAATATAAAATAAAAATAAACAAAATAATTTCCATACACATATAATAATAAAAGAAATATAAATAAAATAGAAAATAATAATATCAAATAATTAAAAAATTAATTTGTAAGACACTTATGAATAAAATAAAATAAATATTAAAATAAATTTCAATTAAAAAGAACATGTATTGTTATACTATTAAGTTTAAAAACTAGTACAATTCAATTTAAAATTAGTACAATTCAGTATAAAATTAGTATAGTTAGTAGTTCGGTTCAGTTTATATTATAGTTTAGTACAATTTAGTATAGTTCAGTTCAGTGCAGTTTGATAAAACAAAAAACAGTTCAGTTCAGTTTGTCTGAACTGTTTTACAGTTCAGTTTAGACAAATTAGTTTTTAGTTCAGTGCAGATTTTAGTAGTACAGTGCAGTTCAGTTCTATTTGCGCACCCCTAATTGTTTTGCTATAAGATAATTCTCAAAATTCATCAATTTTTCTGATAGTTAAATATTTTCCGAGGTCCCTATTTTTGGTCACTCATATCAAGTAGGTCTTTAATTTTTCTTTGTATCAATTGAGTTCCTATTTTTAAAAAATTAAAACAATCAATTCCTTGTCATGGTACTAACATCATTAAAGGGGTGTCACTTGTCACTTCATGATTTTTTTTCAATATTTTTTAATTATTTTTATTTTTTTAACTCTTATATTTAAATAACATAGTTAACATCTATATATATATATATATATATATATATAAACTTAATCTTGTTAGCAACATTTAATAAAAATATAAAGTTTAATAAAAATATTTGAATAAGATTTATATTCAAACTAACTTTCGTTTGAATTTAGGGAAGAACAAAATTATTTAATTTTTTTAAAAAAATTAGGACTAAATTATGACAAAATAAAAATACAAGAACCAAATTAAGACAAATGTAATGACATGTGATATTATAGTGACACGTGACATTGCAATTGTCATGTCACACTATCATTGTCACGTGACACAAAGTCAGTTTGACACATGACAAATTTTTATTTAAAAAAAATATTTAAAAAAAAAACACGAAATGATATGTTACACTCTCTTTAACAGTGTTAGTGTGGTATTGACCGCAAGGACCTAAGTGCTTCAATTTTCAAAAATAGAAACACAATTGAGATAAAAAAAAATGAGAGACCTATTTGAGACGAGTGACAAAAACTAGGGACCTCGCAGAATGATTTAACTTATTTCTTATTAGTGATACCTTTTTGACTTGAGATTTAACAAGTTTTCTAAAAGAAAGCAACATATACAGATGTGAAAATTGTTATAAAATAGTAATAATTATAAAAGAAAAATTAGTTTTAAATGTTGACCAACAATTTTTATTTTCTCATTAACGTTTATAAGTGTACACTTTCTCTCTCATTAAAGTTCATAAGTGTCAATTGTCACTTTGTGGAAATGATTTTTTCCCAACTTTACGCTCTATAAACTAGAACTGTCAAAATGGGTTACAACCCACGGGCCAACCTGGTCCACCACTTAATGTCACTTAATAACATTTTGGGAATGAAATTTATTTAGATTTGAATTACAAAAGGTTTGTAATTTTTTTATTTTAAAAAAATTGTAATTAAGTGAGCCAACCCGTTTAACCCACCAACCCATGGTGGGTCGAGTTAGGTTCGAATTTTTCTGGCTCGCTGATAAATGAGTTGGGTTGGGTTGACTCATTAAGTGACCAACCCGTGGTAGGTCGAGCCGGGTGACCCGTTTTGACAGCACTACTATAAACAGAACATTTCTTGCATTCCAAAAAACACACCAAATCAAGCTTTCTCTTCTCCTCTCAAAAGGAAACTTTATTCCTCAAGCTATCTTCTTAGTTTTTCTTCCTTTCTTTTCTTATTCTCTTTATATCCTGGGTTTATTCTTTTAATCTCTTTAGAGTTCTTTGCTAGTTCTGATATCCTAAAAAATTTATGAGAAGTTCTTGTTGTAACCTGGAGGACTTACGCAATACACCGTGGATAAATCTTTAAGGACAATGATCTACACGTCTCAGAAAATTTTGTTTGTGATTTTGTCAGCTTTTCTACAATAAAAATACAAGATGAAACTACTACTTCACCTGAAGAAAGTTGAGTTTGTTTATAGTCCTGCAGAGAAGGATGAGGTTGATAAACATATTTCCTCCAGGTTTATATTTAAGTGGATTGTTCTTGTAGTTTTAGATACTTTACATGATATTTGAAAGTTTGCATTGTTTATATTTTGTCAATGAACAGAATGGTGAGTTTTTAATGTCCTACTCGGATATTACATTTGGGTACATTATATTTGTAGACTAAGTCATAGCTAGGAGTGGGCAAAATGCAGTTCAGTGCACTGTACTATAAATAATTGTAGTTAACTATAAAATAGTTCAAGTGAACTGAACTGAACTAAAAAATAGTTCAAAGAAATTGAACTGAACTAGTTTTTAGTTTAGTTACACTAGTACAATTCAGTAAACTGGTACAGAAAACATCAATAGTAATACTAAACCATGGCAGCAACTAGATTGAAAATAGAAAATAGGTAAACTAAAATAGTAAAAGCAACAAACTAAAACAGTATGCTAAACACAGCAGAACAATCTTCTCACATTTGAACTAAACATTTTTCTGCTAAAAACAGAAAAATCAGAAAAAAGAAGAACAACATCGAAATTGAAATGAAACTTGAATCCTAACATCTATAAAGTAGTACTAAGTATGAAACATATAAAAACCAGCAAAAATCAAACTGTATAAATCTAGGTTGAGCTAAACTAAAAGGCAGGAAACTAAACTAATCTATAAAACAATGACTTTCTCTCCAATTCTGCTGCAGCAACAACACCTCATCTAGTGAAGGTTTCTGAATGTGTTGAATGAGAGGTGTATGAATATCAGCATCAACAATTGCAAAATTAGCACTTGAAAATTTAAACAGCTGCCAAATTATTGAGTTCATAATGAACATTAAGAATTAGAACCAGAAGCATTAAAATCCACAGCCATAACAACCTACACATGCTTATCTAAACAAAGGTTACAAGTTATTAACCACAACACAACTATTATCCACATGCATTTAATAGTTCATATCATCTAGTTCATTACAGACCCAAAGTCTAACCATTTGTATCACATTCTACTCTTCACAACATCTCCTTTTTATCATCACCCAACTAGCACATACATAATTTAATTTGCATATAACTAGATAACCAAAGCAACATCAATGATCAGACTTATCAGTACCTGATTAACACCCGGTATTTAAATCAATAAGTTCAGATAGATAATTACTAACATGGAAAACAGCGCGACCACTGAAAATGGCTTCTTCAGTTAATAAAAAATAAATCCTAAACATTACAAATCAGAGAAGAAAAAAAAACATACCAATTATCAAATTTCAGAACTCATTTTTACTCCAATGTAGAAACAAAATGCAGCTTAAATCACCAAATAACATTACAACTCGACAATGCAGCTTAAAATAGAGCGACCTTCTCAAGTTTAATAATATATTTGCTTACACAAATGATAACAACAACAATAAAAGGAATTTAGTGCAGACTGCAAGTATCCTCTACAGTTGCTTGAACCGGGTAGGACTACTCTACAGGCAAGCATACCATGGGTTCAAACACAAAACCATTTGACTAAACTGAAACAACCCCATCCGATTTGATCCATGTGTTTCATTATATATGAAATTTAAGTATACAATCTTAGTACATCACCTTCATAGTATACTCTTCAATAAACTCATATTCCTACACAATTTTTCACATTAAACCAAAAGAAACCCTCAAATTTAGAGACCACTAGTTAAGGTGGAACAATAGTGAACCCATGGGGGGACTAAGTGGTAACAGTAACAAACGCTTCAATATATTTAAATCTTTTTCCTACACAATTTCCTCACACACAAAGAAGAGGAGTAGTAAGCCCAAATTAAAAGGAGAAAGCTTTCCTTCATTGCACGTCTAAATGATTTTTTTTTTCAAAAGAGAAAAAAAAAGAAGCAATTTTCATCATCAAATTGGTTGAATTAAAATTATAACTGCATAATGTGAGTTCATGATAACATATTATTGGGGGAAAAGAATAAAAAGGTATGAGCGGTATACATACCTCGTAATCGCGGGTGCAATCTTGGCCAATACCAGACCTAATTTGCCATTGTTCATCATCCTAATCAGGGGGTTTAGAGGGTCCACGTGGTGTTTCTTCTTCGTCGTTGTCGTCGTCTTCAATATCGTCGAGGTCCTCTGGCTAAACCCGCGAACTGGAAAAAGGGTAGGGTTGGGGTTGGAGGGTCCGTTTGGAGGGTTTGCGCCCCTCAATCAACCCCTTTTGCAGCTTCAATCATGTAGTTTGATCCATTGAATCTGCATTTTTGCAAAGGAATAATGGAATTCTCTTCGCATTTCTCTCAGCCTCTCGAAATCTAGTTTCCAAGGTTTTCAATCTAGGGTGAAATTTTTTATTAGAAAAAAAATATGTGATTCCAGTTAATAAAGTTTTATTTTTTTTAAATGTACTATATAATAATTTAATTAGTTTTTAATTAAAACAAATTTAATATTTTTAAATACAAATTACAGTACAATTCATTGAATTATGCCCAACCCTAATCATAGCTATTGAATTGCATGTTTCTTTTCTACCTTGGTTGCAGGGTTAAAAGACTTAAGAGTCACAAGGTTTCTCAAGCAAGTTTATAGGAGTTTATGTTTCATGTTAATTGTTCTTAATAGCATAATTCTAGTCAAAACTTTATAACTAGCATAAAAAAACTCAACCGACATTAAAAGTAGGAGCAGTTACAATTTTATATTATACCTAGAAGTGGCATAGAGTAAAAAACTTTTTCTTCTTCTACCACTCTCAATCTCATTGGTGGCCATTCTCGCTCTTGTAGAAGTCGCTCTCACTGTTGGTTGCTCTTGTTATAATAAACACTATTATCGCTCTCGCAAGTCACTCTCTCTCTAACATATGCTATGTTTAGGCCTCATCCAATTTCTTCCTTCTAATTCCTTTCCTTCCTTTTTTTTTTCTCTCTATTTAGATCTATTCCCTCTTCCTTCTCTCCAATTCAACCACTCAACCGTTCCAAACAAAAATACTCATTTCTTCATTGTCGTTCAAAGTATACACGTAATCCCACCTTTTTTTTATATCTTTCACAAACTTTAATTCTCTAGATTTTTTTACCAATTATTTATTATTCTCATTCTTGTTATCATTATATACATATAGTTATCGAAAAATAAAAGATACACTATAACAACTAAATTGAAGTACTAACAAAATGTCACGTCGTAACAATGGTAATATAACTTGACAAAAAGTTATCTAATTTCTTTAAATTTAAAATAAATCAAAAAAACTACTATTTAACATGTGACATATCATTCACATTGTCAATATTTTTTTTTTTTTAAAAGAACCTAATTGAGACGCTTTTTTAAGAATTGGAATGCGATTGAAACAAAAATTTAATGAAGATTAACTTGAAACTTTCCAACAAAATAGAGATCAAACAAATAATTAAACCTACTTTTCAACACTACACACAGTAACACGTATGTTCTAGCTCACTAAATCTTGATGACTATTGAATTTTCAAAATTGATCACCAATTTAGGACAACAATGTCATGCGTAATACATGTATAAGTAGGAACCTCATTGCTTTTATAAATGGCAAATTTATGACGAGAAATCCAGTAAAACCAGTGAGTGAGTGGAAACAACGTCTCATGCCGAAACAACCTCTCGCAAATAAAACCAAAAGAGGAGAAAAATGATAAGTTTTACATGAAAAGAAAGAAACTAAAGTATCTAGATAAGCTCTTTTGCTGCAGCAATAACGGCTTCTTTTGTGATGCCGAATTCTTTGTATATTTTTCCGGCTGGAGCACTTGCTCCAAAACGATCAATACCTATGGCTTTTCCCTTGGCTCCAACGATTTTCTCCCACCCAAATGTTGATCCTGCCTCGATGCTAACTCTGGCTGACACAGCAACAGGCAAAACACTCTCCTTGTATGCTTCCGACTGCTCATCAAAAAGTTCCCAAGAAACAAGGGAAACAACTCTAACACTTTTCCCTTCCTTCCTTAGGTCCTCAGCAGCTTTGGCAGCAATTTCCAACTCAGAACCAGTTCCAATCAAAATGACATCAGGCTTGTTGCCAGTGGAGTTGTCTGAAATGGTGTAACCACCCTTTTCAACGCCTTCAATAGAAGATCCGGGAAGATTGGGTAGTTTCTGCCGGGAAAGGGCAAGGATGGATGGTCTCTTCCTGTTGAGCACTGCAACTTTGTATGCCCCAGCTGTTTCATTACCATCGGCAGGACGAAGCATCAAAATGTTTGGCATAGCCCGGAAGCTTGCCAGGTGTTCTATAGGTTGGTGGGTTGGACCATCCTCTCCAAGTCCTATTGAATCATGAGTCATGACATAAATAACCCCAGCCTCAGATAGCGCAGAAAGCCTTATGGCACCTCTCATGTAATCAGTGAAAACAAAGAAAGTAGCACAGTATGGTATCAGTCCAGGGCTGTGAAGAGCAATGCCGTTGCAGATTGCTCCCATTCCATGTTCTCTAACACCAAATCTAACGTTACGTTCTCCTGGAGTATCCTTTTGGAAGTCCCCAAACATTTTTAGCAAGGTCATGTTGGAAGAAGCAAGATCTGCACTACCCCCTAGCAGACCCGGAAGAACCTTTGCAAGGGCATTAAGGTTTTGCTGAGATAGATTTCTGGTGGCATCAGCTGGGCTCTCTGGAGTGTATGTCTGATATCAAATTGAAAAGGAAATTGATTTATAATTCCAGACACAACTCACTGGATATGAGTTTTTATTGCCACTTTTGAATGCAGATATGTGAAAAAGAAATTAAATAACAGGATATCAAACCGTGATACTCATTAACGTCAGAGTCATAATCAATCTTGCACATTTCATTATCTTAAAAGCTGTCTCTACATAAAGATGAAGAACAAACAATCTACAAGTTCAAAAATTACTAACCGGAAGTGCTTTCTCCCATCCAGCAGGCAATTCACCATTGATTATAGATTTTAGTTCTGCGGCTTCTTCCTTGTATTTCCTTTCATACTCAGCAAACTTAATATTCCACTCAGCTTCAAGTGCAGCACCCTCAGGGGTGTGGCGACTCCAATGCCTGTAGATAAACAAGCAATTCATATTCAGTATCATTTGCATACTCAGGAATGTAGCAGGTAAAAATAAATCTCTAAACCCATCATTCCTACTTTTTGACATCCTCAGGCACATGGAATGGCTCATATGGCCATCCAAGGTTCTTCCTTGTAGCATCAACTTCTTTGGCACCCAATGCACTTCCGTGCACACTGTAGGAGTTAGCTTTGTTGGGAGAACCATAGCCAATGGTTGTTGTGACCTGTTAAATAGAACTAATCAATAAACGACTAACCAGTAAAGCTTGATAAACTGTCCGTAATTTACTGCATTAGTTTCATTCATATACTCCAGATTCTCAAATTAGGTACAATACAATTGAGTCCTAAGTAACAGAAATCAAGTTTGTAATATTAGCTTAAAACATTCCCGTAAAATATTGGCAGATTATGATTGTTATAATAAAAACAAGTTAGACATCTATCTTGCCTATTACACTAACCTTGATCAGTGTGGGTTTGTCTTTGACAGATTTTGCTTCCTCAATGGCAGCACGAATATCCTCATAGCCATTATTTCCATTCTTCACCCAAATAACATGCCACCCAAGTCCCTCAAAACGACTATCAACACTCTCGGTGAATGCAATCTCAGTGTTACCATCAATAGAAATGTGATTGTCATCATAAAATGCTATCAGCTTCCCCAGTCCCCAGTGGCCAGCAAGTGAGCATGCCTCATTTGCAATACCCTCCATTTGACAACCATCACCCAGAATAACATATCTGCATAAAACAGCCGCCATTAGCAAATCGTCACACAATTAAAGCCTTATAAGTTGCATAAGATTTAGCTATTTTACGTGTAATGATCAACAATCTCATTATCAGGTTTGTTGAATCTCGCAGCCAAGTGCTTCTCCGCAAGGGCCAAGCCAACAGCATTGGCAATCCCCTGACCAAGAGGACCTACAAAAATTGGAAATAATAAGTGGTTAACTAAGCAGAATCAAAAAGAAAAAAGAATCACTATTCAAGAGCACAAACTCAAACTCATATCAAACCTGTTGTAACTTCAACTCCAGGAGTTTCAAAATTCTCTGGGTGTCCCGGGGTTCTGCTCCCCCATTGTCGAAATTCCCTCAAATCCTCTTCCTAAAAAGTCAAAACACCGTCAAACGAAACAATTTCACTTCAGTAAGGATCACAATATAAACAAAACTCATCCAGTCATCACACTTCCTACAAACAGATAAAAAACCAACTCAGACTGAAAAACAAGCACAACCCCGTTACAAAAAGGAAAAGAAAAACTTCCTTTACAAACTAGCTTTCCTAGATCTGCTTGTGCCCACTAAAACCCCAAAACAAAACCATCCTAAAACCTAAATTACCCTAAACAGTTATATCACAAACCTTTTAGATAAACCTCTAAAAGAATTAGAATGAATGGTAGACGACAATCTGTGATTTGATAAAACATTTTATTGTAGAGATTACAAATGAAAAACGGTCATTTCAGTTAATTGGCCAGAATCTGACACGTCTCATTGGCTGAATATCATGAAGCTTGGAATTATGGATGGATTGAATACTACACAATAAAAAGGAATTGGTCTACGGTCAATTCAGTAACAAAAAGAATATGAAAGTCTAAATATAAGTTTCTATCTCTATCCTACCTCGTGAAAGTAAAAATCAGTCTTTAGAATTAGCTTTCCCAAAAGCATAAAACTTTAACGGATCCGATCCACCCCATATGGATTCCCCATTTCCCCATTCCTACCTTGACACTATCGAAGCCAGCTAGGTGAAGCAAAGCGTACTGAAGCATGCACCCGTGACCCGCGGACAAAACAAAGCGATCCCGGTTGAACCACTTAGGATTTTTCGGGTTGTACTTCATGACCTCGTCGTAGAGCACGTGACCCATTGGGGCGCATCCCATGGGGAGACCCGGGTGGCCGGAATTCGCCTTCTCGACGGCGTCGATGGCGAGGAAGCGGATCGTGTTGACGGACTTTTCCACCAGCGTGACGTCCGAGGTGGCCTTCTCGACGGTCTTAACAGGAACGGAGGCACGCACATGGGCGGCGCGGCGACGGAGGGAGAGGGGGGCCGTGGAAGGGGAGGGGCGGAGTGAGGGAGAAACGCGGAGAGAGGGCTGGTGGGAGGAGGGGAGAGGGGTGGGGCGGAGGAGGGCTTGGGAGAGCGAGAGAGAAGAAGAGGAAGCCATGGTTTTCACTGAAAGAGAATGGCTGGTGGGAGGAGACAAGAGAGTTTTCTGATGTATACGAATCTGTTTATAAAGTTGATTGGTTTCACCTACCACTATTCTAACCTCCTATTCCTATGTGTTTTAAACATATATTTAAAATAATCAGCTTCAATTATCTACTCAACTCAAGTGGTGACAATTTCAAGTGGACTAATACAGGGGAGAGAAATAGTTATGCTTATATTTTTATATTATTTTATTTATTAATTATAAATATATTTATTTCATTATCAACTTAATTGTCATCATATTCATTTAATCAATTTAATATCATGATGTAGACTGTGGTTGTAATTATAAGATGAGTATTATTTGGATATCAATTCCTTTTAACAAAAAGATTGAGTATTGTTTAGTTAATTTTTGTGTAAGTGTAACATTCTAAAAAAATAGTTTTAAATACTATTAAAGAATTATTATAAGCTAATATGATAGAATAATTAACAAGAGAAGAGAAGATATATAAAGTATCAATATAGTTATTTAAACATAACTATAAATTTATATACAAGATTCTAATCTTAAAACTATGAATAAAAGGATTTTCAAATACAATTAAAGGAAAGAACATATAAGTACTTATACAATCTAAACATATCTCCATCCAAAACTTACTCTAGAGACATGTTTTATTGTTACAAAAAATCAATGCATCCAATCAAATAATAAAACAATACAAAAGAAGGATGAGCTAATAATAAAATAATAAGCACTCATTACACAATAATATTCACATTATTCATTCCATTTCATTCATAACAAACCAAACATCCTAATCATGTTATTAACATAGGTAAACTCATTCGAATAAATGTATTGATGTCAGACTATGACAAATTTAACATTGGTAGTGGTGAAATAACTAGTCTCAAAGCTACCACACAAGGTTAATATGCCTATGGACAAAGAACACCAAACCATAGATTAGGATCTCCTACTACTCCTCACCACATATTAGAGTGTCAGGTAACCTTCAAGGCTGAGTTCCTATATCAATACATCACTTACTTGAAACCACCACTAAGAATTTCACTCTAGAAATCCTTTCCAAATCAAATGAAGTTCAATCACACTGTTCATACCATCATATCATTTAAAAATCACATTACTGAGCAATTAGCATATCATTTCATCATTAACACCAAACATAAAAGAGAAGAGAAAATCAAAATATCTACAAGATCTCGAACTCACTCGCCTAGCGAGCATAAACTACTCGCCCAACGAGAGCCCAAAACTGAGGGCTTCCCAAGCTCAGCGAGGGAACTCGCTCAACCCCTAAACTCCACTGCCAAAAACTACAAAAACTCGCCTAGCGAGTTGTTCCCACTCACCCAGCTAGAGCCAAAACAACAAGCTCAATGAGCCCAACGAGCTAGCTCGCCTAGCCACTGAAACTTACTACCAAAACACTCATAAACTCATTCAACGAGCCTCTCTTGCTCGCCTAGTCTTGTTGCATAATTATGTAGCACAAAAATTGTATACATAACACTCCTAGACAACCCATTACCTATTTTAACTATTCCTACCAACTTCTAACACTCTTAGGTTGGATTCTAAACTCTTATGGACTTAAACAAATGTGTATAACCTATCTTAAACTAATTATCAACTGTTTACAACAAGGTATTACCTCAAAAACAACTAAATCTTCATCTTAGAGTTAAAATTCACTTTTACAAGTTCTAGCTCATTTTTGACTAACTTAAAAACTCTAGCAAGTCAGAAATGACTTATTAATACTCTTCAAAACTTTCATTTTGACATAGAACCTCTAATTCACAATCTCACTATCCTAAACCTCTAAAATGTACAAAAACTCCATTTTAAGACACCATATATTATTTTCTTTACATTCTTAAACTAATATCTTTGCACATTCATAAGTTTTAATTAACAACAAAACAATTCATAACACACAATCTATTCATTTAGACTATTATTTCAACAAGTCACCTAGAGAAACCTCATTTTTATACCAAAAATTGACTTACAACATAACTTGACCTTTTCTTCCTCAATTTCTTAATTAGGTACCAATACTAACTTCATCATCACACCCAATTCATAAACAAGATCCATTCAAAACAAATTCATCACAGACCAAATACATTTATATGCATACCAATCACTAATCAACAAGGAAAAAACATTCAAATCACATTTTTATACTAAAGAAATTAAATTTTCCACATTTTAACCAAGTTCAACATACACTAACTAAAAGCATCAATTTATAGAACATCAAACAAAATCATTAGCTCTCCTTACCTTGAAGAGAACTACACCACTCTAATAACGCCCAACAATTTCTTCAAACGCTGGGAACTCTACAAACGCCTACAAACTACGAAATAGAAATCAAAATGAGTTCTTAAGACCACTGATCAACAAAGAATAAGAAAAGGAAAGTGGACGACGCATGTGTCACCTCTAAACTAGAGATTTTAGGAATGGAACCCCAAAAGGAAAAAGAAATAGAAACTTACTTGCTATAGAAGAAATTGATTGGGTAAAAACGTAGACCTTGTTGTTGTGGTCGTTTGGGCACCTCTTAATCGTCAAAGAGATGACTCAAGAGTTAGAAAAGGTAGAGAATTCAAGAGATGAACTTTTAAAAAGATAGTTTGTGTTTTAAGTAATGAGACGAATTTAAGAAATTTTATTTATATTATTGAATTATTTTAAAATTAAAATACTCGGTCTCATTATTTTAAAACACCTATTAATTCTAATACTCAAATTTTTAAGTTGGTTGATGATTGTTTAAAATAGTCTTATTTATGAATAATTGTTTAAAATACAGTCCCAGCTGAATCTTAATACTTTTTATAATGTAATTACGCAACCATTCTTAATTAAGATTCTTAGTACAAGAAAATGTGATCAAATATTCACATGGTTACCTACTATAAAAGTATTAATCTTAGATCTATTCTTCTAGTTAGTAGAACAACATAATAATATCAAGAAATAGGTTTGTAAGTTTAACATTTTTAACCTTATTTATAGATATTTTTAAAATAATTGTTGCAAATTATTTTTTAATCGTTGCGAGGTTTGGAGTTGTTCTCCATTACTCATAATATTATCCATGTAATATTGAATACATATCACCAAAACAAATTAAAAGATAATTAGTTTAAAAATAATAAATATTTCTGAGCTGTTTAAAACAAAACGTCCGAAGACTTATAAGCAAAACAAAAAAAAAAGTAGAAAGTAGAAAATTTTGAGAGCAAAAGAGACATTATTCTGAAATTTAATTTTTAATTAGATAAAAATAATACTAAACTACAAACTAATAGGATATGTTTATGGGAAAATGAGAGATAATTTAAGAAAATAAACAAACCAGTGAGAGAAAAAAAAAGTCCTACAACTTCACAATACAAATTTACTAAAAAAAAACACACTTAACTTTCAAAGTGATTCTTAATTAGTTATTTTTAGTTATATACCGGGAGTGATGGTTAGAATTGGAAGGAAAAAACTTGGAAAAAGTTAAATATTGTTTATAAATAAAACAATAGACTAAAAAGAAACATAAATTTAGAAGATGTGCATGTTTATATATGTTGTAATTTAATTTAGAAAACTAAAATTATAGCGATTTTAAAAATAGGAGTATGTTTGTATTTAAGTAAAATGTACTGGAAATGGAAATATTATTACAATATATCTGAATTATAAATCACCATACACAATGAGATAATGAATTTTATTTTAAAAAAATACATAAGATATTTTTAATTATTTAAATAATAATATAGATATCTGTCTTTTTGGGAAGCCGCTATGCATAGTAGAACACGCACATAAATGTTTGGGTATGGCTCCGCGCGTGATAACCTCCTAATCGATTTTGTTAGGTGAAAATCATAGAAAACCAAATTCTTTTATTTTAACATTTATTATTTTATTACGCTAATATTTTGAAATTTTACCTATAAAATTAATATTAACATGTAATGTTAATCTAAAACATTGAAGAGAATCAGGATGACAGAACGAACCAACTCGATTCGGTCTACCATTTAAATAAATTTTATAAATATATTTGATTATATAGATATTTTCTAAACTTCTAATTGATTAATTAATGTTTTAATTAGATAAATTAAAAGATTTATTACATTTTTATCAATTTTTTCTTACAACTAATATTAAAATAAGGATTAATGATTTAAGTTATATATTTAAATTAATTTAATATAAAAAAATAAATTTTTAAATTATTTTTAGGAGTGTGCTAACTTATATAACATTTAAAATGTAATAAATTTTAGTTAAAAAAAATTCCTATTTGTAGAAACAAAAAATACTTTAAACATAGAAGTATTTTAATAATTTTTTTAATTTAAAATAAAAAAATCAAAAATTATTTAAATACTCTTAAGTTTAAAATTTAGAATCTATATTATATAAGAATATTTTTATTAATTAAAATTTGATACACTTTAAAAAAAATTACTTAGTTAACAAATCACTTATTTTTAATTTAAATTTTAAAAAAATAACATATTAATTCATTTTGCATTATTTTTGTTCGTTAATTTAAAGGATTAAGTGGATCAATAGTTAATTTAAAGGATTAAGTGAATCAAGCCAAAATAGATTAAGAGTTAAATAAGTTAATTTAGCTTAACCGTTAACAAATGTTTACGAATTGTAACCTATTTAAAAGATCCACTTAAAAAAAATATTTATATTCTCAATTTCAATTATTTTTCATTGATAGACTTATTTATACTAAAATGAGTTAAAACTCTATACATTAACTTAAAAAAAAAGTAAACTAAAAATACCATGTATAATAATACTTACCTAATACAATACTTTATTTCAAATTAGATTTAGTATTTATTTTATTAAATACACCACTTATTATTAAAATAAAAATTTATTTTTGAGTTGATTGAAAAGCACTACTAATTATGCATAGTATTATTTCTATTGTAAACTTATATTTTCTTTTTTTAAAATATGAATTTGTAGACTTTAATTACACTTCAAATAAGTATACTAATGGCGACAGTAACTTTGAATTCAAGAAAACAAAATTCTTCAATTTCTAAGATTAATAGATTACTAAGAACTCATTCTAAGTATTGCATTATTGATTTTAAAACTTTAAAATAATTTAGTGATAATGTATCTATAATAACTAAAATCGATTTTCTAAGAAGCAAGTGATTATGACAAACAATTGAAAATAACTTAATATTTTAATTATATATTACAGCATTTTCGATTTTTAATTAGTTTGTAAAATTAAATAAATACATACGAAACTAAGATGTAGAAATATATGAAACTGGATTGGTTTGAAAACTCAATAGCCAGTAGAATTTTATTTAAATATACCCTGAAACTTTTACAAAAATTCGTAAAAGTACGTATAATCAACCCAATTATAAAATAGTTTTCATATTCAAACGCGTTTCTGAGTTAATATTGAAGCAAAAATGTGTCAAACAGTATAAACAATTCAAATGCTATAATGAAATATTTTTGAAACAGTAAATAAAGTTAAAAAATTTGATAAAAATAACTAAAACCAGAGTTTTCTAAAGTTGAAAAACTAAATTATATTCTAAAAATGGACTAAAACTAAAATCGTAAAAAATATAGGACTAAAACGATATTCAACCTTTTATCTCAAAATGTTGAGTATGTATTTTTTTTTTCTTTTTTATTATTTATTTATTGCAGTCAGCAGCCCTGGTCCAGACGTGGGCCACGGAGATCACAAGGGTCAGTGTAACTAACTAACCCTTCAATTTAGCACTTTATGCTCTTAACCTTTTCTTTCCCACTTTCACGTTCATTCATAGTGCGAACAAAACTACAAACTATGACATTATCATTACGTATTCCTTTTCGTTTTCACAAAATTTAATTTTCAATCATAGCGGGTTCATGGATAATTTAACTTCATATATTGTTAAAAGTCCAACTATAACAATTATTAAAAGAAAGAAAAAAATCACACGTCAACCCATTACCATATAATAATGTAACAATTTACGCAATATTGGAACTTTCAAACTCTCGAATATATTCTTTGATACGAAAGTATATATTATGCTTAATGTGTTTGAATTGAATAGAAAAAAAAAATAAATAGAACAGAAGCATGATTGGCTTTGGATTAACCTACAATTCTTGACTACTCCTACTCCAGAAGTTGATGTTTCTTGACGAATGAGACTACTCAAATTGATGTTCCCTATGCCTTTATGTTCACCAATTATATAATGTTGATTCTGAAGCATTTCTTAGGTTAGGATTGGAAAGTTTTTTCTTTTTTACATCATATTGGAAAGTGACAGGCAGAGAAAAAAATATTTGGATTAAAAATTAGGAAGTAAAGGGGAAAAGATTAAAGTAAAAAAAAATGGATTGTTTGGATTAAAAAAATATATATAGAAGAATTAGGAAAAGGTTTGGGATGTGGTCAAATAAAAAAATATATTAATTGTAGAAATTTATAAACTGAACAACTTATTCTTGTCTTAAAAATCATAATTATATGTAATTTAATAAGAAACTTGATGTAAATAAATAAATTTTAAAAATATAACTTATTAAAAATATTAGATTATTAAATATTTTATATTTATTTTTATTTTCAGTTATTTATGTTTTATTATTTTGTGAAGTTTTTCAATTTGTGTTTTGAATTTAGTTTATATTTTCTTCATTATAAATAAAGTATGTTATTTGTCTTTTTTACACAAGGGAGATTAATTTCCTATATAGTTTTTCACTATATTTAATATGGTATCAGAATCATGTACTAGAGTCTATCCTAGTGAGATTTGTTATTTGTTGGACATATTGTTCCTTTGCGTCAAACTTGTCGTCACCTTTGTTTGTCACTATCACCATCGCCAGAGCTTAAGTTTTGATCGACTTCCACACAATTATGCTTGTCTTAGCCAGGTGACCCCAATGTCATTAATATCGTTGCCATCATATTCCAAATGTACTCCCACGTGTCGGTTGAAGTTTGTAAATGCTGTCTTTTCCATCCATGCGTGGCGACATGTGTGTCTTCTTTGGCTCTGACCATCGTTGCTAGACTCGTTGTGGCCTCCTTTCTTCATATCTGGACTTGTTTCCTTGATTGGAGAAACTTCAATTTTTAGGGTTTCTCTCTCTCTCATGTTTATCTATATCTTCTTCGTGTTAAGACAAGATGGTCTAGAGAAGACTAAACTGTCTAGCAACTTATGTTTTTAAGTTTAACAAACAACACTCAATGAAATATTAATTATAAAATGCACGTCTAACATTGACATGGGCTAAAAGATAATACTGTATGAAATAAATGTTTATCATATATATAAATCTATCTAGAACATTGAATGAGATAAACATTTATAAAGAATATAATACTAAAATTAAATTTTGTCTAAACACAAGCAGTGTTTGATATAATGTAAACATAATCCATGTAAAAGTTGAGTAAACGCTAATGCTTAAGATTCAATATCCAAACATGTTAAGCCACTAAGCGTCTGACAAAATGAATCATCTAGGATATTAGTATAACGCACTAAACGCTATCAAAGGATGCATAACTATTTGATATCTCAAACATGTCTAATGTATAGACATAAGCATAACTATTTGATATCTCAAATGTATAGACAGAGTGTTTAATCACCACTTCCCTTGAACAAGAGATATATGGTTTGAACAATATGACAAAGTGCCTAAGTGTTAGCTTTGACTAAGCATAACTAAATGATGCATTAGAGCTTAGACAACGTTATGAAATATGCGTATAAAGTCTACTTCATCTAACAAATAAAATGTTTTACCTTTAAATGGTGCTTTTATCAAACATTGTTGGCATGTGCCAAAAGTATTTTAAACACACAACATGCGAAATGACTATCAACGTTTAAAACATTTAATGTTGTACGAAAAAGTGCTTCTTTGCTTGCATGCTTTTCCTTTGTTGTCTATGCAGGTAATGCCAATACCAAGCTTTATTCAGAAGCTCTGTGATAATGCTGTCATTGATGCGATCAAATTAATACTACTAAATTATAACAACTTTAGTATTGCTAAGATAGTAGCCAAAAAAATAGAAATGGTAAATTCAACCTTAAGTCGTCTCCCAATGAATACAAAATTGGTTCTTAATAAATTAGTTCTTATAAAAACTGTACAAAAGGGTTAGTAAAATAAAAATAATAAAGAAGATAAAGATAAATAAAAATATTAGATAAAATAACATATGATAGAAAGAAATAAGTTTATAAAAGGATTTAAAAGATACAAAAGCACAAGCAAACATAAGGGGGTTACAACTGCAAGTATATGCAAACCGTATCCAAATGAACTAAAATTTTGTGAGCAACATCCTAAAATCATGAAAAGATAGAAAAAATATTTTCAAAGAAAAATTCAAAGGATGACTATTTTTACCATAAAAAGAAAGTTGGAAAAAATAGAGAAATAAAACTTGAAAAATAAAAAATAAATAGAAAACGACCTCTTTTTGGAGATCTACTTGTTGCCAAATGCTAAAGCAATTTGGGTTTCATAGATTTTTTTTTTTACCCATAATACATATAAGATACTTCCAATTCTGATAAAAGAAGCAAAAATTATCGTAGTCTGAAGTTTTGACAATTCCTGTTTTCAGAAAAAATTATAACTCAGAATTGGGACTACTACAAGTGCTTCTGGGATTTTTATAACAAAATATGGAACAAAATAAGTGACCATAAAAAATTTCAAAGAAAAATAACACCTCTAGCTACCAAAACAAAAATCGTCAATTAAATAGGAAAACCGCCTAACACTAATTCTCCTAATTTTGACTTGTAACACACATCAAAAGAGAACACAAACTACTAACACACAAAAGACACATAAAACAGAACAGAACACACGCACACACACACACACACACACACACACACAAACACAACACAAATTCTTAGACAGAACTGTTGGTCCCCGACAACGACGCCAAATTTGATCGAGGTTGTACCTGAATCAAATTAATGAGCAATTAGAAATGCAGTATACTAGGAAGTGACTCTTAGGTCGTCTCTCAAGGACCAATAGTTGGTCCAGTAATTAGATCAAACACGTAATGGGGGGTGGGGGGTTGAACAGTTTTATGAATTGAAATTAACAGCACAAATAATTAGATTAAACACGAATTAATAAACAAGTTGGCCACTAGTTCAATTGCATTTATTCCAATCCATGATTACCAATAATTATCCACTCCTCTCACCCTTAATCCAAAACGATTTAAATAACTAAGTGAAGTCTAAAACGGTCTTCATAAAATGCGAATTAAGCAAACACAATTACACATAATCAATACTTCTACGCTACAGATTAAGCAACTACAACTTCAAGCACACAAACTTAACCACTAAGCACAGAATCACAACAACACAATAATCTCATGGAACAATGCAACTTCCCTAATGTCCAACCCAGCACAATTAAGCTACCATTAAAACGACTTTGAAACAGCAAAGAAAATTCGAATTCATCATATTACAGGCAATATGAAATGCACAATGTGAAACTAGAACAATGAGATTATAACTGGAACGAAAGTTAAACTGAAACAACAACACAATCAAGAACAGTAAACAAAACACATAATCAAAGACATAATGGCAACATAGGCAAACGCAATAGAGGAGGAAAATGCATAGAATCCAAACCTAAAATGCATGAGTAGAATAAAAATGTAACAACAAAACAATAACTAATACTGGAACGAAATACAGAAACGAAATAGAGATTTGAAACACAGAATGGAACTAAAATGAAGAGGCAAGAACAATAGCAACAAAGAATAACAAAAGAGAAAAATGAAAATGAACAACAATAGAAAAACAAAAACGAATTTCAATGTAGACTTCATTGAAAACGAAATTGAATACATAGAAAGGGAGAAGTTAAAACGAAAAATGAAACCTCCATGAGAGCTTTGGTCCTGAAGTTCAAAAAACGAAAATAAGTTGGAATGTAATAGAATATGAGTCATGGGCACTCAACCCTAGGTGTCTCAAGTCAGCCTCCAATTGGGCTTTTTCCAAATCTGCCCAAAAATGGGCCAAAAAACTAAATCTGGTCCAAAATACAAATTCTGGTCCAAAATTAAAAGAATTAAAATTACAAACGAAATTAAAAATAAATGTTGATGTGGAAAATGGTAGATGATGTGACAACTCTCTTTATATCCCAAAATATTATCCTAAAATTTCCCCTGAAAATAATAACAAGAATAATTAAGCTCAGATAATTCAAATTAATTAAAATAAGAATTACTGGTCAAATTAAGCACAAATAGCAAAACTGAGAAAATATTGGACATTTAAGCGTGATTCCCTAATTAAATATGGTACAAGAAGCTAAGTGAATAGGAGAAAATATTGATTCATCAGTATGCAAGTAAAATAATTCTTTACGATACATACAGAAAATGTTTTAAACATTTATAGTCGTTAACTTGTAGTCTATGTGCAAAACATCTTATCGTACGTCTTGTTAGTAATTAATACATCGTTCAAAATATATTATTCAAGAGGATTGAGATGATATATAACACATCTTTTTTATAGGAGACGACATATGCCATTAGACTCTTATGAAACACCATTTTTGGATGCATATTATAGCACACTTTCCATTAAACGATATTCTTTACAAAATACTGTTTCTAACAACATTGTTTTCATTGTAATAGATTTTAAGCTTTAGTGTTATTTTCTATTCTCAAGAAAGGATATTTTAATTTGAGAGTTTGAGAACCTATCCTACCGTTTTTGCACATATTTCTAAGACGTCTCCTTTATGAAGTGTTTTTTTTTCATCTCTACATGAGTACAAATTCTTAACTGTGTTATTTCTAAGGCTTTTATGTAGACTTTTCTTATTGACTAGACAATTCCTCTAAATAGTGTGTTTAGACGAGATAGACTTAAGAGAAGCGTTGTTGTATATGTTCTTATCTTGAGAAGACTGTGTATTAGTATGACAATTTGCATGGCTTCTCGTATAAGTACTTAGGTTTCATTTGACTCAACTAAGTGCTTAAACGTTGTTTATGATTTTCTAATTCATTTAATTAGTTTGGTCTAGAAGGTATTAATTCAAATCTTGATTTCAGGCATTATAAAATGCTTCTTTACTAGATGTTACTTGATTAAAACAACTTTTCCTAACCAGTGATATTTTATTTAAATGCTGATTTTTAAACTTCAGAACATGGATTGGTAAGTAGTCTAGTCTTTCTAGAAGATCTTGTATTAACAACAATATACTCACTAAGTGAGTATTTTTATTCTTCGCTAAGCAAATGGATTGTGACTGAGCGAAAAAGGATCCAAAACTCTTCAAATGTTTACTTTCCTGCACAATATTCTACAAAAAGACGATAACATTTAAGTTGAAGTAAAAATAAAAATATTACATCTTCTCATAAGGAAAACAACAAATACATGAATAAATACAAATTTAAGGTAAGAATAAGCATGAATAATAAGTATTAATCAAACTTATCAGGACCATCTAGACAAGGACAAACCGACCTTCATCATTGGGCAGGCTAAATAATGTTGGTGTCACGTACTATTTGCTGATGGACAAGATTTTCCAACCATAAGATAGGTCGATGCATGGGTGTTTACATAGATGATATGGTGGTGAGATCCTAGTCAGTGGAAGGGTACAACAAAGATTTAAAGAAGGTATTCGATCAAATCAGATGCTACAACATGTGACTAAACCCTTCTAAATCCATTTTTGATGTTAGAGCAAGCAAATTTCTAGGCTTCAGGCTTATGGCATGGGGAATTAAGGTGAATTCAAACAAGTGTGTGACCATCCCAGAAATATAGAGCCGACAGAATCTGAAGGAAGTGTAGAGGCTAGTGGGCCACCTGACTTCAATTTCCCAATTCATCCTCAAGTTGACCGAGAAAATAAAGCTCATCCTAAAGAGGATGAAGAAAATCTCTCCTATCAAGTGGGACAAGTAGTGCAAAGTCGAATAAGCAGAAATAAAGACCATCCTACCTAGTCCGCTCGTCATGGCACAATAGGTCATTGGGAACGAGTTGCAACTCTACCTAACCATCTTAGATGAAGCAGCAAGCCTAACCTTGATATAAGAGGCCCCCAAGCATAAACTAATTTATTTTGTTAGCAAGGTTTTGCAGGATCTGGAGACGCTTTATCAAGAGATTGGGAAAGTGATGCTAGGGCTACTCGTAGCAGCCTATCATCTTGAAAAGGTATATTACAAAACATTCTTTACTAAAACATTAAAATATTTATAAGGAATGAATATGAATACAAAATTCTCCAACACGACTAGAGTGCCTCATGCATTTAGAAGCATCCACCTGACTTACTACACCATCTGTTTGCATGCATAAACATGAACGTGGTAGGTGGAAACACACATCCACAAATCAAAAGGGTAAACTAACTTTGGAAACAACAATACATGTAATCAACTTATCATAAGTAAGTAAAACCAAGCATGCATTCATTAATCACTCATATACATCCACATCATGTGCATCATGCACAACATCAATCTCATGTAGTAGGCTTAGTCATCTCATGCATACTCTATATTCACAAACTCGCCTTTTGAAATACTAAGAATAAGTGAAACCACCAATAGCCCTACACTTATCATAGTCACGCGAAAACCGCCAAAAATTATTCTAAGGGACCTCACCTTTGGACTCTACAGGACCCCTTTTTAGGAGGAGCAAATCTCCTAACCCCTGTGACAAGGTTAATCTTATGGCTTCTCTATTCCTTCATTTTTATGTTGTGCCTACTATCACCAAGATGTCCTACGACTCTCACAACGTAACCATTTTTCTTTAATTGATACTAAGCATCTACTTGAGTCAAGATAACTTTCTCCGACACTTATTCACCTTTCCCTTTTAACACTATAATAAAAGTCATTTCCCTTTAGAATACCCATCATTGCAGTCACCACAACATGCTTACCACTCCAAAAAAAGTAGCATTTAAACCCCATGTCCAAGCTTTATTCAACCTTCCCAACAATCATTGTATATGTGAAACTACCACAAACCATTCACTTGCTTCTCTTTGAGCCTCTTGCTCAAGAACCTCGGTAGTTTTGGGTTGAACTCTAACACTACTCAGCGACAATCTACATGTATGCCAATGGTTCTACACAACCATGGCATGAACTCAGAACTTCCTCTCCAACTAGTTGTTTAATGAGTACCTCATCTATCATCTCATTGGACTACCATTTGTTTGAAAACCAGTTTGCCTAATAACACAAAGTCATCTAATAGATCAAGTCATCTATTAGACAAGGTCATCTAATAATCTGAGTCATTTAATTGTCTGAGGTTGTGTACTAGCCTAGGTTGTCTAATGGTCCAAGGTCGTCTAATGGGCACTACATCTTATCCTGCACTAGACTACACTCATCCACAATATTCATCATTCAACATAATCTAATTTATCCTTACTCTCAATGGTATCCTCCTAACCAAGTAACTTTAAACCCCACACTTTATCTTTGCAATTCTAGACTAACCCATTTCACTATTATGGTATTCCCTTTAAAACCTTACCTTGTAGGTTTTGACTAGAATCACCCAGAGTTCTCCACTGGAATCCTATTAACAATGCACCATGTGGTGGCAACAACAACCAAGCTCATATCATCATACAATGCAAAATTTAACATCTTATACAGTACCACCATGATCTCTACATATCCACACATTCTCATACCTACATTAATGTTTTATGGCTTACCAACATGCTCAATATAGATATACATACTCATTTTCTTAATCTCATTCACATCTAACATCACAAATCACAAAAACACGTTATTCATAGTATGGTAATCATTTTCACTCAAACAATAACATAAATGGACATATAGCCATTGTTAGCTTCCCTTACCTCTCAACTTAGCTTTTTCACAAACTCATCGCACAATTATAAGCTCAACACAACCTCCTATTACATGTGATATCCACAGACAAAGGTTAGGATCACCTTCACACCCTCACATAGTGACTCAACTACCATAACTCACACCAACAAAGAAAAGACTTAGAGAGAAAATAGAGAACTCAACAAGAACGAGAGGAAAAAAATGTAGGAGAAATTGTTACCAAGCTTCCTTTGACCTAATATAATCTAACATTGCATTTCTAAGGGGACAACACAATACCTTTTAGTGTGCTTTATACCTACTTCTTAACAAAAAGCAAAGCTTTACTATATTACTGCTTAGGTCAGTTTTTACCTTAGAAAGGACAACAACATATCAAAGTGTTAGGTCACATTCCTCCTCTATATCTTTTCTCTATCATCTTTCCTTTGTCTCTATTCCTAACTTCCCTGACGACACAAGACCTCATATGATGTTTAACGTCTCACTTGTATAATATGAAGGATAGTATAACGCTATACTCATCTAATGTAGACTCCTAAACTTGTCTAACCACACTCAACTTGCCTAACTAGTGTACCAAGCACCTTTTCCATTCCTTACTCGTTTACTCTATTGCTAACTATTCTCCACGTTCTTACATTTTCTCTCACATTATTATTAATATTATTTTGTTTTTGTTTTTCGTTCCCAATAAACAAGGTGATGCAGAAGAAAATAATTTATATTTATAGATTTGATCAAAGCTCTGTAAGATTAATAATCTTACTTAGCTTTGATCAATAATCTTGAAGATGTCATGAAGCTTTAATCAATTTATTTGCACACCTTTCATGGGCTTGACTTAGTTATAACTATATCAACACACCTCAAAATATCCATAGAACATTTATGCAATTAAAAAGTTGTTTTAAACATATTTTTATATCATATGATCAATAAACCTAATTATAACAAGTCCTAAATAAAACAATATTTTAAGCACAAGAACTAGTGAAGAAGTCAAGGATAATGATTAAATGAGGACATATATTTGTATTCATCATTGAGTAAATTCAAGTTGGACCCATGTCGAGCTCAATATAGTTAGGTCCACATCAAGCCAAGGAGAGGCAAGCCTACGTTGGATCAAGTCAAGTTAAGCCCATATTGAGTCCAAGTCGGGGCCACCTCAGGCTCAATTAAGTCGAGCCCACCCTTGACTTAATTAAGCAAGCACACATCAAGCTAAGTCAAGTCAGACCCACTTAGGTTAAGGCAATTTGTGTCTGTGTCAGGCTGAGTTGAGTCCAATCAAGTCAGACCATCATTTGGTCATTTTGTAACAAGCCTACATTGAGTTATGTAGAGTCAAGACCACATTTGGCTGAGTTATGTCGAGCCTACCTTAGGCCAAATTAAGATGAGCCTACCGTGGGCCAAGTTAGGTCAGATCTACCTCGATTCAATTTAGTCTAGGCCTACCTTAGGGTTAGTAAGGTTGGGCCTGTCTTAGATTGAGTCAATTTAGGCCCTTAGATTAAGTTAGTTTAGGCCCACTCGAGCCGAGTCAGTTTGGCCCAACCTTTAGCTGAGTAGAGTCAACCTCACCTCAAACCAAGTCATATCAAACCCACCTCAAGTATAATCACGTTTAGTCCACCATGGGATGAGTTGAGTGTTGCAACCTGAATCGTGACGGGATGACGAACCAAAAAAGAACGCATTTAGAAAAGAGATTTGGAGTCTCCACCATAGTTTATTTTAGAAAAATACGGAAAAACCATAAAGAAAAACACGGTCCACGAAAAGCAGATTCTAGGTTAGGAAGTTGGTTATGTGTAAGGAAGGTGTTAACACCTTACAACACTTGTCTGAGGGCAGTACACATAATTAAATACGCGAGTGTGATGTTGTTTTCAAAATGTTTAACTATCCCCAAAAAAGACACTATAAAGAAACAAAATATATTTTTTAATTTTTTGACCCGACAAGGATTGACCTTGCTCCTACGTATTCTCATTCACAATGAGAAATCAGGGTTACGTAGTTCTTTTGAAACTGTTTAAGAATAATTTGTTTGAGAAAATTGTTTGGAAATGATCATAGATAATTTTGGATTTTTGGGAAGTGAACCTGACAAAGGACTAGCCTTGCTCCTACGTTTCTCCACTCTTGATGGTGAATCAAGGATCACGTAGTTCTGGCTGAAAGATTATTTGTTCAAAAATGGATGCTTTTAGTTTTTGAAGATTTTTTCAATTTTGGTATTATTGGCATGATTGAGAAAAAGAAGGTAATGAATACTAGGCCGAAGCGGACGGTCACACGAGTATTCAATTTTCAATTTTTTAATTTATATTATATATATATATATATATATATATATATATTGTAATTTTATTTAAATTTTATTTCAAAAATGTATAATTTTTTTCTTTTATTTTTGCGAATATCTGCGAGTACCCGTAGGTTTTAAAACACCTGCATGTATTTTCTAAACGGGTATCCGCGCGAATAGCGGATCAGATAACAAGTACAGTTTTATCTAGCGAGTTAGATTGTGGATAGTCAATATCCGTACCTGACCCGATTCGTTGCCATTGTAGGCTGTACTGTATACTAACTTTATAATTAATTTTTATTTTATTGTTGAACAAGTCTTAACTCCAGTCGGACTGTACTATATATGAAAAATGAGTCACTGAAGGACTTGCCCAGTTTAAGAAAATCATTTCTGTTTTCTAAAAACCATTTTCAAAATTTAGAAAAGAAAGTTGTCATTTTCCAAGAATCTAGGGCTAGTGAAGGAAAAGAGTCAATACAACTAAAGGTGAAGCTGTAAAATAAAAGCATTGAACTTTGAAGTGAGAAAGAAAAGGGTAAAGGAGAAAAGATATTATAGAATATTTCTAGCACAATTTTTTCTATATCTTTATAATTTCTATTAGAAGTTGTAAAATTATGAACAAGATTTACAAAATAAGTAGTAGTAAGATACGTAAGTTTCTGACTTTAACGTATTTCAATCAATTAAAAAATATATTAGAAAAAGGTGTGATTCTAATATTTCTGAAGATATGATAAAAGAAAGGGAACAACACACCACACACAGGAATAAAAGGAACATTCATATAAAATTTAATATTCTCAGAAATTTTTTAAAGAGAAGCATTTGAATTTAAGTAAAATTAGAAAGTAGTTGTATCAAATAATTTTTTTATCACTATACTGAAAACAAAAATATTTCAATATTTATTAACTGTCCATCACTTCAAATTTATCGCACTCTGTTAATATTTTTAATAAAAATAAAAAATAATAATTTAGATATGTTATGAAGATGGTTAGAAGTGACTAAAAGAGAGATCAATTTAAAATAAATAAATAAATATAAACTTCGACTTAAAAACTGATTTTATAAAATAAAAATATAATCTAAAAACATGAATACTAAATATCAGCTAAAAAGTTATAAGAGATTAAAATGTCATAGATGGAATGATACGTTTATATCTTTAAGAACTGTAAATAATTTTAATTATCCATAATAAGTATTTGTGTGTAGTCTTAAATTGTTTAATGCTATCTTTTTATTTTCCTTTTCAATTTATTCAATTGCTTTAAAATTATTGAAATGCTTTGCCAAACATTATGCATGGTTAAAAATTTTGTAACTAGTAGAAATCTAATTGAAAGAAAAAACTTATTTTAGTGTTTATTCTAACAAAACAACCGATAAATTTGATACTTATCTAGTCTAAGAGAATTAATCACTTTTACTTTTGTACAATTAAAAAAAAATCTTTTAAATTACTGAATAAATAAGGTACCTGTGTTTGCCAATGAGTAGGTAAAAATCTATTATACATCAGGATTTAACACAAATGACAAGTTTTAAATCAACGTTAACAATTTTTAGGTTGTGGCCTAGAGAACCATTATTGGATCGAACAAATGTCAAAATAGAGAGGTTATGAAAGTAAAAATAAGTATATCAATTGGAAAATAATCTAATTAAACGGAATAAAAAAAGCAAAGAAAATTTTAGAAGAAACTACTAAGAAAGCTGACCTCAACTAACAGGGAGAATTGGTCGTTGTATTTATAAGGCCTTCTGAATGCGATGGCAATGCAAACATAACAGTTGTCAGACAAAACATCCTAGTATCAGAAATCATTTGTTTTCTTAATCTTGTCACTATTGGTGCCTCTCCAAAATGAAAATAAAGGAATATGTGTAAGCAAGGAGCCTATGAACCCAGAAGCAGATTGGTTTGGTTCATCCTTTCCAATATCAAAATCCCGCCAGAACTTGATGATATGGAGACTTTCTTCCTCTGTGGATCTTTGGACAACAATCTTAGAACCATATCCTTTCTTTCTCATTTGTTGGCATATCTCAGAAGGATTGTTTGCAGTGAGGGTCACCATGTATAGCCATCCCTTTTCTGACAAAAGGCGGTCTGCAACCGGCAAAATCTTATCAATAACACTTCGGCCGTTCTCCCCGCCGGCCCAAGATGAGGTAATACCTTCAACACCAACTTCGTCTTCAGGGGTAGGCACATATGGAGGGTTCACAACCATAACATCAACCATCCCTGCCAAACGCTCCTCTAGACCAGCTGCAATATCTGTTACTACCAACTCAGCACCAACCCCATGTGCTTCCATAGTCTTTTGGGTCACCTCCACTGCATGAGGGTTGATATCGGTCGCAATATAGTTGACACCATAACCTTCCTGCCCCAGAATAAGAGCAAGGGAAGTGATGACATATCCACTTCCACAGCCTATCTCCATGCACAATGATGGATGATTTTCCAGCAGGTTACTACGATCAGCTAGAAGAGCATCAACCAGTGCAAAAGAATCATCACATGGCTCATAAACCTCCTGATGGGAACTTACAAGGCGAATTTGAGCAGTTCTTGGTAATTCTTTGTATGAAGCCTATCAATGAACAGATAACTATCAGTAAACCTGAAAGGTTCAATTCAATTCACAGGTAAAAAGGGTCTAGGGAAGTAGCAGCAACAAAAGATTTGGCCCACCATACCATTTTACAGGTGTTCACTTTGGCATTGATACACGGATGACCTTTATTGAATCCAGCTCCGACTGGCACTGCTCAATTTCAAGACAAAATTTACAATATCAATTTCTTCCTACTCCTCCTGAGCCAGAAGCGGCAGAATAATTTAGTTGTTGATTTTAATATTAAAAAAAATAGTAACAAGCAGTAGAAAAAATAAACTAAAAAGTGAACAAGGCAAGGAAGTAAACGTGAGTAGATACATGTGAATCTTGTATGGAAGCTTTATATGTGAAACCAAGAGGCAGAAATAGAGAGCGTCAGTAACTAGATTTGGACAAATGTTTTAAACAAATATCTTTTTTTGCCTTGTTGATGCAGTATATTGATAAAATAAAATCATATGCTTTCAAATGCAAGCATGATCAGAATCCCATATACAATAGTCGAGTTTTGGAGACGGACTCGGTGATTTTTTCCAAAAAAATAACCGTAAATTTAGTTAATTTTTATGTGTTGAATGACCGACTTCAATTTTCCAAAAAAAAAAAAAAACTAAAATGAAACCAATTAAAAATTAAGGAAAGTTAACTAAAGTTACGTCGCTGAAGCCGTTCCCAAGAGTTTTATATATAAGTATTCAGAATTTCTTTAAATTGACCGTTTCTTCCAGTAGAGTCTAGAAGTAGAACCATCGCATGATGTCATTTAACGTAAGAGTCCAACACCCCAATTTATGCTAGTATTCTCCAAAATCTACATGACATCATTCGAATTAATGTTCTAACTAATGATTACGATAGTTGGTTCTGGTTGTGTACCATACGATTGTTTTTTGGCACGGAGAATCATAAAATTTAGTCTTTGAACAATCTTATAATAGAAATCATATCACTAGATCAATCATTGATCAAGTTAAATATTTGAAACAATAACATATCACAACCAAGCCATGAGTTGCATCCGAGAGTTGAGCATCATAAGGAGGAAAATTTAAGCAAGGACAATAACTGGGGGAAAACAAGTAAAAATAATATGATAATCCAACATATTAAAACCAATTTCCACAGTTTTTAATCTCCAAGACACAACAATGGAGCTTGGACATTTCACACTTTTCTTTTGTGATAATGTCTTCATCGAAGTAGAATGCTTAATGAAAAGTAAAAGAAAAGGGGAACTCATGCAACTTCCAACAATGGGTGAGAGTGAAGTGCATACAATGCATTCATAAACACATTCTTGTTTAGAAATGTGTAATATTTCACACAATTTAGTACAAGGATTGGTGTCTTTAACATAATGCCATCACTTTGAATCAATCCTAATTGTTAAATATAGTGAAAATAATGTATATGATTAATCTTTCTTAAGATACTCTATTTATAATAAAAGAAATATGAACAAAACCTAAAATACAAATAAAAAATAACAACAAACTAATTGAAGATAAAATATAAAGATATCAATCTAAGATATCTAATAATCTAATATATTTAACATTCCTCTTCAAGCCGATGTATACAAATCGTATGTACCAAGCTTGTTACTAATATAATCAATATAAACTTAATGAAAATATATACTTCTACACTCAAGTGAAACCAAATTATTAATGATTTACGAAAACGACATAGAAGACGAAATATCAACCTAGAAGACTCTCCTGAACAACAAATTTGGGAGGTTACTCTATATAAAATCTCTTCTTATAAATCGCCATTGAAGAATGCATGGTTAACATCCAGTGGATAAAATAAAGAGACAATTGTTGAAGAGTCACCACAAATATAAATAAACAAACAAAAACCATCTTTATTACAGAAGAAAAACATATATTTGCACTAGTGACAGAAAAGAGGTTAGAAGAGGGATCATAAAATATCTAATAATCTAATATATCTAAGACTAAGTAAATCAATACAGGTGAAGAGAATATAGTCAACATGTGGATGGCTAACAAAGAATATTTGATGATGTAGATAACAAGTCTTCAAGTTTTCCAATTATGACACTGAAGTAGAGCCCCAAACAATAGTCAAAAATCAATTCTGTAATATCCCTCTGTAATAAACTTACAAGTTATATAGAGAGGCATAAGAAGATTTTTAACCCAGTGAGAAGACGCGTGACAGGAGAAATATGTCTTCATATTATTTACCTTTATTTTCTAAGGTGGGATACCCTTGATAAAACGAACAATGGGTACAAGCTATCCAGGGAAGAGTGTAACTAAATGGGCAAAAGAAATAGAGAAAACAAACTGGCAAGTTAAGGAAAAAAAATTATCTCCATAAGCAGGAATGTCACATGTAAATACAAGACACTCCAGTTGCGTGGTCAGTGAAACCGGAAATTCATAAATCTGTTCACACTGTGGATGTAACACATCCTTCACCACAAACTCATGCCTAATGCTATTGATTTCAATTGAGCTGCAACCAGGAGTCCTTTGATGCAAACAATGAATACTCAAATAGGGTAAGAAGAGAACAACATGGACATGTGGATAAAATGGACGTAACAAACTCACCGGCGGTCGCCACCTTCGCACGCCTTCCTCGAGACTCTTTGCGTTCGAAGCCCTCGCTGGTGCCGGCGCTCTCCACCTCGCTGCCCTTGATGCTGCCTTTTTCCTTCCACTCCTTATTCTATTCGTGTCTATGTTTTTATGTTTTTCCTACTGTGCTTTCTATCTAGGATATATTTAGAATTTGAAGAAAAATGCTCTTTTTCATTCTATTTAAGGTTTATTTAGAATTTGAAGAAAATAAATGGGATGACCATTTTTTATAAATTTATAAATTCATCAGTTATGAGTGTTTTATGAATTATCATTTTTCTTTTACAATTGTATTATGAAACCATTTTATAAATCATATATAAGTTACTTTTTCAGAAAAAGACAAAGCATGAAGGGTGTCGAAAAAAATTAAAAATCAAAAAAAGGAAAAAATGAAAATGTAAAGTATATTGAATCTTTTGTTGCCGAAATCATTGAATGAATAATTTTTCAAAAAAAAAATGTTAAGTGTTGACAAAGGTAGAAGTTCTAAGTGTTTCCACATTTCAATGTTTTCATTGCATATAATGAGACGATGTCTCCTTTTGATATATCTCGTGTATCACCAAAGTTTGTCCATCTTTCTGAATGAAAATGAAAAAAAAAATAAAAATTGCCCTAATAGACGTCAATCGTTGTCCAAGATGATAAAAGAGAATACTACAGTGGGGTAGTTGGTTTTCAAAACAGTGCTTCTCTTAGATTGATGGAATGATCACTAACTTTTAAAAGCAAAAAAATATGAATGAAAAAAAAAAAAAGAATGGTAAAAAATTGATAAAGAAAAAAATGAGAAGTAAGAACAGCACAGGTTGGATACCATCAATTTTTATGTAGGAGTTAATATTTGTGAAAAATAAGGGAATCAGGATTCAAAATGATGTACGGTCATCTTTCTTTCCTAAAAAATAATAATAATAATTTGAATTACCCATTGCACCTTCTTTGAGTTAAAAGCAATATTTCTTTCAAATTGTCCCTGCACCAGGATTAACAACATGATATGTTCACCTCAAGTCATAATGATCTAAATGCAAAGAGAAGTCAATCAAAGATGAAAATGATTCAAGATCTCAAATCAAATTGGGTCAATATCAAGGAGATGTAAGAAAAAATGAAATGTGGAAAAGAATTATGAAGTGATAGCAACATGAAGGAAAAAATATGAAAAGTTGAAAAATGAGAAAAATGATCAAAGATTTCGAGGATAATCAAGACAACATCATACTGCTAATCCTGGTGTCAAAAGTAAACTCATCAACATTTCATTTGGACCTTCATACTTTTTTTTCAAAACCCTTGACCATGTTAGAAGCCTAATAAAGTCCATGCTGATATGCTGAAAGTTTTCTTAATTCTATTCAATATAAGTAAATACAAATCTCACTTTAAAAAAACTTTTAATATATAAGTACAAACCTCAATTTATAAATTATTTTTATAATTTTAAATTAGACATAAAGTTTACTTTTTAATACATATCAACTAATCCAGTATTAAAGTAACATCAATAAAAATATTATGTCTTTTAAAAAGAATGGTGAATCCACATTCCTACATCAAGTGATCCTAGTTGTGAATATGCAGCAAAGCATTTAACCATTGTAATCCATATTGAATAGAGATAAGAAATTTTTACTTAGTGAATGCAAACCTCACCTTCTAAGACACTTAATTAAGCATAAAGTCCATTTCTTGATACATGTCAACTAAAGCAATACTAAAGTAACATCAACAAAAATACTGTCCTTTAAAAAGAATGGTGAATCCACAATCCTACATCCTACATCAAGTGATCCTAGTTGTGAACATGCAGACAAGCATTTAACCATGGTAACTTTATCAAGTTCGATATTCTTAATTTGCATTTCATGGAACAGAGCCTATGTCTAATTACTATTCTTAGCTTGGACAACCACTAATGATTGCATTCCAAGGCACAACACCCTTCTCTGGAATTTTATACAAAAGCTCCAGGGCAACATCCAAAAACCCAAATCCTGCATATCCCAAAACCATTGTAGTCCATTAAACAACGGTCTTAAGTGCCATGTTATCAAATAGACTTCGTACAGCCAAGTGGTCTCCACACATGACATGCATCTCCATAAGTGAATTATTGAGTGGGATTGCCAATTCAAGGCTATGCACTTTAACATAAAGATGAAATTTTCAGCCGAGATTCAAATCCTGCAGTTGAGAACAAGAAGAAATTATCCCAATCATTGTAATCTCATTTGGTTTCACTTTATCTGCCACCATATTTCCCTGTAGAGATTTTTAGCCTTATTAGCTAGCCCTCTTCTAACAGATCTCGCAATCATATTCAATGTTACTAGAACACAACCATGATTGAACACATCATACACTGCCTTCAACTCTCCATACGAGAGCAGCACAGTTATTGATGCATGGTGCACAAATATATCAAATTGAAAACCAAACCTCCACACATGCCCAAGTACAGCATAGCCAACAATTCCTAGATGGGAAAGAAAAAGCCTTGATCAAGAAAGGATAAGCATGATTGTGGTTTTATAATACCACATTGAAACATTCTATTGTGCACCAAACCAAAATAGGTCCTTCTAAGTCCCGCTTTACACAAATCCCCTAATTATCACATTCCAAGAAAATACATTTGGTTTTCGGATCCAATACAGTACAATACTCAAGGGCCTGTAATTCAGATAAAGCACAGAACGTAACAAGGCGACAGATCGTCAATCAAGCCTTTCCAAGGTCTGGATTTGCTTCAACTAGAGAAAGGACTGGCACCTTTCCAAGAGAGAAAGGAGAGGGTTGTTTTGAACGAAGCTGTGGGAGGTGTTCCAAACCATAGGTTTCCCACAAGGAGACAAGGGACGAGTGCAAAAAGAGCAAATGAGGCTTAAAAGTGGGATTTTGAAAGGGTATATGAATCTGAGTTTGTTGAAAAACAGGATAATCATGGCTTAACAATCTATGAAAGTAAGTTCCGGTGCTTGTTTTCTTACAGGAACCAGGTACTAGTCTTTTTCGAGGCCAAAAAGTGGTGTTGTTGAGGGCTATCAGAATTTGAATTAGTAGACAAGCAGAATAAACATGGCTTCAAAATGATCTACGAAAGTAAGTTCGAGAGCTGGTTCACTCATATGAACATGGTACGATTCATTATGCAAAAGTAACATAAATAATCAACAATTGAAGGCTTTTAATCTGAAGTTATTGAAAGGCAATAATATTCTGTGTCGTTTCTCCTAAGTCCTATACATACATACGTCTTATACATTCATACTTACATACATACACATATATAGAGAGAGATATGGATGGATATAGAAATAACAAGTGCGAAGAAACAAAATTTTATTTGTAGATACAAAAGGATTGAGATGAGTTAGGGTTTATAAAGAGAGAGAAGAAGAAGAAGGGGCTTACCGTTACCGTTAGTGAAGAAGATGAAGTGTGGTTTTGGTTTGGGAAGGTTTGGAGTTTTCGCGTAATGGCAAAAATGGATTGGGGATAGGGTGAAATTCTGTTGTCTGCTTTTGCAGGTTGGGTTTTGTTCTTTATAACAGCGAGCAAATAAAATATAACTTTTGTTTCTTTATGAACTAAAATAAACTTTTATAATCTTCAAAATTAGTTTCCTGAATTGCATTAAAAAATTTGACTTTTGTAAATGTAGTAAAAAACTCTAAAATTGCAAAATATATTGGTTAAAGTATTAACTATCACATTAAAATATAAATGTATGTTAAACTTAAATTAAAATTAAGTTTAATTAAATTTAAATTTATAATAAATTTGAATATTTTTATATTTAGTTTTTATTAATTTTTTCTGTATGAGATACTCGAAATTTTTATATTTTTTAATTAAGATTATTTTGTTTATATTTTTTTATTAATTAGATTATATGATTATTCTCTAACTTTATCATATCTAACTTCCTTGAACTTGTTAAAAGAAGTGAGAGTTTTAAATTAATATAAAAAATATTAAACAACAAAAGTTAAATCCTATTTATATTAATTATAATATTATTTTATAATACTTAGAAAACTCTCACATTTTATATTTTTTTAAAATGTAGATATATAAAAATAAAATTGTAACATCTCAAAATATATCTCAAAATATAGTATTTAACTATATAATAGTCATCACATATATAATGTGATAAAACAGTTGTTAACTATAATATAAAGTGGAACTTATAGTTATCCAAAAACAACTATAAATTTTAAACTTTATATACAGATGATCTAAACAAAAACTATTTACAAAGCTGACATAAAGAAAGTCTAAACAACAGCATCTCTTCCATCAAGAGTCTATTCCATCAAGAGTCAACAGCAGAATGGCGTCGTCCAAGGGAAGCAATGCTCTGAAATTGTTTGCGCAAAGGAGACGATATTGGTCCAGTGTGTTTTATTTTTTTAACCTAGAGGGGAATATGTCGCGGTTCCACACTTAACCGCTGTAATAAGGGGGAATATGTTGCGGTTCACAACTTAACAGCGGCCTATTCTCCTGAAAAAAATAAATCAAAATGGCATTTTTGAAATTTTTTTCCAACTATATGTTGCGGTTCAGCGCCCAACCGCGGCCTATTCCCTTAAAGATTTAAAATTTATTCAGATCAGGGAATAGGCCGCGGTTCACCTCACAACCGCGACCTATTCCTTGACGTTCTGAATCCTCCCAACTGCCTCCCAACTGCCTTTTGGGCAATGTCAGAAGTTTGCAAGGGGAATAGGCCGCGGTTCTCAGAGCAACCGTGGCCAATTCCCTAACGCTCAACTACCCATTTATTACAGGTGTACCATGTGGTAGACGTCAGAGGGATTTTATGTCGCGGTTCTAAGGGGAACCGTTATCTATTCCCTGACCTTTATGTTGTTCAGACTATAGCAAGGAATGTCAGAATTTTACAGGGAGAATAGGCCGCGGTTTCCCAAACAATTGCGGTCTATTCCCCGACGCTCAACTGCCCATTTATTACAGGTGTGCCACGTGGGAGACGTCAGATGGGTTTTATGTTGCGATTTTGGGGGGAATCGCGGTCTATTCCCATATAGACCGCGGTTCACCAAAGAACCGCGGCTTATAGTTTCGTCTTATTTTGAAAAATGCCACCGCGCAATATTATGCTTCGGTTTCTTGTGAACCGATGCATAATGTGCGCTGTAAAAACTCTATTTTTTACTAGTGAATTAAACTTCAAAATCTACTAAACCTGAACCTGTGGACCCAAATTGCATTCTACCACTTTTGGCACAGTTTCAAGTAACATAAGGGCTCTAACAAGTCTCAAATGACTTACCAAGACTATCACAACTGACCATTTGAGCTCATAACTTCCAAATCAAATTTTCAATATTCTAGTTCCTCAAAACTAGCTCTAAACAAAGATAAATTGTATCTACTCGTAACCAACCAATCTCATCACAGATTTCAAACATTTTATGCATTCAATAACAACCAAATCATCATACAACATACTTCACAATCACAGTTCATCACCACAAGTTCAAAACGCACAATTGATTACTCCACATCTACTTATAAGACATAATTTTATTCAACCAATCCAAGATTCGTAAATTTTCTAACATACACACTTGATATCAAACAAAAAAAATTCTAGCTTCCCTTACCTCAATGAAATCTGCACAGTTATAAAATTCTCCAACTGTTGCTTACACCGTAAGAAAACTCTAGAAAAACCTACAAATCACCAATTGGTGATGAGAAACAAACCTTAGAACCTAAATTGAGCTAAGAATCAAGAAAAAGAAACTCTTCTCACATGCAAAACATATTCTTTGCATGATCACAAATTAAGGAAAAACTAAGAAAAAGGGGAACGAACTTACTTGCTCAACTCAATAAATTGATCAGTTGGAAAGGTAGCCCTTGTTGTAAGGATCACTTAGAAACCTCCTCATCATCGAATAAATGATTTAGGAGTAAGAAATTGTAGAGAGAAGTGAGAGGAAACGAAGAGAAAAGAGTTTAGAGAGATAAACAATATTTTAGATAATGAGATGATTTTAGAAAATTTTATTTATATTATAAGATTATTTTATAATAAAATACTAGGTCTCATTATTTTAATACACCTACCAACTCTAATACTCTATTTTCTAGATTCTTACAAAAATGACAATCAAATCACAAAAAATTTAATTAAAAAATATAAAACTTTTGAATATTCAAATAAACAGAAAAATTTTACTTGACTAAAAATATTAAAATTATCGTTCACTTAAAGACAATTACTATGATATAATTACATAAATTTATATACTTTTTATGTTAGGCATAATGTTTAAGTTGAATTGGAATTGATTTTAAAACATTTAAATCTAACTCTAACGTAATTTAATTAAAAAAAATTGATAATTTGTATTGGATGAGATTAGGGATGGCAACGGGTCGGATCGAACACGGATAGTGCCTACCCGCAACCCGACGCGAAAAAAAAATCTACCTGCTACCAGTACGGATATCCGCTTAAAAAAATCTGCGGGTATTTTAAAACTCGCGGATACTCGTGGATACTAGTAGATATGCACAAATATTTAAAAAAAATATATTTTTTTATAAATTATTAAAATAAAATTTAAATAAAATTACAAAAAATATATAAAATATAATATAAATTAAATAAAATATAAATTTAAATTTAATTTTAATTAAATTTAACCTTATAAAATATAAATTAATGTTAATTTTAATTAAATTTAACTTAAAAAAATATAAATTAAATTTTTATTTTTATTTTTTGCAGGTAGAGGATATCCGTGGGTACAAATAGTATAATATCCACACCTGACCTTGTAAGAGCCAAAATAAATAAAAAGGGCTATTGGGCCCTAGTTGGAGGCAGTCAGGCCCAAACTAAGGGAACCTGACCTTAGCAGGGTCCTTTCCCAAAAGCCAGATTCTTCATTTTTTCTTTTTCCTTTCTCTCTCTAAACAGAAACCCTTTTTCCTAAATAATTGCTCTGCCTTCTCTCTAAAAGATCCAAACACTGAACCGTTTAAATTTTAATTTGAAGGTGCCTAAGCGATCACGGTGGCAAGGGCTTCATTTTGAACCGAACAATTTCCTGTTCCGACCGGTAAGTCCCATTTTCCCCTTCTCTTACACTGTTCTAGAACCTAGGGCATGCAACTTTGTTGGGTTCATGTGCCTTGTACATTTTTCCTTCCATTCTCTGTCTATTCGAGCTCTAAGAGCTATGTTCTATCTCCAATTGGGTGATTTGTAGGTTCGGAAAGTCAACACTAAGTGGGTTCCTGTTAGGGCGTCTTCAATTAGCTTGTTTGAGAAAGCCAGGTAACGAGAGCTAATTATTTTGTGTGGATTTATTTTATAAAATATATGCATGTTGGATTTGAGGTTAATGTACTGTTTGAATTACATTTCTCACTGTTTCATATATCTATTGACTATGAATCTGTTTCAGCATTTCATGTGTGGCTAAGTTTATAATATGATGTTCTGTTGGGACTATTTGTTGTTGTCTTATGTAATTGATCTTGGTATGAGCTTGATTGCGTAAAGGAGGAGCCTGTGATTTATTTCCTGTGCATTGTTTGATGATTCTAGTCTGTTTCTGAATGAGTTATTGACTGTGATTGATGATGTTTTGGAAAGGCTTTGGGTGAGACTTTAATTAGCATCGTTTGAGTAGTACTTGGATGCATAGGCACTGTTACATAGTACTGTGGGAGGGGGGGTAAATATAAAAATTGTGCGTTTGAGGCTTAGAGCACAACAAACTAGTTTAGGTAACTTAAATAAATTAATTAAAACTGGTTGAGAGCCTTTCTTTGTTGGTAGGATAGAGGGGACTTAAAAACTTGAGTTGGCACATCCCTGATCATAGAGCAGCCCTAGCCTGGTCCAGTTAGTTGTGACTAGTTATATGTGCTAGCGCCGAAGATGAGTTTGATGCGTTCAGACATCTGAACCCTCCCCGGTGACCAATTGGGTAGTGAGGTGAGATTATGAGCAAGCATTATGTGGTAATGAATAATTTAGCAGGCAGTTTCATAATTAAAGGAGCATTGTAAGTTATTTGGAGGTAATACGTATCATAATATATTATATTATTAATGTATAGATTATATATATATATATATATATATATATATATATATATATATATATATTATATGTAAACTGGTGCATACAGTGACAACTTTTATGCTTAAAGTAATTTTTGGTGTTTTATAAGTGCTTGAAGGGTATAAGTTTTTTTATATTACATGGTCTTTTAATATTGAAAATACTTGAACGATTAGGTTGCAGGAAATAATATACTTTAAGTTAATATAATATAATATCTTAATATAGTATAGATATATAAGTATACATAAGAAGAAGGGAATTACGTTACTTAATATTATTATAATATAGTAATATATATAAAAGATGCAGAGGGTGTGTGGATGATAATAAATTCTATTAATATAATATAATATAGTTGTTTGTAGGATTAGTAAATACGTAATATGTATAAAAGAGAATGTTGATACAGTTGGAAGTGTTCATAAACATTTATAATATTATAATATGAATGAATATTTGTATGTCGATTTAATATAAATATTATAATATAATTATGATTTAATATGACTATTATAATAGAAGTAAAGGAAACAATTTTTCATATATTGTACAGGAGATTAGGCATTGGAAATAAATTATAAAGGTTCTTGGTATTGATTAAATTAGATTCAATTGTGGAGATGTTATTTTTATAACTTGTGATTGGTGAGTAATGAATATTATTGAGATTATGTATATGTTGATTGGGACAAAAAAAGTATATGATTACAAAGTGATGAAAGTACGATCCAAGTGGTAAACAAATTCCATCTACGTAGAATCTCATTGTGAGATTCTTATTGTTTTAGAATGAAAGTAGGAGCTCAGTCTTGGGGGTTTCGTGATGCTCCAATGGCCTTTCTTCTCACATAGAGAGGATTGGACCATGTGGTGAGGAGTAACAGGAGGTCTTAGTCTCGGAGGCTTCTAGTATGCTGCAAGGCGCGGAACGGACTAACCTCGTGAGTGTGGCAGGGTGGGGAACCCAAGTTTCATAAGCCACCACGGGTGCATGACCCGCCATAGCTCGATTCTCATTCTCAAGTCTAGACGAGTCAAGTCTAGTGTTCAATATGTTAGGATATCTGTCTTAATCTGTTTTGATTTGAGAATAACTCTTGTAGATTCTATGCTTTACATGATGCATTTTTTTTATATAATTAGCTCACCCTTGCTTGCTTGTGTTTGTGCCATGTTGTATGTGTTTCCTTTTCGATGATCATCCACTTGGGTGGGAGCAGATGGCGATGAGGATACTTTGGAAACAACTCTTGATGGGGACGACAGTGCTGCAGCTTAGATTTGCTAGCTTTTATTTCCATGAACTCATATTATTTTGAAGAACTTTAGTGCATTTAAATTTTTAAATTCTCTATAATTTCCAGGGAGAAACTCTAATACACTAGTTTTCAAATTTTCAGCTATTTTCAAGGATGACTGTAATTCTAATATTTCAAATACTTCTCTAACTATTTTCCTTTATTATAATGGGTGACGTCTAGATTATATATGCATGTCGTATATTATTGGGATGTCACAGACCCGCTTATAAGCGGATATTAAAATACCTGCTACCCGCAACCTGCGGGTAGTAAATATCTGCCAATACCAACTATTCATCACTGATTTTATCCGCGGATATCCACGAGCGCAAATTTTTTGTCATCCCTAGACGAGATTGTGAGCTAGGTTTAATATTTATTATTCTTAAATATAAGATATTGGTAACTTGTTTATATTTACCAACAAAATTAGTCAATTGATTTGTTAGTATCTTGTGTGCAATTTTCTATTTTCAAAATTATGATTAAGTAATTAACGAGTAAAGAGAAAATGATATGAATGAACAATTTGGAAACTAAATTCTTTAATTGTCCAATGTATAAAAGAGATAATTCATAATATTTATTATATTGAACTAAAATAAATAACAATATTTGATAGAAAGAAAATAATCAATACAACGGAAAATAAAAAAAAATAGTTTAAAAGTAATACTTATTATTAGTACTGGATATATAAATAAATATATTTTTATAAATTATTTATGATTATTTGTTATTTAAGTAATTAAAAAATATTAGATATGTCAAATATTCTATTAGTTATAATTTAGGCACTGTTATAATTTGTATAGATGTCATTCCTTTAATATATGAAGAATCTTAATATATATATATATATATATATATATATATATATATATATATATATTACATTAAATTCAAAACAATATATCACAATTATTCTTTAAATATTTTTATATGGTATCAGAGTCAAACACAATATAAAAATTAGTGTTTTTTTATTGAATATTTTTTATGGCTCCTTCCAATAAAAATCAATTGGAAAAACGTGATTTTGGGGCTTCCGCAACTTCCAAGAGCCGTATTTATGCTACTGTCGAATTTGTGACCACATGTATGTCTAACTTTTCCCTTAATTTTTCTATTTTTACTAGGCATAGTGATTGGATAATTGATTCAGTGTTACTGATCATATGAGACTTGTGATCCTCATAAGTTTACTAATTTTTTCCCTAATTATTCTAAAACTATTATTATTAATGCCAATGAGGTCTCATGTCCTATTGAAGGTGTAGGTACTATATCTCTCTCACTCTCCTTATCAATTTTTGATGTTTTATTTGTTTCTACATTGAACTGTAATTTTATCTCCGTCAGCCAGTTAACCAAATCACATTCTTGTGTTGTCTTGTTTTACCCAATCCATTGTCTTTTTCAGGACATTCATTCCAAGAAGAAGATTGTCAGTGGTAGAGAGAGTGAATTATTGTATTATCTTGAAAATGTCTGACAACAAACCCATAAAGGAGCGTTTGCTTGTTTTGCGAATGATCACATACAAGATAAAAACAAAAAGAAAATTTGGTTATTGCATAGACAGTTTGACATCCCTTTTTTGATTATTTTTTAAAAAAAAATCCATCATTATTTCAAAAATGCAATAATTATGATTTTCTTTGTGAAACTTGTGAAACGTGATTTTGGGGCTTATGCAACTTCCAAGAGCCGTATTTATGCTACTGTCGAATTTGTGACCACATGTATATCTAACTTTTCCCTTAATCTTTCTATTTTTACTAGGCATAGTGATTGGATAATTGATTCAGTGTTACTAGTCATATGAGACTTGTGATCCTCATAACTTTACTAATTTTTCCCCTAATTATTCTAAAACTACTATTATTAATGCCAATGAGGTCTCATCTCCTATTGAAGGTGTAGGTACTATATCCCTCTCACTCTCCTTATCAATTTTTGATGTTTTATTTGTTTTTACATTGAACTGTAATTTTATCTCCGTCAGCCAGTTAACCAAATCACATTCTTGTGTTGTCTTGTTTTACCCAATCCATTGTCTTTTTCAGAACATTTATTCCAAGAAGAAGATTGTCAGTGGTAGAGAGAGTGAATGATTGTATTATCTTGAAAATTCTCACAACAAACCCATAAAGGAGCGTTGGCTTGTTTTGTGAATGATCACATACAAGATAAAAACAAAAAGAAAATTTGGTTATTGCATAGACGGTTTGACATCCCTTTTTTGATTATTTTTAAAAAAAATTATTTCCATCATTATTTCAAAAATGCAATAATTATGATTTTCTTTGTGAAACTTGTGTTATGGAAAAGAGTCATCGTGTTGTGTTTCCTTTAAGCAATAAAAAAACTGATTTTCCTTTTTCATTAATTCACATAGTTGTTTGGAGCCCTAACCCCATAATTTACACATAATGGAAAAAAATGGTTTATCAGTTTTGTTGATGATTGTACTAGGGTAACCTGGGTGTTTTTACTTAAACATAAAAGTGATGTGTGTGATGTGGTTCATTCCTTTCATCATATGATCGTTACACAATTTAACACATCTGTTAAGGCCATTCGATCAGACAATGGAGGGGAATATTTTAAGATTAAATTAATAGAGTTCGTGAACTCTAAAGGAATTTTGCATCAAACTACATGTACTCATTCACCACAACAAAATGGAGTGGCTAAGAGGAAAAATAAACATATATTAGAGGTGACAATATTAATTTTGATATATGGCAATGTCTTATCTCATTTATGGGGTGAGGTTGTGAGCTCTACAATTTATTTAATTAATCGAACCCTTGTAGTGTGCTTAACTTTTGAAGGCCTTTAGATGTGTTTTCTGATCATTGTATCCTTCCTTCCATAGTTTATTTACCCCTTATGTTTTGGGATGTGTTATATATGTTCACTTACACCCACATCAATGTACAAAACTTGAAGAACGAGCTATCAAATGTGTTTTCGTTGGGTATAAATAAACTCAAAACGGTTATCGTGCTTACCATCCACCATCAAAGAAATTTTATATCTTTATGGATGTGACATTTAATGAGCATAAATTTTTTTATGTTGATTCTACACTTCAAGGAGGAAATGAAAGTGAAGTGAATAATCATGATGTCAGTATGTTTGATATCTCAGATATAAAATTATATTATGAAGATAAATTATCGTGTGATGAACATTTTATAGGAAGTGAGTCAATCCTAAATATGGACACTTCTTTTTTGGATAATACAACGTCTTCTGATCATAAACAATTGGCTCAAACTTCTTCACAGGTTTGCTTGACTCTTCAGAGGTACTTTCTGATCCTAATAATACTAATATAGATGAAACTAATTATGAACTTGTTTCTCTTGATCATACCCTTGATAATACTAATTTAGATGAAAACAATCATGAAATTGATTCTTGTCTACGTGAGACCACCAACACACCAAACATTGAGTCTACCATTGTTGAATATAATCTTCCACCTCATTCTAATCATGGGCAACCTCTAGCTAAATATGAACTAGACCTCCAAGCCAAAGTTAAATATCCCATTAGTAAATATGTGTCATCTCATAGGTTATCCCAGTCATATGCATCATTTGTATCTCAATTATCTTCAATTTCTATTCCTAGTAATATACATGAAGCTTTGGTAGATCCTAGATGGACCAAAATAATGGTTGATGAGATGACAACTTTAGAAAGAAACAACACTTGGGATCTTATATCCTTACCAAGTGGGAATAAAACTGTGGACTGCAAATAGGTATTTACAATTAAGCATAAAGTTGATGGAACTATTGAGAGGTATAAATCACGACTTGTGGCTAAAGGTTACACTCCGTCTTATGGTGTAGATTACCAAGAGACGTTTGCACCGATAGCCAAGCTCAACACTATGAGAATACTTCTGCCGCTAGCAACAAACCAAGATTGACCTCTTCTACAATTTGATGTGAAAAATGTTTTTCTATAAGGGGAAATTTTAGAAGAGATTTATATGGATTCTCCACTAGGTATGACAGCTTCAATTGAAATGAAGGTTTGCAAATTAAAGAAGGCTCTATATGGATTAAAACAATCCCCAAGAGCAAGGGTGTCAAACTCGAGAGTTTACGTAAACTCGTGAGAGTCCAGTAAACTCGACTCATAAACTCGTAAGAGTTTAATTCGCATGAAAAAAAATATAAATAGCATCCTAATTCAAATAAGATAACAAAAATATTTAAATTCAAATGCATAAGTTCATAGAAATATTGTTCATAGAAATATAATGTAAAACATAAATTGAAATGTCAAAGTCTTTATGCCTAATCCTCTAATCCTCTAATAATGGCATCATTATCTCCATCATCATTCTCATCTAACTCTTCCTCAGATGAATGTTGTGCATCCTTATTGTCTCCAAATGTTATGTTATTAAGATCAAGAGCATCTAGAGCAGGATTTGTTGTTGCTCCATCAGTGAACATTTTCACCATCATTTTCACCTTCAACTTGATCATTCTCAACAACATCATTTGCCTCTTCAGTTATCCATTCATCATATGATTCAATGTCATCAAATGGAAGAGCTACATTTTTTTGAATATGTCTACTTTTCAACTTGGAGCTAAATCATTCATCTTTTTTTTTTATGCAAACGGTTCCTTCTCTTTGTATGAACCTAAAATGAAATATAATATTTTTAGTGAAGATATAAACATAATAAAGAAATTTATAAATTAAAAATAATTTAAATTACCATTTCAAATGAGCTCCAATTACGCTCACATCCAGAAGAACTATAAGTCAAGCTTAGAATTCGAATAACAAATCTCTTCAACTCCAGAGTCCATTACCAAACATGTCCCACATTTCCCAAGATTTAACTCTTTCCTACACTCCTTTGCATCTTCCATTCCAAAAAGTCCTCTAGCATAATGAAATTCAACAATTTGTAAATTAATTTTTCTTCTTTCTGCCATATCTGGTATCAATCTTCTCATGCAAATATACAACTCTTTTTTCACCTCTCCACCATCATCACATCTAAAGTTAGGTTCATAGTGGAAATGAGGGTTCAGAAAATAGGCAGTTGCATGCAAAGGCTTATGAAATTGATTATCCCATCGAGCATCAATTATTCTTCAAACCTCTTCATAACTACATCTATTATGCTATATCAAAAATAATTTCACACATAAGTAATTAAACATTAAATGAGTAAAAGTTTGAAAATTTACCTCTTTTTGATATTGTTAAAGTTAAACCTAATCTTCTCTTTTGCATAATCCAACTCTTCATAAATGAAACCCATTGCCGGTTTTACATCTGAGTCCATTAATCTTAAGACCACCATAAAAGGGGCAACAACTTTCAGGCATGTGGAGACATTCTTCCAAAACTGGCTATCTAATACCACATATTATACTTTTCTGCCCTCTTATGAAGTTCTAAACTTGCTTGTCTTCCACTCTTCAAAGCTAAACACAGTCAACAATGATGCCTTCAATTCATGAAGACAAGCAAGAGTTAAATAAGTTGTGGCAAATCTAGTCACACCCGATCTTATCAAGTCTCTACCTTTAGTGAACTTTTTCAACAAGGAAATCAACATTGATCTTCCTTAAATGTAAGTGGTAATCTTTCTTCCCTTCTTAATTGTCAATTCATGGACCTTTAAATTTTTTTCAAAATCTTCAAATATTAAATCAATGCAATGCACTGTGCATGAAGTCTAATACAATCTTTTCCTTTTTTGCATCAACAACTCTCTAGCTACCTTGAAATTTGCAGCATTATTAGTGACAACTTGAACAACATTTTCTTCTCCAACAAACTCAACAACATCATCTAACATTTTCAAAACTTTATCAGCTGTTTTTGATATGTCTAAAGTGTCAAGTGAATAAAGAAAAATCGTCCCTTTAGGACTATTCACCAAGAAGTTGCAAATAGAACGTCTTTTTCTATCTGTCCAACCATCAAACATAATTGTACATCCAGTTCTCTTCCACTCCTCCTTATAATCCTCAAGGATTTCATCTGTTTTATTCACAACTTGTTTCAACAACTTTCCTCTAATGTCATGATAAGATGGTGGTTTGTATCCAACTCCATACTTACCTATCATTTCACACATCTTTGCAAATGCTGGATTTCTAATTACATTAAAAGGAATGACACTAATGTAAAAGAATTCAGCCACTTGAGCATCAACTTCTTCATTGTATCCTTTTTTCATCATTTGATTTATAGTTGCTTGGACTCCCCCCTTGCTAGTAGTAGCAACTTTTTGTTTTCCTTTAAAACCGAAAACCTTGTGTCCTCCTTCAAGACTTTCACTTTCTTCCTCCTCTTAACCGATATTTATCTTTCTTTTCTTTGATGATGCATTCTTGGCTTCTGCAACTATTTTTATCATCAAATTTTTTATTTCATCTGTAACAGAAGCACAAGGTTCAGAATCCTCCCTTATTCTAACAAGATGGTGTTTAAATCTAAATATACCTCCATTCACAATCTTTGAGCAATAACTACATTTCATTTTTCTTCCATTATCGTTAACGTCAAACTCATGTTTCCATCCAATATCATATCGATTTCCCAGAGCATTTTTACTTCTACTCTTAGCGGATGAAGATGTAATTACATTAATTTCCGTTGAATTTGATGCATTTCCAGACATAAAGCTCTAAACTTTTTCACTAAAAAAATCAATGACAAAAGACTTATTTAATATTAAATATTTTCTTTTACGTACTAAAATAATAAAAAAAAACATTGCCTATGCACAATTTTTATTATAAAATCAAAACTTTATTTATATAATAAAAATACATTATCATAAGCACACAAAACTTTATTTATATAATAAAAATACATTAGAATAAAAGTACATAGTGATAGTCACGATTTTCATTATAAAATCAAAACATCTTTTTATATAATTAATAAAAGTATATTATAATAAAAGTAGATAGAGACGTTACGTCACCTCTCATCTCTTTAATCAACATTTTCATTATAAAATCAAGATATCTTTTATATAATATTAATAAAAGTACACAGAAGACATCATGTCACCTCTTATCTCTTTAATCAAATTAATGTAATATTTATATAATAAGTAGTCGCAGGCAATAATCACATCACCCTTTAATGAATTATTTTTTACCACAAGTCACGGGCTTTATACTAAAAATATTCAAAAAAGAAATCACGTCTAAAAACATAACTTCAGAGGCTTTGAAACTAAAATGTTTTTATTCACCACTACCATGACGCTACACAACAACTACGAAAACAAACAAGGCGCGACCACGAGCAAGGCAGACAACAACAAACAAGGCGCGATCACAAGTAAGGCGAACGCCAACCGCGAATGAAGCAAACAACGAGCGGCTGAAGTGTGCTACTGTGAGCCAACGAAGCACAAGCACGAAATGTGACGGCGATTGCGATAGTGAGTGCGAACCAGGCCATCAGAGCGTGACAACGAGACTACGAACGCAGACAGTGGTGGAGTGAAGCACGAAGAGGAACCTAATCAGGTCATTAAATACTAATCTCAACGAAATCTTTTTGTTCATTTCTACCTCTTTTAAAATCTCCAAATCGCAGAAAAATTGCGATTTTATACGATTTTACTGAGTTCGCTAACGAGTTCAACAAGTTTACTCGAAAATTGAGTTAACTCGGCAAGCATGACTAAAAACGCAAACTCGTCCGAGTTAACGAGTTAACTCGAGAGAGTTTGATAACCATGCCCAAGAGCATGGTTTGGAAGGTTTACCAAGTCTCTATGAAAGCTTTTGGCTATAGTGAAAGTAACTTTGATCACATCTTATTTTTGAAGAGAGGAGAAAGAAAAATTACAACTTGATTATATATGTAGATAACATGATTGTTATAAGAAATGATTAAGATGAGATTTCTAGTTTACAACAATACCTTGTATCTGAAATTTGAGATGAAACAATTTAAAAACCTCAAATATTTTTTGGATATTGAAGTAGCTAAATCAAAATATGATATTTTTCTATGTCAAAGAAAATATATTATTGACTTAATATCGAAAACTGGATTGCTTGGGAGTAAACCAGTTGAAACACCAATGATGCATTTGTATAGTTTAGATAACTTAGACATGTGCGGAGATGAGCTTCTTATCCAAAGGTTAGAGATTGCAAAAGGCGATTTGCTACAACATATTAAAAAGATGCAATCTATAAGCGAGCATAAAGAGAAGAAAGCAAGCTTTGTAGAAGCGACGCATTGAACTTGAACAAGATGTTTCAAGATTGCAAGAACAATTACAAGCTAAGAAGGATCTGAAAGTTGATTGGAGGTGCAAGATGAGGCGACTCGTAATGGATGAAGAGATTGATGTAATTAAGTGTAACAATATGTGGAAGTGGTCTAATTTCTCAAAAAGAGTTCGGTCTATTGATAGGAACCCGATGAGTAACAAGTCAGCCAAAGAGAAAAACAAGTCTACCATCAAGATTACAAAGAACAAGTTGTCTACTAAGAGAGCAAAAAATAAGTTGACCACAATAAAAGCGAAATACAAGTTGGACATGAACAAAGTGAAAGCAAAGTCAACCATGAAGAAAGCAAAAAACCTAATTATTCATGAAAAAAACAAACACGGTATTAGAAGAATTAATGCACGTAGAAGAAAGCATAGTGTGAGAAGAGTTACTAAACGTAAGAAGCTAGAATGAAGAATAAAAGAACCGAGATGAAGAATAAGAAAAACATTTAAGTTTACGAGAAAGTTTTGTTAGATTAATCGTTGGAGAGTTATGGATAGTTTGTGAGTTGGTCATTTATAACCGTTTTTGTATGTTTTAAAGTATAATGGTCAAGAAATATGAATCTATCAAATATATTGTATGAAAGTGAATCTAAGGTTTTTCACTAGTTTGTTCTACAATTCCAAGGGACCATTAGTTTAGCATAAAGATCTATGAAAAGAATCTTGAAATGCTTTCATCATTGGAGCTTTGATTTATGATTAATTTGGTGTTCTCTTACGAAGACTTCGTTGATTTTATGTTTGATACGATCAGTGAAATAGTCTGTAACATGTTTTTTTAGTAAACAATCAGTATTTTGAGATTATGACGACTTTTGTAATCCATAATTCTATGATTTCAAGGGACGGATTGTCATAAATCCTTTTATTTGATAATTGTATTTTATGCATATTATCCTTATACTTTCTATCGGGTAGCAGTTACTGTAGCTAGGATTTTGATACGAAATACGACAAAGCAACCACTAGAACAGTTTGAGACCCCACTGCTTGCAAATAATCTTCTCATTGAAGCATAGCCATGCATATCCTTTGTTTGCAATTTCGGAAGGGTGGTATTGATCAAAGAAAAGATGAGTGTTTCTGTTAGGACAGGGATCAGTGCTGGGTTGGCATTTGAGATCACCATAAATGGTATTGGGGCAACAAGGTTTCCATGTTTCCACTATCCCTGCAAATAAAAGTAAATATTAGTTATTCAAGTGTGCTAATTTATTCAAAAATTTGACTATCAGATTGAATAATATAAAACTAAATATTAATGATGATCGATAGTGAATAGATTAATAAAATAAACTTTATTGATATAGGTTATTATGTTAAAAAATAAACTTTAAATCTGATTCAGTTTCACAACAAAATTATCTTGTAAGTAATTTTTAATTATGTGAGACTTCCAACTTATTAAACTAGATCCTTCGTATTAACTATTCATAAGTTAGTTTTAATTTTTTTTAAATTGATTCTTTTAAAACTTTAGTATATTGAAAATGTTTGTGAAGATTTTCTCCAACAAAGTTCTACTGATGATGAATGCATTTTGGTTTCTTCATACCAGAATAACTTCCAATTTTCCGCATTTTCTTAAGGAACCCATAGAGATCTGCATGTATAAAGGTGAAACCAGGAAGCTTTGATTGGATCTCATGGAGTACTTCACGCAACTTCTTATTGTAAAAGGTGATCCCTTTGTTTATTTTCTCATCACATTTTCCTATTGGTCTTGTGTGGATAGCTTTTGATGGAAAGCAACCTGCTGGGGGAATGTTGTTCACGATAAATTTTCTTGCTCCTAGGCCATACATTGTCTGCAAGAAAACAAAGACATGAAATATAAAGAAATAGTCGAAGATTGCATGCTTATTCAAATATGACTAAATCATAATATTGATTTCGATCTTATCTTATAAATGAATATTGTGAAATTGAGTTAGACATTAGGATCCTCCAAATCAAGTTCATTGAGGTTATTATGAGTTCTCTTATCCCACTTAAAATCTAATGCTATATTCAACATGTTCATTCTTGCCGGAAAAGTTCTTATGAAAAAATGCAATCAGAATATTTTTAGTAACTTTGTTGTCAATTCTGTCACTTGAAATATATACCTTGACGCGCAGGGTTATTTGACTAAGAAGGAAAAAAGCAAAGCTCTTGTTGCCTCGGAAGGTTCCGTTGTGGAAATAATCATTCACCCCCGTAGAGACAAAAAACAAGGATTCAGAAATATGCTTCTCTAATTCTTCATTCTCAGTGAACATCCTTGGCAAATTATGCTTAATAGTCCTATGGAAGAACTTAATTTGTTTGTCTAGTGTCAAACACGTATCCTGCAACCAAAAGGGTACATCATGTTAAAGACAAAAAGTACCTTAGTACCGATGAACTTCAAAAACAGGTGAGACATTAACTTACGTTGTTGGTATCTGGTAGAACACCTGACCCAGCAGATGCATAATTGATGCCTGTGCTTACTTTGTTCCTTTGATGATTCGAAAGACTCAAGTAGGGAGGGGCTAAGGGTAGTCCTAGATGTATAGCTGCGTAGAGAGAAATGACTAAGAAATATTAAAATTGGTGTACCGAAGGGCGGACGACCTGCAATATGTGAACCGGACAATCGTTGGTTAACACAGGAATACCAATCGGGCATATTCGAGACTGAACGGGCATATTGGAGACTAGACAGCCCTTTATCAAAGTTATGGTAACTACTTATGATTAAAGGTAACAGCAAGAGATTGAGTCGAAATTAGGTTTTATTAATTTCAAGTTCATCTCAAAAATTATAAATAAAGATCAAAGATAAGAAATAAGTGATCGCATTTTCAATATATTTAATACTATTGTTCTGACTACCGCATAATTATTTGCTGACTTAAGCATAAAAATAGTTTTAATACTTCTCAATACGGTTGGAATGAAGGTGAAGACAGAACAAGAATTCAACCATCCAAACAATTTAGAAAAGAAAATTGTGAAGGAGTTAATAGATGTTTGACCTTTTATTCGAAACAATTGGTAAATGTAAATTTAGAAACAAGTCGTCTTTTACTAATTCTTATAAATTTCAGTTTAAAAATAAGTTGAATTGAAAATCAATCAAGGTGTTTTGTTGTTCTTATTATTTTATCATACCTTCTGATATTCAAGTTTTGTGCTTAACTTTGTGGGAAATGAAAAGGTTTTAACAACGAACACCAATTTATGAAACAAAGATATATTAGTTGAAACATAAGTAGCCAAATGGCAGGGTAATGTTACCAAGGAAATCAGCCACAGTTTTTCCATTTGTTGCTCGCCCGGTAGGTTTGCCGTGCATGAAGTCTATACCATAGGGAAGAAAAGAGGGTCCACCACTAGGAAGATGGTTGTTGTTTCCACAATCAACAAGAGAGTCACCAAAAACAAAGCAGGAATGTGTTTTGTGGGATATGCTACTGCTGATTATGATAAAGGTAAGACCAAACCTAATACAAACCAAAGGGTGAGATAGCATGTATTCATCTTGAGGCTGTATTTAGTAAAATTTATTTTAATTACTAGAAAATGTATTTATATTTTTTAAAGAAAATAAAAATACAAAGAATATTATAAAAAGGATTTAACAGTTAAGTGTATATATTTTTTGCGTTAATATAAATTTTTGTTATTACAATAATAGTTTGTATACAGAGGTTGAGTCGTTAAGTAGTGTAATAATCCAAGAAAACTTTAAATAATTACATTAATTAAATTAATTAATATCCATGAATTAATATTAATGAGCTTTTAATAAAGAATGATAAAGAAAAGTAATGTGGGAAAACATTTATGTAACGTCATTAATTATGGTGTAATTGTTTTATAAATATAAAAAACATATTCGTATTGAAATGAGCAATAATAGAAGTTTGTTTATAATATAGAGTAATAAAAGTTAAATTCCTTGACTTACTTAGGTGATAGTTATGAAAGAAGCGGAACTTGTTTATTGTTTCAAGCTGCGAATTCGATTTGCTGCAATCTGAATCATAAATCGCATATCCTAAATTTTGCTATGATTGTCTGATGAGAGCGATTTATATGCAGGTTTTTTTTTTGTTTTGCAAATAATTTTTTTAATTTAAATTTATTTATTTAATGAATAAATATTTTCAATTATTCAAAAATATATATAATATTTATTTATGGAAATTGAAAATATAAAAATAATTTAAAATATTTATGTTAATATAAAATTAATATAAGTATTTAATATATTTCAAGTTATATCTAACGATTTTGAAAATTTAATCTAAACTTTTTTAGTAGTACTTAAATTGGTCTAATTTATAATTTTGAGTAATAATAATAAGTAGTAGTAATTTTAACATTTTTCTAATAAAAAATAATAATATAAATTAACATTGTAATTAATGTGAATATAAATTGATTTCAACATAAGTATTAATATTAAATTAAAATGTAATAAATTAAATTATTGATAAGGAATTAATAATTTTATTAGTAGTGTATATTATAAATAATAATTTGGTATTAATTTACAAATATAGTGTATATTATTGAAAATATTGGAATATTGCGTTTAATATAGTGTATATTATTGAAAATGTTTGTAATTGAAAAATATTATTAACTTAAATTTACAAATTTTAATAAATTTGGTATTAATTAGGAGTGTATTATTAAAAAAATAAAAATATATTACAGGTATAATCATTTATCATAAAAATTTTAAATGTTGGAATATGATGAGCAATATCACAATTCTTATATATTTAAAAAAAAATTGTGCATGGTTTTCCTGAAAATAGTATGTATTTTTTATTTAAAATTTACCAAAATAAGTAAGTTTAAAAAAAAATATATATCAAAATGAATCAATTATGGTGGAAAACACGAGTATACCTTTGAATACATTATTTCTTGAAATTTAGTGAAAAAGCCATATATGAAAACAGGATTTAAAAAAAAAATTAAAAAAAAATCATGCATGATTTCTCAGCGCTGATTCAACCAATGGTACCATAATAGTTGGAACCATTGGATACATTGCTCTGATAAATTGTTCATATTTTTCTCTACTTTTATTTATTTAGTTTTTGTTGTGTCTCTGTGTTAAATTCACGCAGAACAGTTTGAAAGTGTGATTTTTTTAATAATTTAACAATATATAGTTATATATTGAAGCAAAATTTAATAATTTTGAAATTTTATTCCTACATAGCTTTTGTCTATTTCAGTAATTTTAAAAAAAAATCCATTTTTATAAAAAGAACCTAAGAAATGAGCCATTGTATTCTTACCAACAGTGATGGACAGTGATGACTAACAATATTTGTGGATACAACAAGATTATGTTCTCTTGGTTTTAGTAATAAATATGCAATTTTGCTCTTAATATGACAACAAATTTAGAGAAGTTGACACTTATAAGTAGCTGGAGTGATGAAACCACTTTGATAATGATTTTATAAGTCTTGTTCAATTTGGGTGAATTTGAGAGAGTAATTGAGTGGATTTGAGAGGATTTGAAGATAATTTTTGTTGTTGTTTATTTGAGTAAATTTAGAGATAAATGAGAGTGAATTTGAAAGTAAAGTTTATGAGAATTAGTTTAGGATTTAATTTATATGACAGATTAAAAAAATTTATTTTTAAATTCACTCTCACTTATCTCCAAATCTATTCAAATAAACAACAAAAAAATAATTATCTTCAAATCCTCTCAATTACTCTCTCCCAAATCCATTCAAGTGAACAAGGCCTTAACTTTTTAAGGGAATAATTAATTTTTCACCCCATATGCAAATTCTAGTCTATAAGCTTGTTGGACTTTTCAAAAATATGAGGACACACTTAGTTTTAGGTGTTTATTGATTCATATCCATTTTGATGATTCTAAATACCCAGACCAAAAACAATTACGCTGTTTAGAATTCTTTTTTCTATGATTACATTTGTTTTTGAAATGTTTTTTAGTGGCCGAAATGTAAAACATTAATATCATATTTAACCTAAAATTTTTGTTTTCTTTTTTATTGTTGTTACAGTCTGCATCAATTCAATTTTGTTATCACTAATTAAATTTTTTATTGAGTGATAGCTTATTAGAGAGACTTATTGAAAGATTATATATATAATATATTGATACCATTTTTAATCTAAAATAATAAGGTATTGAGTATATAGATTTTTCATCAATGTATAACTTTGTCATTTCTATTTGATACGAGACTTAAATTCACATTTAGATTTTTCCCAAACACTTTGTTCCTTCTTATATCTTTCCTTCAAATTTGCAATATCCTTGTGAGTCTATCTTGGTAATCCTTGGTTGGTTGAGAGTCTCTCCATAATCACTGTGATACTAAAGTATAATAGACAATAAATATTGTAATGATTGAATAATATGTTATATCTCGTGAATAATGTTTATTTAAAGTATTTAGATATGCTTTTATTATTCATGAACGTAGATTTTATAACTGTCCTGATTTCGAGTTTCCTAAATAGCCATTAGTTACGTTAATCCTCTCTTAGCCATCATTGATTTGTTTTACTAGAACAACTTGCCTATATGAGAATCCGATATTATACTATCGTATGTTGATTATAGAGTCAAGGTCATCTTGTCCTTGGCATCCTTTATGTGAACAATATTAATCAGCATGAACTCTATTAATTAGTTTAGATATTAGGATGTTAGATATCAAGGATAAATTCATTCACTTTTTTTTTTCTTTGTAATTTTTGTTCGTATTAGTAAGTTTCACTCTCTTATTTTTTCATGTTTCATTCAAAATTTTGTATCCTTAACTAAATTTTAATTGTTTGAGAAATAAATTAAAATATAGGAAGTTTCAAATTTCTGTTAACCTTTTAAAGTTTCTATTATAATGCTAAATTTCTCATTTTAACATAAGGTAAAAAGTATGTAAGAATCTGGAAAATTGTTGGAAGTCTCACATCGACTAGAGATAAGGCCAAATTATAATATATAAGTGAGGTGCAAACCTCACCTTACAAGCTGGTTTTGTAGGGTTGAGTTAGGCTTAAAAACCACTTTCTAATATGGTATCAGAGTCATGGTTGGAGTCTATCCTAGCTATATCTATTCTTTCTTAGGCATTTCTATTTCCACCCGTTGTCGGACCGCTATTAGACCATCCAATTTCTACTATCACCCACGAGATGTCTATAGTAGATGATGAGAGTAAATGATTTGTATAAATGAGTTATAGAATAGACTATCTAAGTGGAAACTGTTACCAATGAGGAGCATTGGTAAATCTTGAAGTAAATTGTTTTGATGATGCTACAAGAAGTTTAACCTGAAGAAGATATTTGAGATATTTTAAAAACAATTTGTAGAATATAAATGTAGTAGGAGAGTCGTTAAAATATGTAAAACTTGTATTTTAGATAATGTTCTGAAATAATCGATTATGTGAAGCAATAATCGATTATCCTGAGAATATCTGAGATAATCGATTATCACTCCAAATAATCGATTATCACAAGTCTATTCTTGAAAAGTTATTTTGAAAAACCTATAACGAACTTCAATAATCGATTATCACTTACAATAATCGATTATTACTGGCAGTTGGGACTTGACCTTTGATATTCAGAGTAGCTAGCTATATATTGGACTTCTGAGAACTTTAGAAGTAACGTTGTTGAACAGAAGCTCTTGCAGAATACTGTTTGTGAGAGGAAGTTCTCAAAAGCTATAGTTCAAGTTCCCTTGCTTGATCTTGTGAATAGGAGAAGCTCGCGTTTCGTGTGTCGATAGTCGGAGCAGATTCTCTTCGAGTTAGCAAGATGCTCTGCCTGGTCTCGTGAATAGGAGAAGCTCGCGTTTCGTGTATCGATAGTCGGAGCGGTTCTCTTCGAGTTGACAGAGTGTTCATCTTTCGGTTCGTTCGTCGAAGGAAGGTTTAATCATATTTTTATCCATTACTGTTGTAATCTGTAAAACCTTTTTTAGTGAAACTGTTAATCACTTTTTATAGTGATTAACGACTGGACGTAGATTCTTTTGAATCGAACCAGTATAAAAATTACTCGTGTGATTTTTCTACTCCCTACACTCTTTAATTTTATTTGCACATCAACTGTTCGACAAATTTTCTCTTAGAAAATTTATTTCTGAAAACTAACCATTTTAATTTAGAAAGGTGACCGAACACGCTTTCCGCTACTTTAAGTTTTATTCCGATGCGTTATACTCTACGATCGATACCGATTGTACCAGCAATTGGTATCAGAGCTTGCTTTGATAGTTTTTCAAATTTTTCGAAAATGGGCGATCATAACCAAGTTTATGTTGAGGGTGCTTCTATTGATAGATCTCCTTTGTTTACGGGGGAAAATTATGCATTTTGGAAAATTAGAATGCAAATATTTGTAGAGTGAATTGATAGGGGTATTTGGGAAGTTGTTTTGAATGGTCCTTTTATTCCTACTGTAAATTTAAATGGTGTAGAGGAAGAAAAACCATATTTGCAATGGACTGCTGAAGAAAATAGAAGAGCCCAATTTGATATTAAGGCTCGCAATATAATATCCTCTGCTTTGGTATTAGATGAATTTTACAGGATCTGAGTGTGCAAAACGGCTCAGGAGATGTGGGAAGTTCTTCAAGTAACCCATGAAGGAACCGACGATGTGAAACATGCTAGGAAGAACACCCTGATACAGGAGTATGAGATGTTTAGAATGCAGCATGGTGAAACCGTCGCTGATGTGCAAAAACGCTTCACACATATCGTCAACCATCTTTTTGGTTTAGGTAAGAAATTTGACACTGAAGAATTAAATGTTAAAATTTTGAAATCTTTGAACAGGACGTGGCAGCCAAAGGTTACTACGATAACTGAGTCTCAAGACTTGACGTCCATGCCTATGGATGTGCTTTTTGGAAAGTTGAGAGAGCATGAGCTCGAGTTGAATAGACTGAGTGTTGAGGAAGCCCAAGGAAAGAAGAAAATGTTGGCCTTCAAAACTGAAAATTCAAAAGGCACGAGTTCAGAAAAGGATGAGGAATCTAAAGATGAAGACTCAGACAACGAAAATATGATTCACATGTTCAGAAAATTCAACAAGTTCATGAAATTGAAAGGCAAGGAACAAATTAAAAAGGATCGAAAGAAGAAACAATGATCTTCTTCAAATTACAGGTGTTATGGTTGGGGAGAAAAAGGACACGTTAATGCGGATTGTCCAAACCGCAAAAAGGGTGAAGAAAAGAAGTCTTTCAAGAAGAAAAATGTTTACATTTCTTGGGAAGATAATGCATTAAGCACTTCTAGTTCAAGTGATTCTGTTAAAGAAGCAAACTTGTGTTTGACAGCTAATACTAATGACACTGCAAGCCAAGTAAGTTGCTTTAGCCTTGGCACTGGTGAATTTGATGTACAAAAAGCTTTTCTTGAATTGCTTGATGAATCTGAAAAATTAAATGCTGCTCATAAAAATTTGAAAAAGGAGTTTAAAGAATTACAAATTAAATATGAGAAGGCATTAGATGAGGAAGTAATTTTGAGAAATAAAATTTGTAACTTAGAAATGAAAGAGTCTTCAAATGTTGAACATCCTGTTGAATGTCTTACATGTAAGAGTCATATGCTTGATATTGATATTCTTGAAAATCTTCTTGAAGTTGCAACTAGAAATAATGTTGAAATGCCCATACTTGTTAAAAGGGTTTTTAAAAATAAGAACCAAATTAAAAGAACCCGTAGGGTATGGGTTGAAAAAGGGACTGTTTGTTATAGGAACCCAAATGTTGTCATACGTTTTTATTGTATGAAAAAGGGGCACACTTCTAACAAATGTAGAATCAAACATTTTGATATTCCTAATGGAAAATATGCTTGGATTCCTATTATTAAGTAATCTGCCTCTAACATCAAAGGACCCAAATGAGATTATGAGGACCAAAACTCTATTGTTTTGTTTTGCAGGTGAAATTTTTCTAAAGGAAAAGAAAGCTCTATGGTATCCTGGTATTTTTTAAGAGCTTTGAAATAATTTATGAATGTTAGATGTATCTTAGGTTGAAAATTTGGTCCAAATTTGTGTTTTTCAGAAATTAACGTAAATAATCGATTACCAAGGGATGATAATCGATTATCTCAGCCTCAATTTGGATTTTGACAATTTTGCTCGTAAATAATTGATTATTTAAAGTAATAATCGATTATCTTAAGTCCCAGTGTAAAAAATAAAAAATAAAAAACTTTTTTCTAAAATTTTTTTTGGTCTATTTTATCAAAGAGAATTATTACATTTAGGGGGAGATATATGAGTTTGATAGATATCTTGTTTTTATCTCTATTATGGATTAATTACTCTTATGCCCTTAGTTGTCAAATTAAGAACATCACATATCGCAAAACCTTTAACTCTCTGATTATCCTCCAACCCCTCCTTTTTAAAGTCTGTTTGTATTTCTTAATTAGAGTTGAATTTCTGTTTTTCTTATATTCCATGAGGTATTTTGTTCATTCATGTTATAAAATTTCAATTTTATTCCTGTTTTGAAAATGCATCAATTGTTTTGTTGAGAGGGAGAAAAATTTGAGGGGGAGATCATATTAAGGGGGAGCTTTTTATACATACATTGTTCTTTTTGCTTATGATAAAAAATGGGGAGAAGTATATTTTTAAGTATAATATAAGGGGAGAAGTATAATATAATGTTGATACAGGTATTTCTAACCTTGTTGTTGTCTGTTTTAGCTTGTATATTTTGCAGGAAAGCCAAAGTTGCTTTTAAAACTTGAATTTTTTATCATCATCAAAAAGGGGGAGATTGTTACCAATGAGGAGCATTGGTAAATCTTGAAGTAAATTGTTTTGATGATGCTACAAGAAGTTTAACCTGAAGAAGATATTTGAGATATTTTAAAAGCAATTTGTAGAATATAAATGTAGTAGGAGAGTCGTTAAAATATGTAAAACTTGTATTTTAGAGAATGTTCTGAAATAATCGATTATGTGAAGCAATAATCAATTATCCTGAGAATATCTGAGATAATCGATTATCACTCCAAATAATCGATTATCACAAGTCTGTTCTTGAAAAATTATTTTGAAAAATCTATAACGGACTTGAATAATCGATTATCACTTACAATAATCGATTATTACTGACAGTTGGGACTTGACCTTTGATATTCAGAGTAGCTGGCTATATATTGGACTTCTGAGAACTTCAGAAGTAACGTTATTGAACAAAAGCTCTTGCAGAATATTGTTTGTCAGAGGAAGTTCTCAAAAGCTATAGTTTAAGTTCCCTTGCTTGGTCTCGTGAATAGGAGAAGCTCGCGTTTCGTGTGTCAATAGTCGGAGCAGATTCTCTTCGAGTTAGCAAGGTGCTCTGCCTGGTCTCGTGAATAGGAGAAACTCGCGTTTCGTGTGTCGATAGTCGGAGCGGTTCTCTTCGAGTTGACAGAGTGTTCATCTTTCGGTTTGTTCGTCGAAGGAATGTTTAATCATATTTTTATCCATTACTGTTGTAATCTGTAAAATTGTTTTTAGTGAAATTGTTAATCACTTTTTATAGTGATTAACGACTGGACGAAAATTCTTTTGAATCGAACCAGTATAAAAATTACTTGTGTGGTTTTTCTACTCCGTACACTCTTTAATTTTATTTGCACATCAATTGTTCGACAAATTTTCTCTTAGAAAATTTATTTATGAAAACTGACCATTTTAATTTAGAAAGGTGACCGAACACGCTTTCCGCTACTTTAAGTTTTATTCCGCTGCGTTATACTCTACGATCGATCGTACCAACAGAAACTTCATTATTTTATTATTCAAACCCCAAAGTTATGAAAGAAAAAAACAAAGTGTTCGAGCTCTATTTTACAGATATTACCTTTGTAAACATATTTAAGTTTTCTTTCTCTCTATTCTATCTAGATTTCTGATCAAGTTGTTCATTCATTTGAAAACCGAGAGCATCATAGGAGTTTTGGTGTAGATGGCTATCATCCAAACCAATAAGAGACTAAATTCAAGTAAGTTTTTGAATAATTCAATTCTGTTTAGAAATTAATTCTGTTTAGAAATTGAGTGAATGATAATTATTTGATAATTGATGAAAAAATTAACTGTTAATGGACTGGAGAATAAATATTCTTCTTTAATTCTTTTATTCTCATTCTTTGTAGCATTATGTACTAAACCCTCCTTTTAATTTACTATTCTTTTTAACTTATGCTTCTGCAGTCACCTTCAAAATCTGATTTATTGACATTGTAATTAAATTCGTTGACAGCCAACTTTGGATTGACTAACTTGTTGACATTTTATGCATTAGACAATCAAGGACCTCACACTCGACGGTCTATTCTAGTGTTACACACGATACTGAAAATGACAAGGATCAAACACATTTATACATTTAGAAAGATTGCACATATTTGTTAAGCAAAGTCTCTCTTTGTGGGGATGATCTTATAGATAGATATTAAAAGAAGATGTCAGTCTTTTGAAACTCTATTATAAGGACTCACGAGAGAATAGGTTGTTCAAGATATTTGTGTCCTTTGGGGACTTACCAATATTCTAAAAGATTTCCTATTCTTGATGAGATGATTTTGGAACATCTTCTTGGAAGGTAACGAAGGAGTTAAGTATTATAGGGTGAGACTCTCGAGTTAGTTCGATGAGTGTTGTCATTTCTCTGCGCTATGTATAAATAACAATTTATTAATTTTCCCTTTGAATTAGTTAGGTTCTGACATCATGTTATATTGATGAAACTAGTCTGTTTTAGTAATATAGAAATCATATATAAAAAGATTTAGAGATAATGAAAATCAGACTAAAAACAATTAAAACAAGATCATTTTCATTCACTAATTGGTTTGATTCACTTACCAAACCAAACATGTAATGTACAACAACCAAGGATTCAACACTCACTCTCATCATCACTCAAATTCAATGACAAGCAAGCAACCGTTTTCAATTTATTGACAATGGCAAAGCTTGACTTCATCACTATGGAAAGAAGAGAAGGAAAACTGACCCCAAAACCCAAAGAAGAAAAAGAAAGGGACTGCAAAGCTTGCATTTTTTTTTTCTTGCTAGAGTAGACATGTATGGAAAACTGAATAGCTGTTGATACAGAAAAGAAAGAGTACAAATTGTGCAAGTAAACTGCTGAATGTTACAAAGAGAAACACCAAAACACATTGTTTAACACACTCTTATAAATACATTCCTTATTATTGATAGGATTCTTTTGCAAAATCACAAAACTGTAAGTCTCACTTTATATGTAACGAGTCTTACTTGTAAATTTGTATTTTTGAGTAAAATTTAACCAATAATAGAAAATGTTTTATAAAGAGTATGTTAAAAAGTGTGTTGTTAACACTCCTCGAATATGTTACAAATGTCTCCAAGGCCTTTGTGCAAGCCTTACACATTCACTGTGCCTATGACAATCCACAAGATGATCAATTGTCAATCCTGCAGCTTGCATAAAAGAATAAACAATCACAGGACCCAAAAATTGGAAGCCACGCTTTATTAAGTCCTTACTGATCGTATCTGCTTTTGAAGTCCTTAAAGGGACATCTCTTGGATATTTGAATCTGTTAATCACTGGTTTGTGGTTTACATAACCCCATATATAGCAGCTGAATGATCCACATTCCCTCACAATCTGTGGGGTAAAACATGATTAAGTCAACAACTGACATAGCCATGTTGATCAACTCACAAAAAATTTGATCTACATCAGATTAGTGATTTTGTTCTTACCGTCATTATGCATTTCGCATTGTCTACTATGCACCTTACTCTGCAATCGGGTAACAGAATTTCTTTGTTTGATGCTATTGCCATGATTTCTTTCTCCTCCATTTTGGCCACAGTAGTAGGATCAAATCCAGCAAAAACTTGTCTGTGTCATCATGCATAACATTTTATAGATATATTAATGAATTACAGACCAAGCAACATGAATACAAATGGAAATTTTCCTCACACAATATTACCTAAGATTTTTCTTTCTTTTTAGAATTTCTGTCCAGTTGTAATCTATCAGCAATCCTGACAATGTAAGAAGCTCGAACAATTTTCTGTTTCATGAATCAAACCAGAGTTAGATCGTGCTTATGATCGTTGTCTCAATACTGGAGCTTATTATAATGGTAAAGAAAACGATGTATACAGTACAGAAATGTTACTTACTTGTCATCATAGGCTGGGACCCCCCAACACTCATCGTGAAATTCTATGTAAGCCTTATCTGTGCAAGTATTATATATCAATTCTGAGTCTAATTTTTCTTAGTGAAAAATATTATCAAAAGTCAAATCGTATACTGCTGGAAATAGAAATGTGACACTTTTCTTTGGTTTTATATGGAGTAATCTCTGTTTGCAATGGAAAAGAAATTGATCATACCACAGTTTTTTGTGATCCAATTGCATCTTCTCAATTCACCAGGTTCAGCAGCATGTGAACTTTGTTGTTGGTGAGGAGTATTAGTAACTGCTGGTTCTCTTCTTCGATCACGAGGTGAAATCAAATTCAATGCAAATTGAAAATTGTCATCTGCTAGATTCAAAGAATCCGTTAGGGAAGAGTCATCTGAGTTTTGTGACAATGATGATGATAAGGAGGATATGGAAGAAGTTGAAGAGCTTCTCTGTAGTCTAATAGGGTACACTTTGTTGAGTTGCTTGGGGAAAAAGATTTGGCTCAATTTTCGTGACTCTTGAGAACTAGTTTTTTTCTCCATAGCATGCCTTCTTACATAGGCATACTTACTGGGAAAGACGAGGAAAAGTCTATAGTTATAAATGGGAATGATGTCAAAACGGGTTGGTACTCATAATAATAGTGAGAGATTCAAAAGGAGATGGATGGCAAGTAGGAACAATTCTTAAGTTGGTTGGTGAAATGTGAGTTTCAAGTTTTTGAAATGTTTGGGCTTCTTAGATTTTAAGAAATATTTAAGCCTATATTATTGAAGAACATCATAACCACTAACTCATTGTATCTCAAGATATTAATATTTTCAAAAGGGTTTTCTTTGTTTACTCCAAATGATACCATAGAGAGGTTAACTAGTTGAAAGGTAATGAGTCTCGTAATCAAAAGACAGAGCAGTCACAGTAGTTGTGGAGTTTGTCTCAGAGCAATTCATCATTCTTAACTCTTACTCATAATAGGCCTTTTAAGTCTGAGACATACTTGTTGCCAATAAAGACAGAGATATGTCATCCTTTTTCTAATTTTACTAAAAACAAATATAGGGTTCTTAAAACAAATTGGCGCAAGAGACGAAGCGAATGCGTTTGACATGTTGCTCGCTTGAATGGTTGGTCAGCTTGGATCCTTGACCAGAATGTGTGTTGTACTAACTCGTTTAGCAACATATCATTCACATTTTATCACGCCATTTTCAAGTCGTTTATCTTTTCTCATCTTCGTGCCTTGAGTTATTTATGAATTAATTCAATGTATTGTTAATACTTCAAGTTTCACATTCAGAATCTTGAGAATATACATTAACTATAGTAAATTATTAAATAATTGTTTTATGTTAATGGGTTTTCAAATTATCATTATTTATTTATTCAAATCAATTATGTTATATAATCAATGCAGGTTTAGTTCTTAAATCACTTTATTTTTAATTAATATAATAAAACAAATTAAAACTGTATAACTAACATATTTTGATTTATTTATACTTTAGATTTAATTTATATTATTATTGTTGTTATTATTATGAAATAGTATATGTAAAAAATAGTTTTACAATAATATAAATAAAAATACTTATTATATAAATATTATATTGTGCAACTAAATAATAAACTAAGTATTGATAGCGCACTTCTTTCTTGGTTCTTTATTTCTTTTGTTAATAATAATAATAATAATAATAATAATAATAATAATAATAATAATAATAATAATGTACTATTAGACTCAAAAGGAAGACACCTCGATCTGAAACCTTGGCGAATAGTGTAGTAGGAGATGAAATACAAATGTCCACATAAGCAACATAATAAATAATAAATCACAATCATATAAGTTAAGAAATCCTAAAATAAGGTGAACTTATAAATTGTAGGTCCAACAAATAGGATCCATACAAGTACTATATAGTTCACATGTTAGTGAAATCATTTATTACTATATTTCCTTTAATAACACATCTCTAACTTAAACATCAAAGTGTCTTTGTAGACTCTCTCTCACGGAGGACATCAAGATATATCGAAAAAAGATTTATTACATAGTTGGTAGAAGACATCTTGACTAGAAGAATAAGGAGGCAAGTGTACATGTGTGCTTCTAGGTACATCTCGGCCTAGGAAGAACATTTGGCGCTCACCGTGGGACTGAGTTGTATCTTTTAAACATTGTGTCCACTTGAAACAGGATGAATAACGAACATGAAGTACTCTGATGGCATATCCCCTAGCCATGGCCCTAAACTCTCTCTCTCTCTCTTGGGTCATCTTGGGCCATCATGGAGCTCCTTAGAGTAGGATTTATTTAGACCTTGTAAGTAGGCCAAGTAGTGTAGGTTTCTTAAGCTTATATTAAGGCCTAATTAGTGTAAGGTTTTTAGCTATCTAAACCATGTGGAAAGTATGTTTCATTTGTCGTGTTTCCATTCAAGAAGTTTTAACTTTAGTAGTGGCCATATGAAACTCTAGGAATAGAGATGATTTCTTAAAGTTAGTGACCACATGTCCTTTCCTCATTGGAAAGGATTTGTGGACAGTTGTCCACTCCTTAGAGGGCTACTTGGGTAAGCATGCCTTTTCCTTTCCTGCTCCTCTTTATCTCTTCTTTCTTGATCTTCTTTCTCTCTTTGCTCTTCCTATCTTCTTTTGTCTTCTTTTCTCTTTTTGTATTCCTCTCTTGAGTTCCTTCTCTTTTTCTCTATTTTCTAATTTTCTTATCTTTTTTGTTTAGAAGCATAATTTCCTTTTTCCTTCTTTTATCTCTTTTTTTCTCCTTCCACTTAAGAGTTTTTGTAATTTCTATTTAAACTCATTTTCTTTGAGGGAATTCCTTTTTACTTCTAATGAATTCTCTTCCTCTCTCCATGACTTCTCTCATCTCACTTTTTAGCTTTTTTTTTTAAAAGAAGATCGAACAAATTTTCTTCTCCTACATGCCTTCAATTCACCAATTTCTAATTAGAGATTTATTTCCACTCTCAACAATGTATTTCCTTTTACTCCACCACTCACATGCATGTCCTACAAATCTAAAAGTGAACAAATTAACTATATAATATTTACTATACTTAACAATATGAGGTTTTTTTACAACTCAATTTTTATACTCTCATATCTAGACTTATTACACTTCCTTATGATTCTCAATTATTTTATTTACATTCTTACCTTAGTTTTTAAATTTTAGGAACTTAGAAGCGTAATTAAAAATAATGTAAAACTTGAGTCCTGGTACTAAAAATTGAATCCTATCAACTCTTTGATGATTGTTTTACTCGTAAATTTTTCTCCATACCTCAAGTTAATTGCATTGAATATTATTGCATTATATTCTAGACTTAAGGAGCTATTAGAACATAATTTTTGGAGCTTTATTCTATGTGTAGTTCACTTTTTAAGTTCAAGGCAGTTTGGAAAACACAGAGACAACGTAATCCTTTGACACTTATCACAATTTGGCTAGAAAAGTTTGCCACAAATGTCCAATTGTTTTTTATTATTGTTGTGTTCTATTCTAGACTTCAAGAGTTTTATTTTGTGTATTCATACGTAATTTTTGGAGCTTTGACGAAGGTGGAGCTGACGTTGCAAGATTTATGCATTTTACAAGAAGATTTTATCGTTGTCACTTGTGTCAATGGCCCCCACACGATTTCTATCGTTGAAAAAGGATAAGAAGGTTTTGTTTTGGTGTTATTTTTCCACAAGCAACAGTTTCTTTTGCTCCTCTCAAGATCACCAAGTTGACAATGATGTGATAATTCACGGTTGTGATGACCGAGTGTATTCTCTTATAAATAAAGGAGAGAAAGGGGGAGGAGATGTTATGTTCTTAGAGTTGGGTTGTTATTAGGTTTTTACTTTTCTTTTGTGAGCATTTTTGGGGTTCCATGTTTTCATTTCCAAGTTTACTATTTTCAATTTTCTTTCAAACTCAACGCAATCTCCCAACCTCCTGAGTGAGAAGTAAATTTGAATGAACAAAAATGACAATGTTTTTTGGGCTAACCTAGGTTGACCTCTATACTACGTTAGCTAAGAGAAGAAAACTTATCTTTTTTGATCAAGTTTGTGTGATGAAGCTTGCATGATCACTTTTCTACCTTTTTTTTTCCTTCTGAAACTAAATATAACACTAGAATAATTTTTTTTACCTAAATATGGAATATCATATTTTAGCTTTAAAGTGCAACTCATCCTCGTTATAACTACCATGTATGTTGCTATATTCTCAAAAATTATCATGCCAACATTAGAATAACAACTCATCTTTTCTAATCAAAATATTTTTCCAAATAAAATTTCATAAGAAAATTTTTATTTGAATGAGTTAAACACAACAAATGTTGAAACAGATGAATTATCCTAACAATTAATAAAAAAAATATATGTTATTAAGAATCAATTAAAATACATGAGAGTTCACAAGGTTACATCATACCCCAACAACAAATAGAGTTTAGTTCCCCATAGACATGGAGAAACTAGATGAACAATGGAGAACAAAAAACAATGGAGAAACTAGAGCGAAATAGAACAGAAAACAAAGTCCAGCCCATATCGCTGGCGCTCAAGCGCCCCACTTAGGGCGTCCGAGCGATGAGCGACACTTCCTGACGCTCAAGCCTCCAGAATGACGCCCAGGCTTCGTGCATTCGACGCTTAAGCGCCCCAAAGGGGCGCCCAGACGGTGGACGACACTCTTCAACGCTTAAGCCCCCTAAAAGGGCGCCTAAGCTTTGTGCTTCCCTCCTTTCTGGTGCTTTTCCAGGCCTTTCTGAGCTTTGCCTTCTTGAAACTTCACCTCTACTTTTCATATTATCTCATTTCTTGCCAAAACAAGGGAATTTAGTCATTATTTTATCAAACTCAACCTCAACACTCTTATTCACACAACTTAACAGAAAATCATGATTTCAAGCAAGTTGTAAGCAGAAAAAGGTGCATTTAGTATCAAAATTACATCACAGATAACGGTATTTTCGACCGTTATCAAAGTTCACTATAGATACTCCGAAAAATTTATGTGAGTCACTTGAACAAGCTTAGAAACAAAGTATTTCCTAGTAAAAAAAATCTTTAGATTACTTTCACAAGACTTCTTAATAAAAATTTAAAAACAATTTTAGTGTATGATTCCTAAGACCACACCAAAGGAAGGTCAACTAAGTGAGAAAATCTATATTTCCTAAATATCACAAATACCTAAGACAAGAGGGGAGCCGCACTTGGGAGGTGCAACTGTTGCTGTTTATCGATTTCGTGAGGTGCGACAGAGGAGGTGGAGGTGCGTTGGTGCTTGTCGCACTTGGCGAAGTGCGTTGGTGCCTGAGTTGCGGTTGGCGTTGCGAGCTGCGGTCAAGATTTTTTAGGGTTTTCCTTTTTTGTTTTTATTTTCTGCATGAAAAATTATATTATTATATTAAAGTAATTTTTTTAATATTTTATATATATAGGGTTTAGTAATTATATATTAAAGTAATTATATATATATTGTTTTCGTAGTATGTTTTGTTTTGTTTATTATTATTTGTTTGTTAATTTTTTTTAAATTTCTTTTTTTATAATTTTAAATTTTGTATATATTATTTATTATGTATATTTTTTCTGTTTACTTTCATTTTATTTGTTTTTGAATTTTTTTTAATATGTAATTTTTATGAAATTATTTATTTGATTAAAGAATAAGCATTTTGCCTAAATTTTTTTATTTTTAACTTTCTTAATTTATTTTAGGTATAATACATTTTTTGGTCCTAGTTTTGATTGGGAATATTCGAAATGGTCCTCATTTTATTTTTCTGTTCAATGTAGTCCTAAAGAACGTAATGTGTGTTAAATTTAGTCCTTTTTCTAGTCAATGTAATCCTAAAGAACGTAATTTGTGTTTAATTTAGTCCTTTTTCCAAACTCCGTGAACCACAAACAAGGACTAAATTGAACACAAATTACGTTCTTTAGGACTACATTGAACAGAAAAAGGACTAAATTGAACACACATTACGTTCTTTAGGACTACATTGAACAGAAAAATAAAATGGGGACCATTTCGAATATTCCCAATCAAAACTGGGATAAAAAAAGGTATTTTACGTTTATTTTAATAATTTTGTTGTTTTTGTTATAATTTGTAATTATTTAAGTATTATTTATTAAATATTTTTGTTGTTAATTTTTTTAATCCTTTATTAATTTATTATTATTGTTTTATGTTTTGAATATTTTTTATTTGTTTCAATATTTATTATTATGTAATTATTTAATTTTTGTATATAATTGGTTAATGATATAATTCGTTAATAATATAATTGGTTAATAGAAATGGTTATAACTAGAGGTGGATCATCTTATCGTGGTGTGACTTCATCTTCTCGTTGTGAGCCTTCATCTTCGTCACATGATGAAAGGATACGACCTACGACATCTGCTTGTAGAAGACGCGTAGAAGAATATCGTGTGGACATTATTGATGAGCATGAGGATGTCCAGCAGGACGAGTTTATACAGTAAGGATATGGTCAGGGCGACTATGTTGAGCATGATGATGTTCAACAACAGGATGACTATAGTGAGGAAGAAGATGAAGATGAAAATCAAGATGATGGATTCCCATGAGGTCCACATGACACCTCCTTGCTTACACATTATACCCAGCATGTTGCATTTGCCATCTGGCAAGGTCGGGTTAGTCATCAACCTAAATGTTAATTGTTCATTAATTATTTATTTGTTTTTGTTATATAGTTTTATACTTTTATGTAGGATCGATGGGAGATCAAGGTGAAGTCCCATGGTAAAAAATTAAAACATTTTGGAATGTATCATGAAGTTATTGAGCCTTATATCTCCATGTCGGGGTTGACTTCCTTAGTCAACCTATCATTCGAGTATGCCGATCATGGATTGATCGTTTCCCTTACGGAGAGGTGGCACCTAGAGACAAATAATTTTCACCTCCCGATAGGTGTGATGAGCGTCACATTAGATAATGTTTCCAATCTGCTCCACCTACCTATCATGGGGCAATTTTGTGAGGTCGACCGTGCCAAAGCTTCAGCCGAGATGAAGCAGTCACGCGGTCCAAAAGTTAGGCTGAGCTGGCTCCGCGAGGTATATCAGGAGTGCATTCAGCAGGAGCTTTGGGAGTGCGTTGCTCGAGCCTACTTGTTGCATCTGTTTGGATGCACAATTTTTACTAATAAGAGTAGGACATTGATTCGCGTCTCGTACCTCCTTTTGTTGCGAGACTTAAATGCTTGTGCGAGATATGCTTGGGGAGCAGTTGCGCTATCAGACAGATAGCTGTATATTCCACTCTTCTATAAATAAATTTTAGTTTTACAAAATTTTTTTTAATATATTTTAGGAATGTATAAAATAATATAAGTAATGTTTTTTTGTAGAGTTGGATATATGAGCACCTTCCTAGCATGGGAAGGAAGCGAGTCTCGGATAGGTACACAAACCTCGATCCACGGGATTCACGATACATACCTTCGAGACAGGGTTGGAGTCTTACGGAGGGGCGGACATATCTGTTCACCTTTTGTCTTCACTTTATGCGACGGAGCAACCATAGATGTCATCTCTAGGCAAGCAATTTCTAGCATCTTCTGCTTTATGTTGAGTTTTTCACCAATGTCAACATTTTTGAATCGTTCCTATACTAGTTGAACTTCACAATCAAGGTTAAACTCTAGAAGCGATTCAGTAGACACAGTACTTGAAATGCTTAAACGGGTCCAGATAACATGTATTTCACCAAGAGGAATCATTCCAAGCTCATATCGTGCTAATACACAAGCACATGGTAGGTCATACGTTGAGCTCAAAATGCATCCACAATGAGCAGTGTCCAAATCTATTTTATTCACTCGCTCAACTGCATCAGTAATAAGTCCTAGAGCGTATCGTGAAACACGTCCAACAAGTCTTCTATATCTTAGTCCTTTATAAGCATTACGTTAAGCCTTTTTTCAAAGGATGCTCTGATCTTATTATGTTGTAGGACAATGATGTTATGCATAACATCCCAACACGAGCATAGGTCTCCCATACTAGACCTCGATAATCTCTTCAGGTTCGAGTGCACAGACTCAACCCTGTGACTAAAGACATTAATACTATGACAACAAATGTGAAATACATAAGTAAAAAAATTAACAATAACAATTACCTGTTTGTTGTAGTGTTGCCTAGATGCATGACTTTGTTCGTCCACGCCTTGACGAAGTATGCCTTGTACGGAATGATCCAGGTACGGTTCACATAATAAAAAATTAAAGGCCATGCAGCACAAGCATACTCAAAATGATAAACATAAGCACCAAACATGGACTGGTCGTCACAGTCCATCAGATTTTGCCACACTTCCATCCACACATCCCATTCCTCAACATTATCCACTAACATCTTGTATTTCGCTTTCACATTCTTCAAAATGTGGAATGTACAAAGCCTCTGATATGTCTTAGGAAAGACATTGCTAATGGCATTTATCAAAGCAAGGTCTCTATCAGTGACAACAATGTGTGGACTGCCCTCTGTTTTCAATAGTAATCCTTTAAACATTTCCAATGCCCAAGTGAAATTATTTTTGTATTCACTTGAAAGCAATGCAAAGGCGGTTGTGAATGTCAAACCAGTGGACGTGACTCCAACGATCTCAAGCAACGGAAGAAGATATTTGTTTATCTTGTACGTCATATCCATTAAGAACACAATACTAAATGAATTGACTAGGTGCGCTGAATCGGGATGTGTCCAAAATAGGTCACTTATTACGTCAAAATCGTCCAAACATCTACTTCTCTAGATGTATCTGTCTCTATCTACAACATCATCAACTGTTTCATTTTAGTTCTCGACCCTCTCAAAGATCGTTTGTAAGTGTATCTCGCGTTATATATTTGTTTTATAGTCATCATGTTATCTTCATTATGTTCTTTAAGAGTCAAAAACATATTTGAGAGATTAACTTGACTCTTAGTCATGTCAACAAGAATTGACTATTCAGCAGCATTTAACCTCCCCACGAAACAATGACCAACCAAAGTTTCTGCTAATTCATGGTTGTGATAGCCGCACATAACCTTTAACACCCAACCGTGTCCTTTAGGTTTATCCTTCAACCTAAACGGACACTCACATTTTCTTGTGCCAGATACACTAGGCTGAACATCTGGCTTATACTTCTTATACTTCCCACTCCTTTCACAGCCTAACACAACAAATGTCTTTCTTCCAGCTTCAAATCATGACAACAAATCCAAGCTTGAATGCAATCTTTCAAACCCATTCAATCAAATCGGCACGTGATGAGAATATTTGATTAGTGGAAAACTTATCTATGTAATCACCTCACCAACTTCATTTAGAAGAGAAGAAAATTTCGTCATAAAATCAGAATTCATTTAAGAATCCAGAAATGGATAGTTATCCATCTTATATAGATAAATACAACCTACATTAAAAATTAAATTTTTAAAATTTAACAAATAACAAATAAAATATTAAGAAAAACTTTTAAAATTAAAATCAAACTATAGAGAAATTGTTTAAGCTATAAACAGTCAATGTTATTTTCTTAGTGTTAGTGACCTAGGAATAGTTATTATGGTCCCGTAAGGAGATAAATGATCGTACAGAAATAGATTTTATTTGACAAACAAACCTTAATGCTTTATTTTATAAGTAATAACCAACAGAAAATTTGTCTCTAAAATTGTTGTACCAATGCTTTATGATGATTGAGGGGGAAAATGAGAAGATAATATAGAATAAATGAAGAACTTTGATGGTCCTCCATGAAGCAACTCTCACATTTTCAAGACACCGACGAACAATAGACGATATAACGTGAGATGAGACATTATTTACAGAAAAAACTTGAGTGGGGACTCAATTATTACATAGTAATAATTAAACCTTCATCATCTGTCATCTTACAAATTTATGATTAAGTCTGCTAAATTAATTCTGATCATTGCAAAAAATTAAAGGATTCCTATTCTTTAAACTTTCATAAATAATGATTTTAATTATTCAATCAAAAACCTGAAATTTTATTTTTAATTTTTATGTAAAAATATATATAAGACACATTAATCTTTTTAAGATAAAATTTGTAGTCAATCACATTCAAATTGCTAAAATTACATCTGAAAATATATATAAGACACATTAAATTTATCAAATATCAAAATTTTATTAAAATAAATTTATAAGTAACTTTAATACTATTAAATATTTATAATATTATATTAAGAAGTAAAGTCTAATTTAATTTTATAAAATTAATTTTTAAAATTAATAAGTTTTATATTCGTTTATTTACAATAAAATATTCGTCGAGTATTAGCTTTCTACAGTTTTCCAAGAATTTGGATGTGCTTTAAGTCTTTTACCAAATTATCGCGATAACAACAGATAAAGCAATGATATGTATAGAACAACATCTTATCAAAAGAAGTTAGCAATGATCCATTTTTAAAGTTAAGTGCTATATATTGCATCTCTAGCTTTATCCAAGACAGCTGCAAGTTCTATTTTTTCTTGCTTATAGTCAAATTCTTTCTCATTCGTATTTAGGGTCGACCTTAAAAACATTCTACCCAAAAGGTTTTCCCCAACCTTGAAGTAATATTTCCAGTGGAGACGATTCATAACTAAAACTATCATTGGAACTTATAACTAATACATCAAACAGATAAACAAAATCAATCTGCACAATACAAACGCACTTGGAAGTGCGACCCAGCACAACCGCAAGTCGAAGTGCGATTGAGGCAGTTGCAACTCGATGTGCGGCTACGTAAAAACATCATTTGAATGGCTAAGTGTGTTTGATTGAAAACTTTTACTAACCTGGACGAGCTCTCTTTTCTTCCTCCTCCTCCAACCAATGTCCAGAGCACCACCACCACCAAGGATCACCATCAGCACCTACCACCACAGATCAGAAACACCAATGTATAACCTCTCAAAACAATCAAACAGTAAAATTGAACTGAAGGAAATGCTAGTAAAGTGAATGCTGATGAGAATTACAAAGGGATGTAGGGGTGCATGTAAGTTAGAATTTATACTCTTCGACAAATATTTGAGTTGTTGATAATTAAAAAAAATTATTAATAATTAAAATATCATTAATTAATCATTAATTATATTTTGACTTTATTAAATGAACAAATAAATAAAATTAAAGATGGAAGAAGGAGAAAGAAGTGAGATAAACAAAGCATCAGTCAAATTTTCATGATAAATATACTTTATGATATGAAATAAAAATTGTGCTTGAAAAGACATCAGTCAAGTCAACAAGTGAATAACATGGGCTTGTCGTCCACAATAAAAAGAATGAAAATGTTTTTTTTACATACGGTGATTGGGCATCGATATTTGATACCAATACTTAATTGTAAGTAAAATAATATTTTGATAATATAATATTTTATTGAAAAATACAACGATAAGTGAGAATTATTTGTGAAGAATAGTGTCAAAATAGTTTATTCCTGAATTATTTAGAAGTAGGTGAAGTCAAAAAGCTTTATCCCCAATACTCTTCTTCTTCCACACGTCTTCTCCTTCCAGTGTTCAAATCTAAGACGATGTCGAAACCTCACATCCTTGTATTTCCATACCCAGCGCAGGGTCACATTCTTCCACTCCTCGACCTCACTCATCACCTGGCCCTCGCAGGCATAACAATCACCATCATTATCACTCCCAAAAACCTTCCCATTCTCAACTCTCTCCTATCCTCCCATCCAAACAACATCCAAACCCTCGTCCTCCCATTCCCGCCGCACCCCGAAATCCCCGCCGGTGCAGAAAATATTCGTCAGGTCGGCAACACCGGAAACTACCCCTTCATCAATGCCCTCTCCAAACTCCAACCCCAAATAATCCACTGGTTCACCACACACCCTAAGCCTCCTGCAGCCCTCATCCACGATTTCTTCCTCGGCTGGACTCACCAACTCGCCGCCCAACTCAACATCCCCAGGATCTCGTTTTTCTGCGCCGCTGCCTTCTTCACCACCGTCTTCACGCGCTGCTGGCACAATCCAAATATACTGACTAATAATAGCGACATTCTCTTTCATGGAATTCCCGGACAGCCGTCGTTTAAGCGGGGCCACCTTCCTTCAGTGTTCCTCCGCTACAGGGAATCAGAGCCGGACTCGGAGTTCGTTAAGGAGAGTTTTCTTTCCAACGATGCTGCATGGGCCTGCGTCTTCAACACGTTCCGCAGGCTGGAGAGTCCTTATTTGGATCACATCCGGGCCGAGCTCGGCCATTCGCGGGTCTACGCGGTTGGGCCCCTGGGCTCTAACCGGTCCGAAAATTCAAGCACGGGATCCCAGGTTCTAGATTGGCTCGATGCGTTTGAGGAAGAGGGTTCGGTGTTGTACGTGTGTTTCGGGAGTCAGAAGTTGTTAAAGAACAAACAAATGGAAGCGTTAGCGATGGGGTTGGAGAGATCCCAAACGCGCTTCGTTTGGGTTGCGCCGAAGCCAAACAAGGAACAAATGGAACGGGGTTACGGGTTGGTTCCGGATGGATTTGTCGATCGGGTTTCGGGTCGAGGAATGGTGGTTACGGGTTGGGCCCCACAGGTGGCGATACTGAGCCACCGGGTTGTGGGGGGATTTGTGAGCCACTGCGGGTGGAACTCGGTAATGGAGGCGATGGTGAGTGGGGTTGTTATTATGGGGTGGCCGATGGAGGCGGATCAATTTTTGAACGCGAGGCTGTTGGTGGAGGAAACAGGGGTGGCAGTTCGATTGTGTGAGGGGGCGGATTCTGTGCCCGATCCAAATGAGTTGAGTCGGGTTGTGAAGAGGGTTATGAGTGGGGAGAGTCCCGAAAAGCGAAGAGCGAAGTTAATGAGAGAGGAAAGTGTTAGGGCTGTGAGTGAAGGTGGAGATTCTTCCATGGAAGTGGATCAACTCGTTGAAGCGCTGCTGCAGCTTGGGGAAAACAAGGATGATGAAATCAAATTGTAAAGTGTTACACGAGTGATTGAAAACATTTAAACAGCTTTTGTTGTTTAAGAAATTGAATAAGAAGAATGCATATGCCGTGCTTTACTTTTGGAGTTCAATTATCCAGCAATTTAATATTCTTGTTTTCAAGAATAATATTGTTGCACAGATGAATTACATAACAATTTTGTTCTTACTGGGCTTGACGTTTGTATATGCTCGCGGCAAGTTCCTATAATTGTTTTGTTGGTACCATTAGATTTGACAAGAAAAATCTATCTTCAGAAAATTTCCTCACGTTTAAAAATTTATGTATGTGTAAAAAAGTAAGAGAATAGGAATTTGTGTATTAATAAGAGAGTGACATAGTTATAAATATTTCTTGGAAATATATTTTTTATTGTAGAAAATTTTCTGATTTGTGTATGTACAAGAGAGTAGAAGATAGTTAAGAAGTGAGTTTAATTCATGGTTTTTGAAGATATAATTGTCCTTTATCCAACTCTGTTTTGTTTCATGTTTTTCTTACATGTCCATATGTTTTTGTGTTTGTGTTGAGTGATATATGTGTTTCATTATGTCCTTAAATTTGGATTCAAATTTTCTTGAACCTTTTATGTGTATAGTAGGATTCTGGTTACATTAATTAATTAACTGATTTTCTTAATCGATAAAAGGTGTAAATTTCGGTGTTTTATGTATTTTTTTTAATTTCATGATCTTGATGTTTTGTCTAATGTTATGTTTAGTATAAAGACATTAACATCATTTGCATTTTTAGTTTGTTTTGATTTTTCTAATCCATTCTAGACCCATTCTTAAGACTTTCTTTTGAGTGCTTACTTCCTTGTATGCCTTATTTCTAGTTTGTCTTTCTTTTGAATTCTATCTATCTTATCTCATTTATATTCACTTTGAGTTTAGTCCTTCAAATTGTGTTTCTACTGGTTTTATTTCTTAAACCTCTTGAATGGATTACACCTTTGGAATATACGTTTCTTTTGGAGTTTGACTAACTTCTCAAGGTAGCATCCTAAAGGTAGAAAGAAGCTTGATAAAGGTTCTCTCCTTTTAGACTTGGGCAAAGGAGGCTACAAAAAGACATTTTGGAGTGGCACAAAGATAGTAAACAATTGAGGAGTGAAGAAAAAGAGAAGATTGGAAGAACAAGACAATTTCTTAGAAATGTTTCATGTGTTATTTATATAATGAAACATTTGTGTAATTTTGCTTTATTGTATTGTAAAAAAAATCATTTCTTCTTTGCTTTGGTGTCTTGGAAAAATGACTTCGATGTAATCCCATCTCCATGGCTAAAACATTGTAATAGTTACACATATCCTAGAAATGGAAGTGTGTCAAGGGGCTCTAAGTGTCACTTACACTTTCATATAGGATTAATCTATTTTAGTGAAGTATTTTACCAATTTTTTTTACATTGTTTTTATTCCTTTAATTCTAATTTCCTTTTTTTAGGTCTTCATGATATATATATATATATATATATATATATAAAAGGTGTTTTTGTAAGACCCAGGAAAAATAAAACATTTAGAAAGGATTGTTAAGACAAGATTGTATATAAGACTAAATTGTCTAAACACTCTTATATGTTTTGAAATTTAATAAATAGCTTTAAACGAAATGAGCATATGATAGTATTATCATTAGAATAACAACATAGGTAAAATATAAGTAATTTTGAAAATGCTTTGAGAAACCTAAATTATTAAGACAAAATCGTCTATTAGATTAATATGTCTAAACGCTTTCATATGTTTTCAAGTTTAACAAAACAAGTTAAACAAAATGACAATACGAAGATGTTATCAGTAGAATATCAAGATAACAAAAACATAAGTGTCAAGCTCAAAATTTCTAATAACCTAGTAACATAGGAAAGCCTTAGAAAAATACTTACGCCTAAACGAGACGCAACACTAAACAATTCCCAAGTTAAAGAGTCGATGAGAGTATTGCTAATGCGAAAGTTATACTATACCAAACGATAATTAGTCAAACTCTCAAATAGATAAGAATATAAAAAGTGTCGAGACAATGTTTTTGGTAAAGACCTTTAAGAGTCTCAATTAATATTCAAAAAACTTGTACAAGACAAACTTGTTAAAAGCTCTAGCTGAAGGAAGCAGAATATTAAAGTGTTTACAACAAGTTAGACAATACCATTAGTTAAACCCCTTACTTCGTCCAACGATGAAGTCTTTAATCAATGTTTTGTATCTTAAAGAAAAGCTCAAATGATAAAATGTTACTTGAACGGTAGAAAACGTAAAAAAACACTTTGTTGTTTTGAATAGGCATTAAATGTCATTAAATGATCAACGTTAAAAAAAATTAATAAGAGAAAAGTCATATATGTTGCATGCATATCTACTCTACTTTGTGCAGATTACCTGCTACAAACATCCAACTGCTTTATTTGAAATATATCAAAGGTGGACGTTAGACAAAGTAGACATTAACAGAATGTTCACTCCATCAAAAGTCGTGCTAGAAAAATAGTATAACCTATTTCTATCAAAGTACTGAAAAAGAAAGCCTACTATGAGAAATTGACTTTAATCAATGACTGCTTCACACAACAAGACAAAGGAAACACAATATTCAAGGAAAAAGCCTAGTCTAACATATATCTTTTGAGAAGCCTTTAAATAGAAGATGTATCGAAGAAATAATCAAGATGATTTCTTATGAAGAGAATAACTTACAAAGAATTCATCCTACAAAGAGAAAAGAAAATATCATTGAGAGAAAAACACAGAAGAGCTCAAGATCAAAAAGAGAATATCTAAGAAGAGAAAAAAAAAAGTTGAGAAACATTATCAAGCTTCATTGTAATATTAGCTTATTATTTGTAAGTAGAGAGAAAAGAGACAAAAACGCTTATCGAGTTTGTAAACAATATTGTATTGAACATATATCCTCTTTGTGAGAGTATTCGCCTAACGACTTGTAAGCAATCAGATTGATTGCAAATTCTGAAGAGAATTCAAACACTTGTTTAAGTTAAGTGAGTTAAGGATTACTAGTCAGCGTATCAAGTTGATACCAGGATTGTCTAGTGAAAACCAGGAGTGGGTGAAACTCAACTAAAAGTGTATTAGGTGGATACCAAGAGTGTCTAGGGACAGGGATGATGAAGAATATTGCGCAACCAAGAGTGGGTGAAACTCAATTAGGCAACGTATCAAGTCGATATCAAGATTTTCTAGGGATACCAAAAGTGGTGAGAATACTCGGTTGTAGTCTTGTTGAAGATTATAGTGGAACCCTTTAAGGTTAGAGGAGACTGGATGTAGCTCAGTTGGAGTGAACCAATATAAAAATATTTGTGCACTTACTATTTTATTCTCTCTCAATGCTTCTCTCATAAAAATTATAGGTTTGAAGATGTGAGAAAACACTAGAAGGGGGTTGAATAGTGTTCTCTAGGTCTTTTCATGGTTTAAGAACTAAGCATGATGTACGTAACACTTGTGAGCTAGTAATGCTTCGTCTATAAATGTTATTCCATGAAGATTGTTTATAAAGCTAATTCAACTTTCTCCAAAGAACTTTTAAGCAGTAACTCGTTGAGCGTTAGCTGAAAGCTTAAAGCTAACGTGAGAGCCTAAAAAGATTGCCTTCATTAAGAGCTAATCGTTTACTAAAAGACTGCAACACGTAGAAAATTTTATATTGGTTCACCTATTAGGGCTACATTCAATTCTCCTCTAAATTAACTTAGAGGGTTCCATTAAATATTCAATGAAGTACAATTGAGTGTTTTAAACCACTCATGGTATTCCTAATCCTATTGAGTAATCATCGTTACTTTTGACTAGTTGAGTCTGACTGACTCCTGATTGCGTGGTATTATTCACTACTCTTGGTATCTTTAAACGCTTCCAGTACCATTGTGATACATCATATAGTTGAGTATCACCCACTCCTGGTTGTGAAATATTTTTTACCACTCCTAGTACCCTTGGTCAGCGAATAACCTACAGTTACCCTAGATCAGTTCAGTATTCGCACCACTCTTGGTTTGTCAGTCAACAAGTAGTTGTTAATTACCCTTGACTGATTGAGTATTCACACCACTCCTAGTATCCCTAATTAGCGAATAACCTCTAGTTACCGTAGATCGGTTGAGTATTTGCACCACTCCTAGTATCCATAGGCAACACCTAGTTGATTTTCACCCGCTCCTGGTTGTGCAATATTCTTGATATCCCCCGGTATCCATGATTAGCGAATAACCTCTAGTTACCCTAGATCAGTTGAGTATTCGCACCACTCATAGTACTAAGCAACCTTGCCTAGATTTCCTCAACTCTTTAGAGTCAAGTTGTAAGTGTTTTGATTTTCTTTAGAATTGCAATCAATGATTTCTTATATATCTCTCCTTACTCTTTTCTCCCATCTTACAAAAGTAAGCAAATAATACAATGAAGCTCAAGAGTATTGCTTGACTTTTCTTTTTCACTCTTTTACTTTACTCTCTTCTTTTTCCTTACAAGGTAAGTAGATTTTACATCGAGGCTTGAGAGAATTTCTAAGTGTTTCACTCAACTACAACGAAGGGAAACAAGAACAGTTTTTTTTGACAATACACTTCGGTTTTCGAACCGAGATATATACTGGCGATGTATAAAGATGGGGACTTTTGGTCTCGGTTCTAACCGAGGTAATATATCGAAGGTTTCTGCTTCAGTTCCTTAACGCCCGAAGTAGTAATGAAAAAGGGAGGGGGGGGGGTTATTACCCCAATTCAACTGAGGTAATAACATGGGTCTATGGCAGCGGTTCAAGTTAAAACCGAGACCAAAACTCTTTATTTATTTTAAAAAAAATCTTGTGTACCCTATGGCACCAGTTGTGGTTGAACCGAGGCCATAGAGTGGCTTTCTACGTTAGTTTTTGTCATAATCGAGGCCTATACTATGCAATTTCTTTTTAATAGTAAGTCTATTTTTGTGATATCCATTATCACAAAAACATACCTACATATGAAATAATATGTTTACAGCACAGATTCAACACAACTATCAATATTTACAGCACATAATGTTTAAAGCATAATGTAAAAAGTATAATAATTATAAATCAACTCGTATGTCCTAATGTATTTTAAATTCTAATAACTATGCACTATTGTATAATCTAATTAGATGTTTTGCAAGGGTCTTCCTTAGGAAAGTAAGTGGCTTCTCAAAAAACGAAGTAGGAGTCTTGAATCTCCGCACAAGACACATGATATAAATTAGTGTATATGAATTCCAAACGATGGAGAAAAACAAAATTCATTAAATCTAAACATTACTGTTTCCCAACCACTTGTAATATGGGCACGAATACTATGTGTCATCCAATACATTATGTAGTATCCGCACTCATATGACTCACTTTGTCTATTATACTACAATATATAGTTATAAATAGTTAGTGAAAATCATTAGAACAAAACAACTATAAGAAAGTATGACTTTAACATATGTCAAACCTTGAGAGCCAACATGCAAGCTTTTTAATATGTTCTTAAATGCATAGAAAACTTAAGGCAACAAATACACACATATCTTTAAGACACAAAGAACATACAAGTCTTAATAAGCACTAAACACATAAGCTCTTAAAACCATACGACTCTCAAGAAGAACAAAATGCTAGTGTGAAGACTAGGACAACCATGCAGTTAGAAGATGCATTCAAAAGCTATATCCATTACAATATTTTTTTGGAAAATTTATCTTTAACAACTTTTTTTGACAACTTTTTAACAACTATTTATGTGGCAGCTTGTGATTAGTCCATTTTAAATATACGAATCAATAAAATAGTGACACATAATTTGTTGTCAAAAAGTTATTAAAAAAAGTTGTTAAAATATCATGATCCTATTTTTTTCTTAGTCAACATTAAACTTGTCCCTGAGTATATAATTGTTGCCTAAACGTAAAAAGGCAATATTAAGTATGACTTATATCATCATAGGTCATGATTAATAAAGCGTTGATAATTAAGAATCGCTTTTTTTAAGTGTTGCTTTAAAAATATGAATAAAGGTTTAGTGTCTCCTTAGGTCCCTATTTTCGTCCAGAATCTCAAATAAGTCATCTTCTTTTTCGAAGTCTCAATTGGGTCCTTATTTTTGTAAAATTGCAACAAATAAAGCTTTTCCGTCAAATTGAGAAGACGCCGTTAAAGATGGTATTACGTGGCATGCTAACAATGTCTTTTTAAATGACGTAGCATTAAAAATATAAAATCTGAGAAAAGAAAATACTGGGACTTTTGCACATGTGGCAGCAAATAAGAGGATAAGATTTTCTTAGCCAAATAAAATGAATTAGCAATTCTAAGTCTTCCCTTTTATGTCTGAAGCATCATTTCCTCTTCAAAGCTTTCTTCCTCCTTGCCTTACTTTCTCTCCATCTCAACTCAAATTCTAACCATTAACCTTTTGATTTGAAGCTGTTTAGAGAATCAAGACTTCAAGAGCAACAATTCCATCCGATTAATTTTTTTCCATTTTCCTCCGGTAAGCCATTCTTCATGTTTCCATGCAAATGTTAGGGTTATGGTCATGTAGCAAGTTTTGCTGCATGCGACCCATAGTGTTTTTCCTTTCCAATTCTAGATTCTATTTAGTTCTAAAGCTTATTCTCCATCATCAATTGATGACCCATAGGTGGTCTAGCATTTCTGAGAGTGAAAGGGGCGTGCTTGGGGTCTCCTTGAGCTAAGAAGGGAGGTTTTGTTACTGCGCTGCTTGAATAGAGGTAAGGGAAGCTAGGATGTTGACTTTGTTTTGTGAAGTTATTGAATGCATGTGTAAATTTTACATTAGAATATGATGATGGTGAGCTAAAGTTAATAATTGTACCTGTCAGAACCTGTGCCTTAGTTGAAATTGTTGTGATTGATGAGTGGATACTTATGACTGGTATGGATATGGTAAAATGATGTGTTTTAATTGTATGTTAAATGAGTTTCATCCATTATTTGAATGTATGTAATCTGTTCTATTAGAAAAGTGGCTATTTAATTGTGTTATACTGGTTTAAGGGAAATCAAGAGGAAGTGAAGTGGTCAAATTGGGCAAACTGAGCTAGGAGCGGTTCTGGTCAGTTTAGATAGCTTAAACAAGTCAATTGTGACTTGTTAGAAGGGTTTAAAGGATTAAAAACAGTTGTAATGTGGTAAATCTAAAATTGAGTCATTTAGTTGATGAAATTGAAGATTTTAGATGTAGATCCTTGCATAATCACTAGATAAATAAGTTAGAAAGTATTGTAAACAATTAGGCAAGTCTAATTCATTATATAGATCAAGTTAGGAGTGTTAGAAATTCATAGAAGTGCCTAAAACGAAATAAGAGTGGGTGAGTTCTGCAAAATCTACAGAAATACGACGCTTGGGCGCTCCTAAAGGGGGTTGAGCACCCTTTCCTGATGTTGTTTTTGTTTTTGATAGTTTTTGGGGTTCCGGATGTCCTTTTTGAACGTTTCTTACGTCGTTTTGAGGGCTTTTTGACCCTTCCGGATCCATTGGTGAGGGTCTCCAAGCTGTTTGAATGATTTAGGCATTCGTAATTAAAGGTTATAAAGAAATTTATGTTAACAAGTGATGTTTCGGTGGAAGTATGTAATGTTTGAGTATGTATGAGTTGTTTTTATGACATGACTAAGGAGTGTCTTGTATGTGAACATGTTTATAGCTTGTGTGGTTTGGAAAGAATACGATTGTGAATTGTGGTTCAAATGTATGTGAATTGGGAAAGGAATAAAACATGATTTTCTAGTGTGTTGATGATGGTAATTACAGAATCTCTCGGTGAGATTCTTGGTGTTTAGAATGAATGTAAGAGGCTTCCACATGGGGGGTTATCTCAACACTCTAATGCTCTTTCATTCTCACTTAGAGAAGATTGACGCATGTGGTGAGAGTAGTGGGAGGTCCTAGTGTAGGTGCTTCTTGGAAGGCCTATTGCGCGGTAACGGACTAACCTTGTGTGTGGTCGGGTGAAACCCTTCGGCAATGGCTTTGCAAAGCAGTAGAGGCCACCACAAGTGCACAACCCGCCCCAGATCGAGATTCATTCTAAGTCCGGACGAGTCTAGAGGTCACAACATGATAGGATACTTGATTTGGAGAATTGTATGAATATAATTTCTATGTTTATAATATCTGATGACTTGCATACTTGTAAATGTGAATGTTGGTGGTCATATTAGATAAATTTTGGTATGATTGGTTATTTATAGAAACCTAGCTTACCCTTGCATTTTGTGTGTTGTATGTGTTTGCTTTCCTCCTTGCGATGATCATCCAATCCTTTGGATGTGAGCAGTAGCTGATGATGTGCCCCTAGAGCAAGCATTGGAGGCGGAAGAAGACCCAGCTCCTAGTACTTAGGACTTCCATTAGATCTAGATTAGTTAGCTCTTTATTTTAAAAGACTTCATGTAATTGACATATTCTTAGACTTTCATTCTATTATGTATTTTGGAGAACTCTTAAGATTTTAATTAGGTTTTAATTCCCTCTATATTTTGGATAATTGTACCCCTTAATATCACCATTTGTATGCTCCTAACTGCTTTCTTTATCATGACCTGATGCATTCCATATATATATATATATATATATATATATATATATATTTTGGGATGTCACAAAAAACGCGTATGAAATGTTTTTTTTTTTAATTTTTGAATTAAAAAATAAAGTGCAAAGAGGAGAAATAAAATTTAAATAAGGGTAAAATGGTCAAAAGAATCTAAATTAAGTGCAGCATCCCTATTCTGTGCAATTGAAAAATCGAAATCAAATTGGAGAAAGAAGATCGGGACTTCGTATTAAGGTTCGTGCGAGAAAAGAAAATTGTTTTTGTTCGATTGGAAGCACGAGGATTCGTAGATGAAGAACATCGACTTGAAACCACTTCACCAACGCCCTCAAGGGATCTCTGATGGGTGTCACACCCCATACAAATTTGATGTGCATAAAGAATGCTGTATAGTGCTAGGAAATGACTCTTAGGTCGTCTCTCAAGACCAAACTGTGGTTTGAAACTTCGGTCAAACACGTAGTGAGAGGGTTTTTGAAAGTGTTTTTGTGATTAGATATGAACTAAATTAAAACTTGAAATTAAATACAACCAAACATGATTGAAAACATTGAAATAAATGAACAAAACATGAAGACCGAATAATCCTACAAATGACCGAACGATTCTACATTAAGACAAACAGTCTCTAAAGCAAGTGAGAAAATTAGAAATACAGGAAGATAAAGAAGCCGAACAAAATAAATAATATAATGAAAAAAAAAATAAACTAAACAATATAGTACATAAATATCCAAACACAATTAAAACTATTAAAATGCAATCTTGATATAAAAAATGAAATGGAATAAAGCTTTAATACCAAAAGGTGTTAACTAATTGCTAAAAATCAAGAAATGCTTTTCACAATTGAAAATCCCAAAAATAAAAGCAGTTGTCTTCCAGCCGTGACAGCCTTTCTCCAAGCAATCAATGAAATTCCTTTTCTCCAAATATGAGTGACCATAACGTACAACTACTCACATCTACTCACCTTGGCTCGTAAAAATGAGTGCTTATCCACCACATTAGAATGAAATAGTCCGCTCCAAAAGAAGGGTAAATGCCCTCAAGTGCTTTTCTCAATGAAGGGAAGAAAATGCATCCAAAAGCTACAAATGAAATGCTAAGTTGGTCTTCTACCAAGACACCTCATTCACGTGAAAAGTACAAAGAAAAGGACACATGAATAGTAATGGAATGGAATGGATGAGATTTATGGAAAGGTAATGATAACATTGAAAAACGTGAATGTTGATTTATTAAAACTCAATTCCCAACCGGCAGCCCCTTTGCTTTTTGTTTCTCAATTCCTCTTTCTTCAAAGTCAATTGAAAACTCCACAAGCAATTCATCACCGTGCTCTCCCTCCATGAAGCTTCCTTCTCGGTATAAGCGTTGAGCCAAAAGCACCTTGACCTTCTCCCTTCCAGCACGTCACCAAGGGCACATTCAATTGCCAAAATCAGCTTAACAAAACCTTGGGAACTCTCCCTTCAAGAACGTAATGTGCTGCCCCTTTTTCATTCAGTGAGAAAAAATATAAACTAAAAAGTAACGTTCCTCCTAGTTCCAGCGCTGCACACAATGAAAAAGGAAAAGAAAATGTTCTTCTTCATTCAACAAAATGCAACCAACGTGAATATATTTCCCAGCTCTCAAACATTCAAAGAAAAAAAAAAAACAAATGAAGAGTGGCGGCTGACACCCCACAAGGCCGTGTCATGTTGCCTTGCTTTTTACAAGAAAATAATAATAAAAAATGTTAACCCGCTTTTTGGATCAACATCTTTTTGTCAAAATTGCTTTAAAAGTGCACAAGTTGGTTTAAAAAGCCTAAATTATTAAATTAAAATATCATTAAACTTAAAATGCTGAAGAGTCTTGAATTATGTGACAGTTCTTATAATGTTCGAGAATATTATCCAATAATTTTTCTACAATTAATAATGTAATTAATTATCCTTAGATAATTCAAATTAATTAAAATAAAAATTTCTGATCAAATTAAGCACAATTAGAAAAAATGGGGAAATACTAGACATTCAAGCATAATTCCCTGATTATATCTAGCACAATAAGTTAGGTAAAATCAAGAAAATACTGACTCATCAATCTCCGATCGACAAGTTGATCTGCTCATGCTTCCTGGAGGAGTGATCCGGTGTAGGGAGTTTCACCTACGACGCACTTGATATTGAATATATACTTAGGGTGACGGAATCAGAACTCTAATGTCGTTATCACTCCTTACCTTGAACATAAATGGTAAAATGTTCAATACTTTAAGATTGAATCTGGTAGAGAAGTTAAAGCTAATTAAAAGATGTTTCCATAAATAAACTCTGAAGGGTGAAAATGATCAGAAATTGATTTTTAAGTAATTTTCTAGAATTTGTGATTAATTGGTGGAAAAGACGGATGATTTGAACAGAAAGACAATGAAGCATACACAGAGGAAGTGAAAGTAAAAGAAGCAACATGTACAAAGAGGAACTTGTTGAGTAGGAAAGTGAGAGAAAGAATGGAATTAGAAAAATGAATGGGTTGAGGTGTGATGTGATGTTTTGTATTGTTCGAAGTTGGAAGCCATTAGCCACACCTGATGAGAAAAGTAAAATTTGGAAGTGGTGGCCAAAAATCGAGTAGTCCAAACATGAAAATATTGAATTGCATTAACTTTATCATTTATTAGCTTCACCAACACTTTGCCCATACGTATACAAGGAGCACTTTTGTGTCATTTAATGCATCGTCTCTCCCCCACCCTCTTGTCTGCAACAGTTGGATTTGTTGCAGCCTTTTATGCAATCTTTTATCTTTCTCACCTAGCCAACAAGAAGCATGAGGTTTTCTTTCATTTTACATTCTACATTTTTATCTGGGTAATGTTTTGGTTTCTTTGTATTATGGAAAATGTGAGTGGCGTGAAGGAGGCTATAGAGAATCATGTTGTAAGAACATATTGTCAATTCCTTGGAAAAGATGAAAAATGCTAGAGTTTTTCGTTCGATAATGACTGAGGAAGTAAGGAAAAAGAAATTTGAATCTTGGGCGTTTTTGTTCACCTAGGATAAAAAAAGTGTTGATATGTTGGAGAGGTAACTTTGTTTACAAATTACAGGATGGCATGTTATGTATAAATTCAAAGTAGAAAAAAAATCTAAAAAATGATCAATTAAAAAATGGGAATATCTTTATCCCTTCCTCACGAAATCAAGCGTTATTATCTTTCAGTTGCAACTTTAAATCTCGTTCACATTCTTTTTCTACCATAATCAAAATGTTTATACAAACAAGGTTTAATCTCACCAGAAATCCCTATTTTGGTCTGAAATCTTAAATAGGTCCATTTTCTTTTCGGCATATCAATTGGGTCCCTTTTATTGTAAAATTGATTCAATTAGAGGCCTGCCGTCAAATTCAACAAACGGTCGTTTAAGTTTTGTAAACGTGACACGGTCAGTTGATTGAGTAATCACACGTAGCATTAAAATTGAGTTTTCTATTAAAAAAATTGTATGAAGAGAGATGACATAAGATTGAGGGAAGGGCAAAGGGGGAAAAATGAAAATATTTAAGGGCAACCCCCTTTAATTGAGATATGCAATTGGGAAAAAAATCAGAGATTCTTGTTATTAGGGTTCGTTTGAAGGGAAAAAATGGCGTTCTTTGTTCGATTGAATCTTATTTTCATCCTATTGTAGTACCTGAATGATACAAATGAGGGGAAACTTCGGCTTAAGAGGGGATATGAAAATCTGATCTCAAGCCCAATTTCAATTACTGGAACGCATTCTCATCATCTTTGGTCTTTCTTTCTCAAACATCTTCAATTATCATCCATTACAAACACAAATCACAGAACTCGCACCTCTCTCACCATCAGTTCGTTCTCATCATCATGTTCCCTTCCCCATATTTCTAGATTCATCATTCTCAAAATTCCACCACAAATCAATTTTACTCTCACCGCTTTTATAGCAAATTCTAAATAAAAATTCCCAAATTTTACATCATAGGAAGAGAACAACAAAGGGGAATGCGAAAAGACTGAACCGCCGCGAATGACGGTGGTGCTTCTGATTTGGATTATGGTGGCCGACGGCTCTGACGGACCATGAAACACACAACGGTGTGACCCAAGGCTGGAAGAAGACAAGAGGGAGCGTGTAGTGGTCGACGAGGTTCGGCAACGATTGACATCATCGACGGCACCTCTGGCTAGGTGGAAAGGCTGCCACGGTGGCACCTCATCAATACCGAGTCGCGAGTCCTCCATGGCACCCAGCAGAATCGCGAATTACGCCACTCCTCGCGAGTTCGCCATCTACATCACCGGACCTGCAAAGCAAAAACCAGAGAAGAACAGAAATGTCAGTCTCTCGTTGAACCTCCGTCATGGCGCAACCATCTCCCTCGCGTCTTCGTCGTCAACCTGTAAGCAGAAAATCACAAGAGGCGCACCACTAGAAACCAACCCAGAATCTTCTCCACCATCATCAAGCATCATCGCACCGCCACTTTCTCCTTCGTCTCCATCAACCTGTGAATAAAAAACACACAGAATCCAATTTGCTTCTTCCAACTTCCAACGCTAATTTGTTCCTCACACGAACCCTATCCCCAATTTTTTCCCCAATCTCAATTACATTTGCAATTAAAAGGGCCTGCACTTAAGTTTTCTATTATTCCCACTTTCTTAATATAATGCCACGTCTCATTAATATCAATTATGACCATGCCACGTTTCTCATTGCGCCACCCATTGCATGTCGAAGATGAACAAGAATGAGACTTCTGCAATTCATTATCCATCTCTTCGAATCAACAAAGAATGCATTTTCCCTTTCAAAGCTTGCAATCGAACAAGGAACGTGATTTCACCTTCGAAGAATTCTGAATAACACCACCCTAACTTCTGGTAAGATTTCCTCAATTTTTTTCCCAATTTTAAAGGTCACAGCACTTATTTTTTTCATCCTTCCATTTTTGCACTTATGGGATTTTGCTATCACCTATGTTGTTTAGAAAAAAATTCAAATTAAATGACACGTGTCATTACTGGACGAATAGTGCAAGCCATGTAAGCAAAGATTTAACTGTCTTTAGATGAATTTGACGACAGACCTCTAATTGAATCAAATTTACACTAATAGGGATCCAATTGATACGCGAAAAAGAAAAGAGACTTATTTAAGATTTTGGACAAAAATAGGGACTTCTGGTGATATTAAACTTACAAACAATTACACTTAAAGTGAACAACAAAAATCTCAAAAGCCAAAATCCGAGTTCACAAAGACAGAGAAAAGTTATGCACATCTTTTTCATTTCTCCAGATTCTTATTAACTATCATTACTATTAGCTCCACAAACCCAAGGTTATATTTGTTTTTGGTCTACTTCACACTATCTTCCAATTCAACCACATTAACTTTTTCCACATTGAAACAATACCATAAGAGACATACAAGGTTCTTGAAGATATTTTTAATTGTATATCGTAAGTGAAATTAGCCGCATTCAGCTATAATTTCTGACAGTATATTGAAAATGCAGATAAACTACACTATGATTTGGTGAATAGAGGAAAAAAACTAAATTATTTGAATCTTTACTTTACAATAACTTCTAAACCACTGTGACTCACCTATCTACACTAAAGTCTGCAACCTGACTCGGTAAAGCAACTACAATAGTTAAAAGTTTGATTGTAGTGGCTTCCTAAGATGCGAAAAAAAAACAAGAAAAAAAACCTAAATACAAAAGCACGGAAAGCCTAATCCAATATTCAATAGAGAGAACTGTGGTAACTGATTAATTTATTCATGACTCAGAAAGGAAAGAGGAAGAAGGTGGAAAGAGGAAGAAGGTGAAGATAGATCTGTTGGGAGGGTGTTGTGTAATAAGAAGAAGCGAGATGAGGAAATGTTGATCAAGTAATTGCCCCTTTATCTACAACAACCATTTTGTTTTCTCTCAGGAACCCTAAAACTCACATTCCCTCCATTTGATTTCGAAAAAGAAAGGGGCTGCTACACTTATTTTAATTTCTTTTGCCCACTTTGTCCTTGTTTAAATTTTATTTCCCTTCTGTGTACTCCATTTTTTAATTCAAAAATGAAAAAAATACACTTCACACACTTTTTTAATGCCACGTAAATCAAAACTACACTATCAGCATGTCACGTAATACCTTACTTAACGGAATTTGATTAATTTGACGGCAGACCTTTATTTGATTCAATTTTACAAAAATAAGGACCCAATTGAGACGCCGAAAAAAAAAAAGAAACCTATTTGAGATTCTGGACGAAAATAAGGACCTAACAAGATATTAAACCTATGAATAAACTATCTAAAATAAGTGTTGTCAAAAATTAAAACAATGTGGGCTAAATGAATAACTTAAAATTAATATCTTTAAATAGATTTACTATAGTGCAAAAGTTAAAGTTTCCTAAACAATTTAGTTTATTGCTCTCTCATATAAATGTGAGAAACACGTTCAATCTCTCTTGTCCACACACTTGGCAAATTTACGTAAATATTGCAATTTCTATATGTTATTATAGATATAGGAAAATTAAAAAAAAAATGACATATTTAAGAAAACTGTGTTAAGGTACTGAGACTTTATTATAAAGAAGTTGTATCACTTGAAGATGTCTTTGGTTAATCTCAATAAAATCGATACAGAAAACGATGACTTTGATATTGGATTACCTGTTTAAGAAGTTTAATTGGTTAGTTTAATTTTTTCTTTTAAGTCGTGGGACCTTTGTGCATTCTTGTAAAAGGTGATAAACTTCTTAAAAAGGGAGATACAATCATAAGACCAGTGTTAGAATTTGAAGGCTCCAAACTTTACTTTAATTGGTTATTTTAAGAGTCATAGAAACAAGTGGTGAAAGAACCAAATGGAAGGGTTACATAGCACAAACATAATATTAGATCTCATATGTGAATGTATAGGGAAAAACTGGAAAAATAAAGGACTATTGGACAAAAATAAAGGGCTTGATCATTGCTCTTTTGGGCTTAGAAATATTTAGCCCAATACTTATCCATAACTAATAGAAGAGAATTTCTTCATGCATTATGTTTTTCTTCCTGCACCCCTAATTTCGAAAATCTCCCTTATGCCCTCTCTCAAATTAAAAATCCTACTCACTTTCTCTCCCATCTTTCCCTTTCTTTCCAGTCGCCGCACTGCATCCATGTCTACAACTCTCCTTTTTGTTAATAGCACACAACACAACTTCTCATTCTCTTACAGTCCGGTGCACCTCTCCGAAATAGAAGTATAAGGACTTTAATCATGCATTGTTTAAGGGTGAGTCCAAATTTTATATTAGATAAAAATGAAACAATAAAGTATTAAATAAAAATAAAAGATTTATTAACTTATTGTCTTAAAATTTTAAGTAAAAAATGATATTAATCTCTTATCCAATTAAACTCAAGTTTCATTAACTTTATATCTCGTCCATAAACTTCTCCTGTACAAAACCAACAAACCTTAAGGAATTTCGAATGATCAATCTTAAATACATAAGTTAAAATCTATTCCTCAGAATCCGAGAATCTATTTCGGGTTGTTTCATCCGGTACACAATTATGTTTACTGGAATTGACACCCCAAAATATATTACGAGATCCGAAATGCATTTCAAATTACTGAATCCGGAGCTGAATTGTTGTTTTCTAAATAGCCAATCCAGAACGTGATAAATTTATCACTTTCAATCCGGATTACTCCTCTCTCATCAACTCTTCCATTAAAATGCACATTCACTTACTCTAATCTTATCTTCTCATTCTTATTCCCACTTTCAATCAATACATAACACACACCCACACATGTCAACCTCTGATGGCACGACTAACGGCGTCTCTAACGCCTCAATCACTGACCCGCAACGTTAGCTGCTCCAAGCCTTGGTTGTCAAGAAGCCACCCTCCAAGGATTGCCACAGCGAGGTCGACGGTCACGACCGCCACATATAAATTCCCATCATATGTGCTGCCTACGTCTTCCAGCTAACGCTCGAGCTAGGCCACAAGTTTGATGGTCAGATTATCAAGTGCCCAGGTTGAGCCTATTAGAGGTTTAAGCCAGCTTAGTTAGTGGACAGTTGTATGCATAACAAAACCACAACTATTTCATTATTTTTCTCTGTATATAACAGCATCTATCTACATACCAAACAAACACATTATTATTCATTCATTCAGTTTAATACAAAATTAGTTTTTTCTCTCTATCTCTGTTTGTTACCTCTGCCATTCAATGCAAGCAGTTCCTTTTCTGTTCCATCAGAACTGGTATTCAGAGCTCAAGGTTCAAGACTTGGGAGCTTCAAAAATCATCAAGGCTTGGCGGAAGGGTGGTTGAAGCGTGAAGAAGATCAGGATTGCGTTTCTTGGTAAAAGACTGAGAGTGTGAATGATGGCCAGTAGTGACATCTCTTCATCAAATCTACCAATTCTCACAAAGAAAATTTGGAGTAGATGGAGTACACAGATAAGGGTATTATTCAAATACCAAGATGTGAATGAGGTTGTTGAAGGCGATTATCAAGAACTGCCTAGCAGATGATAGAAAGGCAGAGGAGAGAAAAAAGGACAACAAAGCTTTGTTTATTATCCACCAATGCGTAGATGATGCACATTTTGAAAAAATCCAGCATACAAAGACTGCGAGAGAGGCTGGGAGTATCCTAGGTAGACGTCATACTAGAGGAGAGAAAATTAAGAAGGTAAAATTGCAAACTTTAAGAAGGCAATATGAGTTGATGCATATGTTTGAAGGTGATAAAGTAAGAGAGTATTTTGATAAAGTACTTACCATCACCAATCAAATGAAGGGATATGGAGAGGTCATTACGAATCTAATGGTCATGAAAAAGATCATGAGGTCTTTGCCTTAGAAATTTGATTATATAGTTGTGGCCATAGAAGAGTCAAGAGAGCTGGAAGGATGAATATAGAAGAATTGCAAAGCTCCCTGGAAGCATGCGAGAAGAGGTTCTTTGACAGAAATCTTGTCAAGATTGATGAACAGGCCTTGAAGGTTCATCATGGTAGAACTGATGCAAAGAAAAAACAAATGAAATGGAAAGGAAAGAAGGGGAATTGGAAGCCTAGCAGACCAAAAGATGATTAAGATGATGAATCAGATGCAGTGGAGGATAATGGATTGGAGAAATATCAGAAGAAGAAAGATAAAAGGAGTATAGAGTGTTTCAACTGCCACAAGTTTGGACACTACTTGTATGAGTGCTTTGCCAACAAAGGAAAGCAGAAGAAGCACCAGAACAAGGAGGCTTATCTAGCTCAAGAAGACTCGGACTCAGAGCCTTTAACCTTAATGGTAACCACCACTACTGAAGGCTCAAATTCTTTTATTAATTCTTGGTATATAAACTCCAGATGCTCGAACCACATGACTAGCAATAGGGAGTGGTTGATAAACTTTGATAAAGCAAAGAAAAGAAAAGTAAAATTTATAGATAATAGCACGCTAAAAGTGGAAGGAATTGGAGATGTGATCATTAGAAGAAAGAATGGATCACATGCCAGAATTAGAATTGTGTTGTTTGTTCTAGACATGAAGTGTAATTTGCTTAGTGTTGGACAATTGGTGGAGAAAGGATTCACAACTGTGATAGGAAACTGTGGCAAGATGGAATTGTATGATGGCAACAAGGACTTGGTCTTGAGGTGCAAGATTTCAAAGAATAGGACATTCCAAATCAACATGAATGCTGTAGAAAATTTGGAGTGCATGTCTGTTGTGAAGAAGGATGAAAACTAGATTTGGCACCTAAGATTTGGTCATTTGAACTTCAAAGATCTGAAACATCTTGGTGAGAAGAATATGGTATCTAGAATGCCAAGTATCACAATTCCAAAAAGTGTTTGAGTCGTGCTAGGCTGGAAAGCAAACAAGAAAGCCATTCAAGTCACAGATGAAAATGAGAGTTAAAGATTGCTTGGAGGTGGTGTATTCTAACATTTGTGGACCATTTGAGGTACCTTCTTTGGCTGGAAATATGTACTTTATAACATTTGTGGATGAATTCAGTAAGATGCTATGGATATATGTGATCAAGATGAAGAGTGATGCACTTGACGTGTTCATAAACTTCAAGGCCTATGCTGAAAGAGAGGGTGAGAATAAGTTGAAGATTCTTCAAACTGATGAAGAAGGTGAATACACTTCTGGTGCCTTTGAAAATCATTGCCAGGAATGTGGATTTATGCACGAAGTTACAGCACCTTACACACTACAACAAAATGGATTGGTAGAGAGGAGAAACTGAACCATTGTGAACATGGAAGATGTCTCTTAAAGGAGAAAAACATGCCACGTAAGTTTTGGGGAGAGGTTGTGTCCACATCTGTCCATATTCTTAATAGGTGTCCAACCAAGAGGTTAGAAGGCAAAGTGCCTCTTGAAGTTTGGACTGGTGTGAGGCCAGTTGTTGGCTATTTCAAAGTGTTCGGTTCACTTTCTTACAACCATATAGCAGACCAGAAAAGCACCAAACTTCAGGATAAGAGTGAAGCAATACATTTTTTGGATATCATGCTACGGGTGCCTACAACCTGTATGATCCAATCAAAGGAAAAACGGTGCTAAGCAAGGATGTAATAGTTCTTAAGAAAGAAAGTTGGAATCAGAATAAGATGCAATCCAGTTTGAGGAAAGCAAAGGTGAAGGTTGACAATCCTACTCCTGCAGTGCTAGAAGAAGAAGTTGAAGAGATCAATGACTCATCTCAACACATTGTGATGTAGAGACAACAAAGACACATGGTATTCCTTAGAGGTTATCTAACTTTGAAGTATACTCAGATACACATATTGATGAAGGAGGAAATTTGATGCATATAGCTTAATGGTTGGAGCATAACCATTAGATGAAATTGAAGCAATGAAGCAGCTAGTTTGGAGTAAGGCAATGAAGGAAGAAATTAAATCCACATAGAAGAATGAAACATGGAGGTTGGTAGATCTTCCAACTGAAAAACAATGCATCGGTGTGAAGTGGAGTTTTAACAAGAAGTTGAATCCAGATGGAACAGTTTCAAAGCACAACGCAAGGCTTGTGGCAAAGGGTTTTCTCCAAAAGCAAGGCCTAGACTACTATGAGGTATTTGCACTAGTGGCACATATAGAAACAATCTGATTGGTAATTGCAATGGCCGGTGCAAGGGAATAATCATTATACCAACTGGATGTTAAATCTGCATTTCTTCATTGACCATTGAAAGAAGAGGTTTATGTGCAGCAGCCTCCTGGTTTCATTGAGAAAGGGAAGGAACATCGAGTGTTTAGGTTGTAGAAATCTTTATATGGGCTGAAACAAGCTTCAAGAGCTTGGAATAAATGGATTGATTCTTACTTAATCAATCAAAAATTATGTAAATGTGCAGTTGAGCATGGTGTATATGTGAAGGGAGATTTTGTGAAGGACCTGATCATCATCTACCTATATGTGGATGATTTGCTTGTCATTGGATCAAATTTAGTGATCATAGATGAGTTCAAGAAGATTATGGCAGCATAGTTTGAAATGACTGATTTGGGAACATTAAGCTACTTTCTGGAAATGGAATTCACACATACAGCCAGTGGATTAGTGCTACATCAGAGGAAATATGCAGGTGAATTACTAAAATGGTACAATATGATGGAATGCAACGCTGCACGAAGTCCAATGGAGGCAAATCTGAAACTAATGAAGGATGATTCTGAAGAGGAGCACGTGAAACAAAGTTTAAACAAATCATTGGATCATTATAGTGTCTATGCAACAACAGACCTGATTTGGCATTCAGTGTGGGAGTGATCAGCAAGTTCATGAACAAACCAAAGAAAACTCACATGCAGACTACAAGAAGGGTACTATGGTACATGAAAGGTACAATGGACTATGGAATTCTATTTCGTGCTGGAAGAAAGAAAGCTGTAATGGAGATAACAGGCTACACAGATTCAGATTATGGAGGTGATCCGATTGAGAGAAAAAGCTCCTCGGGCTATATCTTCATGCTGAATGATGCTCCTATTTCGCTCTAAAAAGCAACCGGTGGTGGCTCTCTCAAGTTGTGAAGCTGAGTACATAGCTGGAAGTTTTGCTACATGTCAAGGAGTTTGAATTAAGGAGTTGATGGAAGAATTGAAGGTGCCTATGGAGAATCCAATTCAGCTAAAGATTGATAATGTTTCAGCAATCAATTTGGCCAAGAATCCTGTTAGCCATGGAAGGAGCTAGAAGTCAAATTTTACTTCCTTAAAGACAGGGTGAATAAAGAAAGAATTATTTTAGTCTACTGAAAAATTGAAGAGCAGTTGGCTTATTTGTTTATCAAACCATTAAAGATAAAGATAGATAGGTTTGATTTTTTGAAAGAGATTGTAGGAATTGTATCCCTTTATAATCTGACTTAAGGAAGTATTAGAGGTTTAAGTCAACTTAGTTAGTGGACAATTGTATGCATTACAACAACACAGCTGATTCATTATTTTTCTCAGTATATAACAACATTTGTCTACATACCAAACAAACATAGTATTATTCGTTCATTCAGTTTAATAAAGAATTAGTTTTTTCTCTTTATCTTTGTTTGTTACCTCTGTCATTCCGTGCAAGCGGTTCCTTCTCTGTTCCATTAGAGCCTTCCATCAGGCAACCGACACAGGCACCACAACCGTCAGCTTCTCCTTTGTCTCCCTTTCCGTAACTTTGCCTCCCTCTCCTCGCATTTCACTACCTCTGACCAGAAGTCGTAGCACTTCCCTTCTCGCCCCGATTTTGGACAAATTTGGAGCTTCGCTGCCACTCCAGCGCTCCAGAAATGGTCATACAACCCGCTACCGTGTTGGTGTCGCAGCAACAGGCATCGCTCTTTGCTCATCACCAACGTCAGTAGCAGCATGCCACTGGAGAGGTTGTGGTAAGATTCACCCTTGAGCCATCAAATCTACTATGCTTGAGATCCACCATGCATGCATTCCAGCGACTATTCGAGAGGTTGTGGTTGCGAAGAAGTCACTATTCAAGCGGTTGTTCCAGCACCCACACCCCATCCCTAACATTCTCCTCTTCAAAGCCATCATCAGAGACCATTCCCTACAACCTCATTTCCACCCTTCATTCTCCTTTTACTCCCTCATGATCATGAAGTCACTTGTCGTCTCCCCCGAACACCACATGCATAACTAACAGATAAAAATAAAAATAAAAAGCATGCATTAATCCGGAATGCAATAACAAATTGAGTACATTCTGAATTTCTCTGGTACACACTTGTTTGTTGCTTTTGGGTTGGTCAAAATATAGTATCGGATTCAAAAATGTATTCTAGATTACATTATTTTATTCATCGCTAATGTTCAATCCGAAATGGTTTGAGATTAATCATTCCTCTATACTATTGCAAGCTTCCAATTTTGCAACTAAATTAAAGGATTCCGTTATTTTGACAACGTGCTTTTAACAACAATTTGACAACGCCACGTGTCGGCATTTTAATGGATTGTTTTAATTTTTTTTTTTAACAAAATGAGTGGGAAATTGAATAGGGTTTCTGCATTTTGGGATTCCAAAAATACCCTTCCTTGTTTCATTAGCAACCAACGTGCTTGCTGCACATTCTTCCTCTTCCTCCTCGTTCCCCCTCTCCCTCCTTGTTTTCCCTCTCTGTTGTCCTTCTCCGTGGTGGCTCTCTTCTTTTTCGGTGGACGTCTTCTTCATTGACGGTATTGTACGAAATGGCAACGGCGGGTGAGCTTGGTCCTTTGAGGAAGGTAAATGTGTTCTTCTCTCCATTTTCGTCATTGAGTTTTGTTTTTGGGTTATGGGTTTCTCCTATTGAGTATTTTTGTCTTGTTTTCAACTTTAGGATTTGGAATTATGGGTATTTGGTTGTAGTTTTTCCAGTTGACCGTTCGTCACTCTTTTTCAAGCAAATATATTTGTACTTTGAACGAACGTTTGACAGAAAAGCAGCGGTTAGTCATTGCGAAGACTCCATTTGGGTGGTTTTTATATTTGAGTGGTAATGTTTTATTCAATAAGAAAATGTTGAGGGAGTTATTGTTTAAATGGGTCGATTCCAACAGTGGTTTTCTAACTGCAGATAAAGTTATGAATATCAATAAAAATGATTTTTGTTTAGGATTGGGGTTGAGTTCAGATGGACAAACTATAAACTTAAAGGACAACATGGGTAGTAGTACATTTGTGAAGTACATAGGTAAAGGAACAAAAGATTTGAATTTCATTTACAAATTTTTGCTGAAAAACATAAAAGAAAGATACCTTGTCCTCATTTGTGTAACTTGTACATATTGGTAGGGATATGTGAGATATTATTTCCAAATCGTAGCGGACGAGTGTTTCCTATAATGTTTAAAATTGTTGTGAACTTAAACGGTTTGGGTAATTATTGTTGGGGTAGTCTAGTGTATTGTTATTGTTACAAAGTTTGAGCAAAGCTTCAGATGCTGTGAAGAAAGGCAAAGGTACAACGAATGTTTATGTTGATGGTTGTGTTTACATGTTGCAGGTAGTTTTGATTTATTTATTTGAGAACTAAATTTTTGAATGTTGTGGCTTGCATTTAGATTATGACTAATTTATGAGAGCAACATGTTTTTTAGGTATGGTTTTCTGAGCATTTCATTCCTCCCGAAGATGGAATAGAGAAATTTCCAAGAATCTTGCATTGGATGAATAGAAATGTGGGAGACAACATCGTCAAACGGGTTATGGAGACGGGTGCGGTATGTGCTTTGTTGTTTGACTTCTGAATGTTATTGTTGAAGTTTGATAATATGTTAAATCTTGTTTGATAATATGTTAAATCTTGTTTGATAATATTCAGTGAAGTTTGATAATATGTCAAATCTTGTTATATTTTAGGTTCATGTTGTTGTTGATTTTGGTGCTTCAAGATAGGATAAGAAGGATGAGAAAGAAAAACAACCAACACCGAAAAAGAAGGATGAGCAACAAACATAAAAAAAGATGCTTAAAAGAAAACGCATAGAAAGTTTTATGCGTGTTCTAGAGGAGCAAGGGTATGTACTTGAAGAACTTAAAAGGAGGGTTGTTGTCCTGAAGGCAGAGTTGGCTGAAGAGAAGGCTAGAAGAAAAAATAAAGATGATGGTCAACAGAGAGGGCCACGTGCAGAATCATCCATGAACAATGACTTTTTTTCCTCGGGTGGCATGTCCAACAACCAACCTCCTCTGAAGACGTATATGAGGGTCGAATCATGAAGGCGTTACAAGAGCCAAGCGCTTAGGACCCCGTACACCGGAAATGTAGTGCGTAGAATAAAAAATGAGTTATTCTTGTATTCAGTTTATGAAAGACAGTAATAAGACATTGTACGTAGATCAACAAGTGACTGTAAAGTAACCTATTTTGTTAAATTTATACAAGATGCATGTTTGGTTCCGTTAAGTAATGTAATTCATAATTGCAATTTAATTTCCTACGTTATTTAATTTCCTATGTTAAAGAATAAGGTGGACAATTTGAGGTAGTAGTAATGTTTGTGATAAAAGAATGAATTAATTTTTGTGAGATAATGAACTTAGCAGAATTGCGCAAGATCGTGCTGCAACAAACACCCTAGTAATCGTTTACCAGAGTCTGGTCAACGATCACACAAATAAATTTTTAGTACTGGACAACTAATTGGTCAGCAGGAGCCATCTGTGGTAATATGGGTGACCGCAGTTCAATTGCAGTGTTTTTTTTACACAAGTCTAGTGCTTTTAAGTTGAATTTGTTGTTTAAGTGTGCTTATATGCTTGGAGGTCATGTTTGGGGGGCCCATCATGGTGTAGGTGACCACTTTTGATGAGATCAACCACTTAAGTGAAGTCCTTAGACCAGTGCACCCAAAAACACCCTTGTAACTGTTTACCAAAGTCTGGTAAACGATTACACGAATCAATTTTAAGTTTTGGACAACTAATTGGTCAATAGGAGCCACTTGGGCTAACCTGGGTGACCACAGGTCAATTCCAGTATTTTTTGACACAAGTCCAGTGCTTTTAAGTTGAATTTGTTGGTTAAGTGTGCTTATATGCTTGGACGTCATGTTTAGGGGAGCCCACCATGGTGTAGGAGACCACTTTTGACGAGATCAACCACTTAAGTGAAGTCCTTGGACCAGTGCACCCAAAAACACCCTTATAGTAGTTTACCAGAGCCCAGTAAACGATTAAACGAATGGATTTTGTGTTTTGAACAACTAATTGGTCAGTAGGAGCCACCAATGGTAACCTGAGTAACCGCAGTTAAATTCCAGTATTTTTTGACACAAGTCTAGTGCTTTTAAGTTGAATTTGTTGTTTTAGTCTACTTATATGCTTGGAGGTCATGTTTGGGGGAGCCCATCATAGTGTAGGGGACCACTTTTGATGAGATCAGCCACTTAAGTGAAGTCCTTAGACCAGTACAACCAAAAACACCCTTGTAATGGTTTACCAGAGCCTGGTAAATGATTACACGAATGAATTTTGAGTATTGGACAACTAGTTGGTCAGCAGGAGCCACCTATGGTAACCTGGTTGACCACAGTTCAATTCCAGTGTTTTTTGACACAAGTCTAGTGCTTTTAAGTTGAATTTGTTGGTTAAGTGTGCTTATATGCTTGGAGGTCATGTTTAAGGGAGCCCATCATGGTGTAGGAGACCACTTTTGACGAGATCAACCACTTAAGTGAAGTCCTTGGACCAGTGCACCCAAAAACATCCTTTTAATCGTTTACCAGAGCCTGGTAAACCATTACACGAATGAATTTTGAGTTTTGGACAACCAATTGGTCACTAAGAGCCACCTACGGTAACTTGGGTGACCACAGTTCAATTGTAGTGTTTTTTGACACAAGTCCAGTGCTTTTCAGTTGAATTTTTTGTTTAAGTGTGCTTATATGCTTGGAGGTCATGTTTGGGGAGCCCATCATGGTGTAGGTGACCACTTTTGATGAGATCAGCCACATAGGTAAAGTCCTTATACCAGTGCACCCAAAAACACCCTTGTAATCGTTTACCAGAGCCTGGTAAACGATTACACGAATTAATTTTTAGTTTGAACAACTAATTGGTCAGTAGGAGCCACTTGTCGTAACCTAGATGACCACAGTTCAATTTCATATTTTTTCCATAAGTCCAGTTCTTTTAAGTTGAATTTGTTGTTTAAGTGTGCTTATATACTTAGAGGTCAAGTTTGGGGGAGCCCATCACGGTGTAAGGGACCCCTTTTGATGAGATCAGCCACTTAGGTGAAGTCCTTAGATCAAGGCACCCAAAAACACCCTTGTAATTGTTTACCAGAGCCTCGTAAATGATTACACAAATGAATTTTGAGTTTTGGACAACTAGTTGGTCAGCAGGAGCCACCTGTGGTAACCTAGGTGACCGTAGTTCAATTCCAGTGTTTTTTGACACAAGTCCAGTGCTTTTAAGTTGAATTTGTTGTTTAAGGGTGCTTATATACTTAGAGGTCAAGTTTGGGGGAGCCCATCACGGTGTAAGGGACCGCTTTTGATGAGATCAGCCACTTAGGTGAAGTCCTTAGTTGAGTGCACCCAAAAACACCCTTGTAATTGTTTACCAGAGCCTGGTAAAGGATTACACGAATGAATTTTGAGTTTTGGATAACTAGATGGTTAGCAGGAGTCACCTGTGGTAACCTAGGTGACCGCAGTTGCATTCCAGTGTTTTTTGACACAAGTCCAGTGCTTTTAAGTTGAATTTGTTGTTTAAGTGTGCTTATATGCTTGAAGATCATGTTTGGGGGTCCCCATCATGGTGTAGGGGACCACTTTTGATGAGTTCAGTCACTTAGGTGAAGTCCTTAGACGAGTGCACCCAAAAACACCCTTGTAATCGTTGACCAGAGCCTGACAAACGATTACACGAATGAATTTTGAGTTTCGGACAACTAATTGGTTAGCAGGAGCCACCTGTGGTAACCTAGATGACCACCGTTCAATTCCAGTGTTTTTTGACACATGTCCAGTGCTTTTAAGTTGAATTTGTTGTTTAAGTGTGCTTATATGCTTGGAGGTCATGTTTGAGGGTCCCCATCATGGTGTAGGGGACCACTTTTGATGAGATTAGCCACTTAGGTGCAGTCCTTAGACTAGTGCACCCAAAAACACCCTTGTAATCGTTTACCAAAGCCTAAGAAACGATTACACGAATGAATTTTGAGTTTTGGACAACTAATTGGTCAGCAGGAGCCACCTGTGGTAACTTAGGTGACCACAGTTCAATTCCAGTGTTTTTTGACAGAAGTTCAGTGCTTTTAAGATGAATTTGTTCTTTAATTGTGCTTATATCCTTGGAGGTCATGTTTGGCGGATCCCATCATGGTGTAGGCGCTACTTTTTATGAGATCAGCCACTTAGGTAAAGTCCTTATACGAGTGCAACCAAAAACACATATGTAATCGATAACTAGAGCGTGGTAAACGATTACACGAAGGAATTTTGAGTTTTGAACAACTAATTGGTCAGTAGGAGCCACTTGTGGTAACCTAGATGACCACAGTTCAATTCCAATGTTTTTTTAGACAAGTCTAGTTCTCTTAAGTTGAATTTGTTGTTTAAGTGTGCTTATATAATTAGAGGTCATGTTTGGAGGAGCCCATCACGGTGTAAGGGACCACTTTTGATGAGATCAGTCACTTAGGTGAAGACCTTAGACTAGTGCACCCAAAAACACCCTTGTAATCGTTTACTAGAGCCTGGTAAAGGATTACACGAATGAATTTGGAGTTTTGGACAACTAGTTGGTCAGCAGGAGCTACATGTGGTGACCTGGGTGACCACATTTCAATTCCAGTGTTTTTTGACAGAAGTCCAGTGCTTTTAAGTTGAATTTGTTGTTTAAGTGTGCTTATATACTTGAAGATCATGTTTGGGGGTCCCCATCATGGTGTAGGGGTCCACCTTTGATGAGTTCAACCACTTAGGTGAAGTCCTTAGACGAGTGCACCCAAAAACACCCTTGTAACTGTTTACCAAAGTCTGGTAAACGATTACATGAATGAATTTTGACACATGTCTAGTGCTTTTAAGTTGAATTTGTTGTTTAAGTGTGCTTATATGCTTGGAGGTCATGTTTGAGGGTCCCCATCATGGTGTAGGGGACCACTTTTGATGAGATTAGCCACTTAGGTGTAGTCCTTAGACTAGTGCACCCAAAAACACCCTTGTCATCGTTTACAAGAGCCTGATAAACGATTACACGAATGAATTTTGAGTTTTGGACAACTAATTGGTCAGTAGGAGCCACCTGTGGTAACTTAGGTGACCACAGTTCAATTCCAGTGTTTTTTGACAGAAGTTTAGTGCTTTTAAGATGAATTTGTTCTTTAAGTGTGCTTATATCCTTGGAGGTCATGTTTGGCGGATCCCATCATGGTGTAGGGGCTACTTTTTATGAGATCAGCCACTTAGGTAATGTCCTTATACCAGTGCAACCAAAAACACATTTGTAATCGTTAACTAGAGCATGGTAAACGATTACACGAAGGAATTTTCAGTTTTGAACAACTAATTGGTCAGTAGGAGCCATTTGTGGTAACCTAGATGACCACAGTTCAATTCCAATGTTTTTTTAGACAAGTCTAGTTCTCTTAAGTTGAATTTGTTGTTTAAGTGTGCTTATATACTTAGAGGTCATGTTTGGAGGAGCCCATCACGGTGTAAGGGACCACTTTTGATGAGATCAGCCACTTGGGTGAAGTCCTTAGACTAGTGCACCCAAAAACACCCTTGCAATCGTTTACTAGAGCCTGGGAAAGGATTACACGAATGAATTTGGAGTTTTGGACAACTAGTTGGTCAGCAGGAGCCACATGTGGTTACCTGGGTGACCGCATTTCAATTCCAGTGTTTTTTGACAGAAGTCCAGTGCTTTTAAGTTGAATTTGTTGTTTAAGTGTGCTTATATGCTTGGAGGTCATGTTTGGGGGTCCCCATCATGGTGTAGGGGACCACTTTTGATGAGATCAACCACTTAGGTGCATTCCTTAGACGAGTGCACCCAAAAACACCCTTGTAATCGTTGACCAGAGCCTGACAAACGAGTACACGAATGAATTTTGAGTTTTGGACAACTAATTGGTCAGTAGGAGCCACCTGTGGTAACCTAGATGACCACCGTTCAATTCCAGAGTTTTTTGCTACAAGTCCAGTGCTTTTAAGTTGAATTTGTTGTTTATGTGTGCTTATATGCTTGGAAGTCAAGTTTAGGGGTCCCCATCATGGTATAGGGGACCACTTTTGATGATATCAGCCACTTAGGTGCAGTTCTTAGACTAGTGCACCCAAAAACATCCTTTTAATCGTTTACCAGAGCCTGGTAAACCATTACACGAATGAATTGCGTTTTGGACAACTAATTGGTCACTAAGAGCCACCTACGGTAACTTGGGTGACCCCACTTCAATTGCAGAGTTTTTTGACACAAGTCCACTCCTTTTAAGTTGAATTTTTTGTTTAAGTGTGCTTATATGCTTGGAGGTCATGTTTGGGGAGCCCATCATGGTGTAGGTGACCACTTTTAATGAGAATAGCCACTTAGGTAAAGTCCTTATACCAGTGCACCCAAAAACATCCTTGTAATCGTTTACCAGAGCCTGGTATACGATTACACAATGAAATTTTGAGTTTTGAACAACTAACTGGTCAGTAGGAGCCACTTGTTGTAACCTAGATGACCATAGTTCAATTCCAATGTTATTTTAGACAAGTCTAGTTCTTTTAAGTTGAATTTGTTGTTTAAGTGTGCTTATAGGCTTGGAGGTCATGTTTGACGGATCCCATCATGGTGTAAGGGCCACCTTTGATGAGATCAGCCACTTAGTTGAAGTCCTTAGACCAGTGCACCCAAAAACACCCTTGTAATCGTTTACCAGAGCCTGATAGACGATTACACGAATGAATTTTGAGTTTATGACAACTAATTGGTCAGCAGGAGCCACCTGTGGTAACTTAGGTGACCACAGTTCAATTCCAGTGTTTTTTGACAGATGTCGAGTGCTTTTAAGTTGAATTTGTTCTTTAAGTGTGCTTATATGCTTGGAGGTCATGTTTGGCGGATCCCATCATGGTGTAGGGGCCACTTTTGATGAGAACAACAACTTAGGTAAAGTCCTTATACCAGTGCACCCAAAAACATCCTTTTAATCGTTTACCAGAGCCTGCTAAACTATTACACGAACGAATTTTGAGTTTTGGACAACTAATTGTTCAGTAAGAGCCACCTACGGTAACTTGGGTGATCATAGTTCAATTGTAGTGTTTTTTGACACAAGTCCAGTGCTTTTAGGTTGAACTTTTTGTTTAAGTGTGCTTATACACTTGGAGGTCATATTTGGGGAGCTCATCATGGTGTAGGTGACCACTTTTGATGAGATCAACCACTTAGCTAAAGTCCTTATACCAGTGCACCCAAAAACACCCTTGTAATTGTTTACCAGAGCCTAGTAAACGATTACACGAATGAATTTCGAGTTTTGGACAACTAGTTGGTCAGCAAGAGCCACCTGTGGTAACCTGGGTGACCGCAGTTCAATTCCAGTGTTTTTTGACACAAGTCCAGTGCTTTTTAGTTGAACTTGTTGTTTAAGTGTGCTTACATGCTTGGAGGTCCTATTTGGGGGTCTCCATCATGGTGTAAGGGACCACTTTTTATGAGATCAGCCACTTATGTGATGTCCTTAGACCACTGCATCCAAAAACAACCTTTTAATCATTTACCACAGCCTGGTAAACCATTACACGTATGAATTTTGAGTTTTGGACAACGAATTGGTCACTAAGAGCCACCTACGGTAACTTGGGTGACCACAGTTTAATTGCAGTGTTTTTTGACACAAGTCAAGTGCTTTTAAGTTAAATTTTTTGTTTAAGTGTGCTTATATGCTTGGAGGTCATGTTTGTCGGATCTCATCATGGTGTAGGGGCCACTTTTGATGAGATCAGCCATTTAGGTGAAGTCCTTAGACCAGAGCACCCAAACACATCCTTTTAATCGTTTACCAGAGCCTGGTAAACCATTACACGACTGACTTTTGAGTTTTGGACAACTAATTGGTCACTAAGAGCCACATACGGTAACTTGGGTGACCACAGTTCAATTGTAGTGTTTTTTGACACAAGTCCAGTACTTTTAAGTTGAATTTTTTGTTTAAGTGTGCTTATATGCTTGAAGGTCATGTTTGGGGAGCCCATCATGGTGTAGGTGATCACTTTTGATGAGATCAGCCACTTAGGTAAAGTCCTTATACCAGTGCACCCAAAAGCACCCTCGTAATCGTTTACCAGAGCCTGGTAACTATTACACGAATGAATTTTGAGTTTTAAACAACTAATTGGTCAATAGGGGCCACTTGTTGTAACCTAGGTGACCACAGTTCCATTCCAATGTTTTTTGACAGAAGTCCAGTTCTTTTAAGTTGAATTTGTTGTTTAAGTGTGCTTATATACTTAGAGGACATGTTTGAGGGAGCCCATCATGGTGTAAGGGACCACTTTTGATGAGATTAGCCGCTTAGGTAAAGTCCTTATACCAGTGTACCCAAAAACATCCTTGTAATCGTTTACCAGAGCCTGGTAAACGATTACACGAATGAATTTTGAGTTTTGAACAACTAATTGGTCAGTAGGAGCCACTTGTTGTAACCTAGATGACAACCGTTCAATTCCAATGTTTTTTAACACAAGTCCAGTTCTTTTAAGTTGAATTTGTCTTTTAAGTGTGCTTATTTACTTAGAGGTCATGTTTGGGGGAGCCCATCATGGTGTAAGGGACCACTTTTTTATGAGATCAGCCACTTAGGTGAAGTCCTTAGACCAGTTCACCCAAAAACGCCCTTGTAATCGTTTACCAGAGCCTGGTAAATGATTAAACGAAAGAATTTTGAGTTTTGAACAACTAATTGGTCAGTAGGAGCCACTTGTGGTAACCTAGATGACAACCGTTCAATTCCAAAGTTTTTTAACACAAGTCCAGTTCTTTTAAGTTGAATTTGTTTTTTAAGTGTGCTTATATACTTAGAGATCATGTTTGGGGGACCCTATCATGGTGTAAGGGACCACTTTTTTTAAGAGATGAGCCACTTAGGTGAAGTCCTTAGACCAGTGGACCCAAAAACGCCATTGTAATCGTTTACCAAAGCCTGGTAAATGATTAAACGAATGAATTTTGGGTTTTGGACAACTAGTTGGTCAGCAGGAGCCACCTTTGGTATCCTGGGTGACCGCAGTTCAATTCCAGTGTTTTTTGACACAAGTCCAGTGCTTTTAAGTTGAATTTGTTTTTTAAGTGTGCTTATATGCTTAGAGGTCAAATTTGGGGGTCGCCATCATGGTGTAAGGGACCACTTTTTATGAGATCAGCCACTTAGGTGAAGTCCTTAGACCACTGCACCCAAAAACATCCTTTTAATCATTTTCTAGAGCCTGGTAAACCATTACACGTATGAGTTTTGAGTTTTGGACAACTAATTCGTCACTAAGAGTCAACTACGGTAACTTGGGTGACCACAGTTCAATTGCATTATTTTTTGACACAAGTCAAGTGCTTTTAAGTTGAATTTTTTGTTTAAGTGTGCTTATATGCTTGGAGGTCATATTTGGGTTTGGGGAGCCCATCATGGTGTAGGTGACCATTTTTTATGAGATCAGCCACTTAGGTAAAGTCCTTATACCAGTGCACCCAAAAACATCCTTTTAATCGCTTACCAGAGCCTGGTAAACCATTACAGGAATGAATTTTGAGTTTTGGACAACTAATAGGTCACTAAGAGCCACCTACGGTAACTTGGGTGTCCACAGTTCAACTGTAGTATTTTTTGACACAAGTCGAGTGCTTTTAAGTTGAACTTTTTGTTTAAGTGTGCTTATATGCTTGGAGGTCATGTTTGGGGAGCCCATTATGGTGTAGGTGACCACTTTTGATGAGATCAGCCACTTAGGTAAAGTCCTTATACCAGTGCACCCAAAAACACCCTTGTAATGGTTTACCAGAACCTGGTAAACGATTACACGAATGAATTTTGAGTTTTGAACAACTAATTGGTCAGTAGGAGCCACTTGTTGTAACCTAGATGACAACCGTTCAATTCCAATGTTTTTTAACACAAGTCCAGTTCTTTTAAGTTGAATTTGTCTTTTAAGTGTGCTTATTTACTTAGAGGTCATGTTTGAGGGAGCCCATCATGGTGTAAGGGACCACTTTTGATGAGATCAGCCACTTAGGTGAAGTCCTTAGACCAGTGCACCCAAAAACACACTTGTAATCGTTTACCAGAGCCTGGTAAATGATTACACGAATGAATTTTGAGTTTTGGACAACTAGTTGGTCAGCAGGAGCCACCTGTGGTAACCTAGGTGACCACAGTTCAATTCCAGTGTTTTTAGACATAAGTCGAGTGCTTTTAAGTTGAATTTGTTTGTTTAAGTGTGCTTATATGCTTGGAGGTCATGATTAGGGGTCCCCATAATGGTGTAGGGGATCACTTTTGATGAGATAAGCCACTTAGGTGAAGTCCTTAGACTAGTGCACCCAAAAACACCCTTGTAATCGTTTACCAAAGCCTGATAAACGATTATACGAATGAATTTTGAGTTTTGGACAACTAATTGGTCAACAGGAGCCACATGTGGTAACTTGGGTGACCATAGTTCAATTCTAGTGTTTTTTGACACAAGTCCGGTGATTTTGAGTTGTTTAAGTGTCCGTTAAATACGCGGTTATCTGACTATTTAACATATTTAAAATTTGAGTATTAAAAAAAGTAAAAGGCATAAAATTTGCAAATTTAAAAAGAGTACAATTTTAAAAGTTGCATAAAAGTAGAATTTGAGTATTAAAAGGAATAAAATGTTGAAGTACCAAGGCAGTAATGCATAAAAGTTCATAATCAAAGTAAATACAAGTAAACAACCAATTGTAACTACGAAGTTCGTTATCTAAGGGGGTGCAGGAGTGCTGCAATGTCTCCTCAATGTTCCCAACTTGTGATTCCAGGACGTCAAATCTTGTACCAACAAAGGTTTGGTGTTGTTCAATGTGTTTAATGACATCATCTAGTGTTGTAGAAGAACTTTGTTCTTGATTATCCTAGACTTGTCCGCCTTGACGTTTTTCATTTCCTGTGTTTTCTTTGGGAACCCACACTCCGTCTTCATTTTGCACATAACCAAATGAGGTTATAGTCTCAGATCCCACCCTTTGTTTGTACATTATTTTTGTAATAGGATCACACTCAGTAGGGACTTCAAAGTGTTCCAAGAAGATGGTTATCAAATGAGGATATGGCATCATGGCCTTGTCCGATAAATCCCTTTTCATCCTATATCTGATTAGATGTCCCTAGTTAAATCTCCTTTGAATTGAAAAGAGCCCATAACAGCATAATATCCTCCTCGGATGCCTGACTGATATTGGTTGCACGAGAAATTAATATTCGAGTTAGTACGTAATAAAGTATCCTTGGTTGAACCTTCAATCTCCCAACAAGTATTCTGCTATTTATGTCATCATCTTCCTTACAGACGAGTTGCCTTGCACTTATGGAATTGTAATGCTCTTTCTAGTCATCAACAACACCCCATTCATCTAAGTCATCTAACACTGCATAAGACATGTTAGAAACATTCCTAGACTTCATAGGAAAAAAACACAACCAAACACACTAATATATACAACCTACACACAACATCAACCTCAATGCTTTCGTCCAAGACAATGACATTAAACATGTCAACCAACTCCTTCAAAGTTGTGGTCTTTGAATTAAACATTTCACCAACCAAACCAACTAAACATTCATCAAATGAGATTTCTAAACCACCTATGTCTAAACCAGTGGTCATGAAAACATCCAAAACAGTAAAAGGAACCAATTGTTGACTGACCCTAAAGCTAACATCATGCCCAGCCCATCGACATTCCATCACCTTCAATAATTCCAAATTAACCTCCAAAGGGCTAAGTACATGCAAACACTACCTAAATGGTGTCATCCTAATGCGATGAACATGAACGTCCCTGAGTACGCGATTCATTTGAACAATGATAGATGAATCCATCAAGATTCGAAGCCGCCACTATAAAACATTAAAAAAAAAATTACTATTATTTAACATTGCGAGGATAAGAAATACACTACAAAAAAAGAAAAAAATCAAAACTTCATCTTACTTTTGGGTTTTGGGCTGCCATTGAACCTACACTTATATGATAAACCACAAAAACAATGGTGGAGAAGATTGTTAAGGTTGGCGAAACACGATAAAAATAATGCTCCAAAACATGGCTAGGGTTCGCCAACTTCTACTTACCGAAACAAGCGACAAGGACGTCAAACAAGGGACATGGCACAACGACTACGGTTTCTAAGATGAGAGAGCAAGCGAGTGATGAGAGCAACCGAAAGATGAGAGCAAGAGAGCGAGATAAGAGCAAGCGACAGATAGGTAAGCAAGCGAGAGAGAGCAGAGCAAGCGAGAGAGACGAGAACAAGGGAGAGATGACAGAACGCGAAACTGAAAATGAAGAATGAATAGTGAAAGCGTGAAACCAATTTTCATAATTTTTGGATTCCAAATATACCCTCGACTGACCATCTGGGTGTTGCTTTTACTTCTTAAAGAACAGCCAACGGACAAACGCCACGTCACGTTGTTAAATAGTTGACAAAAAAACGTTGTTAAACAAACATTTTCGTAAATTAAAAATCTAAAAACAAATGAATCGAGAAACTCTGGTTATGCCGAAAATAAGGAGAACAATAAAACGTTGATTTTTCTTCAATTCTTTTTTTAAAAACATTTCAAAAGGGTAAAACGAGTATTTTAAAAGTTACGGAGGTGCAGGAGGACATAATGGGTGCGAGAAAGTATTAAATTATAAGTATTTAAAAGTTAAACTTAAAAAAAAAAATTCAATGAGTCTAAATAAATAAAATGTATGTATAATTAAATTTTAAATGATGTTCAAATAATTACTATTTATGTCAAATTCAATAATTTTGGATTGAATACTATAATATCCATATCCTTTCAATATTCCATATTAAAATATTAGTATTAAAGACGTCAAGATATCGATTAAAATATCTATTTATTACTTATTAGGGATTTTTATTTCCCACGTATATGTGGGTACAGAAATTTTTTGTCATCCATGCTTATTGGCAAGTTAGTGAGATTGATGCTGAATCAGAGTCACTGAACCAGTGACACGCTATTTGCGTACAAATGACAGTCCATCCAAACCCTGAAGCTTCCACATAAAACCAGATTTCACACGCCATTTGAACTTTGACTATGACATGTAACTTGATTATAGTTCTACGTCTAATCAAGAAGATGACCAATTGCTAAATGCCTTTGCAATATACAAGGTGGAAACTCCATCTTAAATATTATCATGTACAATGAAGCATCATAAGAAAAGGACAAGAAATCGAGTTAACACTGACTTGCATAAATAAAAGACCAAGACCAACAAAGAACAAATATTCAACATTTGGAGTTCGCCTTGTCGTTTTGGATCGTGCTGTCTGACTCCAAAAATTTGCCCCAGATGGGGTGTTTCTGCCAAATCGTACTCATTTCCTCGAGTGGGATACCCTTTGTCTCTGGCAATAACTTGTAGATGAATATGGTCATGATCACCACAAAGAACCCGAAGAAGATGAACAAACCGAATTTCATGTGACACAGCATTAATGTGAAGAATTGGGCTATGAAGAAAGTGCTAATCATGTTGACACCAACTGTGATGCTCTGTGCAGCAGGTCTAATTTCAAGAGGAAAGATTTCACTTGGTACCAACCAGCCTAGAGGACCCCATGACCAAGCATAACCTGAAACATAGACGCATATGATCCCCACAACCACAACTGCATACCACTTTGGCAATGTTCCTGGGTTTCCATGTGTTCCAAATGCAACCGCAATTGCAATTGTCATGACGATCTGTGACCAAAACATACTAATTAAAAACTAACCAAATTAATGAAATGAAAAATGTTTAGCTTGGGTGAGTGTTTAACAGATACATTTTTAATGAAATTGATAATTTCTAAGTGAAACGATTTATGTTTTGATGTTTTTCTTCTAAAATCAAGTTAGTAAAAAAAGTTATTCTACACAAACTATTAAAATTGCTATAACTCAATTAATCAACCTTAGATCAAACATGTGAACATATATCTTAAATTAGGTTAAGCTAGCATCCTAGTTGAGTTTGAAACATGTAATGTAAATCCAAAATTTCACTTTGAGATTGAAACAGGTACCTGGCAAAGCAACATTTGAACACCACCTTCAAGGAAAAGCGTGCGTCTTCCAAATTTGTCTACCACAAGAATTGAAACCAAAGTTGAAACAGGTTTAAAGCTACCAATGATCACTGCAGACATGAGAGAAGCAGTGCTTCCAAAACCAATTGATCTGAACAAAATAGGAGCATAGAATGTGATCACATTCAGGCCGGTGAACTGTTGGAAGAAGGGAATGCATATGGCAAACACAAGCTGTGGTCTATACTTTCTCTCCATCAAGGTTCTCCAAGGATGTTTCACACTTTGTGAGGCTTCACTAGCAACAAGTATGTCCTTGAATTCTGCATCAATTTCTGTTGTACCACGAATTTTCACAAGCTCCCTTTTGGCCTCTTCAAGACAGCCACGTTCAACAAGGGAGTTTGGTGAATCAGGAAGGCAAAATGAGCCTATAACAAAAATGATAGCTGGAACTGCACCAAGCCCTAAGCTTAAGCGCCATCCTTGACCATTCAATATCTTAGCAAAGTAGTAGTTGAACAAATTTGCCACAAATATGCCTATAGTGATTGACAACTGGAAGCACATATTTAGAGCTCCACGGTACTTAAAAGGGGCCATCTCTGATACATAGATTGGAACTGACTGAAAATACAAATGATTACTGGTTAGCAAGAAAGAACTATAATCAAAGCGGAACCGAGTTGAGACCTAAAAGAGTAATTAGAAAACATACATCAAGAGTCTTTTGTAAACCAATAAGAAATTATTATTTTATGATAATTTTATAATAAACATCTTAAAAGTCATCATATTTCTTAGTAATTGGCAGTGACAGAGCAAACCAACCCAGAATTATTTCTAATTGGTGGATTACTTTACTTGCATGTGTAAAGGGATTTTGGGTTTTTACTCTCAACCAATCACATACAAAGAGTAATTAGTAAACACATAAAAAGTTTTTGTACTGTACACCAAAAGAAAATTATTATATATGATAATTTTGTAACAATTATTATCTTAAAAGCCATTATATTTCTGATTAGTTGACAGAGACAGAGTAAACCAACCCAGAACTGTCTTAAAATTGTACTTCTAATTGCTTGATTACATTGTAAATCTAAAGAGTTTCTGTTTTTCACTCCCAACCAATCAAATTTTAACACAATTGTCTTAAAATTTACTCCTAGCATGATCTCTTGTGAAATAATTTTACAAGCATAAAATTAAACTTGAAAGAAAAGGGTATACCTGGTTGGCACATCCAATGCCAAAACCAAGCAACAACCTGCCAAAAATAAGCATCCAAATGTTCACGGCAAATCCATTAAGTAATGCACCTCCCACGAAGAATATTCCACCCGTAATCATAGTTGAACGCCTACCGAACATTCTGGTTATGAAGGATGCCCCAAGACCCGCTATCAGGGCACTCACATAAAGGGAAGATGTGAACAGTGTCAGTATCTGACTGTTGAACTTGCAGTACTGGTTTGAAGAAGGCTTCAGATTCGACTCTTTTTCATATACAGATGGGAAGAATTTCATCAGGAAAGAATCCATGGAGGTCACTCCACCTTTGAAATAAACACAACAAAAATCCCACATCACGAATTTTATCCATCACAAAATACGCATCAGCTATGTTATTTTCAATATTGAAACAGAACACGACGGTTAATACTCTTCAATAGTAAATATCATCAACATTAAGTTAAAAACTCTCTCGACCAATGCATTAATCCCAGATACAAAACCTCATACCAGATTCAAACAGGGACAAAATGGGTAATCAAAATTTGCATCAAAGGACGAATTTTTAAACGAATGTGAAGTACTGGATTTACCTGAAACGCCATGGTCATAACCAAAAATCAAGCCACCAGTAGCCGCCATGATGCAAGTGAGAACCACCCTAAGAGTGAGCTTGCCTGGATATTTGATTGGAACATCCATGATATTTTGCTGAGTAACTTCGTTCGCTATATGTTTGGGAGAAGTGAAGAATACATTAGCATTACAGAGAGGAGATCAAAGTCAAGTACTGGAAAAAAAACTAATCATAGCATTTTGTTTGAGAGTTGTCCCTCCATCACTATAAATGGAAAGTAGACACGGCAAGCAGTTGTAAGGTAAAATCACTACTCATATTCACTCGCACCAGAGAACAACAGAAAATTATTCAATACCAACATTTATGAATTCTTTGGATTAAGGTGCAGGTTGAAAGGTAAGAAAAAGAGGAAATTAATTAACTTATATAGTAAATTACAAAAAATTTAATCTAGTTTTAATAAAATTAGGTATGAATTAAAATTCAACGATTGATTAATTACAAATTAATCAATTCACAAAATTAAAAACAATATTGAAATTCATTTATTAATAACATTCCATAAAAGTGCATAAATTTAAAAAATAATTAAATGTTAGATATAATTTTATATTTTTATATAACTTTGATTTACTTTTTAATATTTATTTATAAGAAAGAAAAACGTTATTAATATAAAACTAAATCAATAATATATAAAATTACAAATACTAAAATGTTTTTATGTGGCACTTCTTTCTTATCAGAATTATTTTTCATAATAATTTTATGATTTTTCTTCTGTTTAGATTAACGTATCAAATTTAATAAAATATTGAAGTTGACTTTTATCAAGAAGATGGTGTTAAAGAGGTATAATACAGCCTTTAGGCATATACATAAGGGTTAAATATGTTTTTAGTCTTTATACTTTTGGGCGATTTTAGTTTTAGTCCATTTTTAAACTAAGGTACAATTTAGTCCTTCAACCTTAGAAAACTCTGATTTTAGTTCTTTTTACCAAATTTTTTTAACTTTATTTGCTGTTTCAAACACGTTTTTGTTTTATTATAGCATTTGGGTTGTTTACACTGTTTGACATATTTTTGCTTCAATATTAACTGAGAAACGCGTTTGAAACAGCAAATAAAGTTAAAAAAATTTGGTAAAAAAGACTAAAACCAGAGTTTTTTGAAGTTGAAGGACTAAATTATACCTTAGTTTGAAAATGGACTAAAACTAAAATCGCCCGTATAGGAACTAAAAACATATTTAACCCTATACATAATTAATTGTACACCTCATTGTATGTACCTAATGTATGCTTTTTATGGAGTACAATAATATTACATATAAATATGGAATCTAATAAATTTTTAATAATAAAAATCACATCAAATCTTTCAAATTAAATTAGCAATGATAAATGATTCACTATTTGCAACAGACGGGAAATGAAAATAATATAGAAATAAAAAAGAGTCGTTAAAAAAGAATCAATGAAACATGTTCTAATGTTTAACATACGACAACACAAAACATCTTGTAGATAAAAAAGAAGCTTACCTGTGGTTATGTAATTCTCTCTTCTTTCTCTGAATTCTTGTTCTTTTTTTCTCTGTCATTTCTTTCTTATGCTTCCTCCCTTTTATACACAAGAGATGAAACTACAACAATAGAGATTAATTCTGCATAGGTGGATTTGTTACAACAGGAAAGTAACATGATCTTACCAGCGAGAAAAAGTAGCAAAAATTAGGGAAGAGGGGTAGTTTATTTTTCTGGAAAAGGTTAAATTTAAATAAATAGTTATGGATGAATCGAGAATACAATTATTTTAATTTAAAAATAGTAAAATTTAAGTAAACTATTATAGGAAAAAATAATTATTTTAGTTTTAAAATATTGTTTAAAGAATAAAATTTAAAAAAATATACACACCAATACAGATAAATCTGGTATAGATTTATAGAAAACAAATAAATTAAAAAAATATTTAATATTTCTTAAAATAATATATATTTTTATGAGAAAAAGATTCTTTTATTTAATATTTAAAAATATAATTTAAATTTTACTAATTTGACTTTGAAAGTTGTTTTTTTTAATGATGTTGTATTTTGACTGTGTTGTTAATGTATGTAATTAATTGTTTGTGTTGTTGATGTGTGTGATTCATTGTTTTTGTTTAGTGGGATTTGTAGTAGTCATGGATGGCTACTTAATGTTTTAGGAAAGATATTGAGGTCCCTTAGCACTCCAAATTGTCCACAATATTTGGTGGACTTCTTGGTATTCTTTCATTACCCAAGTTACATTATTCATTTTCTTTTCTCTTTGTCCAAGTTGTGAAATGATACTTGTCAAAGTAGTGTGAAATGATACTTGTCAAAGTCATTATGATGTTGAAGTTATTGATTTTGTGTAATAATCTTGTAATAAAAATGAGTAATCAGAATAATCACCTAACTTCCCATATATTTATAAATATTATAATGAGTTTACCATTAGGTCTAACCCATTAATTACCAATAAATGGTTTTCATTATTCCTATTAATTTTTAATCAATGACTAGTATTCTCATTAACTGTCCATTAATAGTTGTTATTGCTCAGATTAATTTTCGGACCGGTCATTTCCTTCCCTTGATGGTCAATGACCCGGTTCTTTCTTTATCTAGGTAGTCATACGTTACACAAGCTCTCCAAGTCGAGCATGATATAATGTGTGAAGAGGTTTTAGGTAGTCTGCTTTTGATACAGATTAGTTTTACCTTCGGCTATTGTCTTTGTGTGCTGTTGTACGTTGATTAAGATCTTAAGCTTCATCAACCACTCATTATAAGTACGACTGTAGTTGAAAAATGTTCCCTAACCACCTATGAAGAGCTTGACATGAGTTTAAAATCGTTCTTTGCCAATTGGTTGAAAGTAAGTCAGGAGTTGAAATATATATGTTAGGACATTATATATAACAAATTATTAAATATGTTAGACATTATATTTTATTAATCAATTATAAATTGATCTAATAAAAAAAATGTGACTAAAAATATATATGTTATGAGAGATTTATTTTAATTTGTTCATAGTCAAATCAAAACATTAATAAAAAATAAATACTTTCGCATACCATTATTCAATTACAATACATCAAAATCATTGACAGAAACCAAAAATCAACATAATAGTGAAATCACCAAATATATCACACAATTCGAGTTTCAAATCAAACTTCTTTAATTTAACCTAACCATAATAAAAGATCAAAACTATTTATCACCAAGGAAATGAGGTTATATTTATCTTACATAAACTGTTAGAAATGGACTTCACTAAAACACACGAACAAAGAATGCACGAAATAATGGAAGGAACGAAATGAGGCACCTCCAAATAATGGACCAACATCGGACCAACACCGACAACGACCGAATACAATAAACACACAATGAAACTATAAATGGTTGGTTTCAATTGAGCAAACAAATCTAAGAAAGACACATCGTTTTAATAGAACAAAATGCTAAGTTTTTTTAGTCTCTTCTTCAAAAGAAGTCGCGCCATCCAAAAATTTCATTTTTCATGTTTGAAATTTAATTTAATTTGTGATTCATTATGAACAGTGTGTTAAAATTAATCAAAATTAAATTTAAAAATCATAAACACTGTGTTAAAATATCGTTTTCCTAAATGGTCACATTAATTATTACTTGATATCATCTCTGAATAAAGATAATTGCGATAAAAAAACAAGACCAAATGAGATAACTTAATTAAATTTGATTGACCCAAAAAGTATTTAAATTAAGGGAATTTAAGAAAATAGCATTGTTAATAAAATATAGATAAGCACGTCAGAGTGTACAAAGGTAGACATTGTATAAAAGAAATACCGCTTTAAATTATGCAATCAATGGCTCCAGAAAAACCTCTTTTTATCGAGTATATTTATATATGGGCGTTTACAACTTTTTTTTAATAATTTTTTAATAATAAATTATGTATAATTATTTTATTGATTCCTATATTTAAAATGGATCAATCATAAAAAAAAATATTTTTCTATTTTAAAAATCTTTGATGATTTTGACAATTTTAATAGATATAATTGTTGTTTAATCAAGTACCGTAGACCTTCTTGTTTTTTGTGTGTGTTGCATTCTATTGAGTATGTAACATTCTAAATTCAGTATCCGTGAACGAACCATCTTCCTAACGAAATTAAAACTTTTAAATAAAAACAAGTAGAGTTAAAAAACTAAAACCCAAAAAGAAGAAATTAAAAAAAGTAAAGTTGAAAACAAGTGGTGTTATGGATAGAAATGGACATACTTGAGACATGGAACATGGAACATGGAACATGAAACATCAAGAGATTCTACTTTATACGTTACTATAATCCTATAGTCTCCTATTATATTAAATATACTTTTAGTCTCTAATCTTAATATAAAATTAGAATTTATCATTAATTTAAAATTTTGATATATTTTAATTTTTAAATTTAAATAAACATAATTTTTTAGTTCATACTTTTTACGTGTTAAATGCTGTTTTAAGTTTATAATTAAGTTAAAATATGTTAATGATATAAAGAGTTTAAACCTTAATTTAAAACATCAATCAAAACGTTAAAAAGTTTTATACAATTAAATTAAGAATCATTGTATAAAATTTTCATACAGAGTTTCAATTTTATATTCAAATAATTTGAGACTAAAAATATATTGAATTAAAAATATTATTGTAAGTTTTGTATATTTTTTTCTTTAGTCTGAAATATAACATTTTTCTTTTTTAAAGAGTGTTAAAACATATTCTGCATAAAACATTATCAAAACCACTGAAAAGACTAAAAGTAATACATTTTAAAATTAGAGAAACTATATAAGACAGACAAAAAAAATATAGAAAAGTAAAATTAAACTTGGAAAAATTCAAAGGGTATAAAGAAATTACCGTGGATAATCACAAATTGTAGAAAAATTATCTTTCAGAAATTGTAGTATTGTGGTAGTCGCAAACTCTAGATAGAGCAAATTAAAATATAAAGAATGAAACAAGTGTTGGAATCTTGGGAGTGCGGTTGCAACTGGACAGAGTGTAAACCTATCGTGTGAAGTGTGAACAGATGACTAAATTGGTGACCGCTGGAATGTCAGAAAGGGATGCTTGCGCTGTGTAACCAATCTCTTTCATGCTTCATGCTTCTATCATTGTGTATTGGATGCAATTTAAAGCTTAGGGGCAAAGCCAAAATCATTATACTATGAATAAATTATAAAGGGTTATGGAAATCATCATCATAAAATCATTGGAGTTTGAAATGAACGATAGAAAGAAGTGTTTTTTTTTTCTTTTCCAATGTAGTTGATGTAATTTGTTAGACCAGCTCCAACCTAACATTCCTTGTGAGTAATACTACGTTCTCCCATCTAACTTTCTCTCTCCCTGTATATATTCAGGCCTATCAGGATTGTATTGTTTATATATTGAACCAATTCAACCTGTTTCATTTATGGGTGTTACTTCCTCTACCATCCCAAATACTTCTGTATTTTTTCATTGTTTTCTTTTATTTCAAAAATATTTTATATCTCTCAATTATTTTCTTTTATTCTAAAAATACCCTAAATCTTCTTATGATCTTTAATAATCTTTCTTAGATTTTATTCTAAATTTCTAGAAAGATATTTATATATATATATATATATATATAAATATATATATATATATATTATGTGTGTGTTTTTTTTTACATTTAATATCTATAATTTTTAACATTATATTATGTTTTAACTTATCGACATTTTTAACTCAAATAATTTGAATAAAATATTTAATTTATTAGATAAATAATATAAAAATATTATTAAATACTTATAATATAAAAGAAAAATTATTTGTTAAAGATTTGGAATTTATTTAGTTCTTTCGTTATTATAAAGTTAGTATATAATAATAATAATATATTATTATTATTATTTACTATTAATATTATTATGTTTATTATTTTGTATCTGCATCTAACTTTTAAGTTTATAAAATGGAAGTGAAGTGGTAGAAGCACTAATATTGAAATTTTCTCTAAATTTTATATTTTGCAATATATCACAAGTTCAAATCTGAGCCATGTGAATCCTCCATTAATGTAGAGAGAGAAAGAGAAAGATGGTTGAGGATAATGAAGAATGCTCCACTAATGTAGAGAGAGAAAGAAAAAGATTATTGAAGATAATGGGGAAGTGTAGGGTATTTTTGGAATAAAAGAAAACAATGAGGGAGGTGTAGAGTATTTTTGAAATAAAAGAAAATAGTGGAGAGGTGTAGGAGCACTTACCCATCACAGGTTGGTAGGTAAACGGTTTGGCTCACTGGTTCACTTAATTACAATTTTTTTAAATAAAAAAATTACAAACTTTCTATAATTTAAATCTAAACAAATTTTACTTCCAACCTGACATGTTTAATTAGTTTTGTAAATGGGAACTTAACTAACTTTTTCAAGCAAAAAAAAATAAATACTTTTTTATAAAATTAAAATTAAATTTTAATTAAATAAAATTAGAGAGGTGGGTTGGTGGACCATCTCGGCCCACTAGGTTCAGCTCGAATGAGTCGAATTTAAATAAATCAGGTTAAAATTTGACTCACATAAAAAAAATACAATTTTTTTAAATCCAACTCGGTTCGAACCCATGATGAACCAGATTAATAGGCAAGTTGTGATCCATTTTGACAGTTTAAAAAAAACTTCCTGATTTTTTTAATAGAAAGTGAATTTTTTAACCTACTTCAACTTTATTAGGTCAATTTGATAAGAAGAGAATTGTATTTCTAACACTGATAGTTTGCTTAATAATTAGTCAAATAAGCACCGAGTTTCGTAAGTCACGGGCGAGGATTGGGTATATATATATTCACCTATATTTGACTTTTCTTACATGATTATATTCACGGGGTATATATTTATAATAAATTTTTAACTACCCACTTTGGCAAATCTTAACATTATGCTAGCATTAGAAAATTACTTCAAATTGATTTTTATTTTGTAATTCATTTTTCATGAAAAGGTGTTTTATAGCTAAAAGCTTTAGCTAATGTGAAAAGAAACTGTTTTTTCAACCATAAAATTTGAAATAGGAACACGACCGCAAAAGTTCAGCTTTTAATGAGTGTGTTTAGTGTGATGTTTAGTTTTATATTCACATTTTGGTGTGAAAAATAGAAAGTTCTAAAAGGACTTTAGTTTGACGTAAATTAAAACTACGTTTAGTTTTATTTGATTCCTATTGTGTGGGTACTTGTTCTATTCTGACTTAGGATTTTTATCGTTTGATATTTGTTTTGTATTCTTGACTTTTTCGTTTCCTGTTATTTAGTTAAACTTTAAAATCAAGGTTTCTATAGACGAGATTCTTTTATCTTAACAATCAAAGGTGTCATTATCTTAAAGAATCCTTCAAAAACCTGTGATAGTAGCCAACTACACTCATAAAACTCCTAATCTTTGTTGCAAACTTCGTTCTCTCTTATTGTAACACCACCTAAACCTTTCCCACATCAACATATATACCCTGTGTTGTTATCACGTTCCCAATAACTGCACCTCTTCCATCCAGAACTCATACTTAGGGAACTTAGCAAACAAATTCCTCATGCTCAATAGTAAAAATTAGGGTTTTCACAGCGCACATTATGCCACGGTTCATCAGGAACTGCAGCACAATGCTGCGCGATGGCAATTTTGAAAATATATCTAACTTATAGGCCGCGGTTCACAGGACAACCACGACCTATTCACCAGTCAACTTTAAGCCTTTAACGCCACGTCAGAAGAAGAATAATTTGCTGGGGAATAGGCCGCAGTTCTACGCAGAACCGCGGCCTATTCCGCATTGCAACTGCCTTCCCAACTACCATTTGGGGAATGTCAGAAGGTAGCAGGGGGAATAGGCCGCGGTTCTCAGAGCAACCGCGGCCTATTCCCCTGTCAATTTATTACGGTAGCTGACTAGGGGGAAATTTCAGAAGTTGCAGTGAGGAATAGGCAACGGTTGTTTTGGGAACCGCGACCTATTCCCTCTGCCACTTCTGACATTCCCCAAAAGGCAGTTGAGCCAGTAGGGGGATTCAGAACGTTAGGGAATAGGCCACAGTTGTGAGGGGGAACCGCGGCCTATTCCCTTATCTGAATAATTTTTAAAATTTTCAAGGATTAGGCCGCGGTTGGGCACTGAACCGCGGCATATAAGTTGAAAAAAATTTCAAAACTGTCATTTTGAATTATTTTTTTCAGCAGAATAGGCCGCGGTTATACAGTCAATCGCGACCTATTCCCCTATATGACAGCGATGTCTTTTTGAACCGCGGTAGTAACCTTTAAATAGGTTAAAAAAAAGTTGGAACAGTTTCCTTCCCCACGCGAAATTTCTGAAATGCAGAGAGCTTTCCCGATCAGTGCTCTTCTTCTCCGATCATCGTTTCGTCAAGTTTGCCGCTGAAACCAACGAGCCTTCCCTTCTTCTCCGATCAACAGTGCATCTTCTGTCAAGTCCGCCGCCGCTGAAACCCAGGAGGTTTCGTTTTCTCCGCCGCGCCGTCTGAAACCACCGCGCCATTCCTCTGTTGTGCCATTTCGTGTCTGCCGCGCCCATTCCAGATACTTCCTTTATGCCCTCGTCAAGTTTTCCATTAAGCCTCTATGTTTGATTTCATTTCTTGATGCATATCTTGTTGTGGCTTTGATCGTTTTTGTCGAATTTGCTGAGATTTTGGTCGTTCATTCAGAGTCAAAGTATGTTAGCTTTTATTTAAGTTTTTATTTTTTTTATCAGCAAATTTATTTAATTTTAATAATATGCTATGAACTTTTTTTAGTAGATTTATTATAGAATCAAAATTATGTGATTGAATGATTCTCATAGACGAACTGTGACATCAACGAATCCAATAGGAGTTCCTCGCACATCATGGTTGAATAAATTTGCTACAAGTAAAAGCATCTGAGGTGTGCATGTGGTGACAAAAGATCGCGAAGAATTGTTGCAAGCGCATCTTTATATATTGAACAACACAAATGAGGTGATCCCTTTTTTGGAAGCACACAAAGCCATTGTGAAGGATAAAAATCCAAGACAATAAGAGAAATGGCAGTTGATGGAGCATAACAAAACATTTATGTCTTGGTTCAAATCTGAAATTGACAAAGAGCCACATTCTTCTCAAACTTTATTGTGGCTTGCAAATGGTTTAAAGTTTGATGTCGTGTGTTGTACAGGTTATGAAGTCAATAATTGCACATTTTATACGAAAACTTTGGATGATAAAAGCACAGTACAAAATAGTGGAGTCAGTTTAGAAGCTGAGTCGCTTCAATTTTCCACATCAAAAGATCAATCTCCTGTACTTGGATCAATGAGATATTATGGTATAATAGAAGAGATATGAGAGGTTGATTACACCAAGTTTTTTGTTCCATTGTTCAAATGTAAGTGGTTTGACAATAAGAGTGGTGTGAAAATAGATGAATCGAGTATGACACTGGTTGATTTTCGAAAGGTGGGTTACCGAGACGAACCGTTTATCATGGTACATCAAGCATCTCAGGTTTTTTATGTCAAAGATCCTGCGTCTGACCATTGGTATGTCCCTCTTCAAGGCAAAAAACAAATTGAAGTTAACGAAGACAATCTAATTAGTATTCATATTGCTGACAACCATTCATTTCAAACTACAACAAATTTGGATGACCAATCTCTAGTTGACGACGATGTACATGCAATTCGGTCAGATCATGATGAGCGAATATACATATGATGAATCCATATCTTTATGTATGAATTTCCAATTTTTGTATAAGTATTTTATTAATATCACATAACTTCTATTTTTATATATTTCCTATGATTACTATTACATGTTTTGTTAAATTATATGATATTACATAAGTCTTCTATTAATATTTCATGTTGTTATTTATTTTGACAGATATGTGGCTGATCATCCACATTCTTCAGGGGATGAGGCTCCCCCTACCAGATCCACTAGAGGACCCACCAAGATGAAACAACTTTTGACCAGAAAGAATAGTGGTGAAAGAACTCCAGTGAATGTGAACGTGATCACGTGTGTGGCAACTGGACCCAATGCTGATGACTTCCGATCATACCTTGGAGTAGTGGCACGTGACAAGATTAGTATTCTGACTCAATCTTTTGACCATGTGTCCAAGGTTGATCGGAACATTATATGGAACGATATATTGGTAAGTTAGTTAATATCATTTGAATTACAATTTGTTTATATTGATAATTTTGTACTGATACAACTTTATTATGTTTATTTCAGCTGATATTTGACATTCCAAATGTCGCAACACTTAGAAATAAGTGTTTGTCAACTGTTGTTGAAAACTTCAGAAACTTTAAAAGTAAGTTGACATCAAGATATATTTTTGAAAAGCATAAAAATAAGTCTCCATGTAGTACATATAAGTCCATTGATGAGGAGACTTGGCGGCTCTTTGTAGAGAGTCGGATGTCAGAGGAATGACAGGTTAGTATAATTGATATTATTGAATTCCTCATTAACAAATATATATCATATGAACTAATTAATTAAACATATGTGACAAGCAATTAGAAGCAAAACACAAGGAACAAGTGCTCATAACAAAAACCCGCACCTATTATCTCGTGGTGGGTATAGGAAGCTTGAGGAGAAAATCCTCAAGCAAAAGGCAGATGCTAGACCACCATCTCAGGGTGGTAGCCCCCCTCAACCTCCTTCTCCACCTTCTCGACATGAAAAATGGAAGTTGACTCGTATGAGACCATCAGGCACCTACTCTTCTAACACTGCACGGGAAATTTCAGAAAGAATTGTAAGTTAGCACTGTTCCTAAAATAATAAGAATTTCATTTTACATACTACATTGAACTTTTAAAGAATAATGATGTTTTATAATGTTACAGGACTCCTTGGTTGAGCAGAGCTCCCAAGGTCAATTCACTCCAGAGGGTCGCCAGGATATTCTTACCGCTGCGATTGGACGACCTGAGCATCATGGACGTGTACGTGCAGCTGGGACTGGAGTAGGAATTCGATATTATTTTGGGAGCTCTTCTCGTCAGACTTCATATGCATACAATGAAGAACAACAAGAAAGGATGACACAAGAGATCTCAAAAAAGCTTCGAGCAGACCTTATGAAGGAGATTAGGGCACAACTCACGGCACAACTCACCACACAACTCACCACACAGCTCAGATCAGAGCTCAGGATAGAGACCAGAGATGAATTATATAGTGAGTTCAGCTCCATGTTCTAGCAGCAGTTTGAGAACTATGGCATGCGCCCGATGCCATCTCCTGTACAGGAATAGGAACATGTTGTGCCTCCCAGAGGTAAACTTCATAAACATTTATATGCAATTATTTCTATCTTTTGTATAATCTAATATTTACTCTAACAGGGAGAAGCGGGAAAGGAAGTTGTTCTGCACCAGCCGTCCCAGGGGATGACATGGACGATGCTAGTCCATGGCTGCTATACATTTTAGACGATACCGAGACGGTCCTGGTAGCTCGTGGAACAGTGTTCAAGGCAGCGACTGTTGTTTATGGTATGGAGCTATCAGAGGATGAGGTGAAGGTCTTAGTGGACGAAATGATAGTACCAGATGCCGAAGTTCCTCTGCCCACAGATGATATTTTCACTGTGGCACATGCATTCCAGACTTTTATCGCTTGGCCTAAACATTTGGTTGGTTCAAGTTCTGACCCCCCGATATGAAATTCTACTTTACACTTCTCAGTTTTAAAGTTTACATGTTATTTATATTAATTATCTTATTTTTCCATGTAACAAAGACGCAAGCACAGGAGAAAATTCCTCTATCTGAGGATGATCCTCTTGGTTCATTGCATCTACTTGCTGACATCCTTGAAGATAAGCCTTTGGAGGTTGAATATGATGCTAATGTATTTGGGAGACAATCTGAGGTCCCATTATACCTTCATAGCCAAGATGTCAGAGAGCTTGCGTCAGGAACACAAGAGTTGAATATTACAATTATTCAGCTATGGATGATGTAAGTCTATGAACAATTATTTATATATAAAATTGATTTATATATCAAGTATCCTTATATCAAAGTTAATTTTTGATTTTAGGTATATGTGTGGGATCAGTAACAACTTGGGACGCTTTGATGATTATGGATTTATTGATCCCCAATCCATTCATGAATCAAATGATTTTGATCAGATCAACACAAATCTCATTAGAAGTTTTGCAAGCGGCAAGAAAATATATTTATTGCCTTATATATCTAGGTAAGTGAACTTTGATAACATAATAAAGTTCCATATGTGATTTTAAAATATAATAGTTAAGTTATTATGAATTTCAGGCGCCATTGGCAGCTTCTTGTTATTTCTATGCACGAGAGCTATGCTTTATGGTTCTGCTCATTGCACAGGCCTCCTCCCACAAATCTCAGACAATTAGTTGGTTGGTAAGAAATTCATATTGTTTGGACTTTCTTTTTTATATAAATGAATGCTAAAACTCTTTTTTTATATATATAGTTCTATTCCAACAAGTCTGATGATGGTTGGGAGATCAATAGTTAACAAAGAAAAGATTGCATGAATTTCTCTCAATGTTTGACATATGCTAAAGCCATACTTTCTTATAGTTGTTTTGTTTTAATGTTTTTCACTAACTATTTACAGTTGTGATGATATATTGCAGTGTAACAGACAGAAAGGGTCATATAAGTGCGAATACTATGTAATGTATTGGATGACCCATATTATTCGTTCTCATATCACAAGAAGCTGGGAAATGGTAATATTTAAATCTAACATATTTTAATTTTTTCCATAATTTGGAATTCATATACACTAATTAATATCAACTGTCTTGTGCAGAGATTCAAGACTACTACACCAGTTCCTAAGAAGCCACTATCATTCATGAGGATAACTGCTGCAAAGTATATAGTTAGATTATATAATAGTTCTTAGTTACTAGATTTAAATTACATTTGAACATGTTGAAATGTTCTTAGTTATTAGTTATTAGACTTTGTACTTTTGTGATGTTGAAATACATTTGAATTAGTGTTTGATCTGTTGAAATTGAATCTATGTACATGTTTTGATATGCAGGTATGTTTTTGTGGTAGTGAATATCACAAAAACAGACATGTTATTTAAAAAATCTGCAGAAGAATATGTCGCGGTTGTTACCACAACCGCGGTAGAAAGTGCCACGTTTTTATTTATTTTTTTTTTAAATAGACTTTTGGCCGCGGTTGTGGCATGAACCGCGATCTATTCCTGCCTTTTTACCGCGATTCCAACCGCGGCATATAATGCTATGATTTTTTTTTTAAAAAAACAGGGGTTTAGGCCGCGGGTGTATTAGGAACCACAGTTTATTCCCCAGCTTTTTACCATGGTTGCAATCACGGCCTAAAGTCCCAGACTTTTTACCGCGGCTGAATATACCGTGGTTCGGAAACAGCGACGTATAGTCAAAAACAACCGCGGTCGTTTCCCTTTGCTGCACTAGTGGCTTATCCCAAGTTCTGGATTATATAATGATGTCATCTACAAAAATATGAAAAACTTATCTAGAATAGGTCTAAAGATCCTATTCATATAGTCCACAAATAAGGTAGGAGCATTAGTCACACCAAAAGGCATGATCACATACTCATAGTGCCCATATCTAGACGTAAAGGCAGTCTTGGTGAAACATAATGACTTAGTTTCAACACCAAGAGGGGGGGGGAGTGAATTGGTGAAACACAAAAATCAAAGTCTTTTAAATTTTTTTTCGTAAAAGGGATATAAGCTTTTAAAAGTTTCTTGAATCGCAACGAAAAAGATTTTTAAAGTGTAGCAAAAATAGTTGACAACGTGAAAAGTAAAGTCGACTGTGAAATGTAAAAGTGTAGGGATAAAAAATTCAAACAGAGGTTTTTATACTGGTTCGGCCAAACTGCCTACATTCAGTGTCCTTCCAATCCCAAGAAGCAAATTGGACTATAATGATCAGGGTTTTTACAACAAGGTTTCTATAGCGACCTCCACGTCAAAATATAAAACACCTCTCTAATCCTCTAACCAAAATATAGGCATATACACACAAAGAACAACAACAAGATATCCCCTCTCCTACAGTCTTTAATCACTTTGAACAATCCTCAAAGTCCTAGAACGCAACATGTCCTCTTCCTATAATCACAACAGGGCAGCCACAATCTTCACAAGATTGAGAGAAGAAGTTGATCACGTATCAGACATCTCAATGTGCAGGTTGATCAATCAGTCTATGCACACACAGATTCTTGCTCTTCAAGCAACTCCCAAGGAATGATCACCCCGGTCTTCTTGATGAGTTCTTGGAGCTTAAACACGTTCTACAAAGATCACAAATCTAAAAAGAATCAATTAACTCGTTAGTATCACAAAAGTCTCTGTAGAAATCAAATTTGCATCTATATATAGTTTTTCACAAAACTGACGCTCCTAAGTCGACTATGCTACTAATTGAGTCGATTATACTCAGACAGTTATAATAGTTAGTAGCAGTCAAACCAACTTAACTAATTATCCATTTAATACAGTTGACTCAAAATCAATGCTTGGTAAAAGATATAAAATATAGCCGTTAGACATCAAAACAAAACTAACTCAGTCAAGTAGCTTGCACATACAATCGACTTTGTAACATCTCAATGTAGTTTTGAAAAACTTTCATTCCAAAAATATTCACAGCACACTTTGAAAAAATTTTGTGCAAAACCACAAGTTTTAATCGACTTACTTCATAATGAAGTCGACTTAAAACTGCTGTTTTGCCACACATTATAAGTTCTACTAAAATGCATGTGATTTTTCTTTTCTAAAACTTATGTCATGCATTCACAGATAAGATCTCATGTAAAACGCAACAATGACATAATCAACACAAACATGTTCTCAAATAATCATAAACATGAAAGTTATGAACATGTAGCACATATAACAACACATAACAACACTGGTGTTATTAATTATGTTGTCATCATGAAAAACCAGAAGCTTTGTGTGATTGTAAGGTTTAGCTAAACCAGTGCTCCCCTTATCAACAATCTCAACATGTGATATCTCGACCACATATCTATCTTTTAAAATACCGCTTACTCGTGCAATTAATCGATCAAGACGTCTATTTTTGACACTTAGGGTTTAGTGCCCATTCCTATCATTTACTCTCATTTTATTCTATTACATGCTAAGGGACGTAAAGGGAGCTTTCTCTAGGAGGTTTCTTGTTTTCTCTCTTGTTTATTCCTTTTGTTTTCTGAATTCGTTGAAATTAAATTGAATTTCGTTACTCATTTTGCTTTCATCCTAAGTTCATTCCAATTCATGCTCTTCGATGTTTCCAATTCGTTTTTCCCATTTTGTTTCCAATTTTTTTTTCCTTGTTCTCCATTTTCATTTTGCTATTTTGTATGAATGAACTGCATTTTGTTTTACTCTCTGTTTTTGGTTTCTATAATGTGATTTCCATTTCGTTTTACTGAGTTTAGTTTGATTTCCATTTCGTTACAATGTCCTCTGCCTACAATGTTGTATTGCATTTTGCTATGTTGAATTTAGTTCTAATGGAAGCTTAATAATGTTGGGTTGGTGATTATTGAGGTTGCAATGTTCCCATAAGGTTTCTGAATTGTTATTGTAATTATGCTCCCTTGCCTTTAAGTTGTTTGTGCACTTGCAATTAGTAGATGCTTAGTGGACTAATTGGGGTTTTAATCTTCACTTAGTTGATTAACCTATGTGGTGCATAATCAATTAATCATGTGCAATTTGTTTGCTTAATTCGTTTTTATGAAAACCAAATTAATCTTCGCTTAGTTGGTTGATTGATGGGGTGATAGGAGCATTTAATTTATTGCTAATCAAGGATTGAAAGGATTGTAACTGAGCTAATGACCAACCGTCTTTAATTAGTCTTTTAATCGGTTAATTTTTGTTAGCACAATCTGTCCAATCCCCCCCACTACGTGTTTGACCTATTGCCTGAACCACATTTGGTCCTTGAAAGACGACCTAGGAGTCACTTCCTAGAATATACTACACTTTAATTTCATATTAGTTTGATTCGGGTACGACCTCGATCACAACCCTTTTGTATAGCACGTTTGTCGAGTTTTGGATTTGTTAAATGATTGGTTAAATGCTCGACTTGTAAATGTTAATGAAAGATAATTGCTTTCAACGTGCTATTTAGAATGTACACTGCAATGTTTGTAAGAACTTTCTTAGTTGAAAAATAAACGTTTAGTGTGGAAAGTTCTTTTATGTAGAAATAAAAACACAGTTGCAGGATTTATAAGAGAAGCGTTTAGAGAGAGCGAAATAACAAATGTACATGTATTTTTATACTGGTTCAATGCAACTAAACTACGTCCAGTCTTCTCCGCAGAAGGTTCCACTATAATATTCAACAAGATTACAACTAAGTATTCACACCACTCGTGGTCTTCTCAGTCAGTGAATAACCTTTTGTTTTCCTAGATTAGATGAGTATTCTCACCACTCCTAGTCTTCTCATTCAACGAATAACCTCATGTTACCCTAGACTGAATGAGTATTCACATCCCTCCTGGTACTAAGCAACGTTGCCTAGATTTCCTTAACTCAACTGAGTTCAACAAGTGTTTTAATTATCTTCAGAATTGCAATCATTGATTGCTTACAAGTCGTTCAGAGTATTACTCTCGTAGAGAGGATTTGATTACAATACAATGCAGTCTAAACACTCGTAGGTGTTTCTCTCTTTTCTTTTTCTCTCTTTATTACAATCACTAAGCAAATATTTCAATGAAGTACAAGACTCTTTCTTTAGAATTGCAATCAATGATTACTTACAAGTCGTTTAGAGTATTACTTTCGCAGAGAGGATGTGATTACAATAAAATGCAGTCTAAACACTCGTAGATGTTTATCTCTTTTCTTTTTCTCTCTTTATTATAATCAGTAAGCAAATATTACAATGAAGCTCGAGAGTATTTCTTTTCTTCTTTTCTCTTATTCTCTTATTCTGCTCATATATTCTCTTTTTCTTGAGCTCTTTCTGTGCTTTTCTTTTAAATACTTCTCAAAAGATGAATATTTTTGTTGTATGTTATCCTCTGATTCTTCATTTGAACCATCTTATATTTAAAGGCTCTTGGATAAGTGTCCATTAGACTAAGCTCTTGACCTTGATTCTTGTGTCTTCTCTTTCTTTGTGTACAACAACCATTGGATAAAGTCAACTTGTTAGAGTAGGCATGCTTTTTTAGTACTTTGCTTGAAGTAGATTGTACTTTCTTTTTGACACCGCTTCAAGTGAAGAACATTATGTGAAAATCTCTTTTGACTTTAACGTTCATTTCTGATATTTTAATTTGAAGCTTGTGGATGCGTGTAGAGTAAGTTATCTGCAAAGAATAGTGTAGATTCTGCATGCAGTAGATATATCTTTTCTCTTATGTTGGGGATTTTGAACTTGAGTCTTATGTTTCTTCCTATGGTATTCTCATATTATTATTTCGTTTAATGTTATTTGGTTAAACTTCAAAACATGAGAGCGTTTAGGCATATAGATGATTTTGTCCTAACAACCACCAAACGAAATTTTGCTTGTGTTGGTCCCAAAGTCTTGAACGGATTACCTTGTGGGGTACATCCCTATTTACTACCAAAGAGACATTAGCCCTGACGATCCTCAATTAACTCTCCCATATAATCTCCTGACTAAGGATATCCTCAAATGTTACGAGTCTCCAACTTGTGTGATGAATGGTTTTGGTGAACAAATTTCCTTCTTTCAATTAGATATTTTCCTTGTTTTAACTTTGCTAAATCATGGTTATATAAGGGCCTTATGGTCACCATTTGATTTTTATAAGTGATAGCTTTGCTCCATGATGGGCGATAAAATGTTTAGGTATGTAGGGTCGATCGGTCACTTATACAAGTCTTTTGTGCCACTCTCTGTCTTTGTTCTCCAATGCCTAGGTTCCTCTTCGTCTCAACTGATCGCTAGATATTTGTCAAAAGTACTTTGATGCTAAAGTCAGTTTCAGTTCGAATATAAAGTTACTTAATGCTTATTAAATGCATCACTTACAACCTTACCTGAGTCCATATTTATAGTTTTTGAAATGAATTTTTGATTAAGGCTGACCTAATCACAACTCAAATGTATTTAATCCAATAATCAAGGTTACTTATTTTTCCTATATCAAAAGTTTAACTATCCAACTTTTCCGACTACATTGTAGATCATCGATTGGATGACCAATTGACTCATTATTAATAAAATCTTTAACCGATCGGTCTATTATATGCACTACTTCTAAAATTATTATTTAACTTAAAACTAAATAAATATTATAAATTAAAAGAAAATTATATTGCTATTCGTTTCTTAAGAATATTTCTTTAAAAGAAAAACAATAATATTTAAAAGTTAATGATAATCAGTTTTATTATTATTTTAATTGATTGCATGTAAGTATTTGCAGAATTTTGTTTTACTAAAAGGTGTACTATTTCTAGTCTATTAACCACAATTTTAACAATAAATAAACATTGAATTATGAAATAACTCAAATTAAATCATGCTAGGAGAGTGGATCTACAAAACCACGTCCGTGAATCGCGTTGTACGCAATTTGCGCACCCAATGCATTATTCTTAGACGCATTCCGAGGGTCAAAAGCCAAGTGGTGAAATTTTACCCAAGTTGTCACATGAAATCACTAAAACTTCTTTAGCACTTGTAACGTCAGAAATTATCTTAATTCTTTATTCCATTTTTTATTAATTTTCATTTAAATAGTTTATTCTCTTTATTCATTTAAATTGCCTTGTCCCGCATTTTTTCGACCCCAAGAGAATGCATAAAATTCGGTATACATGGAATATCTAAAAAATTAAAAAATTAAAAAATTAATACGGTTTCTCTAAACACATAGTCTTTTAGCTTTTAAATATAGTATTAACTTTTGAAACAGACTATAGTTCTTGATCGAAACTGTAGTCTTTGTTATTGAAAAAAACTCTAATGAATACGGTTGCTTCTTTTATAGAAATATGATAATTTAGCAGTGTTATAAGAACCTTTTTAGAGTTGTCTCATACATTAAAAATTTCCCACAAATCATGCAAAACACTAAAAGTGATTCATTTGATAAAAAATATTTTTCCACCACATTTGATAAGTAATTGATGATTAGAAGACAATGAAACATTGAACAACCAGTAACTATATGATAGAACGAAAATCAACAATCTATGACATTGATAAAGTTCCTTAATACAACAACGCATAAAACATGAACGTTGTTTTATAAATGATATATAAATCATGAAAAAAAAAATATACTTCAAGTGCCTCGTCTAATAAATGATAAAACTTCAAGAATGTTTTTCAATTCATTTGATAAGTTATTGGTGATGATAGGTCAAATGTATATGTGGGTGATGTAAATTCACACCCTACTCTCTCCTGAGATAAATTTATGTTAGATTGTCAATAATCCCAACATAAATTTACATTGAAGTTATTCACTCTAACCTAAATTTGGAACAATTTTGAAACATAAAACATTTGATTATGTGGAGTTTGACATAAATTTATGTTTGGTACGGTATAGTTAGACATAAAATTATGTGTGACCATGTATAGTCAAACATACATTTATGTTTAACCATGTACATTTAGATGTAAAATTTACATTTTATTATGTACAATTAAACAAATTTTAATCTGGTAGTGCACAGTAAAACATAAATTTATGTCTGGTTGTACATGATTAGACATAAATTTTTGTGTTTTCTTTAATTAAATTGGTTTTGGCACGAAATCAAAATGTATAAATAAGAAATTATCCAAAACAAAATATAGATTTCAAATAAAACATTTCTAGTACATAATATAAATTTCTAAAGTCAAAATAAAAACTAAACCCTTCTATTTAAATGAAAAGGATAATCTAAGTTAAAACAAAAAAGTAATGAAAACCTAAGATATGTGTTGGAGGCTATAGTTTGCCTACTATTGTCTTATTTGGGTCATGTGCTGATATAGGTGATGAACCATTGAAGACCTAAAACATTAATATATTATTATGTAGTAGTTTTAAAAGAAGGATATACTTCATGCACAAGTTAGAAGTGTTATCTTTGTCTAATTTTTATGAATTCTTTCCTAGATGATAGCTTTCATCTAATGTATAACATAGTAGCCATATTCAAATAAACTCATATACTTATTACACTAAAATATATAAAGGAAACATTAATATTATACAAGTTCTACAAAAAATAATTAATTTAAGGAATTCGTGATATTTAATCTTAGGATATAAAATTTGAAGTTGCTTTCCTCTCATCCTTCCACATAATATGTTTGTGTCAGCCACAACTGATGTGATCATAGATGGGTCAAATCCCGAAAATAACATGAAGAGTAAAAAAGAAATAACATAGGTTTTCTTTGGCTTGTATTTTTACTTTAGTAGTATAGGTTGTTTTCTTTGTGCTTTATCTTTTGTAAGAAGCTTATATATCCTACTTTCTTTAAAGTGGAAGCAATGTGGGACGTCACATAGTTTGGACTTAAAAGGAAAAGAAGAATAGATAAGTCTTCATTTGGTAACTTGTAACGCAAGGCAATTCCTTGTTTAGCTTTAGTTTTGTTCTTTTAAAGAGATAAGTACATTATATACCTTCAGGAAGTTGTAAGAAAGAATGACGTGGGACTTGTGGCTGACTTAATCTACAGATCCACGCATATAAGTCCTACATCTCCTAGATCATTAACCATTCCTCTCCTCCCAAGGCTATATAAGCACACCTAGCTCTGCTTTGTAACATATACCTTACACACATTTCATTGAATGAAAATAACAGTGATTTGCATTAAATTGAATTTCTTCTTTGAGATATAATCTATCTCCTAGTCTGAATTTTAGGTCTTATCTTGTGAAAAAAAGTGGCAATCCTCTTTGCTCTTATCTTTGTTCATTCCAAGTGGCGTCGCTTCAATCTGCAAAGTTTCCTTTTCTTTTCTCTCTTCATTTTTTGTCTTTTGATTCCATTTTTGTTTGTGTTTGTTTAGTTCTTAGTTTCTTTTCTATCTAGGCATGTTATTCCATATCAACAACTCTAATTTAATTGAAGACATGTTTTTATATAGTAATTGAGTGATATTAAAATTGAAACATTTACCTTGTAGTAAGTTCTTCATTTCGTTGTCGGGTTTCCTATTGATGAGAATCGCCCTAGTCATGGTCAAATGCATGCAAGAAAAGTTGGCTACAACTATTAAGTTGGTGTAATATCTTATTTTTGGACTAAAATTGTTTGAAAATATTAGAATAGGTTTATTTTAGGCCATGTATTTTGGACTAAATAGTACATGGTTTTCTTTGAGCCTTGTATGAGGTCGTTGATGGGCATTTGGGCCTAGAGGATTTGGGGCTTTGATGGAGACGCATGAATTATGGTTTTTACCCTAGGTTGTGCGCTAGCTTGTAGAGAAAGGTAGGGTTTTGGCTCTCTATTTATATCTCTTGGCATGAGATGTGTGACCTTGTTACCTAGGCAAGTCACACTTGTTGCATGCTAGCTTTTGGCTCGATTTTTCAAATTTAAAGTTTGAATTTCCCTCTTATTTTGGAGACCACATGCTCTCCTTTTCTCTTATAAATAAAGGAGCACCCCTCTTGTAAAATCATTCATAAGATTAGTAATGAAACACTGTTGATATGTTTAGAACTTTATTTCTTTGTGAATCAACCTAGGCTCAGAGCTCAACTTTAGGTTTCCTTTAGCCAGCTTTCCTTGAGAGTTGACCTAACCTCTCTTAAGAGCACTTGTACACCTCCATATCACTATAGTTGAACCATTATCCCTTCCATATCTACATTGTTTATGCACCAACCTAGCTTCTCTTCAAGTCATGCGCACGGGATGCTTAGAGGAGGAGTCATCACCTATGAAGAGAACAAAACCATAAAACTTTGTAACTTCAAGAATGATTATTACTAATTGCCAATGCGACCCACAATGAAGGAAAAATAATTAGCCAAATAATTACGTAACTTGTAAAAAGCATGTTACACTTAGTAAAACTAACCATTTCAATGTGTGCAATCATGTAAACACATTTGTAAAACTGTCATCCATGTTTACATATATTGTTGGATTCAAACCTTTATGTTCTTATATTTTCTAATGGCTTAAGGATTGAAAAAATCCATACACTTGCAATTGGCCTTCCTCCTAAGACAAGGAATTATAAGCTAAATGTGATAATTTTAATATTGTAAATGTAAAATACACATTACTACTTGCATGCACCATAACTACGATGTTAACATACTCCATTATTTTAACACTTGTAATTCTCACAAGGTAAACCCTTTTCCATTGGAAAAAAAACATTTTCCATAGTTTATGAACATGCATATAAAGAAATCTAGCATCATATATTTGATACAATTTTGACAACAATTCTCATATCTCTAAAATACATGGGATGAAAGTGGTTAGTTAGGACCACTATTTTTTAACACTAGTTTTAAGACTTTAAAATATAACCATTTTTAACAAAGCCTAAACCTTAAACCATAAAAATCATATTCAAATAAAACATGGGAGACATTCATGCATAGCCATGATTGAGTTCTCCAAAAATAGTAACCCATAACTCAATAGTAAAAGTGTAGGAAACTAACCTCAATGCAGCAAAATCATTGACAAAAAATTGTTTCTAGAGAAAACACACACAAGAAAAGAAAAGAAAAAACTCTTCTTTTGGTCACTAATGCAAACTCATGTGAAATCCTAGAAATTTTAATAATTATAAAAATTTACAAATTAAAAAATATTTTGAGATATTGTCATATATAACTAGATATTATTGTTTGGTAATAATAATAAAATATAGTATTTTTCTTAAAGATATTAAGGCTTATAAATATATAAGAGAATGAGGTTTTCCGGAGAGATTTTAATAGAAATAATAACAAGTCATAGAAGGAAGAAGTAAAAGAGTAAGAGGTAGGAGAAACTTAGATAATTATTTTTCCTATAATTTTGTCTTTTATTTATGAACTAGTTCTTATGGTCTATTGATGTTGTGTAAGAAACCTTGTGTGAGCATGGGATGATGGTTGATATATTTGTGTGTGTGTCTCAACAAAATGTGAAGTCTTGGATTCTTGGTAAACTTTGTGTGGTGGTACAGTTGGTGAAATTTGCCTGTAAGTCTCTGATAAGTACTCATTTGACCAATAATTCACATGCATTTTAGTAACATATACCACTATAGAAAACTCAGTAGAACTCTACACAAATACCTCAGGAAAACCACAACAGCAACAATAGGACACCTCCTTACAACACACTCAATATGTTGTCACCGCTCCAAAAGAAGAATTTCTTTCAAATGAAGGAAGATTTGAAAATGAGGAAAGCAAGCTTGAGTCCTCTGAGCCAGGGGACTTCTTTGACTTTCAAGGAGAAGTATTTCGATCTCTTGAGGAGGTTGGAGACAAATGAAGATATCCCACCACAAAAAAATAGTTCCTTTTAATTTTCTAGACCTTTTAAATTTTAATACTTTAAATTACAATACTTTAACTTCTGTAATAGTTTAGTAGTTTTCTCTTGATCATGCATGCTTTTGTATCTAGTTAAGTTATACGTACGTATCTTCTAGAAAAGAACGAAATGTTTGTGAATATGGTTTGAAAAAGTAGTATAACTAAACACTCTAGATCTAAAACTGAATTACTAAACCTGATGCCTTTGTGTAGACAATTCACATATGAAAGTTAACACAGGATGTGAACCTAACCAGTGAGAATAAAGAACCAAGCACCGTGAGATAAGTTAAGTGAAGCACCTTGCACTAAGCCATATATCTGATTGTGTTTATTTTTTATCTTTGACCTGCATACAAGCTAGAGCCAAAACAACCACCCTCCACTTTAAAGAAAAATCATGTTTGAACATGAACCTTGCAAACACACTCCTTAGCCCGAAAAATGTTTTTATCTACCTACCTTAGTGATGAAAGATGGAACAACATGTGTGTGAATTAAAAAAAGGACTAAATGGACAAGGATAGTCCATGAAGAGAATAAAAATAGAAAAATCCAGTTAAAGAGACTAAGTGAAAAAATTGACATATCAAAAGGGTGAAAAGTTGAATAAACGAAGAAATGGAAAATTGTATTAAAATTGTCCTATGATGTAAAGCATTGAGCAAATAGAAGAATGAAAAAAGGGAGATTGTGATATCTAATCACTTACTGTAACACCTCATTTGAGGATGCCACGAGTATGTATAAAGCGTTCAAAACTTTTAAAAACTAAATTTTTGATACCATAGTAGAAAACCAAATTAATTAAAATTTTATTATTTTATTACATAGATTAAAATCAATATCCTTTAAGTAAAATATGTAAATTAAATTACATTGTCTTTAAAATTTATTAAAAAGTGAAATTAAAGAAAATCCTTGAGTTCTTCCAATCATTTTTCTATCTCTCGAATAACACATGAGTTATACGATCATCATAAATATATCCAACAAATAGGGGTGATCTAACAAGAAAATCATAAAAAAAAAAGGAAACTTAAAACAATAAGCATTAATCATCACATCAATGCCATTAATAAGTTACTCAAACATTATTATCACAACAAAAGTTTTAATCAGTTGTCTATCTCCCGTATCCTACCGTATAGACTTGTTCACCATATTAGGATGGTTCAAGACGTCCCATCGTTGCACTAAGGACCTATCACCCCTACTCCTCAAGACTTACAAGTAACAACTTTGGTCCATCTCACACCGGATACTATAATTAGCAACGAGCCAGAACCAACGGACAAAACATCCTTCCCCTCGCTACTACCTCGCACAAGTGAAAAGGGATAGCACTCGAACCCATCCTCTTCCACTACCTTGCACAGACGAAGATAATCTTTTTTCACTGTCTTAGACAAGCGAAACAGGCACCCCCGAGTTTACCAGGTACGACGAGAAGACTCCATAAAAAACTTGTCCTTCATTCTCACAAAACAATGAAACATGGTAAATAACCTTTCGGCCAACAAAAACTAACCAAAACCAGCTATAGAAATACAATTGCCTTACCTTAGGCTCGAACAACCCCAAGAAGCGAAGCCAGTGCATGTAGTTTAATCACACGAATTGCATTTTAATTAATAAATGGGTCGCACTTTTAAGCAACTTATAAGGTACACTACTAGAGCAATGTTGTTGTTAAACACTTCACAATAGTTCCTATAATTCTAACAACAGATCGGAAATTAGTAAATCATTCACAACCAAGCACAAAAATCTGAACCAACTACAACAATTCAACTTCCAAAACACACCATACAATGCGTAATACTCCTACAACTGATGGAGGACCATCTAGAGCTCATACAGGACCTCTAACTAAAGGATATTGCTTCTATGGAAGATTAATTACTAATCCTTCCTTCTCTTGTCTTAAATATTGTATATTTTTGTTTTGTATGATCCAATAAGCTATAACACATCCTTAGGCCATCCATCATCTAGCCAAGGCTTCATTGGACAAAGAATCAAGTTAGCAAAGACTTGGAGAGGCTCCCGGATTTAAGAACCAAAGCTGGAGAACTTCTGGATTCCTGAAGCCGCTTAACATAAGACCTAGGACGCCCATCGCTAACGAAGGATGTTCCACATGTGTGCCATGCTTTTCATTTAATCTGGCGTGGCTTTTGTGACCTAGCCAGCTGGCCTATCTAGCTAGAATTATTTGAAATTTGGGCTAGAAATTTGGTTAGACTTTGAGGCCTCATTCAAATATAAATAGGAGTGTTTGGTCTATGTAAAAACTCACTTTTGAGCTTAGTGAAATGCTGTTGATTTGTAACCAGCCATCCTTTTTCTTTGGTCACTCTGATTTTATAATTCTCTACCTCTCCTCTAGTTTCACTCCTTAGTAGGAAGGCCTTATGAGCTTTGAGGCTTCACTCACATTATCACATCTTCTCCGAAACCACATCAATCATCTTCTTACACTCCAAATTTCCGTTGCAATTATGTTCATCCGTTGCACCTCTGAATTAGAGCTTCTTGACTTAATGATTCTGGTCGAGGAAGCTTCCATTAACAAGAGTTTAGAATCAATCAGCCATTGGTAGCCAATTATAATCATTGAAAATAAGAACTGGTTGGAACAATCTTGCTACACAAAGCACACAAACCAATGTCAAAACTAATATCAAAACTAATATGACAAATTAGAATTATTCAAAAAAAAAGTTAATTATATTTTTACTCAATTTTTAGTGAATATCGTAATTAGTCCTTTTTTAAAATTTTAGGTTAACAACTAACAATTTTTGCCTGTTGTTTAGTTTATGTTCTAATTTTCTAGAATTAGGATAGTTTTATATTTTTCCTTTAATTCTTTAGTTTTGTAGAATTACAGTTAAAAAGATATTTTTAGGTATATTTTTAGTATTTTTAAATAAATAGTCATTTACTCTTTTCTAAAAATTCTAAAATAAAAATGTTTTTTTTTTCTTTAATTTTTGCTTAAATAGGTTTCATCTTTCTATATTTGTTGATTTACCCTTTTCCTTATTTCTTTAATTGTTGATATGCCTTAGTCAAACTCCTTTGCTAGTGAAATAAGAGGGTTGTTGCCTTAAGCTAGTTAAACAATGTGTTTTTGGACCTATAAATTAATTGATACGTTGGTTTAATGTGTTGCAATTGTTGGAAACTAAGGCCTTTGAGTAATGCTCGAGAAAGCAAGGTTCGTAGCCAAAATGAAAGAAAACCCCCTAGGTTATGTTTTCTGTTTTTGGCAGTTGGAGAGTAGTTAACATAGATAGGTTTTCTTTCGATTCAGTTTTCTTAGTTCTTGGTAGTTATAACTTATGATAGTAGATAAACTTCACTCTCTTACGCTGGAATTTCACTAAGTTCTCACATGGGTGACAAACCATGAACATTCTTGGTGATTCTGGTATTGTGTAATTTTTTTCTCAATTCTTAATGAAATTATGAGTTTCAATTTTAGTTTTCTTGTCTAGATTTTACAATTCTTCTTGTTATTTGAATTTTTGAATACAAATTTAATATTCCAACACTTATATTCATTAATTCTGCACTTTATTGTTGAATTCTGATGTTACTTTTGGATTCTTGTCCCTTTCCTTTATGTTTCTCGCCTTTATTCTGTCCAATTTCATTTGCTTTTGAGTTTTAAGTTTTGATTTGATCTGTTCAGTTAGTCTTTACTTGTTTCTATTGATTTTGGTTGAAATTAGTTTAGGTAGATAATGTTTTTACATTGATTGCAGATGTAGAAATTAGGTGTTGGTTCTCTGTATTTTGGTTCCTCTTTTGAGTTGTATAGTGTTTAGTGTGGGGTTAAATCGGCAAGTGTACCGAGTCGCACAAGTAATATAAAATGGTAAGACCAAGTATAGTATCTCAGAGGACTCTCGGCGCTAAACAGTCGTGTGATAACAAGATTAATTAAGACTTAAATAAAATAAAAAGAGATCATTGAGTTTTGAATGCAAAAAACATAAAATTAAATATGAATGCAATTAATCAATAGCAAAGGAGCACAAAGATGAACGAATGTTGATTAATATGAGATGGGTATATTGTTGGGGTTAGATTTCACCAAGTTCCCTCTCATGTATATAAGAATTCTTCTTTATGCATTAATGTCAACGTCACTCACTAAATTACCTAAATCTGATCCCTCAACGAATAAGCCTGTCCCAAATTACCAGTTCATACAATTCCTAGCATTCTTGGTAATAAGATGTGAAGATCAAGAGATTAAGAAAACCAAGACCCATACCCTCATCCCTGAGCAATATAACCCTTAGGAGTAATTCAACAAGAACCTAAATTGTAAAGAACCTCCCGGCACTCAAGCAATTCATAAATCAAGCTAATGAATGAGTTAAACACAACAAGCATTGAAACAGATGAATTACTCTAACAATTAATGGAAAAACATATGGAATTAAGAATCAATTCAAATACATGATAGTTTACAAAGTTACATCATCCCCCAACAACAAATAGAAATTAATTCCCCATAGACATGGGGGAACTCTATGAACAATGGAAGAGAATGAGAAAGAAAGCCTAAGAATTGGGAAGAAAGTGTAATGCTATGCTTTTCTCTGCCAGAGATACAAAACCTAAAGCCCTAGGGTCCTTTAAATAAGGTTAGAAACGTGCAAAAATAGGGTCCGGTCCAATAGAGTCAAAACTGAGTAGAAACAGGGCCTGATCCACGAAAGTCGACGCTGAGGCATCCAAGGCGCCCGGGCGGTGAGAGCACCTCATGTTAGGCTCGGGCTATGATTTTGGCCGGCCAAGCTTTGAGGCCCCACCGCCCAAGCGGCTAGGGAGACTGCCCGGGCGGTGGACATCGATTCTACATGCTCAAGCTTCCATTCTAGGCGTCCGGGCTTCCTGCTGTCCCTCCTTCTGGTGCCTTTTTTAAGTCCTTCTGAGCTCTATCTTCTTGGCTTTTCATCTCTGCTTCCAGTATTACCTCAATCTCTGTCAAAACAAGGGGAATTGGTCATAAAATCATTGAAATCAACCTCAACTCTCTTATTCACACAATTTATTGAAAAAGTATGAGTTCAAGCAAGTTTCTAAGTGAAAAAGGGTGTTTTTAGTATCAAAATCATATCACAAATAACGGTGTTTTAAATAGTTATTACAACCCCAAACTTAGAACTTTGCTTGTTCTCAAGCAAAACAGAATGTAACTCAACTTTTCAGAACAATCACTACAGTGACTCAACATTTTTCAAAAACTTTTCTTTCAAGGACAATAATCACTTTTGTCAATTCAGCATAAAGATCTCAGTCAAGATGCGCATATGCCTTAATTCAATCAAAATCCATGTGATGCTCATACACTTTCAACATATGCTATTCTTAAGAATGATCAATCAACCAAGCAAAGACGCAATCAGATATTTAAAGAACTACTCCTCACCAAGGAAAGTGTTTCACTCAAGCTCTCAAAAGTATATTACTCAAGCACTCAAAAGTGTATCACTCATCTCAAAGGTGTATAGTGAGGTGTTTCAATTTTCTTATCACAATGTCACACAAATTAATTTTGCTTTTCATTTAACCACAATCAAACATACTCAAAAGCAAGTCATCATCACAAGGGCTTTTGATGGCTTATAACTTGGCTGGGCTAAGAAGGAAAATGGTTTTTCTAGTCAGCAAAATTCCTTGAGTTAAGAGAGACATTTATGAATTTATCATTTAAGCACAAACTCTATTTCTTTTTCCCAGCTCTCCCTTGAAGTGAGCTCTTTCTTCTTCTTTTATTTTTCTTTTCTTTTCTTTTCTTTTGCCTTTGCTTTTTGCTTTTGAATTGCTCACTACTCAGAGAAGTGGGTTGCTACCTAGCAACCCTAAACTTGAACCTTTATCAGTACCTCATCAAATGTTCTCAACTTAACTCAAGGTAAACATTTTCAAAAAGGTTTTTCAAAACATGCATAAGGCTCAAGGTTCAAAGGTTAGAATAAATTGTTCTTTTTTCAGTGGGAAAAAATTAAGTGAAGGCTAAAAGAATAAGGGATAACAAAAGATGACTTTGATCATATGAAACCTACAAGCAAGTGGTTCAATCACAGAAAACTTGGGCAAAATCATTCATGCTTCCAAAGTAATAGCAATTATTTACAAATAACTCTGAAGCCCAAAACTCGCACAGGTAAACTCTCAAGTCCTAGAATTTAGAAAAACACCCTGCTCAATATCTCAATCAAATTTTATCTCAAGCACTTGTTTCACACATTGTGAGTCATCACCTATATCACAACATGCATCATCTCAACATCAATCAATACCCCAGAATCTCATAAAGCAATGCTCATCACAAAACAAAGCATAGTTGAATCAAAGCAGTTTAATTCATTCAAACAAAGCACAATAAAGAAAAAATAAATAAAACAAAATAGAACAAAAACAAAAATTAAAAATTTAAAAAGGAAAAGTTCAGAAAACTGGGTTGCCTCCCAGCAAGCGCTTCTTTAACGTCACTAGCTTGACCCAATAAGTTCATGTTGCATCAACCAACTTCATAATTGTGGAGAGGCGTTCCACCTCACCACCCAAGTAATGCTTGAGGATTTGTCCATTGACTACACAGCTTCTCTGTGGGTCTTCGGTGGCTGGGTCTGTTAACTCAACTGCTCCATATGGGAGGACATTCTTGATCACGAATGGGCCAGACCACTTGGACTTCAACTTTCCAAGGAAAAGCTTTAGCCGTGAGTTGAACAACAACATCTGTTGTCCTAGAGCAAAGACCATTTTTACCAGCTTCCTGTCGTGATAATATTTCACCTTTTCTTTGTAATTTTTAGCAGAATCATAGGCGTGCAGCCACATCTCCTCAAGCTCAATAATTTGCGTCCTTCTCTTTTCTACAGTGTTACCAGGATCAAAATTCAAAAATTTTAAGGCCCACGAAGCTCTATGTTCCATCTCCACCGGCAGGTGACATGCCTTTCCGTAGACCATCTAGAAAGGAGACAATCCAATAGTTGTCTTCATTGCAGTTCAATATGCCCAAAGGCATCATCTAACCTCAAAGACCAATCCTTTCTTGATGTAACAATTGTCTTCTCCAAAATCCTTTTTATCTCCCTATTAGAAACTTCAGCTTGCCCGTTTGTCTGTGGATGATAAGGTGTAGCCACCTTATGTTTCACACCATAGTGCTTGAGTACTTTTGCAAGCTGGTAGTTGCAAAAATGAGATCCTCCATCACTAATGAGTACTCTGGGCGTTCCAAACCGGGAGAAGATTTGGCTTTTCAGAAAGTTAATGATAGTGTTGGAATCATTCTTGGGACAGGCCAGAGCCTCCACCCATTTGCTCACATAGTCTACTGCCACCAATATGTATTCATTATTGAAGGATGATGGAAAAGGCCCAACAAAATCTATGCCCCAGCAATCAAAAACTTCGACCTCTAGAATGCCTTGCATTGGCATTTCATGTCGTCCAGAGATGGTACTAGTCCTTTGACACTTATCACAGTTCATGGCATGATTATGGGCATCTTTGAAGAGGGTAGGCCAATAAAATCCAGACTGAAATATCTTTGCAGCTGTTCTCTCTCTACTAAAATGCCCCCATAAGGTGAATCATGACAGTGCCATAAAATTCCTTCCACTTCTTCCTTAGTCACACAACGCCTTAGAAGATTATCTACTCCAATTTTGAATAGGTAAGGATCATCCCAAACAAACTATTTTTCATCATGCAAAAAAATTTTCCTCTGTTGTCAGTTGAAATCTTTTGGAATTACTCTTGCAACTTTGAAATCGGCCATATCAGCAAACCACAACCTTTGTTGAATACATTAGTGTTTCATCTGAGAAGGATTCCCAAATTTTTGCTTCCTTTCTTGTAAATTCATTATTCACCAAATGAGATAAGTGATCAACAATTACATTTTCACTTCCCTTCTTGTCACGGATCTCCACATCAAACTCTTGCAACAAAAGCACCCATCTGATCAATCGTGGCTTGGAGTCCAGTTTGTTTAACAAATATTTTATAGCTGCATGGTCAGTGTAGATAATCACTTTAGACCCAATGAGATATGGTCTAAATTTCTCCAAGGCAATAGCAAGGAATTATTTTTCTGTGGTGGCATAATTTAGCTGGGCTTCATTCAAAACTTTGCTTGCATAATAAATAATGTGGAAAACCTTCTCTCTTCTTTGGCCAAGAACTGCACCTATGACATAATTACTGGCATCACACATTAGCTCAAAGTCTTGATTCCAATCAGGAGCCACAATTACTGGAGAAAAAATCAATTTTTTCTTCAAAATATCAAAAGCTTTAAGGCATTCATCATTCATCACAAAAGGGACGTCCTTAACAAGGAGGCTACTTAATGGTTTGGCAATTTTTGAAAAATTCTTGATGAATCTTCTATAAAAGCCAACATGTCCCAAAAAGCTTATGATTCCTTTCACATTGGTTGGTGGTGGGAGTTTTTCAATGACCTCCACTTTGGCTCTATCAACTTCAATTCTTTTAGAAGAAATTTTATGACCCAAAACAATACCTTATGTTACCATGAAGTGTCATTTTTCCCAGTTGAGAACAAGATTGGATTGGGTGCATCTCTTAAGTACCACGTCCAGGTTAGACAAAAACTCATGAAAGGAACTGCCAAATACTGAAAAATCATCCATGAAGACCTTAATGCATTTTTCTATCAAGTCTGCAAAAATTGCCTGCATGCATCTCTAAAAAGTAGCTGGGGCATTGCATAACCCAGACGACATTTTTCTGTAGGCAAAAACTCCAAATGGGCAAACTTAGGTTTTCTATTTACTACATTAATGGGGAAACTTAGGTTTTGTTAGCTTTGATGTGACTAAAAGCGATTCAACATGGACCAATTTAGTCCTCAATATTTAGAACGATGTTGATTTAGTCATTTTAATCAAATTTTGTTAAGTTTATTTGATTTTTGAAACGTGTTTTTCAGTTAACATTAAAGTAGAAATGTATCAAACCATGTAAACAACTCAAATACTATCATCAAGCGCATTTAAAACGTCAACCTAACAAAACTTAGTTAAAAGGACTAAATCCATGCATTTCTAAAGTTGGTGGACTAAATTGAGTCCATTTTGAAGAAGAACTATTTCCAATTTTCATTGAAATTAAGAATCAAAAACATATTTAATCCTTTCCAAAATATTTGATAGCCAATACAAGTCAAAATAATATCTACAATCATCCAAAAAAGGGTGAATTCATTCCAATAATGACAGTCAACAATCATAAGACCAAAAAGAAATCACTAGACCTGTCAAACGTATGCTAAAGTTGACCTAGAGAAGACATTTGTACTGCATAACTAGCCCCTTCCAAATCATCCTCTTGTGATGGTATTATGACTTGGGGTATCACCTTCCTATGTTGCTTCTGGTTCCTGCGTTGTAGCACCTTCAGAGGGATGTACGTATGTCTATCCTCCTGCAATTCAATTGGTAAAGCTTCCTCCACCTTATGGTCTCCTACAACTAGTTTCAACTGAGAAACATGGAACATAGGATGTATTCTTGAATTTTTAGGTAACTGTAGCCGAAAAGCAACTGATCCTATTTGTTTTTCAACCAAAAATGGCCCATAATACCTGGCTAAAAGTTTAGGATGCAGTTTTGTGGGCATAGATGTTTGTCTATGAGGCTTGATTTTAAAGAATACCAAATCACCTTCCTTAATCTTGGCCGCCACCCTCTTCTTATTGGCAAATGGGTCATCTGATCTTGAGCACGTGCCAAATGATATTTTAATTGCTTTAATGCCTCATCACAGGTTTGCAAATCCTAGGTGACTGCATCCACTACCGTTTCTCTCGGTATGTAACATGTCAATGTAGGAGGAGGTCTTTCATATAAAGTTTCAAAGGGTGTGCATTTGGACGCGCCTTGGTAAGTAGTGTTGTACCAATACTCAGCCCAAGGTAACACCAAACTCCAACTCTTGGGCTGTTTAGACCTAAAACATCATAGATAAGTTCCCAACATCCTATTCAACACTTTAGTCTAGCCATCTGTCTCTGGGTGATAGGCAGTGCTCATCTTGAGTTGTGTGCCCTGTAAACAAAAAATCTCCTTCCAAAAGACACTCATAATGGTGGAATCTCTGTCACTAACAATTGTCACAGGTATACCATGAAGTCTAATCACTTCCTTCACAAACACCTCCGCTATGGATCGAGCTGCATAAGGGTATTTAATTGGAATATGCTGCCCATACTTGCTATGTTTGTCCATCACCACTAATAAAGTATTAAATCCATGAGACTTAGGTAGTTTCTTTACAAAATCCTTACTAATCTCCTCCCATATGGCTTGTGGGATAGGTAGGGGGTGTAAAAGTCCTTGGGGAGATGCTGCCATATATTTTTGTTGTTGGCATACTAAACATGCAGCCACAAAATCTGTAATTGTCTTTTACATTCCCACCCAGTACAGAGATTGCGCCACTCTTCTGTAAGTTCGGTAAACCCCCGAGTGTCCCCTTGTTACCCCACTGTGAAATTCAGCTAGAACCTTTCGTATCCAAACCGAGTGTGCAGACAAAACCAGCCTCTCTTTGTAGTGTAATATGCCATGCTCCAAAGTGTAAGCAGGATGGGAATCTGGATCTGCTCTTATATCTGCCAATATCTTTCTAAGGTTCTCATCCTTCTTAACCTCTTCCATAATCTCTTTAAAATCATACCAGTATGGTGTGGATATCATCCCTAACATCTCTTCTCCTTCCTCTTACTCTGCTTCTTTTCGTGAAAGTCCATCTGCTATAGAATTTGATGCCCCCGTCCTATATTTTATCTCAAACTCATACCCAAGGAGCTTAGCTAGCCAATTTTGCTGGCTTTGGGTAGTTATCTGTTGTTTCAGTAAGTGTCTTAGGCTCTTTTGATCAGTAAAAACCTCAAATTTCTACCCCAATAAGTATGGCCTCTAATGTTGTATAACAAGTACCAACGCCATCAACTCCTTTTCATAGATGGATTTAGTTAAAGATGATTCCGATAAAGCCTTACTAAAGAAGGCTATGGGTTTATTTTTCTGTGACAGCACTGCTCCCACTCCATTACCCGATGCATCACACTCTACACAGAAGGTTTGATTAAAGTCAGGCAGAACCAACACTAGGGTTGTTGTCACCACCTTTTTAAGTCTCTTCATGGCCTTGGATCATGCTACTGACCACTTAAACATCCCCTTCTTCAACAACTCAGTGATGGGTTTTGCCATCTTCCCATAGTGACGGATAAACCTTCTATAATACCCAGTCAAACCCAAGAAACCTTGTACACTAGTGCAAAAACGGGTTATAACGTCACGCGGTCAATGTCGAACCGCTCAATATCCAACGTTAAAAATGACCGATGGCATTTCCGTAAATAAAATCAATCGCTCCATGTCAATTAATAAAACAGTTTGCCATCTAATATTTATTAACGTCAAACAAGGCCCATACTGACGTGATCTAAATTCTATTATGTTAAACAAGGCTCAGATCGACGTAAAAAAATGACATCAGAATCACATAACGTCAACTTAAGAAACCTTTGACGTTCAATTTAAAATAAGAAACTATGAAATAATGGTTTGCTTCCAGCAGTATTACTCCTACCCACATTTGACGTCAACCATGACAAATATTCAATGTTTTATATGCCAGCAAGTGAATCCCTTCTTTGTTCTTTTTTTCTTTTCTTTTTTATACCAAACAGAACGTCGCACACTTTATGGCTTGATGTTTAGACCAATATAAAACGTCTAACAAGATGGGTCGACCTGATGGTCGTTGATGCACATAACATCGCTGTGGAAGAAGCTGACGTTCAATACAAAATAAATAAATACTAAATATTGATATAATTAATATGACGTCAACCGTAACAAAAGATTGACATTGCCAACAGTTATTTTTTTATTTTATTTTAAATCAACACATAAAACGTCAATTTAAACTGGCATCGACGTTTTATTATTTAGTTCTTTTTTTTATTATTGTTTCTTTTTCTTTTAAACCAACCAAAGAGCGTTGAATTCTTCTATGCATTGACGTTTTCTTTGCAAAAAATTAAGTTTTTATTTTTTCTTTTAAACCAACCGATACAACATCCTTGTACTTGTGGCTTTAACGTTCACAAACTTTTTCTTTGTTTTTATCGACTCTTTCAAGGTGACAAAAATGATTATTTTCTTTGTGGTTTGATTCTTTGTCATGTTTAAAAGCTTGAAGGAGCGATCAATAGAAACAATTTTTTTTTTCTCGTAACAATCTGTTAACCTTTTTCTTTATTTTTCTATAAACTCTTTGAGAATCACAGAGCAGAAAGTTAACAGATAATGAACCTATGATATGTGAAAATGGCTTTATATGCCAGTCAGAAGCCAAAGGGTGATTCCACATTTTTTATGGGAAAAAGAATTTGAACACCAAAAATTTGGGGGAAAGAAAAATAGTAAGAAGATAAGTGTTTTTTCAAATCTATAGAACCTTTGGAGGGGCAAGACTACTTTTATAACTTGAAGTTTCTTGATTGTATGATTTAATTTTTAAGTATCTTGAAGTTGTTTTCTACAGATTCAGTGGATCTGATTTCAGAGAAAACAACTCCAGGATACTTTAAAGAATGAATCATTCAAAAACCATCAAACTGTGAAATTGTATAGAGTTAAGCATTATATTTATAGAGTCAATTCAAAACCTCTGGTGACACACAAAATTAATGCTCAATGCCTTTCACGTCGAAGCCCCCTAAAGTTTGACGTTTTATGGGAATTTAAAAAGGAAAAAGAAAAAAAAAAGAGCGACCTTTGCCTTCGGATAATGAATAATACGTTAAATGCCCAAGGAATTTGATGTTTATTGTTTGATTAAAAGAAAAAATAATTAAACCAAAAAGACATTGTGTAAGTCTAAAGAAATTGATGTCAACCTCTTCGTTTCTAACAGCAAACTACAATTTCCCATACATCATTTAAGTAGACTGCCTTTTATTATTGAAGCTCATATCAGGCCCATATTAGCCCTTTCCCAACACTAATTATTTAAGTAGACATCAATTTATAAAATTTCTTGAAACAACAGTTGTGTTAACTTGTAACAACTCCAAGGCCTTTCAAAATGCTACAACTTCAAATAATAAAATTCATAAACTCCTTCTAGGAATTAATAAAGGATGTCGAATATTTTCAAAATCGACGTGTTATTCGAGGTTAAAAAGGAAAAAAGAAAAAAAGAAAAAAGTAAAAAAAAGGAGACCTTTTGCCGTAATATTAAATAATACGTCGACTTCCCTTTGTTGGACATTCATATCTTAGTATTACGTCAAATAGCTTTATCATTTGACGTAATATTGGTGTTTTAAAAAGACAAAATAACATATACTGCATGCAATCATAAAAGTGATTTAATCATATTTAATCAATTTAAACAATTCAATCACCATTCACTAATGTTTGCCAAAAGAGAATTTCATTAATATTCAAAAGATGTTTACAACCAGCAAAACAAAATTAAAATGAATCAACGAAATTCATATTCTCTGTTGCATAATTATTGTTGATTGGTGAACTAATAATTTTCATGATCGGAAGATAACTAAAACTAAATAGAATGGAATAAAATATTATAAAAAAAGTCTAACTCAACATCTCACCTACAATTTTCACATGAGTTCTTAATATTATCATCATCATCTTCATTATCTACTATTTCCCAACCATAACATTTCTTCATATTCCAACCATTACATTGCCTCTCGGTACATAAAGGAGTTGGATTCCGCACCAATGTTCCATATGGTTTTCTCCATATGTTACCCAACAAAGATATTACCTTATTTCCACACCTTACAACACACTTGACATTTCTAAAAAATTGCATATACCCAACTCCTTCTTTTCTTAAATCACTGTCATATGAACATAATAAGATCAAACCATATACATATTTTGCTTCAAGATAACCCTTTTTGGCAGCCATTTTCAAATCATTAATGCCTTTTTCAATATTTCTCTTATATCTAATTATTTCTCTTAATCCCTCTCTATACAAAGCTTCAATATTTCCACCTTCTTTACAACTTTGCATGAAAATATCAAATGCCCTTGCTTTTTCTCTACATGACCATGAAATCAACAAAAACTTTTCTAAAGAAATTTGCTACCACATATAATTTTCTTTTGTGGCATGCAAAAAATCTCTACAACATATTTCCATGTTGTAATGATCAATCCAAGATTCAGAACTTACCTTTGCAACCACATTAAGCAATAAGTCTGTGGGAAGTGATTTGATTGGAAACAATGTAGATTTGTCATCTTCTGTGTGTTGTCTTTTGTTATCTCTGTGAACTAATTCTTCCATTACAGTGAAATGAGAAGACTCGTGGCTTTCATGACATTGTCTCTTGTTGGATTGTGTCTTCTTCATCAATTTTGAAGTTGTAATGTTTACTATGCGGTTAAGCAGTTATTGGAGTTAGCCTTTGACAATAATACCTCGAATAGCATAAGAAAACGACGTACTATTGGTGGTTTTTAAATTGAAATGTCCAAGTATTACAACTCTTCGTTATTGTTGGATTAAAAATGGAGTAATTCTTCATTTATTGTTTGATTAAAAATAAAAGGATTTAAAAAGGGAGAAACTCTTTGGCTTCTGGCTGACATATAATACGTTAACCCCCACGTAATCTTGGTGTTTTAAAAGAAAAAAGAAAAATGAATTAAAAAGGGAGAAACTCTTTGGCTTCTGGCTGATATATAATATGTTAATCCCCACATAATCTTGGTGTTTTAAAAGAAAAAAGAAAAAGGAATTAAAATGGGAGAAACTCTTTGGCTTCTGGCTGATATATAATACGTTAATCCCCATGTAATCTTGGCGTTTTAAAATAAAAAAGAAAAATTAATTAAAAAGGGAGAAATTCTTTGGTTTCTAGCTAACTAATAATACGTCAATCCCCGAAGAATTCGACGTAATGTTGGTGGTTTAAAAGAAAAAAAAAAGAATTAAAAAGGGAGTAACTCTTTGGCTTCTGGCTCACAATAATACGTCCATGGCTTTAGATATGGACGTACTATTTTTGTTTTAAAAGAAAAAAAAGAATAAAAGAATGACGCAATGGTTTAAATATTTACCGCCAATGAACTTCGAGTTTTATGGGGCTTCGACGTGTTGATTTAAACTTCCAAGTATTTCAACTATAAAACGTGAAGTTGTAATGGTATAGGACGTGTTATTCTGAAGTTATATTGAAACTAAATATATTTATGAACTTATATTGAAACTTTAACCTTTCCCTAAACCTCTAAATCCTATTCTCAAATGGCTTCTTCATCTTCACGACGTGGAAAGAAGGCTGCACAGGTTGTAAGAAATGCTAGTCCAAATGGGTGGATAAGTGATGATGAAAGATGATAAAAAATTGGACGTTATAGAAAACTCTTCTAGGTGGTCCATCACAAGTACTTGGATCTGGAATTATTCAGAAAGCAAGGGTTTTTTTTTCAAGATTGGCTTGTAGATGTTGGTCTTGCAAAATTTGTAGAAATGACAGGTGAGGGCTATCTTGACCTGGTAGAAGTGTTCTACCACAAATTGAAGGTTGTCGATGGTGTTATATGCTCTCGGGTGAAAGGTGTCGATATTAAAATCGATGATGAAATATGGCTATCTTTTACCGGTCTCAAAGCACAAGGCTTCAGGTCTCATGAAAGAAATTTTGAACTCAACCAATGGACCAACAAAAAGAAGATTTATAAGGAATTTATGAGAAATCCAAAAGGAGTAAAGGTATACAAGCTGTATCTACTTGATGGTTTGAAAATGGAAGAAAAATTGTGTGCTTTTGTACTTACTTGTGTAATACTACCTGGAAGATATATACGTGATCGTCTAACTACTAAAGATTTATTTTTGGTTCATGCCATAAAAATACGGATACCAACCAACTGGGTTGCTGTGATGAGTGAGCACATGATTGAAATTTGAAGTAATCATGGACATAATCAAGTTGATCTTACTTGTGAAAAAAAAAATTTGATGCACCAAATCAAATGAAATAGGAAAAGCGGCATTGACCTTTAATGGTCTAAAGAAAACAAAAGATGGCTGGGTGTTCAAGTATGTTGACGAAACTCCTCATACCTTCACTCCATAGACTGAGTTTGAAAGATTTGTTGGGGATCAATTCGAAGGCTTTCAACAAGAATTTCAAATGTTGAAAATTCTTTAATCATGATTTACAAAAATTTACATGAAGACAGTTTAGTTGAAACCGCAACAAGTGAATCTGATGATGAAGATGACAAAACAGAAGATGAGTCTATGGAGACATCTGACTCAGATTAGGAAGAAGAGTCCATTTTATTTTATTTTTCTTAAATTAATGTAACATATTAATATATTTTAGTATTTTTTTTTTTATGTTTGAACTCTGTTTGAAATTTTAGTATATACTTTTCGTGGTTATATTTTCAAATTTTTCCTATATTTGGTGTTATTATGCTTTTCTTATGTTTTTGTTCGGTTTAAACCCTCAGTTGGCATTGTGCATTAAATTCAATGTGATCCACGTGGAATGATAATATTGTTGGTAGCCAGTGTTTTATGTTCGTGTTCGTCTTGAGGAAGAAGGGGTTCTCGAAGCCCTGTGCAGCTGAGGAAATGTCTCGTTCATCTTCGTCTTGCAAGTGTTTGGGTTCGGACTTCCAACACAGTAGTGCCAGTGTTAGGAGGTTGGGTGTAAAACCCACTTGCTTCTGTGGTCACATTGTAGTTTTACGCATTGCGAGAACCCCTAAAAACAAGGGCAAAAAATTTTGGGGTTGCCTTAACTTCAAGGTCAATTTAATATATAAGCATAAATGTTTGTTTATTTTTGTGAGTTTTGACGAGGAAGTGTGCCTATTGTCGCTCAATAGGGTGGGGGCGAAGATTTCGTTGGCTGCAACTTCTTTCACTGGTGCAGTGAAGAAGCAATAGAAGAAGCAAATGTGTTGTATGGAGAAGAAAGGAGTAGAAGTGGAAAAAATGAACAAGCATGTGGAAGTTTGATGATGATGGAACAAAGTGTGATGAAGATGGAAGAAGCTCATGATGAAAAGATGAAAATAGCTTGTTTAGAGAAAAGGGTTGTTATGTTGGAAAAATGGTTGAAGGTGTTACTGGGGACGGTCTTTGTTATATGTGTTTTTAATGTAATTGTAATATGTATGTTGATGAAACTTGGTTTATCTCTCCATACAAGTTGTTGTATTGTAATTTGGTAATGTTAAAGTGTCTTTTATTTATAAAGCTGAGTGATTAGTGTTTAAAACTGTGTCATTTGATTTCTTTACTTGAAATGGAAGTTTTTTTGAAATCCTTGAATTTTTTTACATCGAAGTCTACAAATAAATGACGTTTTAAAAGGAGTGAAAACCAAAGAAATCCAAATAAATTAATGTTAACATTTTATTTTGGTTTTCACCCTAAGAAATCAGATAGCTCTGAAATGTAACGGTAGAAAACAACTCCAAAACAATTTAAAAAGAGAATCATACATTGGCAAATGATGAAGTTAAACAACTTTTTTTATAAATTGATTTTAGTTCTCAAAATTGTTTCAGCACTAAACATATTATGAACCATATTTCTTTTTCCTCGGCACTTCTCTTTGAGTAAGATAACTGATCCGTTTCTATACTATTAAAAGCATTTTGTTGACTTCAATTTCAAAGGCCACCTTCATATGAACTTCAGGCTGAATGCGTCACTTTGCAATTGAAGTCAGCAAATTGCAATTTAAAGAACAGACATGTTTCGAAATCTAGAGAAAGAAAAGCGCTCAGGAGATAAAAAACATGAATCCTAATATGTTAAATACGTAAACAGAACAAATGCAATTATAAGAAAAGCACATGTATATTTATAGATGGAACGATGTCATCACAATTCCATAGAATCGTCGTGCAACATCATTTCATCATGAAAAAAGCAGTACATTGAGTAATTATACTATTAATTTTCACAGTCCACCATCTAGTATGAACGTTGAATATTACCAAAGTTCGACGTTCAAACATCATTCAGAGACAAAGTAAAAAGTCTCTTTGGACATTGATATGACCTTCTTGTAGACGACAAATACGTCGAAGACCATTGGTATCTTGATGAAGTTGAAACGTCGAAGTCCAATATAATTCGACGTAATATTGGTGCTTTGGAAAGGCAAACAATTAATTTTCACAGTCCACATCTAGTATGAACGTCAAATATTTTCCACATTCGACGTTCAAACATCATTCAGAGAAAAAGTAAAAAATCTCTTATGCCCGTCTCGTCTTTTAGAAGACAATTAATGGTGCCAACCAATCAAATGCTCGTCACGTCAACGCTGCCAAATGCTTTGACGTTTTATTGCAAATCATCGTCAAACCGTCACTTGCATTGCATTCGACGTTTAATATTGGATTAAAAGAAAAATGAAATAAAAGGGAGTAACCGAAGAAATAGGTTAACATATTTGGATTTCATCTCAAGTTGTACCATTTGAAAACCTTCCCTAACCAAATTCATGTTAACTTTTTCCTTTTCTTTTCCATTTATGCATTCACTAAACGAAGATATTTCTTTGTCAACGATTACGGCATATTGGAAAAGAAGAGAAAAATGTTAACACTTATGAATTTCAAGTACACCCTTTGAAAACCTACCGTACATAACTTTGGTAATCAAATTCATGTTAACTTTTTTTTATCTATTTTAGTTCTTTCCCTTCACTAAACGAAAACATTTCTTTGTTATCCATGAAGGAAAAAGGCTAAAACAGAGGAAAATGTTAACACTTATGAATTTTAAGTAGACCCTTTGAAAACCTATCCTACATAACTTCCGCAACCAAATTCATGTTAACTTTTTCCATTGGTTTTCCATCAATTCCTCCCCTAAACAAAGTCATTTCTTTGTTATCCATGAAGGCATGGCGGAAAGCCAGAGGAAAATGTTAACATTTATGAATTTCAAAAACATTCTCCATTATTTTGCTTATTTTAATTTTTTTTTTACTTCCTCTAAGGTGCAGGACGTCGTTTATCTCAAAAAAATGACGTCAATCTCCAGGCCTTTCCATCGAATGTACTCAATATTCGACGCCAACTAAATAAATTTAAAATATTTTGAAGTTGTTTCCACCATAGGAAATCAGATAGCTCTGAATTCTAATGGTAGAAAAGAACTCCAAGCCATTTAAAAAACGAACCATACATTGTTAAAGGATGAACAACTTTTTTATATCATTATTTTAGTTCTCAAAATTGTTTCAGCATTAAACATATTGTGAACCATATTTCTTTTTCCTAAGCACTTCCCTTTCAGTAAGATAACTTAATCATTTATGTACTATAAAAAGCATTTTGTTCAGTTGAATGTCAAAGGATACCTTCATATCAACTAAGACAAGAATGAGGCACTTTGACATTCAACTGGGCAAATTGCAATTTGAAGAACGGACATGTTTCGAAATCTAAGGAAAGGGAACGGGCCAAGAGATAAAAAACATGAATCCTAATATGTTCAATACGAAACAAGAAGCAAGTCGTTACGTGATATTCAAGCCATATTTATACATGAACGTACGGAATGTCGAATTCGACGTTTAAACATCATTCAGTGAAAAAGTTAATAATAAATCTCGTTTGTTTCAGATAAGAACAAATTGACCCATAACGTCGAATTCCAACGGAGTGGGACGTTATATTGGATGATTAAAAGTAAAATTAAAAAAAACAATAAAAAATTGTCGACCTTTGGCTTGTGGTTGAAGAAGCCATCAACTGTAATTATAGATGACGTACATCGCGTAATAATGCTCAGTAACTGACTAACACCATTTCGTATGGACGTCGAAGCCCTGCCGAGTTTGACAAAAGTTTCATGTGCCCCTCTGTATTTATATAATTCCACTTTAAATTTTGCTAAGTTAATATAATCGATTCTAAATAATAAAGAATCAATTCAAAGCATTATAAATTAAGAAATGAAAATGAGCTTTTAATGAATATTTATGGTGACAACGTGGCTGGTTATTGATCACACATTTGTTAAAATATTAAAAAGCATAGAAATAATGCATGAGAGAGTTCAAATTTGTTTTTCTAATAATGTTAATCATACTATTTTATTTATATTAATAACTTATTATAAATATTAAATTTTTCAAAGTAATTTATTTGAATGTGAACAAATTTTTGTTCTAAGAGTTCGTTTCAATTTTTATCTTTGTTGTGGACTTTTTATATTTGACTTTTTATAACCGCTTATGTAGTTGTTGTTGATTGATCCGTTTCAAATATACATATCAATAAAATAGTTATACATTGTATATTGTCAAAAAGTTGTTAACATATCATGGTCCTTAACAAATTTTTGGTTGTACAATCATAACCTCGCCTGGCCGTCTTGACTATTTTCTTGGACTAGAGGTTGATAAGAAAGAGATGGACACGCCTCAATCTAGCAGGTTGATAAGTAACGGAAGAATCACAACAAAGATGTTAATCTTTATAAGAATTAGAGTTCTAAACCAATAACCAAAATGTAAATGCATATTAAAAATCAATTAAAGTCTTTTAGTATAATCATACCTATCTTTTAGTTCAGATTTAAAAAAACATTCATTTCACATAACTTTTAATAATATAATAATATTTATTATGATTTTAATTATTGTGATATATAACTAAAACTGAATTCTCATAAATTATTATTATTATTATTAATATGAAATAAAAATAATATTTTAAATCAATAAATTTTTATTCTTTTTAAATTTCACCGACAAATCTTTCTTATATTTTATGATATGTAATAATTACAAGATAAATTTACACAAATTCATAAAATAAAAATTAAAAAAAAATATATGTAAATCTTATCTTAAAATATAATGGTAACGGGAGGTTATGGGCAGTTTAAATGAAAAGGGCGGGGGTAACGGGAGGTTATGGGTGGTTTAAATGAAAAAAAGGAAACAAAAGGGCGGGAGGCTGAACAAGAAAATGTCGAATATCCAAAATATTCAACGTATCACATGTGTTTTTTGTCAATTTATACGTCAAAGCCTAGTAAAATTTGACGTATCGTTTGTATTTTTAAACCAGAGAAGTTGAGAAGTTAAAAACTACTAGATTGTGAAAGACGTTCCGAGAATTCTATTCAGACATGGCTTCTTCATCATCATCATCAAGAAGAAAAGAGAAGGTTGCCCGGGTTACAAGAAACGCAAACCCATTTGGATGGATAAGTGATGAAGAGATCCGAGTAAAGTTTTTATACTGGAGTCATTTAAAAATTGTAGTTCCTCACAGGTATCTGGACCTGCAATTGTTCAAGAAAGAAGGTTTCCTTTTCCAAGAACGGATTACATATCAAGGGCTTACTGATTTTGTCCAGATGAAAGGAAATTGCTATCCAGATTTGGTAGAGGTTTTCTACACAAACCTGAGGGTTGTAAATGGGGTCATTCACTCAAGGGTCAAAAGTGTTAACATTAGTATTGACAATAATGTTTGGTCAAATATTGCTGGTCTAAAAGCTGAAGGTTTGGCTTCTCATATCCGTGATTCTGAGTCAAACATGTGGCTAACAAAGAGATCTATATATGTAAATTGCTTAAGATATCCAGGAAGATACAGGGTGGATAAGCAGTAACTACATGATGGCTTAAACAAGAAGGAGAAAATTATTGCTTATGTCCTGACTTGGCTACTGCTTCCTGGAAGATTGAAGGAGGACAGAATGTCAACAGAACATGTATTTCTGTTGAATGCTATCAAGACTAGAATCCAAACCAACTGGGTTGCGATTCTAAAAGACCACATGATCGCTGCAGGAGATGATTATGCACAAAATTTCCATATGGAGTATTTATCAGCAAGGTGCTGGAACTCCATGTAGATGTATCTAAAGAAGAAAGAATTGTGTGCAAAAGGTCAAAAGAAATTGGTATACCAAGTCTGTCATCTATTGGGCTGAAAAGGACTGAGAATGGATGGTTCTTCACTGATGAGCAAAGTCCACCTACTCATGGTGAAGATCATACTGAAGATTCTGACGATGAAGATTCAATGGAATCTTCTTGATAATAATAGGGACTACTTTTCTATGTTTTTTTATTTATTTTGTAATCATGGCTATTAAGCCCCCACTGGTTTCTCTATTTCCTTTGATTTTATTTAGAAATGGAATGAAGATTTTTTTTAGTAAAAAATGATTTGTGAATTGTGAATGATGATTGCATTTTATGTGGACTAACTCTCAATCTAGTTGAGAAGAGAAGATTATGCTGTTTTGATATTGATCAAAAACTGATCACTGGTTAAAAGTGCAAATTTCAGTACAATGCTAACTTGAATCAATTAAGGAAGAAGTAAAAAGAAAAAATTTCATGTTTCATTTTAAAGAAAAAAGAATATAAATTTTGCCACCCTCAACTATTGATGGAAGAAAACAACGTCGAAGACCTATCAAATACGACATTATATTATTGCGACCACAGTACACCATTAATGCTCGCAGCATATTTCAATTCCCTTAACGTCAAAGGCTGACGTCAAAGCCCGGCCAGCCTTCGACATTCTATGAGAGGGGAAATCAAAAAAGATTTAACGTACCGTACTTTTTGATACTTTGGCTTCCAATAGAACGTCAAAGGCTATGGAGCTTTGACATTTTATTTTTATTCTCAAAATTTTTTCATCATTAAACATATTGTGAACCATATTTCTTTTTCCTCAGCACTTCCCTTTTAGTACGATAACTTAGTGTAATTATGCTTAGTAACCGCCAACGTGTATGAACTTCGAATCCTAGCCGAAAACGACGTTCAAACATCATTAAGAGAAAAAGTAATAATTGTAGTTTAATTCAGATAAGAACAAATTGATTTCCCGCAACCCAAAAATGTCTACTTTCAAAAATGTCTACTTTCTACACATCTTCCTATCTCAATAATCTATCTTAACCTTGGCTTTATCATTCAACTTAATTGTTACTGAAATTTAAAGTATTATTTTTTTAAAATCAATTAAGGTCTTTTAGCATATTTATATCCTAAAATTTAAAAATTGAAGATTTGATTAATGTTTTATAATACCTAACTTAATCATAAAACTTTTAAACGAGAGGAAAGACGTTCCAAGATTTCTATTCAGACATGGCTTCTTCATCATCATCATCAAGAAGTAAAGAGAAGGTTGCCCGGGTTACAAGAAACGCAAACCCATCTGGATCGATAAGTGATGAAGACACCCGAGGAACGTTTTTATACTGGAGACGATTATGATATTGATCAAAAACTTATCACTGGTGTAAAAGTGCAAATTTCAGTACACTACTAACTTGAATCGATTAAGGAAGACGTAAAAAGAAAAGATTTCATGTCTTATTTTAAAGCAAAAACGAGTGCCACATTTTTATATTGACAAAAGAAAAAAATGTCAAAGTCCTACCAAATACGACGTTTTATTAAGCACAACATTAATGCTCCCAACATACTTCAATTCCCTTCACGTCTCAGCCCCGCAACCTTCGACGTTCTATGAGAGGGGTGAAAAGAAAAGAGATCGAAAAGTACGGTACTTTCTGATATTGGCAACTAATTAAGAGAAAACGTCAAATTCCCACACAATACGACGTTCTATTTAATTCTCTTGTATTTAAAAGAAAAAAGTAAAAAGAGAGGAATGGGTAAAACTTTAGGCGTCCCATACTAAGTCTAATCCCCTTCAAGGCGCCTGTTTTTACAGGAAACTTCAAATTATTTTTGTCTGCGACGTGGTTTTTCAATATAACATCAAGTGTGTCTTGTATTCGACGTGGAATATGAATGTAAAAACATAACACGGTCTCACTGTTTGTTCGCGCTACCATTTCTGCTTGAACTTTCTTCTTCGTGGATGACTGCGATAAAGAAAGAAGCTTATTTTTAATCTTTTCTGTCTTTGTAATATCATTTGGTTCCCATTTCTAAGGTTTACTGAATGTTTTTCGTTTATCTTTAGGTTGTGTTTCGTACGTGGTCAGCGAACTTCATCATTTTCTCCAGTGACACCATTTCAAGTATGTTTTTTTTTTTTTTATCTTTAATATCTCATATGTAACATGTATGTGCTTGTGTTTGTGTTGTGTTTTTCGATTATGGACGTATGGTGTATGTATAATAGTTTATTTTTTCTTTCAACGTATGATATTTGTGTTCGTTCGTTGTCAGTGAACTTCGTCATCTTCTCCAATGTCACCATTTCGTTATCAGTTCTAACTATAATTTACTAACTTTGTAAACAGGTATGACGAGCTCTAGATCAGGTCAGACGGGAGGAGGTGGTAGATCTGTGACTCGGATGCCTGGTGTCACATCCCGTCGGGTTAATGATAAACCATTGTCGGTGGAGTTTGATCCTAAAACATTTGTGGCTATAGGGTAACATGTAACAGAGTTTAAGAGTTACTTGGGCATGCTGCCAAGATTTCATGTCCCTATTCTCGCTACGCGTTGGGGTGATGTGTCAAAAGTTGACAAAAATCTACTATGGCAGGATATTTTGGTATGTTTAAGTTGTTTTACTTCCATCAATCACTTATTTTCGTTGAACATGCTTTAACATTAATTTTCTTTTTAAAAAGGAAAATTGGGTTATTCCTGATGATGAGAGGATAAGGAAGAAGATTTTATCCCAAATTGCAACCCGGTGGAGGGACTTCAAGACGATAATGACACGTAAATTGGTCTTTGGCTCTAAATAGAATGAAACTCCATGTACAAAGTATAGAACATCTGATGAGGCGTGGGTGCAGTTTAAAGAATCTAGACTTACTCCTGAATGGCAGGTATGTTTTATAATATTTTGCTCTAGTCACACAAGACAGGATGTTAATTTCTGATTTATGCTTAATAATTTTCATTTTTTCACAGGTGAAAAGGATAGCCGCCCAGGATAGGCAGAGGCTTAATGATACACCATACGTACTTTCTCGTGGTGGTTATGCGTTATTAGAGAAAAAGATGAGAAAACCTTGAGCTGAGGAGTTAGGTCTTGAGTCACCTGATCTAGCACCTCCACCAGCTAAACATGAATTGTGGAAGGTTGCACGGACAAAGTTCAATGGCCAGTTTACATCCCAGTCTGCTCAGGAGATATCCCATAGAACTGTAAGTGGAAACTTTTAACTAATTACCATAGTTCATAAAAAATTATGTAACTTTGTCTATTATGATATGCAGGATGAGTTGGTTGAGCAAGAGACTCAAGGCACATTTGTGCCGGAAGTTAGGAAGGACATCCTGGTAGCAGCCACAGGTCGGTCAGACCGTCCAGGTCATGTGCGTGCTGTTGGAGGAGCTACTGGATTGAGGAACTAGTTTGGCCCTAAACTAAGAAGCACACAAGCCATGACTCCGGAATTGGTTAGTAGCATCACGGAACAGGTGCAAGTCCAAGTACGGGAGAAAATGGAAGAACGCTCGAACAAGAACTTGCGATGATCAGACTACAACAACAACAACAGCAACAGTCACAGCAGGAGGACGCCCCTACAAATGATCCTACCGCACCTCCCGTGAGCACCAAAGACTCATGCTCTAATGCAGATCGTACTGATTACAATATTCAGTATGATTTTTTGGTTGATGGGGATCCTCTGCGCACAGTGGCCATCGGAGTACAACTTGCAGGAGGCCAGACTATTCATGGTGCTCCTTTATTTTCCACTGACGCGCGGGTAAGGATTGATGATGTTAGAGATCCACAGGCTCGAGTGCTAGTGCCAACAGATGAAATCCAATTCGTGGCGGAGGCCTTAGGCACATTTACAGCTTGGCCTAAGGCCTTGATCATTCCATATTTTGGCTCACCAGCGGTATTGTATTCTTATTTTTATTATCTTAAATCTTCAAGTTATAATTAAATGATTCCTAACTTCTGTAAATGTGACTTGCAGGTCTATCGACCAGAGAAACAAGCAATGGCTCAACCTGAGGCTCGTGTGCAAGCAGAAGACGATGATCCTCTATCCATATTGATGTCAAGATTACCTCAGTTGAGAAAACAATCTGTAGCGGTGCAGTGGGAGTTAAGAACGTTTGGCGTCGAGTGCCATATTCCATTGTATATTGAATTCAGTGATGCATATGAGCTGATTGGTGGAGATAGCATGTTGAACATTTCATGCATACAACTGTGGTGCATGTAAGTTTTCTATTTGTTATTTTCCAATTTGTATATTATTAGTATTATTACATTTTAATAAATATACTTAACTTTATTCTTATAGGTACATGGACATCGGTGCAGTGGAATCAGGTCAGGGGTCAATTTATGGCTTTCTTGAACCTCAGACCATCCAACCATCTGGAAACACATCAGATTCCAGAAAATTATATATGCAAACATGCATGACCGAGTCTAAGAGAGAGATATATATGGCACCATACATTGATGCGTATGTTTTCCCAATGTTGTCAACTTTTATCAAATTTTAATCAATAAACTCATTGGTTGTTGGTACATGATAAGGGCCATTGGCAACTCATGGTGATCATTCCAAAAAAATCACAAGTTGTATGGTTTTGTTCTCTTCATAGGAAGATGAAAACGGAGTTGAGGTCCTTGATACAAACGTAAGTATTACATTCATTCTTATCAATTCATTATGATGTTAATATATTAACTTATGTTTCAAATTTGTTTAGAGTTTTGACTAGGACCAAAGGACAACAAATTGATATTATATATCCTAAGGTTGGAATTCATTGATCTTTAACCTTTAATTTTCGTAGTCAATTTTAAACCATTACATTTGACTAAGTTCTTTCACATGTTTAGTGTAATAAGCAGAATGATTCCTGGGCATGTGCCTACTACATCATGTCATTGATGAAGGCAATCATCCGAGCATAAATCAGAGGAGATTGGACTGAGGTAGAAATTTACATTTGAAAATCTTACAAATATCAATAAACTTTTGACATTAAAATGAATATTATTGTAAAGTTTCTTTCCTTGATTTTGCAGCAATTCAACACTACCTCTGCATTGTCCAATGAAGTAATAAATACGATAAGAGAGGAATGGGCAGGATATTTATTCAATAAACATTTTAAATAGATATAGTTTTTAGGTTTTTCCTTTCATGATAGTAGCATTTGCATACTCGTGCAGCTTTTTAACTATGAATAGATATATACTGTCAATAGATTATTTAGAATAGATGAATGGAAAAGTGGGTTCTTTTAAGTTTTAATGATAGCATGAATTGATGATAGCATGGTTTAAATTAATTAATTCTGTACATTTAGGATTTGGAAAACTGATTTCTGTATTTCAGGTTTGCTTAAATGAGCTAAAACGAACACAATTTAATAAAAAAAACACTGAAGGAAACGTCATTTTATGTATCTTAACGTCAATCAAGGCGATGAGTGACGTTGATATAATGCAGTGTATAATGATAATAATAAAACGTTGGGTGAGGATCTCTACGGCTCAACGATAGTAACGTCGGCTGTAAACATGTTCGACGTCAACCTTACATCTTTGACCTTATTACTGACGTCAAATATTCCTTTAAATATAAATTATTATTCAAAAATTGACGTCAAATTTGCACTTCGACATGAATATCACGTCAACAATCTTCTACGCTGACGTCAACATTACGTCAGTTCCCCCGACCATTTGACGAAAAATATTTCTTTAAAAATAAATATTTATTCAAATATTGGATGTCTAACTCTATTCCATACGACGTACCTTAACGTCGACCTGCATTCAACGTAAACGAGTTCGATTAACGTCACCCGTTAATATTCGACGTAAATTTACGTCACCCCCTATAATGTCGCTAACAAGTGTGTCGTTAAAGGCAAAAAATAAACACGTAATAGGTTGTTTTTGCACTAGTGGTAGCTCCTTAATATTCTTGGGTTCTGGCCAATCCAACACAACTGCAATCTTATCTTTATCCATCTCAACCCCTGCTGCCGATATCTTATGCCCCAGTTATCTCACCTGTCTTTTTCCAAATTCACATTTCTTCTTATTGGCAAAGAGTGTATGCTCATTTAACACTCTTAAGACTTGCACCAAATGTTGTGAATGTCATCGAAGAATACCAATACAAATTTCCTTAGAAATGGTCTTAAAAACTAAGTTCATCATATCTTGGAAAGTGGTTGGGGCATTTGTTAGCCCAAAAGCATAACCAGAAATTCATAATGCCCTTGATGAGTTCTAAAAGCAATTTTATGAATGTCTTCACTCTTCATCCTTATGTGATGATACCCAACCTTTAAATCCACTTTTGAAAAGTAGGATGCCCCCTAAAGCTCGTCCAACAGCTCCTCAATAACTGGAATAGGATATTTATCTGCCACAATCACCATATTTAATGCCCTATAATCCACACAAAATCTCTACCTTCCATTCTTCTTTTTCACCAATATAACTGGACTAGAATAAGGGTTGTTACTGGGTCCAATAATTCCCAGGTTCAGCATCTCCTCCATCTGTCTCTCTATTTCTGTCTTCATTCCATGAGGTAGTAGTATGACCTTACGTTCACAGGCTTACTCCCTTCTTTCAAAGGAATTCGGTGATCAACTCTTCTTTTCGGTGCCAGTTCCTGGGGTTCTTTAAAAATTCCTTCAAAATCACTTATAATTGTTTCCAATTCAGCCTCCTTATCATGAGTTAAGTCGCTATCTTCCATTTCCCTTTCTCTCACTTTCGCTTGGCTCAAACTCCAGACTAATGTCATGATTTCAATCCTGGTCTCCTTTAAAAGTGCTTCAGGTGTCACCACTCTCCGCGTCAGGGAGATATCCCCTTTGATCACCACATTTTTCCCCTCTTACTCCACCTTCATAATGACCTTTCTTCAGTCCACCTTAATTTCTCCTAGGGAAGTTAACCATGTAACCCTCAATATCACATCCACACCTCCCAGCTCAAACAAATACAATTTATCTTTAATTTCCAAACCCTCCAAATTCACGGGTACTCCAACACAACATCCCCTGGCCAACTTCTTATGTCCATCACCTAAGCACACTCTATATGGAAGTGTGTCAACCCGCTGTAATCCCAATTCCTCCACTAAGCTGGTAGATATAAAACTATGACTAGCTCCACTGTCAATCACCATAACACTCTTTCCTTGCACCTAGCCTTGCAGCTTCATTGTATTTGATTGTGTGAGTCCTCCGGCAAACAACTTTAATAATTCCATCGTCGTTTGTTCAATCTCAGCATTCTCCTCTGCTTCTTCCTCTCCATCCTCCTCAGCCAATATCATGACCCGCATGCACCTTTCAGTGCAGCGATGGCCCGGACTGTAAGGCTCGCCACAATGGAAACAACGACCTTCTTCACACCACTTAATATACTCTGGGTACGATAGAGTTCTAACTACCCTTCCTACGTTTCTTGCTCCTTTACTACCCGCCTTCGAATTCACCGTATTCGCACTAACATCCTTCTTCATGCCTTGCCCTCTACCGCCGTTCACAGACCCTTCTGACGGGCCTCGATAATTTTTAGTTCTCGCAACTGTCCTGGAGCTCGCGGAATGTCTTCCCCATGACGCCCCTCCTTTTCCTCCAGCTCCACCACTCACCCGCAGTGCCAACCCCGCTTGTGTGGGTCGTGCGGTCTCACTAAGTTGCGCAATCCCTCCTACAACCCAACAAAAAAAATACCTCATTAATTGCTCTTCAGTTACTCTGGTTTCTTGCGCCACGAGTATTTTGAATTCCTGAATATACTCGTCGACACTCCTTCTCTATCGCACGGCAGCCAGCTTCTCAAAAACGATGCCCCGGTTCAATCCTATGAACCTCCGCATCAGCGCCTCTGTAAACAACTTCCAGGTTGGGCGTCTGGTTTTCTTCCACCAGAAGCAAAACCAGTAGTTCGCACCTCCCTCCATACATATATAAATCAGCTTCATCTTCTCCTTCTCAAGTCACTTCATGGATGTCGAAGAACTTCTCAACCTTTGCTATCCAACTCATGGGGTCAGTCCGTTCAAAAGTTAGGAGCTCAACGTGATTCATCCAGCTGCATTGTAGTACACCTCAATCGTCTTTCGATTCCTCCTCAGAACTCTCCGATGATCGTCTCTCTCGATCGACACTAACGGAATTTTGACTCCCTTCAGAACTCCGATCTCGGTTCTTGGAGCATTGTCCAAAAGCTTGCCAAAACTTTAGAGTCATTGCTCGCACCTCCGCCTTCAGCTCTTCCACCATTCGTCCCTCCATTCTTCTTCGTTACAACTCCCTCCGAACAGGATCAGTAGGTCGGACCAAACCTGTCAGATTCCTTTACTCAGGGATCGTAACAGATGAGAATCTTCTCACACACACTCAACAAAAAGAAGCAAATGTATGAATATGAAATTTATTAATTCTATAAAGTATGAAATAACAGAATAACAGGCAAGTATTTCCCCAAGGAAGCCTCCTTTCTTCCATTGGAAACGATCCAGTCTCTACCCAAAGACAAAAATTATCTGATACCCCTCTTCCCCTGTTAAGTTTATTATTTATACTTTCTCTCTCTTCTAACAAACAATAAAAAAAACCCTCCTTAAACGTTTGTAACTTATTCCCTTTTTATTCTTCCTTACGTAAACCTTTAATGCTCTAACATTACTGCAGCAAAAACTGCCCCTAGAACACTCCCATTTGGACCTTAACACTCTATTCAACTCACGGTTTATTCTCCAGACAGAACCTCTAACACTCACACCCTTATACCTTAATCTTAAACAAAAACAACGCTTCTTGAGCAGGTCTGCTAGCACTAGGACCATCCTTTCACGCACAAGGTTACTACACTAACCACCCAACTTTCAGTAATTTCCCCTCCACACAAAACTGCACCTACTACACACACACACATTATCCAGTACCAATGCCAACACCACAGCTATTGCCCTGCATAACTTGGAAAAACCCCATACTTACCTCAAAACCATTTATTCCAAGACTTAAAACATGCAATTCTAGTGCAAACACTTAAGCAAAGCAAACTACAAACATATAAGACAAATTTTTATTCAATAACATATTTATGACTACCTTCTATTTATCATAATTTAGCACACAAGCCAAGACCAGGATTCACGGCATGCTTAGACCATTCAATCAATTTGGATTTACATGTTCAACCAATTAGGATTTTAGTTCTATTAAACAGTAAATTGATGCTTACTTGACAGCAAGCAATGATGCCAAACTGTAGCTAGCACACCATTTCGAGACTTGACACAACCCACACAACAGGATACCTAATTTTGCACCAAGGCAGTGAATCAAAACATTTCCAAAATCAAAATAACAGTCACATAAGGACCATTCGTCAACCTAAAGTTTCTAGGCCAGAATATACTAAACATAAAAACATATTAGAATATATATAGACTAGGGAATTGGTACCAACCTGGTTGCTACCTCTGCATTTATAATTTCAAACTAATAACAAATAACGGAAGCACATAATGCCCAAAATCATAAACAGTATAATTTAATTACACTTATGTCAAGCACAGAAATGAAAAGTGTGAGCAATCAATTAACAATTTCAATGCAACAATTTATAATTCTTAGGACAACGAATGTGACAGTGTGTGAGGTTTCTCAAGTTCAAAATGCTTTCCAACAGGAAAGCAAGTTAGAAGAAGAGGAGCGAAATTAGAACTAAAATGTTTGAACTCTAAGGATATTACTAGAACAATCTCAACCGCATATCATAATTTACTAGTAATTCTGAAGTTTAAAACTTAAAAAATTGTCAAAAACTAGCATTTAATGTTATATTATTATTTTTTTACTATAATTTTAAATTAATTTTATAAGTGTCAAAAAAGTTAGACGAAATATTACTTTAGTCTCATCAAAACTAAAATTTACATGTATTTTCACAATTTATTTTTAAAAAAATGAAATAAAATATATCATATTTCCATAGACAATTATATATCCTTAACAACAAAATTCTACTTTAAAGGAGAATGATATATCTCAGTTATTCGTAATTACTTCTTTAACTTAACTCATTCATCGTGTTTGTTTACAGTACATTGAAGACCATAAGCACTTCTATAAGTTCATATATGTAGTAAATTAAGAAATATTAAAGGATGATATATATATATATATAAGAAAAAAAAAACACCCAAATATGTTCCATTAATTAAGAGGATGAACTTTAAGAGTTCATTTGTTATTCTTAGGTGGATGGTGCGCTGGTCGATGATAATCAGCAGTAAAAGCCAAGGGACCCCCATTAACCTCATAAGGCAAACGTCTTCTACCATTTCTTTTTGCACATGGTTTGCTCAAGTTCCCTTCATCAATTGTTGCGAAGCTTTTCATTGTAGAAATTTTCGTAACCCTAGTTGCAACTCTTGCCTGCTAAATTCCAAATATATGGTAAAGATTTTTAGTCTGTGAAATGGTAAGTTATCTTATGAAATCAACTGTTAACATGGTTTTTCATTCCTATACTAAAGACTCATTTACTGACTGCAGTTCCACTGCATGAGCAACATTTTCTTTTATAATTTAATAACATGTGATTGAAACCAAGTCTGACTCGTTATATAATAAATAGGGGTTTCATTTTGAAAACAAGAAGAAACAGTTCAAATATAAATTCATATAGAAATTGAAATTAGTTTAAGGTAACTTTGTAAAATTTCTACCTTCATTTTTTCAAAACTCTCTTTTCTTTAATTTATATATTAACTAATTTAGTTTATATAACTTTTTATTTTTCTTCATATGGTTTTCTCGAAGTATGTCTAAAAACGTTTAGCTACAAAAGTTCTTAACATAATATTTTTTTTTTGGAAAGAAAGACAATCTACTATAATATTTTTTGTGTGTACTTCAAGTGTTCCCTATTATAAATTTAAATATTCTTCGCCGATAAACAAATATACTATCATATATAGACTTGAATAGTTTGGTTCAAACGCTGTCAAACATTAATATATCATCCCATATTTTAAATGTACATTCATTTACCTTTATATCCGGAATTTCATCAACTGCAGCACCTGCATTTTCCACCATTTTTGTGGTCAATACAATTCTTCCAACAATGTTAATTTGATCATCTGTAGAAAGTAATTAAGGACTTGGTCTCAATAAGAAATTTTATAAAAAGAAAATTTGGCTTTGGCTTACATTAAAATTAACTTGTCTAAATTAAAAATAAAAAAATTGAAGAAGTTAAATGAGAATTAAAGGCTTTTTTAATGAACTTCTACGTAAAGTTTTTTATAAACAATTGATTTAATACAATACAAATATTTTACTTTTAATATACTAAGAAAAACAATTACAATCTTACTACTAAAACTGTAGTTTTATCAATTTTATAATGAATTAATTAATGATCAAGTTAATAGAACATAATTCAGTTTTTAGTAATTATCATGTGTATATTGAAATAAACTAATCATTCTATATCAAATGAAGTTAAAACAAAACTACCATTTAAAATTATCGTATAAAAGTTGTAGTTTTCTTTTATTGTAGTGAAAACTAAATATCCCAATACTTGTAAGACTATATATCCTAAAACATTTTATTTAAAGAACATAAAAATAATAAAATGAAATTTAACTTATTTATAAATAAATTAATCATAACTCAAGAAATTAATTTTACTTTCCTTTACTTCACTACAATTTTTTTCACTATACTAAAAATGGAATATATTATGCCAATATTTACTTTACGATTATTTGTCTTAACATATTTTATAAACAAAATATAAAATAAAATAGACTTATTTATAAATACATTAATCATATCAAGAAATCAATTTCATTTTCCTTTTAGAAATCATTGTGAAGAAATTTGTGCCATAAATAACAAATAGAAACATATACATACACCAAATGAAAGAAATACCTTTAGGGTTCATCCGTGCAGTGGAGAACCAGGCAGCAGAAAGAAACACAAACACAACACAAGCTGCAGTGTTCTTGATTAGCACCATCACAGTCTCTGATATAGCTTGTTTAAGTACTCCTATTCCTTTCGGAAGGTAAAGTTTTACCTTAAAATGAAATTGCCTAAAAGAGAAATCAGTTCCAAAGGGTAAGTTTTCATTTATAGGAAGTGAAGGAAAACCCATGTCAAAATTAACCAATCCAATGAACTAAATCCATGTGATCAAATTTAAATTATTCATATACCTATAAAATCCAAGGCCAACTTTTAGAAGCTATCGTTGCAAAAACTGGTCCTTCTTGAACGTTCAAACACTAGCTGTAATGTATATAGTATTTCAAATGCTTGGGAACTAAAACTATTTCTCAATCCCAACAATTATAACTTCAATGAATCCCCATTACAAGTATCGATCGATGTATATTTTTGTTCTTTCTGTTGGTCTAGCAATAAATAAATCATTAAATTTGGTTCTATCATTTCTAAAATTTATTTTTGTCAATATTTAATATTGACTCATGAGCATCTAATTCTTGAAAATTAATGGAATATTTTTTGGGTGCCTAATTGAAAAACTAATACCATATTTATAAAAATGGAAACACATTTAAGTATAAAAGGTTTGAGAATTTCTACATGAATCTGTGGTCGAAAGAATGTAAAGAACAGTGGCATTAGAGTTTCAGAGAGGATCAAACACCACGTAGTGCCACCATTCTTGGGATAGGAGAGAGTTCGCGAAGGGTTGACAACAAAGATGGTGTTACTCGTGATAACGTGGAATTGAAGCTTTCTGTGTTTTGCGTCTGTCTACCACCATGCATTCAACGAGAAAAGACTATGTGCTTTTAATTTCCCGAGGCAGGCACACCACGTTAAACAATGTGATTCATGAATATTAAAATTAAGTTACTAGATTTCCCATGTAATAGAACATGACCATTTTGCAGTTCAAGGTTATTGTGGACAAACAAGTTATTTAGTAGTAACTACTAACTACCCCCATGTTTGATAAAAAGAAAATATAAATGAGAGCGAAAAGTATTTATATTTCATAAAATTAAAATGGCCTGAAATCGTTGCAATTTTTATTTATTTTTTTAAATCTAGATACATTTATATTGTTAACAATTGAAAAGTAATTCGTAGAACTGTATATAATCAGAAACAATAATAAAAGTATATAGACATTTGGCTATTACCAAATATTATTGTTATTTATAGGTAGTTTGTAATTTTTACTATATGATCTTAAGGTCAATTAGAATCGAACAATCTCTCATGTCAAGAATTCGGTTAGTTAGGAAGCATGAATCAAGTGATATCATCAGTCAAACCTTAAACATGGTTTTAGAACTAATGATAATTATATTAAACCAAATCATGATTATTACAAGATCGGTCCTAATTAGGCTGGTGTTAATCCAAAACCCACTTTAAAATTTGTAAATAAATTGCAGTAGATTGGTTACATTTAATAAACATTTATTGCATAACTGTTGAATCTATATTGACTTTGGTACTGAAGTACCTTATGTAAATAGTCTCCAAGTTTGATCGAACAACAATGAGAGTAAAGTGAAGAACGAAAGGTGACATATACAAAAAAGTCGGACAAACGAAATAAGAAGAACAATTAACCTCGATCCCACAAACCGAAACATAAATCATTCTTGAAATGTGAAGTAGACAACTATAACTATTCAAGATTATCCTTTCGGGACTTGTAAAATGGATTTTATAATAAGTGTATATACAATAAAAATATGTTTACTTATTGATATTTTTTTGGAATAAGGTCATACAGTTATTCAAGTATAATTATCTTATCGACACTTTATAAAATTACTCATAGATATATAAAATACAAAGTATAATTTTTAAATTGTGAATATTGTGAAGTCTTACAAAATTTATAAAATTGATTAAGAGTGAAAACAAGTTTTATAAAAGGCACTTAATATTTTTCTTATTATTAAAAATTCTAAACTATAAATAGAACTTCTTTAAAATGAATTTAATTTTATAAAAAAATTGATCTACTTTTTTTCTAAGATCTTTAACCTCTATTCTTTGAAGATTCAAACACATCATAGGCTATGTAACATCTTGAACTTTGTAATTTCTCGATTATGAGAAAAATTTAAATTTTTTAAACTCATAATACCATTGGAGAAATCCACTTATGTTATATCGAATTTAATAAAATAAAAACGAAATAAAGTAAACTCAATTACATTGTTTCTAACATTTTATAACACAACTTTAAATAACACAAGTCTTTTTTCAACTCTTGCGTCCCTATCTTGCATATGGAACATCTCCTGCTCCTGTATTATCAAAAGTCATACAATCATCGCAAGACACATACAAACACAAACACAAACAAATATGGATAAGCTACCATAGCACAACTAGTAACAATAAAATTTGTACATAGAAAGCTAGAACAACTTAATAACAAATCAATCATTTACAACGTTGTCCTGCTAATAGAATCATTTATACCATGATCATCATCAACATCCTTATTAACTATATCATGACTATACCATCAATGTCATCCTTATCAACATTATCTCCAAACACATTGTCACTAGGAATCATCATCACATGTACCTCCATCAAAACTAACCTCATCATGAATCATTCATCATGAAAAACACCAAGAGCCTCCACAATACCATAACTCCATAATGAAAGGAATCAGTCACACTCATGTACCCTACCTCACAAACCTGTAGCCTCCCCTACAAGTCCCATGTAGTCTCCTCTTACAAGTCTGCTCGAGTAGTCCCGCCATCCTGGCTAAGGAACATATTTCCGACCACACAAGGACAAGGCAAACACCATCACCCCTATACAAAGAAGGTTCAATACCCGAGCACTCCCTTACTGCACCATTGCTTCATCATCACTGCCGTGAGGTCGTTGCCTCTGCTCAAGACGCAAAACATCCTCGCCCCCAACATTAGGTCGTCTACGGTGGAGAGAAAGGAAGAAACTTCGAGCTTCTAACTTGAGTGTGATGAGAAAGAAAGAGAAAGGACAAAATGAGGGCAACTTGTGTTTGCCCTTCAAAACGGATAAGGGCTGGACCCTTAATTGGGTTCCATTGATTCAAGTCCAATTGGAATCAGAAAGAGAAAGGAAAAACAAATATTTAGGCTTTAGAAAAACCATTAATTTTCCTCTTATTAAGGTTCTGTATATAGAGTTTTCAATTTAGGGTTATTTGATACAATAACCCTTGGATTTAGAATAAAAAAAATCAATAAATGCAAATTTACTTAGGCTTAGGAAAATCTTATACAGAAGATTAATTAGGTTTAATGAATTAGAAATTTACATATAACCATAAAAATCTATCATTAATTAATTTCTAATGTTTGGTTGAGAAGTGTGTAGGTCTCAACAATAGGTAAGGGGATCTAGGAGCTGATCTTATAGAATCTGGCAATAAGTCTGTCAACTTACCATGTCATTAAATAATTTTGACTTTGGAAATATATATTATACATAGAAAACATTATATTTGAAATGTATATGTTATTTTGGATATTTTCTGTTTTTCATATTTATGTTTCATGCCTGAACCAATTCAATTAAAAAAAAAGATGAAAAATGAATACATTAATAGATGTAAATTTAGGTTTTTGCTGCACTAATAAATGTAAATTTTCTGTAGAACAGAGAAAAAAGTAAAAAGTTTGTTTATTGTCTTTGGAAAAAACGTAAATTTATGTCTATTATAAACGCAACTAAGGTAAATTTATGTTTGTTATTTAGCCAACAGACATAAATTTATGTTCGGGATTTTACTAGACATAAATTTACGTCTCCCACACTATGTTTAACCTAAAACAAACGTAAAAAGCTTAAACGACCAAACATAAAAAGTCTTCTTTGTGTTAATGAGAACAATGGGGAGTGGATTTAGTGTAGTTGTACTAGAGGTGAATTTTGCCAATAAAGCTTTCAGGGAGAGTAATGGGAAGTGACACTTGTGTACCCCGCCACATGTCGCTTTGTGAGAGTAGAAGGGAATGGACTTTAGTGTAAAAGTCATGAAGGATTGTGCAAAGTAGATTCTATTGTAAGACTTTATCGCAATAGGAAGGAAGAGTTGGTTGGCTCTAAGGGTGAGCTAGTTTGGATGGTAAGTTGTGTGGGAGGGTTGTTTTTTTTACCTCTTGCGTTGTGACTACACATGGATTCATGGTTTTGTTGTTGTTATGTGAGACAATGGACATTATGATTATTGTGTGATTCTAGGTGATTGTTGACATAACTTGAAGACTAAGGTGAAAATCCTCTCCAATAGGACAAGGACATATGACTACTACCTATGGAGAATCCTCTCCATTTCTAGAGTGACATGTGACCAATAACTATGGAAAATCTTCTCTAATGTGAACATGACACATAGCCACACTCACAAAGGTTGGACACCAAGCTAGGTTAAAAACTTTGACTTATTGGTAGACGTTCACTTTAGGTCAACATTAGGTCTTGACCTTTGTTGACTCAAGTGGTTCAAAAACCTTACACTAGTTGGCTGGTCCAAAATACAAGGCCCAAAATAAATCTTACACTACTTGGCCAAAAATACAAGGCTCAATTATTCTACTCTAGTAAAAGTTCTATGATGGCTTAAGATGGTCTAAAAGAGAAAATCTAGACTCATCTTTTAGATATGATTTCAACTCTTCTTGAATATGTTTGGTTATGGTTAAAGGGTATGCAATCATTATGTCTTCAATCCTAAAAAGTGTCGACATTAATATAAGCAAAATAATTACATTATCTTTTTTTAAAATAAAATAAAAATTAAATTGAAAACAAAATAAATTCAGATATCAAAATGAATAATTTAAACAAATATTAAGATAAAAAAAAACAATTAAGCCTTATTTTTAACTTTAACATTTAGTTACATTTAATAAATTAGTGTAAGAAAACTCTTTGATTGACTCTTTAAGCCGTTGTTAAAAGGCTTATGCAATAAAAGATGAAATATGATACTTATATTTTTAATACTCTTCCTATTAAATGAGAATATTTTCACGATAATTTCAACTAATTATGAATCCATCTGACACATTATACCATGATACAAATACGGAAGGATAAGTGGCCACTACCTATTAAAAAAATCTTCATTCTTAGAGTGGCACATGACCACTAACTAGGAGGCAAACTCTCCCATGGGAAGCCTCCACATGCCTTGGACGAAAATGAGCTCCCTTGTCTTCTAAGCTTAGCCAAAATGTTGACCCCTTGCTCAACACCCCATTTGGACGTCCAAATATGGTTAACATTGGGCCTTGACCCCTTGTTGACTTATTTGATCAAAATCTTATTCTACTTTACTCAAAATACAAGACCCAAATTGAAACCTTACACTACTAGACCCATAATACAAAACCCAAATAAAATCAAGACTATATGACCCATAATACAAAGTCCAAATAAAATCTAGACTACTTGACCCAAAATACAAGACCTATAATAATTCTTACGCTACTAAATCTTCATGATAACTAAAACTAACACAAGAGAAAGAGTCTAGGCCCATTAGATGATTCCAATTCTTCATGAATGTACTGCGCCATGACTAGGAGTATGCCATGATGACATCATTCATAATATTATTTCTTTTATATTTTTTTATAACTTTTCAAATCAATATCATCATTATTAGGCCAGTATGAATGACTTGGCAAGCAGGTCTTCTGTACGCAAAAGACTTCTAAATTGCGAGGATTTTCAGATTTTTAAAGGTCCATAAATATAAATTATTCTTTTCATGTTTTTATTAATGGTGGAGGAGTCCAATTTTGATGATAAGAGTAGAATCTCCAAAGGCATTTCTGATCACTGTCCAGTCACCACAAATACACGACGCAACGACTTTGATTAGTATGATTTGGTTTCTTTAGCAAGAAAATTTTTGTCTCTATTGTTGGAAAAGGAATAGTATAATCCACCTGCTCTGTAGAAAACATCCGTATAGCTTTCATTTCTATTGGTTGAACCCGTGTTGCTGTTGCACATATATTACTTTCAGTAAGTATTTCTTAATTAACTACATTGAAAAGTCAATTAGCTTAACCTGCTTATTTTGTTGCTTTATCGATATCAAGAATAATTTACCTAGATAATTATATTGCACCTTTTAGATAAAAAAAAATTAGTAATATTCTACTTTCAGGGTTCAAATAGTTTTGAATTTTTAGTCACGAATACAACGTTCAAATAAAATATTATATATATTAAATTGAAGAGGGTAGTGTGTTAATATGATAAGCTCAAAAACCTTTTTACAACTTATAGTTAAACAATCCAAGGAAGACGTTGGTGTAGTTGAGAATTCTATCTACTGGGTTCCTCTCCCATAATTGGAAACATCGATACTAAAAGATCCTAATAACTTTTCTCGGCACTTGTTATTCAACTACATGAAGTAAATGATTGACACATATAGAAAACTTAGCAGATGAGAATGTAGATTTGAATCGTGATAAAAATATAAGAAAACCATGCAAATTAGTCTAGAAATAATAATTTTTTTTATTTATTCTCTGGTTCTGAATAGAGTGATCACTTTCCTTCTCTTTATAACTTAGATTGCAACTAGAGACATTTTATGCATTCATGAAAAGAATAAAAATTTATAAAAAGAGAATACTATATGCATGTACTCGTAAAAACGAATTTTGTATACAAACAAACACACATCGACATAAAATTTTATGACTATAGCACTTAAAATTAGCACTATATTCCAGTCTGCGACATTACTAGGAAATCATTTTGAACAAAGGGTCCTCTAGCAGGATCTCTGGCCAAATGGTGCAATTGTCGTCCACATTAGTCAATGAAACCTCCGACGTCACCGGTGGAACAACATGAGTAGCAGGAGAAGAAGGGGTAGTGCTTGAACACGAGAAAAGCCACGGAGAACAAGAAGATGGTGTTTTCAATTCAGGCATGTGAGAGAAAGGGGTGGAATCATTAGCCAATTGGACACTGCCAATTCCATTAGATGATGACACACTGGTATCATTTGAAACATTGACGATGTCGTTGTTCATCATGAAGGTACTGTTTGTCGTACTACTAACTGTGTTAAGATCTGCCTCAGTGAATTGTGGCTGCACGAGGTGTAGTTGTAAGCTTTTGAGGTTGGTCAATTGGATGGCCTCTTCTTGAAGCCTTGCAAGGCTTTGTTCCCATTGGTGATGATCCAGAAGTTCTTTCAGGTTAGCCAGTACTATGAGATGAGACAAGCCTGTGAGAATATCATCAGTTCGAGGCTGGTGTGTCATTGGATCATAACCCATTTGAATCAGCTTCTTCTTCAGATGAGTGTTCCAAAAATTCTTGATTTCATTATCTGTCCTACCAGGTATGTGACTTGCTATTGTGGACCATCTAGTGGAATGGAGAAAAAAAAATTGAATTACAAAATCAAACATTATTCATGTAATTCATTTTTCCATCCATTCTATTAGACTATTACAAATAATTCAAAATCCCTGCATAAAAAAGCTTTTCTAAGGCGAATTTATGGAGTAAATACAGTGAGCATGTTACATAAATTAATGGAAAATACAAAAAATTATCCATAAGAGAAGCAGTATTTAAGAAGATATTGATATTAATAAATGACATAAGAGTTGTGAATAATTACTTGTTTCCAAGGATGGCATGGAGATCAAGAATTGTTTGTTCTTCTTCTTTGGAAAATTTTCCTCTCTTAATGTCAGGTCTCAAGTAGTTAGTCCACCTTAACCTGCAACTTTTGCCACACCTGTTCAGTCCTGTTATCAGATAGAAATGATCACCTCTCATTAATTATGTTAGAGAACTTGAAAAAGAGAAACTATTCATCATGAGTCTCATGACACTGTGATCAATGCATTAAAAATCATTATAGTATTATTAATTACCTGCAAGTTTTGGAAGTGCCCTCCAGCTTGCATGACCATATTTTTGAATGTGGTTAACAAGCTTCTGATCTTCCTCAGGTGTCCAAGGACCCTTCTTCAAACCACTTTCATCACAGCATGGAGATCTTCCCATGTCTCTTATTTTATGGTATGTCTTTCTTCTTTGTCCTATTCTTCCAAGAAGGGAAACTTAGTCACTTCTTTCAAATTCAAATGTGGGATAGGGTAGATGCTTCCTATTAATAGGGCGAATATATGGCGTGTTTGTGACCCACAAGGTTGTTTGAAACTCATCATTTACCTAAAACAACTGCTCATTTTCTTAGCCAAAATTACATATAAAACCTTTGTGAACTCATTAGTGGTTGGTTACTGCAGAAGTAAACTACTTTTAAACCAACCTGTAGCATTATTAGTTTGAATTGATCGTTTTGAAACCTTAAAGATTTTTCTTAGTTACTACCTCCAAAGTTTAAAACAACCATTGTATACGTGCAGTTTCTGTGACTTCATCACAATTCTAATGCGTCAGTAACGTTTTCTATAATATTAAGGATCCTAATTAAATATGGATTCACAACTTCAACTACTAGTGAGTGTTCGAATGGTTGCACTTGATCAAAGCAGGAATATGGCAATGTTGAAAACATAATTAAGGTTGTGAGAAATTGTATATACAGTGACAGTTTAGTTTGAGATAGCATGAAAAACCTGAATTCATTATCTATATATTTAAGTTTTAAAACGTGTATTCGAGATCCAAAATGTGAAATTAACATGCTTATAATTATTATCCCCGATCGGTCCATTTTTAACTTATGTTAGATGAGTGATGTCATGTACGAAAATCTTGATGATTTTGCTATAAGAAAAGAAAAAAAGGGATTATAGCCTTCAGTGGATCTAGTTAGACGAGAAGTTGGTGCGGCAATCTCTCTAATTTTCTTACCCTCTCTATAACTCACTTTGGTTTCATATACTTTATAGCCATTAATGGGTTCTTTAATGCATTTTTTTATCGTTTATTCTCTGTCTCTATCTTGTATATTTACCAGTAAGAGCTATAACTTCATCTTTTCTTCATATGAAACTGAAAGATAGCGTGTTTTCTTTGTTGGTTGCGATATAACTTACACACGAATCCGCGTAAAACAGGATTAGTTACGTAACTTTTCTACAATAAATGCTATGTGGTGCAAAATGTGGAATGGTGTTGTTTTTCACTAGGATTATAAAAACTATCTTTAGCATTAAAACTGACGAAAATAAAGAAAAGTTAATGGCAATCCTTGATTAGGGTCCTCTTTAGGTAGGCAAAAAAATTCACCGTCCCAGTATAAGAAAATGAAAATGTTATATTACTAAGGGATACAATTCATCAATAATAATAGGAAAAATATGTCACTAATTTAAACTTTTCGAGAGATTATTGACGTTCAAAATTTCTTTCTAAAGTGTTCATGGATCAATTTTACCAATGTAATGATGGCATACCCCTTGCCATGACCTAGCACATTCATGAAGAGTTTGAGGCATCTATGGAAGATGGGCCTATAATCTTTCTCTTGTGTCATCTTAAGTCATCATGAAGATTTAGTAGAGTAAGAATAATTTTGGACCTTGTATTTTGGGCCAAGTAATCTAGGTTTTATTTGGACTTTGTATTTTGGACCAAGTAGTCTAGATTTTATTTGGGCTTTGTATTATAGGCCTATTAGTGTAGGACTTCAATTGGGTCTTATATTTTGAGCCAAGTAAAATAAGATTTTGACCAAACAAGTCAACAAAAGGCTAAGGCCCAAAGTTGACTATGTTTGGATGTCCAAAATGGGTGTGTTGACCAAGGGGACAACATTTTGGCTTGGAGGACAAGGGAGCAAGATTTCGTCCTAGAGATGTGGAGGCTTCCCATTGGAGAGTTTTCCTCCTAGTTAGTGGCCACGTGTCACTCTAGGAATGAAGAGTTTTTCCATAGGTAGTGGTCACATGTCACTCTCTCATTTGAGAGGATTTTTGCTACTTGTCTCTCTCTTATTGGAGAGGATTTCTCCTTGCTCTCCAAGAAAACCAAGGTGGCTCTTTTAGGTTAAAGTTTCAGCCCATTTTGAGACACCTTAGCCTATAAATAGAGGTGTTCTCCATCATGTAATCACCTTTGATTTAGAATAAAGTTAAGCTGTCATTTTTGTGCCATACTACTCTTTTAAGGTCACCCTAGGCTAGAGCAACCCAAGTGGCCTCCTCTAGCCACCTTCCTCCAAGAGTTGTCCAACCTCTCTTAGAGAACCCTTAACACATCTTCATTCACCATACAACTCATCAAAACCATGAACTATCAACACCTTTCATCACCACCAAATTCCGCAATCTTCATCCATGAACTTATGGCTTGATTTGCTTCTAGATTTGGCTTGTCCTAGCTAGAGCATTGGCCATCATGTAACATGAAATTCATGAATAATAATTTTCAAATTTTGGTTGTCAGTATCAATTTCAATTGGGTTTTTCTTATCCCTCTTTTTATCAATTCTTTTTCTTATTCTTCCTCCCTCCCTTCTCTTTCAATTGAAAGGGTCTGAGGTCGATCGTCCTGTCCTTCTTGCTTCTTTCGATCACTCTCTCTCTTCACTTCACTCTGATCATCAAACTTCATATTTTCTCCGATTGATGGTTTACCTACAAAAAAAACTTTAACGCTCTAGTCAGATATGTTTCTTAAAGAGGTCTTAGTGTGATTATGAAAAAAAGTGTCTTTACCTGAACATTAACATCGTATTTGTAGGCTTCATAACTGCCAAGCCCATTAACCATCCATTAATACTATATATTTCTATGCAATAAAACTCTTTAATTACTCATTATCGTATATTTGCATATGATATGGTAATTAATCCTATTAATTAGCCATTAATGTTTTTCAATGTACTTGTTGGCCATATTGTCGTAGAACCCGATTGTTTACGTTAATCGATCGACATCCTTGGAGGTGAATCATGATCCGATCGTCGTTGCCCAAGTCTTCACGACCCGATCGGTGAACCCTGTATAGTACATAAGTCCCCTAAGCTCGAGCTACTGAGTACACTTGCATAGGGGTTTTAAATACGTCGTCCGGCCTAAAAATGGCGCAAAAAGGTTACCAACTGCGGTTACAATAACCATTGATTGTGGGACGCGTGGAATTGTGGGATCCGTGTCAGTTGAATTTGAAAGGTCGAACCTCCCTAGCCGTTTGCTTCTATTGCAATGGACGGTTGAGATTAAACTTTACGAATCGCTTTTTCAGGCTATACATATGAAGAGGGGACCATTATCATTGTCATATTTTTCTCTTCCTTTTCCATTAACCGATCCTAGAAGTATCTTCGTCATAGGTATATGTCTTTTCCCTCGTGGTCGTCCGATGAGGTCGCCGACGAAGGTCAAGGGTATGTTGACGCTAAAGCGAAATCGTCTGCATCAGTGGAGTCCTTTATCTTAGGCTCCGCCGGAGAAGGTAATCAGCAAGTGGAAGCTGAGGAAGCTATGGAGGAGGACGTAGAAATAGAAGTCGACTCTTCTAGAGAATGGACCGACGCCGCTCCTCCTCTTGCCATCACTAGGTATGGCTGGGCTCCCCATGAGGTAGGCTTATATGCACCTTTCTATATCACTAGTGCCTCTTTGGAATACTTGGTCAATAGAATAAGTATTTTGGTCAGCACAAAAGACGCTGATGAATTTTGGGAACTACTAAAACGTCCCTGATGAATTTTGTACCTTTCTTTGTCTCCACCATGACAATTCCTTTGCCTTAAGTCTCCATTATGGTGTCGTTTCCCAGTCGAACTTTGACATTAATAATTCATCAATGTCTTTGAAAATGTTTTGATCTTATGCCATGTGATTGTTGTATCTATTATCCAAGTACCAACTTCCTACTCTGTTAGGATATTCTTGATTGGTATAAAATAAGCATTGCTTCTCATTAGGTTCTTCAAAAAAGTTTGCTTGATGCTTTTTGTTGCAACATTTTTTCTCCATGTATCAAAATTTCTTTCAATACTAAAATTGAGGTTTTCCATGATGCCAACATCTTTTTCCAAGTGACTTGTCATTTTACAAATTCCACATGAAGGATATTTTCCTTGATGGGTTATAGAGAAGTTTCTAGTAATTTCCTTATTTTTAGAAATTTCTCCTCTATTTTTATTTCCTTCATATTATGTATACCAAGACCGTAATTTTAGTTTTAATTGAAAGACAATTTGATCATGTATTATTCATGCCTATTCAATTTTTCTTCATAAGTTTCAAGAGAGTCCATTAGTTGTGTTACTGACAATGCAGCTCACTCTTTTGTTTGTTCAATCGCAGTTGCGATTGCATCATATTTTTTGAAAATAGAAATTAAAACTTTCTCAACGATTTTTTTGTTAAGCATATTTTTCCATAGGCTTTCACCTGATTAACTATTTATTTTATTCTAGAATAGTTGTTAAAAAAAGAATGACTTTGTTTCTCACACCAAGAGGGGGTGAATTGGTGATGTGTAAAAACGTTTGCTTTTAAAATATTTTTTGCAAAATAGGATGTCTTTACGCTTTTCTTGAATCGCAAGCAAAATGGTATGTAATGAAACAACATGCTTAATCGAATATGAAAACAGGTTAATCGACTATAATAAAGAGTGTAGGGATTAGAGAATTCAAACATTGGTTTTTATACTGGTTCGGCCAACCTGCCTACATTCAGTGTCCTTCCACTCACAGAAAGCAAATGCACTATAAAGATCAAGGTTTTTACACCAAGGTTTTTATAGATACCTCACGTCAAAATGTAAAACACCTCTTTAACCCTCTAATCTAATATAGGCAGTAAACAATACAGACACACAGCAAGAACACCATCTTTTGCTGTTGAACCCTTTGAGGCACCCTCAAAGTCAAGAACACAGTTCTTCTTCCTGTAATCACAATAGGGAAAACCAACCAATCTTCACGATTGCAAATTTCCTGATCTAGTAGAATACACCTCGTTGTGCAGAGAGATCAGACGTTCAAACACATTAAGCCTTGCTGCGCAAGAAACCTTTAAGACTCTAAATCACTACGGTAGATCTTTGGTTCTTGGAGCTTTTATTTCCTCTGTAATATATCACAGCGTTTTCTAAAAGATATGAAAGTAAAAGATCAAAACTTCTTACAAAAATCAAGTCAGGCGTCAATATATAGTTTTTCACAAAACAGACGCATTTTAATCGATTTAGCTATTAATCTAGTTGAATACTTCTTGCAGTTATAGCAGACTAACATCAATCACATAATTTAATTGAATGCATATTTAATACAATCAATTTGCTATAAATGCTTGGTCAACATATTTAAAAATATGACTCTTATGTCAGTTGTGACAAACATTTAACAGTTTTCAAAATCTTAACTAACTTAATCGAATACAAGAAGCATACAATCGATTAAGTAGAAACACTTAGAACATTTTTGAAAACTTTTCTCTTCAAAATATATCACAACACACTTGAAAAGAATTTGTGCAAACACACGAGTTTTAATCGATTCATCCCATAATGTAATCAACTTAAAACTGTTGTTTTGTCACGCATTAAAGTTCAACCAAAGTGTTTGTGGTTTTTCATTTCCGAAAACTTATGTTGTGCATACACATATAATATCACATCTTAAACACAATGGTATGCTTTAAACAACACAATAATGTTCAGACATATGCTTGTACAGATATAACACAGTAAGCATAAGAATATAACATGTATAACATAGTACACAATGTGTTATTATTAATTATGTGTTGTCATCATCAAAAACACAGTTATCACTGAGATTGTGTGGGTTTAGCTAAACCTTTGCTCCCTTATCAACAATATCAAAAATAGTAATCTTAATGATCTCATATTCTTTTTAATCTTATTAATTTAAACTCTCGTAGTAGAGGATGAAGTTTAACATTGCATACGTCATCACTTCCTTGAAACTCCTCTTGTATTATGTTCCAAGCTTGCTTTGTACTTGCGACACCTATTATTCTTAGAAAGATTGTGTCATCAACTACTTGTTGGAGAGCAAATAAATCCTTGAAACATGATTATTCTAGAAAATTCTAACTACAATGTAAAATGTTCTAAATTTCTACCTATATAAAATGTTATGGATTTTTCTTCACATCTTATGTTTATCTTCATTATTCTAGAATTTTCATTATATTTTAATAATTTTATCTTAAGTTTTTTAATACTTTGCTAGAATTTCCTCTTTAAGATTGTGTTCGGTTAGAGGTATTTTATTATTGAAAAGAATTAGCGAAGACAAATATTCCATTAAAATTGTGTTCAGTTTAAGGTATTTGGAAGTGACTCAAAGCAATGATTTGTGGGAGAAATGTCTTTTTGAATCACGGATAATATGCTGAGATTTGAGGTAATTTAAGGTTAAATCTCACTTTTGTCCTTATACAACTACATGGAAGTGGAATGGATTCCACCACAGAAATTGGTAGGTTGATGTTCGTTTCCATACTTGTAAGAGGTTGATGATGAAGGTGTATCTGATTCCAATACAACGTAACCCATTCCACATGTAATCAATTTCGCGTTCACATGAAATCAATTTCAATTAGTGTATTCATTTCCCTAACCAATTCCATTAATGAGTAATCGATTCCAACCTCCATTATACTACATTATATTTTTAAAAATAAAATTTTAAACAGAAAAATTTGACTTTCCTTAAATAAAATATTATTTTAAATTTTTAATAATTTTTTTTTTACCACTTAAAATATTTTTTTACCAATAAACATATTATTTATAAATATTATTTTATATTACTATTACAACTAAGAACAATTTAATAATTTTATTTTTTATTTATTAATTTTTTTATTTATCACAATAATCAAATATTATACAAACTTTCACAAATTTTATTTTTAAATTCAATCTCAATTACTTCAAACTCCTTTAAACAAAATAACACACAAATTAATTTTAAATTCATATATTTCTTTTCCTTCAAATCATATTCAATACACCTTCTTAGTTTATAAGTTTATGAAATTTCAGCCAAAAGATAAAAGAGTCATTTGTGTTTAATAATAATAATAATAATAATAATAATAATAATAATAATAATAATAATTTATATACAGCACATGGGTCTCCTAGTGTCCGATCATGGTCATTGAAAGGGTAAGAAGCTCCTAGTCCTACAACATCACACTCAGACAGGGGTCGTGAGCTCAATTTGATTCCCATCTGAACTGCTATCCCCTTTGTCATGAACCTGAATTGGTTTGTAAGTGTACAATTTGGCACAAACCAAGTAGTAAATAAGATTGAAAAACTGCAGTAATGTGATGATCCAGTAAAAGTACTCTAATTTTCCTTTGTTGAGGTTATCAGGGAGCCAATTTGAGCCATTAGGTCCAGCACTGAATTTGTGGACCAAAGTAACCAAAAGGGTACTCACAGTTGCCAGCAGAAATTGCAGTCCAAAATAGTGCCATTGCAGTGCTCCTCATGCTCTCAGGGGCCTGGTCATAGAAAAACTCCAAGTGCCCAATTGACATAAAGGCCTCAGCCATTCCATGAAGACTGTACTGTGGCACAAGCCAAAACACAGAGATTGGGATTGTAGTATGTGGATGGTCATAAAGCCCATGTGCCAAAGCTGCCTTCTTTCTCTTTGTTTCAACAAAACCAGCTACCAATGTAGCCAAGGTTGAGATCACAAACCCAATACCCATTCTGTGAAGAAAGCTTATGCCACGGTCCAACCCAGTGAATCTACGAGCAACTTTGATGAAGACTCGGTCATAGAAAGCAGTGGTGATAAGCATGGTCAGAATTGTAAACACAGACATGGAGCCTGCTGGAATTTGAAAGGTTTTGGTTAGGTGTCTGTTCATGGTTTTAGCTTGCTGGAGAGAGAATGTGTTTTGTTGGGCATAGGCTGTGATGAGAAGAATGCCTGAGGCCCATATCGGTCCCATTCTGATTATGGATTTCAATTCTTCCACTCTGTGCACTGTGCTTAGCCTCCATAAGTTGGGTGTTTTGCTGTCATCTTCTTCTGTCACAATTGCTGCCTTGTCCAAAAATCTGTATCAATTTTCAAAATGAAAAACTCAGTAAGCAATGCCAAATTCCTGTTCAATTTCACTTCAGTCATACCTAATCCTTGTATATAACATACTTCTAATGTAATCATACAAAATAATGAAAGCAATTAAGTTAATTGGCCTTTTTAAAAACATTATAAATATACCAAATTATTCAATATTATTAACTTTAACATTTAATAACAATGAATAAAATATAAAGTCGTAAAAAATTATAAAACATATAATATAAAGCTCACTAATTCTGTATTTGCTTTTCTACAATGTATCACTTAATAAGGAAAGTGTTATGAGCTAAACTTATATTCTTAACTTTGATGACACAGACACAAAAATTAATGACACACTAATAACTTCTTTAATCAACTGTTGTAATGTCGTTGACTTTGTTGACACAGACAGAGAAATTAGAGACACTAATAATTTCTTTGAGATCATTCATTATAATTCGCAAACCAAAAGGATAGATTTTCTATGGACCTAAAATTAAGGTTATCATTATCTTTGAAATTATTTGGTACAGTCTATGGGACTAGAAAGGCATCTTTTCCAAAGTCGAATTGCTAGAAATATATATCAAACGAACATTGTGGACGCGAAGAAAACTAAAAACAACATATAATTGATTTCATGTATGGACAAGACATCCCTGTTGTGTTCTGTGCACATGAAAGATTGTGTACTTCGTGGTTATCTACCTAATATGAAATGAACCTCTCTCTCTCTCTCTCTCCCTCCCTCTCTGTCTCTCTCTCTATTATTTAAATTTTATATACTTTTATCTTTTTAAAATTATGTTTATCTTGTAATTGGTAAAGAATTTAAAGTGCTTTCTTTCTACTCAGATTTTGGAATTAAAAATAAATATTAAAATAAAAAATCATATTTTGAAAGGTTAAAAATATATTTAAACTGAAATGAGAGAAATTTGAAGTGAATAATGATTTTTAAACAAAAATTGAGGGATAGCAACAGAGCACAAGGCTCTCCTATCCACCCTATCCAAACATTTGCTTCATTATTTGCACCCGAGGCAAAAGAAAAATTGTATAATTTATTTTATAATTAATATTTTTTCATTAATAAATTTATTTTAATTATTTACTTTTTTCAAAACATTTAAATAAAATTTATTAATCATACTTATATCTATCCTATCATTATAGAATGATTGAATCTTATTATCAATGATATTCATAAAATATATTTATCCAGTAACATTAGGAATTTTATTCATAGATATTTATGGCTGGAGAGACAAATATATTTAGGAATTTAGGTTTTAAATTTACGTTTTACAAATAATAAAAAATGTATTATCTGTATATGTTTAGTAAAGAATTTTATTTTATCATGAATTTAACATGGATTCTTATGTTTTATTTTTTCTGTTTTTTAATAATTATTTATTAAACTTTGAGGTATCAACTTGAGTTTAATAGTCAAAATTTAATCATATTTAACTTGAGTTTATTTGAAAGCATTGCAGCTATATATTGAACTAGAGAATAACATTGAGCATAAATCTTTTCTTGAAAAAACACATAATATTTATTTTTTCTTTGTTATCAAATTATTTATATTGGATAAATACTTCACGCTATTTCATTTTATCTTCTTAATGTAAATGATGTGTAAAATCAGCAAGATCAAACTTTTTCCAGAACATTTTATGACCCCACGAAGAAAAGAACGTGGCCCGTGACTTTCGACCACTGATGAGAAAATCTAGTAAAAGTTTAGTAATTATATTTTATTCAGAAAGTAAAAAAAAAAAAAAAAAAAGTGGAAACATTATTAACAATAATTTTTTGTGGTTTTTAAAAGAAGACATATTTGAGGTACTTACTTCATTTGTCCACTATGGAGAAGCTTCCCTCCCAACGAAATAGAGGCATCCAGTTCATCGTTTTGGTAGAGTGAACAAGGTTCTGACACATTTGGCACCTTTCTCTTCCGAATTGCTGCCACAGCCACTTGTACCAATCGGGTAAACGGGCTCCCAGCCGGGTTCAGGTTTCGGTAAAGCGGGTACCCGATAATGAAGGCAATAATTGAGATGAACATTGCGACGGTGGGGATCCCGAGGCCCAATCCCCATCCAATGTTATCTTGAATGTAAACCAAAACAGTCACAGCGACAAGAATCGCTGCACCCATCACAAAATAGTACCAGTTGAAGTAAGTCCACGTCCTTGTTGTCTGCTTCGGATCCGACTCGTCGAACTGGTCCGCCCCGAATGCCACGATGCAGGGTCGGATACCACCCGACCCGAGAGCCCCAAGAAGGAGTGAGCCATATAGAACTGCCAGCTGTCCTGCACTTGCTTGTTGGCATACCTCTTCACCTTTGCAAGGAGGTGGCCTAAACTGTGGAAGCACTGCTGAGAGGGTCAAACTAATCATTCCCTGATTAGTTAGACAAAAGGTGACTAGTTAGGAAAAGGTTCCCTTAGTAACCATGTGTGTTTATAAAGTAGACAAAGAAAAGTTATTGTGATATAGACATGTTTCTTTATGAACAAAAATCAATCAATCTTCTCTCATTATAAAACAAAACAAAATAAATATATAATTATTCTTTTAAGTATATAGGAATAAGCCTTGTTGGAAACTAACTCCTATTTCCTGGACATCATTAAATCGTATTCAACAATAAGTTCTTTTTCAAATATTATTAAATCATAAATTTAAAATACTTAGCGTAACTAACAATAAATGTCCTTACGATAGATTCTAAATCATAACTTCAATAACATATCAAGAAGTAAATTTTAAATTTAATTCAATTCTATAAACTTAATTTGTAAAATAAAATTTACACCTAATCAATGTAGAACTTTCAAAGTTAACAAAATAATAGAACATGATTTTTCATTAAACATAAACATACTTAAAACTTTACCTACTTTCATGTTTTTATTCCATCTAACCATTTGAATTAGCCTAAGAGGCATCTGTCATAATTTGTAATTATCATTGCTAACTTGCTAGTGACCAGTGTGGCCTTTTGCCAAATCGTAACACCTCTGCAGATATCCTCACGTGAAAAAAGTTAACAGCTAAGCAAGATAACATTGACAGGACAAAGTCCTATCTATTCTTTAATGTTTCTTTTACCAATATTGAAGAGCTTCTATTAATATGACTCAAGAATTTAAACAAATAGAAAATTAAGTTTTACTGCAACATCAAGAAGTGTTAAATCTGAGTACGTATAACGTTAATTTAGTTTTATAAAATTGATATAGTGATAAATTTATAAGAAAAATGAAATAGGTTTTAGATTTAACTCTTTCATTAACATTTAAAAATTATAAAATTAATTTGATAAATTTAAAAAGAGAGTGAAAGAAGTTGTTGGGTTGAATATTTCACAAACAAACAATTAACATCTACCATTAAAAAAAATTATAATCTAATTTTGAACATAATGAAAAGTTAGGAAAAGGTCTTTACTATCTGATATATGATGGAAGCAGCAGTAACAGTCCAGAACTTTCCGGCAAAAGAATCCGCAATGAAAGCACCAAGCAAAGGTGTCAAGCTTGCAGTTCCACTAAAGTTAGTGAGAGTGTTAGCAGCTTTGGTTAATGGCAAATGAAGCTGTGTGGTCAAGTAGCTAATCATGTTTGTATTGAATCCCACTACGGCAAGCTTCTCACAAATCTCATTAGCTGCACCAAAACAAATCAATCCAAAGTTTACATATCAGATCCAAAACCATTTATTTAGAGTCTTCTGTTTTGAGGAGCTACGTAGCAGAATCTTATAATCACACTACAGAAAGTACTACAAAATTACTTTGTAATGAAATTGTCACGTTATAGCTGAGATTCAAATCGTGCTTTTAAAAGATATGGTTTTGTTTCATACAAACAAGATAAACTTTTGTTGACTAAGAAGGTTGTGCGTTCTAGTAATGGAGGCAAAATTTTAATATAATTTGAGGCTTACCAAAGATGAAGGGCATTGTGATAAGCCCTCCCTTTTTCCTTCTAGCATGGTTTTCCTTCGGCTCCATCTTTCTAAAACCCCTTTATCTATTCGTATTCTAGTATAAAATATGGCCTCAAAGTTTTGTATATATAGCCTAAACTTGAGGGTTGAAAGGATGTAAGTTTGTCACAGCAACTATTTTGTCAAGCGTTCACACCACGTTGTGGAGTTATGGCCACGAATATGATATAAAATTTTTCTACTAAAAATAATTTGGTTCTAGGTTAAAGAACGGAGTTATCTTAATAAAATCAAATTATAAATTTGATACATTATGATTGGCGAGTGTGGGACAAGAAACTTTTGTCATACGCACATTGTTTTCCTCCCAACTTGTAATGTATATATATTGTATTTATTTATAGATATTATTAGAATTAAAAGATATTATTTTGTTTTGGTGAGTTGGCCTCTTTAACTTTTTCATTGTTGGTACAATCATAGTTGCTGAATACATGTATATGCCCACCTCCCTTTTTCACTTTCTTGTTCAGGCACCACAACTAAATATGTACACAGTAAAAGTGTAGGTTGGGCATACCGTAAGATTTTTATTTTCCCTACTATGCACGTGAGTGACTAATCAATTTGAAGTTTATATTCTTTTTACGAAACCTAATTAACCAATCTTTCACTATTGAGTGTCAGAGCTTTTTCCAAGGAAATAAAACAGTTAATACTAATTTAAATATAATATAATAATTATACACATATTTTCTTGTTTTTTTGCTGTTTTATTGTTGAAGTTCATTAAAATAAAGCTAAATATGTCTTCCATGGTTGTTTCAATTAACATTTAGTTACCGCTTTTGAATGATATGTATCTTAAGATCATTTCTACGTATAACTTTTTAGTACATATGACCTAAACACATGTATTAAGTATAAACACATGTGTTTCAGCCCAAGGGCACAAGTTCACTCTACCTTAAAGAAAGTGCGGGAGATCAATTGTAAATGACACAAAAACGGAAAAAAAAAAAAAAAAAGAGGCGATGAACCATCACAAGCTTAAAGAGGCCATGAATTCTAGTCTTCTTATTTCAGCTAAGGAGTTCAAAAAGGTAGCATCTACGCAGCAACCATTCTTCTTTGCTTTTCCTTCTAAATGTCTTCATGTTTCTAAAGTTAGTTCTGTGTTTGGACTCTTTGTTAGATGAATTCCAGGAAGTTTTCCAAGATTTGGAAAGGGTTTTACCCCTATAAGAAATATTGAAAATCAAATCGAGTTTTTTCCGGGTTCTTCTCTTTCAAATAGACAAACATATAGAATAAATCGAGAGGAAACTCACAACAGAAAAAAGCAAGTTAAGAATCTTTTAAAAGAAGGTTGGGTTCAAAACAATAGAGCTGTCACTTTTTTTTTCTAAGTCACAAGGTTAACCCTAACCACTTTTATACTTGCCCATTTTTGTTGACCCACCATATCTTAGGGTATTTTTTAAAGACCCTAGCCCCCAAAACCCCATCGAATGGGTTGTGAATGAATTAGGACCGAGTTAGTCCCCTACCCCAAAAGATCATTTTTGTTGTGTCACTATTCGCATTTTCTTCTAAACAACGACTTCGCTAAGAGCTGGACAACAAGGGCAATACACACAGGCGACAATAGCGCATAGTGGTACAGGCGACAACAACACCAGTGGAGTAAATGGCAGCACTTCACGACAGCGCACATTAGTACAGGCGGCGAAGAAGAACAAAGGAAAGAACATTGGTCTGAGATAGAAATAAGTAAGCAAGGAGCACTAGTGCAAAAAGGGGTTTAGACATCGGTTATTTTGGACTTTTAACGTCAGATACAAAACTAACGTCTATGTGGATGACGTTAATCAGACGTCGGACCGGACATACCCGACATCCAGATCAATGTCGGACTCCTATACATCGGGCGTCTATATAGACGTCGGATGTGGGTACATCAGACGTCTATATAGACGTCGATTGTTGGATATATTCGACGTCTATAGGCGCTGGACGTTCTGTCCAATGTCCACTATAACTCATTGGATGTCTGTTTTTGCATTGACTGACGTCTATAGACGTCGAGTATTACACTAACAGACGTCTACTGGGTATTTTTTTTTTAAAAACTAAATTTATTTTTACAATAAAACCATACCTAAAAAATAGGAAATTGTTCCAAAAGAGTATATTATAATATATATATATATATATATATATATATATATATATATATATATATATATGCATTTCCACTAAAGAAAGTTCTACTTAATCCAAAAACCAATCCAATACCAAAACTATCAAAATATAAACTTAAAGTAAACCTAAGTAATGTTCGACAATAATATAACTATTGTTCCTAGTTCCATCTTTGAAGAAGATAAGTTGTCCACTCCTACCTTGTCTGCCTAATTGTGTCCTCTTATAGGAGATGCACCCTTGAAGCGTTGCAAAATGAAGAAAGATTATGGTTTCATATATGTTCTAAGATGACTTTGATTTGTAATGTATTGAAGGTAAGCATCATTACCTCATTCCAGTCATCTGTAATGACAGCTCGAACGATGGTCTTAATCCAAGACATGACATAGTAGCCACATTCCCAAGAATCTAGATGCTTGTTACACTAAAATGACAAACTAAATAGTCAAGAATTTAGATCATTCAATAATATAGAAAATGAATTAGAGTTCTAAATGACTTACAACCTTTGGATACAAAACTTGAACTAGTTGACCTCGGGATTTACCCATAACTTTATTTAGATTGAAAACACAAAGTTATATTAATATAATTATATTTATCATAAAATTTTAAGGTCAACATGAATTTCAAAGTCATTTTTGGAGAAACAGTTACCCTTGAAGCATGTTTCTCAAGTCAGGTTTCATCTTCCTGTGCAGTGAACAAAACCATACAATTATACATTGTTTGGGAATGATGACCCTCAGCTGCCAGTGCGGCCAATAATGAATCATAAATAGTTAGTAAACTAATTAAGTAAACTTTAATGAACTTTTACATAAAAAAACACATACCCATCAATGCATGGCACAAGGTATACGTCTTTGTTTGACTCAGCCATCCAAGTTTGCAAATAATGTTGTTTGCTTTCAAGTATGTTACCAGAACGTTGAATGGTCTGAGGTTCAACAAATCCGTACATGGAAGACCGACCTTGGTCTATAATGACTGTGTCCATGTACATAAAACAACAAAGTTAAGTTGTTAGAAACTACGAATGTAATTAAAACTAACATGGAAGACAAAATTAACTATCTTGTCTCTTGCAATGATCTCCGATACATCATTGAATATGATATATACTGGCAAATGGGGGAGGGGGGGGGGAGGGGGAAGGAGACCAAATACTCTCAAATCTCAGTATATTGGTATTGATCCATTCTTGAACCTGGGTAATTTTAACATTAATTTTGATAGAGGATCATCCTCCGCTTCAGCCATGTCATCATTTTCAGGTATGACTGACTCATGCATGGGCTGCTTCTGAGGACGTGTGAATTGAAGACAAGAATTTCAAAGTTATCGTTAAATATTATACAAAAATATAACATACAAATACTAATGATAAAAATATTATACCTGTTGTGTAGCAATGTGTGTCATGATGAATGATCTAGGCCAGGCTATAAATATTCCTATGGCTGATAACGGTTCAAAACATCGCTATTTGTGATATGATTTTGATACTAAAAGCACCATTTTCCACTTAGAAACTTGCTTGGACTCATACTTTTTCAATAAATTGTGTGAATAAGAGAGTTAAGGTTGATTTCAATGGATTCATGACTAATTCCCCTTGTTTTGACAGAGATTTAGGTAATACTGGAAGAAGAGATGGAAAGCCAAGAAGATGGGGCTTAGAAGGGCTTAAAAAGGCACCATAAGGAGGGAAAACACGAAGCCCGGGCGACAAGAAGAGAAGGTTGAGCGTCCAGAATCGACGTCCGTCGCCCGGGTGAGCTGGTTGCCTGGGTGACGAGGACTCGAAGTTTGGGCGACCACACTCGTAGCCCGGGCCATACATGAGGTGCTCTTCTCGCCCGAGCGACCTCCTTGGACGCCTGGGCGACGATTTTCGTGGACCGGGCCCTGTTGTTTCTCTATTTCAATTCTTTTGGCACGCCTCTAACACTATTTAAAGGACCCTAAAGCTCTAGGTTTTCTATCCCTGGCAGAGAAGAGCATAACAATACATTTTTTTCCCAATTCTTAGGCTTTCATTCTCATTCTTTCTTCCATTGTTCATAGAGTTCCCCCATGTCTATGGGGAACTAATTTCTATTTGTTGTTGGGGAATGATGTAACCTTGTAAACTCTCATGTATTTGAATTGATTCTTAATTCCATATGCTTTTTCATTAATTGTTAGAGTAATTCATCTGTTTCTATGCTGGCTTATACAATAGCATGATTTATGAATTGCATGAGTGCCGGGAGGTTCCTTACAATTCAGGTTCTTATTGAATTACTCCTAAGGGTTATATTTCTCAGGATGAGGGTATGAGTCTTGGTCGTCTTAATCTCTTGTTCTTCACATCTTTTTACCAGAAATGCTAGGAATTGTATGAACTGGTAATTAGGGACAAACTTATCCACCGAGGGATCGGGTTTAGGTAATTTAGAGAGAGACGTTGACATTAATGCATAAAGAAGAATTCTTATATACATGAGAGGGAACTTGGTGAAATCTAACCCCAACAACATACCCATCTCATATAAATCAACCTCCGTTCATCTTTGTGCTCCTTTGCCATTGATCAATTGCATTTTTATTTTCTTTATTATTTTTGTACACAAACCCAATTATCTCTTTTTATTTTATTTATGTCTTAATTAATCTTATTATCACACGACTGTTTAGCGCCGAGAGTCCTCTAGGATACAATACTTGATCTATTTGTGTGATTCTTGATTAACTTTGAATTTATTTTTATTTTTATTTTTATTTTTAATTTTTAATTTTAATTTGGGTTTTATTCTTTATTATCTTTTTATTTTTGTGCTAACAATATTCTCGAGGGTTTTGCATTTTGTTTATGCAGGATAGTGTGAGAACTAGAAGGAACAAAAATTTTGAACCTCTTCTCGAAGGACTTGAGACCAGTAGGAGGCCAAGAGGGAATAAATTATCTAGAGAACCTTCTCTAGAGAAAATTTCAATGGCTTCCCAAACTGGTGAAGGAGGTGCGGTAAACAATGCTAGCAGGCACACCTTGGCAGATTACACAACAGTTGTTGGTCCTCATCATTTTAACAGCATTGCAAAGCCAAGGGTTAACGCTGCAAATATGGAGATGAAGCCTGCTTTGATCCGCCTTGTGAAGAGCAACCAATTCAATGGACTGTCTCATGAAAGTCCATATGAGCACTTGACCACCTTCAATGAGATATGCAACACTCTGAAAATAAATGGGGTACCAGATGAGGCTATAAAAATGAGCCTGTTCCCCTTTTTCTCTTGGAGGTAATGCTAAAGTATGGTTGAACTCTTTTCCTGAGAAGACTTTCACTAGGTGGGAAGATATGGTGACAAAATTCCTGAACAAATACTTCCTACAATCAAAAATCAACAAAGGGAAGCAAGAAATCTCTTCTTTTAGGCAAGGCATGGAAGAAACCTTGGGAAGAGCGTGGGATAGATATAAAAGCCTGTTGAGAAAGACGCCTACCCATGGTTTTGATGAAGGAACGATAGTCATTCTTTTCCTTGGAGGTCTTGGGTCACAAACTAAATTAATGTTAGATGCCTCAGCTGAAGGCAATATCAAATGCAAGACCCCTGATGAAGCCTTTGAGTTGATTGAAAATATGGCTACCAATGACAATGAAATGGACAGTGAAAGAGGAACTCCATCCCATCCCAAGGGAGTTCTACAATTACAATCTTATGATGCTTTGCTTGCTCAGAACAAGATCATCACTCAACAATTAGAGATCTTGACAAAAAGAATGCTGCAGCCACAAAAGGAACTTCAAAATATGGCACAGGTTCAACAACTCTGTGAGCTATGTGGTGGTGACCATATTAATGGTCAATGTGCAATGCCCGAGAATCTCAATGAAGAAGTTAACTACATGGGAAACCAGAACCAGTTCCGCCCCAATAATTACAATCAAGGGTGGAAATCTCACCTAAGCAATGGACAAGGTCAATTTGGTGATGGAATCCGTTTTGGGAACTAAATGGAGATCCATGAAGGGAGCATCACTTAAGCTAAGGCTAGGAGATTGGAAGAAGAAGAAGGACTTTCAAGCTTGTTCTTGCTTTCCCTTAAGCCTTAGAAGACATTTGACCTCTCATAAAGAGGCATGGTAAAAGAAGATGGAAGAAGAGGATGGAGCTTGAAGGATTTTACTCTTGTGGAGAATCACTTACTAGTCTTCTTCTTTTATCTTTTTAAATATGTAAAAAATTCTTTTAGCTTTGTTTTAGAAGCTTAGTAGCTTTTAGGTGTAAAGTAGTGCACCATAAACCTTGATGTAGGTGAGTATGTGCTTAAAATGGGTCATAGGAAGCCTTTAGAAGCCTTTGGAACATGTCAACATCAAGGAAGGCTCCTAAACATTGAACTTGGATGGTAGTTAAGGGGAAGGCTCTCATTCATCCCCCCTTTCCATAGGAAGCTTTTAGTTCCTTTCTAGTGCATTAAATTCTAGTCTACTCCTTCACCTATAAAAGGAGAGGCAACCTTGTATAATTTTCAGAATTTGATTGAATGTAAAGTCTTTTTGCCAAAATTGCAAGACTTCTCTTCTTGAGTTCTCACCTTATGGAATTGTCTTCTTCTAGAATTCGTCATATCTTCTCCTTCATGGTTGGCCTAACCTCCTAGAAGGACATCTACCAAGACCATTCAACACCAACATCTTCATCTCTATTTTCTTCTGCTACTATCATTGGTCATATGCAGTCCATCCTTTGAAGAAGCTTCATCAACCCAATTGGAAGATCATCTTATGTTGAAGAAGCATCCTCAAAGCAATCTCCATCATTTGGGCAAACTGGTAGGCAATTCAATAGGCCACCATAATAGCAACAACAAAAGTGGCAGCAACAACCCTCTTTGACCGACAAAACTGCAAGGCTTGAGGAGACCCTCCAAAAATTCATGCAGGCAACTTTGTCCACCCAGAAAAGCACAGACGCTGCTATCAGAAACTTGGAGATACAAGTTGGACAAATAACCCAACAATTGAAGGAGATGCCCTTCAAAGACTTTGGGGCTAATACTAAAGTTAACCCCGAAGAAGAATGCAAGGCTATTGTGAGTATGAAAAATGAGAGAGAAAAAATATATGAGTTGGGAGAAAAAGAAGAGGAGGAAGAAAGAAAAGAAAAAAATTAGTTGAGAGAGAAGAAAGAAGAAGAAGAGAAAAAAGTGAGAGTGAGGAGAGAGAAAAAGAGAAAGAGGAGAAAAGAAAAGAAGAAAAGGTTGAAAGAAAAAAAGAAGAAAAAGAAAAAATAAAAAATTTGAAAAAAATGAGAAAAATCATCCTGAAGGGAGTTGGGGATAAAAATTCCTATGACAGAGGCATTGTAACAAATCCATGAATATGGCAAGTTTTTGAAAGAGCTCCTCAAAAGAAAAAAATATTCAAAAGAGGATACAACTAAGATATAAGGGGATTGCAGTGTGATCTTGCAAAAGGCACTTCCTCCTAAGGTAGAAGATCTAGGGAGTTTCACTATTCCTTGCACTATTGGAAACCACAAAATAGGGAAAACCTTAATTGATTTGGGATCCAGTATCAATCTAAAGCCCTTAAATGTTCTTAAAAAGATTGATGGCCTGGAAGTTAAGCTCGCAAGGATGTCCCTTCTTATGGCAGATGGATCCCCCAAAAGACCTTATGGCATGGTAGAAGATGTGTTGGTACAAATCAACAACCTGAGATTCTTGTTAGCAAAGTGGTGAAGGTGAAGTTTTGATGATGCCCAAATCAAGTCAAGATATATCAAGATTCAAGAAGACCCTTTGAAGACTTGTTTTGCAATGGAAAGCTTTTGTAATAATTTTAGTTTATTGTCTTGGACTTAGATTTTCATTGGTTTTGATTCCATGTACTTTCATACTTTGTAATTGATGTTAAGAGTCCAAATCGCACTGTTTTAATTGATTAAAACTAGTATTAATCGATTAAAACAATTAAAAGCTGAAGACTCAACTTTTTCTGTTTTAATAGATTAAAATACATTTTAATCTGTTAGCTAATCGATTAAAATACATTTTAATCTATTAGCTAATCGATTAAAATACATTTTAATCGATTAAAGCTGACCGTTAGAATTTTCTGCTTTTGAAAACTAGACGTTGTACTCATTTTAATCGATTAACACTTGTATTCATCGATTAAAAACATTAAATGGCCAGTTTCAAAAAATGGAAGAGTATTTGCTTGAGTCTATAAATAGGCTCTCTTTATCCATCTTCGGCAACTCTTCCCTTGTGTTTTAGAACTCAGAAATCATTGTAAATTGTGTGTTCTTGTTCGGCTTGAGAAACTCTCGTCTGTGGAGCTGGTGAAGTGCTACTACGGTGACAGAGGAATAGCCGGTTCATCCTTGGTGCGTCTAAGGGGTGTGTGGAAGAGGATCATCCTTCGTGAAGTATTTGGAGGAGGTGTTTCATCCTTCTTGAAGTATTCGGAGGAGGTGTCTCTTCCTTTGTGAAGATTCAAAGGAGATGTAGGTTCATCTCTTGTGGTTTCAAGAGAGGTGGTTTCTAAACTCTTACAAATTGTTTCTTTGTGATTGTAATTTGTAATTGTTTTGTGCTTAGTTAACTGTTTATCTTGATTTGAGATAAGCGAATGAACGTAGGATTGGTAAGATCCGAACCAGGATAAAATTATCTGTGCAAATTTCTCTCAACCTTACTCTTTTATTTATAATTATTATTTGCGTAGTAAGTTAAATTGAGTAGAAATTAAAAGGCACACGTTTGTATTAAAATCCCTCTTGGTTTGTTATTCCATGTTAACCATTCCGCTGCAGTCATTCTGACAATTGGTATCAGAGCTTGATTTGATAGATTTTCAAATGGCAGGATCATCTCAAACATTTGCAAAGGGTGCTTCTATCAATAGACCACCCTTATTCACCGGTGAAAATTATGCATTCTGGAAGGTTAGAATGCAAATATTTATTGAGTCTATTGATTGTGAGATTTGGGATGTTATTGCATTTGGTTCGTCTATTCCTACTAAAGATTTGCAGGAACCAAAGCCCCATACTAAGTGGATTACTGAAGAGAAGAAAAGATTTCAAAATGATGTGAAAGCCCAGAACATAATTGCATCTACTCTAACTGTTGACGAGTTTTACAGGGTCTCTGTTTGTAAAACCGCTCAGGAGATGTGGGAAGTGGTGAGAGTAAGTCACGAAGGAACAAATGACGTGAAGAGGGCGAGAAAGAATACATTGATCCAAGAAACTAAGATGTTCAAGATGAAGCAAGGAGAAACAATCTCAGATGTTCAGAAATGTTTCACCAACATTGTCAATCAACTCATTGGGCTAGGTAAGTCATTTGACAATGATGAGCTTAACATTAAAACTTTGAAATCTTTAGACAGGTCGTGGCAACCAAAAGTGACTGCAATTTCTAAGTCAGAAAATCTCAACACAATGACTATGGCGGCATTATTTGGAAAGTTGAGAGAGCATGAACTTGACCTTGGAAGACTAGATGAAGAACAAGCAAAAGCAAAAACCAAGAAAAAGTCTTTAGCCTTAAAATCTGAGGTAGAAAGGAGCAAGAACAAAATAGAATATGAGGACTCAGAAGATGAAGAAAATTTGAGACTCATGATAAAAAGGATCAACAAGTTCATGAAATCAAAAGACAAAGGAAGACTCAAATACGAAAAGAGAGAAAATGAAGGATCTTCCTCACTCTATAGATGTTATGGTTGCGGAGAAAGGGGGTACTTAAAAGCGGACTGCCCAAATCAAAAGAAGAGTGAAGAAATAAAAGAAAAGAAGTTCTTCAAGAAAAAGAAAGCCTACATCGCATGGGACGATGATAATGAAACAATTTCTGATTTGAGCGAATCTGATGATGAGGCAAATATTTGTTTAGTGGAAGAAGACGACGCTGGAAGCCAAGTAAGTACATTTAGTGATTTTGATATTATAGTCAATATAGTGAAAGTGAATTGCATGAAACTTATGCTGCCTTAATAGTAGAATCTGAAAAAATAGATAAAGCTCATAAGAAATTGAAAAAGGATTTTAAAAATTTAAGGTTAAACCCCTTCAAAGGTCCCTATTTCTGTACGTTTTTTCCAGTTTCATCCCCGTTTTATTTTTTTTCCAATTTGATCCTTAATAGTGTATAATTGACTCAATTAAGCCATTGCCGTTAAATCAACTTAACCCCATCAAGTTTTTGCTGACCTGTTTGGGTGACGTGGCTAGTATTTAAAACGTGGGCGTCTTGAGTGGTTTTTATTAATCACGTGGCATTTTGCAAATAATCAATTTAAAAATTGGGGGTTTTCTGAAACATTTTTAAATTAGGGTTCGTAAATTACATTTTCGTTTTGAAATTGGGAAGAGATTGTGAAGCGGAGTGAATCGCAAGCACGCAAAGAAATTGGGAAGAGATTTTCGTTTTGAAATTTGATTTTCGTTTTCGTAAATTAGATTATTAATCACGTTTTTCATCATCCAGAAGAAGTTTTCTCTTGATCTCTTTATGCCTTTAGAGCCTGTTGAAGTGCAGGACTCGCAATCTGCAAAAAAGCAAAGAGCGTTAATTCATTACCTATCATGGGTCGTGTGCACAGCCCCGCGTTTGATACTCAGATGGTGTGATCAACAAGTTTCTTCACGAGGAAAGATGTTCTCCCATGGCTGCGTCACACTTGGAGCCGTCGCAGCAGTAGCATCATCGGCTAGAAATTCATCTAACCATTTTGGAGATCGGAAGGACAGTGGTCCTTCTCCTCTCTCCCAACTCCACTAACCTCCTAGTGACGATGTTCCACATTCATATCAGCAAAATGAAAGTTTACTCAATGAAGGCTTGATCTCCTTCGCGTGCTTGCGATTCACTCCGCTTCACAAACTCTTCCCAATTTTAAAACGAAAATCTAATTTACGAACCCTAATTTAAAAATGTTTCAGAAAATCCCCAATTTTTAAATTGATTATTTACAAAATGCCACGTGATTAATAAAAACCACTCAAGACGCTCTGTGCAAGCCACATTTTAAATACTAGCCACGTCACCCAAACAGGCCAGCAAAAACTTGACGGGGTTAAGTTGATTTAACGGCGATGGCTCAATTGAGTCAATTATACACTATTAAGGATCAAATTGGAAAAAAAAAATAAAACGGGGATGAAACTAAGAAAAACATACTGAAATAGGGACCTTTGAAGGGGTTTAACCAAAATTTAAAATTAAATTTTGAAAATATTTCTGAAGAAAATAAAAATTTAAAATCAGAACTTGAAAATATTCTTGAAGAAGAATAAAAATTTAAAATAAAAATTTGAAAATATTTTTGAAGAAAATAAAGATTTGAAAAATAAAGTTTTATGTTTTGAAAAGGGTAAATTTACTAGTAGTGATGAATGTGCTTCTTGTGAAAATTTTAAGAGACTGCTAGAACACACAATAAGTATGTTCCTAAAATTAAAAATAATGAAAATAAGGTTGTTAAAAATAAGTGTGTTCCTAAAATTAAAAATAAGAATAATAATAGAACCCATAGAACATGGGTAGAAAAAAGAACAACTTATAGGAACACAAACCTTATATCATACTTTTATTTTATGAAAAAGGGTCATACCTCAAATAAATGTAAAATTAAGAATTTTAGTGTTCCAAGTGGTAGATATGTTTGGGTTGTAACATGATTTCAATTTTTGTTAATATAACCCAAAGGATAGTGTTTAACTTTTAATTATTTTTTTTAAAAAAAAAACAAACTTTTAGAAAAATTTTATTCCAAGCATGTTGTCTTTGATAAAATTGTGGACCTTGAGGCAAAACCTCTTGAGTCAGTTGAATCAGATGCAGGTAATAATGAAGACTTGCAGAAGACAACAAAAGAAGAGAAGAATGATGACAATCCTCAAGATGAAGATCTCAACAAATTATCATTATGGAGACATTTCTAAAGGGGTAACATTAGAAGAGATCTAGGAATTTTAGAAATCTCTTAGGATTGCATTTTGATCCATTTTGTGCATTTTTGTGCATTTTTGAAAAATCAACCATATTTTTTTATGCTTTAAAATTCCTATCTAGTGTGATTCAATGTATGTTTAAACAAGATTTTTAAAAGGTTCTTTATCCTAAAATTATATGTTTTAAATCTCCTATTGTGCATGTTTGAATAAATCTTTAAATTTGAAATATATTTAGCGCATATGCATACATGCTTTTATTAAGGGGGAGTATTATCTTAGGGGGGGAACATTAAACACAACTTTTTAATTATGACCAAAAAGGGGGAGAAAATGTTTAAAGCTTATTATTATTCTCTAATGCTCTTTTCTTCCATAAGTTGTGTTTTTATCCAGATTATTACTAAAAGCTTTAATTCAAAGGAGTTTTTAATCATCATAAAAAAGGGGGAGAATGTTATCAAAATGGTGACGGTGAAGTTTTGATGATGCCTAAATCAAGTCAAGATATATCAAGATTCAAGAAGACCCTTTGAAGACTTGTTTTGCAATGGAAAACTTTTGTAATAATTGTAGTTTATTGTCTAGGACTTAGATTTTCATTGGTTTTGATTCCATGTACTTTCATACTTTGTAATTGATGTTAAGAGTCAAAATCGCACTGTTTTAATCGATTAAAACAAGTAAAAGCTGAAAATTCAACTTTTTCTGTTTTAATAGATTAAAATACATTTTAATCTATTAGCTAATCGATTAAAATACATTTTAATCGATTAAAGCTGACCGTTGGAGTTTTCTGCTTTTGAAAACTAGTCGTTGTACTCATTTTAATCAATTAACACTTGTATTAATTGATTAAAAGCATTAAATGACTAGTTTTGAAGAATAGAAGAGTATTTGCTTGAGTCTATAAATAGGCTCTCTTTATCCCTATTCAGCAACTCTTCCCTTGTGCTTTAGAACGCAAAAATCATTGTGAATTGTGTGTTCTTGTTCGGCTTCAGAAACTCTCGTTTGTGGAGCTGGTGAAGTGCTACTACGGTGACGAAGGAATAGCCAATTCATCCTTGGTTCGTCTAAGGAGGTGTGTGGAAGAGGATCATCCTTCGTGAAGTATTTGGAGGAGGTGTTTCATCCTTCGTGAAGTATTTAGAGGATGTGTCTCATCCTTTGTGAAGATTCAAAGGAGGTGCAGGTTCATCTCTTGTGGTTTCAAGAGAGGTGGTTTCTAAACTCTTACAAATTGTTTCTTTGTGATTGTAATTTGTAATTGTTTTGTGCTTAGTGAACTGTTTATCTTGATTTGAGATAAGCGACTGGACGTAGGATTGGTAAGATCCGAACCAGGATAAAATTATCTATGCAAATTTCTCTCAACCTTACTCTTTTATTTATAATTATTATTTGCGTAGTAAGTTAAATTGAGTAGAAATTAAAAGGCACATGTTTGTATTAAAATCCCTCTTAGTTTGTTATTCCATGCTAACCATTTCGTTGCAGCCGCTCTGACAAGCAGACTTTGTGGTGCTAAAGATGGAGGAAAATGCTGAGATCCCTATTATTCTTGGAAGGCCGTTCATGAAGACGGCCAAAGTAATCATCAATGTTGATGAGGGTACCATAGCTCTCAAGGTCCAAGAAGAGCAGGTGATCTTCAATGCCTTAAATATTGGGTAGCAAATCCAAGTGAAGAAAGCTAGTCCCAAAGCTGCATTTAAAGATGCAACCGGGACTAGTACCAAAGCTGCTAAGTCAAGCAAGAAAGCTAAAAAGTGTTTTCTGTCACAGGTGAATGCAGAAGAAAAAGATGGCAAAAGAGAAGGTGTTCACCAAAATCCTCTGAAGGAACATGAAAGGCTGAGACTAGGCTTGCCTGTGCAGTTCAATAAAAAGCTTTGGGTTGTTAAAGAACTCAGAGCTGATGGCCTTATAGAGATTGAATCTCCAACTTCAAGGAGAACCAAAAGGGTGAACAGGAAGCTGCTAAAGACCACTTGGTGTGCTGAAGGAAAGGATGCCACCAAAATTAAAGATGTAACATGAACTTATTGGGAGGAAACCCATTTCTCTGAACCTTTACTTTTTAATTTTTAATTTTTGTTTTTGCTTTATTTTATTTTATTGTGCTTTGCTTGAATGAACTGAACTGCTTTGATTCAACTGTGCTCTATTTTTGATGAGTATTGCTTTATGAGATTCTGGTGTTTGATTGATGTTAGATGATGCATAATGTGATTTAAGAAATGACTCACAATTTGTGAAACAGGTGATTGAGATAAAATTTGATTGAGATAATAAGCATGATGTTTTTCTGAATTTTAGAACTTGTGAGTTTACATGTAAGAGTTTTGGGCTGTAGAGTTGTTTTTAAATAATTGTTGTTACTTTGAAAGCATGAATGATTTTGCCCAAATTTTCTATGATTAAACTGATTGCTTGCAGGATTCATATGATCAAGGCCATCTTTTGTTATCCCTTATTCTTTTGGCCTTCACATAACTTTTGCCCACTGAAAAGAGAACAATTTGTTCTAACCTTTGATCCTTGAACCTTATGCATGTCTTGAAAAACCTTTTTAAAAAATCTTTAACTTGAGTTAAGTTGAGAAAATTTGATGAGGTACTGATAAAGGTTTAAGTTTGGGGTTTCCAGGTAACAACCCACTTCTCTAGGCAGTGAGCAATCAAAAGCAAAAGCAAAGGCTAAGAAAAGAAAAGAAAAGAAAAGAAAAATAAAAGGAGAAGAAAAGAGCTCACTGCAGGGTAAGGCTGAGAAAAAGAAAGAGAGTTTGTTCTTAAATGTTAAATTCCCAAATGTCTCTCTTCACTCAAGGAACCTTGTTGTCCAGAAAAACCAATTTCCGTCTTAGCCCAGCCAAGTTACAAGCCATAAAAAGCCCTTGTGATGATTACCTGCTTGTAAGTATGTTTGATTGTGGTTAAATAAAAGGCAAAATCAATTTGTGTGACATTGTGATAGCAGAGTGAAACACCTGACTATACACCTTTAAGTTGAGTGAAACAATTCTGAGTGCTTGAGTGATATACTTTTGAATACTTGAGTGAAACACTTTCCTTGGTGAGGAGTGGTTCTTTGAATTTCTGATTGCATATCTACTTAGTTGATCGATCATTCTTAAGGATAGCACCTGTTAAAAATGTATGAGCATCACATTAACTTTCATTGAATTAAGGCATCTGCACATCTTGACTGAGATCTTTATGCTGAATTGATAAAAGTGATTTCTTGTCCTGGAAAGAAAAGTTTTGAAAAAAAGTTGAGTCATTGTAGTGATTGTTCTGAAGTGCTGAGCTACATTCTGTTTGCTTGAGGACAAGCAAAGTTCTAAGTTTGGGGTTTTGATAACGGTTCAAAATACCATTATTTGTGATATGATTTTGATACTAAAAGCACCCTTTTCCACTTAGAAACTTACTTGGACTCATAATTTTTCAATAAATTGTCTGAATAAGAGAGTTGAGGTTGATTTCAATGGATTTATGACTAATTCCCCTTGTTTTGACAAAGATTGAGGTAATACTGGAAGAAGAGATGAAAAGCCAAGAAGATGGAGCTCAGAAGGGCTTAAAAAGGCACCAGAAGGAGGGAAAACACGAGGCTTGGGCGACCAGAAGCAAAGCTTGAGCGTCCAGAATCGACGTCCGTCGCTCGGGCGAGGACCCTGGTCGCCTGAGCGACGTGGACTCGAAGCTTGGGTGACCACACTCGTAGCCCGTGCCATACATGAGGCGCTCTTCTCGCCCGGGCGACCTCCTTGGATGCCTGGGCGACGATATTCGTTGATCGGGCCCTGTTTTTGCTCTGTTTCAATTCATTTGGACTAGACCGTTGACCCTATTTTGGCACGCCTCTGAAACTATTTAAAGGACCCTAGGGCTCTAGGTTTTGAATCCCTGGAAGAGAAGAGCATAGAAATACACTCTTTTCCCAATTCTTAGGCTACTATTCTCATTCTTTCTTCCATTGTTCATAGAGTTCTCCCATGTTTATGGGGAACTAATTTCTATTTGTTGCTTGGGGAATTATGTATCCTTGTAAACTCTCATGTATTTGAATTGATTCTTAATTTCATATGCTTTTTCATTAATTGTTAGAGTAATTCATGTGTTTCTTTGCTTGCTTATACAATAACATGGTTTATGAGTTGCATGAGTGTCGGGAGGTTCCTTTCAATTCAGGTTCTTGTTGAATTACTCGTAAGGGTTATATTTTTCAGGGATGAGGGTATGAGTCTTGGTCGTCTTAATCTCTTGTTCTTCACATCTTTTTACCAAGAATGCTAGGAATTGTATGAACTGGTAATTAGGGACAGACTTATCCACCGAGGGATCGGGTTTAGGTAATTTAGTGAGAGACGTTGGCATTAATGCATTAATAAGAATTCTTATATACATGAGAAGGAACTTGGTGAAATCTAACCCCAACAACATATCCATCTCATATAAATCAACCTCCGTTCATCTCTAAGCTCATTTGCCATTGATCAATTACATTTTCATTTTCTTTATTATTTTTGCACACAAACCCAATGATCTCTTTTTATTTTATTTAAATCTTAATTAATCTTGTTATCACACGACTGTTTAGCGCCGAGAGTCCTCTAGGATATGATACTTGGTCTTACCATTTTATATTACTTGTGCGACTCGGTACACTTGTCGATCCGTCCCAACACTTTGTTTGGCTTGTAATTTTGTTTTACCTCATGAAATTTGTTGAAATGCATATCTTGACTTTGAGCTAGATGATGTTGGTTGAATGATGAATTGGTGAAATAATAGAGATCTTGATATGTTGCATACTGCATGTTTTCTCTAAAGATTGTTGTGTGGTTATAATACCTCCCTGCTAATTCTGATAGAAAGTGAAGTAATTGGCCTTCCTTGGGTTTATTTCTTCTTAGATGTGCATCTCCTAACATGTAGGCCATATCTCACACTTTAATTTGTTTCTTTATTCCATAATCATCCAATGAATAAAGGAATTAAAGGAAAGGTAGCCATTTTGTTTTGGAATCCACAAATGCTATGGCAGGATTGGTCATACCCCTTTGTTACTAACTTGAAATTGTGAAATTGTATTTTAGATTCATGCCATAATTCTCGGTTCTCTTTATATTTTTATTTTATTATATGTTTTTTTAGCTATTCTATATTACAATATATTATATTTTTATTTTATTATATGTTTTTTTAGCTATTCTATATTACAATATATGCATTGTTGCCAAAAACTTACCTTATTTTCATGACCATGCTTCTAAGGTTCTTTCCTTCTTATTTCATAATAAAGCTAGCTGAATTGCTGATTTTAATTAATCTTATTTCACTAACTTTGCTGCAGCCTTTTATAAAGCCACTGAATAGGATTTCTATTTTATCCATTAGGCCATATCTCATGGTGCATTATTGTAGTTACTGAAAAACCTTTTGCCTCTACCACACGTTACAGTACCACTAAGTTTTGTTGCTGCCATGACAATTATATTATATATATTGTTTAAAATAAATTTGGACGCTATTCTTCTTTTTATCAAACGGTGCAGCAGTTTTCATTCATTTAATATATCTGCATATCTTGTCACAATAGCATCTTGAAATTGTTTTAAATACTTTTCTTGGATTAAAACTCATACATCTTATTTTAATAATTTGTCGTTTGTCTCAAGTTGGTTTGACTTCCACCTAGCTCTCTTATTCTGAAACCATATAGCAACCTGTCTTGGCTCCAATCCAAGGTCTCTTGCCAGCTACAACTTCTTTCTAGGCTCTAGCCTTGACTCTGTCTTAAACATGGTTTCCAATGATTTGATTTGATCATCACTGAACATTGTTTCTTGATGGGGTGGTGCTGCTGCTGGTGTAAGTTTATGCCTCTGCACCCTCTACTGAATAATTTTATTCCATGTTGTGTAACACTCTCACACTTATTGCTAGCTGAGACTAAGGGCCTTGAGTTGAAGACAGGTGAGTTAGGTGATAGAAGATTTTTTAGAGAATGTGTGTTTGTGTTGTTTTTTATATGCAAGTATCAATTAGCTTTTGCTTGTTGGATTTCCTATCATGGTGGTCAGAGTGAAGTCCCCAATTGCTGGCTTTATATCCAAAACTCATTGGTCCTATTGACACCTTAATACACGATGTTCTTCCAATTGTACCTTGTGAATATTACCTAATTTTCTAACTCAGTGATATTTGAGATAAACTTTGTGCACTACTTTTGAGATAAACTTTGTGCACTACTTTTAATTTCGAGCCTTCTTTGTTGGCTTGGCTTCTACGGCTTGTTTTTGCTGAGTGCTTGAGTTCACCTTAACTTCTATATTTATATATCATATTCTGTCATCAGATTCATCATTTCTAAACTATTTAATCACAATTTTAATTATTTATGTGAGTAAGAATGCAGTATTTGATATTCATCCAATATTAAATACTATATTTTGTGGTAAATATAACTAAAAATCAGGTTTGTTATGTCCGAATGATGAATTTGCATTTCCTTTCAGTTTCTTAGGATTGTTTATTTAACAACTGATTTAAGGTTGTGATGATTATTCTTCGAATTTTCCTTTTTACAGGTAGTAGAGATGTTGAAATGTTGTTTGTGCTCAAGGACAGTTTTGACATATTTGGTCTTAGAAAAACTTCCCAGAGAGATATTACATAAAAGGAAAAGAATCACTCCCTCTGGTTTTAAAGCAAATGATAGTGGTAAAATCATAGTGAAGATAATGTAGAGAAAATATAATGGGAAGATAGTGTTTGCTGAAGGAAGCGAAGATTTTGCGGACTTTCTGCTTAATTTGCTAACTATTCCCTTAGGAGGAGCGGTACATTTGATGGAAAGGTATTCTTGTGTTTGTAGTCTTGATGGATTGTATAATAGTGTTGTTGATTTGGATGAAGATAATTTTACCACAAAGAAAGTGAAGAATAAGTTTGTTGATCTTGTACTTGCCCCACAGTACAAATTGGGTAGTTTTCTTCCTTTAACATACAACTATGTCCCCAAATAAAATACTATTATCTGTATTGTAGCATAAAATTTTTATTTCTCTGTTTTTTTATCTGTTTCTAGACCATTTTTTCTCTGCATAAAAATTGGTTAAAAGGAAGGTCCATAGGTTGGGCCTGACCCATAAGGCTTTAGGGGTATTTAGCCTTGTGGTCTTTTTTATTAAAGAGCTTTTTTGGCCCTGATTGAGGTCGTATCCGAATCAAAAATAATGCAGTACTAGGAGAATGAACCCTAGGTCGTTTCTCAAGGACCAATCTGTGGTTCAAATTTATGGACAGTGGGGGCGGGGGGGGGGGGTATGTGACAGTGGTGATTTAAATTAACTAAACAAAGCACAAATTCAAACACAGATTTAAGGACAGGTTGGGTTATTGATTTTAGTGCAATGAATCCAATCCTTGATTACCAATAATTATGCGCTCATATCACCCTCATCTACTAAGCGAAGATTCAATACAGATTACGCGACTAAGCGTACACCTAACTGCAAGCGCAAAGAAATTATATGATGTGAGGCAGAATTGGCTCAAACACAATGACAACACAACATTTCATGGATACATTGCAGATTCATCAATAACCAACCCAACAAATTAAGCTATCATTATAACGAAATTAACACACAAAAATGCAATGGAATTCATCATCAAATGCTGCTAAACAAAACTGGAAATGAAATGGAAAACCAAATTATGCAGAAAATGAAATTCCAATTCAAGAACGAAATCCAAAAGCAAGAACAAAGACCCAATGCACAAAACGAAACCCTAGAACTGAGACTCAAATAGAAAACGCAATTGGAATTTAAATAGTGTTGGAAAACGGAATTGAATTACCAAACGAAATCACAAAACGAAATGGGAACAACAAAAATGAACATTCAAGAGAACCCTAGGTGCAAAAAACGAAAGTTGAATGCAAAAATAGAATGGGGAAAACGAAATTGGTAATGAAATTGCAATTAGAATTGTATTTCAGATTCAATACAAAGAAAAGAGAAGGGAAAATGAAAATGAAAGAAGAAACCTAAACTTGGAGAGCTCTCCACTGTCCAAGAAGAAGCAAAACGTGAAAATGGGAGAGTGAGTGATTCTTTGGGGTCTGCCCCCTCTTTTGCACACAACCCTAGGTCAGCCCACTAATGGGCCTCTCCAAAAAATGACCAAAAACGGCCCAAAAAGTCAAATCAGTCCAAAAACTCCTAAGGAACGATTTTACAATTTAATTTTACAATTTAATTAAATCTAAAACGCTGATGTGACAAATGGAGAATGACATGACCTCCCTCTTGATGTCCCAAAATAATATTCCAAAAATTTCTGTACAATTAATAATGAAAATAATTAGCTTCAAATAATTCAAATTAATTAAAATAAGAATTTCTGGTCAAAGTAAGCACAATTAGCAAAATTGGGAAGATAATGGACATTCAAGCACAATTCCCTAATTAAATGTAGTACAATAAGCCTAGTGAAGTCGAGAAAATATTGATTCATCAGGCCCTAACCCATGTGGGCTAGGGTCAAGTCCTTTGATGGTAGCTTATTTGACAAGTCTACAAAACAATATGGGCTCCTCTGCTATGCCGGTCATTTTTGTCCTAAAAAAGGATGGGAGTTGGTGCACATTCACTAATTTTCGTGCCATTAATAATATCACCATTAAATATAGACATCACATCCTTAGGGTTGATGATCTTTTAGATTAATTGAATTACGGACACATATTCTCCCAAATTGATATTAAGAGCGGTTATAATCAAATTTGCATTAAACATTAGGATGAATGGAAAAATGATTTTAAAACCAAATTTGTCCTTTATGAATGGTTAGTGTTAGCATAAAGCTAAAGAGCAGAAATTTCGATGATTTCTTAAAGTCAAGTCTCAAGTGCTCTTATTGTAGGAAGATCTTCATGAAGACTTGTTTTTATATTAAAGCTTTTATAATTTAGTAGATTTATGTATAGGATGTGGTTTATCTTTGAAGCAGAAAACCTCATTTTATGCTCAAGATAATCGATTATCAACTTATAAATAATCGATTATCAATAATCAATTATGACTTGCCATAATTGATTATCACGATCAATTATGAGAATTTTTAAGCAAGCTTTTGACCTTTGTGCATTCATTAAATGCATAATCCATTACCATAAGTAGATAATTTATTATCAAACATTAATTAGTTGACAACGGATTTTTGGAGATATCCTTGAGTGAGATCTCTATAAATTAAATTGGGACTCTCATTCTATAATACAAAAAATACAAGAAGTGTATTTTCTAAATTCTTATCTGCAGAGTGCGGTGATAAGTGTTCTAGGGTTTGTTGAACCCTTGCATTGTGGCTTTGAGACCTTGGCGTGTTTGCATAGAGCAAGAACTTTCACAAGGAGTGTGATTGAGTGTTTTGTTATTGCCGAGTTGAAATTTTGTCATCCTTCGTGAAGCATTCGGAGGAGGTGTTCATCCTTTGTGAAGATTCAGAGGAGGTGTTCATCCCTTGTGGCTTACATGGGAAGTGTTTTCATCTCTTGGGGGTAGCAAGAGAGGTGTTCTAACCTTAAACTATTTCATTTTCTTTGTGATTTTAACAGTTTGCTGGTTTGTGCTAGTGAAATATTAATTCTTGATTGAGATTGACAATTGGACGTAGGATCTCTGTGATCCGAACCAGTATAAAAATTACTTTTGCAAATTTCTCTCTTCCTTACACTTTAAATTGTTTAAAGGAATTTTTATATTTACAAGAAAATTATTAAAAGAACGGTTTGCGATAAGAAACCAATTCACCCCCCTCTTGATTTATTGAACGCGTTAACCATTCCATTACGCCGCTCTGACAATTGGTATCAGAGTTTGCTTTAATAGTAATTCAAATGACAGGGCAACATCAAACCTTTGCTGAGGGTGCCTCTTTCAATAGACCTCTATTGTTTGCTGGAGAAAACTATGCATTTTAGAAAGTGAGAATGCATATTTTCATGGAATCTATGGATAGTGAGATTTGGGAAACTGTCACAAATGGTCCTTTTGTTCCTATTGTATTTATTAGCAATTTGCAGGAACCAAAACCACGAGAACAATGGAATGCAGAAGACAGACGAAGATTACAAGTCGATGTTAAGGCTCACAATATAATATCATCTACTTTAACTATGGATGAGTTTTACAGGATCAACCTGTAAGACTGCTCAAGAAATATGGGAGATGCTGAGAGTCACCCATGAAGGAACTGATGCTGTTAAGAGAGCCAGAAGAAATACTCTAATCCAAAAGTATGAAATATTCTGCATGAAGCAAGGGGAAACAATTATAGATGTCCAGAAGCGCTTCACGCATATAGTGAATCATCTTATTGGGTTAGGTAAGTCCTTTAAAAATGATAAATTAAATATCAAAATTCTTAAATCTTTGGACAGGTCTTGACAACCAAAAGTGACTACAATCAGTGAGTGACAAAATCTCAACACTATGTTAATGGCTACATTGTTTGGTAAGTTGAGATAACATGAACTGAACCTCGAGAGATTGAACGAGGATGAAGAAAAAGGAAAGAAAAAGACTTTGGCATTTAAAGCAAATCTTGTTAAAAGTCTTAAAGAAGAAGAAGAAGACTCCGAAGAAGATGAAGAAATGGGTATCTTCGTTAAAAAATTTAATAAGTTCATGAAGTTCAAAGGAAGAAGAAGATTCAAAGTAAAAAAGAAGGAAAATAAGGAATCTTCACCAAACTATTGTTGTTATGGTTGAGGAGAAAAAGGGCACATGAAGACAGATTGTCCAAACCCAAATAAGGGTGAAGAAAGAGGTCAAAAGAAGTTCATCAAGAAAACAAAGGAGTATATTGCTTGGGAGGAAGACAATGATTCTACAACAAGCTCAAGCGACTCTGATGAGCAAGCCAACATATGTCTACTGGGTGATGATGACATCTCTGAAAATCAAATAAGTTCTAAATCCAGGAAGTCCATTTGGTACCATGATAGTGGTTGTTCAAGGCACATGACAGGGGTTAAGAAGAAATTTTCAAACTTTCGAAAGAAAGAACAAAGCTATGTCACATATGGTGACAATAACAAGGGAAAGATCCTTGGAGTAGGAGACATAGGAAGTGCAAATACCTTGATGATAAAGGATGTATTGTTTGTAGAAGGTTTGAAGAACAATCTTCTCAGTATTAGTCAATTATGTGACAAAGGTTTCAAGGTAACATTCGAACCCAATTATTGCACTATCCATGAAAAAGATTCTTCTGAAATTTCTTTGAAAGGTATTAGACATGCTAATATTTATTTAATTGATTTAGAAAATATTTCATATAAAAATATTTCATGTTTAGTAGTAAAAGAAGAAAATCCATGGTTGTGGCATAAGAGAGCTGCTCATATTCATATGTAACAATTGAATAGACTCTTATCTATAGACTAAGTAATTGGTCTACCAAAACTCAAATTTATAAAAGACAAACTATGTGCTGCGTGTCAAAAGGGTAAACAAATTAAATCATCTTTTAACTCAAAAAATATTATTTCAATTGAAAAACCCTTAGAACTCTTACACATGGATTTATTTGATCCTTCAAGGATAAAAAGTTTTGGTGGAAATTATTACGCTTTAGTTATTGTTAATGACTATTCGAGATTCACGTGGACATTCTTTATTACTCTAAAAAGTGAAACCTTCAATGTTTTAAAAAATTTTGCAAAAAATGTTAAAAATGAAAAAGATTTGAAAATTAAATCCATTCGTACATGGGAGGGAATTTCAAAATGAATCGTTTGAAAATTTTTGTGCAGAATTTGAAATTTCTCATAATTTTTCTGCACCTAGAACTCCATAACAAAATAGGGTTGTAGAAAGGAAAAATAGATCTCTGGAAGAACTTGCAAGAACTTCATTAAATGAATCTAATATTCCAAAACATTTTTGGGCTAACGTTAATAGAATGCTTATTCGTCCTATTTTAAAATGTACTCCTTATGAATTATTTAAAGGAAGAAAGCTTAATGTTTCTCATTTAAGAATATTTGGATGCAAATGTTTTGTTTTAAATAATGGAAAACAAAATTTGGGTAAATTTGACTCAAAATCCGATGAAGCTATATTTCTTGGTTATTCTCTAACTAGTAAAGCATATAAAGTTTTTAATTGAAGAACGTTTGAAATTGAAGAATTTATGCATGTTGTCTTTCATGAAATTGTGGACCTTGAGAAAAAACCTCTTGAGTCAAGTGAATCTGATGCAGGTGAAGAAAAAGACTTGCAAGAGACAACAATTGATGAGACAAATAATCAACTTGAAGACTTAGCTAAGACATGGCAACAACCTCGAGGATTATCATTAGACAATATTATTGGAGATATCTCAAAAGGGGTAAGTACTCGTAAAAGCTTAGCAATTTGTTGCATGACTATGGCTTTTGTGTTGTAGTTAGAACCTAAGAACATCAAGAAAGCTCTAGAAGACAATCAATGATGTGTATCAATGCAAAAAAAAACTCAACCAGTTTAAAAAGAATCAAGTGTGGGTGTTAGTCCGTAGAGAAAACACTCATTAAGTGATAGGAACTAAATAGGTGTTCAGAAAAAAACTGGATGAAGATGAAAATATCACCAAAAATAAAGCTAGGCTTGTTGCTAAAGGATATAGTCAAGAAGAAGGTATTGATTATGATGAAACATATGCTTTTGTTGCCAGGTTAGAGGCAATACGCCTACTTATTGCTTATACATCTATTATGAAATTTAAATTAGATCAAATGGATGTCAAAAGTGCTTTCCTAAATGGTTATCTAAAAGAAGATGTATTTGTTGAACAACCATTGGGTTTTGAAGATTATAAATATCCAAATCACATCTTTAATTTAAAGAAAGCTCTTTACGATTTAAAACAAGCACATATATCTTGGTATGAAAGGCTTAGCAATTTTCTGCTAGAAAATAAATTTAATAGAGGTAAATTTGATTCCATGTTGTTTATAGAAATAGTAGGAAAACATATTTTGCTTAATTAGATCTATGTTGATGATATTATATTTGGATCAACTAATAAATCTCTTTGCGAGGATTTTGCTAAGACTATGCAGAGTGAGTTTGAAATGTCAATGATGGGTGAATTGAAATTCTTCCTTGGTTTACAAATCAAGCAAACAAAAGAAGGTATATTTCTTTCTTAAACCAAATATTGTATGGAAATCTTGAAGAAATTTGAAATGGATAAAGCTAAGGAGGCATCAACTCCTATGGCAACATCATGATATCTTGACAAGGATGAATCAGGTACACCCGTAAACCAAACTCATGTATATCTTTCTACTATTAGGCCAAATATCATGCAAAGTGTATGTGTTTGTGCTAGATATCAAGCTAGTCCTAGAAAGTCTCACCTTACCGGAGTTAAGCGTATCCTTAAGTACCTTAAGGGAACTACGTCTTTTGGGTTGTGGTGTCCTTCTAGGGCTGAACCTAGTATTGTAGGGTTTTCAGATGCAGACTATGGTGGTTGTAAGATAGATAGAAAAATCACTAGTGGTACATGTCACCTCTTAGGTAGTTCCTTAGTTTCCTGGCATTCTAAGAAACAAGCTTGTGTAGCCCTTTCCACCATAGAGGCTGAGTATATTGTTCCAGGTAATTGTTGTGCCCAAATATTATGGATGAAACAACAATTAGAGGATTTTGATATATATAACTTGACCATATACCTCTTAAGTGTGATAACACTAGTGCCATCAATCTTACTAAGAATCCCATTATGCACTCTAGAACCAAACATATAGAGATTAAGCACCACTTTTTTAGAGACCATATCCAAAAGGGGGATTGTGAGATAGAGTATGTTAATACCAAACATCAATTAGTTGATACTTTCACCAAAGCATAGCCCAAAGAGAGATTTTATGAGCTTATGAGGGACTTAAGGGATCCTAGAAATTGCTTAAGGGTCTTGTTTGTTGCATTTTTCCAGTTTTTTCAAAAATCTTCATGTTATGTTATGTTTTGTTTTAATTCCCATAATGAAAATTTGCCTTAATGTTTATCTTGTCTTATTTATTTATTTTTGGCATATATTAAGGGGAAGTTTTATATTAAGAGGGAGAAATTATTTAATCAGCTCTTTTTAATAATGATTAAAACAGGAGAGAAATATGTTTAAAGAGTTAATTATATTTGTCTCTTGTCTACTAATCTCTTTACTTTAAGTTATGTATGAGTTACAAATTACAAAAAGCTTTAAATCAAAATATTTTTTATCATCATAAAAAATGGGAAGATTGTTAGCATAAAGCTGAAGAGCAAAAATTTTGATGATGTCTCAAAGTAAAGTCTCAAGTGCTCTTATTGTAGGAAGATCTTCATGAAGACTTGTTTTTATATTAAAGCTATTTTAATTTAGTAGATTGATGTATAAGATGTGGTTTATCTTTGATTCTATGTATTGTTTGCCTTAGGTTGCGTTAAAATTCATTTTGAAGCAGAAAACCTCATTTTAAAATGCGTTAAATGATGTATTACCGACGGATTTTGCCGACGGATGTAAAAAAATGTAATTACCGACGGACATTATCCTTCGGTCATTACCGACGGTCAAAATCCTTCCGTAAATCCGTCGGTAATGTATCTTACAGTTACCGACGGACAAAATCCTTCGGGAAATCCTTCGATAATCACCGAAGGAAATATTTCGTCGATAAATCCGTCGGTAATGCATATCGTAGTTACCGACGGACAACATCCGTCGATAAATCCATCGGTAAAAAGAGCGGCAAAATTAATCCATCGGTAAAAAGAGCGCAAAATTCCCGCCTATTTTTCCCCCTCTTTCTATGCGAAGAAGACTATATTTTACTCTTTCACAAATGAGTTTCTTCATTTTTTCTTTACTCTCATCTCAAAAGCATTTCTCACCTTCTCTACAACCATTTTTCTCTCTCGTGCAACCATCTTCCTACATTGTCACTACTGTCGTTGGAGACCACCTCCCTACCGTTGGAGACCACCACCGTTGTTGTTGGAGAATGTCACTGCTGCCATTGGAGAACGCTGCCGCACCACCGCTGTCGCACCACCGCTACCGCACCACCGCTGCCGCACCATCGCTGCCATGGATGCTCAAAAACTAATTAGGGATTTTTCTCAATTTTAGGGTTTCTAAAACAATTAGAGAACCTAAGTTTAGTCTTTGATTTTGGTTTTGGAATGAATTGGATTGTTGTTTTGGTTTAGGAATGAAGAAAGTTTGATAAAAAAATTTGAAATCTGAGGAAAAAAAAGAAGGGGAAAGAGGAAGAAGATGAACCAGAGAGAGATATTTGCCGACGGAATTACCGACGGATTATTCCTTCGATAATTATCGATGGATTATGTGGCAATGACCAACAGATTTTTCCTTCGGTAAATATTACCGACAACGTTATTACCGACGGACTTATGACCGTCGATAAACCGTCGGTAAAATACCATTATCGACGGATTTTGGACATTTTCAACAGATTTCGATCGTCGGTAATTTCATGTATTTTTGTAATCGATTATCAACTTATAAATAAGAGCATGTTTAGGAAGGTGTTATTCCACACATTATTTTTGAAGCATTTTTTATAGCTTTAGCATGTTTATCAAAAACATCATGTAACGCATTATTGCAGTATTTACTAAGGAATATTAAAAGCACGTTTAGCAAAAATATCATGTAGCATATTAATGCACTTATTAAAATATCTTTTAATCTAGTGATCCTTTCATATTAAATCATTGTTTACTAATAGCGCATCTATTTTCAATAGGATCGTTTGGTCCTAACGCGTTTACTGAAATGTTTCTTTGTTTATATAGATACCATAACACTTGTTTCTTAAGATGCCTTTCATTCAATGATATTATTTTCACAAGGATAATACTTTGTCAAATACTCATTTCATTTATCGTTGTTTGTTAAACTTAAAAAGAGGAAGGTGTTGGACGATCCTATCTTATAACCCACAAATTAATGAGCACATGATCATTGATGGAGTAAGTTATGGGATCATTGTTGTTGCCATGGTGAACCTCTACACAAAATGTTTGAGGGTCTCATTTTCTCACTACTTAATGTATTTTAGAGCTACCGACGAGGTGGACACAACCTTGCGATCTGGAAACCAGGCTCTAAGCATAGTGCTTAACACCTCCATGGAGTCCACCGAGTATGGAGGAAACGTGAAGTACCAATCTAGGGTTGGTCCATTCAATGTAGTTGGAAACATCCTACAAAAGACTCTATCGTATTATGTATGGGTGCTTACCTAGATCAGATAAGCTTTTAGGTGTGTGGCTAGGGGAAAGTAAGGCTGGGGAAGAGTTTTACCAAGGCCCAACAGTGGGCGTCAAATGATCTTACCAGAATCTTGATCGTGGATTTGCGAATAAGTGGCGATATCCTAAAGGTGGCCTCATCATTCATGATGACTGGTAATCGAATCCCTTGTTGTTAAAAAAGGGAGATCCACCTACAAAAAACACTTTGACGCTCAAGTTAGTGAGAAAGTTAGGATCTTTATGTATAAGGTGAGTATACGTGTTTATGAAGTTGGTATTCCTTGGAAAGCTGTATTTATAGGATCAACAAGAGTCATGAGCCTATGTTCTTATTGAAATAATATTTACCTAAAAAGTATAATAAAAGGATAATAAATAATAACAGAATGATAAATAATAATCAACACACTGTAATACTATAATACCGAAATTTAGTTATAATATATGTATATAATCTAAATAGACATAAGTTGAGGTTGTTCCATATAAGAAAGCCTAAAGAATTTTATTGATCTAGATACAAGGACTATCTATTTCAGTCATCAATATTTAACATCTTTCGATATCCATACACATGTCTTCCAAGCATCACATCTACCACCTTTCATCTCTTCATATATTTAACATTCTCTAAGTCTTATTCTTCACAACAAGATTCTGTCCTCTAAAAGACACACCTAAAATGACAACATAATGTGCATAACGTGTTACCTAAAGACTGTTAGTGGCCATCTCTCTCATCTTCACACAACATTAGGTTGTCAGAATAAATAATATACTTTGACATGCATATCAGAACCAAAGCATGTATCCGTAGGCTATTAGGGTCAGAATTAACTCATTCTAAACAAATCAATTTTCAAATATGTATTTTTGAAAGGACGGGCATGATTGTGGTTTTGCCTTTAATCTCAAGAATGCCATTGCATTTCGACACTATTGGTCCCAAAGCCAAATCCTTTACAGAGATGACTAACATGCCAACAAGACAAGGACACAAATATCAAAATCAGAGCGTGAAGGTGCTTGTACATGGTGGGTTGGGCAATTCCAAGGAACATTTCGTCCTTCACTTTGCTTTCTCAAGGCCTTCTCAATCAACCCACTTAGATTAAGTTGGTCATGATATAACTCAAAACCAAGAATAGAACGGAAATAACAGGTTATTTTATCATCTTTTTCAAATTGCATTTAGAACTTATGTATCTTTTTAATTTCTTAAATCTTGATTATAATTTTTTTTAATTATTGTTTTTTATTCGAACATTCTGTATTTAAATACTACCAAGATGAATATTTTGAAAGAAAAATGAATATGTAAATAATTTTTAATGATAACAGTTTAACATTGTTGTTGGTAAGTCTAATAGTAACGGGTAAAAAAATTTAAATGAATTTGAATAGGATAAAGTCTCAATATCATTTTACTAAGTGAGTTTATCTCTAATTCAATAATATTATGAAAATGACATGTAAGTAGGTAAGATTTATTCTCCTTCTGTATAATAATTTGATCATATAATATGAAATCTTTTACTATCAAAATAAGAATTTTGAAAAAAAAAGAAGTACATATGCAATTTAATAATTTTTTAAGATAACAATATAATCTTGAAATAAGTTATTATGCATTTTTTTCTACAATTAATAGGTTGAATGAACATAATTTTTAATAGTATATTAGATAAAAAAGATTAAAAACAAATTCTAAATTTTAGGATGTAAAAAAAAATTTAAATTTAGAAGACTATAAAATTTGAAAAGAAAATATATTTGAGCTTTTAATTTTTCTTTAAATATGATTTCATGTCTATGAACGATAAATTATATAATTATAGTTCAACTAGTTGAGTAGAGTGTATGATCCTATTATATCAGTACCAAAATTATTCTAATGGGGAGGAAATGTTGTAGAGAGAAAAGGTGCATAGAATCGGATAAGCCAAACACGTGCATCTGTTTTCAACAAATAAATTTTATATTAATAAGAATTTTGTTTTCAAAAAACACTCCCTAGGTCATTTTTGTGTTTCTATGGGTGATTTTTTTCATGGATGACTCAAGTTGGTTATCATTGATGGTGTCGAGTGCATCAAAACACAGTTTGCCTAATTCAATTGTGAATGATAAAGCCCATATAGGTTTTTGGACCAAGGTAGGTGAAGTTCATGACCATTTTTGCCCAAGTCATGCACTTGTAATCAATTACAGGGCCTCGTAGTCGATTATAGGGCCTTGTAATGGTTTATACAAAAGGTTACACGTGACTCTCCAGTTGGGAGAACTTGACTCCCCATGGTCATTTTTTTTGTCCCTATGGGTGATTTTTTCCATTTTTTGGCTTGGATGACTCTTTTTAGTCATCATTGATGGTGTCAAGTGCATCAAAACACAGTTTGCCCCACTCAATTATGGAGGAAAAAGCCCATATAGGTTTTTGAACTAAGGTAAGTGAAGTCCATGATCATTGTAATCAATTACCAGGGATTGTTTTACGGTTTGTACAAAAACTTACAGGTAACTCCCCACCTGAGAGAACTTGATTCCCCAAGGTCATTATTTTGTCCCCATGAGAGATTTTTTTTCAGTTTTTTGCTTGGATGACTCATGTTGGTCATCATTGATGTTGTCAAGTGCATCAAAACATAGTTTGTTCCACTCAATTGTAGAGAAAAAAAGCCCATTTTGTTTTTGAACCAAGGTAGGTTAAGTCCATGATCATTTTTGCCCAACTCATGCCATAGTAATTGATTACAAGGTCCTTGCAATCGATTACCAAGGGTTGTTTTCTATTTTGTACAAAAAGTTACATGTGACTCCTAGCTGTGAGAACTTGACTTCCCAGGTTCATTTTTATGTCCCTATGGGTGATTTTTTCCATTTTTTAGCATGGATTGGTCATCATTGATGGTGTATATCAAATCAACACACAATTTGCCCCATTGAATTGTGTAGAAAAAAGCCCATATAGGTGTTTGAACCAAAGTAAGTGAAGTCCATGACAATTTATAAACAAGTCATGTCCTAGTAATCGATTACAGGGTTGATGATTGTTTTGTACAAAAAAAAGTAATATGTGACTCATGAGGGTTATTTTTTGTGTTCTTTTGAGTGTGTTTTTACACAATTTATTCCATTTTTTAGGATGAATAATTGAGTTTATTGATAGATACTACGAAAAACTCCTTTTTTTCACTGAACAAAGCCCAAACCTTGGAGAAAAGAGACACTTTTACTTGTTGATGGAGAGCACGAGAGAGGCAGAGAGACAAAATGCTACAACGTTCGCAGAGCAACGTTGGGGGAAGTCACCTTCGAGATCCCAAAACTAACAAAGAAGAGGGACTTTGATGGATGTCACGATGGCCAACGAGAACAACAGTCAACCAAGAGACGGTAGTGAGAGGAACACTTGCGAGAGTAAGTCAGAGTTGAAATAGAAAAAAAGAAAGATTTCAAGTGATTGAGAGGAAGAAGATGAACCTCTTTTCGAAATGGTATTTAAGAAATTATGAAACAAAATTCATTCCCAAAACACATTCACTTGATATTTCATTTCTAAAAATATTATTTGAAATGGATCAATATGCCGCAACATGTAAGTAAATGTTTGCATCTCATTGGTTTTCTGCACTAATTATTATTAAAAGTTACCTTCGTTCCCTCAACCTATTGCATTCTTTCCATTAATCTCCACCGTATCGCAAAACCAAACTACCACCTTATATGCCAAAATTACGGTTACTTTTCACCCTCCATAAGCCACGCATTACCTTTCAACCAAACCACCTCCATCATCATTATCCGATTTCAGCCCCTAAATTCCTGAAGCACCCAAGCTCCCTCAACCATAATCCACCATAATCCGCATAAACACTGATCATCACCTGGAAAAGAGACGAGGTCCTAAAACCAATTCCTCAGTACCCATTCATTTCTCCCTGTAACAGAGAGCACTAAAACAGATTCACCATCCCATCCTACCCTCAACCATCTGCACCCACGCCCCACGACACCTTCATCACCACCATATCATTTCAGCCTTGCTTCAAAACCACATATCTTCTTATAAGATTTCAATCACGAAAATCATTACCATGCGTATCAACTCAATCAAAGCAAAGAAACAGAGAAAGAGGAGAAGCAGCTGTTGACAACACGCATCCCACCCTCTGGTGGTGGCTGGGGCCACCAGCGGCGTCGTGGGCTTGCGGGGTAGGGGCAGTGACCCTCGCTATTAGGGTTTAGTCCACGAAATAAGATGAAGAGGCTGAATGGCCGTGAAGGGTAGCAGTGCCTCCAGCGGAACGACATCGTGGACGAAAGGAGACAGGAACGTGTTGCGCAATGGTCGGCGAAGACTCCGACAATGATAGGTGTTTCCGGGGACGCCTTTGGCCAGGCGGAGGGACCTTCGTGGCGGCTGGTTTGGTGGTGGCAGGGTGCACTCGGACAAGAGGAAGCCAATACCTCTCTATGGTTTTCTGATTTGAAGAAAAGGAAGATGGGCTCAACACCTCTTCATTATTTTTTTTTAGGTTTAAACTCTCGTTTAGTCTTTTGTGTGTCAATCTCAATTGAGTTATTATTTTTTTTTGTCTCAATCGGGTCCTATTACTTGTAAAAATGACACAATTAAGTCCTCTCCGTTAGTGTTAAAATTTGCTTGTATATGTATTATATTATGTGAAATTTGTTATTTAATATAATATTAAGTCTTGTATAAGTATTATATGACGTGGTCTTATGTTATATTATTTAATTATATGTTGTGAAGGCTATCGTCATCATCGTCGTGTCTTCCCTTAGGTTCTGATTCCAACAACCGTCGTCACCGTCGCTTCTCGTTGTCGAAGGTATCGATCCTCATAGTGTTTTTCTCCTCTGTTCGGATAATCGTCCTCTTCATGGGTTAGTCTTTAATTGCGCCCTGGGAAGGATATCACACCCCTTCAATTTAATTATTTTCAGTTTGGAACAAAAGGATGTGAAAACCCTTGATGGGACAGGTAAGGATATTCTGAAGGTTAAGGAACGACGACCTGTCTGAGAACGGCGACTCGTTCGGAGGTGGCGACAGGAGGTGGAGGAAGGCGGCAAAGGCCAGTTCATGGTTGATGGAAAGGAAGACGTGCTTTTGCCACGGGTAACGGGAGGGCAGCGCCACGGGGAAATCGATGACGAGGCAGGTGTCGGGACCGCGGTCGCAATAGTCGCCGAGGAAGATTACAGTGGCAATTTTGAATTCGGATCGTTCGATGTTGCGTTCGAGGTTCGACCATAGATTTTTCAACTTCGTTACGAAGTCGTGGATGTCGCCTACGCAGATTAGGAGCCTGGGTTTTGGGTTTGGAGGCTGACATTGGTGTGATTTTCTGGGTTTTGGTTTGGTTTCAAGCTTCTATTTCAGTACACAATTTTGGTAAAGAAACACATTACATTTGATTCCGATATCTTTTAGATCATAGGATGTAGACAGTGGGTCATCCTCAAATAAGTCACAGTAAGCTTCCTCACAAGCAATGCCAAAATCAGCAATTTTGAGGTGAAAGTATTCATTAATAAGGACATTCTCTGGTTTAAGGTCTCGATGAATGACACCTTGAGAGTGTATGTGTCTCTAATCGATCAGCTCACATTCCATTATCGTCATCATCTGTACCCTGATAATTTTTCCAGCCACAACTTCATCTTTATACATGCCATGGTAAAGCCTGTTGTGAGCCCCATGAGCAAAACTAACACCAACAAAGAGCACAGAGAGATCAACATTCCAGAGAGGTGAGCTGGTTCGCGAAATTTGCAGAGAGGGTGGTAGAGGCGATCTGGGAGATGAAATGGGAGGAGATGGAAGATAAAGATCGACACATGTGCCCCACTGCTAGATCAGCATAACAAAAATTACACTTAATATAATAATTATTTTCAGTGTGCACTACGTCATCACTGGCAGGCGACGTTAGTCATTACTTAACAGAGAGGGTTTAATTGCCTCATTTTTACAAATAATAGAACCCGATTGAGACAAAAAAAACGATGACTCAATTGAGATTGACACACAAATACGAGGACCAAACGAGGGTTTAAACCTTTTTTTATTCCAAAAGTATTCTACATCTCTCTACTATTTTCCTTTATTCCAAAAATATCTTACACATTTCCATTATCCTTAACAATCTTTCTCTTTCTCTCTCTGCATTAATGAACATTCATGGCTTAGATTTGAACTTATGATATATTGGAAAATATAAAATCAAGGAAACTTCAATATTAGTGCTTCTACCACCATTTTATAAACTTAAAAGTTACATGCAAAAACAAAATAATAAACATAATAATATTAATAGTAAATAATAATAGTATATTATTATTATATAGTAACTTTATAATAAAGAAAGAACTAAAATAAATTTCAAATCTTTAACAAATAACTTTTCTTTTATATTTTAAGTATTTAATAATATTTTTATATTATTTATTTATAAATTAAATATTTTATTCAAGTTATTTGAGTCAAACATGTCGATAAGTTAAAACATAATATAATGTTAAAAATTATAGATATTAAATATAAAAAAACACATATATATATATAAACATTTTTCTAGAAATTTAGAACAAAATTTTACTATTTATTAAGCAATGTGAAAAAAAAAATATATTGAACAGTGAAAATAAGATTGAATCAAACTTATTTAAGGAAATATATCACAAGTTCAAATTCGAGTCATGTAAATATTCCATTAATACTTATTGAGAATAGTGTAAAAGTGTAGAGTATTGTTTGAATAAAAAAAATAGTGAAAAAATATAAAATATTTTTAAAATAAATGAAAATAGTGATAATATGCATGAGCACTTGGGACGAGCAGCAACACCCTTTTACTTCCCCGTTTTTCTCTACCAATACCTTGTTTTTTTAGGGCCTTTAATTACCTGCAGCTTTTTTTTATTTTTGCTCGGGCTTTCTAGGCTTAGTTCCTACACCACGTTTTCTCTGCGTGCACCCCTTTATCTTTATTTCAATTTAATTTGTTCATTTGTTACCTGCAATCCGTTTTTAATATTTACACCTCTATAGAGGTTTCGGTTTGGGTTTCAGGGTTTCCTACCTGCACCCGGTATTCTCTGTTTGCACCTCACTTTTTTAAGTCATTTTTGCTTGCACCCCTTTTTATTTTTAATAGTCTTTGTCAACTTTATACATGTCTTGTTTTTTTTTGTTGTTTTTATTATCTCATGTGTCTATCTTTTTCTATTAAAATAATAAATTATAAAATAAAAAATAAAAATGTTTTTCATTTTAATAAAGTCATGAGTATTCGTATAATTGTATGCATAGTTGTTGTACTACTTAATAAAATTTCCTTTTCTAAATTATTTAAAGATATGATTCATTTGTATCGTCTTAGTGCTTAATAAGCTTTTTTTTAAAAATAATTAAATATTATTTTAAAAGTATAAGTACTGGCGTGATGATCTGCGTTGGACTAGTACTTGTGGTTTTTCCTTTTCTCCATCATTCTTAAAATACAAAACACACACAAAATCTTCAAAACTAAAAATATTAACATTGTCAAACAAACTTAAAGAATTTAGTAACCTTGATTTCTCATTCTGAATGAGAGTACGTAGGAGTAACATCAATCCTTGTCAGGTCCTTAAAACAAAACAAAAAATATTTTTGTTTGTTATACTGTTATTTTGGGAAAAATTAAGCATTTTGAAATTCACATTAACTTTGTACAGTTAATTAAAGGTCCTACTTTTGGCAAGTGTGGTCGAGTGCTAATATTTTCCTTATGTGTAATCCATTCTCAAACTCAAAATCTAGTTTTCGTAGATCATGTCTTATTTTATGGTTTTTCATAGTTTTTCTAGAATAAATTAAGGTGTCGACTCCAAAACCTCTATCTTAAACCCATTTTTTTCGATTTGTCGTCCTGTCGCGATCCTGGTTGCGACACCAAATAATATCATTACCAACCTAAGAGAAACATACCAACATCATATGAAGAGAAATAATATGAAATTGAAGAAACCAATCATAATTAACAAAATCACATTATACAAAACGAACACTAAAAATAGTTCCTACTACTTGGGTTTCCGACTAAGCCTTTTATTGGAATAAACAATGCCCTTCTACAACACTCCTGATGAATCAATATTTTCTCGACTTCACTTAGCTAATTGTAGTAGATTTAATTAGGGAATTATGCTTGAATGTCCATTATTTTCCCAATTTTGCTAATTGTGCTTAATTTGACCAGAAATTCTTATTTTAATTAATTTGAATTATTTGAGGCTAATTATTGTCATTATTAATTGTAGGGAAATTTTTGGAATATTATTTTGGGACATCAAGGGGAGGCCACATCATTTGCCACATCATTTTTGTCCATCCACATCACCATTGTAGTTTAAATTAAATTGTAATTTCGTTTTTAGGTTTTTTTTTGGGTAGATTTAGGTTTTAGGCCACTTTTGGCCATTATGGACTAGGCCCATTTTAGAATTCTAACCCAGGGTTTTGTGCAAAACAGGTGCATACCCTGAAACTCTCCTCACTCTCTCATTTTCATTCTCTATGTTCTGGACAGCAAGGGAGAGCTCTCTTCTAGGCTTTCATTATAATTTCGTTTTTCCCTTTCTTTGTATTGAATTCAAATTTCATTTTAATTTCATTCTCCATTTTCATTTTTGTCTCTACACTTCAATTCTCCATTCTCAATTTAGTTTTTCCCAATTACGTTTTCCCCCAACTGCTTTTTGGATTCTATTATGTTTTCTGCTTGCAATTTGTGCATTGAATTTTGTTTTCCAAGTTGCATTTCATTTCTGAATTGCCTTCCGTTTTTTGGTTTGAGTTGAGTTTCGTTTTCAATTTGTTAGGGCATTTTTGGGTTTGATTTTTTTGTTTTTTGTTGATGTTTCCAGTTTCGTTTGCTGCATTGAAGTCATGTTAATGGAAGGTTAAGTTTTTTGGGTTGATGTTAGTGAGGTTGCAAGTTTTCCATGAGATTATTGTGCTTAATTGTGATTCTGATTCTGTTCTTAATTGCCTACACATGTGCAATTAGTCTTCGCTTAGTTGTCTAATTTGATCATGATAATCTTCGCTTAGTTGATTAATGCATTTGTGCAGAATTCAGCGAATCTGTGTGAGTGTGTTTGCTTAATTCACATTTTTAGGAATACGGTTTTAGGCTTCGCTTAGTTGTCTAGTTCGTGTTGGATTAAGGGTCATAGGAGTGGATATCTTTTGTAAGTCTATGATTGGAAACAAGTGCAATTGAGCTAACACCAACCTATCTTTAATTCGTGTCTTAATTAGTGTTTTATATGTGAATTTAGATAGTAAAATTATCCACACAACCCCTCAAGTACGTGATTGACCTATTGTCTGAACCATATTTCGTCCTTGAGAGATGACCTAGGGGTCATTCTCCTAGTATACTGCATTTAATTGAACATTAAATTTGATTCAGGTATGACCCCAATCAAATTGTGGCGCGTTGTTGGTTTCAGTTTCTTACCCTAGTCCTTGGTTTGCAAACATTGTTAATTTTTTGGTTGTTTTTGTTTTTCCTCCCTTAGCATCTCCTGCTCAAATTGCTAAAATCAAGAGTGATTCTAAGTACTATATTTGGGATGACCCATATTTGTGGAAGCTGTGCACTGACCATGTTACTAGGAGATGCATTTCGGACATGAGATTGACTCGGTCCTGCTGTTTTGTCATGCTTAGTCACCTGGCGGTCATCTAGGAATTCAAAGAACTGATTGCAGGGTGCTTGATCGCGGTTTTTATTGGTCCTCCATCTTCAAGGTTGCGGAGAGGATTTGTAGCACCTGCGAGCCATGTTAGAGAGCAGGAGGATCACTTTCATGGAGACAACAGATGCCTCAACAACCCATGCTGTTCTGTGAGGTATTTGACATATGAGGTATATATTTCATGGGTCCTTTTCCTGTCTCTTTTGGTTTTTCATATATCCTCTTAGCTGTTGATTATGTTTCGAAATGAGTGGAAGCTAGAGCCATCAGGACTAATAATGCTCAAGTTGTTGTGGATTTTGTTAGATCTCACCTCTTTTGCAGGTTTGGAGTGCTCCGGGCCATTGCTAGCGATCAATGAACCCATTTCTTCAACACATCAATGCAAGCTTTGCTCAAGAAATATGGGGTGGTGCATAGATTCTCTACACCATACCACTCGCTAACCAATGGGCAAGCTGAGATCTCTAATAGGGTGATCATGAGGATTTTGGAGAAGATTGTCCAGCCCAATACTAAAGATTGGAGCAATAGGTTGGACGACACTCTTTGGGCGCTCATGACTGCCTACAGAGCACCCATATCGGGTTTTCTTTGGTAAGGCATGTCATCTATCAGTTAAGATTGAGAATCAGGCATACTAGGTTTCAAGTCTTGAAACTTCTCCATGGACCAAGCTGGAGTGGAAAGGAAGTTTCAACTGATTGAATTAGATGAGATCCGATTGGAAGCCTATGAGAACTCAAAGTTCTACAAGGAGAGGACAAAGAAGTTCCATGATAGTTCAATTGTTAGAGAGGACTTCGAGGTTGGCCAACAGGTTTTATTGTATAACTCCAGGCTCAGACTCATAGGGGTAAGTTAAGGTCAAAGTGGATTGGACGTTTTATTGTGACTAATGTTTATCCTTATGGTGCAGTTGAGATCCAAAGTTCATCCACAACTATAAGCTTCAAGGTTGATGGGCATAGACTGAAGCCTTTCCTTAGCAATCCTTATTTGTTGGATGCAATGGTGGAGGAGACGTCTTTAGTCGACCCCGCCTCACTTTCCCCCTGACTTAGAGAGTTTTATTTTCTCCTTCCTTTCTCACTTTTACTGCACTTAGAGAGTTTAAGTATGGTCTATTAGGGGAGATTTTTCTTTGTTTAGGCTTTGTTTTCTAGGTTTTTTTTGTTGTCTTGTGTACAATTTTTCATGTTTCTCTTGATTTTTGGACTTTGTTTAGTTTGTAGATGTGTCATTCACTTCATTAATACTCTGATTGGTTTGAAATCCTTGCTTTTCTCTGCTTGGAAAGATGATTATGATGTCTGAGAGGTTGAATGAATTGACAAAAATACCCCATGTTAGAATTTGAGTCACTTGATTGCTTGCACATATGTCTTGGCTTGACTCTGGTTGATGATTCTTGATTGATATGCATGTTTAGAAGTGATAAAGGCAATTTTGTTCTTGAGCCTCTCTAGCCAAATAAGCCTACCCTATTTTAGTCCTTTGATAACCCCTTTGAGCCTATGCTTTCCCCTTCTTTGTTTTGAAGCTCATTAATTAGCCTTAAGTGAAAAATCATGATTACCTTAACCTCAGGGAATTTTGGTGCTTTGGAATTCTTTTGGGAACAAGTGTGGTCTTCTTGGGGATTCTTATGAATTGACTAGTTGGTTCCTCTTTTTTGTTGTTGTGTAAATATGTGTGCATCTTGTCTCTTATAGTTGTGTTCTAAAAAGAGGGAAAAGAAAAAAGACAAGGCAAGAAAAGAAAGAAAAACTACAAAAAAATGAGAAAAATAAAATAAAATTGAATAGTGGAGTCAAGAAGAAGATTGAATTAGAGGTTTTGGGTGTAATTTAATTGTGTTTTCACTTGTTCCCCATTGCTCCTATATTTCTTTTGGTTTGTAGCTTCTCATCCATATTTTATCCTCCCTTGTCTTTGGCCCCATTACAACCATGAAAAGACCTTTTGATTTGAACATGCACATGCTTATAGTGTTGATATTAGAGGCTTGCCAATTTTGTTTGTTGCTTTCTTTTTTGAGTATATTGAGTTGACATTGTTTACCCTAGACACTTGAGAGAAACAGTGATAGTGCATCTGTGAGGTTTTGTTGCTTTTGATTCACCTCTTGAGCTGATTGATTATTTTTCCATGTCTGGAATTGCTTGAATGATTACCATGTATTTGCTTTCTCTGATTCTTTATGTGTTGGATATTGTCTACTCCTTTTCTTTTTCCAGATTCCTTGAGGACTGTGTAAATCTATTTGTTTTCTTTTGAGTCTTTTTTTTTTCTGTGTGATGAGGTTGTGTCATTCCATTGATGTTCTCTGAAATGTTCCTTGATCTGCGTCTTGATTTTGCCCAAGAATGCATAAGAGTAGTAAGTGTGGTCTATTTTGATGAATCAATATTTTCTCGGCTTCACTTAGCTTATTGTACTAGATTTAATTAGGTAATTGTGCTTGAATATCCATTATTTCCCCAATTTTGCTAATTGTGCTTAATTTGACCAAAAATTCTTATTTTAATTAATTTGAATTAACTGAGGCTAATTATTATCATTATTAATTGCAGGGAAATTTTTGGAATATTATTTTGGGACATCAAGGGGAGGCCACATCATTTTTGTCCATCCACGTCACCATTGTAGTTTAAATTAAATTGTAATTTTGGTTTTAGGTTTTTTTGGGGAGATTTAGGTTTTAGGCCATTTTTGGCCATTTTCGACTAGGCCCATTTTAGAATTCTAACCTAGGGTTTTGTGTAAAAGGGGGGAAGACCCTAGAACTCTCCTTACTCTCTCATTTTCATTCTCTAAGTTCTGGACAATAAGGAAGAGCTGTCTTCTAGGTTTTCATTTTAATTTCGTTTTTTCCTTTATTTGTATTGAATTCGAATTTCATTTTAATTTCATTCTCCATTTTCGTTTCTGTCTTTTCACTTTAATTCTCCATTCTCAATTTCATTTTTCCGAATTACGTTTCCCCCAATTGCGTTTTGGATTCTATTACGTTTTCTGCTTGCAATTTGTGCATTGAATTTCGTTTTCGAGGTTGCATTTAATTTCTGAATTGCCTTTCGCTTTCTAGTTTGAGTTGAGTTTCGTTTTCAGTTTGTTGGTGCGTTTTTGGGTTTGATTTTACTTTCTTATGTTGATATTTCCAGTTTCGTTTGCTACATTGAAGTCATGTTAATGGAAGGTTAAGTTTTCTGGGCTGATGTTAATGAGGTTGCAAGTTTTCCATGAGATTATTGTGCTTAATTGTGATTCTAATTTTGTTCTTAATTGCCCACACATGTGCAATTTGTTCTGTTCAATTAATCCTCGCTTACTGGTCTAATTTGAGCATGATTATCTTCGCTTAGTTGATTAATGTGTTTGTGTAGAATTGAGCCAATCTATGTGATTGTGTTTGCTTAATTCGCATTTTTTGTTTAGGCTTCGCTTAGTTGTCTAGTTTGTGTTGGATTAAGGGTCATAGGAGGGGATATCTGTTGTAATTCTTTGATTGGAAACAAGTGCAATCGAGCTAACACCAACCTATCTTTAATTCATGTCTTAGCCAGTGTTTTTATTAGTGAATTTAATTAGTAAAATTGTCCACACAACCCCTCCCACTACGTGTTTGACCTATTGTCTGAACCATATTTGGTCATTGAGAGACGACCTATGAGTCATTCTCCGAGTATACTGCATTTAATTGAACATTAAATTTGATTCGGGTATGACCCCAATCAAATCCTGAGCTCTCACAAGCCTTTAATTGATCAAACTCTAACTCTCATAGAACCCTCAAAGTTTTTGACTCTTTTTCCTATGACTAGGGTTTCTACCTTATCATACTATAAATAAGAGACATATATATCTATATTGGGTCTATTTTCTGAAATCTTTGTAAAAACCCAATATTTTTAGGATATATTACAGTAAAATTATCTTTATCTTAATTGATTCTAATAAGTCCCTAAATAATATATTCTATTTTAATTTTTCCTAAACTACTTTATTTAATACCTCTTAATTTCACTCTCCCATGCACAACAATTATTATAAATATTAACACACCACACTTGCATATAAAATACAAATAATAAAAATAATAAACATATATTATGCACACAACAAGAATCAAACACGTGACCATCAACCCATAACAAGGAGCTCTAACCTTCTATGTTATACTTCACTTTGGTAATACTTATCTTTTATTATTTTAATTCATGAAACTCACACCACCACCTTCCTAGATAATTATTTTTCCTGGTTCTTATAAAACATATCCATCATAAAATGGATTTTTATATTGGTTCACCCCTGTCTCTTTGACTATTTCCAATTCTCTCTCAAGCACACTACTTAACAAGTTCCATTAACTAAACCACTTAATTACAACAAGTATCACCATCTTTGAGTTACACGAGTATCAACCTCTACCTAAGATTAAGAACTCTCAAATAGAATGAGAAAAAACATTCTCAAATAAAAAAGAGAACAATTTCAACTTAGAGGGTAAAACTTCAAAAAAATGAAGAATATTGCAATGGTTCACTAGTGGAAAAAAGTTGTTTAACGTCACCCCAATGACGTCGGTTAGCAAGTAGCCCGACGTATATGAGTGCACAGTGGCATTAGCGTAAACAAGTTGGTACCTAGACGTCGGTTTTAAGGGGACGCGTCATCTATAATATAATACACGTCCACTCTGTCCTAAACCGACGTCCAATGTAATGAGGTAGGCGAGAAGACAGACTTTTCCTGCGCCATTGACGTCGCTTTTGATGGGGGCTCGACGTGTACTAGAGTGCAATTAATGCTCGTCACCTGATTCCCAGGCGTTTAGACGTCGAGTGGTCAATCTCCGACGTCTATAGCCTGTTCGGAAGGCGGGAAGTCAGAAATTTCTGCAAAATAGACGTCGCTTTTTGGGGACAGCGACGTCTATAGGCCTGTAATTAATTATGTTCACCAAAATCCGAGGCACGTCGACGTCCGGTAGCAGAGCACAGACGTCTATAGTATTATAGACGTCAGCGCCCCTTCACAACCGTCGTCTACTTCCCTGACAGGAAATGAAACGTCAATCGGTTCATCGCCCTAGACGTCGGTCCCCCTGGACACCGACGTCACTTTAAATGTTATCTTGGACGTCAAATTAGTTAGATAACCGACGTCTAGGTGACTATAGACGGCGGGTCCTGGGGGAACCGACGCCCCATTTCATTTTAAATAAAGCGTAGACCCTTCGCGGCATTGCAGTTTCTGATATCATCGCGTCTTCCTCCTCTCCTTTTTCTCTCTTACGCCTCATCTCCTCTTTCTCTCTTGCGGCATTGCATTTTTATTTCTGATAACATCATCGTCTTCCTCCTCTCCTTTTTCTCTCTTGTGGCATTGCATCCCAGGTGCGTGTTTTTTTATGGTTACCGTTTAAACTTTGTTCAGTCTTTCATCGATTATCTTCTGGTTCTGGTTCAACTGGTAAAATTTGTTTTCTTGTTTTGTGTTTTAGTGCAGTTTTGTTCCTCTCTTGGGGTAACGCAGTACCACATTCTTCCTTTGCTAGCTGCCTCCCAGAAAAAGCGGCGTCTTTTGGATTTCTCGTGGCGTTTCGACCCAAAAACGACCTTGGATTGTTGCCTAGTTATCGTTTCACCGTAATATTTCCCTCTTGCGGTTGAAAATGGAACTAGGCAAAAAACCAGGTTCGGTTTTGGGTTCAAATGTCATGAGAAATTCAAAAGACGAAAGCTTTTTGTTGGGGGAAACTAGCAAAGAAAGAGTGTGCTACTGGACTATCCAAAGACAGGAACAAAACTGCACTAAAACACAACCACTATATTAGACGTCGGTTAATGCTTACACCGACGTATATAGTGATTTTAGACAGCGATTAGTGACATGTTCGATGTCTTTATGTGCTCTTAGATGTCAGGTATTGCTTTCTCAGACGTCTATATATGGCCTTTAGCCGTCTGTTTACACGCCTGCACCGATGTTTAGTGACGTCGGACATTGCACCAACTGACGTCTGTATAGACGTCTGTTATGTGGATGTTCGACGTCCCATTAACGTCACTGGTATAGACGTCGGTTGTGAAGAAGACGTTAAAAGCCCAAAATAACCGACGTTAAACAGCGTTTTTCCACTAGTGGTTTAAGCACACAACCTAGTTGTATTTCGTTCAATACTCTTTTCTCTAAATTTTACTCTTATGCACTCAAAACTTTTATTTATTTATTTATTTTCAATTGAATGTATCTTGTAGCACTTGTTCTTCTTGTTCTCTTCTTTTCTTGATCAATTTGACATTCTTTATATAGTTGTTGAAATGATAGTTATTGAGGATTTGAATTTGATTAACTCGGTCAACATCTAAGTAATTGTTCTTCGTAAGGAATGACTTGATACATTTTTTAATTTGATTCTTCAACATAATTCTTTGTCTTCGAAATTTCTTCACTTAGACTTTTAACTTTTTGTCTTCCTTTCTTGATTGATAGAGAACTTGATTTTGTAACTTTTGATTTTTTTTTTCTTCTATCTAATGTACAAAACTTACCTATTAAAGGAAACTTGTGCCACATATCTCAAATATCTTGTTAGTATTTTAATATTTACTAATATCAATCAAGATCAATTTAATTATCACTCACATAAAATGTTTCTATGTATGGATGCAAAATGACCATTTGATTTGAAAACATTTTTTCTTAAGAATATAGTTGTCAAAATATAATTTAAGAGCTGTGATTTGATAATATATTTTAACTCGTAGAAATCAGATTAACCATTATTTAGTATTGCTTTTGACTAATAATAAAATAGCAAACAGATAGAGACAACTTATCAAAAATATAATTAATATTTTGAGAGCGTCTAATGAATGTACTCCGTTTGGTGAAGACAGTTTGCTTCATCAGTTGGACTATATCTTTTGTGCTTATATTGGATTATGCTGGGGAAAATATAGTTTGCAACTCTGCACTTATGCTGATTGAGAATTGACCAGACAACTCCATGAGAAATTAAGCTACAATCCACGTAAGTCTGCTGCCACGCTGGATTAATCAAATGTTGATGTGGAAGTCAACAACTAGCATGTTTAGTATGTACCATATGGACCGAACGGATCAAATGTGGACGTTCGACAGTTAAATAAATGGTCATCAGCGTAAAGGGGCCGGACACACCGGACGGAACCATTGATATCAGATATGTCAGAAGACTCAGTTCGGAAGGCAACAACTTTTCCGATAAGGGTTTTCACGCATATCTGCATCGCTGCTCATAGACTTTCCAAGATCGTAAGGATTCCCACGGAAGCAATGTGGCCGGATTCATTCGGTCGACCGATCGAGTGACCCGGACCGATACTCCTCGCTTTGTAATAACCCCACGGTGGGCGCCAAAATGTTCCGGTTGGAATCCTGTCCGACTCTTCCTTCACAATTTCTCCCAACGTCCGATTAGTCCGAGCTCCCTCCGGCTATTTCTCCTGAGTCCCTTCGTTCAATGCTGAGTTTCCCTCTATCCAGCCCGGTCGGGTACCTGCTGAAGGCACTCCGACGCTCAAGTCAATAGGCGATAAAAAGGTAGAGATAGAAAGAGAAAATGACTAGCGAGAATAAATGAGCATTCAATGTAACCAACTACCTTTTAGCTTTGACCTGTATTTATAGTTTTTGTCATGGGCTTGTGATTAGTTAGGTCTTAATCACGACCCAATCATTGTCCCAATATTATAAAACATGTTTTACCTTAATTCAGTTTTAATACTCCTTTCGTTTTAATTGCGATCCACGTGGAGTTATTACAAAGCGAGGACTATCGGTCCGGGTCACCCGGTCGGTCGACCGAATGAATCCGGCCGCGTTGCTTCCGTGGGAATCCTTACGATCTTGGAAACTCTATCAGCAACGATGTAGATATGCGTGAAAATCCTTATCGGAAAGGTTGTTGCCTTCCGAACTGAGTCTTTTGACATATATGATATCAATGGTTCCATCCGGTGTGTCCAACCCCTTTACGCTGATGACCATTTATTTAACTATCGAACGTCCACATCTGATCCGTTCGGTCCATATGGTACATAGGCCTCCCAAGCCTTAGGCAACAGTTTCCGTAATGTTTCTATAAGTGGTCGGTCGGCCTTGAAAGTGAGCGCTTCATTTTCTGTTAGGGTGCTTTAGGCGGGAAAAGACACGTGGCTTACTCTGAGGAACTGCTCTTTTTGGGTAACCGTAATGTCCTTCGATCTGAGTCGTTGGTTGTGAGGAGCTTGGACGGCGAGGATGCGTTGCAAATTTTCAAAAAGTTTTCTATAAATAGGGGTTCTGGTGGAACCTGTTGTCACTTTTTCGAATCATCTTCTCCAGTGCTCCATTCGTTAGGTCGCAGCGGTGGCGGCGGCGTGGGTTGGGGCAGCGGTGATGAGGGCAGCCGTTACAAGGCCTTGTCTGCGTCTACTGACTCTACTTCTGGTTCTGATGACGCTTCTTCTTCTCCTGAAATGCCTCCTCCGTCTAAGGAAATTCCGGGTATGGTGGTTCCATGTGTCATGGGCGGAAGCAGTAGTGGTCCTAGGACGCCGGCTCCCGCCATTGACCAGGATCGGATTTTCGACGGTAACCCCCTTTTTTTACTACAGGGTGGGGTGAGAGTTGACCCAGTACCTGTCGTACCGGTCGGGAGTCTGCCGCCGATTAGTGGTTATGACTGGGCCGGTTTTGATGTAAATACGTAAGTGTCCGCCTTTTGTGTATAGGCCTTCCGGATTTTGTTGAGCGATCGTACATAGTGAGGGATGATGCGGACGCCCAATTAATACGAGTTGCAGTTGGTCGTGAAAACGAGCGTGTGTGTCAGGGGAAGGGCTCCGATATGGAGGATTTTTTCTTCGTCTATGCAAATTTTTTCAACCAGTTACATATTAGAGTTCCTTTCACCAAATTCCAGGCGCGTTTGCTGCGTGAATTGAATGTGGCGCCGACGCAACTTCATCCGAACGCGTGGGCCACGGTTCAAGCTGCGGATGTATCCCTTACTGTTCTGGCTTTCCTTTATTACTTTGACGTCCGGCCTTCCCCGAAAGGGGGCTGGGTATCTTTGACCTCCGTGAGGGATCGGACACTGTTCAAGACGTACTCTGAGTATTACAAGAACTTTAAAGATCAATTTTTTAAGATCATTATCACTGAGGCCGGCCGTCGTGAGTTCTTTGACGAGGAAGGGTTTCCCATCTTTCCTTTGTATTGGACGGAGAATCCCAAGAAAATAAAGGCCTATTCCAAGCATGATCTAGATCTTGGGGATCTTAGCGTCGTCGATGTTATTGACACCCTCCCACACCGTCTTCCTGCCCGTAGCCTGGTTGACTGCCTTCCTTTCGAGGATTGTGGGCAGAGAGCGTTCGATATGCTATTTGTTTGCTTCGTGATTTATTGTTAAAGTGATGACTTAGCTGAATTTGTTGCTTTCTTTCAGATATCATGGCTGCTCCCAACCCCCATCAAACCAATTTTATGGCCTCTAAGCGGGGATCTTCCAGTGTTTCTTCCATTATCCGAGGTCAAGCTCCTCCTCCTCCAAGACGTCCTCCCCCTCCCGGTCGGGTGACAATTGTTGCGTCTCGTCTCCCGGTCGGTGAATCTGTTCCCGAGGGTTTGCCTTTGGGGGGGAATATAGGTCTACCTAGGAGTTCACATCATCCAGTGGGAGAAGGTACCTCCAAACCTTCTTTTGCCCCGGTTATTACACGTGTTTCTCCGGCCACAAGCATGAATCCTCCAGCTGAAGTGGCTTCTCAATCGGCTCCGGCGGAAACTCCTGCCCCGGCCAAGAAGAAAAGAAAGTCTCGTAAGGGCAGAGATAAGTCGTCCTCGAAGAGGAACCGCCGAGAGAGCAGTGATCCGGCCATTGTCCTTCCGGGTGGGGTGTTTATCACCGACTATCAGGCCGATCGGCGTGTGGATTTTAACATGGGACCAGCTCAGCGAGCCATTTTGGAATCGATGCCCGGGCCTGTCTTGCTGGATGCCACTTTTGAGATGTCTAGCCGAACTACTTCTATGGTTGGCTATCTCCGGGAGTTTGGGGATATTCGTGGCTCGGGCGAAGTGAAGGTGGCTCTGTTAGCAAAGGAGAAAAAATTTGCCGTTCTTCAAGCTGAGTTAAACGCTCTGAAGGCGACTCAAGTGGTAGCTGAGAAACGTTCGGCCGAGATGCAGACCGAATTGACCGAGACCTCGTCCAAGTTGACGGAGGCGGCTGAGCTTCTTCAGAAGTCCCGCGCTGCGAATCTCAGCCTGTCGGAGGAAAACGAGAAATTGAAGCTGGCGGCCCTCTCTCAGAAAGAGGTGGAGTGTAAAATCTGCGAAGAAATCGTCAATTTGAACGAAGATCTGAATGGCTCTCGGGCCAAAATTGACGAGCTTAATGCCAGCATTGTGGCGGAACATGAAGATGGCTTCTATAAGGCTCTTCATAAGGCCGTCGTTGTTCTCAAGGTAGATAAACCTTTTGACCTCGGTTTCGATCTTGAGAAGGATGTGTACGATGGAGTGTTGACCTATGTGGGTCCGCCGAGCGTTGCAGATTGTGTTGCCGTTGAAGCAGAGGCAGGGGCTGAGACGGTCGCGGGGACCAATGATGTGACAGCCGAGGGTGTTTGAAGAGTAGTTTGTAGGATTTTCGTTTCGTCTTCTAAGAGTTGTTTTTTGTAGGTTTGGGGTGGACAGTGACGACCGGAATGTAAACAACGCCCGCGTTTGTTTACCTTACCGTCCGTTATCCTGACATTTTGTGTATTATATCCCCCTCTGTTAAATGGATGGAAGTTACCTGTTTTCCTTTACGCGTTTGTTCATTTGTTTTTTATCTTTTATATCCCCTTAGTTTAATTCAGGCCTTTCGTTTTGTATATCTTGCCTGTGAGCTTCGTGTTCGCTGAGGTTTTATTGTTCACTATTGATGGGAGCATTTCTACTTAGCTTATTCTGCTGAGTTATTGCCAAAGGCCATCCGGCCGGGTTGACAGGATGGTTGCATTCATCAACCCGACTTATCTTTAGCAGAACGATCGGCGAAGGCCAGTCATCGTCCGGCCAAGTTGACAGGATTTTTCCATTCATCAATCTTGGCTTTAGTGGATCGATCGGCTTTGGCCAGTCATCGTTTAGTGAAGTTGACACGATACTTTTTGTAAACTTGGACTGTTACGTCGTTTATCCCCTCTGTACTCATACTGATTCGTGGAAGCAATTATTTATTGTCATTTATAACTTTTGAAGCATTTACATACGTTTTTAACTGAAATACAATTTCAAGTGTGATGCAATCCACGTGTTGGTTAAATATTGTCCATCAAGCTTGGTGAGGCGATAAGCTCCGTTACCGAGGACTTCTATCACCTTAAAGGGGCCTTCCCATTTGGCTGTTAATTTTCCATGGGAAGTTGTTCATCTGGCTTCTCCAGTTTTTCTCCACACCAGGTCTCCTTCTTGAAAGCTTCTAGGACGGACCTTGGTGTTGTATTTCCGTTCTACCATTCGCCGGCATGCCTCCGCCCGTAGTACTGCCCGGTCTCGCCTTTCTTCGAGGGTATCCAACTCGACTCTCAGCTCCTGGTCATTTAATTGAAGGTTTTCCATGTTTCTCCGCAATGACAGTTCTCCCAGCTCGACCGGTAACATCGCATCGGTTCCGTACGTTAGGTTAAAAGGGGTTTCCCCGGTCGTTTCGTTTGGGGTGCACCTATAAGCCCACAAGACCTCCGGCAGCTCATCCACCCATGCTCCCTTTTTCTCTCCCAATCGTCTTTTTAATTTCGCCACAATGGCCTTGTTCATGGCCTCTGCTTGTCCGTTCGTCTGGGGGTGTTCTACTTAGCTGGTGGCATGTTTTATTCCCAATTCTTCCAAGAATTTTTCAAGTTTCCTATCAATAAATTGCCGGCTGTTATCCATGATAATCGTTCGAGGGAGTCCGAATCTGCAAATTAAATTCCAACGAAATTTCTGTACTTTAGCTGCTGTGATCGTGGCTAGGGGATCGGCCTCCACCCATTTGGTAAAATAGTCCACGGCTACAAGGAGAAACTTCTTTTGGGCTGGTCCGAAGGGGAATGGTCTGACTATATCCATCCCCCATTGGGAAGGGCCAGGGAGCCGCAATGGTGTGTAAGTTATGTTGGTCGTTTGCATGAGCTTGACACTTGAGACATCGTCATGAGAACGTCATGGCGTCTTTTTCAATGGTCGGCCAATAATAGCCAGCACAAAGAATTCGGGCCTTCAACGTACGTCCGCCTGTATGAAAACCGTAGATACCGTTGTGTAACTCATCCATCACGTATCGGGCTTCTTCCTCCGCCAGACATTTGAGTAATGGGGTGGAGAAACCCCTTCGATACAAATCCTTCCCTATCAGGAGAAACCGGGAGATCTTTTTGGTCTCCGCCGCCCGGAGAGTTTCCCCTCGTCTTGCTCTTTCATTAGTTCTCTGATTTCTCTACGCCAGTCTTGGGTGTCTTCAGCTGTTATTGCATAGCATTCTATTGACGATTGAAGCAGGACCTGTCGGATGATGGTTGTAAGTTGCCCTTTTTCTTTTCCCGAGCTCAGCTTTGACAGCATGTCGGCACGAACGTTTAGCTCGCGTGGTATATGCTGTATGCTTATTTTTTCAAAATCCTGGACTAAGGCAGACTCCTTGTGATAGTATTTGAGGAGATGTTCCTCCTTAACTTGAAACTCCCCGTTCATCTGTCCGACCACCAACTGTGAATCCGTTCGGTAGGTAAGCCTACGAGCCCCCATATCTCTGGCCAGCTCCAGCCCAGCAATTAGGACTTCGTACTATGCCTGATTGTTAGAGATTTTAAACTTGAATATCAACGAGTGTTCGATAAGGAAACCGTTCGGCCCCTCCAAGACTATACCGGCCTAACTAACAGTTCGTCCGGAAGCGCCGTCGACATATAAATTCCACTCCTCCCCTTCAGTTGGTGGTAACTCTGCCATGAAATCGGCCAAATGATGACCCTTCACTGGCCCCCTTGGTTCATATCGGATGCCAAACTCTGATAATTCCACCGCCCATTCGACCATCCTTCCAGCCAGATTAGGCTTTCTCAATATCTTCGACACTGGATGATCCATCCACATAGTTAATTGATGACTTTGGAAGTAAGGCCTCAGCCTTCTCGCCGCGGTGAGGAGGGCTAACGCCACCTTTTCCACTTGTTGATATCGTTGTTCGGTTTCCTGGAGGGTTCGGCTCAAAAAATAAATTAACTTGGGGGATGGTTTTTCTTGGTACAAGAAAGCGCTGACTACCGAATCAAAGACCCCCAGATAAATCTGTAACTCCTCTCCGGGCATCGGTCGATTCATAACCGGGGGGTTCATGAGGATGGTTTTTACTTCTGTAAACGCTCATTCGCAATCATCGTCCCACTTTTCAGTTGACTCTTTTTTCATTTTCCTCAGGATCGGGCGCACTTTCTCGGCTAGCCTCGGTATGAATCTAGATAAGGCAGTGAGGTGGCCCACTAACCTCTGAATCTCCTTCAGAGTGTGGGGGCTTTGCATCTGTAGAATGGCGTCGCACTTGTCAGGGTTAGCCTCGATACCTCGGGACGTAAGCATGAAGCCGAGGAATTTGCCTGCCGCCACCCCGAAAGTACATTTAGCGGGGTTCAGGCGCACCCCGTACCTCCTAACCTGATTAAACACTTCCTCCAAGTCGGCCAGATGGAGTTTTTCGTCAACTGACCGTACGACCATGTCGTCCACATAGACGTCCATACGTCTACCAATCTGGTCATAAAAAATTTGGTCCATCAACCTTTGATACGTGGCCCCTGCGTTCTTCAATCCGAAGGGCATGACTTTGTAACAAAACTTTGCCCTATCAATGATGAACGCTGTCTTCGCTATGGCCGGTCCGTACATAGGAATTTGGTTGTAGCCGGAGTAGGCGTCCAGAAAACTCAGCATCCTATGCCCGGATGCCCCGTCAACCAGAGCGTCGATACTGGGAGAGGGTACGAGTCCTTTGGACTAGCCTTATTTAAATCTGTGTAGTCGGTGCACATCCGCCATTTACCGTTGGCTTTCTTCACCATAACCACATTGGCCAACCAAGTGCTATAAGTGATTTCTCTTATGAAATCGGCCTCCTTTAGCTTCTTCACCTCTGCCACTACCGCTTTACGTTTTTCCTCTCCCATTTTCCTCTTCTTTTGTGCCACTGGGCGGGCCTCCTTACACAAGCTTAACCTATGAGACATGATCGAGGGGTGTATCCCCGACATATCAGTTGTTGTTCAAGCGAAGAGGTCCCTGTTATGCCATAGAGTGGCCCAGAGCTGCTTTTCGGTTTCAGGTTCCATGCCTTGGGCTATGGAAGTGGTTTGCGTGGCGTTGTGTCCGATGATGACAGGTAGAGTTTCCTCAATCTGCTCTAGGCGGTCATCCGTGTTGGTCCTCGGATCGAAGTCGGTCATAGCTACTTCGGACCGGTTAATTCTTTTTCTCACTTCTCGGGGGTACATCTTCAATCCGACCGCGTAACATTCTCGAGCCGCTTTCTGGTCTGCCTTGACGGTACAAATCATTCTGCGGGATGTAGGATACTTGAGGGTTAGGTGGGGGGTCGATACGATCGCTCCAAACAAGTTCAAACACGGTCACCCGAGGAGGGCGTTGTACGAGGTGTTAGCCTCCACTAGCAAAAATCTGATCTTCTTTTCTTGACTCTCCCGTCCGGTTCCCAAACGTATACTCAAATCCAGGTATCCTCTGGTGTCCACCCGTTCTCCCGCGAATCCCACCATTTGTTCGTCGAACGGAACGATCAGATCTTCTGAAATGTCCATTTGTCGGAAAGTTTTCCAATAGAGGATATTGACTGAGCTTCCCTGGTCTACTAAAACTTTACTCACCCCGTAGCGAGCGATTTCAACTGTAATCACCATGGGGTCATCCTGTTCGGGATCTGGAGCGTGAAAGTCCTCATCCGTGAACATTATTTGAAGCATTGTTCTCTTAGGAACGTCTACAACGTGTATCGAATGTAATGTCCAAATACTTCTTTTCCGGGCGGAAGACGTTGATCCACCGCCTGAGAATCCTCCTGAAATAGTATTTATCATTCCCCTCAGAGGGCGACTACCACCCCTTTCCCAGCTCCTGCTTCTACTTTGGGGTCGCCTGGGATTGTCCTTTCTCCATCCACCCTGTGTTCCGGTGGACCAGCCACCGGGCTGTCGATTCGTTCTTTCTTCAAACCGATGTGGAGTACGTCCCCGGGGATAACTTCGTCGGGGACTTACCCATCTGTCGGGAGATCTTTCCGGACGATATCCCCTCACGTATTTCAATAATTGTCCCGCCCGGATCAATTCTTCGATTCTGTCTTTAAGGGTCACGCAGTCTTCAGTATTATGGCCCATATTCTGATGGTATAAGCAATGCTTTCTATTGTCGGCTCCCGGCGGAGTCAGACGCTTTTGGGGTGTTTGCATGATTTGTGCACTGAGCGCCTCTTGTAGTATCCGAGTTCGGGGGGCATTTAGTTGCGCGTATTGTTGGGAACGGGGGCCTCGTTGTCCTTCTCTTGTTTTAGTCGTGGCCGGCTGACTGCTCTGACCTTCTCTCTTGCCATCTACCTTCTCTGCTTTGGCCTCTTGCATCTCTTTCCTGTAATTTTGTTTCATATTTTCTATTCAGATTTCGTCCGCTGCCCGCTGACGCAATTCCTCCATGGTCTTTGGCGGTGTTCTACAGACAGAGTCTTTAAATAGGCCGGGCCTTAAGGCGGGCATTACATATTGGAGAGCCAATTCCACACTGAGCCCTTTGACTTGACGGACGGTTTTCTGATACCGGTCCATAAAGACTTTAAGCGATTCGTCTTTGCCTTGTTTCAAGTTCATCAAATCGACGACGGTAATATCCTGTATGCGACAAGCCGCGAATTGACTTTTAAACATGTTGCCCAGACTTTTGAAATCCTCAATTGAACCATTCGGAAGGGAATCAAACCATTCCAAAGCTTCGCCCTCCAATGATAAGGAGAACGCCCGGCACCATATGGCATCACATCCCGTGCAAAATGCCATAGCGGTGGTAAAAGTTTTAATGTGGGCCTCGGGATCGGTGGTCCTGTCATACATCTTAAACTGAGGGGGAACGAACTGGTCCGATATACGTACATCCATTATGGCCTGTGCGAACGGCACCGGTATTGAAGGCATTTCACTCTTCACTAATACCATGCTTTCCCCCTTATCGTCCTTGTCCTCCTGTTTTCTTTCCTCTCGCTCCTGGGCACTGCTATGGACTTCCTTCTCACCCTCCTCTAATGGGCTGGTCTTCTCTCCTCCAATATCCTCACCGTTATCATTCACCTTATCCTTCAATTGGGCCAAACATTCAGCCCTTACGACTGTCATCTCCTCTTCGTGCTTCTTCTGCATCTCCTCATGTCGTCTCTGCATTTCCTCCATCTATTGCTCCAGTGCCCGTATCACACCGTTCGGATCCTCACTGCTCATGTTTCTTGTGGTCACCATTGGTAACAATCCTCTGGCCCCACGGTGGGCGCCAAAATGTTCCGGTTGGAATCCTGTCCGACTCTTCCTTCACAATTTCTCCTAACGTCCGATCAGTACGAGCTCCCTCTGGCTATTTCTCCTGAGTCCCTTCGTTCAATGCTGAGTTTCCCTCTATCCAGCCCGGCCAAGTACCTGCTAAAGGTACTCCGACGCTCAAGTCAATAGGCGATAAAAAGGTAGAGATAGAAAGAGAAAATGACTAGCGAGAATAAATGAGCATTCAATGTAACCAACTACCTTTCAGCTTTGACCTGTATTTATAGTTTTTGTCATGGGCTTGTGATTAGTTAGATCTTAATCACGGCCCAATCATTGGCCCAATTTTATAAAACATGTTTTACCTTAATTCAGTTTTAATACTCCTTTCGTTTTAATTGCGATCCACGTGGAGTTATTACAAAGTGAGGACTATCGGTCCGGGTCACCCGGTCAGTCGACCGAATGAATCCGGCCGCGTTGCTTCCGTGGGAATCCTTACGATCTTGGAAACTCTATCAGCAGCAATGCAGATATGCGTGAAAACCCTTATCGGAAAGGATGTTGCCTTCCAAACTGAGTCTTCTGACATATCTGATATCAATGGTTTCGTCCGGTGTGTCCGACCCCTTTACGCTGATGACCATTTATTTAACTGTCGAACGTCCACATCTGATCCGTTCAGTCCATATGGTACAGTTGCACTAGCCATTTAAGGAACTCAAAGGAGGCAGCAAAGCTTAGTTGGACAGTGAATACAATTGACAATATTGTGACTTGGAGTAGTTGGAACGAATACACATTTGGCAGACTTGATGCTTCAACATTGGCCTGTTCTAGGCTCTAGTTTGACTTGTTATTTGTAGTATCTTAGGAAGTAGATTAGTTGCTTAGGTTACATAGAGAAAAGCTTGTGGTAGAACTTGTTGAGGAGACTAGAAGACTACAATGGACACTTTTACATTTTGCAGATATTTCAATGCTTAGATAAGGGTTTTCTTTGAAGGGTTGAACCTGTTTACATTTCTAGCAATTAAATTTGCTTTCTCTTAATTCTGTTCTTATTTCAATTCAATGCTATTTCACTTATCGATCCATCTTCTAGCATGTTTTCTCAAACTAGCCAAGACTTAAATTGAAGTTGACGTGTGTGATTCTTGTTTTGCTTCAATACTAATTTCTTTTATGGATTCACTCTAGAAATTAGAAAATGAAATGTCATCACCTTACAATCAATTTTCTATAAAGTTAACATTGATTCAAAATACTAGAATTAAGAAATTCTACTTAAATTTTAGTTCTGACTCAATTTTCACTTTGGTTTACACGCATTTCTTTGAGTTTCAATGTCAATCAGTTTCCACTTATTTTGTTATGTAATTCTATTTCGTTTTATAGTTCTTAATTCACATTTGATCTTATATTTCATTAAAATTTGAGAAATCAAAGAAATTAGAAGTTTGGAAGTAAATTCTATTAGGTTAAATTTTGTTATTCTCGTTAACATAGGATAGTGTAGTTTAGATTTGTTAAAGTTTTTACCTATAATCAAAATACATTCTCAATTATTGGCAAAACATCATTCAATCATGAAAGTTACTAACTTTAATCAAAGTAAATTCCCAATTAAAATTAAAAACCCTCATACTCATTTGATTCATATGTTATGTAGATTTAACACCATGCTAACTTGCTATAATGTAAAAATCATTACTTTTACTTGATTAAGAAGCAAAAGAGGTAGATAAAAATAAATCACAACAAGAATCAAAAGAACAAACAAACTTATTCATCTAACCCCAAAATCCAGTTAAGAAATTATTGTAGAATCAACCCTATAGGCTTAACACTCCATGGAATGTTGAAATACCATGAAAATAGAAGAAGAGAGGGTGGAGAACATGAGAGAAGATAGAGAGGATGAAATTTGAACCCCCAAAAGGGTTCCTTAACTCTCCTAATGTGTTTTCCTAAGTCTCTTTATATAGAAATTGGATTGGGATTTGTTTCATGTTTTTCTGTTGTTGTAATCTTCTTTATGATAATGTAATCTCCTCTAATTATCTTCTAAATAATCCAATATCTTCAAGACATGTTTGATTTTTATGGAGATCTAAAAATATTTGAGAAGATATATGCTAGACTAAAAATGATTTGGTAAATATTATCTTTTGATATTTATTGTTATAGTTAAATAATGTAATTATTTAACAATATCAAATAAAATATTTTAGTATATATTTTCCCCAAATTATCTTTAATGATAAACATTTAGCAATTATCAAAGCTTCTTTTTGTAGAAAAAAATAGAGAAAATTGCAAGATCCAATTTTTGTTACTTGTTCCTTCTTCTTCACTTGTTTATGCTATGCTGAGATAAACTTTTTGTGGTTTTGATTATTTGCTATTCTTAGATTTATCTTTAAGGAGTCATTAAAATTTAACCAATTTATGCAATTAAAAAACTATTCTTCACATGATTTTGTATCTCAGGTTAAATAAACCCAATTATAACAAATTCAAATTAAAATATTCTATTGAAGTACAAAAACAAATTAAGAATACAATATTAAAGGCCAAATGTGAAGTGCCCGAAAAACATTAGAAGGGGGAAGGGCGGAGGATGAGGGGGGATTTTAATGTTCATGGAAAAATTCTTTTTGCAACCCTTCTGTATAACACGTTTGTCGAGTTTTCGATTAGTTAAATGAATGCTTAAACGCACAAGTTGTACATGATAATAAAAGATTGGTGATTTCAACGTATTATTCAGAATGTATTCTACAATGTTTGTAAGAACTTCCATAGCTGAATAATAAACATTTAGTGCGAAATGTTCTTTTATGAAGAAATAAAAATGCAACTCTAGGTTTTATAACAAAAGCATTCAGAAAAGAGAGAAATAACAAATTCACATATATTTTTATACTGGTTCACTCCAACTGAGCTACGTCAAGTCTTCTCCATAGAGTGTTCCACTCTAACCTTCAACAAGATTACAACTAAGTATTTGCACCACTCCTCGTCTTTTTAGTCAGCGAATAACCTCCTATTACCCTAGAGTGGATGAGTATTCTCACCACTCCTGGTTTTCTTAGTCAGCGAATAACCTCTTGTTATCCTATACTGTATGAGTATTCACACCAATCCTCATACTAAGAAACCTTGCCTAGATTTCCTTAACTCAACTGAGTTCAAAAAGTGTTTTAATTCTCTTCAGAATTGCAATCACCGATTGCTTACATGTCGTTCAGACTATTACTGTCATAGAGAAGATGTGATTACAATACAATATAGTCTAAACACTCACAGGTGTTTCTATCTTTTCTTTTTCTCTCTTTCTTACAATCAGTAAGCAAATATTACAATGAAGATCGAGAGTATTGCTTTTCTTCTTTTCTCTTCTTCTATTTTTCTGCTCAGATATTCTTTTTTCCTTAAGCTTTTTCTATGCTTTTCTTTTGAGCACTTCTCAAAGGATGAATATTTCCGTTGTATGTTATCCTCTTGATTCTTCATCTGAATGATCTTCTACTTAAAGGCTCTTGAATAAGTGTCTGTTAGACTAAGCTCATGGTCTTGATTGTTGTGGCTTCTCTTTCTTTGTGTATAAGAACCATTGGTTAAAGTCAACTAGTCAGAGTGGGCATGCTTTTTCATTACTTTGCTTGAAGTAGATTGTACTTTCTTTTAGACACCGCTTCAAGTAAAGAACATTTTATGAATATCTCTTTTGTCTCTAATGCCCATTTCTGATATTTTAATTTGAATCTTCTGGATGCGTTCATAGTAGGTTATCTGCAAAGAGTAGATTGTGCATGCAACAAATATTTCTTCTCTCCTATCACTTTTGTTGCCTGCAAAAAGTAGATTGAACATTTAATATCATTTAATGCTTACTCAAAACAACAAAGTGCTTTTTGATTTTCTATCGTTAAGGTAGCGTTTAACAATTTAGCTTTTCTTCTAAAGATACCAACTGTTGAGTAAAGACTTCATCATTGGACGAAGTAACAATTTAGCTCATGGTATCGTTTAGCCTGATGTAAACGTTTTTTATGATTTTGGTTTTTTAGACCAATAACGTTTAACATATTTTGTTTTCTTTGGAGTTTTAAGTTTTAGTCTTTTAGAATGTTTTTGTCAACGACTTTGTCTTGAAATTGTTTTGTTTTTTCGAGAGTTAAACTAAATAGCCCATGGGTATAGTAAGCTTTACACATTTAGCTTCAACTCTCTTAGACGAATTTGACTTAACAATCGTCTAGCATTGCGTTTGGGTGTTTTGGCTTAGTTGTTTTTCTATTTCCTAAAATCCTAAGTATTTTCCCAAGGTTTTTCTATGTTGGGGATTTTGAACATAAGTCTATGTTTCTTCCTATGGTATTTCCAAATTATTATTTCGTTTAATCTTATTTGGTTAGACTTCAAAACATGAGAGTGTTTAGACGTGTTGAGATTGTTGATAAGGGAAGCACTGGTTTGGCTAAACCTTAATCTCACAGTGTTCTGATTTTTTATGATGACAATACATTATTAATAATGTTAAATATAATGAAAATTATATATTGGAATTAATCCCTTGTGTTAAATACACACATAGGGTTCTCTATTTATAATAGAAGAAATATGGGCTAAGCCCAAATACAAATGAATATGAAAGAATAAAATAAAATAAAATAAGAACAATGTTTCCTTAATAAAGATATAGGGACTATGTTTCCCTAATTAACATAAACACAATATAAACTAAATATAATATCTCTAACACTCCCCCTCAAGCTGGAGCATACAGATTGTATGTACCAAGCTTGTTACTAATATAATCCATAAAGACTTAAAATATCTGCTTCTACACTCGAGAGATACCAAATTGCTAATGATTTGCAAGACGACATAGAAGACAAAATACCAACCCAGAAGACTCCCCCTGAGCAACAAATCTGGAAGGTTGCTCCATGTAAATCTCTTCTTGCAAATCGCCCTTGAAGAATGCCACCAGTGGATAAAAAGGTAATTGTTGGAGAGCCACCACGACTATAAATAAACTAACAACAAACCATCTTTTCCATGTAAAAAGCATATATGGACGGGTCAAACGCAATGGTGAAAAGAGAGGTCAGAAGAGACAGCAGCGGAAGAAGTCATGGATAAACAGGAAAGAGAAACTATAAAAATAAAAATTCTCCAATCAAGGCACCTGAAAAAGGAAAAAGAGAAAAAAAAAAAAAAAAGAGCAACCTCGATGCTCTAAATAACTACCAAACATGCCACAACGCACAGCGAAAAAGGGAGCAAATCCATAACTTTGAAAGGAACTTCGATGAAGGCGTCGTTAATGGCATGGTAGTCACCTGGCCGAGACGATCAAAACTCTGTGTAGACACTGAAAGGAACTCCGATGAAGGCGTCGGTTGAAACTGAAACTCCAGTAATAGACAATAACGGTCGAAACGGATGTAGTGGTAGAGGCACCAGAAACTTTTACCTCAGAGGAACTTAGGCTCGGATACCATGTTAAATATAATGAAAATTATATATTGGAATTAATCCCTTGTGTTAAATACACACATAAGGTTCTCTATTTATAATAGAAGAAATATGGGCTAAGCCCAAATACAAATGAATATGTAAGAATAAAATAAAATAAAATAAGAACAATGTTTCCCTAATAAACATATAGGGACTTTGCACAGATTTTCAAAAACAATGATGTGAGTAATTTTGCAATAAAAAGTTTTTCAAAACTGATTTCAAATATCTAAGTCGACTACATGCGTAGTGAATTCGACTTAGTTAGTTATATGTTTTGAAATTTTGTTAATTCTTATGAACTATAACGGTTATATTTCAATTCTATGTTCAAGCATTAAATGCAAGCCAAATGAATTAAATGCGTAATCAATTTGGTTGTTATGACTGCTGCTATTTGTTCTAACTATTATAACTTTTTGATGACAGTCGACTACATTAGTGGCAAAGTCGACTACAGGATCGTTTGTTTCATAGAAAACTATAAATAGACGTGTTTCTATAATTCACAAAGAGAGAATGAAACTTTGATTGTTCTAACATTTTCATTTGTTGTTTCAGACTGTGATCTTTATGGAAAACGCTCCAAGAACTCATCAAGAAGACGAAGGAGATATTTCTTTGAAGAGTTTCTTTAGGAGAAGAAAACTTTGCTTACTATTTGATCAAATTCAGCACTGTTGGTGTTCATCATATTGATCAAGACTTTATCAATCTATTGGAGATTGGACTGCCCTGTTGGGATTACAGAAAGAGAACATGGAGTTTTGTACACTTTGAGGATTGTTCAGAGTGGGTTGAAGATTGCAGAAAAGGGGATATCTTGTTGCAGATCTTTGTGTTACTGCCTATACTTTTAGTTAGAGTGTTAGAGAAATTGTCTATATTTTGACGTGGAGGTCTCTATAGAAATCTTGTGTAAAAACCTTGACTAATATAGTGCATTAGCTTCCTGGTTCTAGAAGGACACTGGATGTAGGCATTGAGGCCGAACCAGTATAAAAAACTTGTGTTTGCTTTCTATTTCCCTACATTCTTTACTTTAAGTCAACTTTACATTTCACACAGTCAACTTTATTTTTTCGCTGCACTTACCTCACCAATTCCCCCCCCCTCCTTCTTGGTGTTGAAACTAAGTTTCCAACAAGACATATAAACGATTTTGTCTTAACAATCTCTCCCTTTTTATGTTTAACATATACGCATCTAAACGATATATAATATTTATTAGTTCAGCGCAAAGTCTTAAGTTTAATGTGTTTGTGGTTCTTTGTGTGTTTTACATCTTTTATTGTTTTTATTTTTTGCATGCAGGTCAGTGGACACAATCGAAATATACAAAATAACAATTAAGATTACGCATAATAAAAATATAAACTAAGACATTGATTGATAGAACAAATGCAAAAACAATACATAACGATAAACAACAAATCTTATATTTAAATACATAAACATATTACATGAATGTAAATATGGACTTCTAAGATGAACTTCTAAGAATTTGGAGACTCCCCCTGATTTTGTGTTATCCTATTATATCATAACTTCTGGTGTACTCCCCTGAGTACATGCTTCTAGATGTTGACGTGTCTACTCTCTTTATCCATTATTTCTCCCCTTTATTTGATAAACATCAAAAGGGAAAAAAACCAAAGAAGAGAAATCACAACCCGAGACACAGAAGATGTAGGAGGGGAGAGGAAGAGGTTGAGGGAACTGGAAGAAGGATAAGGAGGTGGAATACGAGGAGGGAAAATAGGTGGGTAAGAGGAAAAGAAAGATCATGGAGGAAAAGAAGGGATCAATGACGATAAGTGGGTATGATAGAATCCGATGGTGGAAGGTGTAGGTTAGCTAAAAGAACTATGTGCATAAGGCAGGTAAGTTATGAATACAATAGAAAGAAATAATGTTGGATTATCACGTTCATCTTGTTCCGGTGATCGAATGAGATGACGATGACAATCTGGAGGTTTGGAAGAAGGTTTCACTGGTTTGGAATGTTGAAAGTTTGGGAGATCAGAGATTTGAAAGAACATGGCGGCGAGAGAGAATTAGGGTTTTGAGATGATGTGTTGAGAATGCGACGAGTGGAGTTGAGTTAAATAGAGAGAAAAGTTATTAATGGACGATTAATCAGTCTTTTCCATTTAATGCGGTTAGTACGGAGAGATTTGGAAAAGAGATTTTGCGTCTCTTGAATACCAAGAAGATTTGGAAAGGAGTGTACTTAGCAACAGATAAGAGTAAGAATAGTGGTGGAATCAAAGTTTGTTTCATTTCGAGAAAGAGAGAGAAGAGAGAATTGATGTTAGGAGTAATGCCTTGATTGAGATGCAGAAGATATTTAGCAGATAGGAGAGAAAAATGTTGGGGTCTTGGAAATCCTAGACAACTTCTAGAGATGGGCTCAGTACTTAGACACAACCTAATGCATGGATACAGATGTCTGATAGATGATTTGTCTTAGACGATGCAAAGTATGACCTCATATAGACTACGTGTCCTAGACAATCGACTCTCTAAACGCTATATGAACACACTGAACATTTTGAATCAAATTCATTCAATGATTCTCATACTAGTAAGGGTGATTAGACAATTAAGTCTATCTTCAACTAATGACTTAGTAAAGATGTTAGCAAGCTGATTTTCTGTGCTTACATATTGTAAGTCCACAGTAACCTTGTTAATATGATCACGTATGAAGTGATGTTTGACCTCAATATGCTTAACGCGTGAATGCAATGTAGGAGTTTTAGATAAACTAATTGCAACATTATGATCACAGTAGATAGGAATCTTACCTTCAAAGTGGTTGTAGTCTTTTAGCCGATTCTTGATCCATAAGAGTTGTAAGAAGTAGTGTCCAAGAGATATATATTCAGCTTCAGTTGTTGGCAGCGCAATCGTATTCTGCTTCTTACTTAGCCACGATACTAGATTTCCTCTGATGAAGTGGTAAACCCCACTCATGTGTTTTCGTTCAACCTTGTCTCCAGTAAAATCGACATCACAATATCCTTCAATATTGAAGCTCTTACTCCCTTTATAGCTTAGTTCGAGAGATGTTTTCCCGTTAGATATTGAATTATACGTTTAACAATACTGAGATGGGTTTCTCCAATCCACTTCAGCATTGTGGCACATGTAAGCACCTCCATCAGCAACATCTTCATTCTCTCTCTTCATACCTCGTCATCATCGAACCATATCTTCATTCTCTTTGCCTCTCAAGTATTCTCCCTCACCAAACCCTAGCTCCTCCTTGAATGATCTCATTTTTCCTCACACCATTACCAAACACAAATCACATTGTCTCCATTCCTCACGATTCCAAGCTCTGGACAAATTCTTCTATTAGGTTTTCCACAGAATCAGTTCATCGCGAGCTTCCACTTTCACTTCGCCACTGAACGAGCCTTCACCTTTATTATCCAAAGGCTTCTTCTGTTCAAATTGAACACCTCCTCCTTTGTCTTCTTAATCTTTTCCTTTTCCACCCATTAAATCATCGTCCACTACTTAACCTTGTTCTTCCATCGTAGAAACTTAGATCCTAGGGTTTTCTAGATTTTTCCTTCGAGATTAGGTTTTCTCTGTTGCATCTAATCCTTCAAAGAGCCTCAAGAAGCCATGAAGAGCTACTTCTTTGATGTTCTATCGCCGCAATTAGTCTTCTCCTCGAGACTGCTTCCATTAGATAATTTGTTAAAAAGTTTTAAAATACTATTCAACCCCCTCTTTCCACTCCCACCCCCCTTCTAGCGTTTCCTTGGGATTTCAAAAGCTAGTTGAAATAATTGATTATTTCAGTCACTTATGAAGAAAATGGCCAAAACTAAGCCTAAATGACATGAAAACTTGGCCAAAATACAAGGCCTAAATAAAAGTCTTATGTACATATTTACCAAGCTTAAGAGAAGAGAAGAACATGGTTGAAAACAACGAATTCAATAGGAGTAGATTCCTTGAAGTACTTCTTCTTTTATTCTTCTAGCCTTGTTTAAAGTTGTAGCTCCCTGAATAAGCTCCTTGGATGGTTTTCCATCAGATGTTATACATAAACTTATTTAATATAACCTTATATGAACGCATTCTTAACATTCATTTGATATAGTCTTATACTATTAAATGCAACAAATGATTGTAAAATGTGAATGACTTCCAAACTACCAACTAGGGATAAGTTTCAATATATTATATCTTCCTATTATGAGAAGCATTTAACTACTAGTCTAAACTTGTTTTTCACAACCTTTTTCATCAAGCTTTTTCCTATACACTTATTTTCTCCTATAATGGTTTTCTTTTTAAGTGAATTTACTAGTGTTCAAACTTCATTCTTTTCGAATTGATATAGCTCTTCCTTCATTGTTTGAACCCAACTCTTTTCTTCTAGAGCTTTATCCATATTTTTGGTTTTAATTTGAAAGATCATTGCTTTTGGTCCTTAAGCTTGATCTTATTATTACTCCTTTCTTTGTATAATCTATGATAACATCTTGTGGATGCTTTTCTTTATGAGTTAAAAACTTCCTATGTCTTTTGAGCGGTCTTTGGAATCGTTTAAAGCAGTATCTATTTGTTTGGTAATAGGTCGTATGTTGTCTAGTCATCTACTATTGGGTCTTTTCTGTTTTGTCGTCTACTAAAGAATTATGATATTCATCAATAAATTTTATTGACAAAAAGATTGTCAATAATTACCAACAAATAATTACTAATGAATTTAGACATAAATAATTATTGATGAATAATTATGAACAATTTTTTAGGCTGTTGAATCTATGATTAAATTTTATCAACAAATTTTTAATAGTGAATAAATTATCGGTGATTTTGGTGAATTTTTATGGAGAAGAATTTTTTTCGTCGATAGATATGTTTTTATTTATCGTATAATTTATGTAGTGTACTTTTCGGATGATCTCATGTTATAAATAATAATCTGCTTTCTTAATTTACTTTTATTCTAGGTTTAAACTCTCCCTTGGTCCTAATATTTGTATGAAAATCTCAGTTCGGTCTTCATGTTTTCAACTGTCTCAATTGGGTATTTTTTTTTATAAAAATGAACACATTTTACCCTAACCGTTAACTGATCTCAAACAGCGTTAAATTAAGGGCACGTGGTGTAGAGAAAATGTGCTTATGTGTGTTCCTCGTGGAGTGTTTTGATTAAATAACAGTGGTGATGTGGCATTATTTAGTTCCCTTTCCTCCTTATTCCTCTTCTCCATCTTCGACACTGTTCATCTTCTTCAAGACTGAACCAAGGTGCAGAGATGTGAAAAATGAGTTGAAGAAGAAGTAGAAGAATTTTGAAATCCTGAAAATGTCTCCACGGGTTCCTCAACCTAACAAACCCATCAAGTTTTACTTCTTCTACGGCCAACGGAAACCCTCCCAGAATCGTCCCACCGTCTGCGGCAGCCTCTTCTCCAACCGTCAAACCATAAACCCCTCTTCCACACCCAAACACAATCCTAAACCTTTCAATCTAAAAGACTGGACCCTCATTTCCTCTCCAACCCTTCTCCCCCCTCCTCTTCTCCCTCCCCGACCATCTGCCTCTCTCTCCGATTGCGCGTTTCATCGTCAATGCCTTCTGCAAAAATGACAACATAAATGGTGAGTATTTAATATGAAACAAAGAATGCTTGAAAAAGAAATCCATATATAATTCATTGATCTAGGACAAATCACCATTTGTTGCTACTCTTCTATGTATTGTTTTTGTCGTGTAAATGGTGATAAAGTAAGCCATTGCTCATGTACTCATAGACCAAAAGCCTCTCATCGTTCTCCTCACAGAACCCAATTAGTCTCACCAAATGCTTGTGGTGAAGCCGAGACAACATGGCCAATTCAGAATCAAAAGCAATTTCTTTCTCCTGAAGTTTCTTCTTCACAGTACTAGTATCTCCTCTTTTAATGGCCATTTCACGACCATCTCCTAGAATGCCTTTGTAAACACTGCCGAAGTTACCAACACATATCTTATTATACAATGAGAAATTGTTAGTGGTTGTAGCTAGTTCACGCAATGAGAAACTCTCAGTCCTGTCCACATGCTTCGATGATGAACCACTCATATGCCTCCTTAACCTTCTTGATCCATGACTTTTGTTAGAAAAGGTTCTGAAGGTTGTTCCATTGGCAATGGCACAGCCAGTGGAACCTCAGTTTGGAAATCATAACAAATACTCCCAAACCCATGACAAAAAGCATTAGAATCAAGATATGTACTACAAGAGCTACCACATCCACCCTCGACACAAGGAGCTGCGAGAATCTCTCCCAATGAAATCTCATTAGCCACATCAAACCCACCCTTACCACCCCAACAAACAACAGACAAATTCCCAGTCATCAACCTACAAACATAATCCAAACCAGCAACAAGAGACTCAAAAGAAACACCCTTCACTCAAAAGAAATGACCACATGTGACACTCTGAAACATTAAGCTCTACGAGGGAGAAGAAAATTCGACACTCCTGCTTCATCTCCAGCACCTCACCACACCGGATTGCACCTCCCTCGCGCACACCTGGGAATCACCAACTGCCACGTCGGCTAACTGCACCACGTCGCTATGGAAGACCCTCTTGGGGCAGAGCGAACTGTCTGCGGCGGCAATGTCCCAACAGTGGAGGCTCCGGCCGTTGGAGCACAGGCCGCAGAAGAAGTTCCTGCCGCCGGAGATGGCATTGAAGGAGGAGTTGGGGAGTCTGAGAGGGACGTCCCTTCCGTCCTTGGAGCACTGAATGCGGTGGTGGAGCTCCCTGGCGACAATACCGCACACGGTGGTGGTATGTGACAGTGACGGTGGTAGCGGAGCCGAGGCCGTGCATGGGGTTATAGAGAAAACGGCTAAGAGGGAGAGGGAGAGAGTGAAAGGTGGTGTCATTGGGAAGGTATGACTTTCTTCTTCTTCATTTGAGAGGGAAAATATTGTGACGAGTTTGAAGGTGACGCCATCTGTGAAAGAGAATTGCAGCAAACGAAAGGCGCTACCCTCTTTCCACAACGGGCCACCGCCTCCTATGGTGTTGCCAACGAAAGGTTGCAGGTAGTGGCGTTATGGTGGATGAGTTGGTGCCGTGATGCTCATTGACGGAGGACAAGGGACAAAAAGAAAGTGTAAAGAGAGACTAGGGATAAAAAGGGAAGTGACGGAGGAAAGAAAATATAAAATACACAATGCAACGCCATCAAAACATAAAATACAACTCAGCTAGACTTAACGTCGTTTGAGATCAGTTAACGGTTAGGGTAAAATGTGTTCATTTTTACAAAAAAAAATATGACCCAATTGAGACCGTTGAAAACATGAGGACCGAACTAAGATTTTAAGACCAAGGAAGAGTTTAAACATATATTTTATTTTGTACTTTAATATTAGCTCATGTTCTTATTTTGTATTTGCTTCTCTTCTCTAATTAATTTTTACAGTCATATTATTATTTTTATATTAATCTTAATATTTATATAATTTAATTATTTGTAACTTTAGTTAGTAACTTACTCCTTTCATAACTTTAGTTTAAATCTTAAAATTATAAAACGAACATTTTAATAAATAGCTAGTAACTTACTCCTTTCATAACTTAGTATATTGGACAACATTGGTCCAAATCATTTATTTGAGCATCAGATTTACATACTAACTTTAATTTTGATATTATCTTCGTAGAAGAAAAAAAACATGATAATTGATGAAAAAAATACATATTACTTATTTGGTTAGAGTTTATTGAATTTACAAATCATGAATATAAGAATTTAATTAATCATTATTTTTAATTATATCGGTTTGTTTTAAATTAAATTAAATTAAACCTAAGATTCTGAATGGATTTAATTGTTTAGGTGGAATTCTTACAATGATATAAATACACATTCATTCAAGTAAAAGAAAAATAAGCTTTGGGTCTAAAATTTGTGAGATCCCTTCCTCTATTTTTAGGTCGACAAGGAATTCCTTATCCGATTTTTAATTGGTGGAGCTCATATACTTCATCCAAATTTCTGTCATCTTATAGGTTAGATTTCTTATCAAAGAGATTTCACATGATAGTGTGAATATGAACTTTCTTTGATGGGATCACAAAGTTTTCCTGACACTTTTTTTTTTCTTCTAATAATAGAAATTTGAACAAGACGTTAACATACGTGAATTTTATACTACAGTGGTCCCAAAAACTTTTGTTCTATCAATTCCTTTTTCTCTTCCCAATATTGTTTCAGTTTCAACTTTGTATGGTACTGTCACCGACAACCTTGTCATCTAAAATTAATCCTCACTTCCTCGGTTTGTTTCATCTCTTTGTCAGCTACTTAAAAGAAAAACAATAAAATAAAATAGAAGAATAGTTTAGTATGTCAAAGTGTAAAAAATTCTCATATAAATACCTAAAATGAAAATAAAATATAATTTTTATCATTCTATTTCATCTTAAAGATTCATGATTTTATTATAATTATGAATTCTGTACATATACTTTTTTACTACATCTTAATTAATTGAATAAGTGTTTATGATACCTTAATAAACATATTAGATCTATCACTCAAATGAACCAAAAATGAAAGGAATGCGACATACGTAAATTTAATACTGGGACCAAAATTTTGTTATAAATATATATATAATAGTTTCAAACTTGTATGTACAAGTATAATTAAATTAAAAAGGCAGTATATTTTATATATAATCTATATTACAACTTGTTATTTACGTTTAATATTCTTATATAAGAAAAAACTGAGATATATTATAATAATAGAGTTAAATTAAATTTGAATTTTCTTGGATAATACATACAGTGAAATATGAGTTTTTAAATAATATAGAACATAATAATATTATATTTTATTTAATTTGTATATTTTGAGAAACATATAAAAAAAGAAAAGTAATTTTATTTTTTATCTTTAAGTTTGATAATCAAAATTAGTTTTTCTTAGAAAAATAAAATAACCGTTGATCACATGAAAACTGTAGATATTTTATATATAATATGCTATTTTTACTATTTATTTATAATTTATTCTAAATTTTTATCATTTATAATTTAATTTTTTTTATTAAGATACTATTACCTAGTATTCATGGAAGACCTTTTAAGGGACAGGAGTTGTCATGTGGCTCCCCATTTTTTTTTTTATTTTGAAATGTATATATTAGAAATTATGAAAGTTTTTAAAAAATTCAAAATTATATACAGTATATATTAAAAAGTTATAGAAATTCAATTAAGGACCTTTTTATTTCTGCACAATAATGCTAAGGAATAATAAAATTAAATATAATAATGAATAAAAATGTTGATTAAACTATTTTTTCTTTTCTATTTTCTTTTGAGTTTTTAATACATTGTACTATCTTTTATTCTCAATTATTTTCTTTTTGTTTACTAAATAAAAAAAATCAGACAAAATTTCATTATTCTTTTTATCTCATTTTTCATATGATCTTTACATTCTTGAAGAAAAAAAAAATATTCTCTCATTTTAATGATGAAATATTAGTTAACAGTTAGTATTTTTTTTATCTCATGAGCTTTTTTTTTATGTCACATGAGCTTTGTATATTATTTTTTGATGAATATAGAAGAAACAGTAATATAATATGTATTCTTTTCATTACTAGTTTTTAATTGCAGCATGATTAACATTTTCTTTTAATAATTACATATCTATATTTTCAGTTAGATTATGATAAATTATTTTTTTAATTTTAAACTTAAAAAAATGTATATTAATGAAGAATAAACGAATAGATTACGGAAGGTACAAAATAAGACAGATTGAAGATCTTTACATATTCCTAATTAGAATCTAATTATAAGAGTTTTTTTTAAGGTTCAAAGTGTAGAAGAGTCATTTCTTTAATGTTCAAAGAGTAACACTCCTTTCAGAGATATAATCTAAAGCAACCTAAGTATTGTTAGAATCATAAGGATTACAACTTTTAGTTAGCATTATTTCAAATATAATTTTAAAAGATTCTAAGGGCTATTCTCTCTACTATATGCATGTCTAGTTTCATCCGTGACATCATATGTTCTCTTACAACGACATGAATTATACAAGCATTGCATAAACACAAATAAGTAAGAATGAACTAACCACAGTAAAACATAACATAAATATATCCAAATACAATCCAAAATAGAATTTTAAATAAAGTTCAATCCAAATACAATCCAAAATCACAAAATACCATGTAATCTAAATATATTTAGAGATAAGAGATTATTTAGGATTTTTGTTGTTTTTTTAATATTTAGAATTTATGGTAAGTTTGTGAGTCGGGTTCTTAGTGGATCGAGTTCATTTTTTTAACCCAATTCGGTTTAAATCTATGGTAAGTTAGGTTGACTTACTGATTTTTACTCATTTTAACAATTCATTATTTTAATATTCGATGAAAACACTTTATTAATTATGCATAAATAATATATATATATATATATATATATATATATATATATATTATTGAAAATGTGCAACAAAATATTTGATATGGAACAAAATCAAGAGGGGATGAATTGATTCGTGTTAAAAATTGTTTCTTTTTAACAATTTTTTGCTTTTAAGAATTTTTGCCTTTGTTACGGAACCAATGTCTTTGGGACTTCTTTGTGATACCTAGACTTTATATATTTACAACATAGAGAAATGTAAAAACTTTCAATATTCATTATATAATTTGAACTTATTAAAGGATTCTCTTGATTCTTATTGTAAGACACTCATTCTTGTTAAATTTTGAAACTTTGTGGTAAATTTTCATTAACTCTAATCTTTTTGTTGAGATTGTTGATAAGGGAAGCATTGATTTAGCTAACCTTAATCTCACAATGCTCTAGTTACTCTGGTTTTTTATGATGACAACACATTATTAATAACACATGCATTGTTATGTGTTACATGTTCTATTCTTCATTGTGGATGATATCTTATTGAACATGTTTGAATTGGTTTCTGATACATGTATGCATATTCACTGATCTCATACTTGATACATCACTTGTGTTTGCATTACATATGTTTAAGAAAAGGAAAACCACATGCACTTTGATGAACTCACATGTGTGGCAAATCTGCAAGTTTTAAGTCGACTTCATTATGAAACAAGTCGATTTAAACTCGTGACTTTGCATAGATTTTCAAAAGCAGTGCTATGTGTGATTTTGCATTGAAAAGATTTTCAAATTGTGCTGAAGTGCCTAAGTCAACTACATGGGCAGTGGATCCGACTTAGTTAGTTATTTGATTTGAAATTATGTTATGCTTAACAACTATATTTTAACTCCTGGTCAAAACTTTTATTGTTAGTCAACTATATTAATTGCAAAATCAATTTGGTTGTTGTTGGCGGCTACTATTTGACTTAACTGTTATAATTGTCTTATGACAGTCGACTTTACTAGTAGCACAGTCGACTATAGGAGCGTCTGATTTATAAAAAACTATAAATAGACGTGACTCAGTTGATCACAGAGACTTTGGAAATTCTAACACTTTCATTTTGATTTACAAATTGTGATCTCTGAGAATTTGCTCCAAGAACACATCAAGAAGACCGTGGTGATCTATCTTTGAAGAGGTTCTTTGAAGGAGAAAGTTTTATGTGCTTACTGGCTGGTCATACTCTACACATTGTGGTGCTCATCTGCTGATCAAGATTTCTATCAATCTTTGTAAATATTTTTGTTGTTATCTTGCTGGAATTCCAGGAGGTTGACTCGTGGAGTCTGTACACTTTGAGGATTGTTCAAAGTGGGTTAGAGATTGCAGAAGAGGGGATATCTTGTTGTAGATCTTTGTGTGTGTTGCTGCCTATATTTGGGTTAGAGGGTTAGAGATGTGTTTTATATTTTTGACGTGAAGGTCTCTATAAAAGCCTTGTTGTAAAAACCTTGACCATTATAGTGTATTTGTTTCTGAATTGTGGAAGGACACTGGATGTATGCATTGAGGCCGAACCATTATAAAAATTTGCGTTTGATTTCTCTATCCTTACACTTTTACATTCAGTCGACTTGCCTGTTTATGTAGTCTACTTTGTATTTCCGCTGCACTTAGAATTTTCATTCCTTGCGATTCAAGAAACTTTGTAAAGGTTTACACTTTGCAAAAAAGTTTTGAAAAAGACTCTGATTTTGAAACCTCACCAATTCACCCCCCTCTTGGTGTTGAAATGAAGCCAACCTGTTTTCCAACACTTTTTTATATAATTGTATCAATAAATATTCTGCAATATATATTATACATATATTATATTAAAAATAAATATGATATTATTTGTTTAAGAAATCTATTTTTAAAATCAATAGACAATTCTATTAAGAAAATAATAAAAATATAATTAATTAATACTAGTTAGTTGAAAGAAATTAATTGAAAACTTGCTAAAATTTGAATGTAAAAAGTATAAATTATATATATATATATATATATATATATATATATATATGGTTTAATGTCTCAATAAGTCCCTATTTTCGTCTAGAATTTTAAATAGGTCCCTTGCTTTTTTGGCGTCTCAATTAGGTCCTTATTTTTGTTAATTTGATGCAAATAAGTCTTTTCTGTCAATTTCATCAAACGGTGTTAGTGACACTGCATTTTTAATACACGTGTAAAAAAACGTGTGTAATATAGATTTTTTAAATTTTAGAATTAAAGAATTAAATTAATATATTATAATATTTGTTCAACTTAAGAAAAGAAAAGGCAAAGATGGAAAAGGAAAAGATTGATTTTTTTGCTAAAACATTGAATTGGGAAAGAAAAATCAAAATTGGGGAATTTTCTACACTAGGGCTCGTGTTTAAGGACTCGTGTTTTGGGAAAAGAGTGGATGAGCAAACAAGGAATAAAATACAGTAATGGGAAGCAATAACGATGTACAAGAGAGGAAGGAGAGGAAGAAGATGAAGATGAGTATATATACATATATACGAACAAAATAATGGCAATCAAATCTCTGTAAAAGGTTGAAATCCCTTGAAGGAATGGGCAGAATGAGCCAGAAAAAGGATCAATTTATGGTCCAAGCATAAAGCAATAGAGAGAAACCAATGGAATTGCTGCCACAAGATTTGGTATATGAAGAACACGAAGACCTCCCACACTCACTACTTTCCTCTGCCCACTGCAACACGCTTGAACCCGAAACGCTTTTCTTTATTAACTTCTTTTCCGCCACCGCCATTTCCGGCCACACCGCTCTGTCCCCCACTTGAAACACAAAAACACCGTGACTGTTCTTCTTCTCACCGTCGTCATTAACCACCCAACTCAACACGTCCCAATAAAACTCCACTTTGATTTCGTCGATCAATATTTTCTCGAACCCTCGAAACTTCCACGTCAACCGTTTCACCACCAGCCGCGTCTCGCCGTCCACTTTCACGCGCATCACATCCCTGCCGCCATCCACTCTTTCCCCAAAACACGCCCTAGTTAAGAAAATTCACCCAGTTTTGATTTTGCTTTCCCAATTCAATGTTTCAGCAAAAAAGAATAATCTTTTCCTTTTCCATTTTTGCCCTTTCTTTTCTTAAGTTAAGCAAATATTATAATATATGGTTTTAATTCTTTAATTCTAAAATTTAAAAAATCTATATCACACACGTTTTTTTTGACACGTGTATTAAAAATGCAGTGTCATCAGACCACGTCACACAATGATTGACGTCGTTTAATGGAATTGACGGAAAGGACTTATTTGCATCAAATTAACAAAAATAATGACCTAATTGAGATGCCAAAAAAACAAGGAACCTATTTGAAATTCTGGACAAAAATAGGGATCTATTGAGACATTAAACCTATATATATATATATATATATATATATATATATATATATATATATATATATATATATATATATATATATATAACAATCAAATTCAAAATTCAATCGAGTAATGTTGGATCATTACAAAAAAAATCAGAATCATTGACGAATATAATCCATCGAAAATTATAAAATTTCATCGGTAATTAACAATTTTAGACGGTTTATTGACAGTCATTATTTCTTCAGTAATTTTACTGTTTGTAACCATTACCATAGAATATTAGCTGTCGGTAATTACTGAATGATGAATTTGCCGATAATTACCGAAGGATACATCCTTCGATAAATCTGTCGATAAGTGTTTGGTAGAGACTAATGCAATCTATATTGTTAGTCTACCCCCACATTCAGAAATTCAAACCTGCACAAAAGAGCAAAGAAGAGTATTTTCTCTTGCAAAAGAAGCATATAGAACTCTATTTCCTATTACAAACTAAGCATCTAAACCTATGTCTTGATTGTTTTAAATAACTTCAACAACATTTCTTTCATCCTGTTTGGTAATACTATGTTCAACTTCTAGATCATATTGACAGTAGTTTTTTTTAGTATCAATTTGAATACGTTTAACTAGAGCATTAAACTCCCCACTATACTCACTCAATCTGGACCAATCCACTCCATTCATTTCAACTTGTAAATGTAGGCAAGGTATAGGCTATGGCAAGTCACTTTTCAATTCCACTTTGCCCATATGTAAAAAAATTAAATACAAAATGATACCCATTTAACTCTATCTCCACAACTACCTTCTTAGCTTCAAGATCCTTCTTTAGGAAGGTCACACCATTCACCATCCCTATAGAACATCAAATGCTTCAGTCTCCCACTCTTTTATAATTTGAAAAACACATAACTAAGTTTTGCCCAATATGAGAACCAACATTTATCAACTTCTTTCTACATCCACCAAATCTCATCTGTTTAGGAACCTTGCTCCTTGGTGACACATACAATGGCCAATAGAGTACAATTGGTTCTGAAGCTCCACTAAAATCTGCAGTATATCAGGAAATTATTAAAATATAAAACTTTAATCTAATTAAAAAACATTACCAGTAATTTCTATAACACTCAAGGTAAAAGTTTTGCTTTATATAACATACATGAAACAGCTTGAAAAAATCTACATTTACAAATTTAGAAACCGCAGAGATCTTCCACTGTTATAAAGAAAAAAAGAAAGAAAAAATAAGAGAGTGCATCCCCTACAGGAAAAGTGCGGCTTGTACGATACGCTGACGCACACGCACCCTTCTCCCTCACTTGTCATTCATCCTATTTACATAATAATAATTGTTAAAGAAAATGGTTTAAGAATATTTTATCTTTATTATTTTTTATTGAATAAGTTTTTTCTATTTCTAAATTTTAGGAAAAAATAATTCTGTATTATCTAAATCAGTTTAAATGAATTTATTTTTTAGAGTAAGTATTACAAAAGTATTATAAATATACATAATTCGCATTTGAATAAACAATAGTTTCAATCATCTTTTATTTATTTTATATACTCTTCCTGTTTAATCTTTTATTCTCTGATTTCCTTGTGCTCTCATTTTAAAGCAACAATAATTGTGTTCCACGCTGTTCATATTTTCTTGAACAACCTTTCCCTCATAAGCAGCATTCAGAAACTTCCCAGAAATTCCGATAGTCCAATCAAATCCAATGTTGTTTTGTTCGGAAACCCACTCAACATCATTTCTCACCTGATTCGATTCTCAGTCGTTGTAGGCTCCGATCACCCTCTCACAAATTTTTTCTGTAAGCAATTATGTCTTCCAATAAGAATAAGGGAGAAACTGTTGGTGCAAAAACGGCAAGAGCATGTGATAGCTGCATAAGAAATCGAGCGCGTTGGTACTGTGCCGCGGACGACGCGTTCCTATGCCAAGCTTGCGACTCTTCCGTTCACTCAGCGAACCCATTAGCGCGTAGACATCACCGCGTTCGCTTGAAAATCATTTCGCGCATTAACTCCAGCAATGACTTATCTTCTGGAATGAGTAATATTCGGGTTCCATTGTGGCACAAAGGGTTCACCAAGAAACCCCGAACACCACGTCACGGGAGGCACACTAATAAGGGTGTCAAGAGCCCCTTCAATGTGGTACCGGAAGTGTGTCCCCAAGACACAATTTCGAATTCACATGAAGAGAGCACGGATCAGCTTCTTTATAGAGTACCCGCAACTCCTTCATCTGAACAAGGGGTATCCATGACCGATGAGAGGAAAGTTGATTTGTTAGGATGTGAAAGCGCTATTGAGATTGCGGAGTTTAGTGCCGATGTTGAGAGTTTGTTGGGGAAGGGACTAGAGAGTGAGTTTGTGGGAATGGAAGCGTTGGGGCTTGTGGGTGCCAAGGAGGTGGAGGAGCATGCTTCTTGGGAGAGTTGTGTGGATAACGAGAATGTTTCGTTGACATATGAAGAGGCGAAGGAAAAGGTTGTTGCGTTGGATAAGAACCAGCAAGTACTTAGAGAAAATCATCGGCTGAAGAAGAAGATACTATTGTTGCAGTTGGATTACGAGGCTGTAATCAGTGCTTGGACGAGCCAAAAATCCCCATGGAAAACTGGTGATAAACCAGACAAGGGCACTCAGCAGTTTTGGCCTCATAGCATGGTATGACTACAATCTATTGGCTTTAATTACCCTTTATGGTTGCTTTTTCTTACGTTGGTTTAATTTATTATTCATTTTCTTCCATGATGAACTTGGACAACATACATACATACATAGCCAGAGTATGTGGCAGGTTTTTCTTTTTTTATATTTATTTAAATTATATTTTCAACATTTCAATACAATTTTATTGGGGATTTTTTTATACTGTTAGCTGTAAATGTATTCTTAATATAATTTTTCAAAAGTCAAGCATCTTATGACAATAGGTGATTTGATGAGGATGGTATTTGAAATTTTTTATAGTGATATTGTATTATTAATCCTAATCTATTAACAGGGAACATGTGGAGTCCAGTTTTACCATCCTCGTGGGGAATTGGGTGAATTATCTGGGTGTCATTCAACAATGGCAGACGATGGAAGAGAAGCAAGAGTATTGAGATATAGAGAAAAGCGACGTAAAAGGTTGTTTTCGAAAAAAGTAAGGTATGAGGTTCGAAAGATGAATGCGGAGAAAAGACCCAGAATGAAAGGGAGGTTTGTAAAGAGATCTTGTATAGAGACACCACCCACTGTTCCCTTGTTAGAGAGAAAATAAGAGAGTATGAAAAAAGGCTGCATGGACCGTGCGACCTTTACATTTTTGTTTGAAATTAATGTGTTAGTTTGATCTCTGAATCCGAATGCATATACAAATTGAATAGCATGGAGTAATCAAAGGTTAAAATTACCATGTTTCGCTAACCAGAAATGTTACTTACGGAAAATGATAGTTTGACAAACAGGCCATTTTGACATGGATTTTTAAATGTTTTTTAAACCTATTAGAGCTGTAAAACGTAACACTGAAAAAATGAAAATTGCCGTAAACACGATTTCTTTCTTCCTTCTTTTTGTTGCTTTTCTTAACCTAGCTGATGTCGCTTTTCTTGTGTTTCTTATTTTCGCTTCTTTGTACTTTGTTTTCTCCATTGAAATCCATCGTTATCCTGTTTTTTCATTGTTTTGTTGTGTTTGCAATTGAACATAGCAGAAGAAAAAACCAAAAAGCCTTTTTCGAACAAAAATGATGAAGCAGGCCTCCCTACTTTTTGTCTACCATCATTAACTCATAATAAAAAAGAATTTTCTATGATTATTTGTTCTACATATGTTTTTAAATCCTTACTCTCTTAACTGATAAAAATATAGGATAAAACTTGCTTAACAGTTCATTCCTACAAAGAAAATTTGGACTATGAATGGTCTATGGTTCTTTTCCATTACGTAGGTTACCATAATTCACAAAAAATAAAAATCATTAAGTGCTTTCATTGGGTCATTTCTTTGCAGAAACTTTAAACAAGATCAGGTCTCATAGATAAGTCGAATGCAACACACAAATAAGTGAGGAGGAGCACACAACTTTTTGTACATGTTTAACAAATTTTCATCCGATGATACTTTTAACTAATGGGATGTAATTCATATCTACGACTAATAACTCAATTTCTATACTCTCACATTCAAGCTTATTACACTCCTTTAGCATCTCTGTCCCCTTTACTTTTTTGATTTAGCTTAGAATTGTGAATCTTAGGAAGTTTTACAATTTACAAGTACGTTATTGTCGGGTTTCTGGATACCAACCTGTTGGATGTCGAGATCGGGTTGTTGTGTTGTTGAGTATCGAGCTTCTACTATGCCGACCTGTTGAGTTGTCGAGCTGCTACTCTACCGACCTATTGAGTAGTCATGCTTCTAAGCTACAGAGATCGGGTTGTTGTGCTTTTATGCTATTGAGTTGTCGGCCTGAAGCTGTTAAAGAAGGTTGTTCTTAAGAGTTGCATTGTCGTGGCGGTAATCATGCACTAATGGAAAATTCACATACAACATCTACTATTCAACATCTGACCACTAAGCAGCTAAGATTAAAAATACGAAATAGATGTTTCTTGGTCAAGGAATGAATGTTAATTACCTTTTTTATATCTATTGGTCAAGAAATAAACTGTTAAGACAAGATCGTCTAGAGAGAAACTAAATCGTCTAGAGCATCTCTAGTTTTAAAGTTTAACAAACAATATTAAACGAAATAGTATTTGGTAATCAAATGTCTAAAAGAAAGGAAAGAACATAGATACATCACACAAGAACAAAAGAGTAAAATCCAATCCTCTAATGATCATAAGAGAAAGAGCGTTTGAACATTAGAAAATGGACATCATAGAATCATCTAGGCACAAAAAATCTAGATGCTCGCTTAGCTTGAAAAAGAAGTCAGAAAGAAAAACATTTAAAGATTAGAAGCATCTAAGCGCCAAGCCCAATCAGAGTAAAAGTCAAGGTTATGTCTAAATCTACATGAGATGTTAAACAATGTAAAAGATAAGCTAAAAAGATATAAAAAAACGTCTGATCAGTAGAAGAAGTATACATATAGTGTGCCTAAAAATATACAAATACAAAGTAATAAGCATAAGTGTCCTAGTAAGTTTGATAAAATATTGAGCGCAAGAATCAATCAATTAACACATGCCTTACAAAGGTTATTGTCTAAAGAACATATACGCAAAATAAAAGAATATATCTTTAACCTGAAAGACAATGCTATACTTCTGAAAAGAGATATAATACAAAATGTTAGTTTTGTACAACTAATCAGTACTGCAAAAAGAAAGGAAGCCTGCTAAGATCAAGATCAAGATCGTCTAGCATCACATGGTTTAAGGACTAATTAACAAGCTATGAGAGAAACATATGATTAACAAAGTAGCACTTTTGTGAAACCCATATCGCTAAATAAAAAGACTTCCTATAAAAGATAAGCGTTTTATGAAATCTAAATTTTTTAAGAAAAGTTTTAATGAACACACTAATACATGAATATGCACTATCAAACGATTTTCTCACAAAATGCATCAATGTGCTATATGAGAGACTTGTTGAATGCACTCATGCTATACTTTGATAAACAATGCAAGACGAGCTCTCACTATAAGGTACAAAATAGTGCTTTTGGTAAACACACTAAAAGATACAAACATTATTCAAAAACATGTGTTGAAAGACATATTGCTAAACACGCTCTTGAACCAAACAAATAATCACTAAAGAAGAAGTTGTTAGGAAAAGTCTTGCAAAGGCTAAATGATACCTTGTGTTAAACGATGTTTTCATCCAACGATGAAACTTTCATGAACTGCTTGATATCTCTACTAGAATGCTTAACCATTAAAAATCCTGCTTGAGCAATAGAAAATTTGAAAAGCTTATATTTGTTCTGAATGCGCATTAAAGAGCATTAAATGCGCGACATTTCAAAATAAAAAAAGTGATAAGAAAAAGGACATATATTCTTGCATTCATATCTACTATACTCTGTGTAGATTACCTATGTCAAGCATCCAACTGGTCTATCATATACAAGTCAGAAGTGAACGTTAGAGACAAAGAAGACATTCACAGAATGTTCTCACTATCAAAAGTCGTGTCAAAGAGTTCGTACAACCTACTTTTATAAATTACTAAAAAAGCATGCCTACTCTAACAAGTATACTTCAAACTATGACAACCACCTATGATAAAGTCTACAAAGAGTTGAAAATCAAAGACAAGCATCATCTAACGACTAATTTCTCAAAAAGCTTATAAATAGAAGATCATTGGATGAGAAGAATGTGAGGATGGACAAATAAAGAAGGTAAAAAAAAATTATCCTCGTGGAAGACAAAATATCCTATAGAATAAACTTTAAGCTATTTAGAGTTGGAAGTTTACACTTATAAGTGAACTAAAAAATGTACAAGGTTTACTAGATTGAGATGTATTGTAAACATATCCTCTATGTTAGAGTAATCATCTAGGAACTTGTAAGCAATCGTATTGATTGCACATTCTGAAGATAATACAAAGACTTAACGCTTAACTCGGTAGGGTTAAACGGTAGCTAGGTGGTGTCTAGTGGAAACCAGGAGTGGGTGAAACTCAACTAGACAACGTATCAAGAAGATATGAGGATTGTCTAGGGATACCAGGAGTGATGAAAAATACTGCACAACCAAGAGTGGGTGAAACTCAATTCTAGTCACAATAATGGGAGTTACTAGGTTTGACTAGGGAAACCAAGAGTGGGTGAAACTCAACTAGACATGGTATGGGAAGATATTGGGATTTTCTAGGGATACTAGGTGTGATGAAGAATATTGCACAATCAGAATAGGTGAAACTTGATTCTGGTGACAGTAACGGGGGTTACTAGGTTTGACTTGGGAAACCAGAAGTGTGTGAAACTTAACCAGACAATGTATCTTGAAGATACCAGGAGTGTCTAGGGATACCAACAGTGGTGAAGAGTACTACACAAACAAGAGTGGGTGATACTCAATTCTAGTCACAGTAACGAAGGTTATTTGGAATGACTAATGTAACCAAGAGTGGTGCGAATACTGATTTTTACTTCATTGAAAATTTAGTGGAATCCTCTAAGAGATCGTAGAGAAGAACTAGACATAGCTCAGTTAAGTGAACCAGTATAAAAATGTTTGTGCCTATTGTCTTAGCTTTACAAGCATCCAAAAACAATATTCAACTCTCCCCTTTCTAGTGTTTCCCGCAACTTCATAGACATTTATTGGTGTTCAAATTAATATAAAAAATGGAGTAAGAAGGTATTTTAAGAGTCCCATTCAACATATGTTGTTTGTGGCTAACATACATTCGGGTATTTCGGTTCTTTTTCCAATCCTTTTTTGCTTAACTTAACGTTTATCTGGTTAATGTGATTTTTAGGACTTCATTTAGTATGGCTTTAATGCCTAAGGATAGTGCCACCATTTTATTTGTGCTAAACATTTATACCTGCCATAATATTTCACATAAGAATTATCAATTTTGACCACCGGAATGTGTAGATATTTGGATTCTTCTTCTTAGGCATATAAAGATAATTATCTACCCATATTTAAACTTCTCAAAATCAAGGACTTAGGCATAGCATAATATTTTAATGTTAATTTATATTTGATTTTCAATTTCCTATTGGTTCTTTAATAACTGGAGGGTAAAGGTGAATTCACAATTGAGTACAAAGAACATTAAGTAGTTTCTCATGATGTACAAACCAATTGATAAAATTTTTAATAGAGTTATTTAGCTTTTTTTATGTTCTCTGTATGTCTCTCTTTCTAACCTCTCTTTTGATAAAATTGATAAAATTGATAAAATTGCTCTTTGTTTTGAAAACTATTTCAGGAACTTAAGAACCTAAGGCCTTAACTGCATCCTTTTTCAGAATATTGTGAAAAATCTTATCATCATAGTGACTTTAAGTAATAATTTTTGAATTTTTCATGACTAGTTTAAAAGTTTCTTTTAATTAATATTATTCTAACTTATAGGGCTCATTGACAATTGTTATGAGTGTGGGTATTATGTAATGAAGCACATACATACCATTATTTGTACAAACATTACTGAATCATGGAATAAGATATTAAAATATTAACTAAATACTTATCCAACTATTCATTATAATATTGTTTTAACTCTATTATTTTATTTGTATATCTTTAATGATTCATCTCTCATGGAAGGTACAGACATTAAAGACATTAGAAGGAACTGAGCTTCTTTTATTTTAAGTATTAGTAGAAACTTGGCAACAATTCAATAGTGTATGTACACTAATGTAATATTTGGATTTAATATATAGTTTCACGTATAAATGATGTATTAAATATTATTAAACTATTTAGTGTTTGAAATGAATTCTATTTTCTTAGTTCCATTAAATTTGTTCATTTGAAGCTATATTGATTATAAATTGATTAGATGAGATGATAATACGGGAATATTATTATAATTTCATTGGATGTCAAATGTAATAATTAATTTTTTTTTTTAAAAAACATATATTATGACGTACTAAACCATGTATATTAGGGTACATTGATCACATATTATAACATACAAAAATATATACGTAATAATAGATCATATATTATAACGTACAAAAACTTATACGTCATAATACCTTCTGCTCTATTATAACGGAAAAATGCAAATTTGTCATAATAAAATGCACATATTATGACGGACTTCAGAAACTACGTTATAATATATTCAACATATTATGACGAAACTTTTTGCTACGTTATAAAATGCGCAGGTAAATTGGGTACATGTGGATGTTTACTTAGAAAGTAGAAGAGAAGGGAAAAGTGGCATATGTAAATGGTGTTACTAAGTTTAAGAGAGAAAGAGTGGGGTTGGAGTTTTAGATGAAAAGTTTTAAAAATAAAAGGTAAAATAGAAGAGTGTGGTGTATGAATTGGAGGTTACATAAATTGGGAAAAAGGAGAGAATGGGTTGCGTTTTTATTTGGAGTGGTTTAGAAAATGAAAGGAAGGAGTAGGGAGAAGAGAAGAGGGATTGGAAGCATGCGATTCACGTACAATTATAGGAGAGAGTGGAAGAAATAATGTTTTGGAGTTTATGGTGAAAAGTAGAGAAAAATGAGAGAGAATGGGAGTTTAGTAGTTTTGGAATGTTAGAAAAGAAAAGAAATAATTAAATAAACGAGAAGGAGAAAGAGAAGGGGAGGGTTTTAAGTTACGTAAGAGAAAATGAGAGTGTTTAGGGTTATGGGTAGACCCTTGTGGGACCCACCAAAGGGGTGAAGGAAAAATTAATTAAAGGAAAATGATAGTTTGACACCCTCTGGGTGACAAATTTTTTACACCAATGACGTGTCAGCTTCTCGTTGGTTGACCATTAAAAAAAAATAAAAATTAAATGACGTGGAAATTGGAAGGAACGAGAACGAAAGGGTTTCAAATTTGAAATTCATTTTCAGAAACCTAGAGAGAGAACGAGAACGAAACCTCCCAACGAACTAAAAAGCCCCACTTCCCGACTCCACCGTGTTTCGCCGTTCCACGGCCACCGGAGGTCCACCGCCGATCATCTTCGCTCGCGTCTCTTCTCACCAATCAACTTCGCTGGCACCGTGGTCGTCGTTCCCTCCGTTCTTTCTCTCCCCGCCGTCCCAGTCATGCCGTTTCCACCGTTCTGTCGCCGTTCAACAGCCACCGGAAGACCACCGTCAGTCGCCGTTGAACCGCAACCTGAGGACCACCGGAAGACCGCCGTCAATCACCGTTCAACAGCCACCGGAAGACCGCCGTCACTCACCGTTCAACAGCCACCGGAAGACCACCACCGGAGCACGTTCAAGCACAGTTCCAGTGTCATACCCTGCCTTCTCCTTCCCGTCGGCTTGGCTTGCTTCTCATTCTGCCGTCTTACCCTGCCTTTCGCGAGGTAGGTATATTTTCGAATTTTTATTTTAATTGGGAAGGGAAAATTGAAATGGCATGCTACCTTGACTGTGTTTATGATGTGCGTTATCGAATGCTACGATTCTGCCCTATTGGAATGCAATATGTGCGAAAATAGTATTGGAATGGAATATGTGCGAAATTGTTCTCAATTTCTGGCAACATTAAACTGTTATGGCTTTTTTCCAATTTTGCCATGATTGCTTTAGTTCAGTTGTTACTCTGCCATCATGGACTGTTTGGTTTCAGAGGCATGTATTATTATAATTTTTTTGTTTCCAATATAGAATCTCCATGTATCAAATTTGAAAGCAATGTTGATGTTGGTGTCGGCACATGGAAGAAGTATAGAGTTTTGCTTTTGGAAATAACAATTGGGAATCATAACTTGTAGATACATTATGTGTTATTGTTCCCTTTTATCAGTTTGAATCATTTATTTTGGTATGATCATTTTAGGTGCCTACATTTAACAGTGATGGATTTCAATAAAGCAAAAGGTGGTACCAATGTAAGTAAACCTGTTTCATTGAAAATGTAATTGTTGGTTTCAATAGTGTAGGTTATTGATTGTATTTGTTGCAAATACTATGCAGCTTCGATTGCGGTCGTGGTGTGATACCAAAGTCATTGTGGAAATTAATTCAAAACTCAGAGAAGTTGACCGGATTCGAATTCGACAAACTCCATTCAAGTGGTGTGTTGATATGGACAAGCCGATCGACTTATGCACTCCATTGTTGTATGAAATGGTGAAGCGCTGGATTGGCCGCAACGAATGCTTTATTGTGAAGCAAACAATGGTACCCTTTACAGTTAGTGATGTGTGCATGGGTCTAGGTCTAGGTGTTGGGGGATTACATGTTAATTTTGATGATAATGTTGTCGGTGTTGTTTGTCAACAATTTGAAAGAAACTCATTTAGTCCAAAAGACGTTGTAAATAGGATAAAATTCTTACTAGAAAATGATGACTCTGATGTGGATTACGTATGTCGATTGTATATATTAGTTTGTTTTATATTTTTTTACCTTCCTAGGAAATCAAAGGTAGTTAGTAAGATGCCTTTTACAGTTTTAGATAACATTGATAGTTTGAACCAATATGATTGGGCAAAAGCTGTCCATACATATTTAATTAATAGTTTATCAAAGGAGGCAATGATGATAAGGCAACGTGACATTAAGCACTCTATAGGCATTAGTGGGAATGCTGCAGTGTTACAGGTAAGAATTAAATAATAATTTACCTTTTCTTTAAAGAAATTGTATTTTATTTGTTCTTAATTTTGAGTTATTTTTGTTTTGTAGCTTTGGGCTGTTGAACGTTTGGGCTTAATTGATGGTGAACATGAAATTGTGTTCCCAAGAATAATCAATTGGCCTGCGGTTAAGTTAAGGTCCAAAAAAATAGAAGAAGTTTTTAAGAAAAACAATGTAAGTTATTATTTTTTGTGTGTGTATAGTTATTGATGACTTTTACATGGTTTTGTTTATTGTTTATGATTGATTATTTATATTTGGATGTTCATAGATATGTTGGCAGTGGTTGTTGCGCGAGGAGGACCATGACAACCCAATGATTCGTGCAGCCCTAAATTTGGATGAAGGGCCAGTACCAGAAAATGGTGCACATGAAAGTGGTTTGAGTTGGGAAGAACTGATGTAGAAAGTACAACAGAACCAAAGCAGAATGATTGAAATGAATAAGGACATAACTGATTTGGCTGCTATGGTTGCTGATGGTAGGAATAAAAGACAACAACATTCAGTTTTTGGTGGTGATGTTCAGGGTGATGTGCATTGTGATGCAGATGTTGGTGATGTTCGTGGTGAAGCCGATGTTGGTGGTGAAACACATGTTGCTGGTGTTGGTGGTGAAACAGATGTTGATGATGTTGATTGTGTAGGAGATGAGGCTGGCCCATCTTTTGTTGGGGAAGGTTGTTTGGATGAAGACAAAGATGATGTGCAGGGTGTTGAGGACGTTCACGACGTTCACGACGTTGAGGACATTGACGATGTTAAGGATGTTGGACCTCTTATAGCCGTCCTTCCACCAGTGCACCCTCATCAGGATGTCCCTTTATTGGAAGTCAATCCCAAATATTTGTACAGCTTGGTTACTCCGTTTAGGGCTCCTTGGTGGTAATGTCTTTTAATGGTTGTTATAAATTTGTTTAATTTATTTGAGTTAGATCCTGAGACATGATTACATTTTCCATGTCTGTTGGAAGGGTTGTGTCTGAGATCTGCGGTCAAGTGTTTGGGACCCGCGAGTGTTACTTCTTAGGACCTCAGAGCAAAGTGGACAACATGGTAAAAATGAGATTTATTGTGGTTAAATTATGAATACTTTATTTTTAGGAATGTTTTATAAATGATGTATAATTATGAATTTAATTTTTTGTAGGGGATGCTGTTTGCAACAAGTGTATTCATTTACTTTGAAAAGAGGTCCACAGGAGTAGTGAAAAGGATATGTTTTAGTCCATTATATGCGGTTGGTTGAAATCTTCCTCCTTTTCATGTTGTAATTATTGTATATAGATTACATATCAAAGTTAAATAATTGTTTTTCTTGCAGTGCCAAGTTCTACAAGACTCAAAAAAGAGAAAGATGCATCGTAAAGTTTGGACGTTGAATGACTACGTCAACTTCTTCCAAGCCAATATCATTGGGTTTGATGACATTGTTAATGCTGAATTTGTTAGTTTTCTTAAATGTCATACAATGAAGTTGCACTTATGAGTGATTATCTGTTGAACAAGTTTTGACATAATTGTTTGTTTTTAGTTGTTTGTCCCTATAATCCATGACGGCCATTGGTGGTGCTACGCCGTGAAGATTCTGACGATGGAAATGTTTGCATTGGACTCAGTTGGCCACAATAGGAAAGAGCGTAAAAGGATTGACACTGTTATGGTAACTGTTGTAATTGATTTGTACTATTTATTCCTAAAACGTTTATTTGTTTTTCAATTTAAAGTTAAGTTTGTTGTTTTGCAGGCCCATAATCTTGAAATATTTTTTGGGCATTTGTTCAATCGTTATGAAGAAAATAAACCGTCCTTATTTGTCCAACACGTGCATACTCCAATACAACCAAATTTGTAAGTATTAAATGTTCTTGACTTTAATTGTGATATTTGTTACTTTCAAAGAACTACAGTTTGATGTTTTGAATACTGGACTTTGTTTACTATAAATATGATTGTGGAGTATATGTTTTGAAATTCATGGAGTTGTGGGACGGTGTGGAGAGATTTGAAGGCAACACAATGCCCAATTACACTAGTGTAAGTTACGTAAATTATTAGTTCTTTATAATTTATATTCAATTATTATTTAAAGGAAAATGATTTACATTTATGTATTTGCAGGAGGAACTGCAAGAGATTAGGGAGAAGTACGTTTCTGATTGGATATTGGATCCTGACAATGTGCGGCGAAATGAAGTCCTGCAATTTTTACGGTTAATTTATTAGACTTGATGAAAGAGATATATTGTTAACATTTAGTAGTAATGTAATTTCAACATAACAATAATTACTGTCTTAAATTTCGTAAGCATTTTGACATGGTTGAATTCAACTTTGAGCATTATTTGTGTACTATCTTTGTTGTGCAATGTCCAGGATTTGTATTTCATATTGTGTTTTTAATAGGGTAATTACAGGGTATTATTTTATCATGGCAAATATGCATTTCAAAATGAAGTGCCACATTCAAACATGACATATTTGTGCAGAAACTTATGTTAAACTACCCGCTTATAGCGCCCTTGCTACCACTTTCTTTCCAGCAAAATAATTTTTAAAAAAAACGTTGCATGTGCATACAATTGGATATAAATGTGTTATTGAAAGATACTTTGTGAATTTTAATCATTATATTTCGTTAACAAGGAAGTTAGGATTTCAAAACAAATGAAAGATTGGTAGTTGCCCTCTTTGTGTAGAAACGTATCCTAAACTACCCACTTATAACACCCTTGCTACCACTTTCGTTCCAGCAAAATAATTTTTAAAAAAAACGTTGCCTATGCATACAATTGGATATAAATGTGTTATTGAAAGATACTTTGTGAATTTTAATCATTATATTTCGTTAACAAGGAAGTTAGGATTTCAAAACACATGAAAGATTGGTAGTTGCCCTCTTCGTGCAGACACTTATCCTAAACTACCCACTTATAACGCCCTTGCTACCACTTTCGTTCCAGCAAAATAATTTTTCAAAAAAACGTTGCTTGTGCATACAATTGGATATAAATGTGTTATTGAATGATACTTTGTGAATTTTAATCATTATATTTCGTTAACAAGGAAGTTAGGATTTCAAAACAAATGAAAGATTGGTAGTTGCCCTCTTCGTGCAGAAACTTATCCTAAACTACCCACTTATAACGCCCTTGCTACCACTTTCGTTCCAGCCAAATAATTTTTAAAAAAAACGTTGTCTGTCCATACAATTGGATATAAATGTGTTATTGAAAGATACGTTGGGAATTTTAATCATTATATTTCGTTAACAAGGAAGTTAGGATTTCAAAACAAATGAAAGATGGGTAGTTTCCCTCTTCGTGCAGAAACTTATCGTAAACTACCCACTTATAACGCCCTTGCTACCACTTTCGTTCCAGCAAACTAATTCTTCAAAAAAACGTTGCCTGTGCATACCATTGGATATAAATGTGTTATTGAATGATACTTTGTGAATTTTAATCATTATATTTCGTTAACAAGGAAGTTAGGATTTCAAAACAAATGAAAGATTGGTAGTTGCCCTCTTCGTGCAGAAACTTATCCTAAACTACCCACTTATAACGCCCTTGCTACCACTTTCGTTCCAGCAAAATAATTTTTTAAAAAAACGTTGCCTGTGCATACAATTGGATATAAATGTGTTATTGAAAGATACGTTGGGAATTTTAATGATTATATTTCGTTAACAAGGAAGTTAGGATTTCAAAACAAATTAAAGATTGGTAGTTGCCCTCTTCGTGCAGAAACTTATTCTAAACTACAAACTTATAACGCCCTTGCTACCACTTTCGTTCCAGCAAAAAAATTCTTCAAAAAAACGTTGCCTGTGCATACAATTGGATATAAATGTGTTATTGAATGATACTTTGTGAATTTTAATCATTATATTTCGTTAACAAGGAAGTTAGGATTTCAAAACAAATGAAAGATTGGTAGTTGCTCTCTTCGTGCAGAAACTTATCCTAAACTACCCACTTATAACGCCCTTGCTACCACTTTCGTTCCAGCAAAATAATTTTTCAAAAAAACGTTGCTTGTGCATACAATTGGATATAAATGTGTTATTGAATGATACTTTGTTAATTTTAATCATTATATTTCGTTAACAAGGAAGTTAGGATTTCAAAACAAATGAAAGATTGGTAGTTGCCCTCTTCGTGCAGAAACTTATCCTAAACTACCCACTTATAACGCCCTTGCTACCACTTTCGTTCCAGCAAAATAATTTTTAAAAAAAACGTTGTCTGTGCATACAATTGGATATAAATGTGTTATTGAAAGATACGTTGGGAATTTTAATCATTATATTTCGTTAAAAAGGAAGTTAGGATTTCAAAACAAATGAAAGATGGGTAGTTTCCCTCTTCGTGTAGAAACTTATCGTAAACTACCCACTTATAACACCCTTGCTACCACTTTCGTTCCAGCAAACTAATTCTTCTAAAAAACGTTGCCTGTGCATACCATTTGATATAAATGTGTTATTGAATGATACTTTGTGAATTTTAATCATTATATTTCGTTAACAAGGAAGTTAGGATTTCAAAACAAATGAAAGATTGGTAGTTGCCCTCTTCGTGCAGAAACTTATCCTAAACTACCCACTTATAACGCCCTTGCTACCACTTTCGTTCCAGCAAAATAATTTTTAAAAAAAACGTTGTCTGTGCATACAATTGGATATAAATGTGTTATTGAAAGATACGTTGGGAATTTTAATCATTACATTTCGTTAACAAGGAAGTTAGGATTTCAAAACAAATGAAAGATGGGTAGTTTCCCTCTTCGTGTAGAAACTTATCGTAAACTACCCACTTATAACGCCCTTGCTACCACTTTCGTTCCAGCAAACTAATTCTTCTAAAAAACGTTGCCTGTGCATACCATTTGATATAAATGTGTTATTGAATGATACTTTGTGAATTTTAATCATTATATTTCGTTAACAAGGAAGTTAGGATTTCAAAACAAATGAAAGATTGGTAGTTGCCCTCTTCGTGCAGAAACTTATCCTAAACTACCCACTTATAACGCCCTTGCTACCACTTTCGTTCCAGCAAAATAATTTTTTAAAAAAACGTTGCCTGTGCATACAATTGGATATAAATGTGTTATTGAAAGATACGTTGTGAATTTTAATCATTATATTTCGTTAACAAGGAAGTTAGGATTTCAAAACAAATGAAAGATTGGTAGTTGCTCTCTTCGTGCAGAAACTTATCCTAAACTACCCACTTATAACGCCCTTGCTACCACTTTCGTTCCAGCAAAATAATTTTTCAAAAAAACGTTGCATGTGCATACAATTGGATATAAATGTGTTATTGAATGATACTTTGTGAATTTTAATCATTATATTTCGTTAACAAGGAAGTTAGGATTTCAAAACAAATGAAAGATTGGTAGTTGCCCTCTTCGTGCAGAAACTTATTCTAAACTACAAACTTATAACGCCCTTGCTACCACTTTCGTTCCAGCAAAAAAATTCTTCAAAAAAACGTTGCCTGTGCATACAATTGGATATAAATGTGTTATTGAATGATACTTTGTGAATTTTAATCATTATATTTCGTTAACAAGGAAGTTAGGATTTCAAAAGAAATGAAAGATTGGTAGTTTCCCTCTTCGTGCAGAAACATATCCTAAACTACCCACTTATAACGCCCTTGCTACCACTTTCGTTCCAGCAAAATAATTTTTAAAAAAAACGTTGTCTGTGCATACAATTGGATATAAATGTGTTATTGAAAGATACGTTGGGAATTTTAATCATTATATTTCGTTAACAAGGAAGTTAGGATTTCAAAACAATTGAAATATTGGTAGTTGCCCTCTTCGTGCAGAAACTTATCCTAAACTACCCACTTATAACGCCCTTGCTACCACTTTCGTTCTAGCAAAATAATTCTTCAAAAAAACGTCGCCTGTGCATACAATTGGATATAAATGTGTTATTTAATGATACTTTGTGAATTTTAATCATTATATTTCGTTAACAAGGAAGTTAGGATTTCAAAAGAAATGAAAGATTGGTAGTTGCCCTCTTCGTGTAGAAACATATCCTAAACTACCCACTTATAACGCCCTTGCTACCACTTTCGTTCCAGCAAAATAATTTTTCAAAAAACCTTGCCTGTGCATACAATTGCATATAATTGTGTTATTGAAAGATACTTTGTGAATTTTAATCATTATATTTCGTTAACAAGGAACTTAGGATTTCAAAACAAATGAAAGATTGGTAGTTGCACTCTTCGTGCATAAACAAATCCTAAATTACCCACTTATAACGCCTTTGCTACCACTTTCGTTCCAGCAAAATAATTTTAAAAAAAAACGTTGTCTGTGCATACAATTGGATATAAATGTGTTATTGAAAGATACTTTGTGAATTTTAATCATTATATTTCGTTAACAAGGAAGTTAGGATTTCAAAACAAATGAAAGATTGGTAGTTGCCCTCTTCGTGCAGAAACTTATCCTAAACTACCCACTTATAACGCCCTTGCTACCACTTTCGTTCCAGCAAAATAATTTTTAAAAAAAACGTTGTCTGTGCATACAATCGGATATAAATGTGTTATTGAAAGATACGTTGGGAATTTTAATCATTATATTTCGTTAACAAGGAAGTTAGGATTTTAAAACAAATGAAAGATTGGTAGTTTCCCTCTTCGTGCAGAAACTTATCGTAAACTACCCACTTATAACGCCCTTGCTACCACTGTCGTTCCAGCAAAATAATTCTTCAAAAAAACGTTGCCTGTGCATACCATTGGATATAAATGTGTTATTGAATGATACTTTGTGAATTTTAATCATTATATTTCGTTAACAAGGAAGTTAGGATTTCAAAAGAAATGAAAGATTGGTAGTTGCCCTCTTCGTGTAGAAACATATCCTAAACTACCCACTTATAACGCCCTTGCTACCACTTTCGTTCCAGCAAAATAATTTTTCAAAAAACCTTGCCTGTGCATACAATTGCATATAATTGTGTTATTGAAAGATACTTTGTGAATTTTAATCATTATATTTCGTTAACAAGGAACTTAGGATTTCAAAACAAATGAAAGATTGGTAGTTGCACTCTTCGTGCATAAACAAATCCTAAATTACCCACTTATAACGCCTTTGCTACCACTTTCGTTCCAGCAAAATAATTTTAAAAAAAAACGTTGTCTGTGCATACAATTGGATATAAATGTGTTATTGAAAGATACTTTGTGAATTTTAATCATTATATTTCGTTAACAAGGAAGTTAGGATTTCAAAACAAATGAAAGATTGGTAGTTGCCCTCTTCGTGCAGAAACTTATCCTAAACTACCCACTTATAACGCCCTTGCTACCACTTTCGTTCCAGCAAAATAATTTTTAAAAAAAACGTTGTCTGTGCATACAATCGGATATAAATGTGTTATTGAAAGATACGTTGGGAATTTTAATCATTATATTTCGTTAACAAGGAAGTTAGGATTTTAAAACAAATGAAAGATTGGTAGTTTCCCTCTTCGTGCAGAAACTTATCGTAAACTACCCACTTATAACGCCCTTGCTACCACTGTCGTTCCAGCAATATAATTCTTCAAAAAAACGTTGCCTGTGCATACCATTGGATATAAATGTGTTATTGAATGATACTTTGTGAATTTTAATCATTATATTTCGTTAACAAGGAAGTTAGGATTTCAAAACAAATGAAAGATTGGTAGTTGCCCTCTTCGTGCAGAAACTTATCCTAAACTACCCACTTATAACGCCCTTGCTTCCACTTTCGTTCCAGCAAAATAATTTTTAAAAAAAACGTTGCCTGTGCATACAATTGGTTATAAATGTGTTATTGAAAGATACGTTGTGAATTTTAATCATTATATTTCGTTAACAAGGAAGTTAGGATTTCAAAACAAATGAAAGATTGGTAGTTGCTCTCTTCGTGCAGAAACTTATCCTAAACTACCCACATATAACGCCCTTGCTACCACTTTCGTTCCAACAAAATAATTTTTAAAAAAAACGTTGCATGTGCATACAATTGGATATAAAAATGTTATTGAAAGATACTTTGTGAATTTTAATCATTATATTTCGTTAACAAGGAAGTTAGGATTTGAAAACAAATGAAAGATTGGTAGTTGCCCTCTTCGTGCAGAAACTTATCGTAAACTACCCATTTATAACGCCCTTGCTACCACTTTCGTTCCAGCAAAATAATTCTTCAAAAAATGTTGCCTGTGCATACAATTGGATATAAATGTGTTATTGAATGATACTTTGTGAATTTTAATCATTATATTTCGTTAACAAGGAAGTTAGGATTTCAAAACAAATGAAAGATTGGTAGTTGCCCTCTTCGTGCAGAAACTTATCCTAAACTACCCACTTATAACGCCCTGGCTACCACTTTCGTTCCAGCAAAATAATTTTTAAAATAAACGTTGTCTGTGCATACAATTGGATATAAATGTGTTATTGAAAGATACATTGTGAATTTTAATCATTATATTTCATTAACAAGGAAGTTAGGATTTCAAAACAAATGAAAGATTGGTAGTTGCCCTCTTCGTTCAGAAACTTATGCTAAACTACCCACTTATAACGCCCTTGCTACCACTTTCGTTCCAGCAAAATAATTGTTCAAAGAAACGTTGCCTGTGCATACAATTGGATATAAATGTGTTATTGAATGATACTTTGTGAATTTTAATCATTATATTTCTTGAACAAGGAAGTTAGGATTTCAAAACAAATGAAAGATTGATAGTTTCCCTCTTCGTGCAGAAACATATCCTAAACTACCCACTTATAACGCCCTTGCTACCACTTTCGTTCCAGCAAAATAATTTTTAAAAAAAACGTTGCCTGTGAATGCAATTGGATATAAATGTGTTATTGAAAGATACATTGTGAATTTTAATCATTATATTTCGTTAACAAGGAAGTTAGGATTTCAAAACAAATGAAAGATTGGTAGTTGCCCTCTTCGTGCAGAAACTTATCGTAAACTACCCATTTATAACGCCCTTGCTACCACTTTCGTTCGAGCAAAATAATTCTTCAAAAAAACGTTGCCTGTGCATACAATTGGATATAAATGTGTTATTGAATGATACTTTGTGAATTTTAATCATTATATTTCGTTAACAAGGAAGTTAGGATTTCAAAACAAATGAAAGATTGGTAGTTGCCCTCTTCGTGCAGAAACTTATCCTAAACTACCCACTTATAACGCCCTGGCTACCACTTTCGTTCCAGCAAAATAATTTTTAAAATAAACGTTGCCTGTGCATACAATTGGATATAAATATGTTATTGAAAGATACATTGTGAATTTTAATCATTATATTTCGTTAACAAGGAAGTTAGGATTTCAAAACAAATGAAAGATTGGTAGTTGCCCTCTTCGTGTAGAAACTTATGCTAAACTAGCCACTTATAACACCCTTGTTACCACTTTCGTTCCAGTAAAATAATTTTTAAAAAAAACGTTGCATGTGCATACAATTGGATATAAATGTGTTATTGAATGATACTTTGTGAATTTTAATCATTATATTTCGTTAACAAGGAAGTTAGGATTTCAAAACAAATGAAAGATTGGTAGTTTCCCTCTTCGTGCAGAAACTTATCCTTAACTACCCACTTATAATGCCCTTGCTACCACTTTCGTTCCAGCAAAATAATTCTTCAAAAAAACGTTGCATGTGCATACAATTGGATATAAATGTGTTATTGAATGATACTTTGTGAATTTTAATCATTATATTTCGTTAACAAGGAAGTTAGGATTTCAAAAGAAATGAAAGATTGGTAGTTTCCCTCTTCGTGCAGAAACATATCCTAAACTACCCACTTATAACGCCCTTGCTACCACTTTCGTTCCAGCAAAATAATTTTTAAAAAAAACGTTGCTTGTGAATGCAATTGGATATAAATGTGTTATTGAAAGATACATTGTGAATTTTAATCATTATATTTCCTTAACAAGGAACTTAGGATTTCAAAACAAATGAAAGATTGGTAGTTGCCCTCTTCGTGCAGGAACTTATCCTAAACTACCTACTTATAACGCCCTTGCTACCACTTTCGTTCCAGCAAAATAATTGTTCAAAGAAACGTTGCCTGTGCATACAATTGGATATAAATGTGTTATTGAATGATACTTTGTGAATTTTAATTATTATATTTCGTTAACAAGGAAGTTAGGATTTCAAAACAAATGAAAAATTGATAGTTTCCCTCTTCGGGCAGAAACATATCCTAAACTACCCACTTATAACGCCCTTGCTACCACTTTCGTTCTAGCAAAATAATTTTTAAAAAAAACGTTGCCTGTGCATACAATTGGATATAAAAATGTTATTGAAAGATACTTTGTGAATTTTAATCATTATATTTCGTTAACAAGGAGGTTAGGATTTCAAAACAAATGAAAGATTGGTAGTTACCCTCTTCGTGCAGAAACTTATCGTAAACTACCCACTTATAACGCCCTTGCTACCACTTTCGTTCCAGCAAAATAATTCTTCAAAAAACGTTGCATGTGCATACAATTGGATATAAATGTGTTATTGAAAGATACATTGTGAATTTTAATCATTATATTTCATTAACAAGGAAGTTAGGATTTCAAAACAAATGAAAGATTGGTAGTTGCCCTCTTCGTTCAGAAACTTATGCTAAACTACCCACTTATAACGCCCTTGCTACCACTTCCGTTCCAGCAAAATAATTTTTAAAAAAAACGTTGTTTGTGCATACAATTGGATATAAATGTGTTATTGAAAGATACTTTGTGAATTTTAATCATTATATTTCGTTAACAAGGAACTTAGAATTTGAAAACAAATGAAAGATTGGTAGTTGCCCTCTTCGTGCAACAACTTATCCTAAACTACCTACTTATAACGCCCTTGCTACCACTTTCGTTCCAGCAAAATAATTTTTCAAAGAAACGTTGCCTGTGCATACAATTTGATATAAATGTGTTATTGAAAGATACTTTGTGAATTTTAATCATTATATTTCGTTAAAAAAGAAGTTAGGATTTCAAAATAAATGAAAGATAGGTAGTTGCCCTCTTCCTGCAGAAACTTATCCTAAACTACCCACTTATAACGCCCTTGCTACCACTTTCGTTCCAGCAAAATAATTTTTAAAAAAAACGTTGCCTGTGCATACACTTGGAAATAAATGTGTTATTGAAAGATACTTTGTGAATTTTAATCATTATATTTCGTTAACAAGGAACTTAGGATTTCAAAACAAATGAAAGATTGGTAGTTGCCCTCTTCGTGCAGAAACAGATCCTAAACTACCCACTTATAACGCCCTTGTTACCACTTTCGTTCCAGCAAAATAATTTTTAAAAAAAGTCGTTGCCTTTGCATACAATTGGATATAAATGTGTTATTGAAAGATACTTTGTGAATTTTAATCATTATATTTCGTTAACAAGGAACTTAGGATTTCAAAACAAATGAAAGATTGGTAGTTGCCCTCTTCGTGCAGAAACTTATCCTAAACTACCCACTTATAACGCCCTTGCAACCACTTTCGTTCCAGCAAAAGAATTTTTAAAAAAAACGTTGCCTGTGCATACAATTGGATATAAATGTGTTATTGAAAGATACTTTGTGAATTTTAATCATTATATTTCGTTAACAAGGAACTTAGGATTTCAAAACAAATGAAAGATTGGTAGTTGCCCTCTTCGTGCAGCAACTTATTCTAAACTACCTACTTATAACGCCCTTGCTACCACTTTCGTTCCAGGAAAATAATTTTTCAAAGAAACGTTGCCTGTGCATACAATTGGATATAAATGTGTTATTGAATGATACTTTGTGAATTTTAATCATTATATTTCGTTAACAAGGAAGTTAGGATTTCAAAACAAATGAAAGATTGGTAGTTGCCCTCTTCGTGCAGAAACTTATCCTAAACTACCCACTTATAACGCCCTTGCTACCACTTTCGTTCCAGCAAAATAATTCTTCAAAAAAACGTTGCCTGTGCATACAATTTGATATAAATGTGTTATTGAAAGATACTTTGTGAATTTTAATCATTATATTTCGTTAAAAAAGAAGTCTGGATTTCAAAATAAATGAAAGATAGGTAGTTGCCCTCTTCCTGCAGAAACTTATCCTAAATTACCCACTTATAACGCCCTTGCTACCACTTTCGTTCCAGCAAAATAATTTTTAAAAAAAACGTTGCCTGTGCATACACTTGGATATAAATGTGTTATTGAAAGATACTTTGTGAATTTTAATCATTATATTTCGTTAACAAAGAAGCTAGGATTTCAAAACAAATGAAAGATTGGTAGTTGCCCTCTTCGTGCAGAAACTTATCCTAAACTACCTTCTTATAACGCCCTTGCTACCACTTTCGTTCCAGCAAAATAATTCTTCAAAAAAACGTTGCCTGTGCATACAATTTGATATAAATGTGTTATTGAAAGATACTTCGTGAATGTTAATCATTATATTTCGTTAAAAAAGAAGTTAAGATTTCAAAATAAATGAAAGATAGGTAGTTGCCATCTTCCTGCAGAAACTTATCCTAAACTACCCACTTATAACGCCCTTGCTACCACTTTCGTTCCAGCAAAATAATTTTTAAAAAAAACGTTGCCTGTGCATACAATTGGATATCAATGTGTTATTGAATGATACTTTGTGAATTTTAATCATTATATTTCGTTAACAAGGAAGTTAGGATTTCAAAACAAATGAAAGATTGGTAGTTGCCCTCTTCGTGCAAAAACTTATCCTAAACTACCTTCTTATAACGCCCTTGCTACCACTTTCGTTCCAGCAAAATAATTCTTCAAAAAAACGTTGCCTGTGCATACAATTTGATATAAATGTGTTATTGAAAGATACTTCGTGAATGTTAATCATTATATTTCGTTAAAAAAGAAGTTAAGATTTCAAAATAAATGAAAGATAGGTAGTTGCCATCTTCCTGCAGAAACTTATCCTAAACTACCCACTTATAACGCCCTTGCTACCACTTTCGTTCCAGCAAAATAATTTTTAAAAAAAACGTTGCCTGTGCGTACACTTGGATATAAATGTGTTATTGAAAGATACTTTGTGAATTTTAATCATTATATTTCGTTAACAAAGAAGCTAGGATTTCAAAACAAATGAAAGATTGGTAGTTGCCCTCTTCGTGCAGAAACTTATCCTAAACTACCGACTTATACGACCTTGCTACCACTTTCGTTCCAGCAAAATAATTTTTCAAAAAAACGTTGCGTGTGCATACAATTGGATATAAATGTGTTATTGAATGATACTTTGTGAATTTTAATCATTATATTTCGTTAACAAGGAAGTTAGGATTTCAAAACAAATGAAAGATTGGTAGTTGCCCTCTTCGTGCAGAAACTTATCCTAAACTACCCACTTATAACGCCCATGTTACCACTTTCGTTCCAGCAAAATAATTTTTAAAAAAAACGTTACCTTTGCATACAATTGGATATAAATGTGTTATTGAAAGATACTTTGTGAATTTTAATCATTATATTTCGTTAACAAGGAACTTAGGATTTCAAAACAAATGAAAGATTGGTAGTTGCCCTCTTCGTGCAGAAACTTATCCTAAACTACCCACTTATAACGCCCTTGCTAGCACTTTCGTTCCAGCAAAAGAATTTTTAAAAAAAACGTTGCCTGTGCATACAATTTGATATAAATGTGTTATTGAAAGATACTTCGTGAATGTTAATCATTATATTTCGTTAAAAAAGAAGTTAAGATTTCAAAATAAATGAAAGATAGGTAGTTGCCATCTTCTGCAGAAACTTATCCTAAACTACCCACTTATAACGCCCTTGCTACCACTTTCGTTCCAGCAAAATAATTTTTAAAAAAAACGTTGCCTGTGCGTACACTTGGATATAAATGTGTTATTGAAAGATACTTTGTGAATTTTAATCATTATATTTCGTTAACAAAGAAGTTAGGATTTCAAAACAAATGAAAGATTGGTAGTTGCCCTCTTCGTGCAGAAACAGATCCTAAACTACCCACTTATAACGCCCTTGTTACCTCTTTCGTTCCAGCAAAATAATTTTTAAAAAAAACGTTGCCTTTGCATACAATTGGATATAAATGTGTTGTTGAAAGATACTTTGTGAATTTTAATCATTATATTTCGTTAACAAGGAACTTAGGATTTCAAAACAAATGAAAGATTGGTAGTTGCCCTCTTCGTGCAGAAACAGATCCTAAACTACCCACTTATAACGCCCTTGTTACCACTTTCGTTCCAGCAAAAGAATTTTTAAAAAAAACGTTGCCTGTGCATACAATTGGATATAAATGTGTTATATAAAGATACTTTATGAATTTTAATCATTATATTTCGTTAACAAGGAACTTAGGATTTCAAAACAAATGAAAGATTGGTAGTTGCCCTCTTCGTGCAGCAACTTATCCTAAACTACCTACTTATAACGCCCTTGCTACCACTTTCGTTCCAGCTGTGTATACAATTGGATATAAATGTGTTATTGAATGATACTTTGTGAATTTTAATCATTATATTTCGTTAACAAGGAAGTTAGGATTTCAAAACAAATGAAAGATTGGCAGTTGCCCTCTTCGTGCAGAAACAGATCCTAAACTACCCACTTATAACGCCCTTGTTACCACTTTCGTTCCAGCAAAATAATTTTTAAAAAAAACGTTGCCTTTGCATACAATTGGATATAAATGTGTTATTGAAAGATACTTTGTGAATTTTAATCATTATATTTCGTTAACAAGGAACTTAGGATTTCAAAACAAATGAAAGATTGGTAGTTGCCCTCTTCGTGCAGCAACTTATCCTAAACTACCTACTTATAACGCCCTTGCTACCACTTTCGTTCCAGGAAAATAATTTTTCAAAGAAACGTTGCCTGTGCATACAATTGGATATAAATGTGTTATTGAATGATACTTTGTGAAT